>OY728140.1:1150313772-1152813772 GCA_963277665.1 Viscum album
GAATTAAGTTAGTTTTTAATCAAGTTAATTAATTAGCCTTTAACAAATTAATTAATTTTACTTTTGTGCTAATTAATTAATGTTGTATTCTTTTAATTATTTGTTTTAAATCAATATTTATTGCTAATGTCTCAATTTGTAATATCAGTGGGTTGTCACACCGATGTCGCATCATGCCCATTCTTTGTCTTGTTGATCGCGACTCACCAATATTTTGTCACACCGATGTCACGACGCACCGATCCTTTTCATCAGTTTCATTCTCTTTTTTTAAAACTTTCAGTGTCTCATTTTTTTAACTAACGGTGATTCATTTTTATTTATTGTTGTGTCATTGACTCACCATTTAATTCCTTTTATCATTGAGTTCTTATTTTATTTTCAACTATCGGTGAGTCACCGACTCATCGAACACCCAAAGCAACATCAATTTCACGTCACACTGATTTTTTTCCTTTTCGGTCTCTCATTTCATCACCGTATTATTTAATTTCTACTATTGGTAAGTCATTTTATTTTAACTATCAGCGACTTATTGTCACTGATCTTTTTTTATTTATAGGTGCCTCATTGTTGCCCTCTTTGTTTCCATTCTTCTATCGGTGAGTCAATGACCCACCGATCCATTTCCTATATCGGTTTCACGCACTCAATGATAGTTATTTTTTCTTATTTTCTACACCTTTTCCATTTATTCTATCGATGAGTCACTGCACACACTAATAGTTTTATTTCCATCACCTCATCCCTCTTGCAACTTCCCTATTCTTCAATGCAATAACAAATCATCTTTTTCTCCACTTCAGTCCAAAATCAATTCATACAATTCATAAACTAGAAAGTCAAGATTTTATAGTTTCACACTCGAATTTCAAACAGCAACCATAGTTAGGCCCCTACACATTGTAAGGCCGCACCACAGATCTAATTTTCCCTCCATGAGGTAATCGGAGCTCGTCGTCGTCACTCTAGGAGTGCTGAATCTTGAAAAGAAAGTCATTGGGGCCCCATTGCGGTGTTCATGTATCCTCTTCCCTCCTAATTTTGCAGAAGCATGAGCCCAGCCACCGGTTCCTAGATATGGAGAAGCCGAGGCCGATGTTTCTGCTGCTGAAGAAGGTGCTACACCACTTGCTGGAGCCGAAGTTTACCCTGCTGGTTCGCGAAGGAGGAGTCCTGCCGCCGTGATCTGTTTTCTAGGAGACCTTGAATCATTGTGTTGTGAACCACGAAGGAGGAGCCAGTTGAAGCTAACACTGCCTTGGACCTGCAGGAGCTCGGACCGCCACGAGATTCCTATAGAAGCATCCCGAATAAAACCCTCCCCTTTGTGTGCGCTGAAAAAAAGACAGGGGAGAAGGAGTTAATAAAAAATTTAAAGTAAAAATAAAATAAAAACTAAAGTTAATTAATAATAAAATAATTTTTTTAACTGTAATAATTATTAACCTATAATAAATAAAAGATATTTAATATTTAATAAAACTGAATTATTAATTTAATTAACTAAATTAAAAATTGAATTAAAGTAAATTATTTAATAATAACTTCTAAATTGAGATAAGTAAATTATTAATTTAATGTTGCATTTTTAATATTTATAATTATTTTAATGTCTTTAAAATAAAAGAATATATCAAATAAGTTAACAATTAAATATTCAAAATAATAATTAATTTAATAATTATTATTTACATTATTTGTTAATCACCTAAACTATTTAATATATTGATTAGAACTAAAATTTTAACAACTTATAAATTTAAATAACGTAACTTAATTTAATACATTAATTAACTAAAATATATCTTTATTCACAACTAAAATTGACATTAATAAATATATATTAAATTATATAAGTTAATTACTTAATTAATTAATAAAACTATTTAATAATTAATAATTGAAGATTTAGATTAATTAAATTAAATATTCAACCAATAATGGTTATGTGATTTATCTATTATTATCTTTTGTTATATTTTCTTGTTTTAATAATTTTAACATTGTTTATCTTCTTTTTAACATATGCAGGTTTATTCAAGAGTCAGAAACTCATCCAGATTCACACAACTAACTCACCTGGAATTAGTTACAAGTGTAAAATTAGCACAACGTGCTAGTCGCGAAAAAACACACGTGTGCGGTGCAATAGTGAAAGATGAATTCAAGTCGGTGAATAGTTCTAGTGAAGAATAGTAAATGACAGTGGCTACTTAAAGCAGAGTAAGTAGCTGTATTGTAGGGTACAACATTTATTATAGATTTGATCATTCACTTGGAAGTAGATCAAGAACCTTGGGGCGAATTCTGGAGCAGTTCTTGGAGAACCATTCCTTAGAGATCTGAGGTCCAGGAGCAGCAATTCATGCTAGAAGAGAGAGTTTCCTTCCTCTATTTCCTTTTAATTCTTCTCCTTTATAATTGAATTGTTTTAGAATACGTAATAGTGATGATGTCTAGCTAAGTCTTTAGTTCGGGGATATATTGAAGTTCCACTGGTTATCATTAAATTCTCATTTCACTTTTTTATTTTAATGTATTAAGTATTGATCAGCGAGATCGATACTCAATTCATTCAATTGCACTGTTCCACCAAAGTTTAATTTCAAAATTTCATAGTCAATTGGCAAGATAGATTGTGGAAACACTTTTCAAAAGTTAATAGATTCAAAAGACTTCAAGACTTACGGTGAGTTTTTCTTGCTTTTAATTTTCAATTAGTTCACAATTGATTAATTTTGGAGTGGCAAACTCTTAAATTGGTTGGCTTGTGTGACTTAACTCCTGGCAAGGGAGGTGAGTCATACTATTTACAATGGTATTCTACAACAACCTTTATGTGTATTGAAACACCTTAAAAACCAGTATAATGGAGATTACTCCCCGGGCATTTTAATAGATTATTCTTTTTATCAGTGTTTTATATCTCTGTTATTCCATGTTTTACAACTATATCTAGCTTTAATTTAATTTATAAACATGTTTTTCAACGTTTTGTCACTCTACTTCTTATAAAAAGAAAAATAATAGAAAAATATATAAAAAGTGAAAAAATAGAAAAAATCACTCCACTGCTGAAAATATTGGATTCTACTAAGTTTTTAGAAGACTAGTGGACAAATTTACCTTCCACGTTGGTTCAACCCTACTTGCCACATATACAGTAGTTAGTAGGAATATAAATTTTAAACTTTGACTGATTTCAATGAAAGTTTAGGTCAGGTTTTTGGCACTGTTTCCAGGGAAGGCATGATCCATTACTGTAAAAAAATAGAAAAAATCACTCCACTGCTAACAACAGTGGATTTTACCATGTTTTTAGAAGACTAGTGGCCAAATTTACCTTCCATGTGGGTTCGACCCTTCTTTCCACATATACAGTAGTTAGTAGGGATATAAATGTTAAACTTTGACCAACTTCAACGATGGTTTAACTCCTCCCTATCAAGGATTTAAACATGTTTTCTAATGTTCTTTCACTCTACTGCTTATAAAAAGAAAAATAATATATATATATATATAAAGTGAAAAAATAGAAAAAATCACTCCACTGCTGACAATAGTGGAATTTACCGGGTTTTTAGAAGACTAGTGGCCAAATTTACCTTCCCTATGGGTTCAACCCTGTTTGATTACTGCCTACTATTGTTTTCATTAGCACAAGACACTCGGCTGTTAGTCTAGAGCCATTGAACTTAGAGATAGACAAACATCTCACTACTCTAGGAAAGAAGAACAAAACTGAAATAGAAAACATATATAATAGAGTTCCAGCACCAAAAAACTATCAAAATCAACCAGAACACATAGAAGAAAATTAAAGTCCTAGAATGAGGGAGTTTCTACTTCCTCAAGTTTCAAGCAATCCATCATCCATTAGGTTATCTCCTAGAGCAAAAAATTATGAATTTAAACAGTCACACATTTCATTATTGCCTGATTTTAATAGAGTCTCTAATGAGGACTCATTTTCCTTCATTAGAGACTTTTATAACACTGTATAGGAGTTACCTCTTCTAGGACTCATAGACAATGAACTTAGAATGACTATATTTCCCTTTTCATTTAAGGGAATTCTAGAAATTGGTTTCAGAGTCTAGATGAGAACATTTTTGAAAATTGGGATCAATTCTATAACTCTTTCATTATGAAATTTTATCCTCAAAGACTTAAAGATGAACTTAGAACAAAAATAACTAGTTTTTATCAAGAGGATGGAGAAGCTTTTCATGAAACTTGGGATAGATTCGGGGATCTGGTTAGGCAGTGTCCTCATCATCAACTCCCATCACACCTTCTTATAGATAAATTCTATGAAGGGTTTTCCTCCTCTGGAAAGAATCTAGTTGATCAAGCTGCTGGGGGTAATTACAATGATAAAAAAGATGAAGAACTCAAACAAATTTTTAAAAATCTTGCACTGAATTCACAACATAAAAATTCAAGAAGAAAAAGAGTCAATAGAGATGATAATATAAACACTGTTTCAATAAATGAAACTCATGCTCAACTTTCTAAAATCACTAACCAACTTCAATCCTTAATGAACCAGAACTCAAAACAAACTGTTAACCAACTAGGATGTCAAAATATCAACAAAAATTTAAGGTAATAGTGTGTCCAGTGTGATTTGTTTATGAATACTGAGAACTTTTGTCCTAATTTTGATATGCCATCCCAAAAACAAGAAAATTCAATCTTTGTTAACTATTATCCTAGAATTCCTTCTAAAGAAGATCCATTTTCAAATAATTATAATCAAACCTATAGGAACCACCCTCATCTATCCTAGAAAGATCAAGGCATAATCAAACAATCCATTGCCCCTAATTAATCTAATCCACCAAGACCCAATTTTTAGAATCAACAAAGGGGTGAGTCATCAAATGTATAAGGAAACAATGATAATCACATGTCTTCTAAGCTTGATCTTATTTTAGAAAAAATCAACTCTCAAGAAGAAAGATACATGACTCAGCTAACCAAAAATCAAAATCAATATTTGTCTGATAAAATGCAAACTAATGTTAGAATGCAGAACATGGAAACACAACATGCTCAACTTGCTAGATATTTTTCATCTAGGAAAAAATGTATGCTTCCAAGTACCACTGAACTTAACCTAGGGAGAATTCCATGTATGTTGTACCTAGAAGTGGGATTAATACTCAAGCTGTAGCTGACAAACTCCATGAAAATGCCCAAAATGAAAATTTGCTTCAATCTGGTAATAAAAATCTGCTTTTCACACATGCTGAAAATTCACAAAAACGTCGTGAAAATGATCTAAATATGAATTTGTCAACTGAAACTCAAAGTTGAAACTTCATCTAAAAATCAAAAGAATAAATTAAAAGAAAAATTTGAGGAAGAGGTGAGGGATATACCAACTGTTCTGAAAATTTTTGCCCCCCATCCCTTTCCCTATGAAGTTGAATCCTCAAAGTAACACCAAGGTTGAACTTCTTTAGTTACTTGGTCTCCTTTCTAAACATCAAGTAAACATTCCTTTCATTAAAGCTTTAATTCAAATCCCATCTTACTTGAAATATCTTAAGAAAATTGTTTCAAACAAAAATGGGGGGGGGGGTGAGATCATTTTAGTAAAGGAATATTTCTGCAATGATAGTCTTAGGAGTGATACTTGACTATTAATATGGTCATGGATGTTAACCATGACTACTAAGATGGTTTTGGAAGTGAACCAATTCCACAAAGATGGCATTGCAATTAAGCCTTGACAACTATGGAAATATTTTTATATTCTTATGGTTCTATGAAAATTCCATGCCTTATTACTATGTTATGTTGTCATGTCTTATACTATTGATTACCTTATGGTCTATGCCTTATTTTATTACTACCTTTATGTCATAACTCTTGTGTATGATCTTTGATATATTAGGTATGGTCATTAAATTTTATTCTTATATCCTCATACCCTTATATTCATGTTATACATATGTATCTCCTTTTTTTTACCCATACTGAGAATTTGAGATCGCCCTTTATTTTGTTTCCATTACCTATGTTATGAAGAAAGGTTTTTAGAGGCTCTAAAGGGGAATATATTTTTTAGAATCATTGAAGATCTTTCACCAAGTTCAAAAATGAGTTCCAAGTTTCTGATGACACTAAACTATTACAGTCCTCGGGCATGTACTTTTGTAATGTGGTGAGTATTCATCTAAAATGATGTAATATCAATGTATATTAAGCCTTCGTTGTTATAATGGTAGTAACATCACTAAATCCATATCCATGGTAGTATAAGGTAAGTCCATTCAGGGAGGTCAAAAAATAATAATTCAAGAATGGTTTATGACACAAAGTGTGAATCCTGCTTTATGAGATATTTTGAAAGAAATAGATTATATTACATGATGTGTGTTCATAGGAGTGTTTTGATTGCTATGACTATTCCTTATCTCTTTAGGGGTATTAATGGGTTTCTAGAATATACTCCAAGTTTATGAATTATTTTCACTACCATCGAGATTAGGGCCAAGAGGGTCACATTGAGCATATTAAAAAGTATGACATATTCTGATGAATAAGATTTTAGGATATGGTGGGCCCCACTACGAGGTTCAAGATATGAATAATGATATAAAATCACCAAAGTAATAAATAAATTCATATTATTTGAGTTCAGAATAATTTTTTATTGAATTTATTTATTAACTTTATTTATAATAAATAAAGTAAATACATGGGAGAATATTATTTGAACAAATATTATTTTAATATTCAAGGTTATTTTAATATTTGAAGGAACGATGAATTGAGTTAATGACTTGATTTTATCACATAATATATTTATTATATTACAATAAAGTGATAAAAATAGAAATTATGTTTAATACCCAATTAGTTTTTCATAACACATCATTTATGGTTTATATTTTGAGTAATAAATATTAGAGGTTTGAGGAGCCTTTACCAGTATTTTAGAAGCATGCTATATATATTAGAAGAGTCTCATACATGGAATAATATTCACCATTCATGTTCCATAGTCTCTCTATCCTCTCTCATGTTTCTTAGTGAGATTATCTCTCATTTCAAGGAATCGATTAAAGAACACATTCATGGATAAATGGAATAGAGATGGGGTTATTATCATGACATTTAAGGCATCACCATATCTTCTCCCTAGAACCTAGAATTTGATGATTGAAGATCCCATAGATTTTTTATGTGTGTGTAGAAAATAAAAATTGATTTGACTTCAGATCCATTGAGCAGCTATCACTATAGATGAGTTGATGAAGAATGCATAGATTCAGATAAAACCATGTATTTTTCTATTTTATTTTTGGGATTAAAGTTTCAATCAAGATCATAATAAACATGGTGATGTTCCTAATTAGTTAATATGTAGTTATGATTATTTCAGTTGATTTTTTTTTAAATTCCAAGAATAAAAACTTCTATTGTGTAGTCCCAGTACCCAAATTCCTTCAATTGGTATCAGATTGAGGTTAGCGTAAAAAATTTAAGTCATAAAAAATTAATTTTTCCCTAAATTAATATAGATTATTTTTTCCTTCCTTAAAAAACCATCTACCATCGTCACCCATCATCACCTTATGTACCGGGCTTGTGACTAATGACCAACCCTCTTCCCATCGACATAAGTGTTAGCTAGCTATCCCACTAGTTCTCCCCTTGTTCGCCCCACGAATCCTACTGCCTTCTGAATCTGACCACCCCACCATTGTTTGTCCCAACCATAGCCTCTATGTCACCACAATAAACATGATCGCCCACTTTTTCTAGCATCTTGTGCACTCCCAATGCCAGATTTTACTTCTTCTAGATCAGGTGACCCATGGGCCAAACAGGGTCAGCCCAAACATGTATGGGTTTGGGCAAACCCAACTCAAACTAATAAGGGCCGATACGAATTCTGTGTAGACAGAAATGGGGATGTTCAAATTCTTCCCAACCCATAATAGGACTAGGAGGGTTTGGGAGCCTGAATTATTTTTAATATAAAAAAAATTAATTTATTAATTTTTGGAATTAAAAAAATGAATATTTTAAAATTTAATTTAATTGGGGTATGAAATTAAATTAATTGAATAATGTAATTTTGAATAAAAATTTCAATTAATTAATTGGATTGAGTGATTTAAATTTTTTTATTTAAAAAATAAGAGTGAATTATTTGAATCATTTAGATCATTCTCCAAAATAATTTATATAAATTTTAATTTTGTTTATGCATTTAATTTAATATGCACGTGTTTAATTCATATTTACTGATCATGAGTCTTAGACTGACCAATTAACATTTAATGTTTGTTTATTTTTTAATTTATTTATTAAAATGCATTGTTTTTAATAATTATTTAATAAATAATGATCGGTGAAGCATCTTATATGTCATTATTTTTAGAAGGAAATGTACTCCTAAATAAATGTTTCTATCTATATTCCACATTCTTTAGTTCCCCTCTCCTATATGCAAGTGTTATTTTATAATGACAAGGATGATCAGTGATGTATTTCACACTGAGATTTGGAAATGCACCAGATTGGAGTTTGATGCATTGGATGGGTATGTTTTGTAACTCGAGTTGCATGTATAGCGACTCAAGGAGTTAACCATATGGTCTTGGTTAATCCATTTTCAATCAATGGATCAACCATTAGTATCATCTCACAATCATTTTATTTAGTTTTATTTTTTCACGGTTTTTTATTTTATGTATGTGTAGTTTTCATGTGTAATCACATAAAATAATAAACACACATGCATAGATAAAATAAACATGACACGATGAATGTTTTATATTTATTATAAGGCCAGTTGTGAATGTAGTCACATAGTATGTTCTTATAATATTTATTTTTTATTTTTTCAAGAAATAATGAAAACCCTCAATGAAATATTAAGTCTCAAATATATTCCATCATTTGAATTTTAACAAAACCGGGTGTATAGGGTGATCAATCAACCAATGTTGAGGGTTTCTCTTACTATTGGGGAGTTCTTATGAGAGTTATGGGTTAACTAAAGTAACAATGGTATAAAATAAGTATCCAAGGATATATTGTTACATTTTTAGAGTTACAGTGTTGAGGTAATAAAGGTTATGATTCTAAGAAGCTAGGATATCACTCAATAGTTCAAGGAACCATGAGAAAATATGGTTTTCCATACCAGTGCCTACCTTAAAACTCTCTGAGTAGTTCTATAGACAATGTTTTAACTATGAGAAGTGGTTTCCATGATCCTTACCACTATAATAATCAAGTGACTAGGTATTTAAAATATATTAGTGGTGGATACTATGTTTCAATAAAAAAATTAATGATTTACTTAATCGATAATGTTTGATCAGTAATCAAGATAAAAGTACTGGTAGATCTTTGTTTTTTCAAAAAAATTTGTGTAAAACCAGAAGTTTTCTGTAATTAATTTTGGACAATTCAATGTCATCACCGACTTGGATTTTCCATATAAGTACAAGAACTTGTAAAAAGTATAATAATATAGTAAATTCATGGTGCTGGAGTCCCCAATACCTATTGATAAACCACAAGAAGTGGGGGTGTAAATGATTCTTATAGGAGACACATGTATGTTTCATTTGATTTTTACATCATAATTCTCTCATCAATTTCTAATGTGATTTGTGGATACAACATCAAGACATGGATGATTTCACATGTTGTCTCATCAATAAGAAGCTTGTGAGGAGATATTGAAGCAATATATTAATGGAAGATGGTTACACTATATTTATGTAAATTGAAATATGCATCATGATCATTCAATGAATACCTTTCTCATGTCACTTTCACTCATTTAGTCCAATTTTTTTAAGATTAAAAAAAATGAAATGCATGGATGAAAACACTTCATTACCATTTAGGTAATGTTCTAGAATTTGAAAATAACTTAAAGAAAGTTTAATATTTTGTTTTAATAGTGAAAAAAAATTCAGGGAAAAGTGAAAAGGCTAAGGGATAGCATGATGACAGAGGAACTATCATGACAACCTTCAATGGAAATAGTTTTATCATCATATAGAAGTTTATTTTTTTCACATATTACGAAATAAACATATGAATTTTAAATTTAATAAAATGAATTGAAGAATCAAGTATTAAATTCTTCTTTAGATATATCCATTAATTATGAGTAATGTTTCTATCATACATCTTGGATATTAAATACAACATTTCAATCACATATGTGTATTGAAATATAGTAACCAAGTAAAAAAATAAACCTTACTAGAAGAAATGTGTATTCCGTAATAGGTTGAGAAAGAGTGATTCCTAAGTTAGTAGTGAGAACTAAAAAACCTCTAAGTACAAAGATTAATGATTCTAGATTATCTTTTATTGAGTAAAACCAAAACAATTATCTCACGTATCCTTTATACAAAAGTAGATATTATTCCAATTTTGGAATGAATGTTGTTCATGTTGTCAAATACTCAACTAATATTTCATTAATTCTTAAATCATTGGAAATTTCTAATGAACATAAAATGTAAGACTTAGTTATAAAAAGAAGTGGAAATATAATTATTTTTCAAGTAAAACTAAAAGTGGATATCATGGATACACCATGTGTGACATCCCAGTTATGGAAGCCACCCAGAGGCGCCCCATACCCAATTGGTCACATGGCCTCAAGCACATTTCCCCAAATGCCAGAGGCTTCCGACTACCAATGAGGGCTTTGGGTGTGATGGTGGGGAAACTATACCCTCATTGGTATATTACACAATGGAAGTAAACAACACATAATAGCGGAAGTAGTAAATATCCAACAATAGTAAAAAATGGAAGACTGATAAAGAAACAACTGGAGCATAAATATATATAAGTGATGCATGATACATATATGTCTAGTAAAGTAGCAAAACAAGTCACAATGATGAATACCATACTAAACCAAAGTACAGAAGAAAAAAAGATGAGGGACTCCTCAGCATCACAAGCCTCGGCTTTGGTCTCATTCTCTCGAGCTACAATTCAGTCAAGTACATGAAGTCGAAGGGTACTTTACCTTGTCTATACCTGTAGCAATATAATCTGTTTGGGCCCAAAAGCATGGACCAAATAGGTTGTGAGAATAAATCCTAGTAGGAAACCACCAGAAGATCTGTGCCTAATAGTCAGTGAGTATATGGCAGGTAAAAGTACAGAAAGCAATAAACAAGGAAGAACTAAGCAGTAAATAATCCATAGTTTAAGCATTCAAAACACCACACAACATGCAACATTAAAATAGATAACACAACAGGTAACCCTATGGGAAGTACCTATAGCCTATCCCCTCTGGTCCAACCTATCAAGTTCAAGAAACCCTCTGGGTAGAACACACAGTCTCACCCCTCTGGTTCAGTTAAAAATTATAGATCTCTGAGGAAGAACTCACCGTCAATTCCCCCAATAGTATCATATCGTACTAAAGGCGATCTACAGAAGCACTCAATGTCAATTCCCCATGTGGCCTACGTTGAGGAACTACAGAAACTCTGGGGAAGCACTCAACATCAATTCCCCTTGTGTTCTCGCATCATATAATTATAAAAACACTCTAAAGAATCCCTCAACGTCAATTATCTCTATGGTATATACACTAGGTTCTCACAGCCCTGTGTAAGTCAAGCAAGTGTAGCGGCACATAACATCCCAAGTAAACCACAAGAACTACTTGGCTAGAATTCTACAGCATAACGACATATCAGAGAAACAGGTACACTATCCTATAATACTAGACATGGAGGAGGAAAAAACAGCTAAATAGGAAAACTAGACCCAATGGTAAAATACAGGAAAAACATGCATGGGAAATACATCCAAAGCACAACAAATTACCCTATTCACAAACAATAACCTCTACATAGAATTACAAGAAAAGCAGGCAAACAATAGGGCTAAAATGGTAAACACACAATACCCTATTCAAGGGTATTGGGAACATTTTCACATAAAACTCAAATAATTTCTATAGAATGTAACAAACCACCTACCTCAGGGTTAGGAGATCAATATACTTGAACCTAGATTCTTGAATCTCTTTATAACATCTTAGATCTATAAAAATTCATAAAATGTTCAACCCACGATAACATGGAAAAGAGGAGGAATTGGAAAAAGATGCTCTAGAAGAAGAGAGAACTCACGGATGTGATTCCAATGAAACCGACAGAGTTTGATTCGGAGGATGGATGGAGGCTCGGGGGATCATTGATGATTTTTGGTTACTCGATGCTCTTGAACGAATGAGACCTAAAAGAAGTTCTTTATGGTGATTAGACATGACCCCGGTGTGTTTAATGAAAAAAAGAAAGTACACGGCATGTACTTTTGGAGTACACGGTGTGTACAGGCCTTTTTAGTACTCCAATTTAAGCAGGTTCCAAACACCCTTATGCAACCGTGTGTGTGGCCATAACATGGACAGCACACGACCTCCTGTGGAAATGGAGTACATGGTGTGTTCTCATAAAGAACACGATGTGTACTTCAAAAATTTAAAAAAACTCCTATTTTCTCAAAAACTCTAGAAAAAGGAAAAACATACCTAAAAAAGAGATCCTATTTCTTACAAACTTCCCCCCTTAAATAAATTCATCCTTGAATTTCCTGAGCATTGTGTAGAAGAAGAAACCTCGAATAACTCTGGCCACTGCGACCATACATCAGCCTCCCTCTCCCAAGTCTCGTCCTATACTCGCCCGTGATACCACAACACCCATTCCAGAGGAACAGACCGGCCATAGAGAACCTTCGTACTACAATTGACAATTCGGATTGGATTCTCCTCGAAAGATGCATCCACCTCCAACTCAACTTCCTCAGGTTGGAAGGAATGAGATAGGTCTGAAAACTAACGTCGGAGCTGAAAAACATAGAAAACGTCGTGCATAGACCGGTACCTTCGAGGTAACTACAACCGATAGGAAACTGGCCTAACTCTCTCCAACACCTAAAACAGCCCGACGTACCTTGGATAAAGCTTACCCTGCCTCCTAATCTGCTTGTGTCCCAACCACGGTGTGACATGTAGAAAAACCCGATCCCC
Organism: Viscum album; assembly: GCA_963277665.1. Lineage (NCBI taxonomy): Eukaryota > Viridiplantae > Streptophyta > Magnoliopsida > Santalales > Viscaceae > Viscum > Viscum album. The sequence continues at coordinate 1,150,326,836 of OY728140.1, forward strand.
GACCTCAAACTCCAGAGGTCGTCTCTACTGATCAGCATAAGACTTCTAACGAGACTGTGTAGTATCCATCTTCTTCTGAATCAACTCTATCTGTTCTGAGGTCTCATGAACAAGACGAGTTCCCAGCAAATCTACCTCTCCTACCTCTAATGAACATAAGGATGATCGGCATGGCCTACCGTACAAAGCCTCATAAAGTGTCATCTAAATAATTTCTTGAAAACTATTATTGTAGGAAAACTCCACAAGAAGTATATGTTTCTCCTAAGAACCTCCAAAATTCAGAATGCATGCTCAGAGCATGTCCTCAAGCCCCTAAATAGTATGCTCAAACTGGTCATCTGTCTGAGATGTTAGGTTGTACTCATAAGTACCTACGCACCCAACGATTTCTGTAGCCCCTTCCATACCCATGAAGTAAAACATGCATCCCTATCTGAAACGATGGAGTGTGGAACTCCATGCAGATGTACAATCTCACAGATGTATAACCGTCCCAGCTCTTCAACACTAAAGGTATCCTTAATCAGCAAGAAGTGATCGACCTTCGTAAGAATGTCAATGAAAATCCATACCACATCGTTCCCTCGAGGAGACCTCGACAATCCTATCATGAAATCCATCACGATGTCATTCCACTTCCACTCAGGCATGGGAAACTTCTATAAAAGCACTTCTGGTCACTCATTCTCCGCTTTCACCTAATCACATGTGAAAAATCTCATGACGAAACTAGCAATATCCCTCTTCATACATAGCCACCAATACTGATGGTGTAGGTCTCGATACATCTTGGTGACGCCAGGATGAACTGCCCAAACTGAGGAATGAAAATACTGAAACAGATCCTTAAGTATTTCTTTTGGCACCCATACGTGCCCCTAGAAACACAAAATATCATCCTCATCTATGGTCCACCTAGGAATAGGGTCCTCTCATGACACACTCTCTCGTAGGACTAGGCCTTCAAAATCTGATAACTGCCTCATTTGAACTCTATCAAGAAGCATAGAGGTAACAGCTACAAAAGAAAGGAAAGTATTCCCCTGTCTGTCATGCACCTCCAGATGCATCATAGAGCATATATCCATAATCTTCCACTCATTATTGGCCTCTTAAACTGCCTGTATATGAGTCCTCCTGCTCAACGCATCAGCCACTGCGTTGCACTTTCCTGGCGTATAGGCAAGCTCAAAGTCAAAATATTGTAGGTACTCAACCCACCCACACTATCTCAAATTCAGATCACACTGATTGAAGATGTACTTGATACTTTTTTGGTCAGTGAAAACCACAAAATGATCTCCTAGAAGTTAATGTCTCCAATGGCGCAAGGCATGAACAATAGCCGCCAACTCAAGATCGTGTGTCGGGTAATTCCTCTCGTGTGGCCTCAACTACCAAGACATGTACGCAACGACTCCTTCTCCTGGTATAAGCACATATCCTAGCCTGATACCTGAAGCATCACAATAAATAGTATAGCTCTTTCTCGGCTCTGGCAACACTAGTATCGGTGCAGAAGTCAACCTCCCTTTCAGCTCTTGAAAGGCTGACTCACAAGAATATGACCACAGGAACTTCTCAACCTTCTTAGTCAGACCCGTCAGTAGTTCCGCTAAGCGTAAAAAGTCCTAAATGAAATGTCTATAGTATCCATCCAGCCCTAGAAAACTCTGCACCTCAAAGACATTCTTCTTCTTCTCCCAGGAAACTACTACTCTCACTTTCTTTGGTTCTACTGATACTCCTGTATCTGAGAATACATAACCCAAGAAGTGAATCTGATCCATCCAAAGGTGTAATTTTTAGAGCTTATCATATAAATGATGCTCTCTTAGTGTATTCAGAATGATCTCAAGATGTGTGGCATGGTCATGTCGAGTGTGAGAGTACACCAATATATCGTCCATGAAAACAACCACAAAGGAATAAAAGTATGGATGGAACACTAGGTTCATCAGTTCCATGAAAACTGTCGGTGCATTCATGAGGCCGAATGGCATAACCATATACTCGTAGAGACTATACCTGCTCCATAAGGCTGTGAGAGGTATATCAGATGGTACAATGTGCAACTGATGGTAACCGGACCTCAAGTCAATCTTCGAGAACACCTGGGCTCCTTAAAGCTGATCAAAGAGATCATCAAACCTGGGCAAGGGATATCAGTTCTTGACCATAAACTGATTCAACTTTTTATAATCCACAAAAATCCTGAGGGTACCGTCTGCCTTCTTCGCAAACAGAACACGCGAATCCCAAGGAGAAGTACTGGGTTAGATGAAACCCTTTGCCTGCAACTCCTCCAACTGCTTCTTGAGCTCCAGCAACTTAGGTGTACCCATCTGATAAGGAGGAATGGACACCAGTGCCACCCCTGGAACAATCTCAATCGAAAAGTAAACCTCTTTATCCAAAGGAAAACATGAAAAGTCCTCTAGAAAGACATCCCTGAAATGATCCACCACTAGAGGAAAGTCTAACTTTGAAGTCCCCTGATCATCCAGATATAGACTATCCATCTGGGATATAACTCCTCCCAACCCATGATGCTTTGGACCCACTTGGATCGCCTGGACATCCCACTTGCCCTTATGAAGAAAAGATCCACCCTCTAGTGATATGAAACTCACCCTACGACAATAACAGTCGACGGCTACCTGGAAAGGAATTATCCTGTCCATTCTGAGAATGACATCATAGCTTGTCATCTCTAGAACATAAAGATCCCATAAGAAGTGACACCCACTAACCTCTAGAGGGAACTCCTTGCACTGACGTACACTAGTCGTTTTAGTCCCAAACAGAGTGTCTAGCGTTAAGATATAGGCATAAGAGAAGAAATAGATCCCAAGGATCTACACGATAGAAACATATATAATGCTATGGTAAGCCCATGTATCAAAAAAATATGAAGATAAAATTGAGGAAACTAGGATAATACCTCGAAATGTAGAAGGTCTGGGATCCTGCTTCGGTGGGGTTTTCTCCACTGCAATGGTCTGGCCTGCTCCACGACCATGTGACCCTGCCTGACCACTCTGAGATGATCCACTCTTCTGTCACTAAAATAATGGTGACTGAACACTACGTCCATGACCTCCACCTCAGCCCAGATGGTCGGAAGAACTCCAATTCCCAGACTGGTGAGAAACTGGTGGTGTTGCTCCTGAACGTGGATTCATAGAAGAACCCCTATCACCATCTGACAGTGAGAAGATCTGAAAAAAGAACTGAAGGTGACCCATATTGTTGCATGATCGGAACTCCACTGGGTCTCTCTGGCACTGCGGCCTTGTATTCCAACTCTTCCCCCACTTGTAGAATACCACCTGGCTATCAGAAGATGTGTCTCGCCTCCTCGAATCACTACGCGAAGACTCTATACGGTGATTCCTACTCTCAATAGGAGGGATGTAAACTCCAGTTTCCAAGCTGTCGTGGATCACAACTCTGGAATCCCTCATATTGTACTCTGTGATCAGCACCTTTTGACGATAGAAGTGATAGAAGTCAACTAGAAAATATTCACCTAAGAGCAGATGTCCTGTCTGAGGCCATCCTCAAACTTTCTTTCCAAGAATAACCCATATCCTTCTAGGAAGGGTGTGAAATGATGAAGCTCAATTAAGCATGATTAATAATCCATGACGGAAAGAGTACCCTACTTCAGACTCATAAACTCCCGGGCTAGGTCGGCCCTTAGGGTCTCTGGATAAAAGTAGTCATAGAAGATGCACTGGAACTCCTCCCAAGACATAACCTGTTGATGAACTGCCTGTGAGATCACATCCCACCATCTCTTGGCATAATCTCGTATCATGTAAGTAGAAAGAATGACCCTCCTCTCTGGAGGCATCTCCAGATACTCAAAGATCGTTAGCATGGCTTCTATCCATGACTCTGCAGCCTAAGGTCCTCCTTCCCCTGAGAATGTTAGAGGAAGCTGCTGTTGGAAGACCCACGTCAAATCATCCATCGATGGGGCAGGAGGCAGAGCTCCCTAGATGGTATGAATCATCCTCATGAAGCCTTCCCTGAACTAAGCATCAGCTCTTGTGTCAGGTATAACGGCTGGTGCCAAGACTGGCATGATAGGAGGATCTACGAGAAAACCCTGATCAGCCATATCCAGTGTCTGATCACCGCCTGGAAACTAGCGTACAACCAGAGGAAGTCTCGGTGCCAAGACTCTGTAAGTTTAAACGCACACCTTAGATCAACATTATCAAGGAATAGAAAACTAGGAGTCTAAGAAGGGAACAGGAAAAAAGAAAGCATTCAAATTTTACAAAACATGACTACACAGTGTGTATAAAGACTACACGACATGTTCCCTTAAGTCATTCACATGGGTGTGTACTCCTATCTAAATTGGTCGTGTAACACCCCAAACACACAACGTCTTATCCTAACACATGGCGTGTACCTGAATCCTCTTCCCCTACCCGATTCCTTTAACACGGCTAAGCCACACGGCTCTACCAAAATAATACTACATGGCGTGTTGTCGGCAGACATGACATGTACTAGACAAGCTTCACCTGACCCGTGTTGTTAGTGACACGGTCAGACACAAGGATTGAACCACACAGCATGTTCCTGGCAGACACGACATGTACACGAAAGGATAACACCAACCCGTGTTGTTCATGACATGGCCGGGTACCTGGGTCAGACTACACAGTGTGTTCAAGGTGGACACTACGTGTATAAGAAGATACTCCACCGAATGTGTTGTTAACTACACGGTCAGACTCCTAAGATTACCCTACATGGCATGCAAAATAGGTACATGGTGTGTTCCCATGAGATTTTCCCTATCTCGTGTCTCTTCCCACATGGCATGTGGCACGGTTAGAGACTACACAGTGTGTATAAAAGGTACACGGCATGTACTTATGAAAAACCGTTTCTTCCCAAACAAAAGAACACATGGTATGTAGTCTGTTTCCTCTAGAATTGGGGATGATCTCATTGATTTAAGATTCAAACATTCCAAGAGGTTTTTAACAGATTTGTTCATGGAACCAGAAACATCCAATGATTCCATATCCATTTGGACCTACTTTCCAATGGTAGGTTCTCATTAGTTGTAAACTGAGGAGACTTAAGAATTTGCATTGGTCGAGAGGATGGGAGTTCAAAATCATCACACATTTTTTAGAGGAATTATTATCTACTCAAGGACTCTCTTTATATATTTAAGTTATCTTCATGAATAATTATTACATTACCAAGTATAAAAATGAGCTTTTCTTTAGATCTGACAATCAATGATTAATATGTATGAGATTTAGAGGATCTTTTATATGTATTTGAGGTTCTTCATCGATAGAGATCCATCTGTATTTGTTTAGAGATTATTATTCAATGGTATCCTTTAATACATTATATAAAAGTATCTTCTTCATTATGATGACCTTACTGGTTTTAAAGCTACTCAGCGGGGCACTTGAAGTTTATTGTCATTCAGAAGGACATGAATTATTTCATAGTAGGGATCATACCCACAGATGGGATACCTATGTATCCATTTTTTTAGAAAAGGAATCGGAACCCACGTTTTTTGATTAAGGGAGTTTGGGGTTTATTCATGATTGATGGCTCAAGGAAAGATGTCATAATTACTTTTACACTCTAAGCTCACGTGAGTCATGCTCGGTGTGAGAAAAAAGAGGTATTGATAAAACCAGACAATTGTGCCATCATAAGAAATGATTTGAGGATTATGTATGGATGATGGCCCAAAATAGATGAATATTGGGTTTTTCTTCAGGGAAAAAACTCAGGAACAAGATCAATAAAGGTATATGTGCTTTAAGGAGATTTGGATACTTTAACTTGGGGATTACTTTTGAGGAAGGTGCCCTGATTAGGAAGGGACTTATGATTGGGTTTTACTCCTAAAAGGAAGCCCAGATAAAAAGTAAATTAATATTGGTTAAGATAAATTATGACTGGGGCTTACTCCTAAAAAGGAATCCCAATTTAAAAGGAATTATGAATGGGGCTTACTCATGAAAAGGAAGCCCATATTTGATACTGGGGCTTACTCTTGAAAAGGAAGCCCAGGCTAAGGGAATTGAGACTTAGGACTTATCCCAGAGAAGGAGGCCTAATTTAAATGGATTTTATAATTTAGGACTTATCCCTAAAAGTGAGGCCCAAATTTGAGGAATTATGACTAGGGAATATTCCTGAAAATAAGGCCTAGAATTAAGGGGACTTGGGGCTTACTCCTGAAAAAGGATGCCCAAATTAAGAGAACATGGACTAGGGATTACTCCTGAAAAGGGGCCCCAGGTTAAGGATTCTCTCATCTTAAAGGATAAGGTTGAATGAATAAAATTCTTGACATTAGTGACATAAAGATATGTGAATCACTAAGTTTTAAGATATGATCCATAGAATTCCTTTCAGATAAGGAATACAACAAGGAAATCATGCCATAAAATGACTTTGGAGAGAGTTCTGAAGACTTAATCTTGAAGATGATGAGTGGATAGGCATAAGAGAGGTGAAATAGGCAGGAGGGGCACCCAAAAAGAAGGTGGTGTGCAAGTCCTGCGTGGGCAAGCAAGTCTTGGTCGCGCAAGTATACTTGCGCGACACATGGGTACTTGCGCGACAGCCAACCCATAAGGTAATACTTGGGAGAGATTTGGCTCAAGCTTTTAATATCATCCCTAGGGGATTCCAGAAGGGTGGCACGTAAGTTTTGTTGAAGGAGCAAGGCGACGCTCAAGTGAGGCCATTTCCCTTAAGGGCTGGCCACTTAGGCGTGCAAGTGTTGATGAGTTTAAACACTTAGGTTTTACTCCCCCTCTTTCTATCTTCCGTTATAGGTAAGAAACTACCTTAGAAGTGTTCAGAAGCTTTGAGAATAGACTAGGGTGCCGAGAGATCAAATATGAGTTTTTGGAATTTTTTGTCCCTAAAATGGGGGGCCCACCGGGGGTATTTATAGGTTGGTAAAGACCCTGGGAGAATTTCAAAGAGGGCGCACAAGTCACCTGCACGGCGTGCAAGTATACTTGCACAACCTTGGTGGAACTTGCGTGACCCAAGTGCATTTTAATTTTTATTCATGCCTTTGTCAATTTTTGATGTTTCTTCCAAGGATGAATAAATTTGGGTTCAAGGTATTTCCCTTTTCAATTTGTTGGACTCTATGATGGAAATGAGTGTCAACAAAAGTCCCCCCCTAAGAGTTGGATCCAAAAGAAATGAGGATGTCACTCTGTGGAATGAAGAAAACAAAGGAAACTTTAACGCGCAAGTGTTGAGTGTGCAGATGGTGTTGTGAAAGTGCAAGTCGCACAGGCCTCAACACAGCAGGTTGCGCATGCTGGCTTTAGGCGTGTAGGGTAGAGGCCTGGCCTATATATATGCGGCCATTTCTCCCGCAAAGCACCGAATTTCAGGATTTTGAGCTCTCGTCGTGCAAGTTCCCTTCACTGCCCAAGTTGATGTATTTTTCACTATTTCTTAGCTGTCGTGCTGCTGTCAAGGTATTTGGACTTATGTAGTGATACTTGCACGCCAAAAACTTTTGCATCACATCTCTGCTTGTGCACCAAAATTAGAATTGCGTGCCTTAATTCCTTTTCCATTTTCTCAATTTTCTTCACAAATATTATGAAAAATCAACCTATTTAAGATTTAATTTATTAAACTTTTGTGCAGATTCAAAGGCTCCCAAGAGAATCAGAATGGCTGATGAACTGGATAGCAAGTGAGTTGATGATATGATGAGCATCATTGGCCATTATTACTATACCGTCTGCGGCAGCACTCTCCCGGATTTGGCCAAGTATCTGAAGAAGTATCATCTTGACTTCTCACAAAGAATTTATCTACCCTTGTATAGCTATGGTCATCTGAGAGAAGTCACCATTCTAGAGGCAAAGAAAAAATTCCCAAGATGCAGCCACACTATTACTCCTCTATTTTGGTTACATTGTGCATTAAGAGTATAAACAATGGTGTGAACTTTCAAATTTTTCCTTCTTGCCATTTCCTTGTAGATATGAAAATGGAAAACCATGGGCTGATATGTTTTCTACTACCGGTTGATAGATAGAAGACTATCATGATATTAGAAACAATATCTGAAAAGAGTACTCTCTCCAAATGCCTCCTTAAAATTGTTCTAATAAGAGATGGATTCACTGCATCTCTTATTGTATCCTGTTGAATGAATTAATTCTAGGTGGTTGCTGATGAATATTGGGATGCCGTAAATCAAATGTATAGATATATTGAAAGCCTTTTGTAATTCCTGAAAAATAGAAGAGAATCCAATCCGTGGATGTCCTTCTAACTCTTGTTTATCAATGAAAAACACTTTCATCTTCAATCATTTGTGCATGCATTTTCCCGCTACCTGCTTTAAATTTTTACCTAATCCAATGGGCCTAGTAAGCATAGTTTGACTTTTTCTAGGATTATTATAAATAACCCTACAAACATTGAATCTTTTAATTGCTCAATATTACCTAAATCATGAAAAATGTATGTTTAGTGAGCTGGAACTTGTCTTTTTTTTCAGAGTATACTTGTCTTTTGTGAGCAGTTTAAAGTCATGCACGTTGGACATAAAAGGATAATTTTTAAGGTCGAAATAGATTTGATAGTATGGATTAAAATTGACTCAATTCCTTGATAATTTATCTGAAAACATATTACTATGTTCAAGTATGAAGGAAAATTTATAAACTATGACTTAAGAAATTTTGAATCTGAGGGATGACATGAAAAAGGGCTAAAAGGAATTAGAATAAGTAGTTCCCAAGAATGAAGTTACTACTATTTAACAAACCCGTTAGGGGGTTGAATTATGCAGGGCCACCTAATGGAATTGGATGCATAGTCAAATAATAGCATCTTTTGGCTGACAAATCTGTTATGTAGATTGTTTATGCAAGGCCGCCTAAGGGAACGTGCTGCATAGTCAGGAAAAAGAACTCTTAGAAATTTACTTTTCTTCTAATAAAAAGCCCATGGAAGTTAATGGGGATTCAAATTTTCCAAATCATAGAGTTTGTTGTACGGTGAGAGGTACTTGAATATGGAGAAGATATTTCCAAACAAGATTGTCTAAGAATGGGATGAATGTCACTCCTACGAAGGTCTGACCCAAATGTAGGGAAGGGAAATATAAACCATAGAATTGAATATTTTCAGATCATGATAAAGAGTATGGGATAGATATGTTAAGGATGGCCATTTTTTCAGATCCCTACATATTGTCATTAAGAAAACTAAGGAAAAAAGAGATTTTCCTCCCAAGAATGAAGTTACCACTATTTGAAAAACCCGTTAGGGGTTGAATTATGTAGGGTCGCCTAAGGGAATTGGCTTCATAGTCGAATAATAACATCTTTTGGCAGAAACGTCTGTTATGTAGACTGTTTATGCAAGACCGCCTAAGGGCACGTGCTGCATGGTCAGGCAAAAGAATTCTCGGAAATTAAAAATTTTGTGACTAGAAGTCAAGAAAAGTGTTATGGAGATCTGGAAGTATTCAAGGTTAGGATTATGACACATAAAAATGGGTATTTTCCAATGTATGTAGAGATACACAGATCAATGCTAACCATAATCATGTTGTGACTAGGTCCTGAATTGAAATGTTGGACTTCACTACGTATCCTATAAGGATGGGAATCAAGTCATACGTAGTTCTTGAAATACACTTTAATTTCATGTGGGATGAATGTATGGGAGATCTTAGTTTAGGGTCATATAACTCAGACCATAATAATGAATACATAATGTGTGTTTTCATAGGGACTTTTCAGCCAGGGGACAGAAAATGGAACTTGGGGTTAGACCCAAAGAATTGGGGCTAGATTCGAGGGACACTCTAATGTTCCTAAGTATCTAATAAGGATGTGAATCAAGCTTCACATAGTTCTTTAAATACCCTCTGTACAGATTTGGTTCGTACATATGAAGGGTGAAAAGGGTACTTTAGTGCAATGATGGTTTGACCAAAGATAAAAGGTTCAGGCATTACCATGTATGCACATAGTCTTTGGAATATAACATGATTGGAAATAAATGTAAATAATGATTCCATCTCAGGTGAGGGTATCAAATAATGTTGTAATTTATTTTCATACAGGACAAAAGTGTTGTATAGTTTAATGTCATGTAGCAAGGACAAAGGTGAACCAATGTGAAGAGATTGATTCTGGGGGTGGCTTCACAAATCACCATCATATAAGATGGAGGTGAACCGATGTGAAGAGATTGATTCTGGGTTTGAACCTCGGAAGGTTGCCTACTTACCTAGCCTAGAAGGCAAGGATCAAATTCCGTGTAGTTTGATTAAAGAATGAATTAGTGATCAAGTTGTTCTTGGGGACAACGACCTAAACAATGGTGTTGGGATTACACATGGTTAGCGGACCAGATAGGGTGTTATGGATGATGTTTACTCTAAGATCATGTGAGTCATACTCGGTGTGAGAAACAAGAGGTAGAAACAACCTTAACGATACACAGTTTAACGTCATGTAGGACGTATGAAGGGACACAGTTTAACGTCATATTAGACATGAACACAGTTTTGCGTTATGTTGGATAATAAGTGGGATGTATATTTTAGCATCCTATAGATAAGACAATGGGGAAAATACAGTTTAACGTCTTGTTGGATGAAAAAGGGACTGTACAGTTTAATTTCATGCATTGAGGACAAAAGAGGACATAGTTTAACGTCATGTTGGACGTATTAAGGACTTTTTCACAGTTTAATGTCATGTTGGACGAAAGGGATACCAATAGTTTAAGTTTGTATGCATGGACCATTGTTTATGCAGTTTAATGTCTTGTTGTAAGTAAGGTAATTCTGTACAGTTTAGCGTCATGTAGTTAGGACGTCACAGTTTAACGTCATGTTGGACGTAAGTGCCAATAGTTTAAGGTCATATGCATGGACCGTAACTGATGATGCAGTTTAACGTCTTACTGGACAAGAAAAATGCCAATAGTTTAAGGTCCTATGCATGTACCCTAGGTGTATCTTGTGTTTATACAAAATACTTCTTTAGAAATCTAGCATTGGTTGGAGTAGTAATGAGTTGTCCATCCATTGATATTAAAGAATAAGCTCCATTGGAGTAGACCTTATGTATTAAATAAGGTCCTTCCAATTTTGGCTCAAGCTTGGGAGGTTTCGTTCCTAGTATCATTGGATTTCTGAGAACTAATACCAATTCTCCCTAAATGAATGAACGAAGATGAAATTTTTTGTTTAGAGCTCATGCTACTCTATTCTGATAGACTTCCAAGTGATGCAGGGTGCACAATCTTTTCTCATCTAAACGTTCTGATTAATCTAATCACTTTTGAGATTGTTCATCTGTAGACGATTAATAACAAATGGCTACTCTGAGCGAGGGTAATTAAACCTCAAATGGAAAGACTGCTTCTGTTCCATATACCAATGAATATGGAGTTGACTGCATTGTAGTGCGGGTGGTGGTCTGATAAGGCCATAAAGCATGAAAGAGTCTATCTATCCATGACTTCTTATCTTTATCCACCATCTTTTGTAGTATATTTGACAGAGTCTTGTTTGAATATTCTATCTGGCCATTGGGTGCTGCATGATACTGAGATGAATGATTGGATTTGATGTTGTATTCTTGATATAACTTCCTCACCTCAGATGAATAGATGTTGGTGCCATTGTCCGTCAATATGTTATGAGGGACACCAAATCTGGTAATGTTGTTAGACTTGATGAAGCTAACAATGCATTTAGAACTGACATATTTGAGGGGTATTTCCTTTGCCCATTTGGAAAAGAAGTCAGTAGTAGTAATAATGTACTTAAACTGCTTGGCTGTAGCCGAAGGATAAGGTCTTACTACATCCATTCCCCATGTGGCAAATGGCCATGTGTATTTAGCTGTATGAAGCAACTCTGGGGGTTGATGAATGAAGTTGTCATGTACTTGGAAAGAATGAAACTTCATTGTGAAATCAACACAATATTGTATCATTGAAGGCCAAAAGTATCCAAGCCTTCTAATTTGATCAGATAGTCTGTGTCCAGACAGATGGGCACCACAGACTTCTGCATTCACTTCTTTCATGACAGCCATCGTCTCTTCACCATTAATGCATTTGAAGAGAACTCCATCAAAACCACGCCTGTAGAGAATATTTTATAAATGATATGGGCTATCATAATGAGTAAAATTGACCACACGTCACCAGATTTGTTATTTCCCGGCTCTATCAGGTGGAAGTGTTCCATTTCGAAGGTATTCCCTGATAGGTATCATTCATCCTGTAGTATGACCATATGGTTTAGGAATGGGACTAATTTCATTGCTTTCCTCTGTTTTGGCTTGCACATAAGGTGAAATTGTACGACGGTGGGAAGTAATGATGGTTGTATCATCCCAATTTGGATCTTCCAGAGCTGTAACTATATTAGCCAGTGCATCAGCTTGGGAATTTTGTGATCACAGGACATAAGAAAATGTCGGTTCTGTAGGAAATTCCACCATTAACTCTTTGACATAATCATACAAAGGGATTAGTTCTTCTTTTATAATTGCATAATCCCCATTGACTTGTTTGATTACTAGGTCTGAATCACCTTTCACCTTTAAGTGGTTCAATTGTGCTTGAAGTGCCAACTCCAATCCTGTGATAAGATCTTGGTATTCTGCTTCATTATTTGTATCACCTCCCAATAATGAAAAGGAATAAGGTAGTACTGCCTTTTCCAAGGAAATGAGTACAACTCTTAACCCAACTTTATTGAACTTAGGATCTTCCATTTTCCTCCCTATTGTACATCTGGAAGCACCATCAAAATACATTTCCCATGTTTGAAGGCTATCTTGAATAAATAATACTTCCTAATTAGGAAGTTCAATATCTGAAGATGTATCTTCTACTGATGGATGTTCAGCAAGGAAATCATCCAGAACTTGGCCCTTTATTTCCTTTTGAGACACATATTGAATATCCAATTGCTGCAAAATAACTGCCTACCTTGCTAGACGTCCTGTAAGCATTGGACGACTAAGGATGAATTTGAGCGGGTTATTGCGAGATACCAATTGGACCTCGTGATGTTGCAGGTAGTGTCTCAACTTCTAAACTGCAAAGATTAATTATAGGTAGCAATTCTCAATACTTGAATATCGGGTTTCTGCTTCAAGCATAGTCCGACTGAGATAGTAGAGATTTTTTTCATTCCCAACATCATTCTTCTGAGCAAGAAAGGCACCCAATGATCGATCTAAGGCTGTCACAGAGAGGATAAGTGGACTTCCTTCAACAAGTGGCATTAATACCGGTGGAATTAAGAGATACTTCTTGAGAATATCAAATGCTTCTTGACATTCTTCAGTCCATTGGTAAGTGACTCCCTTCTTCATTAATTTGGTGAAGGGTAAACTTTTTCCTGCCAAATTGGCAATGAAACGTCGAATATAGGACAAGTGTCCTTGAAGTCCTCTCAATTCCTTTAAATTTTGAGGAGGTAACATACCAAGGATTGACTCTTTCTTCTCAGGATTGACCTCAATACCACGATGGTGTACAACGAAGCCGAGAAATTTTTTTGAGGTTACCCCAAAAGCACATTTTAAGGGGTTCATCTTCAAATTATGTTTCTAAAGTTTGTGGAATATGATTTCCAAATCATCCAAGTGATTAGAACATTGATTGGATTTAACCACCAAATCCTCCACATGACATTCAATAAACTTTTCTATAAAGGGTTTGAAGATACAATGCATGACACGCTGATATGTTGCGCTTGCATTCTTCAGTCCAAAGGGCATTACCTGATAGCAAAACACACCCTGAGGGGCTCTGAAGGCTGTAGATTCTTCATCTTCTAGAGCCATTTGGATTTGATTATATCCATAATATCCATCCATGAAGGAAAGTTCTTCATAGCTAGTTGTTGCATCAGTTAAGAGTTCTGTAATCGGAACTGGAAAATCATCCTTAGGACAATGCCGATTAAGATCTCTGAAATCAATGCAAACTCTAATTTTCCCATTCTTCTTTTTCACTGGGAAAATATTAGCCAACCATTTGGGATATTTAAATTCTCTGACGAAGTTATCTTTGATAATCTTATCCACTTTATCCTCAATTTTGGAAGCATCAGTGGGGTGTGTTCTTCTAGCGGCTTGTTTGAATCCTCGATGTTCTTCTGGAAAACCCAAAATATGAGTGGAAACATCATGATCAAGCCCTAGAATATCTGTATAGTTCTAAGAAAATATATCTCTATTTTTCTTTAAAAAGGATATATACATCTCTTTCTCTTCAAGAGTCATGGCCACACTAATTAAAGTGGGGCGTGGATCTTCTTTTATACCAAGATTTATTTCTCTGAGTTCATCCACAGTGGTAGAGATACCCTCTTCAAATGTTGGAGGATAATCCCTAAGATCTTCCTCTTCTTCTTCAACATGTGTTATTTCTTTTGTTTCTACTTGCATAGTAGATTATGAAGTGTAATTTTCATGATCAGAAGAGATGTTAAAATTTGAACATCTTGAAGAAGAAGCTTCTATTTCCTCCCCGATTGATGATGAATGGTCTTCCTTGGGTAATATAGATGAGATAATGGATTGAGAATCGACATCATCGTTCACCTATAACATTTCTATAACTTCTTCTGGACTGATTGGTGAAGTATAGACTTGTTGTATTTCAGCAGATTAAATGAATACATCTCCATTTGAGCCTTCATCATTGCTTAGTGAATTGCCAATTTCTCCCATGTTGTCTTGCTTGATTGCCATAATTGACATTATGGAGGTTTCCGTAAGAGTATTTTGATTTGGGTCTATCCTATCAATTTGACTGATAGGCAATACATAATATGTACTCACATGTGTAAATGGATTTACTGGAATCTTTTCCAAACCATATGGAGCATTAACTTTGGTAATCTCCCTTGTTGTGGATTTCTCTTTTCCCTTCATGTGATAGAATTCCACCTCAGTGTATTGAGATTCACATGTCTTGAATGGGGTCTTATCACCATACAATGTACCAATTTGACCATCAAAACAATATTTGAGACATTGATGGTATGATGAAGGGATATCCACATGCTGATGTAACTAGGGTCTACCAAGAAAGATGTTTAAGGATGAGTCTTGATCAACAACCATGAAATATGAATTGGATACAAGATCTCCAAACTAAGTTCTGAGTGTAATCTCGCCCAGTGGTTCTTGTTCATTTTTATCATATCCTTGTAACATCAAAGTAGAAGGAGATAAATCAGATTCTGTGAGACCCAATCGACAACGTGTACAAATGTGGATGAGGTTGACTCCAGAACCATTATCAATGAAGAATCTTCAGAAGTATACACCATTGACCTTTCCAAATAAGTACAACGGTCTAATATGTCCATGCACGAAATCATCTTCATCTTCATCTGTGAAAGATATCACTACATGGCATTCTGCAGGATTATTCTCAACATGGTAGGCTTCAGCCGCAGTGATTTCAGTTTCAAACTCCTAAGGCCTTGACAAAGCCTCTATGAGTACCTCCTGAAGATCCTTTGATAAATTCAATGCATCCAGGATTGATAACTTGGCCGGTACTTGGGCCAAGTGTTTCAATACATCATACTTCTTATCCAAAGGTATATGTTTCCAAACAAGAACATGTGGTTTCACAGGTTCCTTAGAATTTTGTGTTTTGGAAGTTGATGCATCTTGTACTAGGATAGGAGTTGGTAATACTCCTGGATTTGGAATATTAGACTGATTAGGTCTATATACTTGCTGAGAGGAAGAAGGTGGAGCCTCCAACTGATATTCTAGAATAACTATGCCAGGACTGAATCTTCCCTGTGTGGAAGAACTTACTTGTTCTTTTTGAGCTCGTTGAAGGGATCTTCCATGAGTTTCTATCACATACACAGTTCTAGCAGGGGTAGAATTGGAATAGTGGCCTCTGAAATATCCACGTCTTCCCCAATATCCTAAGCCTCTGGAACTTCCTATGATTCCTCTGTTTGCTATAGGGAACTCGGGCTCATCAAAATTGAAACTGTGACTGGCATATGGATTTGTTAATTGAATCATATTAACAGAACCGAAAACAAACTCTTCATCTGATGAAGACTCTGCCCGATTATCTTGTTTAGGCTATGCCGTTTGGTGGGGCGGTGCCCGTGGATTCGAAGTAGATGGCATAAAATCTTCCATAGTCAAAGACAACTTAGGTTTTAACATGATTTCATCTTCTCCTAATTGTTCCTATTTCTTGGAATTATGCCTCCTTTTTAAGGATTTTCCCTCTGATGCAGAGGGTTTTGTCATGGAATTCATGGAAAAAGACACAATTGGTTTCTTCAATTACATTCGCAAAATGGCATGAGTTCAGTTGATTGTTTTTCTGACCATCTAACCATTATATTTTTGCTCATTTTTGTTCTTGACTTCTTGCCACTCGCCTTCCACCTCTGGATCTGTAGCAGTAACACATGCTACCTAAGTTGAAGAACATTTTAGTTTGACTTGTCCCAAGTCAACCATTTTCTGCAGGAGGTCCTTGAAGACAAAATACTCCTGAATGGGATGCCCCAACATCTGATGAAATGGAAAATAATTGGGACGGTCTTCGTCTCCTTCCTCATTCAGCCTCTTTGGCCTTGGAAATTGAACCAAATTATTTTCCAGAGCCGAAATGAAGTAACCAGGAACTTGTTCATTTCAGAAAGAGTTGATTTTTATCTTCAGATCCAAATTTTTTTTCTGTCTTTGATCTCTTTGATCGTCTTGACGAAACGGCCTCTGTTGTTGACACTCAGGAGGCAGATCCCTTCTAGAAGATGAAGGACTTGAAGTATAACCAGGTACAGGTGCTTGTTTAAGCATAACGGTAGCAGTATCTGCTTTACCCATTCTCCTTCCTGGAGCTGATGGAATTACATGAGCTTTATCCTTAGTCTTTATAAGAGAATATTTAATCTGTTGAGCGATTGAAGTAAGGTCTCGAAACCCTCATGTGTATTTCACAGGGATCAATGGCGTACGCAATTCATCACGCAAATTTTCCACACAGATTGGAAAACATCCCTCTTGAGGGGGTGCTAAGATTAGGGAATATGTTAATCCCTTTCTAGCAAGCAATGAAATCTAAAACCCTTTCATTGTCCCTTTGCATACAGTTTTTAAGATAAAAAACTGTTGTCTTTGGCAAAGTTGAGCGGAATTGAAGAAGGAATCATTGGCGGAGATCCTCCCATCTGGTAATTGATCGGTATTGCAAGCTTGTGTACCAGACAAAGGCAGGCCCTTGAAATGATTGTACAAAACGCCTAAACTTAAATACTTCTTGTTGCTAAGGGGTTCCCATCATAGGATCACAATGAGAATGAAAATGTGTTAAGTGTTGCTCTGGGTCTCCGGAACCATTAAATATTGGGATTGTGGTACTTACAAAATTTGATGGGGGAGGAATTTCATCAACCCATTCAGGGTAGGCTCTATTTTCTAGTTGAATTTGAGAACACTTTCTCTTCATAGCTTCCAATCAATCTGTTAATGACTCAATAGTAGTTATTAACTTTTGAGAAACATCTTGTTGAGCTTGGACCTGAGCAGGTGCAATGACTAGAGCTTGGGCAGATGTGGTGCCTGGTACTGCAACTGATGGTAGCACCACCAATTGTTGCTGCACATGACCCGTAGGATTAGACCTGTGAGGGTGTACTGGTGGAAGAAGATATTCTTGATCCATCTCAGTAGCTGCAACAAATTCCTTTGGCTAACTGACTCCAGCATGCTTAGGAGGAAGACTACCCTGAAGTAGTTCTGCATTCAACCTCCTCAACTCCTTCATTTCTTCCTCTTGTTTTGAAAATATTTTATCTAATAAGAGTGATTGGAATTATCCAGAGGAAGTGTATGTAACCTGATTCTTTCCTTTCCCCTTATTGGACACCTTTCGGAGAGGGGGAAGTGGGTTACTTGAAGGATTACCTAAATTCTGTGTAATACTCTAATTTCGTGTATGCACACCTTCTTCATTTGTGTATGTTCATACAACCTCTTGAGCAAAGACCTCTTCATCTGATCCCTCTGAGTGAGCCTCATCTGGGGAATCAAAAATAATGGCATTGATGACATTAATTGATGCATAATGCATTGAATCTATTCTATCAAAATTTCTGCGATAATGCCTTTTTCCATGTCCCTGATGAGACATTTCCTTTTGTCGATTTGATCCCTCAAGAACTTCTTGATGAACCTTAATTTGGAGGGAATCTATTTATAGTTTGGATCCTCGTTCCTCTTGATTCTTCTTCCCTAATCGAGAGAAGACTGAGTTTCTCTGAGGGAGAGATTGAGGATTTGAAAAAGTCCTCAGTTCAGTGGACTGGGGTTGTTCCTGCTCAACTCCTCGAATCCAATTTGTTGATTATGAGGTTTGGGTTAAAAGATTCCCAAATCTGGAAATCTGGGGTGGTTCTTGATATGATATATCTGAGATCTTCTTGAAAGCTCTCCAGATCATCCAGACATTAGTCGGGAAATTAGCTGGATGCATCAACCTGCATCCACTTTTATCACCCGACTCAAAAGACGATTGGATGATTTCTGACACTTATGTCACTTGATGATGTGCTTTCTCCAAATGAGAGGCATGTTAAATATTCTCTTTTGCTTGATTCAGGATTAATTCAACAACTTGTTCTCTGTATGCTTGATTTTGGGAGGAACTAGTTGAGGCCTGTTCTTGGGCAAGCTTTTTATTACAAACAAAACCCATTGACTGTGGCCGGCCATGGGCGATAACATTGCATGAGACCATTTTCGGCGGGATTTGCGGACTAGAGAACATAGTGAAATGTAGTGCTCCATGAATGCCGCATCCCCTGATATGAATACCAAATGGGGCATTGGAAATTAACTGGCGCAATCTTCTTAGTGCGCCAAGGCATAAACGCTGAAGGGATCTCTATTGCTTTTCAGCTTTCGAATATCGAGAAAATGAGAGATAAACCAAATAAATTTGGCGTTGTAACCCTTATATTATCTTGACATGATTTTAATATTCATCATAAGATAATATTTTCTTTTTTAACTGACAAATATGTTTCCATATGTTAAGACGAATATTGTGAATTCCATCTTTCGTCAACATCTTTGGAATGTCATACTGAGAGTTAGCCAAAGGCCAAATTATAACTGGTACTTCACCTTTCACCAGTTGTTTTCTCATATTCAGTACTTCCTATTTATCATTAAATGAAGATTATTCTACCTGATTAGACCAGAGCTAGTGTTTCCTTGCTGCTTCATCGGATTCAACAAGATTAGTAGAGAATTCACTGATTAAACTAGAAGATGAACGAACCAGGGGTGGTTCGGTGAATGACCTTCACCCCAGGCTATCTTCTGATTGAGAAAGTATTTCACATGATAGTGGTAAATCATCAGTCATGACTGGCTTCACATTTTCATGTGCCTCAAGATAAGAGGGCTTTCTCGTCACTACATTGTCCGTAGAAGAATTTTCCAAGCAATGTGCATTATTACTGTGGAGAGAACTTTCGCAGCTAAATTTGTTATCATGGGGAGGACCACCATGGTGGGTTACAAAAAAAGATGAAACATTTTACTCCTTGGTCTTATGACCACACAGAGGTTTCTTGTGGCTCTCATCTGAAGATGAAAATTCAAGATCGACCAAATTGTCACAAAGTAAGCCTTCCTGAGGAAGTGTCAGGTGCATACCATCGGAATTAATGTTCCCACTATTTGGAACTAAGAGAGTAGAATCTTTAGCTGCAACAGATAATTTTCTGAGTGCATCAAGAACTCCAGCATCGGGTAAGGCCTTGTTAGAGATTAGCCCTTGATTTCTTGACTGTGTTGGGAGGGTCTTCTTCTTAGACTCCTTCTTACTCACTTTAGGAACCACTTGTTGAAGAAAGTGGTCATTATGGGCTGGTGTATGTGCCTGATCAAGAGAAATGATCAGGTTAGGTTGATTATCTCCACTCAAATCAGGTGTACGTGCCTAACTTGGTTGTCCGTATGATATGGGGGAGTATGACCCACAACCCTCTTGGTCTGGAAAAGAGGTGTGTGTCTGTTCCGGAGTGAACTATTGATGTGCCACTCCACTGGTAGGGATAGATTTGCATTTCTTCCCCTGTGATGCTGCTGAAGCTGTTATAATATCCTGGAAGGTATCCAGAATATGAGCAGGGATTTTCTTCTGCTCCTTCACCATTGATAGAATATGCTTGGTGACATTAGCTGCTGGAACGGGTATATACATCCATTCCGTGCTTGGAGTAGGTGTGTGTTCCTGCTCCTGTCCTCCTTTTCCTATCAGTGAATTCTAACAGTACTTAAGTGTGGGGGCAAAGAGTTGAGTATGCCTCATGTTTTTCATCAGATATTTCTAATTGACTTCTCTGGGTGATACCAAACAAGACCGTTGGTAGGATTGATCAATGCTAGCAGGTGTATGTGTCTTCTGATTTCACTCTGCCGAACGTGGTTGATGATCTTCCTCCAATACTGACAGACGAGGCTGCTAGTAGGAATGATGAGTGTAAGCAGTTGTAGGTGCCTGTTTACCAGTTGTCAACACATTAGGGTAGCGGGCTCCATCATATATAGTCAGACGAGTCTGCTGAGCAGCTGAGGATTTATAAACAGGTGTATGTTCATGTCTATAGTACTCTGCCGGAATTGCCTGGCGGGATTGGTGTGCTGCTGCCAGACGAGTCTGCTGGACAACAAAATTAAAATGGATGGGTTTATGTGCCCGCTCATTGCTTGCCACCAATTTAGGTTGGTGGACTTCTTAGAAAATGGCAGAGATAATAACCTGCTCACTGTTAACCGGTCATTGCCTCTGGTGGTTCCTCTTGCCTGCTCGGGTTCGAGGAACTTAATCCGAACTCCTGGAGATGAAACCCTCATCATGTTGAGTGCGCACTTCTGCACGAGTCTGGCGGCAATTGTTGATGGGATCCCTCGGGAAGGACTCCTATCTCTTTAAGTTAAGGCCCTAAGGGACCTGCTCATTCACCTCCTCAGAATACGGGAGGGAATGGTGATTGCATTCTGGGAATTACGACCCGAAACGGTTAGAGACGGTAGTTAGCACCGCCTGCTTCTTGATCGCTGGTCGTCGCTGTCCGGACGACCAGGGTGAGTTGTTCACTTGGAGGGCTTGTCGAGAAACCTCTAGATTTGTAATGGTACCATTTTGATGGTACTCCTTAACCAGTGCATTTGATACCCAGCATTGAATATGCTGAGTAGGTGATGTCTTCCTCAGAGCAGATGATGATCCAGCAGGAGTAACAGCAAATGCATTCACAGCAGAAGTATTCATGGATGTGAATATAAGGGAAGTCATTCTTGTAATGCAGAAGATCTTAGAAAAGAGTTCCTTTTTGATATAACAAACATAATCAAGATAAGTTTGGCTACTACATCTTTTGGATGAGCACATATGTTATTGATTGCTTTGTTGGACCTCTCATTGAGTTTTAAATAGGGGCCTAACAAATAAGTAAAACATCATTTTAACTTGGTTAAGGGTTACCATTGGGTTCACCATTTTTTGATTCCTCTGTAATTGGGGATGATCTCATTGATTTAAGATTCAAACATTCCAAGAGGTTTCTAATGGGTTTGTTCATAGAACCAGAAACATCCAATGATTCCATATCCATTTGGACCTACTTTCCAAAGGTAGGTGCTCATTAGTTGTAAAATGATGAGACTTAAGAATTTGTATTGGTCGAGAGGATGGGAGGTCGGACTCATCACACCTTTTTGAGGTGAATTATTATCTACTCCGGGACTCTCTTTATTGATTTAAGTTATGTTCGTGAATCCTTATTACATTACCAAGTATAAAAATGATCTTTTCTTTAGATCTGAAAATTAATGATTAATATGTATGACATTTAGAGGGTCTTTTATATGTATTCAAGGTTCTTCATTGATAGAGAATCATCTGTATTTTTTTAGATATTCTTAGTCAATGGTATCCTTTAATACATTATATAAAAGTCTCTTGGTCATTATGATGACCATACTGGTTTTAAAGCCACTCAGTGGGGCACTTGAAGTTTATTGTCATTCAAAAGGAAATGAATTATTTAATAGTTGGGATCATACCCTCAAATGGGCTGCCAACATATCCTTTGTTTTTAGAAAAAGAATCAGAACCCACATAGTTCTAGTAAGGGAGTATGGGGTTTATTCACGATTGATGGCTCAAAGAAAGATTTCATAATTACTTTTACACTCTAAGCTCATGTGAGTCATGCTCGGTGTGAGAAACAATAGGTATTGGTAAAAACAGACAATTATGCCATCATAAGAAATGATGTGGGGCTTATGTATGTATGAAGACCCAAAATAGAAGAAGATTGGGTTTTACTTCAGGGAAGAAACCTAGGAACAAGATCCATAAAGTTATATGTGCTTTATGGAGATTTGGATACTCTAACATGGGGATTACTTTGGAGGAAGGTGCCCAGATTAGTAAGGGACTTATGATTGGGTTTTACTCCTGAAAAGGAAGCCCAAATCAAAAGTAAATTAAGACTAGTTAAGAGAAATTATGACTGAGGCTTAATCCTAAAAAGGAATCCCAATTTAAAGGGAATTATGACTGGGGCTTACTCCTAAAAAGGAATCCCATATTTCATACTGGGGCTTACTCCTGAAAAGGAAGCCCGGGCTAGGGGACTTGAGACATAGGACTTATCCCTGAGAAGGAGGCCTAATTTAAATGTAATTTATGATTTTGGACTTATCCCTAAAAAGGAGGCCCAAATTTTAGGAATTATGACTGGGGATTAGTCCTAAAAAGAAGGCCCAGAATTAAGGGGACTTGGGGCTTACTTCTGAAAAAGGAGGCCCAAATTAAGAGAACATGGACTGGGGCATACTCCTGAAAAGGGGGCCCATGTTAAGGATTCTCTCATCTTAAAGGATAATATTGAATGAATGAAATCTCTGACATTAGTGATATAAATATATGTGAATTACTAAGTTTTAAGAGATGCTCCACAAAATTCTTTTCAGATAAGGAAGCCAACAAGGAAATCATGCCATGAAATGACTTTGGAGAGAGTTCTGAAGGCTTAATCTTGAATAGGATGAGTGGATAGGCATAAGAGAGGTGAAATAGGCAGGAGGGGCACCCAAAAATAAGGTGGCGTGCAAGTCCTGCATGGGCGCGCAAGTCCTAGTCGCGCAAGTATACTTGCGCGACACATGGTTACTTGCGAGACGACTAACCCTTAAGGTAATACTTGGGAAAGACTTGGCTCAAGCCTTTAATACCATCCCTAGGGGCTTCTAGAAGGGTGGTGTGCAAGTTCTGTTGAAGGAGAAAGGCGGTGCCCAAGTGAGGCCATTTCCCATAAGGGTTGTCCACTTAGGTGCGCAAGTGTTGATGAGTTTCAACACTTAGGACTTACTCCACCTCTTTATATCTTCTGTTCTAGGTAAGAAACAACCTTAGAAGTCTTCAGAAGCTTTTAGAAGAGACTAGGGTGCCGGGAGCTCAAATCTGAGTTTCTGGAATTTTTTATCCCTGAAATGGGGGGCCCACCGAGGGTATTTATAGGCTGGTGAAGACCCTGGGCGAATTTCAAAGAGGGCGCGCAAGTCACCTATGCGGCACGCAAGTATACTTGCATGACCTTGATGGAACTTGTGCGACCCAAGTGCATTTGAATTTTTGTTCATGCCTTTGCCAATTTTTGATGTTTCTTCAAAGGATGAATAAATTTGGGTTCATGGTATTCCCCTTTTCAAATCGTTCGACTCTGTGATGGAAATGAGCGTTAACATAGTCAAAACTACAGGGTGTGTATTCTGTTTTTTCTGGACAGTAAGCCTCAGAAACTACTATGGGGCCTAGAAAACACTGAAATGAACACTAAAAGTGGCAAATTCCAATCCGTGAGAGCCCATACACCCTGAGAATCAAAGTTTGGAATCTTAAACAAGTTATAAACAAGGTAAAAAATTCAATGATCCACCAAATTCCAGTCCATGCGGGCTCATAACACCTCAGGAATCAAAGCTTGGCATTCATTCAAACAAAACCTTAAACAATCAATGCTCTAACAGGAAGAAAATATTTTTATCAAGGAATCTATCACAAAAACATGCATATTCTACACAACATCTATCACAACAACATGAAATTACTAATGCATCCTAGATGACGTGGAAAGAATGCATGACATCTAATTTATAGCAATTTCCTATATAAGGTATGAGATGGAATACCCTCATCTCATCAAGCTGTGAAAAAAATAGAACCTTAATAACATAAACATTAATGACACAAAACATGTGAATCGCCCAACAGTGAAATCAAATAAACTGTAAAATTGAAAACCAGAAAAAAATTGTAATAATTGAGGTAGATTGGATTTTTGTTGTACATAGGTTAGCTACTCCTGGGCATAGCTTTTTACCAAGTACCTATTCTGTCCTATCCCTAGATAAATGCTCCAAACAATAAGTCAAGATAAATGAATCCTCTAATACCACTTTTTAATGTCCCTTTTCTGGAATCCACAGAGAAGAACCCCGTACCTAGTTGGTCAAATAGCCTTAAGCACATTTTCTCGAATGCCAGAGGCTGGCAACTAGCAGCGAGGGCCTTGGGTGTGATGGTGGGAAAATAATTCCCTCATTGGCAGAGTACACAACGGAAGTAAACAATACACAATAGATGAAGAAGTAATTATCCAACAACATTAAATAGTGGAAGACTGAAAAAGAATCAACTTGAGCATAAATATTTTTAAATAATGCATAATACATATATGTCTAGGAAATCATCCAAACAAGTCACAATTATGAATACCGTACTAAACCAAAGTACAAAAGAAAAACAGATGAGAGACTCCTTAGCATCGCAATCCTCGTCTTGGTCCCATGATCTCCAGCTCCAATTCATTCAAGTACATGAAGTTGAAGGGAACTTGCCCTTGTCTATACCTACAACAATATAATTTGTTTGGGACCAAAAGCATGGCTCAAACAGGGTGTGAGACTAAATCCCAGTAGGAAACCACCCAAAGATCTGTGCCTAATAGTCAGTGAGTATATGGCAGGTAAAAGTATAGAAAGCAATAAACAAGGAATCACTAAGCAGTAAACAATCCACCTTTTAAGCATTCAAAACACCACACAACATGAAATAGAAAAATAGATAACACAACAGGTAACCCTCTGGGAAGTACCCACATCCTATCCCCTCTGGTCCTACCTATCAAGTACAAGCAACCCTCTGGGCAGCACACACATTCTCACCCCTCTGCTTCAGCTAAAAATTATAGACTCTCTAGGGAAGCACTCACCGTCAATTCCCTTTATAGTCTCATATCATACTAAATGCACTCTAGGGAATAACTCAATGTTAATTCCCCATGCGGCCTACGTCGAGGAACTACAGACACTCTGGGGAAGCAATTAGCATCAATTTCCCCTGTGGTCTCACTTCGTATAATTATTAAGACACTCTGGAGAATCCCACAATGTCAATTCTCCCTATGTTCTATACACTAGGTTATCATGGCCCTGTGTAAGTCAAGAAAGTGTAGCAGTGCGTAACGGTCCAATTAAACATCAAGAAATACTTGGCTAGCATTCCATAGCATAACAGTATATTAGAGCAACATGCACACCATCCTATAATACTAGGCATGGAGGAGGAAACAATAGCCAAACAGGAAAAGTAGACGCAAAGGTCAAATACAGAAAAAAGATTCATGGGAAATAAATCCAAAGCACAAAAATTTACCCTATTCACAAACAATAACCTCTACACAGGAATACAAGCAAAGCCACCAAACTATAGGGCCAAAATGGTAAAAGCACAATACCCCGTTCAGGGTATTGGGAAAATTTGCGCATAAAACTCAAAGAATTTCTATATAAAGGAACAAACTACCTACCTTGGGGTTAGGATATCAATATACTTGAACCTCAAATCTTGAATCTTCTTAGAATTTCATATATATACGAAAATTCATAAAACATTCAACCCACGATAACTTGTAAAAGAGGAGGAATTGGAAAACAATGCTATAAAAGAAAAGAGAACTCACCAATGTGATTCCAATGCAACCGACGGAGTTCGATTCAGAGGACGGATGGAGGATCAGAGGCTTGTCGAAGATCCATGACTACTCGGTGCTCTCGAATGAATAGGACCTAAAAGAATTTCTTTCTGGTGATTAGACATGACCCCGATGTGTTTAATGAAAAAAAAGTACACGACATGTAATTTTGGAGTACACAGCGTGTACTCGCCTTTTTCGTACTCCGCTTTAAGCGACCTCCAAACACCCTTACATGACCGTGTGTGTGGCCATGACATGGCCAGCACATGGCCTCCTCCAGAAATGGAGTACATGGCATGTACTCATAAAGTACATGATGTGTACTTCAAAAATTTCCATAAACTCCTCTTTTCTCAAAAACTCCAAAAAAAAGGAAAAACATACCTGAAAAGAAGATCCAGGTTCTTACACCAAGTATGGTATTTTGACACTATGGAGATAAATACTTTTAGGTATTATCAACATATTTAGTTTTGGATAGTGAAATTGTTATAAAAAAGGTAAGCCAAAAATCTTTTGGAATCTTTACATCGTGAAAGCGCAATCTATTCCAAGGTCAATCTAGTGATAATTATTCTTGATAAGATTCTTTTAAGTGTTTTTATGGAATGTTAATGTGAAGTAAAATATATTCATGGTTATAATATGTGAATTGATTTAAACCCATTTACCAATGAATATTTTGGCCAAACATACATCAATCATTAAAAATGTAGCATGGAGCAATTTTAAATATACATTTCCCTATTCACATCAAGGATATAATATTAATAATAAGAATTTATGAAGAGTCTTACAAGAAAACATTGACCAATAAAATGTTTCATGGATCAATTCCATAAGGAAAATTTTATTACACACATCAGTTTCATGATGTAATTAAAGGGAGAATAAATGTTTAGATTCATATGAATTGTAAAAAGATCCATTATTTTTCATGACACACATTATAAATAACAACGTTCTCCCATAACTATATTCTAATTATTATAAAAAATGGATATCATAGAAGTTATAGAATTATATAAATCTATTATATCATAAGAATATGTGTATATATGAAAATATTTTTTCAAAAAGATAAACAAACTTATATCAAGAAAAACACATTGTTCATCTAATGTAATTATCATAACATTTCCTAAGGATATTATAGAAATATCAGGGATAGAAACATTATTGTCCAGTGATAGATTATATTTCAATAAAAGGGTTAAAAAAAATATTTAAGATAGTATTAAATCATGAATATTCACAAATAGTTGGCATGGTAAATAGTTCCCAAGAACATGAAGAAAATAAATATTCCAAAGAAACATACTGAATAGGATGGATAAAACCATATTAATGGTTTTACATTCACCGTGGAAGGTGATACATTATTCATTAAGAATAATTAATCCTAAAAGTGATATGTAAATCACAACAATATATGGTTGAAAAGATCTACTAAAATTCAATAATGGATTCCATTTATCAAAGTATAGGGGCTTATTATTTGGAATATTGTGGTGGGTATTCAAGTGATACTATACATTGGTCTTAAAAGTGTGGTACGAATAAGTCTCGACTGGTAATAATAAGTCATTATGCATAAATACATTATAATTTAATTTATTATAGATACCTTATATGATCATTATATTTATAATTATATGTTAAGACCATCAATCCTAGAGGGTATCGAAACAATGCAACCAGAAAGGGTTGGTGAGACCATAGAATTCCAATAAGGGTTTGAAGTCACTAAAATCTAATTTTGGATTGAATTATGCAAAAAGATCATAAAATATTCATTTTTAATGAGTTAATTCCATGTTTCTAAAAGAGGAAAATTTTAACACCATTTTTTTCCAAGTAAAATTTGTTTGATGACATATAGAAAACAACCATTTGTCTTACAGTTTGTTAAGACCAAAATGAAAGTAATTCTAAAAAGATTGAATTAAATTAGTGACCTATGTTTTGGGAATAGGATCAAATGAGGTAGATCTAATGATTTATTATACCTATTCAATAGTACATATAATGACAAGGTATTGGAAAATTCAAGTTGGAATAATTTGAGATAGAATTGTTACCAAAATCACATAGCACAAATCTCTCCCTAAAGACAAGTATGAGACATGAGAGGATATTGATGTCATAAGTAGAATTACATATGATTCTATGATGAATCAATAATATATTTCATGCTATGTAAAAGATGTCATATTTCCAACATATGCTTTATGGTAGGAAAATATCTGTATAATCCAACAGAACTTCATGGGAAGCAATCATAACTATAAAATTATACTTGAAGAGGTATAAGGGATATGTAAATGGTACATGGAGAGGAAGGTACAATAGTTTAATGTGTAAAAAATATTCTTTCTTAGGATCAAATATGATATAATATAATAGTAAAGATATGTTAATGAGAAAGTGAATCCCATTCAAGCTAGTAGTAGCCATATCAGCAAAAATATTAAGCATGTTGGGGCTTCTGATGTAGCTAAAAAGAAGTGTAAAATACACAATGATTTGTGCTAGTTTTTGGAATTGCACCTAGTAAGTAAAGTTTTGTCATAATATAAATTATGATTATTATATTACTAGTAATAGATAATATTTCAGGTATTGAAAGTGGATACAAAAATATATACTCAGGGATGTCATCTATTGAAAAGTTTTACACAAGTTAGCGAAGTGAAAGATAAAAAAATAACCACACAAAAAATGCATGGAAATACCATGACTAAATCCATAACTCAATATAAAAATGATCTTATAATGTGATAGTTAACAAGAATATTTGGAAATAATGCTCTAGTGTAAGTGGGAGTGTTTTAATAGTGGGTTCTCTAGACCCAAATTTATCATCTCTTTTGGATTACCATATCATGTATATAGTGAGTTATGCATGATGTAAACTTACCATAATAGTGTTGATATTTCTATGTCCACTATTTATATGGTAATGTACATATATTATTTCTCATATAAAAAGGTTATAATATTTTTCATGCTATAATGATAATTTTGAGATACCATGAAATTATTCTTAAATATATGTCCAATGGTATAGATACATCATACTAACCGAACATAGATGATGTCACACTATTAGGTGTTAGGGGATCATAATAATTGATAGTTCATTCCATGAGGTTCTCACTTTGTGATCTCAAGTATATGAGATTATGTAGACTAACCCGCCAATCAGAACACCACATGTTTCGAGAGATGTTGGTAGTTCTTGTATGTGAACATGTGCATTGGTCTCCTACCTTGATATTATTACTAGTGTTTAATATTTTATTTCATACATTCATGTAAGGTAAGAACTATTTAATTGAATTCGTATTTAGGTATATTGTGTTGGGTGTGTCAAAAGTGGTATGACATTGATTGAATAATCAAGAAATAAATTTTCACTTCTGAAAGGGAGTTATATCTTGGGACTAGTTCACAAAGATCGTAGTAACTTTACTAAATTAATGGACATGGTAGAAGAAGGTATGTCCCTATAAGGAGGTCAATGAATAATAATGTAAGGATGATGACATGAATTATCCATCTTTCTTTATGAGATATCACAAGAAAAAGAGATCATATTACATGATGTGTGTTCATAGGAAGATTATTGTTTCTATTACTACTCCTTATCTATTTAGGGGGCTTTATGGGTTTCTCGACTCCTATTATGGTATGTGAATAGTATTCACTGCTATCGAGATAGGTTCCTAGAGGGTCACACACTGAGCATATTCAAAATTCATGACTATTCGGATGAATAAGATTTTAAGACATAGTGGGCCCCAACACATAGTCTGGGATATGTCTGAGGATACATGATCACCAAAAAATAAATAAATTCATATTATTCAATTTTATACTTATTTATATTGAATTTAATTATTAAATTACTTTACAATCATTAAAATAAATACAATTGAGAATATTACTCAAATGAATATTATTTAACATTCTATGTTTGGTTAATATTTTCATGAATGATGAGTCAAGTTAATGGCTTGTTTTAGCACATAATATATATATTCTATTATAGGAATGTGATAAAAATAAAAATGAAATTTATTACAAAGATATTTGGTCATAACACATTGTTTGTGGTTTACATAGTGCGTAATAAATTTTTGAGGGTGAGAGACCCTTTTATCGGTATATTAGTGTCACACTACCTAAAGTAGGAGATGCTCACACATGAAATAATACACATCACTCAAGTTTAGGATCCTCTCTCTCCTCTCTTACACTTTCTATAGAGAGAATTTTAATTAATCTATTGAAGTAAATCTTCACATATCGATGGAATGGAGCTGTGATGATCACCAAGATGTCGAAGGCGTCATCGAGTCTTCTCACTAGCACCCAAAATTCAATAATTGAAAATCCTATAGATTTTTAAGCACATTTGGATGATATAGAGGGATTAAAATTTGGATCCTTTTAGTTGAAATCACTGACAATGAGTTTATAATGAACACATAGCTTTATATTGAACCAGGTTTTTTTTCATTTTATTTTTGTGCTTAAAGTTTCACATAAAATATTAATCGATACTAGGATTCACCTCGCCAGAGACCACAAAGTTATTTCGATCATCGGTGAAATATTTTAAAAATCCCCTACCCAAGAACTTATGTTTCACAGTCCGAGTACCCATATTCCATTAGTTTTAAAGTTTTCGAAGGAATTTGGGACTTAAGGTAAGATATTTCTTGTCTCTCTTTTATTTCTCAGAGACATATGTCATATTCACAACTTATTTCGTCTATGTTGTGTATATACTACCCTTTTGACATATTATTTCATCAATATCATTATTTTAATGATATTTTAAATTTTAATTGATGTTATTATATAATTGTTATTATAATTAAATAGTATTATAATTGGTAATAGATTTTCATCTCACTTTTATTACCATGAAACACATTCTATATTCACCACTTGTTTCTATTTTGTGATGTATATACTTCATATGATTTTATTTTATGATTATTTTCAAGAAAATTATGGGACATATATATCCATTTGAATTTCTTTTTTTATAGGGATTATGACTTAGTGTTTACCAATGTGGTAATAGTTTTAAATTACAATCCCATTGTTTATCAGGATAATTTATGATTAAGTTTACTATAATGAGATCTTATGATATAATTCTCAAAAACATAATATTCTTCTTATCCTTTTGTTAATTCTTGATAATATGTGTTTTATATTTATTTTCCTTTCACTTTCCTCTCTTGGTATTTTCCTCTCTTTTTATAGAAAATCAAAGTTATTTCTCTATTCAGTCAAAAAAATTCTTCTTTCATGTCTAAGTATTCAAAATATTTATTAAAAAATATTTTTACTATTATGATATGATTTTTAAAATTTATTTTTATCCATGTTTTACTTTTCAAAAAATATTTTAAAAGGAATATTCTTTTCTCTTTCCAAAACATGTCAATTTTGACTTTTTACCCAAAATGTGAAAGGAATCTCTATTTAAACATGTAAAACATAAATGGTATATTTCCCCCATGAATGATTAGTTATTTAAAGCTAAATTTACAAGTTTCAAAGATAATTTAAAAATAAAATCTTTTAGTTAATACTATTGAAATTTTTAGATTTTAAGGAAGTAATTTCAAAATTTAAATGTAATGAACCAAACTATTATAAATAAAATTCCTTTTTAAATTTAATTAAATTTCTTATTATGTAATATGGATATATAAAACACATTAAATTATTATCCTATTATGTTTAAATAACTCTTAATCATCTTTAACATTGATAATATAGTCGATAAGCAATGATCACATGATTAGTATAACTATAGGGTTTTAACAAATCTAATTGACACAGACAAAATAATTGATGGCCAAAACCTATAGTATTGTGCTCTATGAAGTCCATTTAATATATATTCAAAGGTATATAGAATCAAAAATAGTTTACCTTGACCAATACCAAGCCGAATCCAACAACATAAGCTTGATAGAAACCATTTACAAGAGAAGTTCAAGTTCATCGAGGTCACAGCCAAAACCATGTATGTCGAACCACCCCAAGAAAGTCTCAGAGTCGTGTACCTTTCTATTAGAGAGTTTTCTAGTGTATTAAAAGTGATATGTATAAAAACCATAGAAATATGATTATCTATATAAGTTTTTAGAAAATAATGAATATATTTTCATCTTATTATTGTTACTTTGTAAATTATTTTTATTTTACTACAATAAAACAAAAAGTGTATTTTTTGGGTAATATTCAAAATAAATTAAGGAAATTTTTTAGAAGAATTAATGGATTTTTGAAATAAATAATATTTTAATAAAATATTATTATTAAACATTTATTAAATATAAATGATCATATAATTTTAATGAATTCAAATGTAATTTTTTAAGGGTTTGAAAAATGTTATAAAAAGCCCATCATTTCTTAATAAATGTTTATTTTATTTTTAAAGTGAAAGTTTAAACATTTTAAAAAAAACATTTTAATAAAAAGAATAAAATTTTTTGATATAGAATTTCAAAATTATCAAATGGTGATTTTTTCAAAATTTTCTGAGGCAGAAAAATTTTGGGTAAAAATTAAATACCGTATAAATATACTTTTTGTAGTATAAAATCATAGTGACCAAATATTGTTTTAATAAATACTATAAAAGGTATCTATGACCAAATAAATGTTTTATATTTAAGATAATTATTTATTAAGTTTATTTTATTAATTTTAAAATATTATTATGAATCCTTCAAAAGCATTAATATATTTTAAAGTTTTAAAATCATTTCTTTAAGAGTATGACTCAACTCCACATAATAATGGGTATTATTTTGTTACGTTCGGACCTTGGACTTATAAAATAATGAAAAATTATCTCATTTTTTCAAAACCATGGGGAAAACCCAGGGGAAGTTGTTGTTGTTTTGGTTATTTTATAATATAGATTCAAATACATATGTTTGAGAAATATAAAAAAATCATTACTCATTTCCTATAAAAACCCACCCAATATCCCATTTATCTTCACTAAAAATACTTTGATTAGGTCCTTACTCTTACATAGCCTCTTTAAATTTCTCTTAAGGTTCCCCCAAGCTCTCAATAATCTCCTCCCAAGAATTTGGAGTCACACACTCAAGTAAGGGATCCTCGCATTCTCATCTTTATTCAAGTTCCATTACTATCTTATGCCTTCCATTTACAATTCCTAATGTCGGTATAGGTATTTTCTTAACCCTATTACTTCCCATTTAACATCAAAATTATTAGATAAACCTTCCTTTCTCATCAAACCATTTTATTAATTTTTAAGTGATTCTATTATATTGCTAAAATTTCATCATGATTTTCCTTGACAAAATAATTATGCAGTGAATACCTTACCAAATTCTTATCAAGTGTGTTCAAATTTATAAAATTATATTTATTTTACTAGGGACTTACATTTGTGTATTCTATAATCCTTAATTTTGGAATATAATATGATGGTTAATGAATCCCTTTTTTATGGTCTATGTGGCACACTTATAAATGGGAATGAAATAAAAGTGATGGGTGCACCCAAAATTATATATCACTCCAATGTATTGGGTAATGTTTGGTCTCATGAGATGTCATGTTGGGAAAATGATTGAACCCGATTCTCTTATGGGACTTTTTCCATCATGATTTCTTATCATTTATCCTTGACCTATGTTTATGATGCAATGTTTGAAGTTGTTTCCACATTTATCATGTTTCCTTTAGGATTATTATTCTATACCATGTATCATTGTTCATATTTATTATTCCTAATGATTTTATACCCCATTGATATGCCTATTTTTAACATGTATTATTCTCTTCACATTATTCCATGATTATTCACTTGTTGGGTTTTATATCTCACCCATTTATTATGTTTGTCCCCAGGTTATCCCGTGTAGTTTTAAAAGCCACAGAATATTATGATCATGTTAATGAAGTTTTAAATAAAGTTGATATATTTCCTATTTTAATTTGTTATATAATTTACCTAATTCCCAAATACACTATACATATCAATCTTCTAGTTTTTATTAATTGTAATATTATGTAATAAATTATTTATTAATTTGAAATAAAGAGAACAATTATTATAGTTGGTATTAGAGGAAAAGTTTAGTAATTTTTGGGATTATTATTAGAAAACTCTATAAAAATACTTAGATATAATACTAAGTATAAGAAAACATCCCTAAATTTTTTTATGTATAGAGTAACTGGTTTATCAAGAAAATACATCCATGTCTAGATACTCTATGTGGACATGGTTCTAGAATTGATGTACCTTGGGGTAATAACTTCAACAAGGTGTGTTGGGCCTGACTTGGTGTAACCTAGTACACAACAATAGGCCTTACTATGTACCTATTTTTACACTCTAAGGGGATATACTTTGGTAAATTCATAATCTCATTATTAACTATTTTTAAAAGAATAAAAAAATCCCCATAACAGTAAATGTTATGAAACAAATCATTGATTACATTTATTGAAGCCTATATATTCATAAGTTAAGAAAGTAAATGTAATTTATAAGTTATCCCTTTAATTTAATTAGAGTCTCACTTTATTGGTTTAATAGTATAAAAAAATACTCATCCCTAATTTTCCTTTTATTCTAGTAAATTTCCCAAAATAGGAGAAACCAGATAAAAAATAAATGTTAAGGGAAATGTGATGACTTCCCCCAATGTGATGACCAACCCAATAGGAGCAAGAATCATCCACTTCATGATGATAATCTCTCAGTTGACTCAGGTTCTAAATAGAAACCTGGATCAGGAGGAGTGTCCAAATCCCTCTAACAGGGAAAAAGTATTGATTGAGTCTTTTATGCATCAAAGGCCTATGAATTTCAATTGATCATATGATCCCTTAATCATGGAATAATGGATAAAATCCATCCAGAAGATCTTATCCATAATTAAATCTTCCGAACAAGAGAGGGTTCTAATAGCTATTTATCATATGGATGGAGAACCTGATTAGTGGTGGACATTTATAAAAAATATAAATATTAAGTAAGAGATCAAAGAGAAGTGGTGGATGGAATTATAAATAATGTTTTTTTATAAATATTTTAATTTAACTCTCAAACTTAAAATGTAAATGGACTTCCTTGTCCTCAAGTAAAAAAGACGATGAATCGGTCGGGTCGTACGATGAAAACTTCACAGGAATTTCACAATACGCATCAAGCTTCATGTTACCCCTGAATTCAAGGTTGGATACTTATTTTTTTTAAACCTAGTCTATAAAAATACCTAGAAATACAAGACTTTGATAGATATGAGGAAATTGTATAATGTTCCCACAAATTGAAAATGAAGATCAATAAATCTCAAGGGTATCATGGGGATAAGAAGTGGAAAGTGGAGTTTAAGTATAGTAGTCCTATAGAGAAATATAACGATGAAAATAAATTTCAATATCACACTTGTAAAAAGTGTGGAATGAAGTACCCCAAAAATTTCCTAAGGGGAACAAGGAAATGATTTAGGGGTTGGAAGAAAGGACACCTAGATAGAGACTACTAACAGGAGAAACCCACTAATGAAATAGAGTAAAGGAATGGTCTAGTCAACCCTGAGCATATTTTTCATTGATTCAAATGAAAGGATCTAGGGCACTTTGAAAAACAATACCCTAATTCATGTGTTTTTTGAGACAATCAACAACCTCCACGGCACTAAGATAGAGATTTCCCCATCACAACCACTAAGGTGGATCCTGACAATTAAGTGGTGACAAGTTTGCTATTTATTCATTTATGAATTGAGAACATAATTTTGTATTCTGGTTCTATTCATTCATTCATATAAAAAAATTTTAGTAAAAATATTAAAACACCCCACAAAGTATGGAAGTATACCTATCAGTGAAAATGGAAAATAGGGAAATTATTCCATCCCAAGTATATAACTCTTCCACTGTCAAAATTTGTGGGCTGAACTTTCCAAAAAACCTTGTGGAATTTCATGAAATTTTAGGTGTGTATTGATTTACCTATATAGAGACAACATAAAATTCCAAAAGAATGAAGTCACGCCCCATATTGAAAATCGACCCTCGATTCTATAAAAGTTAAAGGAGGAGTACGAATCTTCTTTATCACCAAAATATCAATCATGGATGTTATTTACATATGACAAAGCATATATAGATAAAATTATTGAGTATAAGTGAAGAAACATCCTTGAATACATGAATATTGTGACTAAATACATTGATGTGTCTTCTAAGGAATTTCTTGGTCTTCCTCCCAGTTGAGAGGTTGAATTTTCAATCAAGCTTACACCTGAGGTGCTTCTATTATCCAAGACTCAGTATAGAATGGTTTTTGTTGAACATGAGGAGATGAAGAAACAACTAAAGTAGAATTTGGATAAAGGGTTCATATGACCAATTGCTTCACCATGGGATTAACCATCCTTCTTCATCAAGAAGAAGGACGTATCAATGCAACTTTGTATTGATTATCATGAGCTAAAAAATATCATTATAATGAAAACATGTCCATTTCCAAAGATTGATGACTTTATCGATCAGATACGTGAATCACAATACTTCTACAAGGTGTATATTTGTTCGGGATATTATAATGTTAGGTTGAATATAGAGGATATCCCCAAGACTGCTTTTTGTATAGGGTACAGACACTATGAGTTCATAGTAATGCCTTTCAAACTCATTAATTCTCTAGAAATCATCATGATCTTGATGAATATATTATTTAGAGATTACCTAGAGAAAATTTTGGTATCTTTTATAGATTATATTCTAATATTATTCAAAACCAAGGGTGAGAATGAGGAGAATCTGAATACTTTTCTAAAGACCTTGCGAAACGACAAGCTTTATGAAAAGTATAGAAAATGTGACTTTTGGTTGATGTAATTATCATTCCTGGTAAATATCATTACAAGAACTAGGATATCTATGGATACTTTAATAATGGAATAAATTTATGGGTGGATGATGCCAATATCTCTGATAGATATCCATAGTCTCCTTGGATAGGTTGGTACTATCATCAATTTTTGAGAAATTTCTCATGATTTTCTAACCCCTTATCCAAGATAACTCAAAATGGAGTCAATTTTTATTGTAACAATGAATGCGAGGAGAGCATCAAGGAGATGAAAAGTAGGCTTATCATTTCCCTTGTTCTCACATAACCCACAAGTGGATAAATTTTCATAGTATTCAGTGATGATTCGAAGAAGGTATTGGTATATGTATTAATACAGAATGAAAAAGTCCTAGCCTATGCTTCCAAGAAGTTGAAAGTTCATGAATATAACTACTCATTTCATGATATAGAGTTGGCTATAGTGATATACACATAGAAAATATAGTAGTATTATCTATTTGGGAGATGTTTGAAATATATATAGATCATAAAAAAACCTCAAGTATATATTCAAATAGAAAGAGATGAATATGTTCCAATGAAGATGGTTAGAGATGATCAAGTACTATGATTTCTCAATCCACTACCATCTTGGAAAAGTGAATAAAGAGGAAGATTATATAAGTACAAAGGAAACATCAATTTTTTCATTAATGATAATTAGAAGCATCCAATCTTATTAGAATTGAAAATTATGGGAATGGGAATCATAAATGAAGGAAAACCATTAATACTGTCACAAATGATTGCTCAAATGTCCCTTATAGAGAGGTTAAAGGTTTCCCAAAGAGATGTTGTGGGAATTTGAAAGAAAGTGGAAACTATAAGAAATGGTAGATCCTTGAAGTTCAATGTTAATGAAGAAGGATTTGTGATATTTGGGTCAAGACTGTGTGTACCATCAAATACTGAATTAAATAAGGATCTTTTGGATGATGAACATAGTTCGACTTTATCCATTCACCCAGGAAGAAAAAATATTTTTTGAGATCTCTGAGAACACTATTGGTGGGACAATATGAAGAAAAAAATCACTGAATATAAATCAAAGTTCCTGGTATGTTAGAAAGTGAATGATTAAAGACAAAAGTTTAAGGGGATGATGCAACCATTACCCATACCAACATGGAAATGGTAAAACATCACCGAACTTCTGAAGACATCCAGAAGAAAAAAATCTATTTGGGTTATTGTGAATCATCTTACTAAGATATCTCATATTATTTCAATTAAAGATGACTTATCATTGGAAAAACTTTCATGGATATACATTAGAGAAGTGGAAAGGCTGCATGGAGTACCACTATCCATTGTATCCGACAAAGTTCTGAGATTCAACTCTAAATTTGGGAAAAGTCCCCAACATGCTATAGACACTGAGCTAAACTTAAGTACACCATAACATCCTAAAACTGATTGCCAATATGAGTAGATTATTCATACACTGTATGAAATATTGTGAGTATGTTCTCTAGACATTAAAGTAGGATAGGACCAATATCTACCTCTAGATGAGTTCTCTTACAAAAACAATTTTCACTCAAGAATCCAAATGGATCCCTATGAAGCCATTTATAGGAAGAGGTACATAATTCCTTCATACTGGGATGAAGTTTGGGAACAAAAACTTATAGGTCCTAAAATTGTTGAGGAAATGGTGGGAAAGTGTAAGACCATTTAGTTTCATATCATGGTTACTTAGAGTGGACATAAGAGCTATGTTGATAATCATCGATGCAACCTTGAGATTGATGTTGGAGACATGGTATTCCTCTATATATCTCTATTAAATAAAGTAATGAGATTTTGGAAGAATAAAAATCTTAGTCCAAGATACATCAGCCCATTTGAGATCCTTGATTGCATCGGAGTGGTGGCCTACTAACTTGGACATGTACTCAATATAGACGTTGTATCATTGTAGAATGACCATTCCTATGAGGAGTTTTGGGTGATTAATCTTAGATCATAGAGACAATTTTTTATGAAATAATACAATTCACCTTGTCAAAGTATTGTGGAGAAACCAAAAGTTTTATGAAGCTATGTGGGAACTGGAGGAGGTTATGAAACAGAGTTACCATCATCTGTTTTAATGTGGGAAAAGAAAATTTCAACGGTGAACTTTCTTAAGGGGTGAATATTTTAACGACCCAAAC
Organism: Viscum album; assembly: GCA_963277665.1. Classification (NCBI taxonomy): domain Eukaryota; kingdom Viridiplantae; phylum Streptophyta; class Magnoliopsida; order Santalales; family Viscaceae; genus Viscum; species Viscum album. The sequence goes on from OY728140.1 coordinate 1,150,366,113, forward strand.
TGTTATAAATAAAATCCAGTTTACAATTTAATTAAATGTATTATTATGTAATATATATATATATATAGAAAACACATGAACTTATTTAGTTTTATCCTATCATATTTTAATGACAATTAATAATCATTACCATTGATAATATAGCCTTTTAATAGTGATCACTTAATTATTATAAATACAGGGTTATAACAAATTGAATTGACATATATAAAGAAACTAATAGCCTTAACCAATCTGATTATACCCTATGAATCCCATTTATCATATCTTCCAAGGGAGGTAGAATCACTGATATTTTTCCTTGACCAAGTTAAAGTTGAAATCCAACAACTTAAGCATGAGTGAACCCCTTTATAAGAGATGTTCAAGCTCATCGAGGTCATTGCCCAAATCATGTATGTCGAACCACCCCAATAATGTATCACAGTCACACACCTTACTCTTAGGGTGTTTTCTGGTGTATTAAAGGGATATGTATCAAGACCTTATCCATATGATCACGTACATTAGTTTTTAGATAATAATGAATATATTTTCATCCTATTATTGTTACTTTATAAATAATTTCTACTTGTATACAATAAAACACAAACAGTATTTTTCATTAATTTTAAAATTCAATTGTGGAAATTATTTTGATGAATTAATAGATTTATGTAATAAATAAAATTTTAATAAAATATTATTACTAAATAATTCTTATTAAAAGAAAATTGATTATAAATTTTTGTTGAAGTATAATTTAATTTTTATAAGGGTTTGAAAACTGTTATTGTCAAAAAAACCCAGCATTTCTTTATATATGTCGATTTTTTTTTAAAAGTAAAAATTAAAATATTTAAAACAATATTCAGATAAAATGAGTATTATTTTTTGGAATCATAATGTTGAAATTATCCAAGGAATAATTTTCATTAATTTTTCTAAGACCATCAAAGTTTCTGGTAAAAATTAAATACCATATAAATATAATTTGTGTATTATGACATCATAATGACCTAAAAGTGATTTAATAAATACTATAAAATGTATAAAAGACCAAATAATTTTTTCCCTTTATAAAATTATATTTTAGGTTTATTTTATTAATTTTATAAATCTATTATGAATCCTCTAAAACCATTAATATATTTCACGTTTTTAAAATCATTTCCTTAAGAGTACGACTCAAAAAAACATAAGAAAGGGTATTATTTTGTTATTTTTATCCCTTTAGATTATAAAATAATGAAAAACTCCCCCATTTTTTCAGAAACAATATTAAAAAAATGGGAAGGTTTGTGGTTTTTGTTATTTTTTTATATAGAGTCTAAAACCTATGTTTTAGAAATAATAAAGAAATCTCAACCCATTTCCTATATAAACCCACCCGATATCAAATTTATCTTCACAAAAAATTCTTGGAGAACATAATTAATATTCCCAATCCTCTATGGATTCCTCCAAAGGCTCCCTTAATTTCTCATTAAGCTCCTCCCAAGCATTTGGAGTCACACACTCAAGTAAGGGATCGTCACCTTCTCTTCTTTGTTCAAGTTTCTTTATTAACATATGCCTTCCATTTTCAATTCCTAATGTTGGGACATGCCTTTCCATGTCACTATTACTGAAAATTTTATTTTAAAGTTATTAAATACCTCTCTATCTCTCATCATCATCCAATTTTATAAATTTTTAAGTGATGTTGTTATGCTGCCAAATTTTCACCGTGATTTTCCATGACAAAGTAATTGTATAGTGAATACCTTAACCAATTCCTATCAAGGGTGTTCAAATTTATACACTAATAATTATTGATCTTGAGAATTACATGTATGTACTCCACACTCTTTAATAATGTAGTAGAATATTATGATGAATGAATCCATTTTGTATGATCTATTTTGCATACTAAATCATGAGAATGAAATGAAATTGATGGGTGCACCCGAAATTATATAGGGATCTAATGGATTGGGTAATGTTTAGTCTCATGATACATCACGTTGGGACATGGAGTGAACCTGATTCATTTATGATACTTTTTCCATCATGATGTATTTGTAGATATACTTGACCTATGTTTATGATTCAGTGTTTTATGTTGTTTCCACATTTTCTATGTTCCTATATGATTATCATGTAGTATCATGTATCATTGTTAATGATTATGATTCATACTATTTTTATTCCCCATTGATATTCATATTGTCTAAAATGTAATATTATATTCATGTTATTTCATACTTATTCCCTTACTGGGATTTATAGATCACCCCTTTCTTATGTATGTTAGTAGGTTATTAAGTTCAGTTTTAAAAGCCATCAAATATTTTGATCATGTTAAGGAATTTTTCAATAAAACCATTGTATTTCATGTTTTAAGTTTTCATATAATGTACCTAATTCCCAAACACACTATCCTTATCAATATTCCAAGTTTTATTAAGATTAATCTTATATAATAAATCTTGTATTAATGTTAAATAAAGAGAGGGGTTGTTATAGGAAATGATATTTTCATAATGAATTATTTAATGATGTTTTTATGGAATTCCTATACATAGTCAACAAAAAAAAGCAATTCTTATGATTTACTAAGTATATGATCCAATAGTAGCATCCTTTTTCTTTCTCAAGATGGTTGATAATTCTAAATATAAGATGTTTATGAAGACCTTTTCCTTCCACGTGTTATACTATGATGAAAAGTTTATGAAACCCATTTCCTTTTCATGAGTTATGTTATGATGAATATTTTATGAGATTTGGGGCATAAATGTATGGATTATATTATAGGTGGGGCACATGTCTCCCCCCAATGCATTGGGTAAATATGGATAACTCATGAGTTAATTATGTTATGCCTGAAATTTATTTTATGTTAACAATGTTATATGTGGACATGGTTTCATGTCTATTAGGTTATGTGTGAACCTAGTTTTATATCTATAAGGTCATGTGTTTACCTAGTTTTATGTCCATTAGGTTATTTCTGGACCTATTTTCAAGCCTATAAGTTTATGTGTAGCCGGTTTCATGTCTATAAGGTTATATGATGGCATCATTTCATGTTCTTAACATAATGAGTGAACCTGTTTCTGTTTATACATGGTCATAATGTTCTGATCTTATGGTTTTTTCACATTCCTATGTCTATTTTCTTACCTCAGGTATTGTGTTCATTTATTTCCTTTATGATTAATTTTTTACGAAATTCCAATCTTTGTTCCATGATTCAAGGTTGTGATCTATATTATGCAGGGTATGGTTTTAATTATTTTACCTCATGTTATCAAACCCTTATGTTCATGTTATATTTAAGTGTTAATTAAATCTCTTTTTCATACCATTACTGAGAATATGACTCACCCTTTCTTATGTTTTCTTTACCCAAATCATAATGAATTGTTTAATGTAGGGTATTTCCAAGGATAATATCTTTATTGGAAATGTTGAAGATATTTCAAGAAATAATAACAATGTGTATCCTGTCTATGAAGACACTAAACCTTTACTGTTCCCTGGAATGTATTTTTGAAATGTTTTGAATATTCATCTAAAAATATATAAAATTTATTTATGAAAATAATGGGTAGTTATTGTTTGTATCAGAGTAGGGTTTGGAAAATATTTTGATTTTAGGGTTATAAAACATTGTGAGAACCCTAAGGATAAGTAAAATTATAGTAATTTTTTTTAGAATTTTGGTGAATATTAAAGTGATTGGTTTCAAAGAAATTTCATCCCTATCAGAATAATACAAGTGTATGTGGAACTCTCATAGTTTTACCTAGGGGTAATAACTTTGAAAAGGGTACATTGGGATTTTGATCGATCATCACCTTGTGTATGATAATGCGCCTTGATATGCACCTGGTTTGAAACTCTTGGGGGATATGTTCTAGAAATTTACAAGATCCTTACATACCATCATGAAGGATTAAAATAGATAATGACCATGAAGGACTTAGGTTAAATCTAAAGTGTCATAGATTTGAAACAAGTTGTCATGATTTATACAGAATATAATTTTTTCTTATGATTATGTGTTTTCCAAATATTATTATTGTTTCTAAAATAATGATTTTTAAGTTAATTAATTAAACCTAAAATAATTGTTTGAACAATGAATGTGATAAGTAATGAAATGACCATCCTCCTAAGAAAAATTGTCTTAAAAGATGGGATATAATATTTTGTGACTATTCTTACTCAACTCTCTCAATATATAAGTGGTAAATAAAGTCATGTTGTACTTATTAAATTTACCAAGGAGTGAGAGACATTACATTGAATAATTTATGTGACAACATCCACCCTCCATCCATGGGACATATGATCCACAATTTTTTGAGAAATGGATCAATGTGATAGAAAACTTATTTTCTGTTATTTAGTGTGCATACTATAAAAAAGTTTTCCTAGACATTTATCATTTGGAAGGTGAGTAAGATCAATGGCTGAATATTATTAAGAATATGAAGCCATAGGATGAAATTTACTCTAAGGATTGGGAAGAGTTTAAGGGAATATATTTTAGTAAGTAATTTCATTTTATTTTATAAATAAAAATGGAGATGTAATTCCTTGAGCTTAAGTACAAGGATGATTAACCCATTAGTACTTATGATCCAAATTTTATAAGACTTCCAAGGTGTTCATGTAGTTCAATCATTATCCCTAAAAGACAAATGGATTGATTCTTTGGTGGTTTGAAACAAATCCTTCAAAAGGAATTATCTATATGGGACTTTGGAAGCTATGAATAAATCTTTTGATGTGCTCTCCAAGTAGAAATGGAAGATGGAAACCCTAATGGGTTTGGTGATATGAAAAGAAAGATAGAGTTCCATGGAATATCCAGTTTCAAATTATATGGAGTAAATAAACGTTTTAACCTTTTACTTGCCAAAAATGTGGGAAGGAACACTCATGTGACTGCCTAAAAGGATCACAAAGATGTTTCAAGCATGCAAAACCTACCCATTTTGAAAAAGAAAATTGATGTAATGTGAAGAATCTATCCAATAAAAGGATTGAAGAGATTTTTCAATAGAATATGCCACCCACACTTCAGTGCTATATATGAAATTATTTTAAGAATTATGTGAATCAATACCCTAATCCAATGGACAATTAGGATAATAATTCAAAACAAAATTTAAATAAAAAGGAAAAAAGGGAAATTTTATGCAATCATAATAGCTAAAGTGAGTCATGTTAGTTAGTTTACACCTATCCTCTACCCCATTGTTGGGAATTTCATTTTTGAGTTTATATGAAGGAGCCCTATGAAAATCTAATTTTTCAAAATTTATTGAAATTTTATGTGATTCTTAGAATTTATTATCTCTTTATACATATATTGTAGAATAAAGAAATCACATTTGATATTCTAAATCAACCCATGATCTTTTATCATTGCAATGATGAACCCAAAATTTTGATAGAAATGTTTTTTATGGATGATATGGGATCTTATTTATTGAATGAAGGATTAATTATTGTTTGGAATCATATTTTCTTTTAGTGTGACCTCATTTTGGAAATTATTAAGGTATATAAATATTAGTATGATACTTCTAAAATTATTTCAACATAATTTTTAAGTTGATCATGGGAGGATGTGAGATCAAACCATTTCAATATTTGGGATTCAATTTGGGTAAAACATATTTTGGAGGATCCTTATGGTTAACAATTTATGGAATCAGTTATGTTGATCCTTGGGTGTAATTGTTGAAGTATTATAACTTAATTCATTATATAACATATTCTAACCATTTTAGTTTTGGTAAATGTTTAGAGAAAAATAGAAAACACTTTTCACTATTTTATATATCATATAAACTATTAAAATATAATTTTAGTGATTTGGGAATAAAAAATCATCTTGGATGCTCATTTTACGGTGTAAGAAATGAAGTGTAAATTGATCTTAAAATAACCAAATTTTGAAATTGTGTATATGATATGAAAAGAAATCAAGTAAGTATATTTTTCATGTCCACTATCTTGATGGTAAAAAAATACATCATCTTTTGGAAAATTATCTTGAAATAAAATGATATAAATTTACCTTCATTTCTGATAAATTAATGTTCTTTTCACCCATCATAGATTTATGGCATTATGGTGGTCAACTTTCTCCTCACCATGTTCTATATCACTATTTATTAGTCCTTGGACATTACCTATCTCTACCATGTCCATATTTTTACTTCTTATTAATTTTCCCACATTTTTAAAACTATTTATGTGTTATTCTAGATGACTTTCATATTTCCCTTTTCTTATTATTAAAAGGAAGTGTTATTAATTCTTTTACGATGTCAGTTTTCTGTAAAAGAATTTTCAAATTTCAAAACCATGATTATTGGGACCAAATTCAAATTCTAAAGATAAAATTTATTTAAATTGGTAAATGGTATCACCCCAATATTTTATGATTTGTTTTTCAAATAAATTTAATTTCTTTGATAAATTGTGTAACACACAACACAAAGTTTAAACAAACAACGATATACTATTAAGATATTATTATTTAATATGGATGTTATCAATTAGTTATTGGATTAGTAATTATGAATAAGACTAACTAAATTATGAAATTTATATGGTTTAAAAATATATAAAATAATTTTTTTGTTTATAAATTTATTATAAATGAAAATATAAATTATCTGAAAATAAATGAAACATATTTCTAAAAAAACATGAAAAGTATTTTTATTTTAATAAATTAAATTATCCAATATTTGTAAATTATTTTAAGGAAATTTTTATATTATATATTGAATCAAATTTTTTATCATCCATCTAATACTTTTTTTCTAGGCATGTGATAAGAATAAATTTAGTTTTATGCTTAAAAACAGTATTTTTCTAAAATAATGTTTTGTCTCATTTTGGGCACTTATTTTAAAATTATTTTTTTTCCACTTTTAGAAAATTTATTTGAATAAATGAACATAATTTTTGAAAGAAATTTTTTATAATTTTCTTAGATATAATTTTTTATAATTTTATGGAATTATTAATTTTTAATGAATATTGAAAACCATATTTTTATTAAAAATTGTATTTTTGTTTAAAGAATTTATGATGTTAAATTTAGTTTTAAAATGTTATAAAAAGTAAAATTTGTTCAATTATATTATAATTCATGCAATATGTTTCATTATAATCAATCTTATTTTTAATTTTTATATTAAAACATTTTATACTTATGAAATATTTTTCTTTGAAAAACTACTTTTTCATCAGGTCTGTGGGTTTTTTTAATTTAATTCTTCCAATTATTTGAATTGAATTTGGTAAAATGTTTTAAATAATGTTAATAATAATAATTTATATTATATAATAATTTTAAATTATTTTTTTATAAATAATAAAAAAACATATTTACTACTGTTAGGGGTTTTGCACGTTATATGTGCATGTGTTAAAATTAATTTTAAACACAAATTAGATATTTATTAAATAAATTATATTTAATATTCATAATAATTGGGTCCAAATTATATAATAATTCCATATTATTTTTATCATTAAAGGATAAATTACTAAGGTAAATAAAAAGAGACTAGTTACCATGATGAAAACTAAAATGCTAAAAGTGAGTAAACTTAGATGCTAAGGGAATAACATTTTTGAAAAATGTGTATTTTTTGTTTTAGTGGTTTTTATTAACCAAATAATCCCCAAAATACATTATTTATTAATTTTTTAGTCACATGCCTTGATAGTGACTTCCCATTATTCATTAGTTTTGGGTATTTTCAAAAATGTCACTCCTCAATTATAAAAGGGAACCTCATATCCTCACTTATACACACCTAAAAAACCATTTGGATTGACAAAATACTACAAAAATACATTAAAAATCCTTCTATATGTTTTAGAGAAAATTTTATTCCCAAAATACCAACCATAGGGTCCTTAATAAGAGATATAAATAATGTGTTTACTAGCAAAGGTAATTGTCTTCATTAAGATTTTACTATTTACTTCTTCTCTTACAACCTTCATTCATGTATTATTGATTAAAGTATAATAACACATGTGTATAACATATATTTAGATATTATTATTATTTTGGATAACTTATTTATATATATATATATATATATATATTATCTTCCATCAAATGGGTAATGAAAGTGTCGATCATGTGTATGGTGTATTACCGTCTCACGAACTGATGTAATTCTTTTTCCATCAGCACCTCTCATGGTTGGATATAATGATTTATTTAAATTTTATATATGATATTAATAAAATTATTATAATTATATAATTATAATATCATTTCTACCTTATTACCTTCCAATCCATTGGAAACTGATATCGTAGCTCATGTGTATGTGTGGACTACTGCCTCCACAGAGCGATGTGACTCATTTTTTGTTTCTATTTTACATGTATGGTAATAAGGATGGATTTAAAGGATAACTATGATATATATATATGTGATATTGTAACTATTATTTAAAGGTTAAATATTATTTTATTTTCTTTCATTCAATCCGTTAAAAAATGGAAATATTGTCCATGTGTACGTACGACATACTGTCTCCATGAACGGTGTAATTCCTTATTCAATATCTAAATTTCATAGAAGACTATAAATTTTTATATAATGAATATATATGATATATTTATATAATGATTAATATTCTAGAGATTATTTAACCATAATAAAATTAAAAGGACCAAAACTGCTGAACCAGAACATACATGAAAAATGAATTAGTTATCACCCAAAACATATATTTTAATAAATAATTTGTAATAAAAGGGTGGTAAAATGTTATAAGTAAATCATATATGGTATGATATATATTATAATGGTTCTATAATAAATTTATACGAAACCTATATTTATTATACAGGAGGTTCTAATTTGTACAAAGGATGTTGAGACTTAAACTAAGGGATTTCTAGTCTCTATTTTATTTCTCGGAGACATATTCAATAATAAATAATAATTTTTTATTTATATACTATTCCTTTTACATTTTATATCATGAATATAATTATTTTCAGGATATTTAAATTTTCAATTTATGTTATTCTTTTATGAGGACTATAATTTAATAGTTTCTAAAGTGGTAATGGATTTTCATCCCACTTTAATTTCTATGGGACACATGCCATATTCCCCACTTATTGAGTTTATTTATAATTAAATTTTTGATGATTAAATATTATGATATTCCTATTAAGAAGTCATGAATTTTCATATCCTCTAGATAATTCTATATAATACATGTTTTCCTTTCATTTTTCTCTCTTTAAGAACAAAAAAAGACTATAAGAATTTTTTTAAGAAAATTAGACTTTATTTATCTCTTCAATAGAATTTTTTTCTTCCATGTCCATATTTTATAAAAATACTTTAAAATATTTAATTTCTAGTCTCATATGATTATTAAAATCTATTTTTACCCACATTTTACTTTTCAAAAATGTTGGACTCACATGTTTTGATAATCCCAAATCAGGTTTTGAAAATCCCAAATCATGTTTCATGTATTTGATATTTATGATTCTCTTACAGGATAATCATTTATGTGAAAATCATGTTTTTATCAAAGTAATAACTATGTAATTTTGATCTCATTTCTCTCTTGTTTAAGCTCACAGTGCAAAATTTCTCTAAGTTCAAGGGTCAATGATGCAAAAGGTCACTGATTCAAAGGTTGCGGATGCAAATGTCACCGATGCAAAGGTCCCTGATGCAAACGTCACCGATGCAAAGGTCACTATAGAAAAGGTCCCCGATGCAAGGTCACTGATGCAAGGCTATATATGGAATGTTACCGTTGGAATATTTATTGATGAAGACTATTGATGTACACCTACTATTGAAGCCTACCATTTTGAAGGCTACTATTACTATTCTACTGATGCCTACCCTTCCATACTTTTTCAAATTCTTAAAATTATTATAACCATCATATTTAGTAACTTTAATGCTTCTTACATTAATTATTACTGATTGTATACATATCAAGAGACTATATCTGTGGATAGTATGAGGTACGAGAAAGACCACATGTGATCTAATTTTTCCTATTGTCGGACCTCAAATATAAAAGGGAAGACCGAGGAAGAAGAGAAGTGTGGAATGAGAAGGGTGTGTCTGTGCATGTGAAGGAGCTTACTTTCTAGATAAAAAAGGAAACATTAAACGCTTACACTAAGAACCCAAGAACCTGAAGACGATCATTTCAGGAGAAAAATTTCAAGGCTACCTTTCATGCTACATAAACTCTCGATAAACACAAGTAGAACACTCAACTCCTGAAAGCTAGAACCTAGAGTTTTGACACTCTGTTTTGAAGAAAAATTCCAAAGAAAGACTCGAACAACAAATTCTTCACTCCAAGGAGTCAAGTGATTAACTAAAAACACATATATCCTACTATTGTGAAGACACTACTATTGTGCAGAGAATACTATTGTGCAGCCAGTGGTTCTCACTCTAAGGAGTTAGAAGACCCTGGATTTGTGGTTTTAGGTTTAGACTATAGATATTTTGATGATTACTTGCCTATCAGAAGTCATCAAATCCCTTTAGTTACAGAAACTACTATTGTGCATCCATTGGTTCTTTTTCCTTGAGACTATGTGAAGAAGGGTGATTTGGAATCAATAAAATCAGATCTAAAGAGCCACTTTGATGTGAAATTTGTTGGGTTAGAAAGGTATATGACTCACAATCAATAAGTTGTAACTTCTATAGTGGAAAGGCTAGTTTCTTCCTCTCACTCTATCCTGCTACAGGAATTAAAGGATTGTCAGAATCAGATCAGAACCTTGGCAGATTCTACGGAATCTATGAAGCGATCTTTTTCCAGTTTAGAATTATATATGGATTTAAGGGCTCAGGTGGACAAAAATCTTTGATTTATTAAAAGTGTGGTTCCACAAATGGTCACTGTGTTATAGGACTTTAATAAGTCCATGGAGACACATGTGAGTGGACAAGATGATGATGTGAAGAGGCTAATCAGTGGGCTGGACAAATCCTTTATAGAGATAGTGGCTTTCACTATGGCGCCTATGTGTGCATCTGCTTCATATTTAGCTTCTCCTCCTATTGATCTAGAAGCTCTCAGATCAGTTGTCAGAGAAGAAGTAGAGAAGTTCTCTGGTGAAATTACCTCAGACCCTCAGTCTATGACTTAGGTTATTTCTACTACCAGAGAAATTCATAACCATGTGGGAAATTATCTAAGGAAAGACGATCAATATTAGAAGGCCATCAAAGAACAATTTGATTTATAATACAAAATGATGTACACTAAGCATCAGATGGATGGTCACTTCACATTGTTATTGGAGAACTTGAGGATTCCACCTGTCACTCAATAATTTAAGGATCAAGTCAGCTGGATCAAAGAGTTGAATCCTACCTTAGGTAAATTCATGGAGAATAAGTATGATTTTATTTTATCTACAGAAAGTGGATGAAGTATTATTATGTATTTCATAAATCTTTTTCTACCCTTTCTCCATGTGGACTTCACTCCCATCATTGTTCCTCGAGACCTTCCTTTTACTTTGGATGCTTCAGGATCTACCAATGTTGCACCAACGATGACTCTTGTATAGGCCATCAGATGTTTGACCCCTGTGATTACTTAGAGATCCACTCATTATAGGTCTACTGATGCTTCTGTTCTAGCTCCTCCAACCCTACTGACTGCTATACCCAGGCCTATCCCTATATCTTCAGAACCTGACTCCTCAGCATCAAAAGAAAAATCTCCCTTGGAAATATCTGATGTGGATTGAATGTGGGATGTATTAGTTGACAGGGATCTTTTGTATATGTTTTGTATCTTGTGTTGTTGCTTTATTAATGGAAAATACTCTTCTATTTCTTTTTGTCTTTCATTATTTTTGTTAATCACAAAGGGGGAGAAACAAGTCAAAGTTAGTGTAAGATTGACTGAACTCTTTGCATATATATACTCATAATGAACCTGGTTCCATTTTTCTTATAGAAAATGTGCTTAACCCTGATTCAAACATACTAACATAATTTTTTATTATCAAAAAGGGTTATATTGTTGGACTCACCTGTTTTGATAATCCCAAATCATGTTTTGATAATCCCAAATCATGTTTCATTTCTGTAATATTTATGTTTATCTTACAGGATAATCATTTATGTGAAAATAATTTTTTATCAAAGTAATAACTATGTGATTTTAATCTCACTACTCTCTTGTTTAATCTCACAGTGCAAAATTTCTCTAAGTGCAAAGGTCACCGATGCAAAGTTCACTGAAGAAAAGGTCACCGATGCAAAGTTCATCGATGCAAAGTTCACCGATGTAAAGGTCACCAATTCATGGTAACTGATGCAAGAATACTTATGGAAGGTTACCATTGGAAAGGTTACCGATGAAGGCTACTGATGTGAAACTACTATTGAATCCTACCATTGTAAAGGCTACAGTTACCAGTCAACCGATGCCTACCCTTCCATACTTTGTCAAATTCTTAAAATTATTATAACGGTCATATTTTGTAACTTTAATGCTTCTAACATCAGTTAATGATTATTGTAGACATATCAAGAGATAGTATCTAAGGAAAGTATGAGGTACGAGAATGACTACACGTGGTCAACTTGTTTGTATTGTCAGACCTCAAATATAAAAGAGAAGACTGGGGAAGAAGATAAGTGTGGCATAAGAAGCGTGTGTCTATGCATGTGAAAGAACTTACTTGCTAGATAAAAAAGGAACCATTCAACGCTTACACTAAGAACCCAAGAACCTGAAGAAGATCATTTTGGGAGAACAATTTCAATGCTGCATTTTGTGCTTCATCAACTTTCGATAAACACAACCAGAACACTCACCTCTTGAAAGATAGAACCTAGAGTTGTGAAACTCTGTTTTTAGGAAAACATCCATAGAAAGACTCAAACAAGAAAATTCTTCACTCCATGGAGTCAAGAGATAAACTGCAAAAACATAGATCTTTCTGAACTCGAGATTGTAATGTTAGCTCCATTGTGTTCCTTCATTTTACATTTCTGAAAAGTGTGTGTGTATATCAGTTACACACACTATCTCCAATGCTTGAACTAGAGAATATTGAATATACTCACATGAAACTTCACTTACATCTTGTTTCCCACTTATAATTGTGGAAGATACCCTGTGTGGTCTTTATTGTTTGTATTTTCCATGATAAAATGTGGTAGAGGGTGTGAACCCTAGACAGTTTACGAAAACTATTGTAAAGCCCGATCCAGGTTACGTATCACGTTTATTGTAAATATAAACTACTTGGTGGTAGTTGATCACCAAGTGAAGACAATTAAGCCTCGTCTTGAGATTGAACTTCTTTTTTAACTTCACTGTGCTCTATATTTTTATTATAAATTTTTTTATCCTTTTTTCATTGCTTCTAATTACAAAAAAATAAAACAATTTTGCATTGAATTTGATAGTTAGTTTTGGTTAGTGTGTATATATGTTTAATTCAGTAAACTTGTTTCAAAAGTTGAAGAAGTGTTTTACACTGATTCACCTGAGGACTAATATCCCTTTAAGAAACCTATTAACTAACTAGACATTTATATCTCTACTGCCTTAATTAACTGGGATATTTCAAAATTTGGGATCTTTATCCTAATGTTTTTAAGAGAAATTTTAAGTATGAACTCAATTCAACCCCCTCTTGATATTCCACTCTGACCAACATTTGGTATCATAGTAAAGTTTGTTTTATTTCTATTTTCTGAACTATTTTAAAATTCTTTTCAACTGTGATTTTTGTTGTATCTTAAAGATCTTAAAATTTCTGTCATATCTAAATGTTCATTTCTTTAAAATTCTAATTAAAAATGGACAATAGATTTGAGGCTTCTGCTACTAACAGGAAACCTTTATTTAATGAAAACAACTATTCTCAGTGTAAATTACAAATTAAAATGTATCTAGAGAGCATGGGTCATGAAATCTAAGACACAATTGAAGAAAAACATGCACTACCTTCTACTTCTAGGGACACATGGTCTAAGTTGACCAAATCTACATATAAAAATAATTGTAAAGCAATGAATGCTTTGTACTATTCTTTAGGTGATGATGAATTCAGTAGAATATCTACCTGTAAAACTAAATATGAAATTTCAGATACTTTAGTTGTTTCTCATAAGGGAACAACCAATGTTAAAGAAATGAGATTAAATACCTATACTATTAAATATGATAATTTTAAAATGAATCTTGATGAACCTATCTTTAAAATGTATCTCAAGTTCAATTAAATAGTGAATACCATGAGTTTGCATGCGAAACCAGTGGAAAACAAGGATTAGATTATGAGATTGCTTTGATGCCTACCAGAGAGATGGAGAGGAACTTCTGTTTCTATCTGAGAACCTTGTGACATAGGCAAGATACTAGTAATGGAACTAATTGGAAAGCTTATGATGTATGAAGAAGAGTTTAAGGTAAATCAAGAATCAGATGAATAACCAAGAAATAAATTTGTAGCATTCAAGACTGCTACCTGAAAGAGTAAAGACAAAGAAAAAGGACAAGCTCTTGTAGACAGTTCCACCAGTGAAGACTAATATTATGATAGTGATTTTGAGATGGCTCAACTTGCTAGAAGGTTCAATAATTTCTACTGCAAGAAAAGGTTCTTTAGAGAATGAAACTATAAAGTAAGGTATGATAATAAAGGACAGTGGAAAAAGGACAGAAAATGGAATGACAATATAAGCGAAATAGTATTCTATGAGTGTAAATGAAAAGGCCATGTGAAGGATGATTTCACCAAGACAAAATTTAAAAAGAAATATAATGACCATGGAAAGGGATATAACAAGGCTATGAAATCTACTTGAAGTGCTTCATAATATAGCTCCAGTGGATATGAAACTTCTGATATTGAAAGGAATAAACATGATAACATGTGTTTCATGAAAGAAACATCTAAGGTAACACCCAATTCTTCTATACGTAATAATTATTATTCTAGGAATGAAAGTGAATCAAATAATGATGAGAATATGACTAAGGATGAACTATTTTAATACTATATAATGCTTGAGGATACCTTTAATGAACTAAAGGATAAATAAAAATTATTTAAAAGACAAAATGCTTTAAATGACAATTATAAGTTTGATCTGGATATTGAAAAAGAAAAATGTGCTCAGCTGTTAAAAGAAAATACTGAACTTAAATTATCAAATGAGCAATTAAAAAGAGATATTGAGAAGTTTACTGCTGGTAAAGATACCCTGACTTAGTTTCTGGGA
The DNA here is from genome assembly GCA_963277665.1 of Viscum album. Taxonomy (NCBI): domain Eukaryota; kingdom Viridiplantae; phylum Streptophyta; class Magnoliopsida; order Santalales; family Viscaceae; genus Viscum; species Viscum album. Next base: position 1,150,381,399 of record OY728140.1, read on the forward strand.
AACAAATTTCTCCAAAATACACCACAGGTCTAGGATATCAACTAGGAAAGCGAAGGATTATTAAAAATATATTCGTTCCAAAATCTGTACAGTTCACTGCTAGTTCAAGTTATGGACCATATTTTGAATTTTCTAAAAGACCTAACAAAGTGTTCTTGTCTTAAAACTTATCTGTTGATTTTAGGAAATCTATGAGACAATTATGGGTTCCCAAAATTTTACTTGCTAACCTCTTTGGACCCAAGAAAATTTGGGTACCAAAGTTACCCTACACTTAATCTGTTTTGCAGGAAAATTTTCTAAAGAGCTCCTGTAAAAATCTATGGTACTTGGACAGTGGATATTCAAGACAAATGATAGGAGGGTATTTATGATTAAAGAGCCTAATTGAATTTTATGGTGGATATGTAACATTTTGTGATAATTGCAAAGGGAATATCGTCGGCTTAGGCCACATTGGTAACCCTAACACTATATTAATTTCAAAAATACTTTTTATTGATAGATTAAAATAAAATCTGCTTAGAATTTCTTAGTTGTGTGATGATGGTTTCAATGTTATGTTTGAAAATTATACATGCAATGTTTTTAATTCTAATAATGATTTAATATTTAATAATCTTAGAAATGAAAATGTATAATCTATTGATTTAAACTCCTTAGCTAAGTAAAATGTTTCATGTTTAAATGCTTTTATTAAGGAAAATTGGTTGTGGAATAGAATATTAGGACACTACAATGTGCACTCACTTAGGAAAATAACTAGGAAGGGGTTAGTTAGAGACCTACCTAAATTGGAATTCCCAAATAACAATGTTTTTAATCCTTGTCAAAAGTGAAAACAACACAAAGATTCTTTCAAACCAAAGAAAAAAATTTCTACTTCTCAACTACTTAAGTTGGTTCCCATGGATTTGTTTGGACCATCTAGAGTTTCAAGTTTAAATGGGAAGCACTATGTTTATATTCATGTAGATGATTTTTCTAGATATACTTGGGTATACTTTTTAGCTCACAAAATTGAATCTAATTATTAATTCATTAAATATTCAAAGTTTGTAGAAAATCTTACTGGACTTATAATTAAGAACATGAGAAGTGATCATGGACGTGGGTTTGAAAATTTGTAATTTGAATCATTTTGATCACAAAATGGCTATACTCACAATTTCTCTGTGCCTAGAACACCTCAACAAAATAGAGTTGTAGAAAGAAGAAATAAGACACTTCAAAAGATTTATCGGACTATGCTTAATGAGTATAATATACGTATCTATTTTTGGGTTGAGGCTATTAATACATATTTTTACATTATCAATAGTGTCTTAATTAGACCGGTTCTTAAGAGAACCCCTTATGAGATATAGAATAATATGAAGCCAAAGGTTAATTACTTTATAGTTTTTGGTTTCAATGTCTTCATCCTTAACACTAAGGAAAATCTTGACAAGTTTTCTTCCAAAAGTGATGAAGGAATTTTCCTAGGTTACTCAATATCTAGTAAATCCTATACAGTATTCAATAAGAGAACCAAATGTGTGGAAGAATCATTTCATGTAAAATTTGATGAGACTGATCCACATGAACCCAAAACCTCTTTTTAACACCTTGTGGAAGGTATGTCAATTCTGGACCTTAATGATAAAGACAGTGAAACCTTAGTGAAAACAACTAGTTCTGGGAATTTTCCAAAGTCTATGCATGGTGAATCTAAACCTATAAACAAACCTGAGGAGTCTAGTTCAACTCTTTCTAGAGGTATTAAAACTCTCCAGAATCACCCTTTAGATGATGTAGTAGGTGATCTAAATAGAGGAACACAAACTAGAGCTTCTCTGAGAAACTAGGTTGAACATCAAGCCTTTATTTAACATCTTAAACCTAAAAATATCAATGATGAAATCAAGGATGAATTTTGGGTGATATCTATGAAAGAATAATTAAATCAATTTGAAAGAAATAAATTTTGGGAATTAGTAGAAAGACCTAAATACACTTTCACCATAGGCACTAAATGGGTGTTTAGAAATAAATTTGATGAATATGGAAATATAGTTATAAATAAGGCTACACTAGTTATACAAGGATATAGTCAAGAAGAAGGAGTAGACTATGAAGAAACCTTTGCACCGATAGCTATACTAGAATTCATTAGGATACTACTTGCTTATGCAGTTCATCTTAATTTTAAAATTTATCAAATGGATGTCAAAAGTGTATTTTTAAATGGGTACATATTTAAAGATTTATTTGTTGAACAACCCCCTAGTTTTACAAATAACCATTTTTCAAATCATGTCTTTAAACTCTATAAAGCTTTATATGGTCTAAAACAAGCTTCAAGAGCATGGTATGACAGACTTAGTTCTTTTCTTATTTCAAAAGGTTTTACCAAAGGAATTGTTGATCCCACTCTTTTTATTAAAAGGATTTCCAAAGATGTTTTAATAGTACAAATTTATGTAGATGATATTATTTTTGGATCTAAAAAAATTCTTTATGTATTTATTTCTCAAAAATGTTGCAAGATGAATTCGAAATGTGTTTAATGGGGGAAATTAAATTTTTCCTTGGACTTCAAAATTTTCAAAATAAAAATAGTATTATTTTAAATCAGAGTAAATATACTAAGGATCTTTTGAATCATTTTGGTTTGTACTATAATAAAGGTAGTGATACTCCTATGAGTACCACTTGTAAGTTGTATGCTGATGAAGCTAGTAAACCAGGGGATCAAACCAATTATAGAGGTATGATTGGGATTCTACTCTATCTTACTGCTAGCAGAACAGATATTATGTTCAGTGTATGCATGTGTTCTAGTTTTCAAGACAATCCCAAAGAGTCTCATTTAACTGTTGTTAAAAGGAGTTTTAAATATCTCAAGTATACTACAAACTTAAGACTATTTTATCCAAAAGGATAATTACTTGATTTAATAAGTTATTCGGATACTGATTCTGCTTGTTGCAAGTTATACAGAAAGAGAACCTATGGAACATGTCACATTTTAGACAAGTCACTAGTATCATGGTGTAGTAAGAAATATAATTTTGTTGAATTATCTACTGTTGAAGCTGAATATGTAGCTGCTGGTAGTTATTGTGCTCAAATTCTATGGATGAAACACACTTTACTAGGCTATGGATATCAATTCAAACATATCTCTAAAAAGTGTGATAATACAAGGGTTGTTAACTTCTCTAAAAAACTAGTATCACATGCTAGGACAAAGCACAATGATGTGAGACATCACTTCTTGAGAGATCATTATCAGAGAGGTGATATCAATCTTGAATTCATTGGAACTGAACATCAATTGGATGATATATTCAGAAAGCCTTTGAATTCTGAGAGGTTAAATTACATTAAACATGGTTTAGGTATGATAAAATTTTAAGGTATAGAACCTCACCGAGAGAACATCACTGTTAGAAACTCACTGATAGAACCTTATCATTAGAACCTCACCCTTAGAACCTCACCAATAAAACCTCAATGTTAGAACATCGCCATTAGAACCTCACCGTTAGACCTCACCGTTAGAACCTAACCGATAGAACCACACCGTTAGAACCTCACCATTAGAACTTCCCTGATAGAACCTCACTGTTATAACCTCACCATTGGGACCTCACTAATTGAACCTCACCATTAGAAACTCACCAATAGAACCTCGCTGACAGAACCTCATCGTTAGACCTCATCAATAAAACCTCACCGTTAGGACCTCACCGATAGGACCTCACTAATAGAACCTCACTAGTAGACCTCGCCGTTATTATTTTACCGATATTCTTTGTTCTCGAGACTTAGTGTTTTATTTGTTGCAATACGAAACATTTTCTGTATTACTTATTACTTTTATCTAATTTTTTTTATCCCTAAGTGATAAAATTAAAGAACATACCACATTTCGATCCACTTATCTCTCAAACCTATTTCTATCTAACCTAAGAACCTCAACTCCTACTGAAACCCTTGAACCACTCCAGATCAATGGAAAGGTTAAAGAGACCATTGGTCAATGATGAATGAAATACACCAAATCCTAAGAAACCTTGAGTTAAGTCCCAGAGTGGAATCCAGGTAGTGGAAAGGCTGATCATCCCTCATCTATCAAAGAGGGATATGATGGTTGAAAAAGAGCTAAGTTCTAAATGGTTGTTGACGATCAGATCCTTAGTGTTGAAGGCACTTAAAGCTCAAGGCTGGGTTGAATGCTTTGCAAACAACAATATAACCTATTACTCGAAGTTAGTGAAGGAATTTTATGATTTTTTGAAGTTCGAACAAACTGAGTATGAGAACATAATGTCTTCAAGGGTAAATGGAGTAAGTGTAAGCTTCTCCTCTATTTAATGGGTTGACTTTCTGAGAGTACCACATTAAAGAATTTATAATTACTACTCAGGAGTGGTGCCTCCCACTACTGAGTGTTTTTTTATGAATAATACTTATCCAAACTGATAGGGAGTGGGATCCCAAGGAAAGTTATTGCTACTGAAATGTAAGGAGAAGAAATTTTTTTATTTAAGTTTTTCTAGCATGCCTTGAGTCCCAGGATAGAGGACCTTTCTACCTTGAAGTATCAAGACGTATTTCTTTTGTATTTGTTTATGTATGGAGAGAAGATAAACTTGTGTAGGCTATAAATGATTCAATTAGAAGATATGACAAAGCCCAGTTCCAAGTCCAATGCCTTGTTTCATGCTATATTGATATCCTTGATGTTGAAGGTAAAAAGAGTTGCTGGAAATAAGGAGGAAACTTGTAACACCCCAAGATTTCATGATACGCTTCTCTTTCAATAATGCAATAGCTTACATTGTACGCAAGTTCGAGATTCTAACACACCGCGACTAATAAAAATAGCCATTATGAATAGTAATACCCACTTTTTGAAATAATATATTTTATATTTCAAAATGGACTTCATTTTTGGATTTACAATATCGAAATTATCCTAAGTTGAATTTTTGGTAATTTTCTGAGAACTTCCAATTTTTTATGAATAGTGAAAAATACTTAAAAAAAAATTTTTTAATCAAAATAATTTATAGTGATAAATTATACTATTGAGTGGTTATAAAGTATAATTAGAATATATTTTTACCATTTTATCTAATGGTGTTCAATAGAATTAATTTCACTTTGAAATTGGACATAAACAATTGTCAATCTTTTGATATATATTGTTTCTTAAAAACACGATATTTGTTGTGACTGTGGGAATTAATTATAAAATTAATCAATGCATCTTATATGTTTGGAATTTTTTAAAATAGAAATCATTTTTGAATTTGGAATATCAATTATAGCTTAGGGTGAAATTTTGGCATTGTTCTGAAAAACTTCAATTTTTGATGAATAGTGAAACCACTAAGTGGTAGTTAAAAAACTGATTTTTAGTTTAAATGAAACATTACCACTTCTGTGATTTGATTTTCAAAAATCCTACATACATGGTTTTAATTAGGAAGTAAAATATGGTTCAATGGGATTAAAATGATTTTTTGGTGAATAGTAACTTTTAAGTTTAATTAATCGCGATTAAAGGTAATTAGTGAAATTTAAGGTAAAAATGATATTATAAAAATATGAAAATACCCTTAAACTTGTCCTACCCTTATTGGATTAGTCATGTCCGACCAAGAAAATCCATGGGTCAACTTGGAGACCCCATTGAGCCACTTGGGTAAGAAAATGACATTAATAACGTTTTATTTAAAGTAAAAATAAAATTGTCACAAACATGTGTTGTTTTACTAAAACAATTATTACATGGGGTTATATAAGTTAAATTTTTTACTATATATATTAATTGGAAATATAAAACGATTTCCTACATCATGATAATTGTTTTATAATTTTTGGACAGTAAATAAATTAAATTGTTTATGACACAATGATGATGCAGTGATTACCTCATTAATTAACGATTTAAATAAAATGAAAAGATAATGTAGAATATAAGACTTAAACTTGTCAAAAACCTATTGGATGAGTATATTTAGAACCCTTACCACCTTATACTAGAAATATATAATTGTGGGGCCTTTGAAATACCAAAATCACTTCATAATAATGTAACATTTCATGAATTTCCAAGAGTGCCCCTCCTCTCCTCTTATAAAAGGCCCCCACCTCTACCACCTTATTCACACCATAAACCCATTTGTCTCGGCCAAACTCTGCCCAAATACTCTATCAACTTCCCTCTATTACTCCTATAATCCTCACTTTGGGCATAAGTCTTCCCAAGGAATCCTTTGGCTCAAATCAAAAAGAGTTACCCGATTTTAAGGTAATGTCTTCTCTTATGTTCTTTTGTTTTATTTTGCTTCTTCAACCCCCTAAAATATTTTTATTACTTTGTTTTGTAACAAAACCAATATCCTCAATATACTTAGATGTTTTTATGAGAAGTATTTTGATTACATTTACACACACCTTTGTCTAATGGTTAAATAACATACTGTTTCTGTGGGTGGAGAATTACTGCCTCACGAAATGATGATTGTTCAATCTTCTTTTAACACCTCTCATGGTGGCCATTATGATGACACAAATTTTATATATGATATATATTATGTTTTTGTTTTCCTTATGATTCTGTATGTTTCATTTATGGAATACCTTTATGATTTCCATTATGGGTAAATGCGATAATTTCATTTTAGGAAGTGCGGACTACCGCCCCCTCAAAGTGATTTGAATCGTTAATGCCATATGTGAGATTTATAAAGGATGGAGTAAATGGTATTATACATTATATTATACTGGAATTATAGTATACCTTTACATAATTATAATTTCATTCCATTTAATATGAAATAGAAATGAAAGTAGCGTTCATGCGTACGTACGACTTACCGTCTCCATGAACGGTACATTTAATTTCTTACCTCTAAATGTTATATAATATTATAAATGCATGTATCTACTGGATATATATGATATATATTCTACATCATGAATATAATATTAAAGATAATTTATATTCTACAAAATAAATAACTTTTAATTATAACAGGTTTATTGTTGACTCAAGTACCAAAGATCGACAAAACGACTGTTATTAACATAAATAATTACATAATGTTCATAACATGGTAATAAGTGATATAAAAGGAATAATGAACTTGAAAAAGGTTCTTAAGAAAGTATAAATTAACTCTAGTTTATTATTCAGGAGATTAACGAACGATCGAGTCAAGTCGGACACGAGGTAAGGGAACTTCTTAACCCAATTTCCGTTCTTTGGGTTGATCTCCTATATTCAAATTATGTCATGATATTATTATGTCCTATCTTGTATTTGTACATTCTTTATGTGTACTCATAGTGAATACACATAATAAATCTATTTTATTTAAAAAATGATCTTTGAAAGGGACTTCGTCTCAATCTCCTTTCATTGAGGCATATTTTGTTTTATACACGACTTTCCTTTATACGGTGTATAAACCCATTTGACTTTGACTTTTATTAAAAGGAAATCTTTTTATATGATTCGTTTTTACTAAACGACAAAAGGAATGTTTTTTTCTTACGTGGCGACAATGACTTCTCCGCCGCCGTGACCATTATTTGAGTTTCTGCTTCCTCTACAAGCCATAACTTTTTTTAGATGCAAAATAAATACCAAGTTTTAATTTTCTTTTATTTTGGTATTGAAAATGGTTCTGATAATGTTTTTATTATATCAATGTGTTGTATTGATATCTTGTGATTGAAATGTGAAAATGTTACGTTTCCTTTATGCATGTTTTATGTGATAAGATTATGTTATGGTTTATGATATTTTTAAACCTATTCATATGAGGAATGCATTGGATTTAATAAGTGATGGGTGGAGCCCGCTATAGCTCCTCGATGAATATGTAGGTCTCATGAGACAAACTAGTGTCTTGGTATGAGGCCTTGACAAAATATTATTTGTAGTCCTGGCACGTGGCCTTGGCTACGTCGTTATGATAGTCTGGAATTATGCATTCTATCATTATGAAAGTGTTTATTGATATTTCATGTGATTATTCGACCAGTAGAATATCCATGTGAATAAGTAAATATAATTATTTCATTTTACTTTTTCCATATTATGCTGAATTTCAACTTTAAAGGATTTTGTTTTAGTTATACATTGCCTTAAATGTTTATGTTTATTTATGAAATCTTCTGCTATATTATTATCCTTACTGAGCATCTGAGCTCGCCCCTTCCAATGTTTTAATTTTTCCAGGATTTGAAGAAATATTTTATGACTGACCTGCAGGTATAGTCTTAAGGGGATATGGGTGTGGACTATGGATACTATGTTATTGTAGTTTTTTACTTTATGATGTAATGTAACATTTATGAATGTATCCAGTGTTTCCAAGACTACTAAACTATTCGGTATTTCGAGACTTGATCTTTTGTGATCATGCCAATGTTACACAATAATGCACGGGCTCTGGGTAACTGGGGTCGGGGTGTTACAGTTGGAATCAGAGGTAGTTTAGTACTAACCTTGGAAGATAGATTTAGATAAACTCTGATTAGAGCACATACCCCTAAGATAGACTTTGAGGATTAGTATAGAAGAACTTCCTAGAATTTTGGTATTATAGAGATTTTGTGAGTTTTTCAAGCAATACATCACTTTCTGGATACGAGTAGGTAGAGGCGGCTCTGGCATAGATGTACCTAGGGGTAGAACCCGAAAACACCGCTTTGATCTAGACTCGAACGGGAATTGGTGCATGACAACGGACCTTGCTGCACTCTTGGTTACGACACTCCCAGGGGATATGCTTAGGATAATTCTCATTTTCTTTACAAACCATTATGAAGGGTTTATGAGTATATAATTCCTCAAAGAAAACATTTCTTTTTTATGATTATGGATTATATCCATAAATAGTTCAATTTATGTTAAGTGTTTTACAAGTATGGAATTATGTATTTTGATTCATAAACTAATCTAGTTTATTCCATTATTTAGAAATGGAGCCTAGTGGGAGGAATGGAAACCATATAAATGCATGCACTATATGTAGGGATTTCCCTCCTGCTCAAGATAATTATTGTGGAGTTGGAGATACAACTGGTGCTGATCAACTTATCACCATACTGGGACAACTCACTCAAGTTATGAATAATAACCTTACTCATATGGATCACCATGATCCGCAACGTGGAGGATCAATGTTAGAACGCTTCATGAGGCAACAACCACCAACATTCAATGGGAGTACCAATCCTTTATTATCTGAGAAATGGATAAATTCCTTAGAGAAAATATTCCATGCCTTGGGGAGTAGCGAAAGGGAGAAGGTCATCATGGCAGTTTACCGCCTCACTGGAGATGCAGATCAATCATGGTCGCTGATTCAAAACACAAAGGAATATGATGAAGTATCAAATATGCAATGGAGGGAGTTCAAAGAGATTTTCGTAGAAAAATACTTCCCTCATGACCATTGAGAAGATATGGAAAGGAAATTTCTTAGTCTGAGATAAAAGGAGGATGAGAATGTCGCAAAGTATGAGGCTATCTTTACAAAGTTAGCGAGGCATGCTTCAGATTATATACATAACCCAAGAAGTAAGATTGATCATTTATTTGATGGGTTAAAACCATTTCTCCGTCGAGCATTAGTCTCACAAACCTTCTTGTCGTACGAATATATTGTCTCATGTGCTATCAAGACAGAAAATGAATTCTCTAAATCTTATGATAATAAAGTAAAGCAAGAGAAGAAGAGAATGGTGGAACAAGAGACAGATAAAGGGAAAAAGGGAAAGAAGGATTTTACATTATGCGATAATTGTGGGAAGAATCACCTTGTTACTTGCCTAAAAGGAATGGGAGTTTGTTATAAATGTGGAGAAAAAGGTCACTAGGATTGTGATTGCAAGGGAAAGAAAGAAGCTATCAATGTTGATTGCTAAAATTGTAGGGAAATGAGGAATTATACAAATGAATGTCCTAAGCGTCAGGGAAAATTACCTCATAAAAGGCCAAGGGATCAAGGACAATATTATATTGTTACTACAGTTGAATTGGAATAATTAATGTATTGGTGCTTTTGGACTCAAGGATATATTCTAGTTATAAGAATAATGTGATATATATAAGGATTATACTGCAGTACTTATTGTTTTGATTAAGGTTTTAATATGATGAAGGTAATAATATTTTTAGTATGTGACAATAAGAAAAACTTTACTTTGTTTGGGGAAGCTGATGTTGCAATTGATTTTGGAATTTAGAGACCTTTTAGAGAAAGTCTGGACAGAGGTATTTTGGATAACTATAAAGGTTGGAATGGATTAAGTTGAACCATGGATAGTATTGCTTAAGGTTAAAACATTTCTGAAGATTATTTTTGGAATATTATAATACTATATTTTTAGGAAAAGGACAACCTGCAGGTTAGGGGATAACCCGTCGTGTCGGACAAAGCTGTAGAAATTGAACCCACAACCATAGTGCGACAGGCCTTTATTACCTACCACTAGCCTACAGGAAGTCCCTGGTTATTAAAAAATAGTTTTCCAAATCTAAATAGTATGTGTTAATATTTGGAACCTTATACAATTAGGATAAATATAATATTTTTGAGTTCTATTACCATTTGGAGTGAAAGACTGGTTTGTGGTAAAAATTTATTAAAGAATGAAAGTCTACATGACAAGTAAGTAAATTTCCTTACATTCTTAGTAAATATCTTAAATAAATTCCTCAACTTTATGAAAGGTAACATAAAACAAAAACGTTGTCGGTTAACTTTTCCAACTGGGGATTCAATGATTGTTTAACCAATCACAAGTTTGTGATTTTCTTATAGTTAACTTTCTCCTAACCCTATTTTCTACAACTCTCTATCAGACCTTGATGGTTTGTTTTTCCTCCATATCCATATTTTCATAGAATCCTAGTATGGGCTATCTCGGGTGACCTTTGTACTTCTCTTTATTTCTTTTAATGTTATATTTTTATTAACCCTAATTCCGATGTGGGTTTTCCACAAAGGTATTTTCTATTTTCAACCTTTTATTTTCGAAGAACATTTTCAAATTGCGAGGACACAATTTTTTGAAGGAGGGGAGAATTTAACACCCCAAGCTTTCACGATATGCTTTTCTTTCAATAATGCAATAGCTTGCATTGTACGCAAGTTCGAGATTCTAACACATCGTGACTAATCAAAATAGCCATTATGAATAGTAATACCCACTTTTTGAAATTATATATTTTATATTTCAAAATGGACTTCATTTTTGGATTAGGAATATCGAAATTATCCTAAGTTGAATTTTTGGTAATTTTCTGAGAACTTCCAATTTTTTATGAATAGTGAAAAATACATAAAAACAAGTTTTTTAATAAAAATAATTTATAATGATAAATTATACTATTGAGTGGTTTTAAAGTATAATTAGAATATATTTTTATGATTTTATCCAATGGTGTTCATTAGAATTAATTTCACTTTGAAATTGGACATAAACAATTGTCAATCTTTTGATATATATTATTTCTTAAAAACACGGTATTTGTTGTGACAGCGGGAATTAATTATAAAATTAATTAGTGAAACTTATATGTTTGTAATTTTGTAAAATAGACATCATTTTTGAATTTGGAATATCAATTATATCTTAGGGTGAAATTTTGACATTTTTCGGAAAAACATCAATTTTTGATGAATAGTGAAACCACTAAGTGGTAGTTAAAAACTAATTTTTAGTTTAAATAAAACATTACCACTTCTGTGATTTGATTTTAAAAAATCCGACATACATGGTTTTAATTATAAGTAAAATGTGGTTAAATGGGATTAAAATGATTTTTTGGTGAATAGTAACTTTTAAGTTTAATTAATCACGATTAAAGGTAATTAGTGAAATTTAAGGTAAAAATGATATTATAAAAATATGAAAATACCTTTGCACTTGTCCTACCCTTATTGTATGAGTCATGTCCGACCAAGAAAACCCATGGGTCAACTTGGGGACCCCATGGAGCCACTTGGGTAAGAAAATGACATTAATAACGTTTTATTTAAAGTAAAAATAAAATTGTCACAAACATGTGTTGTTTTACTAAAACAATTATTACATGGGATTATATAAGCTAACTTTTTTACTATAAATATTCATTGGAAAGATAAAAATACTTCCTACATCATTATAATTTTTTTTATAATTTTTGGACATTAAATAAATTAAATTTTGTTATGACATAATGATGATGCAGCGATTACCTCATTAATTAACGATTTAAATAAAATGAAAAAATAATGTACAATATAAGAATTAAACTTGTCAAAAACCTAGTGTATGAGTATATTTCGAACCCTTAACACCTTATCCTTGAAATATATAATTGTGGGACCTTTGAAATCCGGAAATCACTTCATAATAATGTAACATTTCATGACTTTCCAAGAGTGCCCCTCCTCTCCTCTTATAAAAGGCCCCCACCTCTACCACCTTATTCACACCTTCAAGCCATTGGATCGGCCAACCTCTGCCCAAATACTCTCTCAACTTCCCTCTATTACTTCTAGAAGCCTCACTTTGGGCAGAAGTCTTCCCAAGGAAGCCTTTGAATCAAATCAAAAAGAGTTACCCGATTTTAGGGTAATGTCTTCTCTTGTGTTCTTTTGTTTTATTTTGCTTCTCCAACCCCCTAAAATCTTTTTATTACTTTATTATGTAACAAAACCAGTATCCTCAATATAATTGAATGTTTTTATGAGAATTATTTTATTTACACTTACACACACCTTCGTCTAATGGTTAAAGAACATACTCTTTCTGTGGGTGGTGAATTACTGCCTCACGAAACGATGATTGTTCAATCTTCTTTTAACACCTCTCATGGTGGCCATTATGATGACACTACTTTTATATATTATATATTTTTTTTTTTGTTTTCCTTATGATTCTGTATTCTTCATTTATGGCATACCTTTATGATTTCCATTATGGGTAAATGCGATAATTTCATTTTAGGAAGTGCAGACTACTGCCCCCTCAAAGTGATTTGAATCGTTAATGCCATATGTGTGATGTATAAAGGATGGAGTAAATGGTATTATAAATTATATTATATTATAATTATAGTGTAACTTTATATAATTATAATTTCATTCCATTTAATATGAAATAGAAATGAAAGTAGCGTTCATGCGTACGTATGGCTTTCTTTCTCCATGAACGGTGCATTTAATTTCATACCTATAAATGTTATATAATATTATAAATGCATGTATCTACTAGATATATATGATATATATGATATCTACATCATGAATATAATATTGAAGATAATGGATATTCTACCACATAAATAACTTGTAATTATATGAATTTTATTGTTGACTCAAGTACCAAAGATCGACAAAACGACCGTTATTAACATAAATAATTACATAATGTTCATAACATGGTAATAAGTGATATAAAAGAAATAATGAACTTGAAAAATGTTCTTAAGAAAGTAGAAATTAACTCTATTTTATTATTTAGGAGATTAAAGAACGATCGAGTCAAGTCGGACACGAGGTAAGGGAACTTCTTAACACAATTTCCGTTCTTTGGTTTAATCTACTAATTTCAAATTATGTCATGATATTATTATGTCCTATCTTGTATTTGTAAATTATTTATGTGTACTTATAGTGAATACATATAATAGATCTATTTTATTTAAAAAATGATCTTTGAAAGGGACTTCATCTCAATCTCCTTTAATTGAGGCATATTTTGTTTTATACACAAATTTCCTTTATACGGTGTATAAACCCCTTTGACTTTGACTTTTATTCAAAAGGAATCTTTTTATACGAAGATTTTTTACTAAACGACAAAAGGAATTTTTTTTTCTTACGCGGCGACAACGACTTCTCTGCCTCCATGACCATTATTTGAGTTTCGGCTTCCTCTACAAGCCATAACTTTTTTAAAAGAAAAATAAATACCATGTTTTAATTTTATTTAATTTTTGTATTGAAAATGGTTTTGATAATGTTTTTATTATATCCATGTGTTGTATTGATATCTTGCGATTGAAATTTGGAAATGTTATGTTTCCTTTATGCATGTTTTATGTGATACGATTATGTTATGGTTTATGATATGTTTAAACTTGTTCATATGAGGAATGCATTGGACTTAATAAGTGACGGGTGGAGCCCTCTATAGCTCCTCGATGCATCGGTAGGTCTCATGAGACAAACTAGTGTCTTGGCACGAGGCCTTAACAAAATCTTATTTGTAGTCTTGGCACGAGGCCTTGGCTATGTCGTTATAATAGTATGGAATTATGCATTCCATCATTATGAAAGTGTTTATTGATATTGCATGTGATTATTCGACCAGTAGAATATCCATGTGAATAAGTAAATGTCATTATTTAATTTTACTTTTTCCATATTATGCTAAAGTTCAAGTTTAAAATGATTTTGTTTTAGTTATACATTGCCTTAAATGTTTATGTTTATTTTTGAAATCTTCCTCTATATTGTTATCCTTACTGAGAATTTGAGATCACCCCTTCCAATGTTTTAATTTTTCCAGGATTTGAAGAAATATTTTATGACTGACCTGCAGGGATAGTCTGAAGGGGATATGGGTGTGAACTATGGAGACTATGTTATTGTAGTTTTTCACTTTATGATGTAATGTAACATTTATAAATGTATCTAGTGTTTCCCAGGCAACTAAACTATTTGGTCTTTTGAGACTTGATCTTTTGTGATCATGCTAATGTTACGCAATAATGCACTGACTCTGGGTAACTGGGGTCGGGGCGTTACAAAACTGTTGTAGTAACGAAGAATTTCTTCATTACAAAGGTGATTTGCAATTTGATGAAGATAAATTGGAACCCTTGGAAAAGAAGACGGGTGCATGATGAAGCTAAGCTATATGAATAATTAAACCCTGTTACCCATCCTACTGGGCCTACGGATAAAAGAGAACCTGGTCTAAATCCTGATGAAGTGGAGCCTGCATATTCAGATGAAGTAGAAGAGGCTGCTACTATGAAAGAAAGAGAACATTCTCTTATAGATGACAGGAGTGATCTTGAACTTCCTTAAAATCCTTGTGCTAATATTTTATCCTTTGGTGAGCCCAATAGACCAAAGAGACTTCCTAGAAGGGAGATGGTCATAAGGGATAGTGAAAATCAAGAGACTAGTGAAGAAGAAGGGGTAGAAAATGTATTAAGAGACATTAGAGAGACCTCAGATGAGGATGAGGACACTGAATCTAGTCATGATGAATTTGAGACAGCTACTAGTGAAAGTGAAGAAGAAGGACTTAGTCTCAGTCCCTTGATAGTGCATACCGAAATGGCTGAAAGTTTAGATGAAAAAGATGATGATTTAGTTGAAGTTGGAATTGTTTTGGAAGTTATTGAAGATTTTGTCAAGGAACTGGTAGTGGACCCTTCTATTGATGAAGTGTACCAAATAGGTATGGCAGAGGTGAATGTGGTTTCTTAGGTGAATTCTCCAAGTGAGGCGGAGGAACCTGCTGCCACAGGTTTAGTTGTTGTCACTCATGGTATAGATGACTAGTCAGAAGACCCTAGATTTGTGGTTTTAGGTTTAGACTATGGATATTTTGATGATGACATGCCTATCAGAAGTCCTCCAATCCCTTCAGTTACAGAGACTACTATTATGCAGCCAGTGGTTCTTTTCCCTCGAGACTATGTGAAGAACGGTGATTTGGAATCAAAAAAATCAGATCTGAAGAGCCACATTGATGAGAGATTTGTTGGGTTAAAAAAGGTCTATGACTCACAATCAAGAAGTTGTAACTTCTGTAGTATAAAGGCTAGTTTCTTCCTCTCACTCCATCCTACTACAGGAAGTAAAGGACTGTCAGAATCAAATCAAAACCTTGGAAGATTCTATGGAATCTCTGAAGCTGACTTTTTCAAGTTTATAAACCTATATGGCATCAAGGGATCAGTTGGACAAAGATCTTCGATTTATTAAAAGTGTGGTTCTGGAAATGTTCATTGTGTTAGAGGACTTTAAGAAGTCCATGGAGACACATGTGAGTGGACAAGATGATGATGTGGAGAGGCTAATCAGTGGGCTGGACAAATCCTTTAAGGAGACAGTCACTTTCACTATGGCACCTCTGTGTACATCTACTTCATATTTAGATTCTCCTCCTGTCGATATAGAAGCTCTCAGATCAGTTGTCAGAGAAGAAGTGGAGAAGTTCTCTGGTGCAAGTACCTCAGACCCTCAGTCTTTGACTTAGGTCATTTCTACTACCAGAGAAATTCATAACCTTGTGGGAAATTATCTAAGGAAAGCTACTCAAGATCAGAAGGACATCAAAGAACAAGTTTATTTATACTAAAAAATGGTGTACACTAAGCATCAAATGGATGGTCGCTTCAATTTGTTGTTGGAGAACTTGAAGATTCCACCTGTCACTCAATAATTTAAGGATAAAGTTAGCAAGCTCATAGATTTGACTCCTGCCTTAGAGAAATTCATGGAGAATAAGTATGATTTTATTTTATCTATAAAAGGTGTATGAAGTATTATTATGGATTTCATAAATCTTCTTCTACCCTTTCTCCATGTGGACTCCACTCCCATCATTGTTCCTCTAGCCCTTCCTTCTACCTCGGATGCTTCGGGATCTACTAGTGTTGCACCAATGATGACACTTGCACAGGACATCATAAGATTGACCCCTATGATTCCACATAGATCCACTCATTATAGGTCTACTGATGCTTCTGTTGCAGCTCCTCCAACCCTGCTGACTGCCATACCTAGGCCTATCCCTCTATCTTTAGAACCTGACTCCTCAGCATCCAAAGAAAAATCTCCCTTGGACATAACTTATGTGGATTAAATGTGGGATATATTAGTTGATAGGGATCTTTGGTATACTTTTTGTATATTGTGTTATTGCTTCATTAATGGAAAATCATCTTCTATTTATTTTTTTCTTTCATCACAAAGGGGGAGAAACAAGTCTAATTAAGTCTAAGATTGACCGAACTCTTTTTATATATATGGTCATAATGAACCTGGTTCCATTTTTCTTATATAAAATGTGCTTATCCATAATTCAAACATACTAACATAATTTGTGATTATCAAAAAGGGGAGATTGTTGGAATCTCCTGTTTTGATAATCCCAAATCATGTTTCATTTATGTGATATTTATGTTTCACTTACCTGAAAATCATTTATGTGAAAATGATTTTTTTATCAAAGTAATAACTATGTGATTTTAATCTCACTGCTCTCCTCTTTAAGCTCACAGTGAAAAATTTCTCTAAGTGTAAATGTAAAGACCTGGAAATTTCAAGGAATTTTTTTTCTTAATTTTATTTGGGATTTTACAAGAAAGCAATTTCTGACAGCGCCTGATTCCGAGGCCCGGTGTGCCCGGAATCATTTTCCGAATTTTGGCTCGGGTACGTTCAGTGAACGAACGAGGGGGAATTTCTATCTTTTGAACCGGTGCTCGGAATCAAATTTTGAGGGCACCGATGGAACCACAACGCCGGTTTTTTCTTAGGAACACCTATTCCACAGTTGCGTTTTATCGAGTTTGGAAGTTAGTTTTCGGGGGTTTTTTAATTAAACTGAATAAAAATATGCGTTTGCCATTTTTTTTGAATTGGTAGTTAGAACCTCCAAGGGGAGGTTAGTGGAGGGGCCCACCCGCACATAACCTCCCTTGGGTGGATGTTATAAGGTGGGGCCCACATGAGTATCAAACCCCCTTAACCCCCTTAACTCTTGAACTCTCCATTTATGTGGATGAAACTCTCTCACATTAAATGAGTCTCTCCACCTCCCTCTCATTAAATTTGACAACTTGAGATATTTAATTATGTGAGTTAATTTAAATTCAAACTCTTGAAATTCATAAGCTTTGTTGTGTTAATAAAACAAGTTAAGAACTTATTTTATTTGGGTTGGAGTTTAGTTGATTGGGAGCCTTTGGAGAAAAAGCATAAGAAATCCTGAGTTTCTTCTTTCTCTACGACGAAGAACACGAAGAACGTCTCTTCCGCCACTGAAGCACGACGATCCCATCTTCTTCATCGTTCTTCAACCGAGGCAAGGAAAGGGAAGCGATGCCCACGACATCTCCAACGACCTTCATCCGCGTCAACGGAGAAGACGTCACCCGCGAAGAACGTCGTCAACGACGACGTCACCTCCGAACGCTCATACACCAACGACGAGTACCCTTCTTCCTTTCCGATACATGAGTGTGAGAATTGGGAGTGTGTGACGAACACGACAATCGAGGAATCGATATCCGCCCTTTTTCTGAGATCGTCAACAAACGAAAATTATGAGGTAGGGAATTTAAATTGTGATTGTTGGTGAACCCTCATTTACTCCCTTGATTTTTATTCTTCATGAATATGTCCAACTGCTATCGTTTAACGAGAGGGGGCCGGTCTGCACAAACATGGTCGACCCACCTCCGTTTTCCATGTTGGATTTTTTTGTGGTTTGGTACGGGAAGGTGTGGTGTCGTCGCACCACGCGGAATCATGCGACAAAGAAATGCGCGGCGCCGTCGCGCCGTGTCGTGAAAAACAAACAAATACGCGATACCGTTGCGCCACGTCGGAGAAACCCGAAGACATCTGCGGACGGAGTCAGGCCACGGCAAAGGGGCGCAGCGCCAACGCGTCGCGCCGGAGAACCACGAAGACGGTGCATTTTGTTAATTGATGTTCGGATTGACGGGCGACGACAAACGAGGCCGAAAGGTAGTTTTGAGGCCTCTGCAGTGAAGGTCGGGTCCCGGGAGGACCGTTGGAGAAGACGGTAGGAGAAACAGACCACCGGAGCGCGTCTGGTGGTCCGCGGAAGGCGGTGGCGGCGCGCCGCCGGAAGGTCGGCGGCGGCGGTACCCGCCGTCTTCAATTGGCGGCGAGGGGGGGACCACGCACCCCCGCTCCGCGGCTTCCACCCGGCCGCGCTGGCCGAGCCGGACCGAGCCGGCCGGGCCAGGTCGGGCCCAACCGGGTCGACCCGGTTCGGGCCGACCCAGGGGGGGGGGGGGGGTCGGGCCAAGTCGGTCCGGGCCCAGACCCCCCGTTTTTGGACCACTTTTAGTCAAATGCCCATATCTTGGGCTACAGACCTCCGATCAACACAACGTCAGTTGAGTAGCGATCCTTGGAACGAGACGGTCGTTTCGGTATATTACACTCAAGGTTTCGGAGAACGTTGGGTTCAGACGGGTTGGTTCGTACACGAAACCTACCGGGCCCTCGGAGCGGAAACACTTATATCTTGAGCTCCGGACGTCCGATTGACGTGCTGTCGACTTTGATGGATTCCTCTAAGTGAGACAGATCTTTTCGCTTACTCCACTCGAGGTTTGGATGCCGTCGGAGTGCGGTCGAGTTGGTTCGCTCATGAAATCCAACCGGGCCCCTAGAACGAAAAAGCCAATAACTCACAGAACGGGCGTCCGATTGACGCATCGTCTGTCTCATTGAATTCCTCTTGATGAGATGGAACTTTTGGCATACTTCGTCCGAGTTTTGGATACAGTTGGATAGTGGGCGGGTTGGATTGTACCCGAAATCGAACCGGGCCCCTAGATTGGGAAAGCTGATATCTTTCAGACAGGACGTCTGTTTGACGAACTGTCAGCGGCATTGATGATCACGTTGAGAAACGGTTCCTATGAGTATACCCTATGGGAGTTCGGGGTATAGTTGAGATACGGATGGGATTGGTTTGCTCACAAAACCAACCGGGCCCCTAGGACGAAAAGGCTAGTAACTCACAGACCGGGCGTCTGATTGACGGGACGTCTGTTGCGTTGAGACCCCTATGACGAGGCGGTCCTTTGAGATACTTCTTCGTGGGACTTTGAGATACTTGGAGTATCGACCAGTAGCTCGTGGAGCGGACCCTCCCAGAGACAAGCGTGCGGAGTACGGAGACCGTGCAGCCGACTGAGACCTGACGACTGCTTGACCGACTCGACTTGGAGTGGGTCGACTAGCCCAGTGGATGGAGCACTACTTTGTGAGGTGCAGAACCATGGCGGACGGAGCACTACCTGTGTGACAGTGCAGACCCATGGTACTCGTCCGGAGAGTACTTCAGCAGGCTACTAGGGGGTGTGCACTACTGTGTTTTGGTGACATACCTCAGTGGGAAGCACTACTGTGTCTGGGTGGCTGACCCCCGGTACTCGACAGGAGGAGTACCTCAGCAGTCTTAGGTTAGTGAGCAGTACCTCAGAGTCGTGACAGGACCACTGTACACTCTAGAGACGGAGCTCTTCAGCAGTTACGGTTTCGATAATGAAAATCCTGGTTTGAGTTGAGACTTTTGACCTTTGTGTTTACCTCATGATTGAGATGGGTCACTTGATAACTTAGGTATATGTATGGGCATATACCTAGGTAGTGGTTATCCGTTGATTTCATGATCTTTGTGTTTCCTTATGATTGGGATGAGTTACTTGATAACTTAGATATATGTATGGGCATATACCTAAGTAGAGGTTATCTGTTGAAATCTTTTTTGTGGTTATCTATGTTGGTTTTAGTGAGACCTTGAGGGTCTCGGGGTCCCTATTGAGTATCGTTATACTCACCCCTGCACGGGATATGCCCGCACCTCGTTGTGTTGGTTGCAGATGACGGGCAGTGCTGACGGAGGCCGAGTGTTCGAGGACTGGACGGTACCCGGAGGTGGACTACACGACGAGTCAGAATCTGGAGGTGGACTTCACGGCGAGAAGACACTTGGAGGAGGTTGACGGGAGAGAGCGTTGTGGAGGCTATCTGTACCTACCCTTCAGGTAGGATCCGTGGTGGACGATCCAGGAGCTGTGCCATCTGTACGTACCCTTCAGGTAGGATCCGAGAAGGACGACCCAAGATTTGCTTCCGTTCCTCCAGCTGTTGTCTTTTTCTATTGTACTTTGTTCAGTTGTAGTTGTACTTTCTTTTGGGTTTGTATTCTGGCCCATTTACCTTTCCACACTTCTCTTTGTACTTAGTGTTTTACTTCCTCTTGTACTCTGTGGTGTTTTGTTTACTTTTATAAAGGCAATGCCTTCCCAGTTATCGGGATTTACGCCTTTGGTGCTAGTCGCCAGCCCCTGGCCTATGGAAGGCGGGCTTGGGGTAGTCATGACACGGGCCCTGAGGACGGGTCATGACAAATTGGTATCAAAGGAGTCGGTTCTACTGCAGAACTTATAACTCTGATGTTTTCTTTATGTGAAGAAATAGTGTTAAGAGTACCGAGTGTGGTTTTCAGTTCAGGGAGTCCAGTGCTGGTGCGGGCGGCCGACGTATCCATACACCCGGAACCTGACAACTGACTTCTGACTTTGTGCACGAAAACACTGATTGTGTGTGTGTTTTCAAAGGTTTTACCTTTAAATATCATCTCAAACCAGGTCAGCTCACCAGGTATAATCATTTGACCATGTCACGTTGTTTCTTTCAGGATGCCTTTTCTCGGACGACCAGCTAGAGCCCAGAGGGATGTGCGTGTTGAAAGCCTGTTGAGCGACGAGGCTTTGGTACAGGGCCCTCTTGCAGTTGAGGCACCAGCGGAGGCACCAGCGGTACTACCATACGTTGGGCCACCGATGCCACCAGCCCCGGCAGTAGGCGATGCATGCCACTTGAGCGCGCTGCACGAGTTCCAGCGCCAGAGGCCACCCAGGTTCCGGGGAGAGATGGACCCGCATGCGGCTGAGGTTTGGCTGGAGGTTGTGGTGAGAGTCTTCAGGTTAGTAGGGACGCCTGCAGACTTCATGGTGATCTTTGCTGCTAGCCTTCTTTAGGTAGCAGCAGGCAGGTGGTGGAGCCACTTGTTTCAGTTTTGCGACGGGATGACCTTCGCATGGGACGACTTTGAGACCTTCTTCAGGGTGGAGTTTGAGCCAGTAGCTCTACACCCCGAGCGTGTACAGGAGCTTCTGCCTTTTCCGCATGTTTTTCGATCAGTAGACGAGTCATCTGTGGGCAGTAGACAGATGATGCAGAGGTCCAGGAGAACCAGACCAACAGTTGGATGATCTCGGGTTTTAGGACCGGTGGTGCGGGGCACCCGGGGTGGGGTCAGAGCCAGGCATTCCATAAAACGATAGTGTTACTCATGCGGTGGGATGGGTCACCTGGCACGTGACTGTCCGACTCCTCGTACAGTTGATCCGCAGGCTTTGGAGGAGCCACCAAGGCAGAAGCAGCGGAGGGTGCTTGAGCAATAGCCGAGGAGTGGACAAGGCAGTAGAGCTCCGGGAGCAGGTGGAAAGGAGAAGAACTAGTGGATACGTCCCTTGTACTTCTAGTTCCATGTTGCTGTTGTATTCGTGTCTTTGTATTATGAGCTGCAATAATAAAAAAGACACTTATCTTTGTTTGTTTTCCTGTCCTTTTGTTTGGTTAATACTGAGTGGTCCCGGTTGAAACTATTGACTTGACCCCCACTTTCGAGATTTCTACTGGAGGAGACCCAGTGACCTCACACTGATGCCGACAGTGTGACTCGGCCCTTGGAGGCGAGAGTGACAGTTGGATCTCTTAGTAGTTACGTCAAGTCCTTACGACGTCATCCATGGAATGAATGCATCATTCATGTCAGGATCGACTGTATTAGGCAATGGGCATGGTTCATCCAGGGGATGAGACCTAGTTTCTCTTTTCGGCAAAGGATAAATTTTAGCATCTCTTTTAGATCTTATGCAAAGAAGGTACAGATCATCCAGGAGCGGATGAAGACTGCACAGTGCAGTAAGAAACAGGAAACCGGCTCCAGTCTTAGAGACTCGAGCGTGTTAAATGTAAAAGAAGATGAAGCTTAAAGGAGATATGAGTCTGCGAAGCAACAGACGTGGAGGCAGAGCTAGGAGAGCAGCGTGAGGTGGGGTATATTTAACATGCTACAACCACCCGCCTTAGTTATCCCTGCCAGGCTCAGGGAGCTTGAGAGCGGAGGAAGAGTGCGGCTGCATGCGGTCAAGGAGTGTCACCCAATGGCTCTAAAAATGATTCAAGGGACAGTCTGTGTCCACTACTAGCTGCTGTAGTAACAGACGTCGATATGAATCATTCCTCACTTTAACAAATCTTGTCCCAGACCTAGAGTTTCCGGTAAGCCGTGGACTTGACCCTCACATCTGAAGATACCTTGGGAGGAGACTCGATAATCACACTTACGCCGATGGTGTGGTCAGACCCTCAAGGCGAGAGTTTCCGTTGGAATCTCTTGGTGGCAGCGTCGAGGCCTTACGATGTTAGTTTGAGTATGGAATGGGCTATAACTGTTCATACTCAAATTGACGATTTTAGGAAAATGTCGGGAAGGGTTTTCCTTGGTCGGCGAAAAGGAAACCCCAGGCAGCACAGGTTAAACTCTTTCACAGGAGAGTGCGACCGATCACTCTTGAGCCATTCAACCTTACCCCCATGGAAGCAGTCTTTTTGAGTTCCAGTTCTAACAGGAATTGGAGACCTCTAGAGTTCGATGATGATGATCACGTCCTTATACGGGTCTCACATCGATGAGATTTATGGAGATGTGGCCAAGGCGGCAAGTTAACTCTGAGGCTCAACGGACCTTTCTAGGTCCTCAGCTGGGTAGGCAAGGTGGTTTACCACTTGACCCATCCACCTCAATTGCACCAGGTGCACGACGACTTCCACGTTTCTCAACTGATGAGATACATGCTCGACCCTTCGCATATCATCGACCATGAGGAGCTGGACGATGGCGATGTGGTGTCTTTCACGGAGGTTACAATGGGGATCTAGGATTGATAGGAGCGGATCCTATTAGGATGATCGATTCCTCGGGTGCGCTTTCTTTGGCAGTACGTAACCTCTAGGTAAGCACATGGGAGCGGAAGGCTCAGGTGTGTGTTCAATACCGCTTTTGTGACCCTAGTTTGTGTTGAAGCTTTACGGGGACGTAAATCCCTGAGGTGGGAGTAATGTAAAGACCTAGAAATTTCAAGGAAATTTTTTTCTTAATTTTCTTTGGGATTTTACAAGAACGCAGTTTCTGACAGCGCCTGATTCCGAGGCCCGGTGTGCCCAGAATCATTTTCTGAATTTTGGCTCGGGTACGTTCAGTGAACGAACGAGCGGGAATTTCTATCTTTTGAACCGGTGCTCGAAATCAAATTTTGAGGGCACCTATGGAACTGCAGCACTGGTTTTTTCTTAGGAACACCTATTCCGCAGTTGAGTTTTATCGAGTTTGGAAGTTAGTTTTCGGGGGTTTTTAATTAAACTGAATAAAAATATGTGTTTGCCATTTTTTTTGAATTGGTAGTTAGAACCTCCAAGGGGAGGTTAGTGGAGGGGCCCACCCACACATAACCTCCCTTGGGTGGATGTTATAAGGTGGGGCCCACATGAGTATCAAACCCCCTTAACCCCCTTAACTGTTGAACTCTCCATTTATGTGGATGAAACTCTCTCACATTAAATGAGTCTCTCCACCTCCCTCTCATTAAATTTGACAACTTGAGATATTTAATTATGTGAGTTAATTTAAATTCAAACTCTTGAAATTCATAATCTTTGTTGTGTTAATAAAACAAGTTAAGAACTTATTTTATTTGGATTGGAGTTTAGTTGATTGGGAGCCTTTGGAGAAAAAGCTTAGGAAATCCTGAGTTTCTTCTTTCTCTATGACGAAGAACACGAAGAACGTCTCTTCTGCCACTGAAGCACGACGACGCCATCTTCTTCATCATTCTTTAACCGAGGCAAGGAAAGGGAAGCGACACCCACGACATCTCCAACAACCTTCATCCGCATAAACGGAGAAGACGTCGCCCGCGAAGAACGTCATCAACGATGACGTCACCTCTGAACGCTCATCCACCAATGACGAGTAACCTTCTTCCTTTCTGACACACGAGTGTGAGAATTGGGAGTGTGTGACGAACACGACAATCGAGGAATCGATATCCGCCCTTTTTCCGAGATCATCAACGAACGACAATTACGAGGTAGGGAATTTAAATTGTGATTGTTGGCGAACCCTCGTTTACTCCCTTGATTTTTATACTTCCTGAACATGTCCAACTGCTATCGTTTAACGAGAGGGGGCCGGTCTGCACAAACATGGAAGAACCACCTCCGTTTTCCATGTTGTATTTCTTTGTTGTTTGGTACGGGAAGGTGTGGTGCCGTCGCACCACGTGGAATCATGCGACAAGGAAATGCGCGACGCCGTCGCGCCGCGTCGTGAAAAACAAACAAAGGCGCGATACCGTCGCGCCGCGTCGGAGAAACCCGAAGACATCCGCGGACAGAGTCGGGCCACGGCGAAGGGGCGCAACGCCAACGCGTCGCGCCAGAGAACCACGAAGATGGTGCGTTTTGTTAATTGATGTGCGGATTGACGGGCGACGACAAACGAGGACGCAAGGTAATTTTCAGGCCTCTGAAGTGAAGGTCGGGTCCCGGGAGGACCGTTGGCGAAGACGACAGGAGAAACGGACCACCAGAGCGCATCCGGTGGTCCGCAGAAGGTGGTGGCGGCGCGCCGCCGGAAGGTCGGCGGCGGTGGTACCCGCCGTCTTCAATTAGCGGCGAGGGGGGGGACCGCGCACCCCCGCTCCGCGGCTTCCGCCCGGCCGCGCTGGCCGAGCCGCGGCTGGCCGGTCGAGATGGACCAAGCCGGCCGGGCTGGACCGAGCCAGCCGGGCCGTGCCGGGCCCAGCTGAGTTGACCCGGTTTGGGCCGACCCAGGGGGGGGGGGGGTCGGGCCAGGTCGGTCCGGGCCCAGACCCCTCGTTTTCGGACCACTTTTAGTCAAATGCCCATATCTTGGGATACAGACCTCCGATAGACACAATGTCAGTTGCGTAGCGATCCTTGGAACAAGACGGTCTTTTCGGTATATTACACTCAAGGTTTTGGAGAACTTTGGGTTCGGCCGGGTTGGTTCGTACACGAAACCAACCGGGCCCTCGGAGCAGAAACGCTTATATCTTGAGCTTTGGACGTCCGATTGACGTGCCACTGACTTTGATGGATTCCTCTAAGTGAGACAGATATTTTGGATTACTCCACTCGAGGTTTGGATGCTGTCAGAGTGCAGTCGGGTTGGTTCGCTCACGAAATCCAACCGGGCCCCTGGAATGAAAAAGCCAATAACTCACAGACCGGGCGTCCGATTGACGCGTCGTCTGTCTCGTTGAATTCCTCTTGATGAGTTGGAACTTTTGGCATACTTCGTCCGAGTTTTGGATACAGTTGGATAGTGGCTGGGTTGGATTATACCCGAAATCAAACCGGGCCCCTGGATCGGGAAAGCTGATATCTTTCAGACATGACGTCCGTTTGACGAACCGTCAGCGGCATTGATGATCACATTGAGAAACGGTCCCTATGAGTATACCCTATGGGAGTTCGGGGTACAGTTGAGATACGGCCGGGATTGGTTCGCTCACGAAACCAACCGGGCCCCTGGGACGAAAAGGCTAGTAACTCACAGACCGGGCATCTGATTGACGGGCCGTCTGTTGCGTTGAGACCCCTATGACGAGGCGGTCCTTTGAGATACTTCTTCGTGGGACTTTGAGATACTTGGAGTATCTACCGGTAGCTCGTGGAGCGGACCCTCCCAGAGACGAGCGTGCGGAGTACGGAGACCGTGTAGCCGACTGAGACCTGACGACTGCTTGACTGACTCGACTTGGAGTGAGTCGACTAGCCCAGTGGACAGAGCACTACTTTGTGAGGTGAAGACCCATGGAAGACGGAGCACTACCTGTGTGACAGTGCAGACCCGCGGTACTCGTCCGGAGAGTACCTCAGTAGGCTACTAGGGGGTGTGCACTACTGTGTTTGGGTGACATACCTCGGCGGGAAGCACTACTGTGTCTGGGTGGCTGACCCGCGGTACTCGACAGGAGGAGTACCTCAGCAGTCTTAGGTTAGTGAGCAGTACCTCGGAGTCGTGACAGGACCATTGTACACTCCAGAGACGGAGCTCTTCAGCAGTTACGGTTTCGATAATGAAAATCCTGGTTTGAGCTGAGACTTTTGACCTTTGTGTTTACCTCATGATTGAGATGGGTCACTTGATAACTTAGGTATATGTATGGGCATATACCTAGGTAGTGGTTATCCATTGATTTCATGATCTTTGTGTTTCCTTATGATTGATATGGGTTACTTGATAACTTAGATATATGTATGGTCATATACCTAAGTAGAGGTTATCTGTTGAGATCTTCTTTGTGGTTATCTATGTTGGTTTTAGTGAGACCTTGAGGGTCTCGGGGTCCCTACTGAGTATCGTTATACTCACCCCTGCACGGGCTATGCCCACACCTCGTTGTACTGGTTTCAGATGATGGGTAGTGCTGACGGAGGCCGAGTGTCCGAGGACTGGATGGTACCCGGAGGTGGACTACACGACGAGTCAGAATCCGGAGGTGGACTTCACGGCGAGACGACACTTGGAGGAGGTTGACGGGTGAGAGCGTTGTGGAGGCTATCTGTACCTACCCTTCAGGTAGGATCCGTGGTGGACGATCTAGGAGCTGCGCCATCTGTACCTACCCTTCAGGTAGGATCTGAGAAGGATGACCCAGGAGCCACTTCTGTTCCTCCAGCTGTTGTCTTTTTCTGTTGTACTTTGTTCAGTTGTAGTTGTACTTTCTTTTGGTTTTGTATTCTGGCCCATTTACCTTTCCGCACTTCTCTTTGTACTTAGTGTTTTACTTCCTCTTGTACTCTGTGGTGTTTTGTTTACTTTTATAAAGGCAATGCCTTCCCAGTTATCGGGATTTATGCCTTTGGTACTAGTCGCCATCCCCTGGCCTATGGAAGGCGGGCTTGGGGTAGTCACGACACGGGCCCCGAGGAAGGGTCGTGATAGTAAAGGTCAGCAATGCAAAGGTCACCAATGCAAAGGTCACCGAAGAAAAGGTCACTAATGCAAAGGTCATCGATGCAAAGGTCACCGATGCAAAGGTAATCGATGCCAAGGTCACCGATATAAAGGTCGCTGATGCATGGTCCCTAATGCAGGAATACCGATGGAAGGTTACTGTTGGAAAGGTTACCGATGAAGGCTATCGATGTGAACCTACTATTCAAGCCTACCATTATCAAGGCTACCATTACTAGTCTATCAATGCCTACCCTTCAATAATTTTTCAAATTCTTAAAATTATTATAACTGTCATATTTAGTAACTTTAATGCTTATAACATTAATTAATTATGGTTTTAGATATATCAAGAGACTGTATCTAGGGATAGTACGAGGTATGAGAATGACCACATGTGGTCTACTTTTTCGTATTGTCAGACCTCAAATATAAAAGAGAAGAATGGGTAAGAAGAGAAGTGTGGCTTGAGAAGCGTGTGTCTGTGCATGTGAATGAACTTTCTTGCTATATCAAAAAGGAACCATTCAACGCATACACTGAGAACCCAAGAACCTGAAGAAGATAATTTTGGGAGAACAGTTCCAAGGCTACCTTTGTTGATACATCAACTCTCGATAAACAAAATTAGAACACCCAACTCTTGAACGCTAGAACCTGGAGTTGCAATGCTCTGTTTTGAGGACAAATTCCAGAGAAAGACTCGAACATAAATTTCTTCACTCTAAGGAGTCAAGATCTAAACATCAAATACATATATCTTTCAAAACTAGATATTATAATCTTAGCTTCATTGTGTTTCTTCATTTTACATTTCTGAGAAGTGTGTGTTTCTATCTATTACACACATTGTCGCCTGTGCTTGAACTGGAGGATACTAAATATCCTCACATCAAACATCACTTACATCTTTTTTCTTACGTATAATTATGAAATAGACTATGTGTGGTCTGTATTTTTTGTATTTTCCATGAAGAAATATGGTAGAGGGTGTGAACCCTGGACAGTTTGTGAAAAATATTGTAAATCCTAATACAAGATATGTATCAAGTTTATTGTTAATATAAACTTCTTGGTGTTAGGTGATCACCAAGTAGAGAGTATTAAGCCTCGTCTTGAGACTGAACCTCTTGTTTAACTTCAATATGCTCTTTATTTTTATTATACAACATTTTGTCCTTTTTCTGCTGCTTCTAATTGAAAAAACAGAAAACTATTTTTCATTAACTTTGACAGTTAGTTTTGGTTACTGTGTGTATATGTTTAATTCAGTATTCATGTTTTAAAATTTGGAGAATTGTGTTACACTGATTCTCCTGAGGACTAATCACCCTTAGAGAAACCTATTGACTAACTCGAAATTTATATCTCTACAGCCTTAATTAATTGGGCTATTTCAAAATTGGTGATCTTTATCCAAAAGTTTTTAACGAAAATTTTAAGTAGGAACTCAATTCACCCCCTCTTGAGATTCCACTCTAACCAACAAAAAATATATTAAAATGAATATTCTCATCAATTTCTAAAAGGGGTAATTTTGAATTATTATTGAAAATGTGGAAGGAATATTTTTTTAACATGTATTGTATGAACATTATTTCCCACTATTGTAACACCCCAAGATTTCATAATATGTTATCTCATTAAAGTAATTCAATAGCTTGTGCTACACGCAACACCGAGTTCGAGCGCACCACAACTTACAAAACTAACAGTTCAAAAAGCAGTTTTGAATAGTATTAACTACATTTTGAATCTTATATGATCTATATATTTTTAACATCCATATTATATGATTCTTATACATAATATAAAAAAATTCATTTTTTTCCGGATAAAATAGGTATTTTTCAAAAAATACAATTTTACCTATTTATAATGGTGAAACCTTTTTAAAACCAATATTTGAAACTTTTATATATTCAATTTAATGAAATTAAATTCTATTTTAGAAGCGGGACATAAAAATTTCGTTTGGATAAATTTTTGGTACTTTTCTGATAACTTTCATATTTTGATGAATAGTGAAAATACTATGTTTTAATTGAAAACAACTTTTTTAATTGAAATAATTTATAGTGATAAATTATGAATTTTATTGGTTTGTAAGTATAATTAGATTATGATTTTATCATTTAAGAAAGTATAGGTCATTATAATTAATTTCACATTCAAATTTGACATAAACAAATGTCAATCTTTTGATTGTTTTTAATTTTTAAAAACCCTCTTTTTAGTTTTGACAATGAGAATTAATTTTAAATTAATAAATGAAACTTCTATGTTTTGAATTTTTTAAAATAGAATTAATTTTTGAATTTGGAATATCAAAATTATCTTAGAGTGATTTTTTGGTATTTTTCTGAAAACTTTTAATTTTTGATGAATAGTGAAAAACACAAATTTATTATTTAAAACCAACTTTTTATTTAAATAATTTTTTAATTTATTTAAATTTATTTCAAGTCAAAATAGATATAGGATACCTATATAAGTTCAATATAATTTATTAGATTCATTTTAAAATAAAATTAGATGTATACAATTCTATTGAACTTTTTAACCTCTTTTACCCACCATCTAGGCACGTTAGCAAATTTTCATAAAACATAATTTTATAGCTTATGTGAGTTTAATTTCAAAAATCATAGAGAAAAAGTTGAAATCATTAAGTAAAATTTTGTTCAACAAGATGAAAATAATTTTTGATGAATAGTAACTTTTGACTTTTATTTACCACAGTTAAAGTAAATAGGGTAATTAAAGGTAAAAATGATTTTATAATTACCCTAACACATGTCCTAATTATATTGGATAAGTATTATTAGACCAAAAAAACCTTAGGAATAAAATATAACCCCCTTTGATCCACATGGATAATATTAGAACATTTATTATTATTTTATTTAAAGAAGAGTTAAAAGAGTTAAATTCAAAGCATAATAACTAAACCATTTTTAATATAGGGTTATTCATAAGATAAATTAGACTATAAATATTCATTAGAAATATAAATAAATTTTATACATAATGGTATTTTATTTATAAATTTTATACATTAAATAATTTAGTTTATTTTTGACACAATGATGATGCATTAATTACCTTACTAATGAAAGATTAAAATAATTGATATTATAAATATCCAAGAAAATGTAATTTGACACTTTTTATGAATTAAACTAATTTCCAGGTTAACATGACATTTTAGGGTTGATTAAATATTATTTTCTTGAAGTAATCATGCTGTTATTATTTTCACAAAAAGCAAATACTAAATAGTGTCAAAATTGTCATAATTGAGTTTTTGAAACAAATATTATATTATTAATTGATATAATGTTCCTAAAAATATAAGGTTCATCCAAAGGACATAGATAAGGTTATATATATTAATAATGAACCGAATGGGGTTTGTTTGACTTGATATAGTAAGATTATTAACCATATAATTTAACAATACCAAGAGACATGGTAATGTCAAACTATTTAACTAAGAGTTAAATCTAAAAGATAAGGTTAATATAATGACCTGAACCTGTCTAAAACCTATTGTTTGGGGGTTTTTCGACCCATATCCACCTTAGCCTCTAAATATTTTATTTTTGAGACATTAGAAACTGAAAATGACTTTATTATAAAATAATATTTCAAACTTTTCCAAAAGTGACCATCACCTCACTTATAAAAGGAAACTTCCCCTTCTCTTAATTTTACACCTAAAATGCCTTTTTGATCGGCCGAACCATGGCCAAATATTGGCCGAACCATGGCCAAATATCCTCCCAACATTCCTAAATTCATCCTAGAGGTCATCTGTTGGTCAGAAAGCTAACCTAAGTAGCCATTTTGATCAAATTAAAAGGAAGAACCTGAAGAAGAGGTAAATATTTCATCACCTTTTTCAAGTTCTTTTCTTCTTCCTCTTCCTCCTCCTTTTTTGTTTCCATTCTAAGATAATAACTCCAGAATATTATATATACTATGATTTTATTATAAAAATTGTACAACCATTTTCATTACTCTATCCATCCTATAAATGACAAAGTCACCATACGTGCGTACGTATAGATTACCGTCTCCACATCGAGGTGTAGTTTGTTATTAAAACACTTCATCATTTGGATGGGTTTAATAATGAGTATAACTAATGTAAATAATATATATAACTTCTTAATTATTCTTTATATATGATTTACCATCCAATTACATATGATTTCACCATCAATATAATGATATTTTCACTCGTGTGTACGTACAGATTACCATCTCCACGACATGATGAGATTCATTTCCACATTCACCATTCAATGATGATTATAAAAATATATATTATCAATAAGTATTTAATATATGACATAATAATACCACTGAATATATATATATATATATATGTACTTACATACATCTTATTCACTTACTTCCACTCAATATGACATGAAAACGGAAACAGCGTTTATGCGTACGTACGACCTACTGTCTCCATAAATAGTGTTTTCCATTTCATATATCTATCTACTATACATATTTATATTGTAAATATATATGATATATATATAATTTTTTTATATTCTAGAATTATTTAAATCATGATCTGTGTGATACAATCAAGAGTAACAAGTTCAAACATGTACGATAAAGAAAGCGATTATTACCCGAAATGTTCATTTAACATGAAAATTATTATTAAATGGATAGTATAAAGTCATAAATGAATCATTTGTGATATAATAAATATTAATATGGTTTTGGTATAATTTAATAACATTGTTGGCGCCAAAATATGTAATGGAAAGAAGGGGCGAAAAAGAATCCCTGCATGTTGTCTCGCGAAGCTCCGACGCGAAGCTCCCTGAGCATTGCGGCCCCGCGAAGCATAGGGGGCGGTACCGCTCCAAGAATGGCCTGACGTTTGCGAGCCCACCATGAAGCACATGAGACAGTAACTCTCCGTGAATGGAATGATGTTCACGAGCCTACCGCGAAGCCCCTGACGCGGTAACGCTCCGCGAACGGCCTGACATTCGCGAGCCCGCCGCGGAGCACCCACGACCCCTTCGCGCCGTGTGAGTTCTGCTTTGCAGCTCCCCTGGCCTATAAATAATGGGTTCCCCCTGAGTCCAGGGGACGACCAATCTGACCTTTTGGCTTCCCAAATCCTAAATCACGAAGCACCCTTCGCCCCGGGAATCATGAGCTATGCGAGGTATTTTAACTTCGTGAGATGCCTTTTCCTTGTCTCGTTTTGATCCCCTCTTTTGAGAGGGATGCCCTTCACGAAGCCTGGGGCAGTCGTGAAGGAGGGGGCTTCTCAAGGGAACCCGGGAAGCCGCGGAGCGTTTATGCTTCGCAAAACACCCATCCTGTACTAGTGATCCCTATTCCAAGGCAGGGTCGCTGCATATCGTGAAGCACACTACCTCGCAGCACCTTGCTTTGTGAGGCACCTCTGCTTCGAGAGGTAGTGATCCGTGAATACTATTCCACTTCACGAAGCACCCCCCATTCACACTTCTTCCCCATGCTAAGGCCAAGGCACTCCACTTCGCGAAGCACAATCCTTTTCTTGGCAATTCCTCTTCCCGTGCGACCCTCCAGGTTTGCACGATGTGATTTCAAAGTCCCACGGACAAAACCACTCATAGAGTTGCTTTGCCTAATGCTTCTTCGCATAGGCACACTAACGGCTATTGCTTCTTCGCATAGCCACGCTAACGTGGACCCCTCGATGGTTCGCTCTGCGACCGCCCTTTACCGCGGCCTTACTGGTACCTTCCCTCCCCCAAGGAGAAGAGGGTGCTGGTCATGTAAGTCTTAGGGGTGCGGAGTACACCCACCTCATCAGAGCTGCATGACATTAAACTGACAAGCACCTCGTCCTCAACACATGACAATAAACTGTGGCCCGACCTCGTGCCTCACACGCAGGGTCCCCCCAGCTCAGACATTCTTTACGCCACTCGCCTCCACGGGAATGGAATCACCCCCCCCCCACACACACACAAGGGATGATATCCTCCTTATCAGAGTTGCGTATGTCCGCGGGAGAAGGGAAACCACCATGGTGTAAGCCCCTAGCCCCCCTCTTGCGGAAGGTAGCACCCATGAACCTCCGTACTTCCCCACTACCAAGGTCAGTGGAGGGCACGATAGGGAACAAGGAACCTCCAATCATTGGTCCCAAATCCCTCTCTCGCTGCTCTTTTCCGCACTTTGGGCCTCCATCCTGGAGTAAGCCCCAGCACCATGGGCTGCCTAATGCATAAGCCCCTCATCGCTTCTCACGGACACACCCTTTGCGACGTGATCGTCAGGTCCTTGTTGCCTCTCGTTTCTCACACCGAGCATGACTCACGTGGGCTTAGAGTGAGCATCGGCCATGGAAATTCCCTCATCCAACATGACGTTAAACTGTATTCCCTCGTCCAGCATGACGTTAAACTGTATTACCTCGTCCATCATGATGTTAAACTGTATGGCCTCATCCAGCATGACGTTAAACTGTATTCCATCGTCCAGCATGACGTTAAAATGTATGCCCTCATCCATAATGACGTTAAACTGTATGCCCTCATCCAGCATGACGTTAAACTGTATGCCCTCGTCCAGCATGACGTTAAACTGTATGCCCTCCTCCAGCATGACGTTAAACAATATCCCCTCATCCAGCATGATGTTAAACTACATGCCCTCGTCCAGCATGACGTTAAACTGTATGCCCTTGTCCAGCATGACGTTAAACTGTATCCCTCGTCCAGCATGACGTTAAAATTTATGCCCTCATCCAGCATGTGGTTAAACTGTATGCCCTCATCCAGCATGACATTAAACTATATGCCCTTGTCCCACATGACATTAAACTGCACGCCCATTTGAACTACCAGGTCTTTGATCCCTGTCATCGCATGGTATATAGGAAGCCTCGACGAGGTTCAAGCCCACCCGTCATTTCTTCACGTCAAGTTCTACCTTCGTCCAGTATGATGTTAAACTGCATTCCAGTCCGACGGCAAGCCGTTGTGACCAACCCGAACTACGAGGACTTTGATCCATGTCAAGGCATGGTACGTAGGAAGCCTCCCTGAGGTTCAAGCCCATCTCCCATCGAACAAAGGTCCTTGCCTCACATCGGTTCGCCGACACCCACTATCCCGAACTACGAGGACTTTGATCCATGTCAAGGCATGGTACGTAAGAAGCCTCACGAGGTTCAAGCCCACCACTAGTGGACCCCCGAGTCTAATTTCACGTCGGTTCGCCGACAAAACCTTTTGAACTATGAGGTCTTTGATCCATGTCAATTCATGATATGTAGGAAGCCTCACGAGGTTCAAGCCCACCACCCATTGGTCAGTCCGACCTTCTTCACATCGGTTCATCAACACCACGGCAGCCTAGTGTGTAAGCCCCACACCATCTGGACCAAGGTCATTGCTCGCATCGGTTTTCCGACACACCATTCTGAACTACGTGGTCTTTGATCCATGTTAAGGCATGGTACGTAGGAAGCCTCCATAAGGTTCAATCCCATCACCCAGTCGTCCCGACCTCACTCACGTCGGGTCACCCCCGTCCCGCATGATGTTAAACTGTATTCCATGTTCCATCCGAACTACGGGGAATTTGATCCATGTCATGGCATGGTACGTAGGAAGCCTCCCAGAGGTTCAAGCCCATCACCAGTGGACCCCCGGGTTCACCGTCATGTCGGCTCGCTGACGATGCCCATCGGACGAAGTTCCACATTCACGTCGGTCCTCCGGCGCACCCACCCGAACTATGTAGACTTTGATTCCCTGCCACAGGGATATGTAGGAGGTCTCTTCGAGGCCCAAGCCCAACTTTACTATCGCCCTTGCGATGGTTCCATTTCATTCCTCCTCCACCTCATTCACCCATCTATCATTCATCCTGATTCTCACCCGGGCCGCCATATCCCGACAAGATCATGCCATTCCGCTCTTCTTCATAGCATTCGGGAAGCCACCCATGGGTTGGCACCGATATCGACATCCCTTCAATGGAAATTCCTCAATCCGATCCATTCCAGTCAATGCTCTAATCGGGCCGATCCATCTCCACTAGATGTTAAACCTACGGCATACCCTGTGTTAAACATAGGAAGTTGAGGAAAACCTCAGATATATGCCTACGGCATATAAATTCCCCGTGCTCTATGTGGGATGCCTCAGGCTTCCACGCCCTTAAGAAGCCCTGTGACAAGGGACTAAAGACAGACATGCTATTTCCCCAATGTTCAAACACGCTACTGATGCCTCGACATGACTACTCCCCCAACTGATGGTTGCTGCCCTGACCGGACCCTTTGGAATGTTCTGACAGAAGCAGTGTAATTAACCGGCGTCCATGGAATCATGGCACTGGGAAGAGTTTCACGAACAACATATTAAATCTATGAGGGAGACTCGGACTAGGTGATGTGTTTCGAGGATGGATCCATGGAAGGAATAACTGACATCCGATCATCCCGGTTTCGATCAAGGAGCAGACATCCCTGAATAAGGAACGGATGCCGCCCGCCTTTGGAAATCGGGAATGTGGGGCCATAGCAGGGTGTCCTCCTCCTTGCAGACGGATGCACGTGCCCCGGCGGAAGCGTCAGAAACAGAAATGGTGAACCCGACGTGAATTTATTCTCCTCAATGTGGAGATTAGTAGCATTAGAGACACCTGTAGATTGACGTGTCACTGGATCCAGATATCCGGCATCGGGTCCCACTACGCAAATGGCAGGCCTGGCGTGAAACTCACCGGAAGTTGGGGCAGTAGAGCGTGGGGAATTCCATTCGGCAACCTCTTGGCGTGGATCCCTCTTACTGACAGGGAGAAGGGAATGACGCTGGGGCACTGGTTGTCAATCCTTTTCCTCATAGTGATGATGAGTTCATCTCTCTGTTTCCCAAGAATCAGGTTGCTGTTGTGGAGACACGATCACCGCCCGCTCGCCTACACAGGGGCAGGGGAAATACCGGCACAGCTGCCC
The DNA here is from genome assembly GCA_963277665.1 of Viscum album. Lineage (NCBI taxonomy): Eukaryota > Viridiplantae > Streptophyta > Magnoliopsida > Santalales > Viscaceae > Viscum > Viscum album. The sequence goes on from OY728140.1 coordinate 1,150,418,321, forward strand.
CGCATGGCTCCACTGCCGCCACGACGGCCTCTACATCTGTGAATATGGGGCGCCCATGTCCCCTCTCCCTGTCAGAGATCATCCAGTGAAGGGTAATCAACAACCTTGTACGCAGGTACGAGGAAGAAGGGGTCATCCCAACACGGGATATGGCCCGCCTGAACCTAGAGGCATCCAGGCCCTGCCGTCAATGCCTCCCTCAAAGGCCGTGCAGGGAGCCCCTACTCCGCACCCCAACATTCAATCATTTCAAGAGACTGTCCCTGGAACTCCTCGAAGACTCCTCGCCTTACGCTGATGAGGCGGGTGATGTCCGAATCGGCCCACTCAGAGTCCCAATCCAAGGGCTCCAGGACAGGGCCCCCACCTAGTCGCATCAGTGCTGCCGTCCGGCTTCGCAAGAAGAGCAGGTAGGCTATGCCCCTGCACCACCTGTGCCAGCTCGTCTAACCCAACGTCAGCGCCGGGCCCGAGCTGAGGATGCTCGTCAAGGTGCATCGACGTCAACAGCTACTGTGGCCTGAGCCATCGCCGACGTGCATCATGGAGTCCCTGCATACACTGAGAAGGGGAACTCCTTCACCTGACCAAGATTGAGGCCTCAGCCGCCCCATGGGCAGGCTGGGTTGACTCTCGGGCTCGCAGGCCTAAGAGATGATTGTCGCGAACCAATCCGCGGTAACATCACTCCATACGACGGTCCTCTCTAAACCACCATTCCACAGAGTGTGGGTCTTCCCCACTCCGAAGCTCGTCACGGAGGTATTCCCCGTGATGCTCCCATCCTGAAGGAAGACTTGCCCCACGACAGTGATGCTCGGTGTGGAAACCTCTCCCGCTCCCACCATACATGGTATAAAGTCCCTCCTCCTACCCCCGACCGTTGATATGAATGAACTGTCCATATGGTCCCTCTCCAACATGGGGGTCCTCTCTACGTCCTCTCTGCAATGGGCGAAGGTCCTCCTCGCCCCAGCAACTCGAGGAATGAAGGTCAACCTCACTCTGCCCGCATCGACCATGGAGGTCCTCCCCATGCTCCTGCTGATTACAACAGAGGCTCCGCCCACATGGGTGTTGTCCATGGAGGTCCTCCCCATGTACCCTTCAACAGGTTCCTTAGTTCCCCTCACACCCTGGCTATCTCGAGCGGGGGCCCTCTCCGCCATGGCGCCAGAGCCACCCCAAGACTACTTGTTGAGAATAAACCTTGTCCCGAAGAGCCACCCAGGGGATGGAGAGTGGGTCATCACCACCACAAGAGGAGTCCTGGGGGGGTACGGGTGGAGATCAAACTGGCACGTTTCTCAGATTCTGAAGCAGAATGCGACTCAGCGATGGACCCTTCTCCCCACTCCTCCACATCAAGGACTGGGGCAGGGACTAGCCGCGTTAGTCTTATTCTCCCAGAATGCGAGGTCCACCGGATTCCTACCTCTCTCTGCAGGTACATCCAGAAGGAAGAAATCGTGAAAATTCCATAGGTCCCGACCATGCAATCACCACCGTCTTCACCAGAAGCACCCTCTACCTCTACCAGAGATCACAGAGAGATATTTTTGGGAACAATGGTTGCAGAACAACGACATGACCTATTTTCGGCAACCTCAACTCCTACGTTAGAAGTCGTGGCTATCAGTCCATCGTATCGCGATATTGTGGTCAGGTCACCTCACTCATCAGAGGATGGCCCGGAGTTCGGTGGCCAGTCAGATCATTCTCCATATTCTCCGCCGCCAAGTTTACTGTCCCAATGGTCTGCCTCAGTACTGCTACCGGTCCCTCAGCTGCCTCCGGTTGACGAGTGGGGCGATACGAGGCCAGACCCTGAGTCTGATCCTAGGAGCTTCTAGAACATTCTCGCAGCAGATCACTTCCCGGAGAAGTTCTGGCCAACAACAGTGCCAAACGTTTTCGCACCAGAGTCCCTTACCCCAGAGGAAGTGGGGTGCTTCCCCCGAACCCTTTGGGCGACACACTTTCGCCATCGTTATTAGCGGGTGATGTACCCCAAGAGTCGAGATCACCATGAAGAAATAGGCGATCAATGCCGCCTGATCGATTTGGCCGCATTCCGTGTGGCCCAGCGCCCTGAGTCACCAGGCCGTCAGAGCACCCTTTAACAAAAATGTGTTCAGAGTTTCAAGGTACTCTGCAGAGTCATCAGGGAAGCTACCCCCCATGTGCAAGTTCGTGGCTGGGGACACTATGTCTCCCTCCTCTTCAGACCTATTCGACAGTAGCCCGATTCGTTATGTGACATTGAGGACATGCCCTCGAGAGGGGTCGCAGTCCACATGGCTGACGTGGTGGACAAGGAAGACGATCTTGAATTTCTCGATGGAGACCTACCCCATGAGGGTGTACCTCCACTGCTGGACCCATTAGGGAGGGTTACCTGTCAGCAGAGGAACCTTCTAGGCCTCCTTATACCCACCGAGTCACTGGTACTCAGTTGAAATGCAGGTAAGGGTAAGGAGCACGTCGGAACTATCAAGCACTCCGACCCGTCCGCCTCTGTATAGAAGACAGACGAAGACCCCAAAAAGGCCATGTTGCACCATCAAATTATTGAACAGAAGAGGCTGGTTGATGAACTTCTGGCCGAGCGTGCTGCAGAACGGCGACCCGACTACGGTAATCCAAAGCCGGGGCAACAGGGGATGGAACAATTTCCCCCCGGTGAGATGCCTCCACGCAACCCTGATCATGCTGCTTCCGTAGACAGGGCAGAAGTCGGAGCCCATAGAAAGAGGGCGCAATACGTCTCGCCAAACCCTCCTGAACGACGGGGCAATCTGAGGAATCTATCCCGAGTTCCCCCAGTCGCCCCACAGGCCGTTCCTCCAGTACTTCCACGAGCTGCTGAAGCCACCTACCGTGTAGAAGAACCTGGCAACGCACTTGTGATTAGGGATCCCCGTCAAGACAGGGACCCCCACCCGGATGATCTTATAGTGACACTCATCGCCCGCCTCGAAGCGTTGGAAACGCGGCAGGTGGAAGTCCCACCGGATGTCAAGCCATATCCCGCGTGGGTGGATGATATGCCCGCACCCCCGGGTTTTGGGAACCCCACTTTCTCTCCCTTCAACGGGACAGGGGACCCGCTGCAGCACTTGGCCCATTTTTCTTCCAGGTGTGGCCCCATGATGGGGACTCCGGCCCAGCAAGAAGCCGCTAAGCTCCGATGTTTCGTGAAGACAATGGAGGGAACCACATTCGTCTGGTACAACCAGATCCCTATCAGGTCGGTGACCAGTTGGGAGGATCTCTGCTGGCAGTTCCTATACCAGTTCAGCTCCACCACGTGAAAGACTAGCATCACAGACCTCTTCAAGTGCAAACAAAGGCCTGATGAGCGAGTCGCAGACTTCATCGCCCGATGGAATGGACTTACATACTCCCTCGACATGCCACTGAATCAGGAGAAATTACTGACAATGTGTGTAGGGAACGTTAAAACGGAGCTGGTACCTTCCCTAATCACCCAGAACTACCCTGGAGGGTTCCGAGATTTCTCAGATAAGGCTCAGCGCCTTGAGGAGGCTCTGCAACAGGCTAGTCAGGCACGTTCGCTGCCCCCTGTGATCCCAGCCAGGAGGGCTGCCAGAGCCGAACCCACCGCGGTGGCCCAAATAGAAGCCACCAGGCATCTGGAATTACTGCTAGCGGCACCAGCCCCGCAACCCCGCAGAGGTCCTCCACCTCAAGCGCAGGCTCCTGCCTAGCAGCCGTCGCCTCAGAATCGACAGGCTCTCCCGCGCAATGTGCCACCACCACCTAGGCGAGAAAATCAGGCATTGTCTCCTCAGTAGGCCCATCCGGCCCCTTGTCAGGGCCAGGCCCTCAGGGCCCCCTATCCAGAAAAAATGCACCAGACTTATTCATTCAATAAGAATCAGGTCCCTGGCTACTTCTGAAGTGCTCTAGAGCAAGGGATTGTGCGTCTACCCGAGTGCAGAAGGACGGTGGAGGTGAATCTCACCGATCACCACAACTACTCTCCTTATCATCAAATTCTGGGGCACACCCTCAAGCAATGCTATGTGTTTAAAGACCGGCTTCAAGACCAGGTCGACAACAACAAATCAGGTTGGTCCTGCCACCAACACAAGTTGCAGGTGTCTTTGTAGGGCCAGAGATCGGTAGCGACAGCGAAGGCGAGTGGCAGCAGGTTCCCAGCCGTGGGTCCCAGAAATATGATGACTGGATGGCTCAAAAAACCATCATCTGTGCCCATGGTATCATCCGGGCATGCTTGAATCAACCGGAGCCTCCGGACTAAGTAGCCGGTACCTCTGCATCGCCTTCACAACCGACCTCTTCCCAAAGGGGCAAGTAGCGATGACACAAGAAGAAGCAACACGCTCTGCCACTACCTTCATCATCTTGCACTCTTGGCAACTTTATGCCCCCTAAAATGGAGATTCCTCCAAGAATACGCTCGGTGGTGGATGACTCGTCGAGCAACAGCCAGGGGTACACTTTGGTTAACACCGTGGAGTTGGTAAAGCCCTATTTGACTCCCGACGAGGGGGAACGCCAGGAAAACCTCCCCAACGTTTCCAGCCGACGTCAACGTCAGTGGAACTGCAACCACGCCAATCGTCGAGGCACATCAGTGGGCACTTTCAATCAGGTTGTGCATTCTACTGAAACCAGACAGTAGGCTCAGCACAGAGCTCAGTACGAGCAACCCCATATAATGCCCTCAGCTCTACCCCCACCGTCGTTTGTGCTACTAGATCCGGCAGAGCTGCCTCGTCCATATCATAGTCAGTCTTTCCCGGCTACAGGCCAGTCTCTGCTGTCCGATCCTAGTCCGGCGAATACTCTTCAGGCTTCAACTAGTAGGTAGCAGGATGTACCTAGCACTAGCCAACCGCCGGTTCAACCGGCAGGACCCGCTATGCCTCCAACTGCAGAACGACCTCCTGTAAGCAGAGGCTCATGCTTTTCATGAAAGTATGATGTCCTGAATCACCTGGGCGACATTCCAACAAGGCTTTCTATCCATGAGGCCCTTCGCCTATCGTCTGAAATGCGTGAGGCACTTGCTGAGGCCCTAAGGAGTCGCCTTCAGTTTGAGAGGGAGGTAGCAGCTGCGGAAGCCTTCAACTCTGAGGCAATTAAGAACACCAAATTCCAGGCAGTTATCTCGTTATCTGGTGAAGATGAGGACCCTCCCATATAGAGGAATATTCGCCCAATGTACATCACTGGCCACTTCAATGGTGTGGAAGTCCGCCGCTGCCTTGTTGACACGGGTTCTGGGATCAACCTAATCCCGACCCGGACACTGCGAAAGCTCGGTCTATCTGAAGATGATTTAACTCCCTCCGACCTCAGAATCTAGGGATACGACAGGACCGAGCAATCCCCAGTCGGCAAGATCCGCCCGATGACTCAGTTCGGTGGCATGATTTCCAGCACCGAGTTCATGGTTGTCTCCCAGGACACCGCCTACATCGCATTGATGGGTAGGCCATGGATCCATCTGTACGCAACGGTCCCTTCGTCATATCACCAATGCCTCAAATAATCCCTCAATGGTCGAGTAGGCATGCTCCAAGGAGATGCGTCTCCTTTCGCCTCTTGTGAATCCCGCTATCTGGATGCCAATCATTACAAGAGCAAGGATAAGCAAATCCTAGTAAGTGAGGATGAACCCACCCCGGTCACAAGTGATCCCTGGGCAAGCATGGATGACGCCTACAGCCTTCCGATACACTGATTGGAGGCCACGACCCCGGACATGGGGCAGTGTTTTGTTGTTTCGGGTATGCAAGGAAGGCGTGTTCCCATGTCCAAGCGACGACGGAAAATCACCTCGTACTCTTACACCAACCAGGCTCAGGTGATCCTGGAGCCTCCTACCCCTATGCAGTACCGGAATGTCAACCTTATGACAATGACAGTATGTCATACGTGTCTCTTCTGCCTGGCTAGAATCAACCGACTCAGGCCGACGCGTCACCACTGCTTTGACATCGTCAAACGTGGCCCCCTAGGCCGAAGACCAGATGGGATAGGATCGACTGCCTTCATTGCTATGGTCTCAGTGGCAAGTGGATCTCCTAATATGATGACCACTGCTACCCAAGCCGGCACCAGCTGCCCGTCAGGTTTTGATAGCTCAAAAGTAGCTCCCTTTGCGAGAAACCTCTCCACGGGTGGAGAGGAAGATCTGGAGGATGCTCCCACCGCCTTTGAGGAAGGCGTCTCTACCACGGTTGATGAACTGGTATAGGTGAACCTTGGTAACGAGGCAGACCCGAGACCCACATTGATCAGTGCATCCTTGTCCCCCAAGGAGCAGCAGTGGTACGTAGAGTTTCTCAAGCAAAACCGTGATCTGTTTGCTTAGAGCTACGACGAGATGCCAGGACTAGATCCCCAGGTAGTCGTTCACCGCCTGGGCCTCCCGTTAAACCACCACGGGTTTAAGTAGCCTCCTAGAAAGATGCACCCTTCTCACGGTGCTATAGTTGAGGCCAAAGTTGACAAGCTTATCAAAGCCAACTTCGTCAAGGAAGTCCAGTACCCCAAGTGTCTTGCCAACATTGTACCAGTCAGGAAGAAGAATGGGCATATCAGGGTCTGCATCGACTTTCGCGACCTCAATCTCCACTGCCCAAAGGATGAATTTCCCCTCCCGGTGACCGAGTTATTGATTGATGCCACGACCGGGTTCCAAGCTCTCTCTTTCATGGATGGGTATTCCAGGTACAACCAGATCCGAATGGCCCCCGAGGACGAGGAGTCCACCGCCTTCAGGGCTCCCCAAGGTACCTTTTGTTACCAAGTTATTCCCTTCGGCCTAAAAAATGCAGGTTCCACTTATCATAGGGCCATGCATAGCATATTCAAGCCGATTCTCAGGACGCTGTTGGAATGCTACGTGGATGACCTAGTGGTCAAATCACACCAGTGCCAGGACCATCTCAAATACCTTGAGAAAGTGTTCAGTTTCCTCCGTTCCCGCCACCTGAAGATGAACCTGTTGAAGTGTGCCTTTGGGGTCACCTCTGGGAAGTTTCTTGGATTTGTTGTTCGATACCGAGGCATTGAAATAGGCCTAGAGAAGATCAAGGCCATCATCCAAATGCCTCCCCCGAGCAATATTCAGGAACTTCGAGGTCTCCAAGGACACTTAGCCTATATACGCTGATTCATCGTGAATCTGGCCGGCAAGTGTAAGCCCTTCTCCTGGCTCATGAAGAAGGATGCCACCTACGAATGGGATGAAGAGTGTCGGATCGCCTTCGAGGAAATCAAGCAGTACCTGTTCCAACCTCCGGTTTTGATGCCACCCGTCTTCGGAAAGCCACTGGTCCTTTACGTTACTGCCCTAGAATGGTCCCTCGGTGAAATTCTTGCCCAGAAGATTAACGAGGGTATGAAGAACAGTCTCTACTATCTCAGCCGCATGGTTCTCGATACGGAGATCAGATACTCCCCTATCGAAAAGAGCTTCCTTGCACTCGTTTTTTCCGTACAGAAGTTGCGGCATTACTTGCAGCACCATGAGGTACAATTGGTCTCTCGAGTAGACCCACTGAAGTACATTCTAAACCGCCCCATGTTGACTGGATGACTAGCGTGGTGGGAAGTGACCCTCCAACAGTTTGACATCAGGTTCGTGCCTGAGAGGGCCATTAAGGGACAGGCGTTGGAATACTTTTTAGCTGCCCATCCAACCTCCACAGATCAGTACCTGGACCTAGATTTTCCTAATGAGGCGATCCTCTCAGTCGATCATTCCATCTCATGTTGGAAAATGCACTTCGACGGTGCCTCCCGGATCCCCACTGATAGGAGGATCAACCATCCTAAGCTCAACAGAGTGGGTTTGGGTATTGTCTTCATTACCCCGGCGCAAGCCGTCCTGCCATACTCGTTCCTGTTGTCAGAAGGCTGTACCAACAATGAGGAAGAGTATCAGGCTCTCATCACCGGCCTTGAGTTGGCCCTCGATATCGATGTGCCCCATCTACATGTGAAAGGAGATTCTGAGCTGGTAATCAAACAAGTCAATGGAAACTATGTCATCAGGAAGCCGGAGCTTGTACCATTGCTAGAGTGCACCCTCCGTCTAATGGCCCAGTTCTCATCTTGACAAAAGTTTACCCATGTACCTTGGTCACAGAATGGTCGAGCGGACGCCTTGGGTGGTTTAGCTGCATCGCTCGTAGAACCCGAGCAAGATGATTTGACTATACATGTGGCACACCGGAGAGTCATTTCCCCTGTTACCCAAGAGGACAATGACGGCCTGCGGGTAATTCATCTCACTACCAGACCTGCTACGTCGAGGGTCCCAGGTCCATCAGAAATAGTGGACGAGGATGCTCCCGACTAGAGGGTACCTTTTGTCGAGTATCTCCAAAATGGCCGCCTCCCGGACGACCGGGCCGAGCGCGAGAGAATCCGATGCCGCGTGCTACAATTTACCCTCCAGAGCGGTCCCAGTCTTGAGCAGATCCTTCATAAGTGGAGCTTTAATGGATTCCTCCTCCGTTGCATTCAAGGAGTAGAGATTTCTCAGGTTATGCAAGAGGTTCTCACCGGTTCCTGTGGTGCCCATCAAGCTGGGCCAATGCTATCCCATCAAATCCGAAGGTTGGGGTACTTCTAGCCCTCAATGAACCATGATTGTATCGGGTATTCCAAGAGATGCCACGCATTCCAAGTTCACACCAACTTCTGGCATCGGCCTCCGGAGCCCCTCCACCCCACCAAGTACTCTTGGCCATTTGCGGTGTGGGGACTTGATGTAGTGGGACCGTATCCACCGGCAAAAGCTCGCCAGTGTAGGTTCATCCTAACTGCTACAGATTTCTTCTCCAAGTGGGTAGAGGCGGTTCCACTCAAAGAGGTTAAGGCCTGCTCCATTGTCGACTTTGTGAGCTCCAACATCATCCACTGGTTTGGGGTCCCTCACGCTGTCCTCACCGATAATGGCACCAACTTCCAAGAGGCCGAGCTGAAGAAGTTGTACGCCAAGTACAACATCTGTTCGAATCATACCTCTCACTATCACATATAGGCAAACGGACAGATCGAGCCGTTCAACAAAACCCACTCTAACATTCTGTAGAAAATGGTTGGTCAGAACAAGAAAAGTTGGCTGGACAAGCTCCCCAATGCCCTTTGGTCTTATCGGACGACGAATCGCAACTCTACCCAGGTAACCCCATATTCCCTGGTGTATGGGGCTGAGGCCGTCCTACCCATTGAGATCCAGCTGCCATCATTACGCACTGCAGTCAATTAACACCAGGCACCAGATGAGGTGGTCGAAATCTGTCTAGCTGAATTAGAAGAACTGGATGAGAACAGGCTTCGTGCCCTGCAAAATCTGGAAAGGCATCAGAATAAGATAGCGAGGGCCTTCAACAATAAGGGTCGCCTTCATTTTTTTCTACAGGGTGACCTAGTGTTGTACCTTCGAGCGCCAATGATCCCTGATAGGAAACCGCCCAAGCTAGAGCCAAAATGGGAAGGGCCTTATATCATTCATAAGGTTTACCCCAATGGGGAATGCTCCTTAGTGACCACGGATGGCGAGCGTGTAACTTCTCCCACAAATGCCAAGTTCCTCAAGAAGTACTTTGCCTAATCATACTTGGTCTGACACAACCTTAAACTGTATGGTTCGACACGACCTTAAACTGTATGGTCCTGCACGACCTTAAACTGCACCGCCGTCCTGCAAGATGATAAACTGCAAAATGGTCCGAGCTCTATGACCTTAAACTAATATCTCCCTCCCAAGTCTTCACCACATGACTTTAAACTACATGGACTTCAAGAACTACATGTGGCTTGATTCTCATCCTAATGGGATACATAGGAACGCTCAGATTCCTCGTCTTGAGCCCAGCCCCAAGCTCTTCTCTTCTACTGCCCCTTGGGTATAGTCTCCTTGGAGGATCCTTGCATGACGAGGATTAGTCTTCCTTAGCCCCGCTCATACAAGGATTATAAGGGTTGCACCATGTGCCCACTCCCGTTCTTCTATCCTCCCACGTCTTCATCGCATGACGTTAAACTGCATGGCCTTCAAGAACTACGTATGGCTTGATTCCCATCCTAATGGGATAAGTAGGAATGCCCGAACATTTCATCTGTCAGCCCAGCCCAAAAGCCAAAATATTCCCCTCAGGTCAAGACATATGGCAGGGTGCACACTTTTTCCTCAACTCACGTCGAGCAAGCCTCAACCCAGCTGCACGTCCCCATGGAGATTTTAACCTCTTTCGTGGATGGATACAGCTATGCTTCACCCACTCCTTGACTGGGATTCCATCATCTTTCACACCCGGAGGGACCCCCAAGAACGTCCTGGATACTACGCCCAAGGGATCTCCTACTAACACGGGCCAACGCCCCTGAGGGTTTATGAGCAACAAGCCGATACAAGTCCCGCGTTGTGAATTTGGTCAACGGTCGATGCTCATTTGTTGCTCCCATATCAGGGCCCCATCGGGACGCTGTGTTTCAAACATGTTCGACAGTGTCTTGGATCTTCGGGTCCACCCCGAGATGTCACAAACATCGAGTGCAGTGATTCATTCTTCCCCATCCCGAAGTGACAAACTTCCCTCCGAGTGGTGTCGGTGGTCGGACCCACGACCCTGACTCTCTTATAAGGGATGTACAACGGGGTGAAGGATTACTTCTTCATTCACGCCGGGTTAATTTCCATGATGTGCACATCCCTGGATGAGATACAGTTATCTCTTTCCCCTTCCTCATGTAAAACGTTAAACTAAAAACCAGTCAGGCCTTCCTAACCGATGCATGACCTTAGGCCCCTTGGCCTTCTCAGGCCCCTTCGCCCAACCTTTTACCCGGAGTGTACGGTGTAATGTGGGACTATGTCCTCATTCATGTCGGGATCATGTACCATGCCGTACGCTTTCCCTCACGAGGCCCAGCCTCAGGCCTCTCGGCCCTTTCGGGCCCATGACCCTTGTCCTCACTGCAAGACATTAAACTAAAAACCAGTCTGGCCTTCCTGACCAATACTTGACCTTAGGCCCCTTGGCCTTTTCAGGCCCCTTCGCCCAACTTCTTACCCAGAGTGTATGGTGTGGTACGCAGTTATGCCCTCATCCACGTCAGTTTTTCCTCTGTACTGTACACTTCTCCTTCCTTTTCTTGGGGGTATCTTACTCCCTCATCCCGTCCTGCATGATGTTAAACTACATCTAGAGAACTACGTATGGCTTGATTCCCATCCTTATGGGATACGTAGGACCACCCTAATATCTAAGCTTCGGGTCCAGCCCCATCTCTTGGGAATCTCTATCCCACCTCGGCTCCTCGGCCAACTCTTCCTCCACAAGGGGATTATATGGTGTGGTGTGGGATTATTCCCTTATTCACGTCGGTCCTGTAATGACCACGCAGTGTACCTCTAATTCTCGAGTTGTTTCATCGACCCTTCCCAACAGTTCACCAATGTGCCTAAGGGTACTCCGATTTATTAACTGGAATGCCAGACTTTACTCAAACATGTACGCACCCACTTTCTAGGCTTTGTGTATCCCTGCATCAAGGCTTCCATCATCTTTCACACCCAGAGGGACCCCCAAGAATGGCCTGGATACTATGCCCAAGGGCTCTCCTACCGTTACAGGCCAACGCCCCCAAGGGTTTCTGAGCAACAAATCGATAAAAATCCCACATTGCGAATATTGTCAGCAGTCGATGCTCGTTTGTTGTTCCCACCTTAGGCTAACGCGATATGGAGACTGTTTTTCTGCCACGGTAAATGGTTATCCTCCATCGCCACACCAACCCCATTAATCCCAAAATGTTGGTTACACGATTCACATCCTTCTCCATTCTCATCATGTCTAAGTGGAGTTTTGAAACTCTTGGTACTATTACTCCGTGCACGTCTGCGTGTTGGGGGAACAAAGCTGTGTCTAAGGTGCCCTTCGGGGCTCTTCATCAACTTCCCCTCGATGGATGTTTTGGGTATTACGATAAATATCTCCCCCCCTTGTTTCCCACACCGGGTTTAACTCACGCGGGCTTAGGGATAGGGTTGAGGTCCGTGCTTACCTAGAACGTTTCCATCCACCCCAAGTTTGAGCTCTAAGACCATAAACTAATATCTCCTCGGAACTACGTTCAGCTTGCTTCCCACCCTCATGGGATACGTAGGGCTGCCCGAACACCTCGTTTTCAGGTCTATATCATTTGGGAGCTAGTCTCTCCCCCGTTACCTTTCACCTCTATGTGGGCCCCTCGGCCTGAGGTTCCCCTCTCAGGACTGTGTACGGTATAATGTGGGATTATGTCCCCATTCACGTCAGTTATGCCGCACAACACCATACACATTCCCCGCCTAGCATCGTCTCTGCTACGTCTGCGCTACATGACGTTAAAATGCATGCTTGGTCTTATCACACGACCCTAAACTGTGACATTATCATCCTGGCCGCATGATGAAAAACGGCACTGCATTTTGATGACCTCATTGTAGAGGAAATCACGTTGGGTATTGGTCACGTGCCATGCCATTTGTCAACGCCTATCATGGATTGATTATTGTGGAGACACCAGGGCCTGCTACCCTAGGCCCGTCGCTTCAAAAAAACCACTCACCTTAAAGGAAAAACAAGATTTATCAAATTCCGCTTCTTTTAGTGTAAGGGCCATGCCCGCACTCCCCTTTTTCCCCAGCACTGGTACCCTACCGTTCCACCTTTTAGAACTACGTATGGCTTGATTCTCAACCTTATGAGATACATAGGAGCGCCTGGGCACTTCCTCGCGGTCCCAGCCTAACCTTCATGTTCGGTCCCTCAACACGAGCACTTCCCCAGAGAACACATGGTAAGTAGGGATTTGGTCCTCATTCACGGTGGGTTCTGTAACCACCTTGCCATGTTTCCCCTGCTCCGAGCTCAAAGACCATAAACTAAGACTCTCTCAAGAACTACGTATGGCTTGATTCCCATCCTCATGGGGTACATAAGAACTCTCGACCGCTCTGCTTCAGGCTCAGCCTAATCCTCACTCTTGGTCCCTCGACCTGGAGAGTTTCCTCCGGGGGTACGTGGTGTGATTTGGACTCCAAGTCCTCATTCACGTCGGCTTCATGACTACCACACCATATTCTCCCTGGGCCCTTCTCTTTCACTCCACGTCCTATCGTATGATGTTAACCTACATGAGTCCATATGTCCTCAACGCATGACACTAAACTGTGGTTCTACCTTGAACAAGTTCAGGATGCCCCGTGTTAATAATGGGAAGCACCATAGCCTCTATCAGAGAGGATTTCACCTACCAGTGTTGGTCTATGACTACATTGTGCTTCCAGAACTAAGTGTGGCTTGATTCCCATCCTCATGGGATACGTAGAGTCACCTTGGTATTTTTCCTAGGGTCCGGCCCATAGGAATCATTAATCCTATCCTTCCCCTTTCTGGCCCCCTGGCCAGACCCCTCTCCAGAGAGGCCCTGTCCCAAAGAAGGAATGATCCATGATCAAACCAATGCGCCCATCTGGCGTACTCCCACCACGGTGGTGTAATTACATGAGTGTTGGATTCTGTTCAGACAAACCATCACTCCATATTACACGCTTTGCATGCCCCTTATTCGGACCCACATCCCCTTTCATATCTGAAGGGACCCCCTAACGGCCTGGTCTCATGCCGCATCGGCTCACCTACTATCCTAGGCCAATGTCCCGGAAGACTGGTCATGTTTGGAAGGACACCCCCTAAGAGTATGGATGTTTGACCTTGGGTCCGCCAACTGTCCTGGGCCAACATCTCGAAGGATTGACCGACAACATTTGTGACCTGGTCCCGTGTTTCGAACATGTTCAACGGTCAACCCTCATTTGTCGTCCCCATTTCAGGCTAACGCAGTAAGGATATCGTTTCTCTGCCTCGGTTAACGATTATCCTTTATTGTCACGCCATCCCCACAGTGTTCCGGATCTCGGGAATCGTAATTCACTCTTCCCATTTCCATCTGTTCTGAAAAATTTCAGCACCCCTGGCGTTGCACTGTTCGTGCATGAGGGCACGCTGGAGAAACGGCAATTCGGCCGTTTTGAGAAATTCCTTCTCCGGCCAGGCCTCTCCCATCTTTCAGAAATCTGGACTGGTTATCCAAACCCCGGATACCTAAAGATTTATTTCTTTTCCCTATGTTGAGTGGGACGAGAAGGCAACTATCCCATGTTTCTCACATCGGGTTTGACCCACGTGAGCTTGGGGAATTATCACCAAACATCCCGCAAACATCGTAGGGATGTAATGAACCAATTAAAATAGTAGAAATCATGCATGTTATGGCATTCAAAACAAATAAGGAAGAAATTGAAGCATGAAAGTACCATTTAAAAGTTTTTAATTTGTTACAGCACCCAGGGGTCGACTCCCCCCATGGATGGGTTGACCCCGTCAAAAGAACGCTGCAACTCCGCCACCCTTCGGCTTGTGGCATCCAAGACTTGCTGCTACTGACTCAGCTCCCACTCCTCCTCGGCAGCGGCAGGGCGCAGTTCGTCAGCCATGGATCTGGCCCTCTCTACGCCAGCCTGAATGGTAGCCATCTTTTCAGAAGCCTGCTTCATATGCTCTTCTTCCTCTGCCAACTAGGCCTTCAACCATTAGATCAGCTCAGATTGCACATTAAGAGAGGCTGAGCGCTCATCTGCCCGGGTCTGCAGCTGTTGGACCTCGCTTTCAGCCTCCTAGAGCTTCTTGATGTTTTTCACCTTCCTCCGCTACCATCCCATGCTGAGCCCGTGATCATACTCCCAGATCTGCTCAGCCATGAGATCTCGGATGAGCGCATGAGGACATTGGGCATCCACTCCCCCAATGCATAGTTCAGGCAGCCCTGAGTGCAGTCTGTCAATTTCGTTCAGCCATAGAACTTGGGGGGTGTCCTTGATGAAGTGCATGATTAACTTCCACGATCGGCAGCAGACTATGATTCTGTCTTCCTCATCGAAGGCTGTTTTGTCCCAGTCTGCGTGATTGACAGGCTTGTACACAGGATACGCCCGCAGCAAGTCCTCAGCAGGATCTGCATCTGGTGTTGAATCTGGCACGACATCTGGCACTGGGGCAGGCGTGACGGGACTTGGGTCGGCCGATTGATCCTCGTCATCATAATCCACCTCAATAACCTCAGGCATGACCCTGCTGGTGGCCCCGTCGATGATAGTGTGTGTTGCAGCTCGGGGAGATGGGGGGACTATCTCCACCATCACCGGCATGCCCCTAGGAGGGATGCCACTAGACATCCCGACCAGCCTTGCCGCAGCAGCCCACGCCAGTCGAAGAACTGTACCATAGGGAAGGACACAAACATTAGTTGGTACCACCTACATATGACGACAATGAATCTGGTAGAGGAAACTTACGGAGATTGACCTCCCGATGCTTCTCCTGAGTCGATGCTGATGGGACCCCGAGGCGGGGCCCTCCGTAAACTATCGGAAGGTCTGGAGATTCCTGAGGAGCCACCTCGGGTGCTCTGGCCCCACCAGACGTAGAACTAGACACAACCGTAGGTGCAAGATATGAAGGTCCTGCATCATTACCCGCCAAGGGGCGGGAGCGAGGCCTACGTACAAGTTCCACCTGCATGGCTCAAATATTGGTGAGAAATCCATGATGGCCCGGGAATGGACCATAAGGAAAGAAGTTCGGAATGCTACCTCGAGAGCCTCTGCGAAGTCATCAGAATATGAGTTTTGGTCCCTGACTTTGCCCACCTCCAATGAGCTCCCTCCGCCAGCCTCATCCTCCCAAGAGGAGTCCTCTGATTCTTCCGGCAGGGGGAACTGCTCCCTCAGATCGGCAACTGACAACTGTGGGGGGACGGTCCGATCCAAAAGTACCCTCACCCAGTCTGTCATTGGGCGTGGGACACCACTGGAGTGAATGTAGTCCCTCAGCTCATCCAAGTATTGCTTTGCCTCCGCTGGAGACGCCATGAATCCATCCCGGACTGGGCCTATGCTCGGTAACTCCATCCTGAGGCAATTCAAGTACGCCCATATCTCGGGTGGACTGAGGAATTGCGGGTTGATATCCCAAATGTCCCAGGCCTTCGAGAAGACGACATCCTCTTCAATATCAATATGACGCATCTGCTTCCCCGGAGCCTGAGTGGATATCCTACAAAATCCCCTCGGCGGATGCCCCTCCGGATGCCCTACTCTTCTGGAATCACTGGGTCCGCTGCCGCTGCCACACTCTCGGCCGGTGCGGGTCTCGCCGCCACGGCAGCCCCGCCGCCACCGCAAGAGGCCCTTGCTGCCCTCCGACCCCGACCTCAGGATAGAGGAGGCCCGCCGTCACCAACCCGAATGGTTGGCTGCTTCAGCATCTCCCCCAGATAAGCAGCCTCCCAGATAATGTCATACTCCCTCACCAATCCTAAAGGAGCGGTGGCTGGAGGCAATTCAATTCACATCTTCCCATCTTCCCGTGTGAACATGAGCCACAACTGCCTCATCACACATGAGTGATCCTCGTGACGCACCTCCTAGTAGACCTACGGGGTCAGCCAATGGAGGCACCAAAACTGCCTCACAAACCGATGCTGGGTGTACGGTTCACAGAGCAGCTCACGACCCACTCGTGCCACCAAAACTCCCCCTCAAAAGGCCAGGAGATAATCCTGGCGCTCTTCTTTTCCCTTCCCTTCATCAGTAAGTACCCCCGTTGTCAATGGTAATGGGTGGAAGTTAAACTCATCCTCCCTCCACACCCGGTTCAGCACCATCGTCACAGTTAGTTTGAATGGGAAACTCCCGGCTGCATTCAGAATGGAGGGGCGGAATTTTGACCCCGACGGTGAAATAGGGTTTGGATACTCATAGATCCCCATGATGAGTGCCGCAATCCACCCATACAGGAGGTGGAAGGGCCCGCATATCCTTGGCGGCTTCTTTCCCTCGCTAACATGCCGCAGCATCCTGTATAGCTTGGCGAGCATTGGAATCCTCAGATTAACCCGCTGCCCCATGGCCAGCATTGACACCATGATAAACGAGCTAGGCCGCACCCCCATGCTGGTGTCCCTCACCGGTAGGACCCAACCACAGATAAGGGATGCGATGAATGCTGCCAGCCTAATTATCGGCTGCTGTTCAGTGCTGATACTGAAACCCCAATTCTTCCATTGGCTTTCCTCCAAGACCCACCAATACGAGTGCTCCTTGCCCCGTTGAGCCGCCTTCGGAAAAGTTCGAGGCCTCGGAGGAAACTCTCGATTCTCCGGGATGTTCTGGAACCGCTTGAACCACTTCATAAAGGGGACATCCCTCACTGCCTCCTTGTCCTCTCTAGGGACCAGTGCCATCAGTGCCGACGCCAGTCATGGAATTTGCTCTGTATCCTCCCACGCGCTCATGACGGGGAGGAACTCATCATACATGGCCCCCAAGATCAGAACCCCCAAAATCTAGTGGACATCCCACAGGCTGATTCCCACCTCCCCATGGTGCAGGTGAAAACTATTGGTCCTGGACGACCATCTGCTCAACAGCTCCAGCATCAGCTGTTTTGGTTGGTAAATGTGGAATTGGGAGGCCCATGCTGTCTCATACAAACCCACTCTCCTCTGATCGGCCACAAACTCCTCGCATGAGGCACCTACCCAGTAGGCCCAGGCCTAGTCATTGGTGAAGTTTCCGCCTTGGCGCAGGTCCCACTCATCGGACCACCCCTTCTTCGAATCCAGCAAAGCCGCCTTCAGCATGGTACGTTACAGAGGAGGGGACTTCTCCTGTTGCAGTGGATTCCCTTCAATATTGTTCACATGGTTATAGAGACAGTCGGCGGTAACGGGTGTGAAGTCCTCCCACTCATGACCATCGGCCGCCCTGAACCACTGGCACTGACATGGAGTGCTCCTAAACTAGAAAGCTAGTTCGTCCCTACTCGCCTAAGGGATGAAGACGTCATCCCTCAACCCAAAGCCATACAAGGGAAGCTTCTTGCACTACGGATAGTTCTTCTGACCCTTCGATAGAAGTTCTGTCAAAGAAGTATGATCCGATTGGCTTCAGACTATCTCCCCAAGGCCCAGATAGTTGGCCATCTCATCCCTCTGGGCGGCGTCTGCAAGCACCCCCAACACAGCTTCTTGATGGGCCATTTCAGTTTCGGCATAGAAAAGAATTTTTTCAGGTTGGATTGCGAAGCTTGCTCGTGAAGATCTCTTGAGAAGCTCGGACGTGAAACCAAGCCGTAGAGTCTGGCCTTGTCCGGTAAACAGAAGTTCGCTTGGTGCAGTTGCGGAGTCAGAGACTCGCGGTTCACCACGAAGCTCGATTCGCGGAGAGCAGATGCGGAGTACGCGGAGCTTCGCGAAGTCGAGAGCGCAAAAGGAAAAAAGTCGCCAGAGGACAAAAGAGAGGTCAGCCCCCCTATTTATAGGTGGCAACATGGAGATTCACAGTGAATCCCGCCCACACGGAGCATCGCGGCACGTCCGGACCGTGTGGCCGCTTTCAGTACCGCGGGCCCCTTCGCGAGGCCGCATCGCGAACCGCTAATAATTTTGGCGATTTTCCCTCAGACTTCGACCCTTCATCCCTGTGCGGATCCAAGTCTGAGGGGGTGCATTTGTTGGCGCAAAAATGTGGAACGAAAAGAAGGGGTGAAAAAGAATCCATGCATGCTGTCTCGCGAAGCTCTGATGCGAAGCTCCCCGAGCATCGCGGCCCCGCGAAGCATAGGAGGCGGTACCGCTCCATGAACGTCCTGACATTTGTGAACCCACCGTGAAGCAAAGGAGGTGGTAACTCTCCTCGAACGGCCTGACATTCATGAGCCCGCCGTGAAGCCGCTGAGGTGGTAACGCTCTGCGAACGGCCTGATGTTCACGAGCCTGCCGCGAAGCACAGGAGGTGGTACCGCTCCGCGAATGGCCTGACGTTCACGAGCCCACTACGGAGCACCCACCACCACTTTGTGCCACGTGAGTTCTGCTTCGCGGCGCCCCTGGACAATAAATACTAGGTTCCCCCTGAGTCCAGGGGATGGACAATCCGACCTTTCGGCTTCTCAAATCCCAAATCACGAAGCACCTTTCACCCCGGGAATCATGAGCTTCGCAAGGCATTTTTACTTCGCGAGATTCCTTTTCCTTGTCTCTTTTTGAACCTCTCTTCCGAGAGGGATGCCCTTTGAGAATCCCGGGGCAGTCGTGAAGGAGGGGGCTTCCCTAGGAAACCCGCGCAGCCGCGAAGCGTTTATGATTTGTGAAACACCCATCCTGTACTAGTGATCCCTATGCCAAGGCAGGGTCGCTGCATATCGCGAAGTACACTACCTCACAACACCTTGCTTTGTGAGGCACCTCTTCTTTGCAAGGTAGTGCTCTGCGAATCTTATTCCACTTCGCGAAGCACCCCCCATTCACACCTCTGCCCCATGCTAAGGCCAAGGCACTCCACTTCACGAAGCACACTCCTTTGCTTGGAAATTCCTCTTCCCGTGCGACCCTCCAGGTTTGCACGATGTGATTTCAAAGTCCCACGGACAACACCACTTGTAGCGTTGCTTTGACTAATGATTCTTCGCATAGGCATGCTAATGGATATTGCTTCTTTGCATATCCATGCTAACGTGGACCCCTCGATGGTTCGCTCTACGACCCCCCTTTACCACGGACTTACTCGTACCTTCCCTCCCCCAAGGAGCAGAGGGTGTTGGTCATGTAAGTCCTAGGGGTGCAGAGTAAACCCACCTCATCAGAGCTGCAAGACGTTAAACTTCCAAGAACCTCGTCTGCAACAAATGATGTTAAACTATGGCCCAACCTCGTGCCTCGCATGCAGGGTCCCCCCAGCTCGGACATTCTTTACGCCACTCGCCTCCACGGGAATGGAATCACCCCCCCCCCCCCCCACAAGGGATGATATCCTCCTTATCAGAGCAGCGTATGTCCATGGGAGAAGGGAAACCACCTTGGTGTAAGCCCCTGGCCCCCCTCTTGCGGAAGGTAGCACCCATGCACCTCCGTACTTCCCCACTGCCAAGGTCAGTGGAGGGCGCAATAGGGAACAAGGCACCTCCCATCATTGGCCCCAAATCTCTCTCTCGCTACGCTTTGCCGCACTTCAGGCCTCTATCCTGGAGTAAGTCCCAGCACCATGGGCCGCCTAACGCATAAGCCCCTCATCGCTTCTCACAGACGCACCCTTCGCGATGTGATTTTCAGGTCCTTGCTGCCTCTTGTTTCTCACACCGAGCATGACTCACGTGGGCTTAGAGTGAGCATCATCCATGGAAATGTCGTCGTCCAGCATGAAGTTAAACTGTATTCCCTCGTCCAGCATGACGTTAAACTATATGCCCTCATCTAGCATGACATTAAACTGTATGCCCTCATCCAGCATGACGTTAAACTGTATAACCTCACCCAGCATGACGTTAAACTGTATGCCCTCATCCAGCATGACGTTAAACTGTATGCCCTCATCGAGCATGACGTTAAACTGTATGCCCTCATCCAGCATGACGTCAAACTGTATAGCCTCATCCAGCATGACGTTAAACTGTATGCCCTCTTCCAGCATGACGTTAAACTGTATGCCCTCGTCCAGCATGACGTTAAACTGTATACCCTCGTCCAGCATGATGTTAAACTGTATACCCTCATCCAATATGATATTCAACTGTATAACCTCGTCCAGCATGACGTTAAACTATATGCCCTTTTCCAGCATGACATTGAACTATAGGCCCTTGTCCCACATGACATTAAACTGCACACCCTCGTCCAGCAAGATGTTAAACTGTATGCCCTCGTCCAGCATGACGTTAAACTGTATGCCCTTGTCCAGCATGACGTTAAACTGTATGCCCTTATCCCGCATGACATTAAATTGCACACCCATTTGAAATACAATGTATTTGATCCATGTCACGACATGGTACGTAGGAATCCTCTACGAGGTTCAATCCCACCCGTCATTTCTTCACGTCAAGTTCTACCTTCGTCTGGTATGACGTTAAACTACATTCCAGTCCGACGACAAGACGTTGTTACCAACCCGAACTATGAGGACTTTGATCAATGTCAAGGCATGGTACGTAGGAAGCCTCCCTGAGGTTCAAGCCCATCTCCCATCGAACCAAGGTCCTTTCCTCACGTTGGTTCGCAGACACCCACCATCCCGAACTACGAGGACTTTGATCCATGTCAAGGCATGGTACGTAGGAAGCCTCACGAGGTTCAAGCCCACCACTAGTGGACCCCCCGGGTCAACTTTTATGTCAGTTCGCCGATGAAACCCTTTGAACTACAAGGTCTTTGATCCATGTCAAGGCATGATACGTAGGAAGCCTCACGAGGTTCAATCCCACCACCCGTTGGTCACTCCGACGTTCTTCGCGTCGGTTCATCAACACCCAGGCAACCTAGTGTGTAAGCCCCACACCATCTGGACCAAGGTCCTTGCTTGCATCGGTTCGCTGACTAACCATTCTGAACTACGTGGTCTTTGATCCATGTCAAGGCATGGTACGTAGGAAGCCTCCATGAGGTTCAAGCCCATCACCCAGTCATCCCGACCTCACTCACGTCGGGTCACCCCTGTCCCGCATGACATTAAACTATATTCCACATTCCATCTGAACTAAGGGGACTTTGATCCGTGTCACGGCATGGTACGTAGAAAGCCTCCCAGAGGTTCAATCCCACCACCAATGGACCCCCGGGTTCCCCTTCACGTCGGCTCACTGACGATGCCCATCGGACCAAGTTCCACATTCACGTCGGTCCTCCGGCGCACCCACCCGAACTATGTGGACTTTGATTCCCTACCATGGGGATACTTAGGAGGTCTCTTCGAGGCTCAAGCCCAACTTTACTGTCGCCCTTGTGATGGTTCCGTTTCATTCCTCCTCCACCTCATTCACCCATATATCATCCATTTTGATTCTCACCCGGGCTGCCATATCCCGACAAGATCATGCCATTCCGCTCTTCTTCATAGCATTTGGGAAGCCACCCATGGGTTGGCCCCGATATCGGCATCCCTTCAAGGTAAATTACTCAATCCAATCCATTCCAGTCAATGCTTTGATCAGGCCGATCCGTCTCCACTGGACGTTAAACCTGTGGCATACCCTATGTTAAACATAGGAAGATGAGGAAATCCTCAGATATATGCCTACAGCATATAAATTCCCCACGCTTGATGTGGGATGCCTCAGGATTCCACTCCCTTGAGAAGCCCTATGACAAGGGACCAAAGATAGACACGCCAGTTCCCCAGTGTTCAGACATGCTACTGATGCCTCGATGTGACTACTCCCCTGACTGAAGGTTTCTACCCTGACCGGACCCTTTGGAATGTCCTGACAGAAGCAGTGTAATTAACCGGAGTCCATGGAAATATGGCACTGGGAAAAGTTTCACGAACAACATATTAAATCTATGAGGGAGACCCAGACTAGGTGACGAGTTTCGAGGAGGAATCCACGGAAGGAAGAACCGACATACCATCATCCCGGTTTCGATCAAGGAGCAGACATCCCTGAATTAGGAACGAATGCCGACCACCTTTGTAAAGCGGGAATGCGGCGCCACAACAACATGTCCTCCTCCTTGAAGACAGATGTGTGCACCCCGGCAGAAGCATCAGAAACAAACATACGATGGTCTTTATACAGGAGGTTAAACGTACCCTGACTAATAGAAAGTACAAGGTAAGGGTTAATTTCATCATCTCTTTATTATCTGAGGTTGTTTTTACGTAAGTATCTATTGGGACATATTTATTATCCATGCCCATGTTTCATAAAATAGTTTTCAAATGGATTCTTTTTAAGGGAATTTTTTACTAAAACGTCACATTATATTTTTTAAAGATTTATTCTTCTAAACCATTCTCATTAATGTCCATGTTTTCAAAATGGTTTTAAGGATTTATTTATATGAACATGAATGTTTTAAAATGTTAATTCCTTTCAAAAGTTTCAAAGTGGTATGGGACAATTTGATTCAAAACTATCTTTTAAATGACATCCTTTATAAATTATGAGACTTTTAAATGATTTAATGAAAAAGGGATATTTCTCTCAAATATTTTTACTGGTCATTTGCAACTATGTCAACATCCTTTATAGGATATTATTCTTGATCAAGGTTGATTTATTATGGTACAAATATTCCATATTGTATTGAAGGTTTTGTGATGTGTTTGACTGTAGATGTGTTATTTTTATACCATTCATGGTTTATGGATAAAGTATTGACATTTCGTATGCTAGTTTTAATACGAATGTTTATGTTACGTTTAAACCTTTTCATATGAGGAATTCATTGGACTTAGTAATTGACAGGTGGAGCCCGCTATATCTCCTCCATGCATTGGTAGGTCTCATGAGACAAACTAGTGTCTTGGCACAAGGCCTAGACAAAATATTATTTGTAGTCTTGGCATAAGGCCTTGACTATGTAGTTATGAAGTATGGCATTATGGATTCCATCATTATGAAATTGTCTATTGATATTACATGTGATTATTCAACTAGTAGAATATCCATGTGAATAATGAAATTGAATTATTTGGTTTATCTTTGCTATATTATGATGAATTTTATGTTTAAAAGGCTTTTGGTTTAGTCTTATATATTTCATTAAATGTTTATGCTTATTTATGAAAGTTTCTACTATATTGTTATCCTTACTAAGCATCTGAGCTCACCCCTTTCTATGTTTTATTTTCCCAAATTCCAAGAAGAGTATTATGATTGATAAGAAGGGTTAAGCTAGGGGATTAATGGATTTCACAAAGGATTATTTATGTTATGTTTTGTTTTCTAATGTGTAATGTGATGTTCATGTTTGTAATCTATTTTCCAATACTGCTAAGTTGATCGGTCTTTCGGGACTTGATTCCTTATAATCATGCCAATGTTATGTAATAATGAAACAACTCTGGGTAAATGGGGTCAGGGTGTTACAATTAGTATCAGAGAAAGTTTAGCAATAACCTTGTAAACTAGATTTAGAAAAACTCTGATTAGAGAACAAAACCCTAAGTTAGACTTCGTGGATTAGTATAGAAGAACTTCCTAGAATTTTGGTGATGTAGAGATTTTTTAAATTTTCCAAGAAATAAATCATTGTCTCGATATGAGTAGGTAGAGGCAGCTCTAACAAATATGTACCAAGGGGTAAAACGTGAAAACAATGCTTTGAGATAGACTAAAATAGGAACCGGTGCATAATAATGGGCCTTGATGCACTCTTGGTTACGACACTCCTGAGGGATATGCTTAGGATAATTCACATTTCCATTACAAGCCATTATGAAGGATTTCGGAGTAAATACTTCCTCAAAGAAAACATTTTATTATTATAGATCATATGCATAATCTTTTCAATTTACATTAGGTATTTTACATGTTTGGAATTATGCATTGTGATTCATAAACTAACCTAGTGTATTCTATTATTTAGAAATGGCTTCTAGTAGAATGAATGAGAATTCTAGTAATACACATGATCAAAAGATTAAGAAGGATCATATCTTTCCTGGTATTAATCACACATTTAAAATGGAAATAGTCTCCCACGTATTCTTATCATATGAATAAATAGTATCATGTGTTAGTAAGATAAGTAAAGAATTCTATGAGTCCTATGCCTATGAAGAGAAGTAAGAGAAGAAAAGGATGGAAGAGAGAAAGGTGGATAAATGGACGAGGGGAAAGAATAATTTTCCCATATGTGATAATTGTGGAAAGAATCACCATGGTAAATTCTTGAAGGGAATGTGAGTTTGTTATAAGTGTGTAGAAAAAGGACACCAAGTACGTGGTTTCAAGGGTGAGAAAAAGGTTTCAAATGTAAAATTCTTCATCTGTAAAGAGTTGGGACACTATGCGAATCAATGTCTAAATCATCAGAGTATACCCCAAATGCTGCTATTAGATAATAATCAAGTTATGATACTACCGAAGATGAAGAGAAATGATTAAGAGTTCTTATGTTGTTATTAATGTATTGTGAAATTTGAGTATTTTATTAATGATGTACATGTTATATGAATTATATAGTATATAAGGATTGTACTGAAGTACTATTTTGTTAAGGACATGAGATTGTGTGGAACCAAGAAAAGTGACTCAATGGCAGGTTAAATTTTTGGAAAATATGTGGTTGAGAGAAATACAAAACTTAATATGATTTTGATACTGAGGTAGTGATTTTGGAATAAGATGTGATTGATTTGGATAAATTATATTGGATATTATTGACTACCTTGAAACTGATTAATGATTTGTATATTCCATCATTGTTGTAGTTTACATCATTTTTTGATATAAGGAGTATATCCATTATTCTATAAGGAATAAGGGAGCATGAATATAATCAATATGGTTATATGATAATTCAGGGTGTTATTGTGTTTTAAAAGAATACATGATGAAGGTATTCACATGTTATTACGTGGAAAAAAGGATCTTTATTGTGTTTACATTCTTTATAAATTTTAGACTGTGAGTTTGGAATGAAGTATTTTGGATAAGTATAATGGTTGGAATAAATTCAGTTTGACATTGACTAATATTGTTATGGTTAAATCATTTCATGATATTATTTTTGGATTGTCATAAAAAGGACAACCCGGAGGTCAGGCGACAACCCGTCGTGTTCGGCAAGGCCGTGAGACTTGAACCCATAACTGAAGGGTGACAAGGGTGCATCACCTACAACCTTCCTACGTGATGTCCAAGATTGTATAATGTAGTTTTTTTAAATAGTATGACAAATGAATTATAAATTCATTATTTTTGGGACCCTATACAATTAGGATAAATAGAATACTTTTGAATTATATTATCTTCTACAGTGAAAGATGGGTTTGTGGTAGGAATTAGTTGAAAGATGAAATTTTACTTGTCAAGTATATTTTTTCCTCTTATTCTATGAATAAATTAATTCTTAAACATTATAAAATAGATCATAAAATCAAAAATTTATTATCCTAACACCTTATGTTTTGTTGAATCGATGATATTTTACATCATCTTAGATTGATGGCTTTGAGGCCCTAAATTCTACACTTGTTTGTGATTGATGACCTCAATCACTCCCAATAAAGATTTAAATTTTTCCTACAATTATGTGTCTCTAATTTCCACCAATGTTCTCTTAATCGAGAACAAAATTTTGTGGTGACTTTTTCATTTCATTTTCCCTCTTACTAAGAGTAAATTTTATTAAACCAATTTCTGATGTGGGTTTTCCACAAAGGTATTTTTCTATTTTTAACCATTTATTTTCAAAGAACAGTTTAAAATTGCGAGGATGAAATTTATTGAAGGAGGGTAGAATGTAACACCCCTCAATTTCATAGTACGTTATCTCATTAAAGTATTTCAATAGCTTGCACAACACGCAACACTGATTTTGAGTGCACCACAACTTACTAAACTAACCGTTCAAAAAGAAGTTATGAAAATTATTAACTGTATATTGAATATTATATACTCTATATAATTTTAAAATCTATATTATGTGTTTCTAAGAAATAATATAAGAACAAATTCATTTTTTTCTGGATAAAATAAGTATTTTTCAAAAAATGAAATTTTACCATTTTTTAATGGCGAACCCTTTTTAAAACCAATATTTGACACTTTTATATATTCAATTTAATGAAATTAAATTTTTCTTTAGAATCAAGACATAAAAATTTAGTTTGGATAAATTTTTGGTACTTTTCTGATAACTTTCATATTTTGATGAATAGTGAAAAATACTATGTTTTAATTGAAAACAACTTTTTTAATCGAAATAATTTATAGTGATAAATTATGAATTTTAATGGTTTGGAAGTATAATAAGATTATATTTTTATCATTTAATAAAATTTAGGTCATTATAAGTAAATTCACATTTAAATTTGACATAAACAAATGTCAATCTTTTGATAGTTTTTACTTTTTAAAAAACGTCTTTTGGGTTTTGAAAACGGAAATTAATTTTAAATTAATAAATTAAACTTCTATGTTATGAATTTGGTAAAATAGAATTCATTTTTGAATTATAGTATCAAAATTATCTTAGAGGGAATTTTTTGTATTTTTCTAAAAACTTTCAATTTTTCATGAATAGTGAAAAACATTGCGTTATTATTTAAAACCAAATTTTTATTTAAATAATTTTTTATTTTATTTATATTTATTTTAAATAAAATTAGATATATAATACCTATATAAGTTCAATGTAATTCATTGGAGTCATTTTATAATAAAATTAGATGTATAAAATTCTATTGAACTTTTTAACCTCTTTTACCCACCTTCTGGGCACGTTAGTAAATTTGCATAAAAAATAATTTTAATGCTTCTGTGAGTTGAATTTAAAAATTCTTAGAGACATGGTTGACATAATTATGTAAAATTTTTTTCAATAAGATGAAAATATTTTTTTTGAATAGTAACTTTTGACTTTTATTTACCATAGTTAAAAGTAAATAGGGTAATTAAAGGTAAAAATGATATTATAATTAACCTAACACATGTCCTAATATTATTGGAATAGTATAATTCAAAAAATAAAAAAATTAGGAATAATATATGACCCCCTTTGTTCCACTTTAATAAGATTATAACATTTATTATTATTTTATTTAAAGAAGAGTTAAATTCAAAGTTTAATAACTAAACCATTTTTAATACAGGTTTATAGATAATATAAATTCAACAATAAATATTCATTATAAATCTAAAAAAAATTCATATATAATTTTATTTTATTTATAATTTTTAGACATTAAATAATTTAATTTATTTATGACTCAATGATGATGCAATAATTACCTTATTGATAAAATATTAGAATAATTGATATTATAAATATCTAAATAAATGTAATTTGAGACTTTTGATAAATTAAAATAATTTTATAGGTTAATCTGACATGTCAAGGTTGATTAAATAATTTTTTTTTCTAAGTAATCATTCTGTTATGATTTTCACAAAAACCAAATACTAAATAGTGTCAAAATTGACATAATTGAGTTTTTGAAACAAATATTATATTATTAATTGATACAATATTCCTAAAAATGTGAGGTTCGGAAAAAGGACTTATATAAGGTTATATATATTAATAATGAACCTAATGGGGTTCAGTTTACTTGATATATTAAGATTATTAACCATATAATATAATAATACAAAGAGACATGGTAATGTCAAACTATTTAACTAAGAGGTAAATCTAAAAGATAAGATTAATATGATGACTAGAACCTATCTAAAACCTATTGGTTGAGAGATCTTAGACCCATACCCACCTTATAATTTAAATAATTCATTTTTGATCCATTATAAACTGAAAATTACTTTATTATAAAATAATATTTCAAGCTTTTCCAAAAGTGACCCTCACCTCTCTTATAAAATGGAACTTTCCCTTCTCTTAATTTTACACCTCAAATGCCTTTTGGATCGGCCGATACATGCCCAAATATCCTACCAACTTTCCTACCTTCATCCTAGAGGCCATACGTTGGTCATAAATCCAACCTATGGATCCCTTTTGATCAAATCAAATGGAAGAACCCGAAGAAGAGGTAAATATTTCATCACCTTTTTCTAGTTCTTTTCTTCTTCCACTTCCTCTTTCTTTGTTGTTTCCATTCTAAGATAATAACTCTAGGATATTCTATATAATGTGATGTTATTATGAAAATGGTATAACCATTTTCATTAATCTATCCATCCTATAAATGACAAAGTCACTATACGTGCGTATGTACGGATTACAGTCTCCACGTCGTGGTGAAGTGGGTTATTCAAACACTTCATTATGTGGATGGGTATAATAATGAGTATGAATGATTTAAATAATATATAAAAAATATTAATTATTATTTATATATGATATACCATCCAATTAAATACAATTTCACCATCAATATAATGATATTGTCGCTCGTGCGTACGTATGGATTACCGTCTCCACGACGCGATGAGATTTATTTCCACATTCACCATTTAATGATGATTATAAAAATATATATTATTAATAAGTATGTAATATATGAAATAATAAGTCTATTGAATATATATATATATATGTATGTATGTATTTATGTACTTACATATATCTTATTCACTTACTTCCATTCAATACGATATGAAAACAAAAACAGTGTTTATGCGTACATACGACCTACCATATCCATAAACGGTGTTTTCCATTTCATATATATATCTATTATACATATTTATATTCTAAATATATATGATATATAAATCATGTTTTATATTCTATATGTATTTAAATCATGATCTAAGTTATACAATCAAGGGTAACAAGTTAAAACATGTTCGATAAAGAAAGCGATTGTTACCCAAAATGTTAATTTAACATGGAAATTATTATTAAATGGGTAGTATAAAGTAATAAATGAATCATGTATGTTATCATAAATATTAATATTTTTATGGTATAATTTAATAACATACTACCGTCTTTATACAGGAGGTTAAACACACCCTTGACTAAAGGAAAGTACAAGGTAATGGTTAATTTCACAATCTCTTTATTATCTGGGGTTGTTTTTACATAAGTATCTACTAGGAAATATTAATTATCCCTATCCTTGTTTCATAAAATTGTTTTCTAAGGGATTATTTTTAAGGGAATTTTTTACTAAAACATCATTTTAAATGTTTTAAAGATTTATTCTTCTAAACCTTTCTCATTAATGTCCAGGTTTTCAAAATGGTTTTAAGGATTTATTTATATGGACATGAATGTTTTAAAATGTTCATTCCTTTCAGAAGTTTCAAAGTGGTATGAGACACTTTTATTCAAAACTATCTTTTAAATTAATTCCTTTATAAATTATGTTACTTTTAAATGATTTAATGAAAAAGGGATATTTCTTTCAAATAATTTTACTAATCATTTTCAACTATGTCAACATCCTTTACAAGATATTATTCTTGATCGAGGTTGATTTATTATGATACAAATCTTCCATATTGTATTGAAGGTTTTCTGATATGTTTGACTGTGGATGTGATATTTTTATACCATTCCTAGTTTATGGATAAATTATTGACATTTCGTATGCTAGTTTTAATACGCATGTTAATGTTATGTTTAAACCTTTTCATATGAGGAATGCATTAGACTTAGTAAGTGAAGAGTAGATCCCGCTATAGCTCCTCTATGCATTGGTAGGTCTCATGAGACAAACTAGTGTCTTGGTACAAGGCCTTGAAAAAATCTTATTTGTATTCATGGAACAGTTCCTTGACTATGTGGTTATGAAGTCTGGAATTATGCATTCTATCATTATGAAATTGGATATTGATATTACATGTAACTATTCGACTGCTAGAGTATCCATGTGATTAACTAAATGGAATTATATTATTTATCATTTCCATATTATGATGAAGTTTATGTTTAAATGTCTTGTGTTTTAGTCTTGTACATTTCTTTAAATATTTATGATTATTTATGAAAGTTTCTACTATATTGTTATCCTTACTGAGCATCTAAGCTCACCTCTTTATATGTTTTATTTCCCCAAATTCCAAGAAGTGTATTATGATTGATAAGAAGGGTTAGGCTAAAATATTAATGGAGTTCTCAAAGGATCATTGATGTTGTGTTTTATTTTCTAATGTGTAATGTAACATTCAATTATGTAATCTATCTTCCAAGACTGCTAAACTGATCAGTCTTTCAGGACTTGATTCCTTGTAATCATGCCAATGTTATTTAATAATGCACTGAATCTGGGTAAATGGGGTTGTAGTGTTACAACTATCATGGTTGTTTAATGATTTAAAGATTAATTTACAAATTTTCAAGGTTATTTTCAAAGAAATATTTTTCTTTAGTATTTAGTAATTTTTTATATTTTACAGAAGTTATTTCAAAATGGAAAGGATATTTTCCTCAAAAACTCTTTAATGATCAATTTATTGAATTTTGATTCATCAATGATGATAACATTTGGTGATTCTTATGATTAACTTGTGATATGATCCAATAGTACCTTCCTAGTTCTTTCTCTAAATAGTTTATGGTTATGGTTAATTTTTTTATGAAACCCATTTCTTTCCAAGGGATATACTTTAATGAAACTTTTATAAAACCCATTTCATTTTCCTGAGTTATGATATAATTATTTTTTTATGATCTTATGGCATAAAATGTATGTATTATGAGATTTATTGGACCTATATCTCTCTCTAATGAATTGGGTAAATATGGATAACTCATGAGTTAACTATGTTATGTGTGAACCTGATTTCATATTCAAAATGTTATGTGTAGACTTGGTTTCATGACCATAAGGTTATGTGTGGACATGGTTTTATGTCTATAAGGTTATGTGTGGACTAAGTTCCATTTGAATAAGGTTATGTGTGGACCGGTTCTCATGTCTATATGGTTATGTGGGGGCCTGATTTCATGTCCTTAACAAAATGTGTGAACCTGTTTCTATTTATACATATTCAAAATGTTATGAGCTTAGTTTTTTTCGAAATTACTATGTCTATGTTATTCTCTAATGGATTTTGATCATTGATGACCATTACAATTCATGTTTTATGAACTACCATGATTTATTCCATGAAATAGGGTTATAATATATGTTATGCTAGGTATGGTTTTAAAATATTTAAATCACGTTCTCATTCCCTTATTTTCCTATTATTTTTAAGTGATTAGTAATATCTTCCTTTATTAACCTTATTGAGCATCTGATTTCACCATTTCTTTTGTCTTCTTTCCCCTAGTCATGAAGAAAAGTTTCAAGTAGGTTTTGTATAAAAAGAAGATATTTATGGGAGATTTTGAAGAACTTTCATGAAATAAGAAGATTTTGTATCTAGTATCCAAAGACACTAAACTTTTATGGTCCTCAGACATGTGTTTTTAAATGTATTGAATATTCATCTAAAAATATATAATATTTAAGTATGAAAATATATTATCATTATAAATAATAATATCCAAAGAACTCAAAACTCACCCTTTACTCAATAATTATTTTTGAATTATGTGGAAGAATGATATTATGGATAGTTACATAAAAATTTCAATAAAAGAAATCATGTCTTTAAGGGATTAGATGAAGATTCATAGAAAAATTTATTCCACCACTTGGTCTATCTATTTGACTAACTTAAACACAAATTATTGACTTAAAAGTTTTTGGAGATATGTAAATTAGAGTTATTTGTCCATTGGAGGTGGAATATGTACATTTGGAAGTCTGAATACCATGATATTCTCTAAATATAGAAGGTTGGTCCAATATACCTCATCCTGATTTTCTTCTCTTTGTAGGATCAATTAGACCTCTTGTGATGAGATCTAGCTCTGGGTTCAATTTAAGAAATCATAACCCAATGTATTTTTCATCCCAAAAAGAAATAAAATTTTCCAATTTGGATCAATTTATTTAATGTTATAATACAAATAACCACATTCTATCCAGTTTGCTTAATATGTAGTCACATATTTTAAACATGTTTTCAATAAATTAATTCAAAATATATATTGACTAAAAAATTATTTAATAATGGGATATTAAAACCCATAAAAAATGTAACTCATGAGTATTAAGGTGAAAATATTTGATAAATCATAGTGCGATGAGACTTTCAACCAACTCATACTAGGGTAAATCCCCACCTAGTCCCTATACATGGGTGAACCTCCTCGCCTAGGTCCACTTGGGAACCACTTTCCTCTACTTCTGAAGTAGGGTACCATGTCCAATATAATTTTAGTTGTGGAGAATCACTTTTCCTTGGTATTCTACCTAGGCCCTAATATTTTTAAGTATCCTTCAAAACCAATAGCCATTCATGATCAGGCTATACACATCAGTATGAACCATTTCATTCATGCAATCCCTTAGTAAGAATCATCTATCAATAAATACTACAAAACTATTAAAACCCTCATGGTGATCATGTATTAACTTTATAATGATGGATCATATCATAATGATATCAAAAAACCATCTTGACACATGTTTCCCAGCTTGGATGACCCACATACAACACCCTATCAAGCCCAGCAATTAGTGGACACATTTTCGACTCAATGCGACACAAAGATATGGGCCTCCTTCCTAGTTATAATCCCTATCCATGTTCCTATTGATGATTTCATCATTAGGAGTCATAAATAGAACTAATAAACATCCATTCCCATTTCTTCTGGTCATTGTTAGAGTAATATATGTATAATAACCAATCTATTCCTCAGGAATATATATCCTACATGTGTTCAACCATCATTCTCTATCCAACCATTAATTGATAAGAAGTCATTCACAAGGTCTACCTGTTAGGTTTAATCCCAAACTCATTCCTTCACAGGGATATATTTACTATGAGATATAATATAGGAATCCCATGTGTAATCCCCTAATAAATCCTCTCTTTAAAACCATTTTATGACATGTTCATCATAGTCACATGACCTAAAACTACATGAAAACATCCTTACCACATGATATTAAACTGCATGGTATGTTCCTTTTATATATCCTTAAATAGTGAACCTTGAACTACATGGGATTTGATTTTTGTTAGCCAAGATATTTATAATGCCTTTATGAGGTTTAAACCCAACATTACAAACTTATCCTCACCAATCCATATTTATTGTGATCCATGTCACTCTCCATTGGGCCATATTTATAATTATTTATACAAACCATCCCCACTTATTCATATTCCCCATGGTTTTATTCCCAAATTGGCCATATTCATTGTGAGACAACATTTCTCAAAATTTTGTATTCCCTATGATCCAACCAGAAAGGGTTTACTATGTATAAGTCCCACACTATTCATTACTATGAACCTTCCACCTAGTATTCCACTGTGGATGACATTAAACATCTTTGAAATAGTCATAACTACATGAACACAAAATGAACCACATAGTCCTCATCATATAACCTTAAAATGAACTATATACCCAATTAATAGATACTAAACTACATGGGTTCTAATTTATTTTGTAGGTATACATAGGAATCCCTTATTAGGTGATGGATCTTGACACCATAAGCACTTAACACCTCCCTAGATGGTGATAAATTCTAGAGGGTTCAACTATGTTGCTTAAAATCATAATATCACCATTTAAAAAGAGAGATATAGAGAAACTAGGATACATATAAATGGTTTCATTAATGTATAACCTATAGAACATATATACGGTCACATAGATAGATAACTTATGATACGTGAAAATTTTCACATCAAATCATGTATTCAACCAAATAATTAACACAGGGGTTACCGGTCTCACACTTGAATTTGGGAATGATTTAGAAATAGATATTAAATATATTATAGAGTTTTTGATTAGTTTATAATTCCCTCTCAAAAGGTATGAATTATCCTAACATCTTATTCTTCCAACCAACATGTATTATGAGGTATTACTGGTAAATTATTAATGACCACTTTCCTTTGGAAAGAATGTCTGTGTTAACTTAAAAATCCATGATATGAGAAGCCATATAAAATATCCCCATCTTATGTGTTTATAATAATATAATGAAAAGAAAATAATATTATTTTATTCCAAATATCTAACCATTAAAATTTTACTCCATAATACCCCTTTTAACACTATAAGTGTTATTCAAATCAAAACATGACCATACATGGTTTATAGATCCTTCTTAAAACATGTCATACTAATAGGCCCATTCAACTTATCAATTATAACCATGAGATAGTATATACACTCATATTATCTCTCTATCTACTTATATCATACCAAAACATCCACGTAATATCAGTTATAGATAACACACCAAATAAAAATATATATGAATCCCCTAATCATATATTTTTTCCATCAACTCTCACTCACAAACACCACTCATGCTTACAACCCATGCATGCATAAGGTATTCCTCACAGCCAAAATAACCCCATATCATATTTCACCCAAGATTTACTCTTATATAATATAATATAACCATACTTATTGTTTATAAAGTAATTTTATTCCTAGGCTTGTCCCTCTTTATTGAGCTTCCTCCATGAAAAAGAATCATCTCGAGAATAAATAAGAAAATATTCATTAATCTTGTAGACATACTTTACCCATGACACTATTGGTTATATCTCATTATCCTTAGGACTTGTTTCTAAATAAGGATCCACAATTTAGGTTGATCGTACTAAAAAATAAATACTCTATGTTTTCATCTCACATAACTCAAGGAATTTTGTATGAATGGCCCCTTCCTTGGGATATAACTCAAACTGTAGGATATAAATTCCCATAAAACCCCTTACCAAGATTCACATGATAATAATATATACATCAATGACATAACCATCATACAAATTGTATCAATAAAACATAATTTCTCAAGAAAATATGTAAAAATCAATACAAAATGTTACATTACTCTCAGCCAATACAATTCCCCATAAGAATAATACATAACTACAATGGCTTCATAAAATAAATAATTCAATAATTTAAAGTGAAATAATACTAAAATTCCAAATACATGGCACAAAATATTTCTATAATTATATTAAATATTATAACATTTTAGAAGTAGTAACAAGAATAATGTTCTACTACTCTATTTTCACTCTATCCACACAGAGCTCTTACACAATTCAAACACACTCTATCACAACCTAAAAACTTATACGGTTAAAACATACACACATGTGAGATTCTTATCACTACTCATTATAGATGTAACCAATAAAAACTAATTAAATTAAGTAAATTTCTACCAATAAATTACATAAGAAAATACTATATAACTTATTGGTGAAATTTTAAAAAACTAAACCCTATATCAAATATAGATAATAAATTACATATAAGTATATAAATTTCATTTGAATAATATATGTTAAATATGTTTCATAAACACATTCTCTCTTTATAACCCCATAAAAGAGTAAAACCATAAATCATACACCATATTCTTGAAAATCAAATATTTATAACCTTTAAATACCAATTACAACAATCTCAACCACTGTAACTTAGTTTTTTTCTACACAAGGATTATTTATGCCTAATAATATGGTTTTTCATATATCCTATATCCAATACTATATCCCAAATAGTAAAATAAAATCAAAATAAGTCTTTAATATCATGTTGTAATATCCTCTGCTTAGGCAGCCTAAACAAACTATATCTAGAAGTACAACATGACCTCAAGCATGGATCCTTATACGCTAGAGGTTGCCAACTAGTGGAAAGGGTATATCGATAATATGGGGAGTCTATACAATCAATATCACAAGACCATAAATAATATAAAAAGTAATAATAATAAATCCTCAACCATTATAAACAATTTTTTTGAACATTATAATTATAATCCAACCATTTTTTAATATACCATATTCTATGTCAAAATGGGAAACTAATATAATGTCATACAATCATACAAACATAGACAGGATCTCTACATAGTTGATCATATAAAACAATTCCCAAAGAAATAAAAAATAATTGATATAAATACAAAACTAGGTTTGAGTTACCATTCAATATTATCCCCCACTATATTAATCCATTCAACACACCCATCAACCATAGGGCCCCAACCTTTACCTTCATAAAGTCAACATTCCCACCAAGGTGAATATGCATAGTGTGAGTAAAAATCACAATTTCATCATCAAGGGTATCCCTAAAAATCCAAAAATATATAAACTTGTATATGATATGATATTCCAATAACTAATAATAGAAAAATATCATAATAATATATTTCACATCTTCATGTGTTAAACAAGAAACCCGGTGAGTGATCATACCTTCTTCATCCCATTCCAGTATCATTCTAAGCATATCACTTGTAATACCAAGGGTTAAAATAAAATCCACTCATATTTCCATAATCATTAAATAAAACCATGCATTAGCTAATTAATCACCCATTACAATATCATTAATTTAATCAATTATGTTGTAATTGCATAAAATTTTACAAAACCATTGGAAAACATATTCTTGGGTGGTGTAGCATGAAACTTATTTATTATATAAATTGTGAAATTAAAATATATTCTAATTCTCTAAAACCATAAAATTGAGGTATTTAATAATTTTTTATTGTATTTTTCTTTTGTGAATTACATTTTTTATGGTTACTAGAAGTCCTAGAGGCTTTCGGAGGTTATACAGTTTGTGAATGGATAGGTGAAACCATCAAGAATTATTAGGTAATAATGTGAGAGTTTTTAGGATATCTAGGTAGGTGTGTGGTTAAAACATTTTTTGTACAAACCATATAGTATCCATGCATCCTCCTAAATTTTTGGACAGTCTTGAAAAACCATATAACCAAACCATAAAACCTTGTGTGTCATCCATTAACACTCAAAAAGTTAGCAAATGGTTGTCTATAATGTATTAATAATTAAATGGTTCTAAAAATTATTTTTTATGTACAGTTTTCCAATAAAACCATGATTCATTCTATTGTGGCTAGGGATCTCAAACCATAGGGTTCCTTTGTGCAATTTTTTTGATTATCCTCACTCTAGAGCCAGATCTATTTGAATCTTGGAATGTTGGACCTAGGATTTTAAGTTAAAATCTTCATCCATTCTTTTCTATTTTTCAATTATTTATTTCTATTGAGAGTAACCCTAGGTTAGGTATTCCATGTATGAAGTTAGAGGTTAGGGCATGTTCATCATTCTTTCTCTTGTGGCTATGTATATCAAACCATAGGGTTCCGTTCTGATAATTTTTTATTCTATTCACTCCAGAGCCTGATCTATTTTAATCTTAGAGTTTTGGACCTAGGAATTTAATTTGAAATATACATATATTCTTCTCTCTTTTTCAATTATTTATTACTCTCGAGAGTAACCCTAGTACAGGTATTACATGGCTGAATTTAAAGGTTAGGTCATTTTTATGGGGATTTTTTTATTCTTAAAAAGTATTCTAGAGCCTGGATCTATAAGGGTGTGATGTAATTTAATATTTTATATAAGGTTTGATATTGGTGGGTTTGTAATCTCTCTACCTTTATTAAGAACTTGAAAGCTTATGGTTTTAAAATTTAAATTTCTTTATTTGATCCCTAATAAATCTTTCATGTAAATATTGTTTTGAAAATGATTTTGTAATAAATATTCTTAGTAATTCCCACAATATGTTCAGTAAAATTATCATTCAATGATTTGGTTTTAAAGTGATGATTTTGGAATGTTATGAACTTGAATTTGTAACATGGAATTGGAATGAGTTTCATTTATTCAGGAATGCATATGTTTGGTACCTTATTGTTACATGAATTTCATGGGTTAATGGGTATTCATGAATTCGTATTATGGGGAAATATTGGTTCAGACTTGGCTGCCATGCTGATTTGGAGGTACTTGGAATTATATAGATAGGTGATGACTTGGGTGTATAGTAATTGGTTTCCACTTGTGCCTTAGTTTGTACAGTTGGGCCTATTTCAATCGGAGATGCGCTAGGTGGTTCATTCTATATGAATTTCATGAATGACATGGGTGTGTGGGTTATAATGTGCCTAATTTCATGGGAAGTAATGGTTTTAAAAAGGAAATGTGATTTTTGGAATGATTTTCTCATATGGTTTTCTCTATATTATCTGTTGTATTCGTCTTCTCTATTGTTTTATAGAAAATATGAGCGAACTTATTCTTGTTTAAGTTTAATGAGTTGGAAGGCTTGTGGATTTCATACTAGGTTTTTATACTCACCCCTTAATATGAATCCAGGGGTGTATGTATTCATCCTTTGATATGATGTAGGTAAGGGATACCAATTACCTTTCTAGATGATAATAATGTTGTTGTGTTCTTTTTTTTATAGAGTTTGGAGCTCGAATGTTGTTTTCATGTGGATCTTGGGGTATTTCCACATCTATCACTTTGTCTATCATTTTGAGTCTTCAGTCTTATATTATTATTGGAATACTTTATTGTCTGATGTACTCTAATTATTTCTTCTTGTTGTTGTTATGTATTGGAGTTTTTTCTTATTTTGATTCATGTATCAAATATATATATATATATATACATATCAAAATATTATTGTTTTTCCCTATTAAATGGTGTGTTTAAGTTTTATCAAAATCATCCCCCATGTGTTATTAATGCCCTTGGAATTTATTGACAAAATTTGGTGTCCATGGGACATCACCTATGGTTAGTATTATCTCATTATTTCCCAAGCTAATGTGATAGGGTCGGTGTGTTGCAAATGGTATCATTTTGGTATGATCCATTAGTTTATAATGGTAAACTTGGATATAGGATATGTTAGAACATATGATGTAGAGTACAGAAAGGTGTATATCACCTCTTTATACTGAACTTCATTTCATTAGGGTGGTCTAGGATTGAATAGTGTTTTCAAATACATCTATTCTTGGTGTCACCTCATCGTCATGGGTTTCAATGGTGAGAGTTGTGTATCATGAATTAGTAAATATATTTATCACTAATATTTCATTATCAATGTGATGTTTTGGATAAAGAGTTTTGAGGCTGTGTGACTAATAGGATACTCCCCACAATAAGATTACACTCATTATTTTAATGAAATAGAACAATAATATCTTATGGACCACACTCCATCCATCACCAAACATAATGACTGGATGTTTTAAACCCATTCAAACCTAAGCACCAAATCAAAAATTATAACCACCACCCTTTCCAAGCTCACTATGAATGAAATATTCTAATGGAATTTGTTGCCCCCCCTCCCCAAATAAGGTTACACACACCTCACTTTTCAAGAGTAAACCTCAATAGGTTTACCACAAAAATGCCTCTTAAGTTTCCTGAGACATGAATGACTATCAAAAAACCTACACAAATCTAGTACACATGTTCCCCCATACAGAAATGACTCTATATCACCTGAGCACAATGGTTGTGGATTCCCATGAAACCAGATAAAAAAATTGGAATCAGTATCACACGAGCCACATCCTAACAACCCTAGGATCACATGCCTAAAATATTGATCATGCTCATTAGGTAATTCATCTCAAATAACCAGTGCACTCTCGACACTCCTCAACTAAAAACAAGGAACCTCGCATTGTATCCAAGATTAACCACATGACCACCCCCACCTGGGCATTCTTCAACCACCGGGTTCCTAACCACAATCCCACCACACCACCAAAAATAGTTCCCAAATGGATTCCTATGAATCCCATAAACTATTTTCTAGCCTATGGGGATCAGGAACACCCTTAGATCCTTGTGGAAATCCAATTCGAGTTCCAATTGCTTTAAATCCTAGTAAACATATCCTCAATGTTCACCCTAGTTTTTTACCTTACCATTAGATATCATGGAATGGAATCTAAGATTGATTTGTCTTTCAATACATACTCTAGAAGAGGATAAAGGATAGTAAGAAATTATGAGTAGATGGACATGAAATTAGTCAATAGTGAAATTTTTATCCTCATGGAATAAATAAATCAACCAGTTCTGGCCAAGATTTACTCAACCATGACTGGACTAGATCTATCAACATAATAGTCATTATAAATTTATCATTATAAATATCAAAAGAATAACATTTAAGAAAAATAACCCCTATTGGTTTCCACTCTTTTTTATATTCTTCAATAATTCTTACCCATATCATTGGGGGGGGGGGAATTATCCTACCAAATATAATTCTAATCATATTAAGAATAAAAATGAAGTTCTTTTAATGTGATTCATTTGAAATATTGATACTAAAATAAAGAATGTACATATAAAACCAAGGTTTTTACTCATAACTAGAGAGGAGGGGGAAGCGGTCATTGAGGCCGAGGAGGGAGAGGAATGTGGGGTTGATATAGCTCCTTGAATTAGTGAAATTTCTCCACAGAATCCATATATCATTCATAAATGTAGAGACATGTGATTTAACAATCATAGTAGGAGTAGTAATTTACTCTTATATTATCTTGAGCCTGATCAGATCCAACTATATTGAAATAATCACTACAAAATGTGTGTTTCCAGGTCTACATCAAAATTGGGGAAGTTTATCTTAGCTTCACCCATGGTAAAATTTCCCTCAAATTATTTTTAGGTAAAGAAACCACTAACCCAAGTCTCCTCATTCTCTAATTCTTTATCTATGTAATAACCTCTCAGTAGGAAATAAAAACCCCCCGTCTAGAAGTATGATATTTTGAAATTGTTAGTTATTATTATTGTCAAGAATTTTATCCTAGGATGACAACTTACTATTTCAAAATTTCATACTTCTAGACCGGGGTTCTACATTTTCTACCGTGAGGATATTCCTTGGTTAGGGTCTTGGAGAAAGAGGCTACTTTGGATGTTGATTTCATTCACTAAGTAGAATTTGAGGGAATTTTTGATTTCCATGGGAGAAGTTAAGATAACATTCCAATATTTTTATGTAGACTAGGAAACACACATTATCTATTAATTATTTCAATATAACTGGATTTGATCATGATCTAGATGATCAATGAGTAAATTATTACTCCTACTGAGACCATTTAATCCCATGCCTCTAGGTTTTTTCAATATATATGGATTCAATGGATACATTACATGAATTATGGGATCCATATCAACCATGTCTTACTCTACCTCCTTAGCCTCTATAGGTTCTTCCCCCTCCTATTCAATTATGAGTAGAAAGATTGGGTTCATATACATCTTCTCCGTTGTAGAATAAATCTACCTGGTGAATCACAATTACATAACCATATTGTGATTTTTCAACTAATTAGAATTCCAATTTTTAGGACAATTTCTATCTTATTAATGATGGGGGTAACAATTATTGAAGAGTCTAATATATATTTGGAACTGATAAGGTCTATTTTTCCTGAACTTTTTTCTTTCAATATGGATTGTTCTAAATTTCTGATATCAATAATGGTGAGAGATATTTTACAATCATTTTCAAGGAAATATTGGTTAGAACTTCCTATTCTTCTAGTATAGTAGAGATACAAGTCGCATGCACTAGGGAATTTCCCAATTTTACTTGAACAAAATCAACAATCTTCTAGATGATATTTTTAAGAAAAATCACTCTTGGATTCCATTACATAATATCGAATGGTAAGGTAAATAACCAGGTTAATCATTATGGACAATTCTATTCAGTTTTATATAATTATACATATTAAGAAAGTTTTTTTCATAATAGTAATAATGAACCCTAGGAGTTTCTTTTTTTATAAAGAATATACTTCATTCATACAATATTTGAATGGTGGATGCCTATGATCCTTTATTACCTCCTATTAAGGACACTAGTGTTTTTTCTATTATTCATGGGGGTCCACTGTGTGATATTACATGGGTTTGGGGGCCAAAGGTGACACTAGTTCTAGTTTAAGCATAATATTTGCCACTTATTCTTCATTATCCCACTTTCCATGAGCATTTAGTGTTTTCCTGGATTTAGCCTTAAATAATTAGATAACATCCTCTAATCCTTTCAAAATTTCCACAAATTATCCAAAACCACCTGGGTATTTTAGTAGGATCAACAACATCTAAAATTCATCATAGATATTTTCAATTAAAATCTACAATATCTTTTCATAGGGTAGTTTTATATTTAAGGAGTAAGTAAGACCCCTCCATCTAAAAATTAAATCTAATACCCTTTCACTATCATGTTTCTTATAACTTGATAGATTTTAGATGATTTTATTTCTTAGTTTATATCTAACTTAGTAAGGAAATATCTGATGGAGATCTTACTATCCCAAAATGGTCCTGACTGGTAAATTATTATACTAGACAAATGCAGGTCCTTCTATATTCTATAAAAATCATCTAAGTTTAGCTATTTCTTTTTATTTCAAGTGTTTCCATCTTGGGGATACAATGATTCAAAAAGTTTGTAAGATGATATTCTAGTTCCCTTGTGCTATTTAATATCAAGAAGGTTTAGTTCCAAAAGTTATGTGTAAGAGGAGTCATGTTTGTAGAGTACCAACCTAGGATTATATCAACTTGGCACCTAAATAATCTTTCCGTAAGGCCTGAAGTGCGTTATCGATCCTCATGGTCTGGAAAGTAGTTCTTAAGCATCATATGAATTCCTTTAGTATTGATTTCTAGTGGAACAGTGGGAGTGTGGTTAGGTTCTCATGGTTTGAATGATACCCAGGTGACGGTGGTCATGTGGTTACCCTTGGCTAGAGTGTGAGAAACCTTATTTTTAGATAAGAAGTAATGTGTGTGTTTTGGTTGTTGGAGATAACCTGTACAATGGGAATGATATATGTTTTAATAATTTTATCCTAGGTTTGGTATGAAATGGTTTGTGTGATCCTGATTTCAGTTTTCTAATCAAGTTGTGTTGGAATATGAAACAATTGTTCTTAGGAGAGTCTAAGTAGTTTTCATGTGGGGACACATGTGTGCTATTTTGTTCAAGTCCCTTGAAAGTTATTCAGGCCTCAGGAAACCATAGTGGTACATTCATGGTGAACCTATTGAGGTTGATTCATGATTATTGAGTTAAGGGTATCCTTATGGGTGGATCCCACCATAGGTCGTTGGAGGATGTTGAGATGGGAAGGGATGATGAGTGTTTTTTTGGTTTAGTTCTCATGTGGGATCAGGTTGGAAATTTCCAGTCATTCGGTTCGATGATGGGTATACTATGAGCCTTTGATATTTTTATTCTATTATGATAAGATGATGAGGGTACTCCTATGATAGTGAGTATCCTCATAAGGGGGAATTTTGGTTATTTCCCTATTTTTACTAATAAATGGAAAGTTACATTGTTTGACCATTGAGTTTTCCAAATAGTATACCAACCATTCTCTCTCTACAGTCAAAGGAAACACACATTTCATGGTTTTTCTGCATTTTTTCCAAAATATGTTCCCATGGTTCATAATGGCTTTATAACCCCTTTGTTACTTCCAAATGATTTTTTCCAACCATGAGTTAGTTATGTACCCAAGCCAAAAATCCACTCACCCCACATTATTTACTCTAGAATATGTATGTTTTTACCTTAACCATGCATAAGGAATACAAATATAACTATCCAAAAACAAAATAAACTTAAAACACCCTGAGCCTCATAGGGATGCATTTTTTACACTAAACTGTGCACACCAAACTATATATCAGGCCAAAAACAAGTCTGCTCCATGGAA
Organism: Viscum album; assembly: GCA_963277665.1. Lineage (NCBI taxonomy): Eukaryota > Viridiplantae > Streptophyta > Magnoliopsida > Santalales > Viscaceae > Viscum > Viscum album. The sequence continues at coordinate 1,150,462,539 of OY728140.1, forward strand.
AAATATCACCTAATTGGTAGTAAAAGAGGTCCGATGAGAACTATAAATTCCAACCTTTATATCATGTAAAGAATATTTCATGGTTAAATGATTCAATGTCGGGTCCACCATTTATGTTTTATGGTCATGTGGGTTTTTGGGAAATCCTGATGGTTGATTATGAGGGGGTTGAATATGCTACAAAATTCATCATGTTGGGTTTACCTTGTTTTTCTTTCCTAGAAACTATCAATTGTTTCTACATACATAACTAATTACGAACCTATATTCCAATTTTAGGTGGTTAATTGGTTTTTCATATCCAACATCACTTCAAAACTCATATTTGTAGATATGATGGGAGGTAGGCCACATCAGACCCTTTTTGGAGACATTTTGTCTACTCTAGGACTCTATTATAGATTTCAGATATGTTTTTGAATCTCTTCCTATTCCCAATATAGGATCAATTACCCTAATAAAATAATCAAGTGTTGAACCCTTAAATTTGTAAAGGGGTGTCTATTAATGTGTCAATCTATATGTATCTGAGGTTATTCACCAATTTCCTACCATGGGTATGTAGTTGTATTTTTAATCCATATCACCTGGTAATCTAGAGTTTACTGCCACCCAAGGTGGTGATTAATATCTTGGGGATGGGATTGAACCTATATGAGGTGTCCTATATATCCTATTTATTGTAGGAATCAAAACCCATGACGTTCATTGAACCCGTATAGTTTAACATCATGTGGAATGGAAATATATGAGGTCAATTAGGCATCCATGTATCAATCTGATGACTCAGGGAGATGTCTAATGTATCTTGGTTATGGAAGGAATCAGAGTCATTGTAGTTCGATCACACCATTGGTAATCACCCTAAGGTGGAAGCCCTTCTATGGGGCCAGTCATATCGTGCCACTGAATGGGGATTACACTATGAGGTTTCCTTTTTTAGTGGATATTCATGATTTGAATGATATGATCATTACAAATCTCTAATCCCATATAATCTATAGTGTTGTGGGAAACAAGGGTCAAAAATTAATCAGTCTCACTTCATATGGATGTGTGACTTATATGATGGGGAAGCTCTTATAGGGTGTTTGATACGAAGATCAGGCCTTACAAAAGTGTCATATGTATCCTGAGTATGGAAGGAATCAGAGTTCTCATAGTTTATATACCTTCTCAATAAATTGGCGGATGAGGAAGAATGATAATCCCATGGGAGAGATCAGGTCTCAATGGTTGGAATGTTAGAGACATGGAGGGAATTAAACCAAGGTGGATATCCTTTTGGGATCAGGCCTTAGGAAGTGGTCCTACATATCCTGGGAATGGGATGAATTAGAGTTCACACAGTTCAATAATCATCTCAATCCATTGGTGGATGAGTAAGAATGAAAAAACCATCAGAGATATTATCTCTCGATTATTGAAATGTTAGAGACATGGTGGGACTTATATCAAGGTGGTTTCCCATTTGAGATCATGCCTTTAGAAGGTGTCATATCTATCCTGAGTATGGTAGAAATCTGTATTCACATAGTTAAATTATTTTCTCAATCCCCTGGTAGATGAGGAATAACAATAATCCCATTGGAGAGACTGGGTCCTGATGTTTGGAATGTCAGAGACATGAAAGGACTTATATCAAAGTATATACCCATTTGAGCTCAGACCTTAGAAATTTGTCCTACATATCCTAGGAATAGTAGGAATCATATTCATTATAGTTCATCCATCTTCTCAATATTTTAGTGGATGATTAATAGTGATAATACCATGGGAGTGATTGGGTCCCAATGGTTGGAATGTCAACTATATGGTGGGACTTACAAAGAAGTAATTTCCCATTTTAGCTTAGATCATAGGAAGAAATCCTACATATCATGTGTATGTAAGGAATCAAAGTCATCATTGTTTAGTTATCTTATCAATCAATTGGTGGAAGAAGAATAATGATAAGCCCATAGGAGTGATTGGGTATCGACAGTTGGAATGTTGGAGATATGGTGGAACATACACTTAAGTGGATACCCATTTGAGCTCGGGACATAGGAAGGCATCCTGTGTATCCTAGGTATGAATGTAATCAGAATTATCATAGTTTAGTTGGGGTTATTCCCAAATATATTCACTTTAAAAGGTTATCATGTCCTAAGATGTTTTCAAAACATGTCTTGATTATCTTCATGACATGTATGGGGTGTCTATATGAGATGCCTGAGGATTTCTGGAAATGTCCTGGTTGACTAGTGGACATGTCCAAATAAAATCACATGATCTAGTTGACTTATCTAAAGGACACTAACTAATATGAATTAAATGTATGGAATACATTGCATGATCAAGGCCGACACATCTTGAGGGTGTCGAATGATCCGGGGTGACTTGTTCTAAGTACATCGTGAGACCTTCTAGCATGTATGGATGACATTATGTGACCTTAGTGACATTTATGGAGGGATTTGTGACACTTGGATAAATATTATTGAGGGTTTTGTGAGACCTGTTTGACATGTCTGGAGGGTGTCACAAGACCTGGCTGACATGACTGGAGGGTGTCACATGACTTGGGAAACATGTCTGGATAACATCACAAGATTGGGATAGAAATCCCTGAGGACTTCGCAGGAATTTGGTGGAATTATAGGAGGGCAGTGCATGATATTCTTGACATGTCTAAGGGATATCACATGATCTAAATGTAATTTTGATGGAGTGTTGCGTGACTTGGGAAACATGTCGTGGTGTTGTCGTATGATCTGAGTATGTCATAAAAAGTGCATGAATATAGGTGTATCCATCTTAGTATAAGTATCCAATATTTTTAATTCTTTATTATTTTATTTATTGTAATTTTTTGTAGGTTTTTTCCAATGTTAGGTTATTTTAGGTTTCATGGGACCCAACCAACATGCAGTTCCACCTTCACATAATCTGACCGACATGCCAAAAGTCCTCTGTGTGATCCATAAAGTGATCACATGAACCACCTATGCAAGTCGAGATATCCCTTAGGTTTTTCTATGGATTTTACCTAGAGGAATACCTTTTAGATAATGTGACTGACTACTCTGAGAAGTCCACTCTCATGCTCCGGTTTACCTATCAACTCTGGTCTCTCATCTGTCGTGTTTGTGTTTTTTTCTGATGATGGGTGGTGGATTTATAGACCCATCCACCAAGATGATAATTTTTCATGTGTGGCATGTATCTCACATATATTAGCTAGAGTCAATGGAGGTATTTTATAATCACACAATTTTCATGATCTAATCAAGGTTTATCTACAACATCATCTTTACGTTGCATGATAAATAGTGACTACAAGACCATCCCATCTACACTATGTTTATTAGACCCCATCTAATAAAATGTATTTTCTTAACCATTTTTACATTTCAATTATCATTCACAAGGTTAGGTGAGCATGTCTATGAGACTTCATGAGATTAGGATGCCCATTTAAAGGCTCTTTCATGATTGAATATGAATTTTTGGGGTCATTCATGAGACAAGGATATAGATTTTCAAGTGAGCCTCACGAGATCATGATATCTTTTCAAAGGCCCATTCTAAGATCATGATGGCTTGATGAGGGGGAATGATTATTGGTGATTTTCTCATGGAGTATTACCCCTTTCACGTAAGGGCCAACATATACTCAATTCTCAATAAGCTTTTTTCATTCCCCTTTTTATCTCCTTATTTATTTGATAAAGACAAGATATCTTTTGACATCATGTGAGTGTTGTTGTGGAAAATTAATTGGGTCATATATGATACATCACGTGAACAATATTGGAGCTTATGATGGTGTGTGGACAATATCACTGAGGGGATTCACAGGATCTTGAGAACCACCTAATATTGTTTCATGAGAATAAACAATGGAATAATGTCTCTTCCTTTTGTATATTTTCATCATTTATATTAAAAATGGGTTAGGATGATTTTCAGGTGTCTTCCATTTGAAAATTCATGCAATAAATAGAGATTATCTGGCAGCCTTCACATGATCAACAACAATTATCTAAGTACCTTTTCAAGAATAAGGAGGTTGGTCAATGAAGCTTTGCATGCTCAAGTGTAGATCATGTGTTGTGAATGAATGTTTTGCATGTACTTATAAGGGTCATGTGATCTTGTGTCCTTTTGCAGGTTACACGATCTAAAATAATTTTGGCCACCTTATCTTCCATTGATTTTCAGAGAAAATAATACTGATATTTTGGGTATTTCTTCCCCTATAAATTTTCCAATTATCTTTGAAGGGAATAAAAAAATTCCCCCTTGGGAGTGATGTACGATGGGAAAAGGACTCTGTTTTGATGAAAGTAAATTCTCTCATGTGTCTTTGGGGTTGCCTCTAATTGATGTATTGGGGGATGTTTGGTCTTCCGGTTGACCGTTAGTATTCTGTGATGTACCTTGTAAATAAGGGGTGAAGGAGCAACTCAATCACCATTGAATTAAACTCTATAGATATCTTGTGATCGACTTCCATTGCATGACCCCTTCATAATACCTCACCACAAGATCCTATTTACAAGACCGCTCTGTGAGAACTAATCGCGACACTTGTTTCGCAAGTCTTTTCTGTGAGTATGTTTCATGAGAATACATTGTGCGATCTCAAAAATTAATTTATTTGTCCTGGAACATGATTGAATCAACCATGAATTGATTCTCATTAATTTATTGAGTCTTGACCAAGAAACCTTGTAGTAAGGCTGTCTTGTAGGTTTCCCATGACCCATTAGTTTTTTTTCTTGATCACTTTACCATTATATGGTTTGTGTGACCATGTTAAGGACATGTAAGAATGAGTCTTATGATGAATCATGTGATAGTGATATTTCATGTGGTTTATGAAGTCTGAAAAATCTCTTTGGGTCATCTGATTCACAAGACCTATATCAGGTCATACGGTCATGAATCACCTTATGGTTCATGCGATTCATGTGATTCTTCTAGAGTCGTGCATATCTTTTGATTTATTTTTTTATTTTCTTACTTATGATTATTTCTTTTATGAATTTTGCTTCCACAATCCATAAAATTTCTTGAAAATCATTAAATAAAGAGGCCACAACAATGGGATATCGTTGAAACACTATAGTTGTCTTTGTAAATATTGGATATCACCATAATGTTGAATCATCACAGAAAGTATGATGAATATGATGGGATTGAATATTAATTAATATCCACTTTCAAATATCTTGAAACTCAATGGGTTTGTTATTACCAATGAAACTCTTCTTCTCCTACCAAATTCATCAATCGTGCCTCCTACCTATATTTTGGAAACCCATAATACCTTTTTGGATAAAATTTCTCAAATAGGTCACTTAATTGTTGAGAGAGAATGTATAAATGAGTAAATTCAAAAGTTTATTCCCACATAATTTTATGGGAACTATCTAAAACCTGACACATATATCCGCATATACCACTCGATAATGTAGAATTCTTCGACGAGTCAGTGGCATGGGTGTAACACCCCAAAAACTTGTACCTCTTATATTGATAAGTTTATGTTTTCATTTTGTTTGAATTTCATAACAACTAAACAAAACTTGTTTCCCATGATAAAGTAATAATATGGTTTTAATTTATATTAGAATGCAACCAAGTTAAACACACAAATGGACACAAGGCTTTTCATAATAAAAAGAACACTGTTGTGTTTACAATGTGTCAATATCACAAGGAAACAATATACCCAAAAATGTCTAATAAAAACCCTATCCGAACTACGGGAAGACCTTCTACAAAGACAACAATACATAGTAAATAAAGAAGATCCTTTGGGTCAGTAAAAACAAAGAACAACAACACCATGATCATGAATACCATATTGATCATCAGGGGTATAAGAAGAACCATCATTGTCACTTTCTTTAAGCTCAAGACACCCCAAGACAAGGTTTTATAGGGAATCTACCCGACCGTTTCTCTGGTGACCGTTGAAAGATAACGACCATAATTATAGTCATTGGACTTTTATAGGGTAATTAAAATATATATATATATATATATATATATATTTAAGTATTAATTAGTTTCCAAATATTTAATTTATAATTAAAATTATAATATAACCACCATTTATGAACTCTAAAATAATATGGTTTAATACTTTGAATTACACTTAAGTGATTTTGAGAAGTATTAAGGAATTCAAAATACTTTGCAAATATTTCAAATACAATGTAATGATTTATTAAATAGTGTTATAAACTATTCTTAAATTCTTAGAATTAAATAATGTTTTTGATTAAACTATGTTTTCAATAATACTAGTATAAGAATTATCATGTAGTTTTATTAAATCTCATTTTATAACATTTATGATAAATGTTTAGTGTTTATAATTTTAGAGATACTTTTAACAAAGACAAAGATTAATTAACATCCTAATGTTTAATAAAATCCATGTTTAAGAATATAATTTCTTTATAGTTATAAAAAATGTATTATTTATATTATTTAAGACTTTACAATTTTTATTGTGGGATTTTATAAGAAAAATAGGCCCGCTAGGGCCATCCCTTTATAGCTGGTCCGAGGGATATAGCTCAAACTAAGTGGCTAAGCCTAGCCCTTAGCCCAAGCCAAAGGCTGGCCCAAGCTTGGGTAGAGGTTCCCCGAAGGGCGCACGGGAGCAGGAGTGCATGGGTGCACCACCGCGGGTGCAAGGCCGTGGCGGGGTATAGGTAGGCCAAGGCCTGTGAGGGGGCGGGAGCCCATGTATAGGGTCCCCTTTGTGTGTGTTGTGTGTTTTTATGAGTTGTTGATAGGAGTCTTGGGCTTATAAAGGAGGCGAAAAAAACTCACCGTTTCGATGTGGGACGTGTTTTTTTTGGAGAAACGTGATATGGGCCATTGGATCGCGTTGCGCGGGATCTAGACCATCAATCCTAATCCCACTTTCGACCTTTAGCAAACGCAGATTTCCACCGTGTTTTTGTGCGCCGTTAGATCTACCATAGATCTAATCTCGACCATCCATGTGTTTTAAAATGCTGCGTTGAACCAGGGCTACCTAATCTATCTCTGAGTTATCTGATCCGTCCAATATATCTCTGGTTTTCCCTATTTTCATGTCATCTTCTTCTTCTTCACATGGTTTTACACCAGAAACCCTACACCTATTGCACCATCACTTTTTCTTCGCCACTGACCGCCGGTGGACCTTCCTTGTTTGTCCTTTACTACAAGCACGAAACCATCCATTTAATGCACTGAAATGGGGGTACGTTTTTGCATTAAAATTTTTTGTGTTTTTTTTTACTATATAAGTAACCAGTTTCACCCAAAGAGCTCTCAGTTTTTCTCCAAGCTCAAGCCTCCAGCAAGTCCCAGCCAACCTTCCTCGAGTTCTCCTCCCCCTGGTTTTAATGTAAGGGTTATATTTTTCCTTGTTTTGTTGTTTTGAATATACATATATATATATATATATATATATTCTCATAAAATTGTATATTAAAAATAAGCCTACGGGTTAGTTTAAATCCTTCCTTAAGATCGAACCAAAGTCTTCTAATTTTGTACTTTGGAGTATTTGTAAATTTGAAAGTTATTTAATGTTTAAAAATCTTGAGACTTCCTATATATATAGACATACATATGATATATGTACTTCAGTTTATATATATATAGGTATTGATGTGGTCTCTCAGTTTCAAGTAGATACCCACAATTACCCAATCCACCATGTTCTGAAAAGATTGCAAGATAAGAATTTGAAAAACCTAGTGTGGTATTTTCGTGTAAAATTTTTATATAAGTAATCATATACATTGTACATATGTATATATAAATTCACATTTATATGGATAGTGACATATATGTTCGGTATTATACCCAGTTATTGAGGTCTTTGTACCATGAGTCTCGATGTTTTAGTAGAGATTTAAAACATAAGAAATGTTGTGTTATTCAAAACTTATATCCACATTTAGGAGTCACTTATTTTATTATATTTTAAATGATGTTGATTATATTTTAAATGATGTTGATTATGGTAATGATTCATGGTTTCAATTATGGACATTATTCTGTGGTATACAAAGGCTTATCAGCATTGAATGATTTAGCATTTTTAATCTTAAAACCCTACATGAAATGTTTGGTTTACCTTTTTTAATTAATTGGTTAATAAGGTTTTAGAATTATAAGAATAACATTGCATGTGACAAATTATATTTTTTTCTTTCTTTTAGTACCTTGGATGTCAATATACGTGCTATAATCTTCCTTTATTCTTACCATTTAATGACAATCATATAATTATTAGCTTGGTTTTTAAAAATCTATATGCATGTCTCACTTTATAAAATATGTAAATTTTTAAGGGTGAAATTCAACTACTATGACCAATTATGTGTGAAATTATCCAAACTAGTGTGGGACAATTTCAATAATTGGTAATGAGTAATTTAATATTCAAAATGGTATGGGAAATTTTGAATATACAACCCTATTTGGGATGTGAGGAGTGTATTGGAATAGTATGTTCTGGGCTAGGGACCAGTAAAAGTAATCCCTCAGGGTTGGAGTTCAGTTAAAGATGCTCTCCAAGATGGAGTTCGGTTACAGATGCTCTCCAGGTTGGGGTATGGTTAAAGTTGGACCTAGGTCTTGGCTCGAGGCCTTGACACAGAAGTCTGACATTTTACATTCCAAAATTTTGCTTATGATAATTAATTAAACTAATGGATATTTGACTCGTAGAATATAGAAGGTTAAGATCTAGTACATATGAGTATCAGAAAAGTAAAATTTTAGGGAATGACTTGTGTTTAGCACTCAGTGAATTAGTATCCAATATATGAAGTTGAAGTTGTTTCCTTCATGCGCAACTATGATTAATCATTACTCTCATCTGTTCAATTTATGCTTAAATTTTCTTATGAAATACATGTTTAGAACTTTTTTTATTTATTACTCCAAATGAGCATGAATTTAGTTGAATCATTTATCCTTGTAATTCTGTTGGAATATTCTTAATTGAGCACTCTTATGATATGTTACATGTGTTACAGTTTTCTTTAAGAGAAATGCTCTATGGAAAAATTTAAAGAATGTTTTAAAAAGTTACGTAGGTTTATTTTAAAACCATTTACTGGGAATTCTTATGCTCACCCTATGTTTTGATTTAATTTTTTCAAGTAACATCTTTTAACAGATGAAACATTTCTGAAGTAGATGGTTTCTCAATGCCTGAATATAATTCTATCCTCTATATGGGACATGATGTGTAGTTTATAAGTGCATGTTTTTTGTTTAAAATGACACATCATGTTCTGAAGGAACCAGATCTTGGTTTTTTGGGGTTAGGTATTCACATTTTGTATCAGAGGATTCTTTTTGGATATCACTGGAAAACCAGAACTGATAAACAAATTACTTAAGAATTACTAAATATGAAGTTTTCTAATTTTTAGATGGAAGATAATGGTACTAGTCTTCTGTATCTTCCAAATGGGGCCCTATAAACCATAATTTCAATAGCTAGTCATGAAAATTTTATAAACTATGCCCATATCCATATGTCATGCAAACATCTCTATGATATATCAAATTCTCCCCGAGTACTTCAACTCCACCAAAGAGCGGGTATGGATTACATCTTTATGATGCAAGCCTAATTTCCATCCTACGCACAACGAGGAAAGTACTACGAGGGAATTTTTAGATGCTTCACCACAGTAGAAGGCATCTAGTCCCTCACGGCCTTCCAAGAAACTACAACAGCGGGAGACCTTCGCACGATGTATATTTGTCAAGTCTTGTCTTATGGCCATTTCAGTCAAGTAATGGACTTAGAAGTTCCTGAATACGAAGCTTCTTGATCGGTGTACAAACATCAAGTTCATACTAATTTCTCTCAGCTATACACCCCTCATGTCAGACTATGGAGATACCATAAGTGCTCCCATGATATCCAACCTGGTTGATTGGTTTGCATATTGTTTGGGGAGATTGAAAGTTTTGTACTAGTTTTGGGGATTCAAGTATTAGGGAACTGGATAAACCATTAGCCTTCCCCTTTTTTATGAATAAGTGGTGATATGAGGATACAATTTGTTATCCCTTATTTATTTCTACCATCTGGTATGTGTTTATGTTTCTAAATAGGTTTCACCAATTGAACTTTCATAATAAATTTTCAGATAGAAGAACAAACCCACATGTTATCTCTTCTTGTTGAGATACTAGAGATTATTGTGAACAAAACTTGTGAATAATAGTATAGTCCCTTCGCAAACCTGTAATGAACATGCAAGAAAATATATGAAGTGTCAAATAGCCTGAATATTCTCTACACCTATTAAAATAATGCTTCTATTTACTACCACATAGCCACGGCCCAACTGGCCGAGTATAGGAAAAGAGGAAAATACAACGAAGGGATTTTACTATGTTTCACCCTAGGCCGGAACTACACGGCTAGGGTAAGATTTCAGGTGGATTCTTTTGAGGGAAACCTTTGTGCGGCCTACATGTACTAACTCCTCAGTTTTAGCCTATATGACAACGTCTATGACTTAGATGTTCTCGATCGATACATAGCTCAGCGAGTTCTTCGTGTGTTGGTCCATTTGAACATTTCCAAACTTTCTACCGTTCTAGCCTCCCTCTAGAAGCCTGAGTGTTCGATGGGAGAGTTCAACCCCTTATGTCCAAGGTGTGTTTGGGTCAGAGAACTAGAGGATTTGAGCATCAATTTGATTTTTCTATTGAACGCACCTAAGGATACTCTACAATGGGGGATGTGGTGAGAACATTGGATAACCTTTATGGTTATATGAAATGAATTGTGAGGACGCAATTATTCATATGGGGGAATAAAGTAACACCCAAAAAACTTGTACCTATTGTATTGATATGTTTTTATTTTCATTTTTTTTGGAATTTTATAACAACTAAACAAAACTTTTGTCTCATGAGAATGTAATAATATAGTTTTAATTTATATTAGAATGCAGCTGAGTAAAACACACAAATGGACACAAGGCTTTTCATAATAAGAAAAACCATAGTGTTTACAATGTGTCAAGATCAAAAGTAAACATCCTACCCAAAAATGCCTAATAAAAACCCTATCAAAACTACTGGAAGGCTCCCTACAAAGACAAAAAGACACGGTAAATAAAGGATATCCTTCATGTAAATGAAAATGAAGAACATCACCTCCATGATCATGAAGACCATACTGATCATCAGGGGTATAACAAGCACCATCATCACCACTTGATTTAATCTTATGACACCCCAAGACAGGGTTTTATAGGGAATCAACCTGACCATTGCTCTGGTTACCGTTGAAATCTAACGGCCATAGTTATAGCAACTGGGATTTGATAGGGTAATTAATATATATATATATATATATATTTAAGCATTAATTAGTTTCCAAATATTAAATTTATAAATAAAATTATAATATAACCACCATTTATGAACTCTAAAAGGATGTGGTTTAATAATTTTAATTACACTTAAGTGATTTTGAGAAGTATTATGGAATTCAAAACACTTTGCAAATATTTCAAATAAAATGTAATGATTTCTTAAACCGTGTTATAAATTTTTTTTAAATTCATCAAATTAAATTATGTTTGTGATTAAACTAAGTTTTCTATAATACTAGTATAATAATTATCATATAGGTTTATTAAATCTCATTTTATAGATTTTATCTTAAAGTTTTAGTTTTTATAATTTTAGAGATACTTTTAACTAAGACAAAGTTTAATTAACATCCTAATTTTTAATAAAATCCATGTTTAAGAAGGTAATTTCTTTATAGTTATAATAAATGTATTATTTCTCTTCTTTAAGATTTTATAATTTTGATTATGGAATTTTATAAAAAAAATAGTCCTGCTAGGGCCATCCCTTTATAGCTAGGCCGAGGGAGGCATCTCACACTAAGTGGCTGAGCCTAGCCCTCAGCCCAAGCCAAAGGTCAGCCCGAGCTTGGGTAGAGGTTCCCCAAAGGGCGCATGGGAGTAGGAGCACATGGGTGCACCACCGTGGGGCGAGGCCGCAGTGGGGTATAGGTAGTCCAAGGCGTACGAGGGGGCGGGAGCCCGTGTATAAGGCTCCCTTTGTGTGTGATGTATGTTTTTCTAGTAGTCGATAGGAGGCTCGGGCTTATAAAGGAGGCAAAAACAACTCACCGATTCGATGTGGGATATGTTTTTTCAGCTGAAACATGATCTGGGTGATTGGTTTGTGTTGCGTGTGATCTATACCGTCGATCCCAATCCCGCTTTCAACCTTTAGAAAATGCAGATTTCCACTTTGTTTTTGTGCACCGCTTGATCTACCATGGATCTAATCTCATCCGTCCATGTGTTTTAAAATGTCGCATCGGACCAGGGCCACCTGATCTATCTCGGAGTAATCTGAGTCGTCCAATCTATCTTCGGTTTTCCCTCTTGCTGCATCTTCTTCTTCTTCTTCGTGTGGGATTACACCAGAAACCCTACACCTATTGCACCATTTCTTTTTCTTCACCACTGACCGCTGGTGGACCCTCCTTGTTTCCCCTTTACTACAAGCATGAAACCATCTATTTAATGCACCACAAGGGGGTACATTTTTTCATTAAATGTTTGTGTGATTTTTTTAGTATATAAGTAACCGGTTTCACCCAAAGAACTCTCGGTTCTTCTTCCCGCTCAAGCCTCAAGCAAGTCTCAGCCAACCTTCCTTGAGTTATCCTCCCCCTAGTTTTAATGTAAGGGCTATATTTTTCCTTGTTTTATTGTTTTGAATATACATATATATATATGCTCATAAAATCGTACATTAAAAATAACCCTATGGGTTTTTTTAAATCCTTCCTTAAAACCAAACCTAAGTCTACTAATTTTGTACTTTGGAGTGTTTGTAAATATGAAAGTTATTTAATGTTTACAAATCTTGAGACGTACTATATATATAGACATACAAATAGTGTATGTACATCAGTTTATATATACATAGGTATTGACATGGTCTCTTGGTTTCAAGTAGAGACCCACAATTACCCAATCCACCATGTTCTGAAAAGATTGCAAGATAAGAATTTCAAAATGAAAGTGTGGTATATTTGTGTAAAATTTTTATATAAGTTATTATATAATTTGCACATATGTATATATAAATTCTCAGTTATATGTATATTGTCATATATGTTCGGTATTATACCCAGTTCCTGAGGTCATTGTACCATGAGTCTCGATGTTTTAGTAGATATTTAAAACATAAGAAATGTTGTGTTATTCAAAACTTATATCCATATTTATGAGTCACTTATTTTATTATATTTAAAATGATCTTGATTATGGTGAAGATTCATGCTTTCTATTATAAACATTATTCTTTGGTATACAAAGTCTTATCAGCATTGAATGATTTAGCAACTACAAGCTTAAAACCCTACATGAAATGTTTGGTTTACCATTTTAATTAATTGGAAAATAAGGTTTTAGAATTATAAGAATAACATTTCATGTGACAAATTATTATTGTTTCTTTCTTTTAGTACATTGTATTTCAATGTAGGTTCCATAATCTACCTTTATTCTTACCATTTAATGAAAGTAATATAATTGTTAGCTCAAGATTTAAACATCTAGATGCATGTCTCACTTTATAAAATATGTAAATGTTTAAGGATGAAATTAAACTACTATGACCAATTATGTAAGAAATTATCCAAAGTGGTATGGGACACTTTGAAAAATTGGTAATGAGTAATTTAATATTCAAAATGGAATGGGATATTTTGAATATACAACCCTATTTGGCATGTGAGGAGGGTGTTGGACTAGTATGTTCTGGGTTGGGGACCAGTAAAAGTAAGCCCTCTAGGTTGGAGTCCGATTACAGATGCTCTTCGGGATGGAGTCCGGTTACATATGATCTCCGGGTTGGGGTCTGATGATAGTTGGCCCTAGGTCTTGGCTTGAGGCCTTGACAAAGAAGTCCAACATTTTATATTCCAACATTATTCTTATGATAATTAATTAACCTAATGGATATTCCACTTGTAGAATGTACAACATTAAGAGCCAGTACTTATGAGTATCATAAAAGTAAATGTTTAGGGAATGAATTGTATTTAGAACTCAGTGATTTAGTATCCAATATATGAAATTGATGTTGTCTCCTTCACGCACAACTCTGATTAATCATTACTCTTAGTGGTTCAATTTATTCTTAAATGTTCATATGACAATCATGATTAGAACGTCTTTTATTTATTACTCAAAATGAGCATGCCTTTAAATGAATCTTGTATCCTTGTAATTATATTTATATATTCTTAATTGAGAAATCTTATGATATGTTACATGTGTTGTAGTTTTCATTAAGAGAAATGCTCTGTGGAAATTTTTAAATAATGTTTTGAAAAGTTAAATTGGTTTATTTTAAAGCCCCTTACCGGGCATTCTTATGCTCACCCTATGTTTGGATTTAAATTTTTCAGGTAACAGCTTTTAACAAATGAAATAGTTCTGAAGTAGCTGGTTTCTCAGAGCTAGAATTGAATTTGATCCTCTATATGGGACATGATGTGTAGTTTATCAGTGCATGTTTTTTTTAAAATGATACATCAGGTTCTGAAGGCACCGACTCCAGGTTTTCTGGGGTCAGGTCTTCACAATGGGTGGTTGCGCAATTGAGATCTTTTCACAGGGGGAAGTTCTGGAATGGATTGGGTTTGTCCCTTCTAGGTGTCGTACATTACATATGAATTTAGAATATAGATAATGTAGATCAGAATGTATGAGTCCATACGGTTCTTTCAAACCTTTACCCACCACAACAAGTGCTTGATGGTGGACATGTTCAGTCACTAGAGTGTAGAGACAGACACATAGAGATGTGGGTATTAGTCATTGGGACGTTGTGTATATTTGTAGAAAATCTAAATTAGGGGGGATATATGATGAGTCCCCCCCCCCATCATCTATTTGGAATGATGTGGAGAGGACCCCTAGTTTTTCTCGGGTGTTTATGAAGTTAGATGAAAAGGCCCTTAAGAAAGACCTGCTTCCTAGGGTAGATATCACATTCAATAAATGGATGATATTATTTTTCAAGAATGACTATTATAATACAGAATCCAAGAACCCAAAGGCTTTCCCTGTGAAGGAATATCATATTGTTGAATGTGCCTATTGACCCAAAATTTAAGAAGGTAAAATTACCTACTGGGGTGGGGGTTATCCTCAATGTTGACCATACGATTCAGATGGACGTTTTCCTTTCCATTTACCTATGTGGGTATCTACTCCTGATGAAGGAAAATGGTGGAGTTAGAGTATCCACATGTATGATGGTGTCCCCTATGGAAGGAGGGAAGTGTTTTGGGTTAGCCATCCCTGTAATCACCCTAATGTATCACCACCAGCATCATACATATATATAGGGGAAGATCACCACATAGAATATTTGGGCCTGTTCAGGTGTTATGGGGTTTGATGAAGTATCATTTAGGAGGTTATGAGTACCTTAGAATATAAAACATACCCATTATTAATTTCAAACCATTTTGGCAGTGCATCAGTAGGGTAAGGCTCATTACACTAAAGGATTGGGACGTTAGGGCCTTCCAGAGCCATTATGTCCACTTATCCTTCAAACCCTATAGGTTAGTTCCCACGGGTAGTACAATTAATAATGGTGGGGTAATCATTGAGGCTCATGCCTATATGTTATCACTTCATGAGGTCATCTTCTCTTCCTGCATTGATGTGAGTATTCTCTATGAATAGTACTCACCTTTTCTATTTTTCCATTAGTTTTGGTGTGTTTAGTCAATATTCCCTCCCCATATTCATGTCCTCTTTGATAATCATCTTATGGTGGATCTAGTTCAAGATGATATTCACCAGGGAGGAGAATCGGGTTAAGGTAGGCTTCCCTCCCCATGATGCAGAGATTGGATTATCCTAAATTTATGTGGATATCAGATCTACTTGAATAACAATGGGAAGTTATCAACATTATTATGTGATGTTAGAAGATTTACACCAACTATTGTGGTCAATTTGAGGCCTAGAAATAAACTGGTTTCATGAGGACCAACATCCCTAAAATCACCTCACAAGAATGTGAGGTTTTTACCATTACTCTCACTGTCTTTAGAAGTGAAAAACAACATAGTCACAATGAGTTTTGATCCTATGAGTGAAAAAATGCCTTTTCTATTATTTATTGTCACATTTTAGAAATGTATGACTTAGAGAACAACAAACTCAGATGCTGAGCTATGGGTAATACAGTTCCAAGAAGAGCTTCACATAGAATTCTTAGCTCATGTCACTTCCCCCATGAGCGTTACTTTCAAATACTAAACCTCTAAGGTTAAGGATTTTCACCAGGGCCTTGATGAAATTATGGAATGTGTGAATGGTTGAGTGTACTATTCACCTTTGGTGAAAAAGATGGTGGTTTGGGGTATACTAGAGGTTATCGTGTATAAATAGGGCTATCCCACCATCAAGAGAATTGTAAGGTAGATCTTGTCTATGTATTCAAATGGACAAGTTTCTATTATAACTGTGTTGAAATATTTTTAACTTTTTTTGACATAGTAGGAAGCCATAGAAAACTAGACCCTCCCACTATCCCCAGTATATTCTACCAGGGTTTGGTTTTTTGTGCTAAATTGAGCAGTGGCCAATGAACCGGTGATGAGGGTTCCCCAATTCAATTATATCTGATGAGGGAGGAAATTACCATCCATGGAGCAACATCCTCAACATGAATTCCTTTTGGGGGGCTTCATTAATGCCTTTGGTATTGGAACCTTCTGGAGATACTTCCTCTGAGTGGAAAGGGAAAAGGATGTGCTCTTAATTTTCAGATCCCTCACCCCAAGAATCCTCAAGTAAGTGTTAAATTTGTTTCTTCCCCTATTTTGGACCATTCTAGAAACATATCCCAAATTTTAAAAAATGTGTAGGTCCTCATTTATCTCTCTTGTAGGAGAATGTATCTACTCCTGAGGATGTGGGTGAGTGTTTTATTTTCTTAGTAGAACATTTTTTTAGTTTCAGCCCATCAAGAAGCAGACACAACTCAAGTGTTAGACCTGTTAGGACCAATGCCTATTTTTGATGTTCCAAAAAAAATTAGATTTTACCTAACATAGAAAAAAATGATTTTATAATATACTCATACAGGTATAAACTCTTCAACAGATTTATCTTTGGTGTTGTCATGTTTTATTGAATGTGAATACTTATTCAAAAACTGGACACATCGTTTACTTTGTGTCATTCCACATGATATTTCTTTCACACTTGAATCCCTCAAGGGTTCTGAGAAAATCATGAAATCATAAAAACAACTTGGGGTGTAATTAGGATGCTCATCATAAGAGGTCATCACCTCCTATCTTGAAGATGTGGTTGGGGTATCAGATGTTGTTAGCGATGTAACTGAGAAAGGTATGTTTATAACATCAGTTATATATGTTGGTCACCAGGTGATATAATTTCACTTATCCTATGAATGATAAACTCATATGCCTCTTTTTATAGTTCCTTCACCCCAGATCTCAGAGTTTTTAGTCTCTAATTCCATGGGAATACCTCTGATGGAGTTGACCACCAATGTCATCAAATACCGTGTGCATGACTCCCTCACTTAGAGACTTAGTCCCAAAATATTTTCATATTCCTGAGATGGGCTTGGGTCATGGTATGAAGTCTATTTCACTTTACCAGTCGATGGAGGGAGGTTTGGAGTTTACTTTTAGAGGCCCCTTTGTAAGTGATGAAGGATTAGTTGGGTCATCTTTAGTTTATCTTCACAGCCCTTGGTTATGATGGTTTTGATTATACCTCCCTTTATGCTCAGTTGAGTGAGGTGATCTCTTTGTGGGAGAAAAGGTGGTCCCTTAAATTAATGGTCATATTATATTAGCATTCCTCTTCAATAAATAAAATTTGGGATGAAACCTTAAACAAAGCTTCATAGCATTTGATGGAGACAACATCCCACCGAGACATGGTGAGTATTGGGAAGGTTGAAATTGTCCCTTACAGTATGAAATTATCTATATTAAATAAGAGATATCTTGATTTCTAAATGTACTTAAAATATTATAGAAAAATATACTAGAGATGAAGGGTCTCTTTAACATGGTGGAGAAGGCCATGCTTGACACTGTTACTAGGGTGTAGGATTTATAGTGAATTATGGAGGTGGAAACTAAATTTGTTGCTCAATTACACCAATCCATTATCACCCTGTAGGAAAGGTATGAATATATTAGGGACTCCTCTAAACACATGTTGTGACATGAATTTAATTTCATTACTTTTATTGTGCCTTTATATTCATGGGAGAGACTCTGGTATGTGGAGATTCCACTTTCTTCATGCTATCAATGAATAGATATTCCAAACATTATATGTCTTTTTCTGGTTTTCTTTAATTCATGATGTACTTGATATTTCATTGACCTAATGTTGCATGAATCATCAATTATACCCATCCATCGTAAAATATCAAGTAAACCTAGATGAATATACTTGAATGTTTAAACCATAACATAATTTTCTTGAGAAACACTCATGAATGCCCACTAACATGAGATTCTTCATTGAGGTATATGATCACTTATCTTGAGATTACCTAATTTAAAAAAGAATAATTTGGGTAAAATACTTTTCCTTGAGGGAAAATTCTCATTTTTTTAATGTTAGTAGACTTAGTGAGCATAGTTTGATTTTTTCTTAGGCCATATAGTGGGCCCCATAAGATTTGTATCTTTTTTATTTATATAACCCTATTTTTTCCTATGATTCATATAGGATAATTCCTAGTAGGAATGGAATTTTCTTTTTCTCATGCCTCCCTCTTACAAGTTTTCATTCAAATAGGCTTTGTGCCTTTTCCATTTATGAATGCTCAATATTGCTCGAAACACACAAATCACATGTCTAGTGAGCAGAGACTTGACTTTTTTCAAGGGTTCCCATATCAGGTTTTCAACTAGATGATCATTATATATCCTTTAAGGTCTTACAAACTTGATCATTGTTGTAGTTTAGGTTATTTTGACTCATACCTTCTATTTCTATAATTTATGATATTTTACCTTGAACCTTTCATTGGTGGTTTTTTAGAGTCTTCTATTTTGGACATTGTATTGTTTTTACTATTACTATTTTTTAGGTAATATTCATCATACATTTTAACGTTGGGTGGTAAGACACATGTCATGTAGTTTAACATCATGAGGTAAGGACATATGTCGTGTAGCTTAATTTCATGCAGTAAGGACATCTTTCCTAAAGTTCAATGTCATGTGGTAAGGAAATCTATCATGAAGTTTAATTCCATGAAGCAAGGACTCATGTCATGTAGTTTAATTCCCCACAGTAAGTAATCTTATTATGATGTTAAACGTCATGTGGTAAGGATGTAAATATGCTACATAGTTTAACATCTTGCTTCCAGGGAATATTTCATTTAGTTTATTTTCATGTGGTAAGGACATAAATATGTTATGTAGTTTAAGGTTTTTCTTCCAATACATCTACCATGTAGTTTAATGTCATGTGGTAAGGACTTAAATATTCTATGAAGTTTAAAGTATTATTTTCAAGATATCTATTTTGAAGTTTAACATCATGCGGTGAGGACATAATATGCTATGTAGTTTAAATTCTTTCTTCCTAGACATGATTGATGAAAATGGAATATCGGGAAAAATTCTATAGATGAACCAAAACACCCTTAGGTTGTGAGTTATGCCATGTTGTTTCAATGGATCATGATGACTTGAGTTCTTTTCTTGTATGGAGGAGATGCCTCTAGTTGGTAGGTCAAATACCTTATGTTTCAATATCATGTTCAAAAAAATTTTTTCCTACTCATTTCCAAGGGTTAAGAAATATTTTAGAGATGGTATATGTGGATGGAAAAAATATAGCGAAGCCTAGTCCACCAAGATATTTGAAATAGGGGTTGAGAAAGTCATAACCCAAAATCTTTAGTCAATGAATATAGAATGGGTCAAACATGTCAGGGATGATCCTTAACACCTAGAGGTGTTGGGTTCCATCACAGTGTCACCAAGGCTCACAAGGATCATTGTTCCTTTTCTGCAAGGTGGCTATGTCTCTGGTTGGTAGGTCAAAACACTTATGCATCGATATCATGGTCAAAAAGAGGTGTCCCAACCCTTTTTTGAGGGACATGAAATATTTTTAATGACCTAAACATCTTGATGAAGAAGTGAGAAGTGGAGAGAAATATATTTAGTAAGGTTTATAGAACCCTGGGGTAGTTTAACTCTTAGTTGGGAAGCTTGGGCCCTATGACATGTGGTTTCAATTCATGGGGTGTAGGCCATAAAAAGGTTCAAAAATGGAGTGTTGAATTCCTAATTTGAGAAAGGGTACAAATAACAGTGATGTAACATCAAGGATGTAAAATCTTCTTGAATAGTTTGGTTATGAAGATTTTAAACCATGGTACAATGTGCTCAGATCATGAGGATGATATGGGGAAATCATGTCGGGGATGACCCAAAACACCCTAAGGTTTTACATTCCACTAAGGTGATTTTAGGGATCACAAGGATTATAAATCCCTTTTACAAGGTGATAATCAATTTCATTGAAGGCCATAAGCTCATATATAGGATTCATAAACATAAATGAATAGTCAAATATAGTGTCTCTTGAAGTTGGGTAACTTATTCCAAAGTCCATTAGAGGTTTTCAGTGATATGAGGTGCTCAAATCCTAGAGTGTGATTTGTAGAAAATGTAATATTCAATGAGGGTTAGAGAACCTTAATAGTTGTGTCTCTTCCTAGTGAACATTTTATCACGATGAGGAAATGTGACAAATCATTACACTAACTTTTTCCTTGAATAAGGGGTCCATTGAGAATGACTTGGTCTTTATTAGGTTCACAAAGTGTTCCCTATAAGATTTATTCCTTTATCGTTTATGATCTAATTTTTTTCCTAAACTCTAGATATAAAGAGTTTAGTGAGCGAAGACATGAATTTTTCTCAGACCTCCCATTTGCATGTTTTCAACATGGAAAGTTTTATTTCTCTTTCACAAGAAGTTTAAGGTATTGTGATTTTTACCATAAAAGGATAAATTTTAATGTCATAAAAAATTAACTAAAGTGTACATAGTTTAAGGTAACGATGCACATAGATCTGGTATGAGGGGAATGTTTCAAAATAGCCAAATTAGGATAGACAGGGTTAAGAGTACCCCTAACATCCTTTTGAGAGAGAGATGAAAATGTTGTAAATCACGAATTGAGATTCTCAATACATGAGTAATGATATGGTACAATCATACCAGGGATAGCTCATAACACCCTAAGGTGTTGAGTTTTATCATGGTGACATTAGGGCTCACAATGATTGGAAATCCCTTTTTAAAGGTTATGATTCATTTGGTTGATGGAAATAAGCTCATATGTATGATCCATATGTATACATGAATAGTAAAAAATGGTCTCTTGAAGTTGGGTATCCTTTTCCAATGGCCATGGAAGGTTTTCGGAAACCCAAGCCCTCATGACATGAAGTGCAATTTATTGGATGAGGGGCTTAAAAGTTGATAGAATAACCCCATACTCTAGTTAACTAGGGTCATTCTCTTATGATCCTTTGATAAGAAGTGATGATGGGTGATGGTCAACACATTTTAATGTCATGTATTAGGGATTCATTATTATTCATTTTAATTTCATGTAACATAGAAATTTTATTTTACATGCATTTTAACATCATGTGGTAAGGACATTGGGACCAACATGAAAGTTGTGTAAGATATCCTTGGGGAAACCTTCCACATTTTGGGGGAATTTACAAACATGAAGCATATTTTATCCATGAAAAGGATTATTTGTGGGTATCTATATTTTAGATGCCTTCTTGTTCATATTTATCACATGTGAAATAAAGATATAAATAGATCTCAATTGTACATAAGAAAAAATATCTTGTATGACTTGGACCTATTTAAAAAAGAGTTTTATGATCCTTTGTGGTCTATTAAATATAAATACCATTAACCATGCAGTTTAATGTCATGTAGTTTGTACATTCACTGAATATTTCTATCCCATTAAAAGGAGGGGTGTATTTTTTTCATTTTATATGTTGTGGATGAACCCATGAGTGGAGGTCTGGGTGTTTCTATATATCCTATGATGAAAGGAAATAATTTTTATGTTTTTCTTGCATGAATGCTCCTTATACAAGCCTAACTCGTACATAGGGATGAGGAGATATTTTGGTTTTATCAAATCTAGACTTAATAATCAAAGATCTAAGTGTCACTATGTATCCTACAATAATAAGGATCACTCCACACATAGTTCTTGAATAGGAAATTATTTATGCAAGTCTAACCCATACATAAAGGGGGAATTGTTCCCATTGATTGTTGTAGCTAGGATCATTATTAGAGATCCAGACATCACTAAATATATTGCGATGAAAGGAATAAAGCCACACATAGTTCTTGAATAGGAAACTCCCAGTGTAGGTCTGACCAATATGTTGAGGGGTGCATTTTTTCATTTATTATTGTAGTTGGGCCTCGGATTATAGATATAGGCATCACTATGTATCATGTGATAAAAATAATCAATCTATGTTTAGTTCTTGAATGGGAAACTCCTTACACAGGTTTGACTTATACACAGAGTGGAGAATGTTTTCCATTGATTGTTATATATAGGCCTAGGATTGGAGATTCAGGTGTTAATATGTTTCATGTGATGATGGGAATTGATCCACATGTAGTTTATGAATGGGAAACTCCCTATGTAGGTCATACCCATACACAAAAGGGTGGTATTATTCCCATTGATTATTGTTGCTGAACACATGATTTGAGATATAATAATTACTGAATATCTTGTGACGATAGGAATCAAGCCACACATATTTCTTGAACATGAAACTCCCTACACATATCTGAACCATATGAAAAAGGGGGAATTATTCCCATCGATTGTTCTAGTCAGTCCCATGATTGTAGATCCAGGCGTCACTATATATATTATGATGATATGAATCAATCCACGCATATTTATTGAATGTGAAACTCCCTATATTGGTATGGCCCATACACAGAGGGGGAATTGTTCCCATTTATTATTTTAGTTAGGATAAATATTATATATCTGAGTGTCACTACATATCCTATTATGATAGGAATCAAGACACATGTAGTTCTTGAATGTTAAACTCCCTATGTAGGTCTGGCCCATATGTGGAGGGTGTAATTGTTCCCATTTGTTATTATAGCTAGACTAAGGATTTTATATTCGGGTGTAACTACATATCTTGTGATGATAGGAATCAAGACACATGTAGTTCTTGATAAACCATGTAGTTTAATGTCATATGGAAAGGGAGCATGCTCCTCAATGTGAAAAGGGAATATTATGACTAGAACCAAGACAAGAGGTATGGGTGTCACTATGTATCCTATGATGGTAGGAATCAATCCACATGTATTTCTTGAATGGAGGTGTGGTGAGAGAAAAACACCAATTATAGTGGTCCTATCAGGTGAGGTCAAGATAATACACGTTTTCATGTTATGCAAGGGATATAAACCATGATGTTTAACATCATATAGAAAAGACTCATAGTGTTCCATTTAAGGTATTGCATTCAAAACCATGCTAACCTTACTATGAACTAATATGTCTCTATCATGTGTGGAAACATTTACCAAAATTCCTAAGCTCATCTGAGCTATGATCAGTGTGAGAAACAAATAATTGAAAAGGTTTCCCACACCACATAGTAGAAATTAATGGATGGAAATGGGAAATTTGTATCATGTGGTGGTCAGTCCAAGATATAGGATCTAGGAATCCATACGTATGTCATTTTGGTGAGAATCAATCTATATGTAGTTCTAGAAATCTGTGAAGTTTTTTTTTCATGTGTTATGGAATTTAGTCATGAATTTTAATGTCATGTAGTAAGGAATAATGTGGCTCAATGTAAAGGAAGAGGAATATCATGGATGGGACCCATATTCATGTTATGGATGTCACTACATATCCTATGATGGAATGAATTAAGCAATGTATAATTCTAAAAAAACTATGTTGTTTAGTTTCATGTGGCGAGGGCAGCATCCATACATTTTAACATCATGCGGTAAGGATGAGGGTCACCTGATGTGGAAAATAAGGCTTGGACATTATCATGAAGTCTGATATCTTGTGACTGGGATGAATAAATTTTTTCTAGACCCATGATTTTGGATATGAGTGTCACTATATATCTTTTTATGGAAGGAATCAAGCCATGTGTTTTTCTTGGATGGGGAATTCCCAATGTGTATCTGACTCATAGATAAGGATGGGGGAACTTAATTTCTATTTTTCAAAGATCCATCTCAAGTTTAGTGAATCATTAGTGAGATGATGATTCTAGTGAAGTTTAATTTCATGCAATGAGGATGTTTACCATGCATTTTAATGTCGTGTGGTGAGGAAATGTTCCAGACAGTTTAACATCGTGTGGTAAAGATGAGTCTTCTATAGTTAAATGTCATTTGGCAAAGATGTGTTTCATATAGTTTAATTTCATGTGGTCAAGAAAAGTTTGGTCAACTTAACTTCATGTGACCAGGATGATTTTGTGCATTTTAATATCACGTGACTAGGAAAAGATTTTGAATTTTTAACATCATGCGACCATGTGAGTTTTTGATTTTTTAACATCATGCGACTATGATGAGTTTGTGCAGTTTTAGAATCATGTGACCAAGACATGTTTGGGCAGTTTTAACATCATGTTACTAGGATAAGAATAATTCTGGATGTAGCTATGAAAAGTATTTCTTGAGAAACATTTTATTGGTTAGGGGTGTGATGTGTTCCTTGTACATTATGGATAGTGAGTAAGACCCATAATGATAGACCTTGTGTATCATATAAGGCCATTCCCATTTGGATTCCAACTTTGGAGGATTATTTACTATTATCATTTAGGATCTGAGATCTGGTACAAGTTCTCCTTAAAGAAACTAATATAGCTGAAACTTTTTATTTAAGGTTCGTGAAATCTGATTCTAATGTATTTCAAGATTGTGTAGTGTGCCCAACCTTTTCTCATTGATACTCTCTAGTTAATCCAACCACCTTTTCAATTTATCATCATCTAAGTGTTTTTTTCAAATATATATTTGAAATAAAAGAAACTATTAGTCCCACACAACCAAATACCCTGAGAGGGGGGGGGGTACCTTTTCAATTTCTCATCATATGAGTGTTTTTTGAAAATAGATATTTGAAAAGAAGGAAAAAAGTAGTCCCACATGTCCAAATACCCTGAGAGGGGGTGAATTAGGGTATGACAGATTTAAACCTATGCCCCTTTGGATCATGTTTCACTATTATGAAAAAATCTCTTCTATCTATTTCCCATAGAAAAGTATTAATAGAAATGAAATCATGCACACGACAAAAATTGTTTTACATGGTTCACCCTCACTGTGCTACATCAAATGTGCATACACAGGCGATGTTCCGATGTACCAAATCCACTATAAGCGCACTATTTTTTATAATGTTTGGAGTAGACTCACTATCCCTTCTGGTTTACAAATAATTACAATTTGAAATCTCACTACTCTCTCAACTAAAGTGTGTTCACTACTTCTTCAGAAGATCAACTCCCAATTTACAGACACGTATGTCTCTTCAATTGAATGAATACCTATGTCCTCAAATTTATATAGATTCTCTATTGATGTTATACTTTCATCTATATATGAATACTAATTTACCATAGAATTGAACTAGGAAACCTCAAATTTTATTCGGAACCCATACTGTGACTTGTGCGTAATTCCCTTGCCTTGCGTACAAAATATCTCCTTTTGCACGTAGTCCCAACTCCACTTTTTTTGCAACCTCAAAAATTATGTGCAATCTTAATTTTACAAGCAATGTTAAATTCTATGAAAAACATCAATTTTTATGCGCAACACCAATTTTTTCGCAAAAACTCCCTTTGCTTATTTTTTATGAGCATCCTATCTAAGATCTTCTCTAAGTCTAGAGCTACTTTGAATGAGGGGGGTCACCTCTTATTTATAGGCGTTTTCGACCCCCCTACGCAAACCCCACCATGTAACAGAAAATATCCTATTATGCATGCAATGATTTTCATGCAAGAACCATTTTTCACACATATCTTAGATTTTTCACACAGCTCATGCCTTTTCCATTTTTCGGCATTCTGATCCTGAAACACATTTTGGGAAAATATTCCAACTTACTTTCACTATGTTTCAAAAAACCAATTTATCACACATTCCATGGTTTTCATGCACCACTCCAATATTTTTTGCGCCTTCCTTTTCCAAAAAAACATCTCTCCATTTTCTTATTTTCAAGGCCACAAATTTGGAAAACACTGGAAAACAACGCCACCTTGTATCTACTTTTTTTGTACCACCTCAAGATCATTCATTCCATTGTTGAGGTTATTATATAAATCATAGATTATCAGAAAAATCTATTGAACCTGAAAAATCACCATGGATTCCCCCTTTTTCAACAAAATGAACTTAAACCCACCCTTTCAACAAAAAAAACATCGAGGCCCACTTTGTCAACAAACACAACCAACCCAAAAATGCTTTGATGATGACCTGAGATATTTTTTCCCAAAAATATTCCCCTTTGGTTTTGTTGAAAACTCTTTCATAAAATGATACCTCATTAATGCTTCAACCACCGTTCACCTCTTATGATTCCGATAGCGATCAAGGATTCATTGAACACAAGCTCTAAGACCACATGAGTAATGCTCGGTGTGAGAAAAAAGAGTAAATGTAATGTCCGTCAATGAATCACTTAATTTTATGACACCAATTATTGATACCAAACTGATACCAATTTCTAATTGCTGGAAAACTTCAGACACATTTCCAACAACACTATTATGCTTTTATCACGATTATCAGCTGTCGTGGTATCTATTCTTTGATCGATCACTTCTAGCATCATTAGATTTAACTCTCCCACTATTACATTTCTCCCCCTATATCACTAATCCATCTAACAACTTCTCCATGTGTCTTGACATAAGACATATTCTCTTATAAAAAAACACTTTATCCCCTTGAACAGTCACATTTTCTCCCCCTTTTTCAATGAACCAAAAGGTCACTCCTTTTTGGTCTACAATAAGGTAAAATGTAGATTAGAACATTAGTGGAAAACGCATAATAGCTCTTGGAGAGGGGGTCCCAAATCCAAACTTTTTCAAGTGCGGGGATTTGACTGAACTCCCATAGCCAGTCGATACCTCTCAAAAGATTCCTTGGGTACGACATTTTTCAGAATGTCTGCAACCTGTAGTTCTATAGGAACATACTCCAACTTCATGATTCCCTACTCAACTTTCTCCTTGATAAAATGATATTTTATCTCAATGTGTTTTTTCCTCAAGTTATGGACAAGGTTTTTGATGAGATTTATAGAACTTGAGTTATCACAATAGATTTTGATCGGAGTCTTCGCTTCAACGCCCATATCATTAATCTTATACTTCATAAACCATAATTGTATGCATGCTTGATTGTATTCAATATACTCTTTTACTACGGTGCTCAATGAAATGAAATATGGATTCTTTCTTATCCAATAAATACACACTCCACAAAGACAGAAAGAACCTCCCGATGTTGATTACATGTCATCTGCTGATCCATGCCAATCAACATCTATATATCCCAATAACTTGTGTTGAGATTTGTCATTATATATTAGACTGAAATACACAGTGCCCTTAATATAACAAAGTATTTTTTTACTACAAGCATGTGGATTTATTTGGGATTACTTTGATATTGTGATTCTTGACATGTGGAAAAGACAATATCAGGCCTTGTCACTATCAAGTGAAATAGGCTTTCAATTATTTTCATGTACTCTGCGATATTAATCGGATTTCCTTTATCATCTTTTGACAATTTCATCTTGGTAGCAACTAAAGTCTTCACTTAATTAGAATTTTCCATCCCAAATCACCTCAGAAACTCCTTGTAAATTTTGTTATTGATAGATAAATGTGTCATTCCTACCTTGTGTCACCTATAGGCCAAGGAAAATTTTCATCCCACCAATCATTGACATTTAGAACTCACTTTCCATGAGCTCCAAAAACTGTCTGTACTGAGCTTCATCTGATCCACCAAATATTATGTCATCGACCTAAACTCGCACCATCATCCTTTGATTATTATTATTGTTGAAATAGAGATTGTAATCAACTCCATCATGGTGAAATCCATGTTTCTTAAAATATTAATCAATTATTGAATATCAGGCTCTTGGTGCTTGTTTCAGCCCATATAGTGCCTTCTTTAACCTACAAACTTTCTTCTCATCTTCATGAATGATAAAACCACATGGCTTCTCTATATACACTTATTCTTCCCGAACCCCATTGAAAAATGTGGACTTGACATCCATCTAGAAAACATTGAATTTCCATTGCACTACAATGGCTAGGAATAGCTTAATTTTCTCCAGACTTGCAATAGGTGAAAATGTCTCATCAATATTAATGTCCCCTGTTTGGGAGTACCCTTTGCACACTAGTCATGTTTTTTTAGGATCACAACACCATCCTCATTCATTTTGTTGTGAAAGACCCATTTTGTCCCAATGACATTTTTATTTTCTATCCTTGAAACAATCTCATAGGTCTGATTCATCCCAATATGGTTTAGATTTTCATTCATCTCCTGAACCCAGTTTTCATCTTCAGTTGCATTAGAAAAACATTTAGGCTCTACCTGAGATATGAGGGATGTCTGTTGCTGTGAGTTCATCCTTCTTATCTGAACTTGAGTCATCTGGACACCAATGATATTATTCCTGTCAATCTTAGCTCCACTCTTTGGATTCTTAACCAATATATATTTGGATTCTTCTTTCTCATCATCAGTGTCTTCTTCTGAATCAGAATCTTCCACTTCTGCTCCCCCTGTTTTTTTGCCTCCTCATCACTTTCATTAGGAAAATTTCCAATGAATTGTTAAATATTCTATTTGTTTTCCACTATAGTGACATCATTGATCTCGACTACCTTTCCCAACCTCTAGTAAAAGATTTTTTTTGCCTTTTATTTTTCCTAATTAGAAAAGGAATATTCTCTCATCTCCACAAGACTCAAATTTCCTATTTTTCTCCTTGTTGAGGATAAAGCACTTACTTCCAATGATTCAAAAGTATTTCACTATTGGATTATTTCCATACCACATATAATACATAGTCTTTCCTTCCTTCAGAGACAACAAAACTCCATTAGAAATGTAGACAGATGTCAACACTGCTTCCTTAAAAAACATATCTGGTAGTTCTTTTTCTTTAAGTATTGTCTTAGACATATTGTTGATGGTATGATTTCTTCTTTCAACCACTCCATTCTGTTGAGGATTTCTCAATGAGTAAACTTGATGCCTTATCTCATGTTTTTTTAGATAGTCTTCCACCTGACTGTTTGTGAATTTCGTACCATTATCAGTACAAAACATCAGAATTTTATGTCCAAGAATTATTCTGCACTCCCTTCGGTAGTTCTTTAAGCAGCTGAACACATTGGACTTATGGTCAATAACAAATTCCAATGCCATTCTACTATATTCATAAATAAAAATAATGTAGTACCTCTTTCCGCAAATTTCTCTTGGTGTGATAGGATGACAAACATCAGCATGCACCAATTCGATCACTCTTATTGACTTTTTTTTCTTTGCCTTATAGGTCTTTAAGATGATCTTCCCTTTTTAGCATACATCGCATGTTTGAGTATGATCCCATGATAGCTTAGGGAGGTCTCTAGCTACATCACACATTACCAAATATTCTAGGGATGGATGACATAAATGACCAAGTAGTTTATGCCACAACTTGTTTTCTTCCTCTATGGATAAAAAGAACATATATTCTTCTCCACTTACCAGGTAGAGATTTAAATTTCTTCTTTTTCCCTATAGGATCATTGTTCCATCACTTCCCTTGATAAAAAATGTCTTCTTGGTAAACTATATAGAATTCCCTAAGTCGCACAGTTGAATGAAACTGAGAAAATTGTGAGTGAGACCTTCTACAACCAAGACATCAGCGCGCCTTATTTCTTTTCCCCCAAACCTGGTCGTTCTAAATCAAATTATCTTCAGGCCTTCATTTTTTCCAAACTTGAAAAATCCTTCTTTGTCATATTTTATTCCTACAATCAAATCCTTATTTCCTATCATGCGAGACGTACAACCACTGTCAACGATGTAGGATCGAAATAATGATGTAGATGCTCAATATACAAGGGGGGGGGGGTGAATTGTACACTTTAAAAATTCCTTTGGAACCTTTAAAGTTAGTTACGAATAACTATGTTTTCCTTAAGCAAAAGAAAGGGATAAATTCAAAAAAGTTATACTAAGAAAATTAACAACACCTCTAACACCAAATGAAAACTTGGAATAAGGAATGAAGTTATAAACTTCAAGTCCTATGAACTTGCTTAAAACTAGAAAGAGATTCTGAAAGTAGGTTTTAGAAATTATGGTTCCGGAAGTTGAAACTTAACCAAATATTATAAAGTGAGATTCTACCTTAAAGCATATAGAATCTGAATGAAATAGAGTACAAGAAAGGAAGTATAAGAAAGTTATACTTTCCTTACAATACAATATGCATCGGAAACAAACAAGTAGTAAAACTACAAGTAACAAGATATAAGTCTTTTAACCCAAAGAGAAGGGTATCCAACAACCTTGGATAAAGGTGTATTGATTTATACTTTCAAGAAAGTCTGTCTTACCCACACCAGGGTAATCCCTCGATACAAAGATCGAAGTCTCTGTCTTACTATTCCCGCAAGCCCTCATCTTCAAGGTAGTTGGCAACCTCTGTCTTCCTCAGCAAGGAAGCCCTCGAACTTCAAGGTAGTCGGCACCTCTATCTCCCTATCCCCGGAAGTCCTCGAATGTAATCACTAACATTCGGAGTCTCATGAAGCTTTGAGAGTTAATAAGAGCATCTCTCTCTAGAAATCACTTCAACAACATGTGTGAACAATGTCGAAGAAGTTCTTATGAGCTCTTTCAAATGAGCTCCTATTTATAGGCAAGGTCAGCCTCCTTTCCAATGGTCATATTTTCCTTAAAAATCAGAAGGACCTATACACGTGTAATGGAACCAACGGTTAGTTTATAATAGAATAGACGACATCATTTTATAACAAAACAAGTGTAACAGAATGTACGACATCGTTTTAAGTCTAACTCAAAAGTTCGGAGTCTAAAAAAAATTATTCATAGTCTAAATAGATTCGGAGTGTATAAACAAAGATAATCAGATTCTGTTTAATAGGTGAATTAGGAGTGAGAATTCGAAATCAGAATTCGGAATGAGAATTCATCATTATAATTAATAATGAGAATTCGTAATCAAGATTCGTCATTAGATTTCGATGTCGAATCTTCATGAGAGTTCGTATCCAGAATTTAGAGTAGAACTTTATCAGAGTTCGTATCCAGAATTCGGAGTTGAACTTTATCAAAGTTCGTATCCAGAATTCAGAGTAGAACTTTATCAGAGTTCATATCTAGAATTCGGAGTGGAACTTTATTAGAGTTCGTATCTAGAATTCAGAGTGAAACTTCATTACAGTTCTCATCCAGAATTCGGAGCCTAAAACAGAATGCTTCATATCAAAGTTTTAAACGATTCCGAGAATATAGAAATGAATCTGATTCTTATACTTAAGAAATATATGGATATAGACAATGAAAATATGATAAGGATAATTTTCCTTACAAAAGATATTTTCCTTATAAAATAAATTTTCCTTATAAAAGCAATTTTCCTTATAAAAGCAATTTTCCTTATAAAAGCGTTTTCCTTATAAAAGCAATTTTCCTTATAAAAGCGATTTTCCTTATAAAAGTGATTTTTCTTATAAAAGAGATTTTACTTATAGATAATGTGTTTGTGATTTTCCAAATAAGAAGGAATGGAAAAGTCATAAGGAAAACCTTATTGACTCCACAATCTCCCCCTTTTTGGAAAGCACAAACATCCTTACGAAAAAGTAAGTCTGAGAAGAAAGAAAACATTAAGGCTTATCTCCCTTTGCTTATGGATGTTGATGAATACGACTAACTCCCCCTTAGGCTTTTAATCTCTAAGGATCATATTCTAGATTTCCGAAATGATATTTCATTAAAAAATAATAATGTATTCTTTAATGAAAAACTCCCCCTTAGATAAACTCTATTAGAGTTATTTTTCTTTCTCACCCTTTGTTCAGATTCTTTTTCCTTTCCCCCCTTTATTAGGGTTCTTTTACTTATCCCCCTTTGTGATTTTCAAAAAGAATTCGAGGGAATGGAAAATATAACAAATTACCTGAAAAATTAGTAGCAACAACAAAAGAGACAAACAAGCACAATTTTCATTAAGTTTGTAAGTTCAACAACAAGGAAGTTAAGATACAACAAAAGATCAGATTTTTCTATTTTGGATCTTTTTCCTTCACCATGAGACCCTTAAGAATAGTCTTTATCTTCTTCAAGTCTTTATATTCTTCCTCATCTTGCTTCTCTAACACAACAATTCTTGCACTTTGAGCTTCAATATTTTCTTCCTGAGCTTGAAGCTTTTCTTCCGGAGATTGAAGCTTTTCTTCCTGAGCATGAAGCTTTTCTTCCTGAGCCTTCAAGATTTGTTCTTGCTTTAACAACTTCTCTTCAAACTCAATCTGATGATCCCTTTAATACTTCCAGTTTTGAGAAACAAAATTTAGCTTCCCATTCAGATATCTGACTTCTTAAATCCGGAAATTCTTTTCATCTGTCAAATTTTCTTCAAAGGATGAAGTATGTTCATTTATCTTCCTATCTTTTGTCTCAAAGGAATCCTTCAAATTATCTTGGAATTCATCAAAGAGTCTCATTTCTTCTACAGTATTCCTCGACCAACTAGTCATCCTCTTGCAAGATCTTTTGTGGGCTTCATTCCCGACAAAGAAAGTTTTGAACTGAGCCTCAATCTCAACACATTTGTCCATAACCATGGATACAGAGTCTGTTTTCATATTCAAAGCATGTTGGAGCATCTAGAATCTTGAATCAATACTTGAGAAAGTCGGAATAGTACCTACCAACTTCTTTAATGACTGAACAACAAAGTCATGCCCCAACGAAGATGAATCTGAATCCGATACTTTGCTTGGAGAATTTTCTTCTTCAATTTTCTCAAGCTTTCTCTTTGAGGAACTACCAAATTCCCTTCTATTTATAGCCACTGAGCTTAGGGTATCAACAATGAGTTGCTTTCCCTTGTCCTTTTTCAGAATAGAGTCCTGTTCCGGAGTTCTCTTTTCACTGTCAGATACTTGAACAACATTTTCATCATCATCAACATCTTTTTGAGTACCATCCTCTACATTCTCCATTTGAGCAATATCATATAGAAGTTGTTCTTCCTCTGCATGATAAGCTACTTCCTGTTCTCATTTCTCATCATCCTTCCCTGGAGTTACTAACTTAGATGATTTAGCTTCTGAAGTTCGGAGCGACAAATGTTCCGAAGTTGTCCCCTTATAATCATCTACTTGCTTCAAAACATCTCCGGTCTCACCACTACCTTCAGCAACTTCTTCTTCCTCTTCCACATGCTCTATCTGCTCAACTTCCTCAACAGGCTTAGCAACTTCCTCTTCCAGAGCAACAAAGTTTCTTCCTGGAGTCTCAGGTATATATTCCAAAGAAAAAGATCTTGGAATGGGAATGTTTCTGGAGGCCATCTTAGTAAAATTTAACAAAGTCTGAACCACCTCAGCTTCAGAAATCTTTTTCTTAAGCTTCTTTTCTTTCACTTGTTTTTCTAGTTCATCCACTGTTCTTTCTTTCAAGGCCTTAGCCTCCGCAGGATCCAATCCAAATTGAGGCTCCCCCTGCACTCTCTTCTCTTTGATCTCCCTCAACTTAGCAACTAGATCATCAGGGTAATCTTTCTTCTTCTTCGGTTTTGGAGGTGCAGAATGAACTTCCATAGATTTGGGATTCTCTGCTTTGACTACAACTTCCTTGAACTTTCTCTTCTTCACTATCTTAGAAGATTCAGGTTCAGAAACTTTCGGAACCGCTTCTTCTTGAGCTGGAAAATCAACAAACTGACCAGTCTTTTTATTAAAGGCTACATACATCCTTTTGAGAGTACCATCACTCACCAACATAATCATTAAAACTCTTGGCTTAGACTTTCAAGCCTCCTTGAAAGACTCAAGGCACCGAACAATTAACTTTGAGATGATAGCTGGATACATTAAGATCTGAGCTCTAAAATTTCCTTTCTTAACATTCTCAAGTGTAATAAGAATGTGTTTCATCAGATTAAACTTCCTCAGATTTATCAGAAAATCTAGGATGTAGATCTCGCTCTTCTTCAGACTATCTTTGTCACCCTTCCTCGGTACGATAAGACCTTGTACCCATAATTCTAGAATCCAAAAATTCGTAGAAAGATAAGAAATCTTCGGAGCCTTGTCATCTTCCGGTCCGAGAGTTTCCAAAGCCTTTTCCTTGTCGAAGATTCACTTTGAATCCGGCAAAACATGAGAAATGAACTCGGCTTCTCTTTCATTGTTCAGCCCTACCAAGCTGGCTGCCTTGGCATAAGAAAGCTTATAAGTCTTTCTATAAGACTTAAACGATAATTTCTCCCTATCATCTTCCTTATAGAAGGAAACTGTCTCATGGAATTCTATAAGCAAATCTGAATAAACTTCATCTTGATTTCCCGGCTTGGACACAACAACATCTTCCCATCCGTTAAGCTTAATATTCTTGGATATAAGAGAATCATACTTGTTAAAGAAATCAGGATGGACCAACCTTTCTCTATATACTAACCACTTGGAAATCGGCTTAGAGGAAGACATGTCTTGAGAAGCTGCTTCCACAGACATTCGGATATGAAGACTTCTGAGAAGTTCGGAACAGAGATTACTGAAGTTCGGAACGACCTTAAAACAGAGAGGCAGATCTTCGAGATGCTAGATCTTGAAAAACCGATGTGGGACAACCATTTGAGGTCCCCTTTATATAGGAAACGGTATAACGGTTCATCTTCCTCGGTTGATCGAACGGTTGTAACAAGATGAGATCAGATCTGACGGTTGAAAACCAATTCTCAAGAAATCATGAATCAGATCTTTTGAGGTTTTTATTAAAACAAAGATTTAAGAAAACTATAATCCGAAAACAAAATATAAGAAAATACCAGCAAGTAAAGTATGATTACGATAACTTAAGTAAGGGAATCATACCTTTTAGATTGGCTTAGGAGGACTATTCATAATGGGTAATATTCTTCTTCTTGAAGAAAAATTAACTACGAAAGATCTTTACTACGAAAATACAAAGTTCGAAAAACTCACTATAAAAAAAACTCAACAAAGAAAATGAAAAATCATTAAAAGATTTTCAGCATGAAAATTTCATTACGAAAGTTTGAATACAAAAAGCTCATTATGAAAGTCTCG
This sequence comes from Viscum album, assembly GCA_963277665.1. Taxonomy (NCBI): domain Eukaryota; kingdom Viridiplantae; phylum Streptophyta; class Magnoliopsida; order Santalales; family Viscaceae; genus Viscum; species Viscum album. The sequence goes on from OY728140.1 coordinate 1,150,498,141, forward strand.
GTACAAAAATCGCGTTACGGAAACACCAGTACAAAATTTTCATTCCGGAAGTTTTCAATACAAAAATTTCCATTCCAGAAATTTTCTATACGAAAATATCCATTCTAGAAAATTTCATTTCTGGAAATCCTCATTCTGGAAATGTTAGTTCCGAAAAGTTTGAAAAACTAACTCAGAAAAATTTTGTTTTTCTAACAATCAAATGTACTCCCCCTATGAAAAGGATTTTATTACTGTAAGGAGACTTTTTTAGTAGAAAGTTAATTAAGAAAGATTACCTTACGATTATCATTCCTAACTTCTGTTTAATGTATTCAAATCTATCAAAAGGAAAAGATTTTGTGAAAATACCATCAAGTTGATCTTGTGTGCCGATAAACTGAAGAATGATATCTCCTTTTAGTGTGTGATCCCTAAGAATGTGATGCCTATATCTATGTGTTTTGCACGTGAGTGATGTGTAGGTTTTTACTTAAGGCAATGGAACTTGTGTTATCACACAAAATTTGAATTTTAGTAAAACTCAAGCCATAGTCTGTGAGTGTGTGTCGCATCCACAACACTTGAGCACAACAACTTCCAGCTGCTACATATTCAGCTTCAGCAGTGGAAAGTGCTACAGAATGTTACTTCTTGCAGGACCAAGAAACTAATGAATCTCCTAAGAAATGAAAAGTTCTGAATGTACTCTTTCTATCCATTCTACATCCACCAAAGTCAGCATCAGAAAATCTTTTTAGAACAAAATAATTTCTAGAATTATAGAATAATCCTAGATCCATGGTTCCCTTAAGGTAGAAAAAAATTATTTTTACTGCCTTTAAGTGAGATTCCTTAGGATTGGATTGATATCTTGCACATAAGCATACTGAGAACATTAAGTCTGGTCGACTAGCTGTTAAGTAAAGTAAACTTCCTATCATACCCCTAAATGATGTTTGATCTACTGGTTTCCCAGCTTCATCAAGATCTAAAGAGTTTGAGGTACCAATGGGAGTACTTATACTCTTGGTGTTATCATAACCATACTTTTTTAGAAGATATTTAATATACTTATGTTGAGATACATAGCTCGTTTTTGAGAAATTTGAAAACCAAGGAAAAATGTTAACTCACCCATTATACTCATTTCAAACTCAGATTTCATTAGACTTGCAAAGGAGTCGGTTAAAGATTGGTGAGTTGAACCAAATATAATGTCATCAACATAAATTTGAACAATCAAAACATTTTTCTTATCTTTCTTTATACAAAGGGTTGGATCTGCATTTCCCTTAACATAGTTATTTTGAAGCAAAAATCCAGTGAGTTTATCATACCATGCTTGTGGGGATTGTTTAAGACCATACATAGCTTTGGTAAGTCTAAAAACATGATTAGGATGTTTTGTATTTTCAAAGACAGGAGGTTGTTCAACAAAAACTTCCTCTTAGACATAACCGTTAAGAAAAGCACATTTCACATCCATTTGAAAAAGTTTGAAATTAAAGAAAGCTGCAAAGGCATGTAGAATATGGATAGATTCAAGTCTAGCTACTGGAGTATAGGTTTCTTCATAGTCTATTCCTTCTTGCTGATTATAGCCTTTAGTAACAAGTCTAGCTTTATTTCTTACTATGACTCCATTTTCATCACATTTGTTTCTGAAGACCCACTTTACTCTAATAATAGAAGTTTCCTTAGGTCTTTCAACCAAAGTCCAGACTTTATTCCTTTTAAATTCATTTAGTTCATCTTGCATAGCTTTGATCCAATCATCATCACCTAAAGCTTCATCAGTGCTTTTTGGTTCTAATTGGGAAAGAAATTCTAGATGTTCTACTTCATTTCTTAAGGAACTTCTAGTCCTTACAGGTTGATTTACATCACCGATGATACTATCACTGGGATTATTCTTAAGAAACACCTGATTTGGGTTTTGAAAAGCATGTTCATCAACATAGGGTAGAAAGTCTTCCGGGGTAAATGTTTCAGAAGTATCTTCTTGAACATTATCCTTATTAGAATGTTCTTCTATCAAAGGTTGACAATCAGTTTTTGAAAACACATACGAGGATGTAGGTTGGGATAGTTTAAAAACAAAAGGACCAGACTCATCAAATTTTACATGTACTGTTTCTTCAACAGTACAAGTATTTTTATTAAAAACTCTATAAGCCTTAGAGGTTGTGGAATAACCTAAGAAAATTCCTTCATCCGATTTTGGTGCGAATTTATGTAAGTTATCTTTAGTATTAAAAATGAATACTTTGCAACCAAAAATTTTGAATTAGGAAAGTCTTGGTTTTCTACCATTCCATAACTCATAAGGGGTTTTATTAAGAAAAGGTCTAATCAAAACTCGATTTATAGTATAGCAAGCATTACTTACAGCTTCAGCCCAGAAATATCTAGCAATAGAGTATTCACTCAACATGGTTCTAGTTATCTCTTGAAGAATTCTATTTCTTCTCTCAACTACACCATTCTGCTGAGGAGTTCTAGGTGCTGAAAAATTGTGATTAATACCTTTTATACTACAAAAAGTTTTAAAATCAGAATTTTGAAATTCTCCTCCATGATCACTATGAATAGTTTTCAATAGAAGGTTTTTCTCATTTTTAACTTGAGCTCTCAAACTTTTGAAATAAGAAAAAGCTTCAGAATTCTTTGCTAGAAAATAAACCCAAGTAAATCTAGTGTAATCATCAACTAGAACAAACACATAGTATTTGCCTCCAATACTTCCAGTTTGTGTTGGACCAAAACGATCCATGTGCACTAACTATAATGCATCAGTTGTTGAGACTTCACCGATTGACTTAAAACAAGATTTATGTTTCTTTCCATATTGACAAGTATCACAAACTTTAGAAGAATCAAATCTAAGCTCCAGTAGATCCTTAACTAGTTTCTTCTTAGAGAGTTTACATAAGTTTCTAAGGTTACAGTGACCTATTCTTCTATTCCATAACTAGGAATGATCTTCCATTGCACTTAGGAAAGGTAAATCTTGGCTCCTGAGGTCTTTTAAATTTAAGGTGTATACATTCTCCTGCCTATTGGCTGAGAGAATAAATTCTTCCTTGGAATTGTGAACTAAGCACTTATCATTCCTAAAATTCACAAGGTAACCTTCATCACATAACTGACTTATGCTAATGAGGTTGTGCTTAAGACCCTTAACAAAAAGAACATTTGAAATCAAAGTTTTACCTAGAAGAACAATATTACCAACACCAACAATCTCTCCCTTAGCATTATCTCCAAAATTTACTTTTCCTCCTTTCGTTTTGATAATCTTTTCAAAATAGATTTTGTTACCAGTCATGTGTCGGGAATATCCACTATCCATGTACCATGTATTGTTGCCGGTAAACTCTTTATTTTCCTGAAATCAAGAAAATAATTAGACTTTCAGAATCCAAACTTGTTTGGATCTGAGATTTCCAGATAACAAAATTTTAGGTACCCACATCTTCTTAGAGAAATAAGCTTTGTGAAATCCTAGAGATTGGGTTTTGTTTAAGGAACAATTCTTTGCCCAGTGACCACCACATTGCCACTTGGTACAAAATGGGGCACTTTGAGGAACAAAATAATTGTTACTAAAAATTGGTTTTACATGGGTATAACTAAATCAGGATTTATTTCTTAAAGGTCATATTTGGGAATACATTTTATTAAAATTTTCCTTACCATGGGTAAAGTTCGATAAACACTTCTTTAAGGAAAAAATTTCAGACTTGAGTTTTATAACCAAGTTTTTATCCTCAAAATCATTAGATTTAGAACTAAATCTAGGCTCGAAAACATTTTTCTTAGAAATTACTTTTTCTAACTCTTTAGAAAGTCTGTTCTTCTCAGAACTTACTTCCTCATGATTTTTTGAAATACTTTCCAAATCAGTATTCTTCTTATCAAGATCTTTAGAGAGATCTAATATTTCTTTAGTAAGAATAGAATTCCTAGAGTTTTCCTTATCAAGTTTTTTATTGAGTTTGGAATTCTCAATTTCAAGAAGTTCAGCAAACCTAGAAACATCTTCATAAGTAGGTAAAGTATTTTCTTCATCAGAAAAAGATTCTTCATCAGAAGAGTTATAATACTTACTATCATTAGAATTTAAAGAAACATTGGTCAATGATTCAACATTTCGTACCTTAGCCATAAAACAATGATTGTCAATAGGTAGTCTGGCTATAAGACCAAGATTCTTCTGTCTTGAAGATTCATAATCAGAAGATTCATCTGAAGAGTCACCACTACTGGCACTCCAGGTGTCATTAGCTTTCAGAACTTTCTTAGATTTGGCTTAATAAAACTTCTTTATGTTCCTGTCTGAATTCCTTTCTTTCCTTTCTTTCTTTTTAATCAAAGGACAATCTGGTCTAATATGTCCAGCTCTCTTGCATTCATAACAAGTGAATTCTACATCTTTCTTATCTTTTCTTTCCTTTTTCTTGTACTTGGATTGGAAATTTCTTTGACCGACTATCTTGTTCATCCGTCGAGCAATATTTGCTAACTCATTTTTAGAGACATCACTCTCACTAGATTCGGATTGGAAAATGACTTTCTTAGACTTGGACCTGGTTACTCTCTCTGGAGTCTTGGCTTTCATTTGATTTGATTTTGTTGTAAAAGCAACAGTACCATTTCCATTTTTCTTCTTGATGTTTTCAGCATCTCTCTTCATTCTTGTTTCATGTTTAAGAAGAGTTCTAAATAACTCCTCAATAGAAATTTGAGTGACCTTCATGTTCTCATCTATAGCAGTTATTTTTGATTCCCACTCATTGGGAATAATATCAATTATCTTATCCACAAGTGCTCCATCATCTAAACCATTCTCTCCTATAGACTGTAAACTATTGACAATAGTCATAAATATCTGTTGAACTTTACATATTGGTTCAACATAAGGAAAATTGAAGCCATGGTATTCAGCTCTAAGCATAGCTCTCTTAGTCTCAATCACTTTAGAAGTTCCAAAGTGTGTAACCTCTATGTTCTTCTAGATACAATTAGCTGCTTCACAAGAAGAAATTTGGATATATATATTTCTAGTCATTGAACAAAGTAAGGTATTGCGTACCTTATAATTGAGTTGATACTCTTTCTTTTTCTGGTTAGTGAAAGTTCTAACTTCCTTATCAGGAATTTTATAATCTCCAGTAAGCATAACAAAGTTGTCAACTCCAGTATTGATAACAAAGGTCTTCATTCTATCTCTCCAGTACTCATAGTTATTACCATCAAAGACTGGTGGTCTTGTAGGATTTATATTATCAATGGAACCAACTTTAACCCCTGCCATACTTAAAATAACCTTCGGCACACAAACTTGTTAGTAGAAGAAATTTCGTAATCAAAAAGTTCAGAATAACAAAGTTCGGAATGAGAAAGTTCGGAATGAGAAAGTTTGGAATGATAAAGTGAGAAAGAAAAACTTATACGTGAGTACAAGTATTTCCGATACTGTAACACCCGAGACTTTTATGTTATATAAATTATCAAAGGAATCTTTTTCTACGCAACACTTGCTTGACTTGCTTTACATGCAATCGCGGCCTTCCTCGATAGCTTGGGTCGTACGCAATACCGAGTTTCACTAAACAACAATATGCTATTAAAACTAGCCGTTATGAATAGTAATAACCACTTTTTGAAATTTTATAAATTTTATTTTTCAAAATGGACTTCATTTTTGGACTCAGAATATCGAAATTAGCCTAGGGTGAAATTTTGGTATTTTTCTGAAAACTTTCAATTTTTGATGAATAGTGAAACCACTAAGTGGTAGGTTAAAAACTGAATTTTGCATAAAACTTAATTTTACCGCTTCTGTGAATGGAATTTCAAAAATCCGAGAGACACGGTTAATATCAAGGACTAAAATGTGGTTCAATGAGATGAAAATAATTTTTTTGGTGAATAGTAACTTTTTACTATTTTTACCGCGGTTAATAGTAAATAGGGTAACTAAGGGTAAATATGATATTAATATTACCCTAACACATGTCCTAATTCTATTGGAAAAGTGTAATTCGACCAAAAACAAACTTAGGAATAAAATATGACCATTTAGGCCCACTTGGATTAGATTAGGACATTTATTATTAATTTATTTAAAGAAGGGTTAAAATAGTTAAAATCAAAGTTTAATAAGTAAATCATTTTTAATTCGATTGTAAATATTCATTAGAAAGCTAAAATGATTTCCTACATGATGGTATTTTATTTGTAATTTTTAGACATCAAATAATTTAATTTATATATGACACAAAGATGATGCAGTAATTATCTTATTAATGAAATATTGACAAAATTGATAATATAAATACCAAACTAAATGTAATTTGAGACTTTTTATGAATTTCACTAATTTTCTAGGTTACTATGATATATTAGTATTGATTTAATCAACTTTGTTTGAACATATAATTCTGTTATGACTTTCACAAAAATCATATATCAAATAGTGTCAAAATTGACACAAAATAGTTTTTAAATCAAATATTATATTATTAATTGTTATTTTATTCCTAAAAATCTAAGGTTCGGCCAAATGACTTAGATAAGGATATATATATTAATAATAAACAATTTGGGGTTCGTTTGGCATGTTATAGTAAGTGTATTAACCATATAGTGAAAGAAAACAAAAAGACACGGTAAAAGTTAAATTAATTAACTTAGAGTTAAATCTAATTGATAAGGTTAAAATAATACCCTAAACTTGTCTAAATCCTATTGGTTGATAGGATTTCGACCCATCCCCACTTTAGCTTCGAAATAAGACCCTTTGGAACCATTATAAACCGATTTTGACTTTAATATAAAATAATATTTTGAGATATTCCTAAGGTGCCCCTCTTCTCCCTTATAAAAGGGCACCTCCTCCCCCTCCTCCTCACACCAATTTGAGCACTCAAGCTCGGCCAAACCCTGCCATTTTCTTTTCTCCACTTCCCTAGAATAATCCTAGAGGTCCTGGTCTTCTCCAAAGACCAATCTTAGTTCCTTAAGTGGAGGATTCAAAGAGGCGTTCCAAAGAAGAGGTAATATCCATTACCGATCTTTTCAATTTCTTTCTTCTTCAACTTCTTCTTCTTTAGTTGTTTCATGATAAAGTAATAACATCAGTATTACTTACATACTGATATGTTATTATAAATATGAAACAACCCTAATTCACCTTCTATCCATCCTACGGAAAAATGAAATCACCGCGCGTGCGTACGTACGGAATACCGTCTCCACGCCGTGGTGTAATCTATTTTCCACCATCACCTTACAAGGATGGGTATAATGGTGTAATGAGTAACTATATATGATTATTATGAAGTAATATTGATACTGAAATAATATATATATACTCCAATACAATTCCACGATCATAGGAACGATATCATCACTTGTGCGTACGTACGGAATACCGTCTCCACAATGTGATGCGACTCGTTCTACATGATCTTCATTTCATAATGATTATATAAATGAATTGAATGAATGAATATGGTATATAATACACTAATACCATTCTGTAAATAAATTATCTATAACCTAAAGATAAGAATAAGAATTTATTCGACAAAACACGCATAAGAACAAAAAGTTATAAAGACCCGAGTAACAAGTAACAATGAAATATTACTAACAAGAAGCTAATAATATGACCATATATGATCTCATATCAATATGTATGATTCTGGAATAAGTCAATAACATTATTTAAACCATTATACAGGAGCTTTGGACATGAACAAAGCAAATCGGACCTAAGGTAAGGGAAATATCACAATCTCATTTTTATCCGAGATTGTTTATTCGTAAGTATTTACTGGGGTGTATTTTATCATCCACATCCATGTTCCCTCAATATGTAATATTGTTTCCATCCACTTGCAATAGTTTAAATCCAATTTTACCCTTAGGTGAGTTTTTAGTAAAGAATATGAAAGGAATCTTTTTTCGTTTTTCCGTACGAGATACTTTTTGACTTTTCCGACAAAAGTACGAAGAATGTTTTTTTAACTTATAAGGCATGAATGGATTTCTAAAACATTATTTCCAAGAAGCTTCCTTTACAAGTATTCAAGTTTATTTTTAATCCACTTCTTTTAGTTTAAAATTTTATGACATGTTAAGAAAGGAAAAGTGTTTTTGAAGTAGAAAGGATATTTTCCTCAAGAATGGAGTTCAAGTATTTTATCAAAATTATTTTCCATCTAAGATAATAAAAGGGTTCTGTTTTTATCCCTATTATTACATGGATTTGATTATGTTGTGATGGAAATATTTTTATGAATTCCTTTATCTTATATGAATTGTTTTATGATGTCATGATGTTTCAAGAATCCCATTTTTGTTACATGTGTTATGCGATGATGTATGTTTTATGATTATGTGGCACACATAAGAAAGGATTCATTATAAGATGGGTGGGACCTATATCTCCCTCCAATGCATTGGGTAATGATTTTATATCTCATGAGATAGACATGGCTGGAACGGAAGGTTATTTCGGTTCAGTGATACAGGACTGAAACGAGGAGTGAACTCGGTTCAGAAAGGGACTTTGTCCACTAAGATAGTCTTGGCAATGAGTCATGACTAACAAGAAATGATTTTCCATGATTATGTGTGCATGCCACAAAGTTTCAAGTTTTATGTTATGATTATGGGGATCTCATTTTCACTTCTATGATTTATTCCATGTTAAGATATTATGATCTCTTTTGCAGGTTTTAATTTTCAAAAAGATATGATATGATTTTTATTTCCTTTATTTGCCCTTGCTGAGCATTTGAGCTCACCCTTTTATGTTTTCTTTTCCCCAGGCCAGGAAGATGGATATTAAGTAGAATATGCTAAAAGGGACCCTAGATATGATGAAATAAATGGGAGACACTATAGAAGATTTATGAACCAGTTGTTTATGTTTCCCAGTTTCTAAAGACACTATACCTATACGGTCCTTTGTGGTTTTGTCATATGTTGTAATAAGTGTGATTCAATTTTGAAGTATTAACAATGTATGTAAAGTGTGGGTCGTTATAGTTGGTATCAGAGGAAAGGTATAGTCAACCTTTGGAAACTAGGATGTGAAAGCCTTAGTAAGAACCCTAAGGATAAGTCTAATCATAAAACACAATCTTAGAAATGGCCATGAATAACCTAGGATAAGACCATAAGCATGAAAATTTTATTCTTGAATTATGTGGTTTCCTATTATAATTAGTGTTGCTCACACTATTCTTCTTGGTTTTAGTCAATGGCTGGAACCCGAAGGAACCGTGTTAATGCGGAATGCGATGGGCAATGCAATGATTGTCCCCCTGAGCAACCAAACGATATGGGAGCTGGAATGCAAAATCTTGTAGCCATGCTCACACAACTTTCTCAAGCTATGAATCATGCAGGATTTCCAAACGAACAAAGGAGGGAGCAACATTCTGTTGAATCCTTCATGAGGCAGCGTCCACCATCTTTCAGCGGGTCTACTGATCCATTAGTTGCTGAACAATGGATTAGTACTACTGAAAAGATATTTTCAGTTCTTCAATGTTCTGAGCATGATAAAGTCATCCTAGCAGTGTATCGTTTGGAAGGAGATGCTGATCAATGGTGGAATCTTGTTAAGAATACAAGGCAAAGGGATGAAATTGAGTCTATGGAATGGGACGAGTTCAAGAACTTATTTTTCAATAAGTACTTCCCTCGTATTCTCCAAACAAAGATGGAGAAAGAGTTCCTTGAACTGAAGCAAAGGGATGATGAATCTGTTGGTACCTATGAAGCAAATTTTACCAGACTTGCAAGGTACGCTTCTGGTATTATTTTCCAACCTGAGAGTAAGATCGATCGATTCTTTAGTGGCTTAAAACCAAGTCTTCGAAGGGTGTTAGCCATAAGGGACTTCAATAGCTACGAGGAAATCGTTCGATGTGCTCTCAAAGTCGAGATGGAGATTGGAGTAACCCATCAGTCACATGGGTTTGATAAGAAGAGGAAGATGGAATTCAAAGAAAAATCTAAAGAGCACACGGAAAAGAAGATGAACTTTCCCTTATGCTCAAAGTGTGGAAAGAAACATGGAGGGAGTTGTCTTAAAGGGACAAGTAAATGTTTTAAATGTGGAAAGGAAGGTCATCGGGCATTTGAATGCCGTGATAATGGGAAGAAGATGTCTAATGATGCAAACAAAGGAAGGGATACACAGAATGAACCTGCTACACTTCAATGTTTCAAGTGCAAGGAGATGGGGCATTATGCCAATCAATGCCCAAATCCAAGGGTTGATGATGATGGTCGACGTCAACAAACTCTTAAGGCTAAAGAAAAAGGAAAGTCACATGCAATTTCTATCAGCGATGTGGAGTACGATAACGATGTGGTGAAAGGTACACTTACCATCCACTCTAAAGTAGCAAATGTTTTATTTGATTCTGGATCCACCCACTCTTTTATTTCTGAAAAATTTTCTAAGGGTATCACCGTATTACTTCAACAATTAGATGTTGAGTTAGCTGTGACAACACCTAATGGCACATCAATCGCATCAGAAGTTTATAATTCTTCTCCGATCGAAGTTTGTAGGAAAGTGCTTCCTGCAAATCTTGTGATCCTTCCTTTAGTGGAATTTGATGTGATTCTTGGCATGGATTGGCTTTCTCTACATAGAGCTCATATCAATTGCCAAAGAAGGGAAGTCACATTTCATATTCCAGATCAACCTACGATCGTCTATCAATGCAAGGATGAACATAACCTTCCAGTGGAAATTTCTTCCATCTTATGGGTATTGATTCCACTAAATGAAGGTTATTTATCTCAAATAGTTGGTGAGAAACTCACGATTAAGAATATGCCCATTGTACGGGAGTTTGATGATGTCTTTCCGGAGGAATTACCGGGTCTTCCACCAAATCGTGAAGTTGAGTTTTCAATAGAACTCGTACCGGGTGCTTTGCCTATTTCAAAGACACCTTATAGAATGGCCCCAATTGAGTTGCAGGAATTGAAGAAGCAACTCCAAGAGAATCTTGATAAGGGATTCATACGCCCTAGTGCGTCACCTTGGGGAGCACCTGTTCTATTTGTTAAGAAGAAAGATGGATCAATGAGACTCTGCATTGATTATCGAGAACTTAACAAGATCACTATCAAGAACAAATATCCTCTCCCACGCATTGATGACTTATTTGACCAACTACGCGGAGCTCAATACTTTTCCAAGATTGATCTTCGTTCAGGGTATCATCAATGAAGGGTCAAAAGGGAGGATATACCAAAGACGGCTTTCCGTACAAGGTATGGACACTATGAATTTATAGTGATGCCATTTGGTCTTACTAATGCCCCTGCTATCTTCATGGATCTAATGAATAGAGTCTTTAGAGACTATCTTGATCAATTTGTGGTAGTCTTTATAGACGATATTCTTGTCTATTCAAATAGCAAGGAAGAGCATGAAGATCACTTGAGAATTATATTGAAGACCCTGAGAAAGGAGAAGATTTATGCCAAATTTACCAAGTGTGAATTTTGGCTTCAAAAAGTTGCATTTTTGGGTCATATAATCTCAAAAGAGGGGATATCTGTGGATCCAGCAAAAACAGAGGTTATCGAAAGATGGTCAAGACCAACAACAGTAACTGAGATCCGAAGTTTTCTTGGTTTGGCTGGATATTATCGACGTTTTGTAAAAGATTTTTCACGATTATCTAATCCACTCACCAAGTTGACTCGGAAAGGAGTTAAGTTTGTCTGGACAGAGGAATGTGAAGAGAATTTCAAGGAGTTGAAAAGAAGGTTATCCAGTGAACCTGTGCTCACACTGCCTTGTAGTGGAGAAAGGTTTGTGATCTACAGTGATGCATCCAAGAAGGGATTGGGGTGTGTTCTTATGCAAAATGATATGGTGATAGCTTATGCCTCACGACAGTTGAAAATCCATGAGCAAAATTACCCAACACATGATTTGGAGTTGGCTGCGGTAATCTTTGCATTAAAGATTTGGAGGCATTACCTTTATGGTGAAAGGTGTGATATTTATACTGATCATAAAAGTTTAAAGTATATTTTCACACAAAAGGAGTTGAATATGCGTCAAAGAAGATGGTTGGAGCTGATTAAGGATTATGACTGCTCAATCCATTACCACCCTGGGAAAGAAAACAAGGTGGCAGATGCATTAAGTCGACAAGACCATGCTAGTTTATCCATGATGAGGATCACAAAAGATCCAATATTTATGGATTTACAAAGGATGGATCTTGGAATTATAATGGAAGGGGAAAAATCTTATCTTTCTCAAATGAATGTTCAACCATCTATACATGTGAAGATTAAAGAGGCACAAAAAGAAGATGTTGAGTTACAAAAGAAGGTGAGAAATGTTCCTGAATTCAACCTTGATTGTGATGGGATAATAAAGTTCAGGAATCGTGTTTGCGTTCCTCCCATCCCCGAATTAAAGAATGAGCTGCTGGATGAGGCTCATAGTTCATCATTTTCTATTCATCCTGGAAGCACGAAGATGTATAAGGACCTGAAAGAGTACTTCTGGTGGGATGGCATGAAAAGAGATGTTGCTGAATATGTCTCTCGATGCTTGGTTTGTCAACAAGTTAAAGCTGAGAGACAGAAGTCTAAGGGGATGTTACAACCATTACCCATACCCGAATGGAAATGGGAAAACATCACTATGGACTTTGTCACAGGACTTCCTAAAACATCCAAAGGCAATAATGATATCTGGGTCATAGTTGATCGTCTTACAAAGTCTGCACACTTCATTGCTATTAGAGAGGATTTCTCTCTAGATCAGCTTGCCAGGATATATGTAAAGGAAGTGGTAAGATTGCATGGAGTACCACTTTCTATTATATCTGATCGAGATCCGAGATTTACCTCGAAGTTCTGGCGAAGTCTTCAGCATACTCTGGATACAGAGTTGAGTTTCAGCACTGCTTATCATCCCCAGACAGACGGTCAGTCTGAGAGAACAATTCAAACCCTAGAAGATATGTTGAGAGCTTGCTCTATGGATTTCAAGGGAGGTTGGGATCAACACCTACCTTTGGTGGAATTTTCTTATAATAATAGCTTTCACTCCAGTATTCAGATGGATCCTTATTAAGCTCTCTATGGAAAGAAATGCAGGACTCCAACTTGCTGGGATGAAGTTGGGGAAAGAAAGCTATTAGGACCTGATCTCGTGGATGAAATGGCAGAAAAGGTCAGATCTATTCAACAACACATAAGAGCAGCTCAGAGTCGACAGAAAATCTATGCCGACAACCGAAGAAAAGACCTAGAGTTTGAAGTGGGTGATAAAGTGTTCTTACGAATATCTCCCTGGAAGAGGGTTATGAGATTTGGGAAGAAGGGGAAGTTGAGCCCTAGATATATCGGTCCTTTCGAAATATTGGATCGTGTTGGGAAGGTAGCTTACCGATTGACGCTTCCACCGAATCTCTCTCAAGTTCACGATGTGTTCCATGTATCTCTCCTGAGAAAGTACATACCAGATCCTTCACATGTACTTAGCTCAGAAGTTGTACCGCTGGAGCAAGATCTTTCTTATGAAGAACAACCGATAGAGATTCTGGATCGTAGCGAAAAAGTCCTACGAAACAAGACCACTCGCTTGGTGAAAGTTTTATGGAGGAACCACCAACTTGAAGAAGCTACATGGGAGCTTGAGGATATGATGAGGGAGAAGTATCCTCATCTGTTTGTTACAAAGTGACGAATTTCGAGGGCGAAATTCTTTTTAAGGGGGGTAGAATGTAACACCCGAGACTTTTATGTTATATAAATTATCAAAGGAATCTTTTTCTACGCAACACTTGCTTGACTTGCTTTACATGCAATCGCGGCCTTCCTCGATAGCTTGCGTCGTACGCAATACCGAGTTTCACTAAACAACAATATGCTATTAAAACTAGCCGTTATGAATAGTAATAACCACTTTTTGAAATTTTATAAATTTTATTTTTCAAAATGGACTTCATTTTTGGACTCAGAATATCGAAATTAGCCTAGGGTGAAATTTTGGTATTTTTCTGAAAACTTTCAATTTTTGATGAATAGTGAAACCACTAAGTGGTAGGTTAAAAACTGAATTTTGCATAAAACTTAATTTTACCGCTTCTGTGAATGGAATTTCAAAAATCCGAGAGACACGGTTAATATCAAGGACTAAAATGTGGTTCAATGAGATGAAAATAATTTTTTTGGTGAATAGTAACTTTTTACTATTTTTACCGCGGTTAATAGTAAATAGGGTAACTAAGGGTAAATATGATATTAATATTACCCTAACACATGTCCTAATTCTATTGGACAAGTGATATTCGACCAAAAACAAACTTAGGAATAAAATATGACCATTTAGGCCCACTTGGATTAGATTAGGACATTTATTATTAATTTATTTAAAGAAGGGTTAAAATAGTTAAAATCAAAGTTTAATAAGTAAATCATTTTTAATTCGATTGTAAATATTCATTAGAAAGCTAAAACGATTTCCTACATGATGGTATTTTATTTGTAATTTTTAGACATCAAATAATTTAATTTATATATGACACAAAGATGATGCAGTAATTATCTTATTAATGAAATATTGACAAAATTGATAATATAAATACCAAAATAAATGTAATTTGAGACTTTTTATGAATTTCACTAATTTTCTAGGTTACTATGATATATTAGTATTGATTTAATCAACTTTGTTTGAACATATAATTCTGTTATGACTTTCACAAAAATCATATATCAAATAGTGTCAAAATTGACACAAAATAGTTTTTAAATCAAATATTATATTATTAATTGTTATTTTATTCCTAAAAATCTAAGGTTCGGCCAAATGACTTAGATAAGGATATATATATTAATAATAAACAGTTTGGGGTTCGTTTGGCATGTTATAGTAAGTGTATTAACCATATAGTGAAAGAAAACAAAAAGACACGGTAAAAGTTAAATTAATTAACTTAGAGTTAAATCTAATTGATAAGGTTAAAATAATACCCTAAACTTGTCTAAATCCTATTGGTTGATATGCTTTCGACCCATCCCCACTTTAGCTTCGAAATAAGACCCTTTGGAACCATTATAAACCGATTTTGACTTTAATATAAAATAATATTTTGAGATATTCCTAAGGTGCCCCTCTCCTCCCTTATAAAAGGGCACCTCCTCCCCCTCCTCCTCACACCAATTTGAGCACTCAAGCTCGGCCAACCCCTGCCATTTTCTTTTCTCCACTTCCCTAGAATAATCCTAGAGGTCCTGGTCTTCTCCAAAGACCAATCTTAGTTCCTTAAGTGGAGGATTCAAAGAGGCGTTCCAAAGAAGAGGTAATATCCATTACCGATCTTTTCAATTTCTTTCTTCTTCAACTTCTTCTTCTTTAGTTGTTTAATGATAAAGTAATAACATCAGTATTACTTACATACTGATATGTTATTATAAATATGAAACAACCCTAATTCACCTTCTATCCATCCTACGGAAAAATGAAATCACCGCGCGTGCGTACGTACGGAATACCGTCTCCACGCCGTGGTGTAATCTATTTTCCACCATCACCTTACAAGGATGGGTATAATGGTGTAATGAGTAACTATATATGATTATTATGAAGTAATATTGATACTGAAATAATATATATATACTCCAATACAATTCCACGATCATAGGAACGATATCATCACTTGTGCGTACGTACGGAATACCGTCTCCACAATGTGATGCGACTCGTTCTACATGATCTTCATTTCATAATGATTATATAAATGAATTGAATGAATGAATATGGTATATAATACACTAATACCATTCTGTAAATAAATTATCTATAACCTAAAGATAAGAATAAGAATTTATTCGACAAAACACGCATAAGAACAAAAAGTTATAAAGACCCGAGTAACAAGTAACAATGAAATATTACTAACAAGAAGCTAATAATATGACCATATATGATCTCATATCAATATGTATGATTCTGGAATAAGTCAATAACATTATTTAAACCATTATACAGGAGCTTCGGACACGAACAAAGCAAATCGGACCTAAGGTAAGGGAAATATCACAATCTCATTTTTATCCGAGATTGTTTATTCGTAAGTATTTACTGGGGTGTATTTTATCATCCACATCCATGTTCCCTCAATATGTAATATTGTTTCCATCCACTTGCAATAGTTTAAATCCAATTTTACCCTTAGGTGAGTTTTTAGTAAAGAATATGAAAGGAATCTTTTTTCGTTTTTCCGTACGAGATACTTTTTGACTTTTCCGACAAAAGTACGAAGAATGTTTTTTTTAACTTATAAGGCATGAATGGATTTCTAAAACATTATTTCCAAGAAGATTCCTTTACAAGTATTCAAGTTTATTTTTAATCCACTTCTTTTAGTTTAAAATTTTATGACATGTTAAGAAAGGAAAAGTGTTTTTGAAGTAGAAAGGATATTTTCCTCAAGAATGGAGTTCAAGTATTTTATCAAAATTATTTTCCATCTAAGATAATAAAAGGGTTCTGTTTTTATCCCTATTATTACATGGATTTGATTATGTTGTGATGGAAATATTTTTATGAATTCCTTTATATTATATGAATTGTTTTATGATGTCATGATGTTTCAAGAATCCCATTTTTGTTACATGTGTTATGCGATGATGTATGTTTTATGATTATGTGGCACAGATAAGAAAGGATTCATTATAAGATGGGTGGGACCTATATCTCCCTCCAATGCATTGGGTAATGATTTTATATCTCATGAGATAGACATGGCTGGAACGGAAGGTTATTTCGGTTCAGTGATACAGGACTGAAACGAGGAGTGAACTCGGTTCAGAAAGGGACTTTGTCCACTAAGATAGTCTTGGCAATGAGTCATGACTAACAAGAAATGATTTTCCATGATTATGTGTGCATGCCACAAAGTTTCAAGTTTTATGTTATGATTATGGGGATCTCATTTTCACTTCTATGATTTATTCCATGTTAAGATATTATGATCTCTTTTGCAGGTTTTAATTTTCAAAAAGATATGATATGATTTTTATTTCCTTTATTTGCCCTTGCTGAGCATTTGAGCTCACCCTTTTATGTTTTCTTTTCCCCAGGCCAGGAAGATGGATATTAAGTAGAATATGCTAAAAGGGACCCTAGATATGATGAAATAAATGGGAGACACTGTAGAAGATTTATGAACCAGTTGTTTATGTTTCCCAGTTTCTAAAGACACTATACCTATACGGTCCTTTGTGGTTTTGTCATATGTTGTAATAAGTGTGATTCAATTTTGAAGTATTAACAATGTATGTAAAGTGTGGGTCGTTATAGATACCTCCTATGATACCAATTGTAGGATCTAAACAATGATATAGATTCTCAATATACAAGAGGGGGGTGAATTGTACACTTTAAAAATTCCTTTGGAACCTTTAAATTTAGTTACGAATAAATATGTTTTCCTTAAGAAAAGGAAAAAGATAAGTTTAACAAAGTTAAACTAAGAAAATTCACAATACCTCTAACACCAAATGAAAACTTGGAATAAGGAATGAAGTTATAAACTTCAAGTCCTATTAACTTTCTTAAAACTGGAAAGAGATTCCGAAAGTAGGTTCCAGAAATTATGGTTCCGGAAGTTGAAACTTAACCAAATATTACAAAGTGAGATTCTAACTTAAAGCGTATAGAATCTAAATGAAACAGAGTACAATCATGGATGTATAAGAAAGTTATACTTTCCTTACAATACAATATGCAGCGGAAACAAATAAGTAGTAAAACTACAAGTAACAAGATATAAGTCTTTTAACCCAAAGAGAAGGGTATCCAAAAACCTTGGATAAAGGTCTCTTGATTTATAATTTCAAGCAAGTCTGTCATACCCACACCAGGGTAAGCCCTCGATACGAAGATCGGAGTCTCTGTCTTGCTATCCCCGCAAGCCCTCGACTTTAAGGTAGTTGGAAACCTCTATCTTCCTCAGCAAGGAATCCCTCAAACTTCAAGGTAGTCGGCACCTCTATCTTCCTATCACCGGAAGTCCTCGAATGTAATCACCAATATTCGAAGTCGCATGAAGCTTTGAGAGTTAATAAGAGCCTCTCTCTCTAGAAATCACTTCAACAGCATGTGTGAACAATGTCGAAGAAGTTCATATGAGCTCTTTCAAATGAGCTCCTATTTATAGGCAAGGTCGGACTCCTTTCCAATGGTCATATTTTCCTTAAAAATCGGAGGGACCTGTACACGTGTAACTTAACCAATGGTTAGTTTATAACAGAATAGACCACATCGTTTTATAACAAAACAAGTGTAACAGAATGTACGACATCGTTTTAAGTCTAACTCAAAAGTTTGGAGTTTAAAAAAATTATTTAGAGTCTAAATAGATTCGGAGTGTATAAAAAAAGATAATCAGATTCTGTTTAATAGGTGAATTAGGAATGAGAATTCAGAATCAGAATTCGGAATGATAATTCAGAATTAGAATTCGGAATGATAATTCATCATTAGAATTCATAATGAGAATTCGTAATCAAGATTCGTCATTAGATTTTGATTTCGAATCTTCATGAGAGTTTGTATCCAGAATTTGGAGTAGAACTTTATCAGAGTTCGTATCCAGAATTCGGAGTAGAACTTTATCAGAGTTCGTATCTAGAATTCGGAGTGGAACTTTATTAGAGTTCGTATCTATAATTCGGAGTGGAACTTCATTACGGTTCTTATCCAGAATTCGGAGCCTAAAACAGAATGCTTCATATCAAAGTTTTAAACGATCCCGAGAATATAGAAATGAATCTGATTCTTATACTTAAGAAATATATGGATATAGAAAATGAAAATATGATAAGGATAATTTTCTGTAAAAAAGAGATTTTCCTTATAAAAGAAATTTTCCTTATAAAAGAAATTTTCCTTATAAAAGTGTTTTTCCTTATAAAATCGATTTTCCTTATAAAAGCGATTTTCCTTATAAAAGAGATTTTCCTTATAGATAAGGTGTTTGTGATTTTCAAAATAAGAAGGAATGGAAAAGTCATAAGGAAAACCTTATTGAATCAATAAACGATTCGTACACCAGAATGGTATGATGATTTTAGAGAAATTTTAGCAACCATTGCCTTCTCTGCTCTCTTCTTCTAGGTTCATTTTTTTCCTTCACACTCAGCATAATTTGATACTTCTGATCTTTCTCAGAGTATGATGGACCATCTTTATTCTTTAAGGCTACAAATTGATTTTGAATTTTCATCTCACCTGTTGATTATTTTATTTTTTGCTTGTAACTACTTTAATTCTGCTTTGGCACACTCCTATTAATGGTTGGTGTAAAATATCTATCCATGTGACCAAATCTTCCACACCAAAAAAAATGTCCCGTAGAAGATGCTATATTGTACTGAGCTCTGTTTGGCCTTTATTATTTTTCTTGTTCCCTTCTGTATCACTTAGCTATGGAACACACATTTTGTGAGTGCCCCATATTTCCTCATCAATAGAACCTAATGTGAGGTACATTCCTGTGTGTCACTTCAACAACACTGGTTAACCCTTGGGTTCTCTAAATATTATGATTCTAATTCATACCCAAATAAAATTTTAATCTCTGAGTGGGTTCTTGTGGTCTATCTTAAACCATGATTGCTTTGTGTTTTTTATCAAGCCCCATGTCAGCCTTATAAATTATATTTGACTATTGATTTCATTCTTATGGACCTCTATGCTCCACTTCCAATTTTTCCATCATTTTAATGATCTTCTTACTCGATGTCACATTGGGGGTCAAGATTTTTTCTTGATCCTTCAGTTTTCATCCCAGACTGATGAATTCTTCTTCATGTTCTTTGATATGATTTACTTGAACTTTCACTATGTTATTTATGCCATCTATCTCCCTATTATATTCTTTAACCTTGATATTTTTTCCATCAACATTTCTTGAGCTCTCTAGCCTGGAAGACTTAAGTTTTTCAATTTTTTTACCAGCTCAAACTTCTCTTCTTCCTGTTGTTTCTTGTAGAGTTTTTCATCATATTCCACCTTGTTGGATTTCCTCATTTTTTCTCCCCAGACATCTATCTCTTCAAGAGATTCTTCTAACTTAGCTTCCTTGTAGACTCTTCCTTCAACCTTTTCATCTTCTTTATTAGTGTTTTTTTATTCATTTTTTTGTGAACTATCGAAAACTTCCACCATAGAATTCTCTCCACGATCTTTGCAGTTCTCTATCTCTTCAACATTTTTAACCTCAAACTCTTCTGAACTGTCACATTCTTCTGAAAGAATATTCTTCTTCTTAAATAAATTTCTCTTGAACTATTTCTTGCCTTTCACATAGGCTGATGAATTCTTCTTGGGAATTTCAGCTTCATCGTGATCATCATCTTTTTGGAACTTTTTTTCTCACCTTACCGCAAGATGACCATCCTTTCCACATAAA
Source organism: Viscum album (assembly GCA_963277665.1). Classification (NCBI taxonomy): domain Eukaryota; kingdom Viridiplantae; phylum Streptophyta; class Magnoliopsida; order Santalales; family Viscaceae; genus Viscum; species Viscum album. Next base: position 1,150,518,621 of record OY728140.1, read on the forward strand.
AAAAGGAAAGTAGAAGTTTCCCTTTAAAATTTCCATTTCCTTTTTGATGATTTGAGGAAAGGAAGGACATCACATTATTTTTCTCTTCGCATTCCTGAGAATATTCAATAGTGAGATTCTTTATGGCCTTAAATTACACCTCTTTGGATTTCCCCTTTTCCACAACATCATTTCTCATTTCATATGAAACAAGGGTACTATGCAAATTATCCAATGTCAGCTCTTTCGGGTCATTGCCTTCCAATACTAAAACCTTCAGATTAAAGAGAGGTGGATGTTTCCTCAATATGCACTTTACAATATTTCTATCTTCAATGACTTCACCAAGTCCTCACATATCCTCTACTAAAAAATTTACCCTATCAAAGAATGCATCAACAAACTCATTCAGGTTTATTCTCAGATCTTCATACTTATTCCACAACACTTGCAGTTTTTCCTATCTGACCATTAAATCTCCTTCATATATGTTCAATATATTTTCCCACATAACATGTGATGTTTTTCATGAAATCACTTTTGTATATATATCATTTGATAGGGATCATCCTAAAGCATTGATTCCCTTGGAACCAGTATCAAATTCTCTTCGCTCAGCTTCTGATAGTGCACCAATATTAATATCAGTTGTTATACCATGAATTTCTACTGTAAAAACATCCATTCCAAAAGATTAGAAGTATTGTTTCATCTAATTATTCCATAACTGAATGTTTTTTCCGTTTAATATCAAAATCCCTTTATGATTGGTGACCTCCATTAAAAGAGAAACACTGATATTAACCTTTCCATCTAGTACCAATTATCAGTCCCACACATCCAAATACCCTAAGAGGGGGGTGAATCATGGTTTGATAGATAAACCTCTTTCCCTTTAGATCTTGCTTTAGTGTTAATAAAAACTCTATTTTCTCTCTTTCCCATAGCAAAGTGTAAATATAAATTAAATCATGCACAAGACAGAAGAATTTTTACTTGGTTCACCCTTACTGGGATACGTTCACAGAGCCTACACCAGAGATGTGTTGATGTAACAAATATACTATAAGCTAAATTCTATGTACAATGTTCAGAGAAAAATCATTATCCCTATAGGTTTAAAACCAACGATCATTTGAAAGATCACTGTTCTCTCAACTGAAGTGTGCTCACTACTTCATCAGAAGATCCTATCACAGTTTATAGACCTGTAGGTCTCTTCAATTGAATGAATACCTATATCCTAAACTTTATATAGATTCTCTAATTAATTTATACTTTTATCTATAGATGAATACAACTTTACTATAGTATTGAATTGGGAAACCTCAAATTTTACACGCATCCCATACTATGACTTGCATGTAATTCTCTTGACTTGCGTGCAAAATATATATTTTTTCATGAAATCCCAACTTCACTTTTTATGCTACATCAACAATTCCATGCAACCTTCATTTTATGTGAAATGTTAACATCTACACGCAACATCAATTTTTATGCACAACACCAAATTTTTCACGCAACTCCCTTTGCCTATTTTTTACGTGCATCATTGCTCAGATCTTCTCTAAGTCTTAAGATACTACGAATGAGGTGGGTTACCTGTTATTTATAGGCATCGCTGATCCCCCATGTGCAAACCCCACCATTTCACACAAAATCTCATATTCTTCATGAAATGATTTTCACGCAAGAACTATTTTTCGCGCACATCTCCAGATTTTTCGCGCACCTCATGCCTTTTCCATTTTTTGGTGTTCTAATCCAGAAACACCATTTGGGCAAAGATTACAACCTTCTTTCACTATTGTACACAAAACCAATTTAGCTCACATTAAGTGGTTTTTGGGGGCCACTCCAATATTTTGTGCACCTTCCTTTTCAAAAAACACATCTCTCCATTTTTCTGATTTTTACGCACAAAAAATTGGAAAACACTAGAAAATGGCGCCACCATATATCTGTGTTTTTTGTACCACCTATAGATCATCCATTCCTTTTGAGGTTCTTATTTCAATCATGGATTGTCAAAAACATATATTGAATCCGAAAAATCACTATGGATTACCCTTTTTTCAGCAAACTGATCTTAGAAACCCACCTTGTCAACAAAAAATATCATTAAGGGCTGGTTTTCAACAAACACAACCAACCCAAAAATGCTTCAATGATGCATTGATGGATTTTTTTCAAACAAAATTTCACTTATATGGTAAAAACTTCCTTGGTTTCATACACTAATGAATATGGAGTTTATTTGTAGAAATATGTGTTGTGTTAAGGTAGTCCCATAAATCATGGGAGAGCTTCTCTGGTTAGGACTTCCTTTCCTTATTCACTATATTCTATATTATATTTTAAAAATTCTTATTAAAGGTCTCCATTTTAACATTTTCCACTGCATGATAGATGGATGAATGGTTGGACACGATATTGTACTCTTGGTACAATTTCCTCAACTCTAAAGAACATAAGTTGGTACCATTATTTGTCAATATCATATGAGAGAATCTGAACCTGGTGACAATATTAGACTTCATGAAGTTGATGATATTCTCCATCTTTACTTCCTTGAGAGGTATTTCCTCATCCCATTTGGAAAAGTAGTTGGTAGTAGAAAGTATGTACTTAAACTGCTTAGCCATGGATGGGGGATATGGACCCACAACATCCATTCCCTATATGGAAAAAACCTATAATATTTAGTGATATGTAGAAATTATTGGGCTTAATGGATGAATTTTTCAGGAATCTAACACGCATGACATTTCTTATGCAATTCCATGAAATCATGTATCATGGTTTTTCAGTAGTAACCTAGACTTGTAATTTAGTGGGAGAGCCTAGTCCCATACAAATGAGCATTGCATGAGTATGCATGAACTTTTTCCTTTATGGTTAGAAACTCTCTTTCTATTATCGATCTATGGAGAATTCTATCAAAGACTTTCTTATAGATAGATTTTTTTTTCATTTTGACTATCATGAAGGGTAATGTTCACTATTCGGTGCCAAAATATTTCACCTTCAACACAGTATATTGGGAGATTACCATTATAGAAATAATAAATTATGGGATCCATAAATTTATGGGTGGATATCAATTCATCACACTCTAGAGTGATGTTTATATAAATGATTTCTTCCATTTCACTCATGGTGACTGATGAGACCATTCTTTGGTGTGTGGTGCATAATACCCCCTCAACCTGATCAAGTTCAACTATAACTATAGTTGTATTATAAAGTGCATCAACATGATCATTTTTTGATAGGGGACAAGATGCAATGTGGGTTAAAATAGAACAATTCTATCAGTCCTATGACATAGTTAATGAGAGGGGATAATTCTTCCTTTCTAATGTCATATTCTTCATTAATCTACGTTATCACTGGCTATGAATCCCATTTGATATTTAGGTAGGATATTTTTATCATAAGATCTAGTTCCAAACCAGTGATGAGGGTTTGGTATTCTAGTTCATTATTAGTGCAGCCTTCGGATGGTGAGAAAGCATTGGAGAGAATTAATTTTTATGGAGAAAAGAATATAATCCCTAAACCAACCTAATTTAGCTTAAGGTTTTATAGAATTTTCCTAATAGGACTTATAGAGGCATCATCAAAACATATCAATCTTGTACAGGGAGTGTCATGGGTATAGAAAACATCCTAATATAGAAGATTAGTGTCCACTGGTGTATTCTTTGGGGCCGGATGTTCCACAAGGAAATCAGTCAGGGATTACCCATTCGCTTCCTTTTATGACACAAATTGGATTTCATACTATTTTAGAATAACCACCCATCAGGCTATATTCCTAGTCAAAATTAGAATACCAAGTATGTACTTGAGTGTATTAATCTGAGAGACCATGTGGACTCCATTTTTATTCACATAATTCCTTAACTTTATCACTAAAAATATGAGCATGAGGCAATTATTATCGACATCATAATGATGGATATCTATACCTAGAATCATTTTAATGAGGTAGTAGAGACTATTCTAATTACATGCATTGTTATTCTGTGTGAAGAGAGAACCAAGTGATCATTCCATGTATTCCACATATAAAATTAGTGTATTTGCCTCTAGAGGTGGAATCAAGACTAGTGGGTGCAGTTGGTACTACTTGAGACTCTCTAAAGATTCTTGTAAATTATCATCCCATTGGTAGGTAGCTCCTATCTTCATTATCTTGGTGAAGGGGAGATATTTTTTTTCTAGGTTTTCTGTGAAACACTGAACATGTGTGAGGTGTCCTTGGATCCCCCTCAATTATTTGAGATTTTGAGGGGGTGACATTCATAATATTTCACTAGTATTTTTAGGGTTAAACTCAATGACACTGTGGCATACCAAAAATCCATGTAATCTCAATAATGTTACCCTAAAAGTGCATTACAGGAGATTTATCTTTATAGTATGTTACATCAACTTGTCTAAGACTGTGTGGAGTTACTTGAAGTGATCACATCATTATTGAGACTTTACCACTAGGACATCGACATAAAATTCTGTTATTCATTCCAAGAATGGATTAATGATATGATGCATGTCACATTGATATGTAGTTCTATAATTCTTCAACCCAAAGGGAATGACCTAATAGAAAAATATCTCATGGGGTTGTCTGAAGGACGTGGATTCCTCATCTTCAGGGCCATATTTATTTGATTGTACCATGAGAATCCATCCATTAAGGGAAGGTCTTAGAAGCCAGTAGTTACATTGATCATGAGTTATATGGTCGGTAATGGGAATTCATCTTTTGTTTGATGTCAATTAATGTCTCTAAAATTGATGCAAACCCCAATATTTCTAATTCTTTTTCTTCATAGGAATAATTTTTTTGTGCTATCTTGGGTATTGCACTTCCAGGAAAAAATTCGGATTTGATCAATTTTTTCACTTCTGACTCTATATTAGTATCATGATAGGGGTGCATCATACTGGATACCTTCTTGAAACCTTAGTGGTCATCGGGTAATCCTAAATAGTGTGTGGATAAATTGGGGTTCATCTAGTGAATTTTTGTATAGTTCCATGTGAATACATATTGATGTTACTTTAAAAATTAAATGTACATATATTTCTCCTCAAGAAGCAAGGTGTAACTAATTAATGTAGGTCACAGGTCTTATTATATTCCTATATTTATATTCCTAAGATCATAAATGGTGGTGGAGATGCCTTCCTCAAATGAGATAGGGGAGTTACTGATGTCATCATCTTCTTCTTCCACCTCTGAGTCTATGGAGGCATTTTTAGATGAGGTAAGAAATACGAGGGCATCTCTATCACTTCTAGGATGAGAGAGGCTGTGGTAAGAGACATTATCATCCTATACTTCTAGATTTATTGTAGTGTGATTTTCAAGATAAATTTATTTTACACTATCATTGGGGGGTGAATGATCTTTGACATCCAAGATTAGGTTTATCACCTTAATCATATTTATTGGTAGCACATAATCACTTTCAAATATACTCCTTTGATTTTCAGGTGTGATCCCTAATACATTGGGGGTAGAAACTTGTATATTTTCATCCATTGTTGGTTATTTAAAAACCTGGTTATAGAAACATTCCTTAGCATATGCGGCTTTAAAAGGATCAAAGGGAGCACTGTTAAAATGTAGTATGTTGAACTTCACATCTATGGGGAATTACAAGAATTGAAGGAATTTGAAGTTACCACCACATGGTTATGAATCCAATGCCTTATGAGTAAGAAATTATATGCTATGTATTTCTAGATAAACATGAACTGTACATTATATGTGATATCTCTAAACTGTGTTTTGAGCTTGATCTTTCAGATAGGTCTTTTCCTGCTCTTATTATACCCTTGAATGGTCATCTTTATGGGAGATAAGTCCCCAATTCTATACCCCAAATGTTATAAGGTACAAATAAGGATGATATTGATCCCATAACCATTTCAAATCATGAACCTTAATATATCAACATTATTGATATTTCATTAAACATATAGGGGTCTGATATTTCCCTAGATGACCTCTTCCTGATGTTAATCTATAAATCAGATGGTGACATGACATTATGATGACATAGTCTCCACATAATAAACCTTAGATATCACAACTTTTATATTGAAATCATGTGAGCTATTAAGGGATTATAAGTGTTCCTATCAAAGTTATTTTAAAATATAGAGTGTTTCCTATATTGAGATTTTGGTTGGGATGACTACCAATTATTTCAGAATGTTGTATTTTTTTCCAAAGTTTGGAATTTCCCAATGTTGGGTTAATCCTTATTATGTAGTTTAGGTGATGAGGTATTTGAGGTGTATGGGCCTAGTTATTTTGTAGAGTTTAAGGGATCATCGTTTATCTATGGTGTGGGTTGCATCAACCTCCCTTGTTTTCTGGGCCATTCAGACAATCATACAACTTCCAAACAATCGTGTAAGATGACTGGGCATATACAATTGTTGTAGGGTTCTGAGACACCTCCATTTCTCTATTGGGCTAGATGGAGTGTTTTACCATGGTTCTTAGCTACATATATGTCATTTTTGGGGATGTGGTCGAAATATTGGGTCTGACCAAGCCCGTGTTGTCCCCTATTTCCTTAGCTCCTGTTCTTTTGGCCTCTAACTCCCTAGTCAGGTACAAGGAACTCATAATCGAAGGCATATTTCTCATCAGAGAAGAGATATTATAAGTGTATTATCTTAACTGGACCAAATATGCGCTCTTCATCTGATGAGGGATCCATTTTATGGGGAATTTTCCATGATTAATATGTTGCAATAAATAAATATGAAAGAGTTTGAGCTTACATTGGAGCTGAATATGACTCTTCTTATTTTATCACTTCATGTTTCTGAAGGTCCTATTTATCTTTGGAAGGAATATCTGATGTCACCTCACTATGAAACATAACCATTATAGATTTATGAAATTATTCTCTCAGGGTTGCATGAACTCAGTTGAATTTCATTCGATTCATCCAATTTTTGAACTTCTTCTCACTCCTGACCGAATTTTTTTTCCAATCACCTTCTCCTTCTATTCGGGGTGATGGTTACAGAAGTTACCTATGTTAGGGAGTTTTCAAACACAAAATATCCGGAATCAACCATGATTTATAGGATTTATTTGAAGATGAAGCAATCCTGGATGTTGTGATATACGCATCTAAGTAAATGATTATAGTCGAGATGATTGGTGAGGTTAACCTCATTGGGTTTCCTGGGTTGTGGTAGCTTGAGTAGGCATTTTTCCATGTCTTCAAATAAATAACTTAGGTATTTCTCATTTTTTATGGAGTGTGATTGATTTATATGTTTATCAAATATTAGGTGACCATGATCTCTTTTTTATTCTAACCAATGGAAATTTTTTTTATTGAAAATATATAGGATGTGTTGGGTGGTTTAGGCCCTACCTAAGTGATTGAACAGGCACTACTAGTGGGTTTAGGGTAACAATAGAATCCTATATCTTTCTAAAAATTTTCCCCTATGATGAGGGAATGAGATGAGATTTATCTTGGGTCAATTTAATGGAATATTCTAGAAATTTTTATGTTTCTTCAAACTCACAGAATCCTCCTAGTTATTTAATTAGGACCAAGGAATTTGCAGCTCATCCTATAGATTTTCAGCATAATATTCCATCAATTTATCTTGTGGTATAGGGATGTTGAGTGAATAGTTAATCCTTTCAATGTGGATATGAAGTAAGACACCCTCTCTTCATTCAATTTTATTACAGTTTCTCAGGTCAAAAATTATCATTTTCCATAGTGTAGTGTTGAACTGATAATGTAATTGATAAAGAAGGTCTTTGAATCCTACAACAAACCCTGCTAGAATAAAACTATACCAAACAAAGTTTGGACCTATCAGTATCTGTATAAAAATACTCATCCTAGTCACCGCCTACTGATCTTGAGGGCCTATCAGAGAATCACATCGGGACATTAAGTACTTGAGATGTTGTTCTGGGTATCCTATTCTATAAAATGTGGAGAAGGTAGGATTTCTAAAATTAGATGGGGAAAAATTTTCATCCAACCATTCTAGATATGGATCTTTCTTAGGATGCATAGGTTCATGTCTCCCTTCTATGGCTTCCATTCGAGCATCCAGGGACTTAATAGAATTAAGCAGTTCTAGAGGTACTATTTTCTGAGCTTCATCCAATCTATAGGGAGTATGAAGGTCTTCATGAGGTGGGCCCATTTTCATTTCCTTATAATTCTAGATATGTGACAAGACTGAATGATTTCCCAAGTGGGGTAAAAGTTATATCCACAATGGAGGAAATTCATGATTATCTTCAATTTCCTTATTTATGTAGAATATATTCCTGGATCTAGAGAATGTATAATGCTCAAACTCCACTTTTATAGGCGGATTAGCTCTTTCCTGATGTATGGTAAAAGGGATATTCATCTCATCCTGAAGATGGTACCCAGTGGGAATTTTTCCCCTAGTTATCCCCTCACTGGTTGGTTTGAGATTTTGTATCTCATTCTTATATAGTTCCAGTTTCTCCTCTATGGAAGGAATTTAATCTCTTCTAGGTGAGTGGTATATGAACAATAATTTCCATAGTGATCCACCATAAAGGTGGAAACTCAATATTCATAGATTCTATGTTTTTTATTCTCCTTTGGTTCAATATACGTGTCACCTCAGTTGGTGCATCCTAATCACCCACCTCTCAAGGTATGATTTCTGTATTGAATCCCTCTGCATTTACATCTTGATCCAAATTATATGATATGTCAAAGGTAACAATATTCATAGATTTGTATTGGGAAATGGTAGTTGTCCCATTACTCTCAATGCAACAGGATTATTCTATACTTCTGGCATTAGGGTTGTTTTTTAAACCCTTTTCCACAATGGACCTTTTTGAATTATGATCCCTAAAATATTTTATTACCTTATCTGTACATTTATCTTGTCTTGACATATGAATATTTTCATTGAGGGAGTTTTTTTCGTTTTTTCTAAATGGGACCTGAAAAGAAAAGGTTTATCTTGTGGTGGGAGGAATGGGTGGGGTTACAACCATAAATATTTACCTCTAAACTTTGATGGTATTGATTCCCTCTATGCAAATAAAAATGATGAAAATAACCATATCCCTATCAGTTGGGGACTATTTATGGCCCCCATTTTCATTTTTTATCCTTTTTTTGATGATCTGATTATTTATTTTGAGGATTTTATGATTCATTGGATGGAAATTTAGATATAAATTCCACCATCCTCATGGGATGGGGTTGATCAGGAACCACCACTGATTTCTCCAGGAGCCTCTTGAGTTTTTATGAACCTGGTGATGGTGATTGAGATAAAAATACCCCCCAAAAAGTGGTTTATGGTTTATGTTAATATGGTTCTAATATATCATGAATCCTCTTCAGGATTGATGATCTAAGGGGTGGAGGTAGTGATAAATATTCCTTTGGCCTAAAGGTCCAGGTTCGATCCTTGATGGTTGTTATGGAAGCATCTATTGTAACTTGTTTGATTGGTGCGACTATGATCGTGTATGATATGGGTGAAATGGAAGCCCATAATGTGAGTCATTTTCTATTGGAAGTTGTCAGGTTGACCAAAACATTGATTTACGCCTCTAAAATGTGTTCTAACTACTTCGAGGGGCCCAATTCAAAGATATGTGGGTAGTCCTCTACCTCCATTCATGATGTCTTTCCATCATTAAAGTTGGGGAATTCTATTGTAGTGACCAGTTGGATCACGCATTACCCGATCCCTTAATCATGTTCGAGGCTATGAAATTACAAGGTGATTTATTTGGGGACTTATGTTCTTCTAGGGGTGTGATGCAGTGCAATTCTTTATACTACATCCATCCTCAAATACGTACATTTGATGATGCCCAGGAAATCAGTGAATGGAGATTTTTCATGATACAAAGAAAAAAACTACATAGGTGTTCATAATGCTCTTCCACTCTTGAGTTTCAAGATATGAAAAAGGTTTCCATATCCAATTTACAACAAAGTGAATTGTTGGTCTAAATATGATACTCATATCCTAGATAACAGAGTTGTTTATCCTTTAATACCTAATGAGTTACCCACATATTTTGGCATAGGTAAGTAATGCACTCCTTTTATAGATCATCCAAGATCTCATATTCATAAGTAATGAGGGACCAAAGCATGGTTGGAAAGTTTTTTCTAGATAACTCTCTATATATGTAAATTTTATCTTCCTCTTTATCAGATTTACATGCTTCCACTATGTCAGAATATAGATTTTTATTATCGAGGTCTCCTGCTAATCGTGGTGAGGGGTTGATGGTAGTTGATGGGGAACTATATATGATTGAAACCAGTGTTTTGATAACCTCTATATATGAAGTAGTATTAGTTTTGATTACCTCTATATATGATGGTGTCTATGAAAGGGAGGGATTTCCATATCTGAGTAAGATATCACCGTGAGGAGGTTGTCAATGACATATGTTTGGAGTAGAGTCTCTGTAATCCATCTCCACCATACCATGAGGAGGATTATAATGGTAATTATCTCTTTATAATTTAGTTTAAGATTTGGTGGACCTTTGGTGTGTTGATAACATGTCTCGAATAACCTAAAGGACCCTGACATTGAGAAAACTTGGTATATACGCCTCATTTTTTATTTTGTTGGAATACGTCAACCTGCCTTTTGGGATTGTGAATGGATGTGAGCCTAATATATAATGGTTGTCAGAATATATTGATAACCTTATGGTGCTATTGGAGTATGTTCTCACTAATGATAAGCTACTAAAGTATTCCAATGATCTTCTTCATTGTCAGTAGGAATATGAGCCCGCCTATGGGTGGTTTCTGGAATATGTGGATCAACCCTAAAAGAAGTGGGGATACGATCCCAATTAAAATATGCATTCACCATTGGAGTATGATGAAAGACCTTCATAATGGGATAATGGATATGATCCCCTAATTTATAGACATTGAATGATACTGGTGTAGTTGTTTATCGGTAGAAGTAGGGATATGATATTGGATTCCATGAGCCACTGGAATATGCCAAGTAGCTTCACTTATAGAAATATGAGCCCGCCCTAAGTCATGTTCTGCTCTTACTTAGTGATCCCCAATTGGAGTGGGGATATGATCCCAATATTATGCCTTTGGATTATACCACTGGTCTTTTTCGACAACGATATGAGCCTGTCCTAAGGCATGTTCCACTCTCACTTGGTGTGCCCCGGTTTGAGAGGGAATATGATCCCGGTATGATTCATTTGAAGTACCAAACTTGTATTTTTAAATAGTAATGTGCACTTTTCCCAAGGCATATGACTCTCCCACTTTGTGAGACCTAGTTGGAATAGTAATATGGGCCTCGTTTGGTGATGAATCCTTTACCATAATATGATGATAATCCTCTTATACGAAAGAAAGAATGAGCACTCGACGAGGAGAAACCACTTGTTCATACTGATCAAAGTGTTTTACTTCCATGGATATAGGGATATAAGTATGTCCCTTTCCCTATAGCTATACCAGTACTAAAATATGTTGGTGGATTTCTCTATATATTCCTAATATGTAAAGACACTTTAGAAAAGAGTGCACAGGAATGTAAGAATACACTGTAGCACCCCTCATTTTGAAGTATATAACCCTTATTTATGCCTTTTTATGTGTATAAAGTGGTTGGGTAAGGGTTGGGAGAGTTCAAAGGGTTTTTAGGAACGTTTTTTAGATTTTATAAGGGTGAAAAGTCAGAGCATGATTTGTTAAAACAGTGATGTTTTTCTAAGAAATAGTGCACAATGATGGAGAAGGCTTCGGGTGGGAACACAGTTAAGGCACATGGTTTACAAAATCATTTGGCCTCCCAAGGTAAATCATGAAACTTGGAATAGTGGTATTTTCCATGGTTGGCACATGGTTTTTCTAACTAAGAGGGACAACTGTGTGGGGTTCCCTCTTGTGGTAGTAGTAGTAAGATGTTTAAGGCATGGTTTTCCTAACCTTTCAAATAACCGTGCATAGTTTAAAAAGTGAGTTTTTTTAAAATGAATATCATGTGATTTTAACCCTAAAATCCATATTTTAACCTCATTTAGACACTAACTCAATATTTTCTTCTCTCTAATGTAAGGGAATCTCTCCCACTCATTTAAAAAGTGATTAGAAGGGTTTTCTTGGTTGTTTGAAGCCAAATCATAATTGTTAAGTCTCTTTTCTTAGTATTTTCATGGTTTTTTTAGATCTAGTTTTCCTTCTCTTCCATTTTCTTAGATCTAGTCTCATTGCAGATATATCTCAGGTTTTTGTTGTCAATAATGATTAGATTTGGCCTTGTTGATGTTATGGGAAGGAATCTATTGTGGTTTACGGAGTTTTCACCTAGATTTGGGGATTGTTTATGTCATTGATTGATTTCACCAAAACCATAGAGGTAGGTGGCCTCAGTATCTAATCTTCTTAATAGAACTTGAAGGATTTGATTTATATTAATTTTTTTATTGATACTTATTGTGAAATTGATGTGAAAATATTGGTCGGAACCCCTTGGCTGATGATTTGAGAATTTTGGTGGAAATGGGTTATTTTTTTTGCAACATGATTTTTTATTGGATTTTAAAATAATTATTTTAAAATAATTATCTTGGTTTTATTTATGAAAATGTTTTTTGAAAATGTTTTTAAATAAAAAAATTATTGAAATTATGTTTGGAATGAATGGGTGGAATCGGTTTTGGAATAATTGGTTGAAATGTTTTTGACATTTCTTGTTGTAAATGTTGTTTAGCTTAAAGGGTTGATTTGGTTTGTAAATTTTTAGGTAGTATGGTTTTGGAAAATATTGGTTGAAATGTTTTGGGAGAATGTTTATTTTATGGTTGTTGTATTAATTGGTTGATCATGAGTTGTAAGAGATGGATAGTGGACATAAAGTACCACCATCAAAGTATTGGAATATGGAATGAAGTGCAACTATAAAAAGGGGGTGATGTATGGATGTGAATTTCCATCTCCAATGGTAACACCAAACTTGGGTGGTTGAGTTATGTGTATGGTTGAGGTATTCATGTGGTCACATGAGATAAATTGGGTTATGCCAACATGAAATGGGAAAATGGGTAATTACTTATGTTATTGATTTTCCTTATAAATGTGTTGGTTTGGGGAAATGTTTTGGTAATGATGTTTTTGGATTGTTGTAAATTGTTCAATTATTTAAATGGTTTTATATAAATTGTTTTATATAAATGTTCTAACTTGTTCTATCATAGTGGAGTGCTTTGTAAAGTCATTTGGGGAAAGCCTACTGAGTATTATTACTCACCCCTACATAGGAACTTTAGTTCTTTTTTTGGTGTTTTATTTCGATAAAAAGGTAATGGAAAAGAATATCCACTATTTAGTAGTTCATCGTGATGCTTGGGTGGTCTTGTGGTGTTGGATCTAGGATCTTGGTGTGGAGGGGTAGAGATATATCTTGATTCATTGAGTTCTAGTCACTTTATTCTTCTGATGTAGTACTCTGATTTTGGTTAGTGGTTGTTTGTTATAATGATTTTTTAGTATTGGAATATTGTAATACATTGTTAACATGTATCATTTAGTGGTATTGGTAGTGTCATGTTTGGATGGATGTTTTTAATTCAAAGGAAAAATTATCCCCCAATAATTCATGAATACCTAAGCATTTATTTACATTATTTGCTGCCTTAGGGATTTTTATAAAGGCTGAGTAATTTTCCACCACCTTCTCAAGCTAATGAGAAGGGGCAGGATGTTAAAAGTGGTATCAGTTTGGTAAATCCTTTGGCATCTTTTTTTAGTCTTGTAGTTGGTATTCATTCTTGGTTTATTCATTAAGTTGGGATGGTAGCAAGGAGTAGGATTGTCAGAAATTGAAATGTATATCATAAAAAGATAAATCTAACCTTGTTATGTTGAACATCAAGTTATGCATGATTTGGGTACATAAGTGTTTTTGTGACACTTATAGGACTTGATATATTATTTTTATGGGTTTATCCAATGAGACAAGTATGGAATGAATGGTATAAATGACTTCCCACTAGGATTTCATATCTAATTTAGAGTAATGGTTATTTTATGCTATGAATGTGTTGATTTTTTAAAAATCTAGAAATTGTTGTTAAATATTAGATCTTGAAAAAAGAATGGTTTTGATATTTTGAAAATGGGTTGATTTTCAAAAAATGGTGGATTTTTAAAAAATTATTTAACATGAGAAATATTGAATTTTTCTAAAGAATGGTTGTGATAGTTTCAATGTGATAAAATTTAAAATTATAATCCTTCAGTTGATAGAGAGTGAGACTTATGGTGGATATTCTTATGATATGAATGGAACCTTGTAGGCGTCATAAAGACCAACTAGATAAAGCTGTTAAAAATTGGTTGTGTCTAATCCCCAGGTAAACCAACAACTAGTTCAGAACATAGTGCTAGCCTTTTAGGTTGTTGTTAGTGAGAATAAAATGGATGACCAGAGGCATATGGATCATTCAGTTCAGTTTCAGAAGTTGAATCCACTTATCCTTTGGGGTGATTTGGAACTAAAATGGATGGAGGTGTGTTTGAATGGGATGAATAGAATATTCAATTTCCTAGGCACATCGGTGTACTTGAATGTCAAGTAAGTGACACACATATTGGAAGACATTTCATGTTAGTGGTGGGAGTTAGCGGTCAAGGCCCAAGCAGACCAAGTTATGACATGGGAGTATTTTGAGGAATTGTTTGACAAAAAAATCTACCATCATACATTCATAATTCAGATAATAATGAATTTATTCATCTTTAATAAGGAGAGCCTTTCGATGAAAAAATATGCGGCTAAATTCATGAATTTATTCCATTTTTCACCTGAGGTTTCTACTAGTACATTTTTGATTGCACACATTTTTTAATATGGGATGAGGCAAGAAATTTTTGAAAATATTGTGGTGATATGTATAACAGATTATACAAAGATGGTAAATAGAGAAACAATGGATGAAAGATATATCTTAGGAGATACAAGCAGTATAGGTATGTTGATACCCAAGGTAAATAGTGGAAACTCTAACCCAAGGATCAAGAGGTTGAAGGACACTTATTTCAATGTGGAATATGGTTTAAATTATAATAGAGGGGTTGGTGAATCTTCCTCATAAACCTCAAAGAAATCCAATATGTTTCCAATGTGGCTCTCTAGGACACATAAAGCGTGAATGTACAACACCGCCTAGGTCATGCCACAATTACAAACATATGGTTAATCTTCATATTTATTGTCATAGTGCTCTGAGACCAGGTGTTCGTGACACATCTAAAGGTTTATAGGCATCTTATTCCTCAATGGGATGAGGGCAGCAGCATACCCCTCATCAATAGAACAGAGTTAGTCATGGTGATTCTAGGAATACCATGACTCCTTACTAGGAAAAAATCTAGCAAAGGGGTAAGGAGAAAATTGTGGCCAATAAGCATATGTACAGGGATGAGTAGGATGCGGTGGATGATTAGTCGGGACCATCCATAGTTAGAAGTATGATTCTTCTGAATTCTACCTTTATGAATGAATTTTTTGATATGGTTGCTTCTTATTCTTTCATTTCTTCTCATGTTGTTGATTTGTTGGGTTTAAATGTTGAAATAATTCCTTTTGTTGTAAAACTTCAAACTCCTCTGGGTCAAAGAGGGCATCGAGGCTTTCTGTTTAGATCATGTTGTATAACTATTTATGAGGTTGATTTGATATGGGAATTATCAGTTCTTGAGATGAATGTTTATGATATAATCCTGGGTATGGATTAGTTAACAATGATTAAGGCCCACATAGACTATTATAGGAAAACAGTTAGTTTCATGACTGATGATGGTATCTAGCATCTCTTTAGAGGAGGGAAGCATGTAATGGTGGGTGCAATAGGATTGTTAGAACAAGTAGTGGTAATGATCTCATATCAGTTAGTGGCTCTATCTCTGGCATTTGTGGGAGAGATTGGGGGAAGTAGTTTTTTTGGTAGTTTTCGATTAGTTTCTATATGTCTTTCTCAATGATTTATCAGGGTTTCCTCCCATAAGGGATGCTGGGTTTATGAATGATCTTATCTCAGGGACCAGTCATATCTTATTTCCTTCTTATCAGATTGTACCTAAAAAGTTGAGGTAATTTAATGCGCAGTTGGAAGAGCTAAAAAATAAAGTGTTTATTTGGCCTAGCACATCTCCATAGGCAGCACCAGTCCAGTTCGTCAAAAAGGAGGATGAAAATATCCATCTCTATGTGGATTATCATAAGCTGAACCAAGTTATTATAAAGAACTTATATCAACTACAACACATTGATGATCTATTTGATCAGTTTAGGGGAGCTCATTGGTTCTCCAAAATTAACTTGCGATTAGGATATCATCAGTTACGAGTGTATAAGGAGGATATTATAAAAAGATCCTTCAGGAGTATATGTGGATATTATGATTATGTGGTTATTCCATTTGGTCTTAAAAATTCACCATTGGTCTTAATGTAATTTATGAATTGGATATTTTAGATATATCTAGATTCATTCATAGTGGTCTTCATGGATGATGTATTGGTGTATTCATAGACAATGAATGATCATGAGAAACACTTGGAAATAGTGTTGGGAATCTTAAGAGACCATTAGTTGTATGGAAAATTATTAAAGTGTGATTTTTGGATATAATAGGTACATTTTCTTATCTATTTTATTTCTCATAAAGGTGTTTCATTGGATCCAAATAAGATAGAGGTGGTTATTTCATTCCAACCCATATATAATGTTTTTTTGATACAAAGTTTCTGGGGTCTAGTGGTTTATTAATAACGCTCCATTCATGACTTATCATGATTAGATTCACTGATGATAGATTTAAAAATTAATAATTTTCCATTTTAGTGGAATGAGGAATGATAGAAATCTTATAAAGAGCGTAATAATCACCTTACATTAGCACCAATATTGGTTTTTCTAGAAACAGTTGAAGGGTACATAGTGTATTGTGATGCATCAGGATCAAGGTTTGGGTGTGTTCTCATACAAGCGGATCATGTTATTGTGTATGGCTCAAGACATTTGAGGTTTCATGAGAATAACTACCCAATGAATGATTTGGAGTTAGATACCATGGTGCATGCTTTGAAAACATGGTGTCATTATCGTTTTGATGAGAAATTCATAGTGTTTACCAACTATAAGATATTCAAGGATATTTTCTCACAAATATATTTGAATTTAAGGAAAAGGAGATGGATGGTGTATCTCTATATATTTTACTTTGACTTAATGTATACACTGAGTAAAGAAAATTTGGTGGTAGATGCATTAAGTATGAATTCATATGTTTATATGGTAAAAGAATCTTTGGATTAGTGGAAATTGATGTTGTTCATAGCTGACATGTGTTTGGAATGTGAAAATTGAGGTCATGAAGTGGGTTTTTTCTTGTTTCATTGGTTCTTGATTTGGTTAGATTGGTTAAAGAGGAGCACGCATCTAATTCAGAATGTGTGGCTTTGAGGTCGAAACTTAATGGTGGGGAGACTATTGAGGGTTGGAAACTGTATGGGGATTCAGTGTTCTAGTTTTGGAATCAGATGGTTTTACTAGTGGATTTTCAAGAAAAACTTCTTAGTGAATATCATTTTTTGATATGGGCGGTCCACTCTATAATTCACAAAATGTATAAGGATTTTAAATGACATTTTTGGTGGGAAGGTATGAAAAGGAAAGTGACTAAATTTGTGTCGAGATTCTTGACTTGTCAGCAAGTCAAGGAAGTGCATCAGTGACCAAAATGTATGTTGCAGTATTTACCTATCCTCTATGTGAAAATGGGAGGATATAGCTATGGATTTTGTTACAGGCCTCTCAAGAATGGTCTGGAAGCACAATACCATATGGGTGATAGTGAATCAGCTTATAAAGTCATCTCATTTCATCCCTATTCATTAATCCCATATGGTATAGGATCTATCCACAATCAATATTTATGAGGTGGTAAAGATGTATGGTGTACCGGTTTATATTGTATCTGATAGATATCCTAGTTTCACTCCTCATTTCTATAAATCCTTGAAAAAATCCCTAGTGACTCAATTGACTATGAGGATAGCATATCATCCCCAGATGAATGGTAAATCTGATAGGATGATACCAACATTTTAAGACATGTTTCAGGCTTGTGTGATGGATTTTGGTGGATCATGGGAGGAGGACATACCATTATTATATTTCTTTTATAATAAAACTTTTCAATACACAATACATATAGCTTCATTTGAATCATTTTATGGGCATTAGTGTCATTCATCACTTTGTTTGGTGGAAATAGGTTAGACTTCAATAGTTGGCCCAAGCCTTGTCCAAGAGACTATATAGAAGATTAAGTTGATCCGTAAGAGAATAGAGATGGTTTATATTCATCAAAAATCATATTCAGATCACCGTTGATGGTTTTTTTTGTTCAAGGTGAATGATCATGTGTTCCTGATAATCTCTCATAGGCTTAGACATCATTGTTTTGGAAAGAAGGGTAGGTTATCTTTGTTATATATTGGTTATTTTAAGATACTTGAGTGGGTTGGAGAGGTGGAATATTGTTTGTCCCATCCTCCATGGTTTATTGTGGTTCATAATGTATTTCATGTATCTCGATTGAAGAAGTTTCAGCCAAATCTTGACTATGTGATTCGATGTGATCATATTGAGCTAGAACCGAATGCTTTACGGGTGCATATACTAGTGCAGATTGTGCATAGGTAAGAGAATGTATTGCATGGAAAAATAATTTTTCTATTTAGGTTTGTGTGGAAAAAAATTTAGATTTTGGATGAGACTTGTGAATGATAGAAATAAATGGACGAGCAATGGCCTGAGCTCTTTCGGGAATGTGACGGTTTTCTACTTTCTAAGGATAGAAAGTTAAATGGTGGGGAGAATGTAGAAAACATGTTTTGAGGTATGTAACACTTATTTATGCCTTTTTATATGTATAAAGTGGTTGGGAATGGTTTGAGAGAGTTTTGAGGTTTTTTGGGAAGGTTTTTAGACTTTTTTAAGGGTGCATGGTTCGAGAAAGGATTGTGGAAACTGTGCAGCTTCCCTAGGCAACCGGGCATAATGAGGAAAAGGGCTCCGAGAGGGAACATGGTTTACCAAACCATGTAGTATCCCCAGGTAAATCATGAAACTTGATATATTTGGATTTTTTATGTTTGGAACATGGTTTTACTACCGTGTGGGGTACCCTCATGAGGCAGTAATAGGCGCACGGTTAGCACACAGTTTTCCTGACAGTTCATAGTTTAAAAATTGGATTTTTTAAAATGGATCTCACATGATTTTAATCCTAAACCCCCACTTGATACCCATTTCTACCTTCACTCGTTATTTCATTCTCTCCAAGTCTAGGGAACCTCTCCCACTGATTTTTTAATTTATTTGAATGGGTTTTTTGGTGGTTTGAAGCCAAATCTTCCTTAGTAAGTCTCCATTCTTGGTAAAGTTGTGATTTTTCTTAGATCTACTATACCATATCTTCAAAATTCTTAGATCTAGTTTTTTTGTGTGGATATATATAGGTTTTTTGTTTCCAATAATGGTTATATATGTCCTTTTTTATTCTAGGGGAAGAAATATAGGGTGGTTTTGTGGAGTTTTCAACCAAATTTGGTGAGTGTTTATGTTGTTGGTGGATTTCCCCAAAACCCTAGAGGTAGGTGACTTTACTCTCTACTCCTATTTCTTGAAGTTGATGGATTTTATTTTAAATTAATTTATTTTATTGATATTGATTGTGAAATTTAAGTGTGAAGCTTGTTCAGAACCCCTTGGGTGATGATTTTAGGATTTTATGGGAAATGGGGTACTATTGTGAAATATGCTTTATTGTTGTATTTTAAAATGATTATTTTAAAATAAATTTCTTTGTTTGATTTATTAGAATTGGTTGTGAAAATTGTTTTCAATAAAAATATAGTTTAATTTAAATCATGATTGAAATAAATGGGTGGAAAAGGTTTTGTAATAATTGATTGAAATGGTTTTAGCATGTCTGGTTGGAAATTTTGTTTGGCTTAAAGGATTGATTTAGTTTAGAAATGGTTGGGTAGCATGGTTTTGGGAAATATTGGTTAATATGGTTTGGTTAAATGATTATTTTATGGTCGTTGGATTAAGCGGTTAATCATGATTTAGAAGGGATGGATAGTGGATGTGATGTACCACCACCAAAGGATTGGAATGTGGTGTGAAGTAACACTATAAAAAGGGGAATAGTTATGGATGTGAAGTTCGATTGTCAATGGTAACACTAATATCATGTGGTTGTGTTATGTATATGGTTGAGATATATGTGCAGTAACACAATATGAAATGTGTTATGCTAACATGAAATGGGAAAATGGATAGTGACTTGTTTGATTTATTTTCCTTGAAAATGTGTTGGATTGGTAAAATGTTTTAGTAAGGATGTGTTTGGATTGTTGAAAATTATTGAAAAATTTAAATGGTTTTATATAAATTTTTGTGTATACTTTTTTTAAACTTGTTCAATCCTAATGGCATCATTAGTATTTTCATTTGGGGAAATCCTACTAAGTATTATTACTCACCCCTTCTTGGGAATTTTGGTGCTTTTACAGGTGTTCTATTCCAAGACACAGGTAATGGTAAATCATCTCAACTTTTTTGTGATTCATATTGATGCTTGGGCAGTCTTGTTGTTTTGGATCTAGGAGCTTGGTGTGGAGCGATGGAGCTATATCTTCAGTCCTTGAGTTCTTTCCATTTTATTCTTCCATTATAGTAATATGATTTTGGTTATGTGGTTGTTGGTTATAATGATCTCTTAGTATTGTGATATTGTAATACATTGTTAACATGTATCCTGTAGTGGTTTTTGGAAATGGAATGTTTTTTTGGATATTTTTATTTCAAAGGTAAATTCATCCCCCAATCATTCATGAGTCCCTTGGAATTTATTTCCATCCTTCGGCACCTTTGGGATGTCGCTTAAGGTCGATTAATGTTCCACCACCTTCTCAAGACAATGAGAAGGGGAGGGACATTACATGCACATTTTTTGTCTCGAATATGTATCGGTAGGTTTCTTCGATTGAATCAGGAATATGATCCCACTTATGTCCTCCTTGTTCCATCATAATATGCCAATGTAATTCATGTGTGGGGGTAGGGATATGTGGACCCCATTCTTACTACATGAATATGCCCATAGACTTTCTCTGAGTGAGTAGGGATATGAGCCTACTCATTGAATACCACTGCAATAATCCATTTGGTTTTATCAGTGGATGTGGGGATATGACCCCACTCTTTGTTATCCAGATCTTTCCAATCTCGATGTTTCTTCCTTGGTGATTGTGCATGGGTGTTAGAGGTGGTAATGTGTCAGATGGTCCCATAGTAGGAAATGGAAGTTCACCTATATGGTAGTTTTGGAAACAAAAATTAACAAGAGACCATACCAGAGGATCCTAAATTGTAATGGGTCCATACTTGACTCCTTGATCCACCTTCGTCATATACTGATGTTGGTGATTGTAGAGCTATGGGGACAAGCTTCTAAAGTAGTTGGTCGAGGAAATGAGTGTCGTTGGTGTTACTACAGTTTTCATTAGACAATGAGGACTCATCAGTTTAAGTTTTTGGAGACCATTTCATGTAGCCTCAATGTTATGTATTGTACCATGTCGGTGGTATTCTTATACCATTCCATTATCCACCCAACACTGAAGGTGTCAGGATGGTGTGGTCATTCTGTTACCCACAAGGGTTGAATCCATGGTTTATTTTCTAGAAAGATATCTAGATGATGGCATGATCTCGGGTCAGGTGTTGTTTTTGAGAATAGTATCTACAGTCACCAAGGGAAAATGAAACAAGTTCATCAATTAGTGCATCATTATATGCATTACATGTGCTTAATAAAAACTACAAAGGTAACACAATCTTCATTTCTTATTCCCAGTCTGGCCATTCTGGTAGCTTGGAATTGTCACAATAATGATGGAATTACTTCATGATTACCCAAGGTAAAATTTCTCGACCTATCATTTTATTATATTATACAATCACATCGGGTTCACTATTTTTGATTCATGGAAAAAAGATCACCTGCATGGTAGGAATAAAATGGTATGATGAGAACTAGATAGTCTATCTTTTTTATCCTATAAAGAAGATATCATTGTTAAATAATTTCAATCCAGTTCCACCCATTGTGTTTCTTGGCAAGGCTAGTTTTTGGTAAATATCAATGGTTTATTTTGAGGGGGTTGAATGTTCTACAAAATTCATCATGTTGAGTTTACCATGTTTATCTTTCACAGAAAATCCCAATGGTTCCCACATTCATAAATGAATACAGACCTGATTTCTAAAGGCAGGTGGTCAATTGGGGTTTTATACCCAACAACACTTAGGAACTCACATTGTTCAAGAGGATATGAGGTCGGTCTCATCGAACCTTTTTGTAGAACTATTTCTTACTATGGGAATCTCTTATTTATTGAAGTTATGTTCATGAATCTATTCCTAATCCTGTTACGGGATCTATTACCCTAAAAAACGGTCAAGCATTTAATCCTTCTATGTGTAAAGGGGGTTTATTAATGATTACATTTGTATGTATCTATGGTTCTTCATTCATTTCTTAACATGGGTATCTTCTTATATTTTGAATCAATATCACCAGGTACTATGGATTTTACTTCCACCCTAGGAGGTAATTAATATATCGAGGATGGGATTGACCCCATGCCATTTAACATCATATGAAAAGTAAATATTATAGGGAATTTAGGAACTAAGTATTGAACTCGATCCTCTAGGATACATCCTATGTATCCTGGTTATGGAAGGAGTTATAGTCATCATAGTTTGATCATTCCTTCAAGACTCACCCTGAGGGGGATTACCTTATATGGGGGTAGTCATATCAAGATAATGAATGGGAATTACACTATGAGGTTTCCCTATCCAGTTGATATTCATTATTCAAATGATATGATCATTCAAAATACCTAATCCAACATGATCCATTCATGATATGGGCAACAAGGGATAGAAATTAATCGGTGTAACTACATATGAATTATGAACTTATGCACTGGGGAATACATTATAGAATGTTTGATATAGAGATCAGGCCTTAGGAAGGATTCCTACTTAACCTGAGTATGCAATGAATCAGATTTCTTATAGTTAATTTTTCTTCTCACTCCACGAGTGGATGAAGAAGAACGATAATCCCATGAGAGAGACTAGGTCTTGATTGTTAGAATGTCAGAGACATGGTGATACTTACACCTAGGTGGATTCCCTTTTGATCTTGGGCCTTAGGAAGTTGTCTTAAATATCTTGGGTATGGCATGAATCATAGTTATTTTATTTTAGAAATCTTATCAATCCACAAGTGGATTAGGGAGAATTATAATCCCATGGGAGAGATTGGGTCCTAATGGTTGGAATCTCAAATATAAAGAGGGACTTACATCGGGGTGGATTCCCATTTGAGGCCAGGCCTTAGGAAGGAATCCTAAATATCCTAGGTATAATAGGATTTAGTGTTCTCATAGTTTAATTATCTTCTCAATCCGTTGGTGGATGAGGAATAATGATAATCCCATGATAGAGATTGGGTCCTCATGGATAGAATTTTGGAGACATGATGGGAAATACATCAAAGAATATTCCCATTTGATCTTGGGAATTAGGATGGTTTCCAATTTATCCTGGCTATAGAAGGAATTAAATTCCTCATATTTCAGCTATCTTCTCAATCATTTGGTGGATGAGGAAGAATGATAAGCCCATAGGAGATATTGGGTCCTGATTTTAGGAATGTCAAATACATGGCAGGACATACAATGAAGTAGATTCCCATTTGAGATTAATAATTATAAATGAATCCTATGTATCTTGGGTATGGAAGGAATTAGAGTCAGTCTAGTTCATTTATCTTCTCAATATTTTGGTGTATGAATAAGAATGATAATCCCATGGGAGAGATTGGGTCCCGATGGATAGAATGTCGGATACATGGTGGGACTTACACCAAGGTGGATTCCCATTTGAGATCAAGCATTATGAATATGTGATACATATCCTAGGTATAGAATGAATTAGATCATTCATAGTTTTGTTGGTGGAAAACCCAAATATATTCACTGGAAAAGGTTATCCTGTCATAAGATGTCTTCCTGACATGTCTTTATTATCTTCTTGACATGTCTTGTGTGTCTGTTTGAAATGCTTGAGGATTTTAAAACATGTTTTAGTTGCCTAGTATACATTTCCAAAGAAAATTTCATGATCCATTTGACTTATCTGAATGATATTTCATAATCTGAAACAAATATATATAAAATATTTCATGATCAAGGCTGACACATCTAGAGAGTATCCCATGATCCTATGATACCTTCCTGGCATGTCTTGAGGATATCATGAGACCATAGTGGAATGTACATAGGGTTTTGTGATACTTTCTTGACTTTCCTAGAGGGTTTAACAAAACTTGGATGACTTGTATGGAGGGTTCCATGAGGCCGAGATAACATAACTGGAGAGTGTTGCATGAATTGTGAAACATGTCTGTATGACATAGGAATATTGGGATGGAAATCCTAGATTACTTCTCAATACTTATGATTATTTCTCTTAAGGTGTTGTATGACTTTCCTGTCATGTCTAATAGACATCTCATGATCCAAATTTCATGTTTAGGGAGTGTCTCAAGACTTGGGAGACATATCCCAATGTGGTTGCCTGATCTGAGTAGCTCATATGAAGTTCATGAAGAACAATGTATCAATATTTGAACAAGTCTCATATATATTTTTTAGTCTTTATTCAATAATTTATTGCATATGTTCCCTAGGTTTTGTCTAATTTTAGCTTATTTTAAGTTTTACATGACCCTACTGACATGTGGGACCTCTTTCACATAATTTGACTGACACACTGGAAGTCATTAACATGATATATAGAGTGATCATGCGCAACACCTATGCATACTGTCTGATTCCTTAGCTCATTCCCCAAATTCTACATGGCGGAGGACCTTTGTGATAGTGTTACTGGTTTCTCTGATAAGTTTGTTCCTGCACTCCTGTGTAGCTGTCAAATGTGGTCTCATGTCTGTTATGTGTGTGTTTTTTTGTACTGGAGGGGGGGGGGGGTATAGGACCCTATGCCCTGGTGATATTACTCCTTGCACGGAATGTATCTTTTTGATATGATATGAATTTAGTGGAGGGATTTTGATATCACACACTTCGCATGATCCAATCACGGGTCATCTACAACATCATCTTTGCATCACATGATAAATAGATACCATAATACCCTACCATCATCACTATGTTTATAGGACCTTGACTAATCAAATAGATTTTTCATAACCATTTTGACATGTCAATGGGATTTTAAAATTTCAGTTCGGTATGTCTAAGAGTAATTGTGAGATCAGGACGCCCGTGGAAAAGGATTTATCATGATTAAAGATGACTTGTCTGGCATCATTCACGAGACAAGGGTATCATATCAAGTGTACCTTGTGAGATCATGATGGATTATAGAAGGGCCCTCACATGATCATTTTAGATTTTCTAGGGGACCGTCATGATTAGTGGTGATTTTTAAGGCATATGAACCCTTTCTCATAAAGGCTAGTGTATCCTCTATTCAAATGAATCTTTAATATTTACCATTTTTATTTCCATCTTTATTTCACAGGGATATAATATCTTGTGATGTCATGTGATTTTGGTCTTGGAAAATCACTTATGTCATTCATGGCATGTCGTGTGATCGATATCAGATCTTGCAATAGTGTACGGAAACTGCCAACAAGGGTCTTCATGGGATCATATAAACTGACTAATCATCTTACATGATAATCAACGACCATATAAGTAATCCTACTTTTCATATTTTTATCCCTTATTTTACAAAGGGTTTTGGATGATTGTTCGGCATCCTATAAATGAAAAATCATTCAATCAAGAGAGATTGTATGGAATCCTTTGCATGATTTTTATCAATTGTATGGGTTCCTTAGAAAGAATAGGGAGGCTTGTCAAAGAGGCTCCACATTATCAATATCAAATCAGGCTCTGTGCATGACCCTTTCTCATAACCCTCTGAGGGTCATGATATTGCATGTCCTTTTTCATCTTACATGGTCTACGATATTTTCAGTCCTTGTCTATTCCTTTGTTTTTTAGAGAAAATAATATGCATACTTTGAGTATTTCTTCCCTTGTAGATTTTATGATGCCCATTTTCTGGGTTTCAACAAGGTCAAAAACTCTAAATAGCACCTTAAGTTGGAAAGATTCACTTGATCAATTGAGATACCTACCAGGACTCAACCCATACCTAAAACACTTCAAAAAAGAGGCTCTAACTCTCAAAACATGAATCTGAATTCAAATTCACTGAATGACCCCTCAATGGGTCAAAATTCATATAACATGTAATGTTGTGGATTATTACCAACTCAACACTATAAATTATTCTCACCTCTAAGAAGCCTCAGTGGTTAGAAAATTGATGAGAAAAACCTACCTTGATTATAATTTTACTAACAAATAGCCATGTTCTCACTCTGAATACTAAACATGATTTCACCCCAAAGCTTTAACTACCAATACTAGACACATTGGATCTTATTTCAAAATACTTGGTTCGATCCCCAAACTATTTGGACCATGTTTCGAATGATTTTTCTACAACCATCCATGTCCAAAGCTGTGAAAAATGACAAGTCCGACCACTTCAAGAGAGCTCCTCCTAGAATGCTCAACCTAATCTACCAAGACACCACTGACCCTTTTCAATATGAGGGTCACACCAACACTGCCCGGAGCCTAATGCAACATCTAGAAACATTCAATGTCATATCTAAATTTTAAATATAGTATTTCCCATAAAATTAGATCTATATGGATCCAACTACACATCAGAACTCCAAAACCACAATGACCAACTTGTGACCTAGAAGATGCTTCTCACCATAAGAGTACACTCACAGGAACCTCAAAATAAAATAATAACCTCTATGACTCACATATAATATATCACCACACACAATAACTGAATGTTTTTGTCCCACTCGCACCAAAGCACCAAACTAAAAACAACAACCAATTCTCATTCCTGGATCACTAGGAATGATGTCCTCTAATGGACAATAATGGGATATCCCTCCCCATAAGGCTAACCCTTCATCGATACATGAGATATGAACTCAATAGGTACAACAAATCAACATCGATTGAGTTTAATGGGACCTAAAAAATATCAACAAACATGTACAAAACCATCATGAATGCTCCCCTACATGCACTATACTTAGACTCACCCGCTCATAATGGTTGAGCATTCCTGTGAAAACTTTTCAAAAAACCAGAATTACACTCACATGATCCAAATCCTAAAAACCATGGATAAAATGCATAAAAGATGTCCACACTCATAATTTATGTCATCTCTAACAACCATCACACCCGCAATAATCCTAATCCAAAGAAACAAGTCGCCTCACACCCCAGTCAAGGATAACCACATGAGCACCTCCCCCTAACCTAGGAACCCTTCAAACCACAAGCACCTAACCATGATCCCACCATTATAATAGAAAAAAAAGAAGGAATAGGAATATTACCAAACCTTCCCTCTTAATTAACCTCGAAACGATGACCACTCAAAGTTCTCAACCTTGAAACCAGAGAAACTCGAGCCCGATGTGAAAACCTCTCAGAAATCCTTTCCCCAATTGAGCCACAAATAAGGATTCAAAATCCCATATTGACCCACTAGGTCCTCTATGAATCCCTTGATGAATATAATTAATTTCCATTTCTAGTAAACCCCTCACCAAAATATCCACATGAATCTTCATTAGAATAAAAATACATATGGTTTAGTTGAGTAGAGTTCCACCATTGAGCTATATAGGAAAGTGAAATATAGGTCATTGTAGATACTTTAAACTACTGAACCTTTGTTTTCAATAAAATTACACATATAGATTAATATTTATTGATAATTGTATATTCTTAGAATGATGTATGAACACTGGACGCTTTCCACTATGGGCCAAGTTCCAAAACCAATAAATCCTTAAATCCACAATCATAAGTGCATTAGCCAAGGAGAAATCATACAATCGTAAAAATAGAAACCATTAATTTCACTTAAATAACCCTAGAAATATATAATTTTCATCATAAAATGTATTCCTAATGAAACCATCCAAGGTACTTCATAGTATCCGACACATCCTTAAAAATCCTTTCAACTTACTCCCCAAATCAGGAAAACAAAACCTCATCTAATAACATTTTCTAATGAAATGAAGCTGTTTTACCAAACTTTACACTATATATAGATCACCAAAAGTCCTTAATTATGCCTACCTATGTGATAAAGGATTATCACTAGGGTATAGGGTATAAAAATATACTGTGTGGAGACTATACCCACAGTTAGAGTGTAATAAAAGTTGAAATAACAAAATAACAACCAAAACATAATCCCCAGGGTACATGATATGAATAATTTAAATAGAATAATGATATAATAAAATGGAATACTATATATATTCATATATAATAAAATCATGCTAAAACAACATATAATCACCAACCAACTTGATCACATACACATGAAGTAGATTAAAAACAAAATATAGAGCCTCTTATATTAAATCCATGACAAAACTCATACCCAATCTCCAAATATTGAGCTACTCCAAACAGATCATCAAACTCTGCATAAGCAATCCTTATTGATCAAGCAACATTGTCCCTTGGACCTATCCACAATGAAGCATGTTCTCTACCTGAAAGTAGATATAAGGTTCTAGATTCACTTCGAGGTGAACATAAAAGGGTTGTGGGATAAATATTAGTAGGCCACCCTCAATGGTGAAACTATGATCTATTGTTATAAAAATTGAATTAAACACATGATATACCTATCCTACTTGAAAAATAATAACAAATGACATTAAACCATAAATAAATAAGTAAAATAAACAAATAAAAAAAATATAGGGGATAAATAAAAAATAAAAAATGGATCTAATCTAAGACCTGAGGTAAACTTACCAACTTGTTGGCCCATGCCATAAGATTTATAGCACGTGTCTCATATAAAAACATGATATTAGTTATGTTTGATAGATATTAACAAGTGCTCCAAAATATATAGCATCATTAAATGCATGAATATTAGACCCTTGGGAATATCCATAGGCTTCCATATGAAAAATGCAACTCTACCAAGCTATAGGAATCCAATGGAACCATCTAAAATTGAGACAAGAACTCTAATAACACTGAAATAACCTATCCAAAGCATGATAAAACTACATAAATAACTATATCTATAAAATATAAAGTTAGTTAAAGGAATTTATTTCAACTTGGGTCCATCAAAACATCTACTATTATAGACACCCAACCTCCTGCCAAGTTAAATCATTCACTGGCCTAGTGGAGGGCTGCACTCATCCAGATCATCCATTCACTCCTTGTTCTCATATAACCATGACCATACAATAGATAATATAACCAAATTGTATTAGGGCCAATTCTCAGACTAATGATATCCTAAAGTTCTCCTACACACCAAAATCTTAAGAAATAATTACCTGAAACATCCAAACCAAAAGAAAAAATAATCATTTATCAATCACCTCTCAAACCAATCACCCAAACTTCTAAAACATCACCTCCAACCATCTCACGGTAAATAAATATCAAGACTTCATCAGTCACCTGAAACACTAAAATGGCCAGTAAATGTTCCAACTATCATTATTCTAGGTTATAATGGGAAACCTGATGTTTCTAACGCTAAGAATGAACCGGCCCATCACTGTATCAACCAAAAAATGGTTCTCTCATAGTCCCCTAGATCACATACTCCTAAAAACACAATCCATAAACAATATAAGAAACCTAAACTAGTGACTTGGCACCCAAACCCACTCCAAGACCACCACACACAAAAAAGAGTGTCCATAATGGTAGGACATGGAACCCTATTATGTTCTTATCTATAATAACCAAACCATAAGAAAATATCAACATGAGAAACTTCTATAAGTGTAGCTTTATGGGAAACCATTGATATCCAATCAATAACACACACCAATGGAATCCAAATGAAAAAGCATAACCACAAGGGACATCCTTAAGAGTCCCCAGGAATCTTCTAAATATCTACCCAATGGAACCTGGTTGTACCCACCTTCCCACGGTGTTATATCAACCTAAAGTTTATAACTAATATGCCCCTCAAACATAGGATCTGAAACTCTACTGCTCTAACCTTAATAAAATAGTTCTTCCTTATAATAATCATCTAAAGAACATCAAAAAAATCCCCTTGGAACATTTTATTCCAAGCCAACCAGAAACTCATGACCCTCACTTGGGTCATAACTGCATCTCCCTCAATAGAGTTATCAAAGAAAACCTTTTGAAACCCTAACCCATGACAACCATCAAGCTATAAATCCCACCTAGAGGATTCTAAATACAAAATCATAAGGGTAACCTCCTATCCACCCTCAATTGACACAAATAACCACTCTTTATCACATAAGAACCATAAAGCCTCCCCAAAATGTCCACTCAGTAGAAGACAATCAAAAAGGGATAAAACCAATCCCTCTCATAGTTCAAATACTAGTAGGCAATCAAATATCATCCCACTCACTACCTATATAAATATCCTCTATAAACTCTTTGTGTGTTCTTGAAAGAAAATATAGTAAATAGTGGGGTTTTGAACAAAACTCCTCTACAAGGAACCCACAAACCAATACTTTACTAAAAACCCAAAAAATAGCCTCAAGGAGCTCTCAATTGACCAAAAATAATTTAAAAAAAATTAAATAATTATAAATCAAGGAAAAATAACCAAGGCAAAACCCTAAAACACCTTAGGGCGTAACATCCAAATCTTTTGGCCCAAACCTATGCTCCACCAATAACTAAAGAACTTAACTCACACCATAAAATGAAATTAAATTAATTAAAACTATTAATAATGCATAAATTTGTTTAATTAAAAGTGGTATGGATTTTAAAATCTCATTGAGGAACATCCACTCTTTATAACCATGACCAAGCATGTCATGACTCGACCATTCTATGTTTTTAATCTTGTCTTCTAAACCCATGGGTCACCTGCATTACCTTGGTTTCCTTCCTAGAAAACCACAGGCTAATACCCACTAGTTTCAATTATCAAACGAATGAATGTACCTATAATCAAATGCTTTTTCTTTGAGTGTCCATTTTCCTCACTCACACACACCCTAGGAAACGTCCTAAGAGGTCACCCATCCCGACACTACTCCAAGAAAAGCATGATTAATTGTGGATTTCTAATCAGGTAAGCTCATAAAAAGAAAGGTTTACTTTGTTACCCATTTCTTTTACAACTTTGGAGTTTTGATTTCTATCTCTTATTATTTCGATGATACTCTAATGTTCATCCATGCTTCATTATTTATTGATCAATTGATCATTTTTTATGGTTGGGTTTTGGATCATGCATCATTTATATATATTTATTTAGTTTTATTTATTTATATCCTGATATGCATACTGTGTGTGTGTGTGTGGTTTTTAAACCCTTGTAATTTATTGTCATCCTTTGGTGTCTAGGGATTTTCACCTAAGGTTTGTATCACTTAGAGATCCTCTCAGAAAATTTACCTGGGGTAGGATGTTATAAATGGTATCAGTTTTATTTGGCCCTTGATTTTCATCGGAAGTAAGAAGATAAGAAGGTCATAACATGAAATTTAAAGTATAAAAAAATGTATATAACCTATTTATCTTGAACTTAAAGTTTCCAGGTAAGCACATGATAAAGAGGGTCACAAAACACTTTCATGTCTGTCATCAAATCATCATCATGGGTTTAACTAAGGAGTACTAATTAAATACATTAGTAAAGTGTTTTCCCACTAGGACTACATTTCATATGGTTATTTGATTTTTATTTTGTGATATTTTGATTATTTTGTTGATATATAAAATATAACTAAAGAAACATTGTGGTGTTTTTTTTGACAAAGTTTTTTTATTTTTTAACGAATAATATTTTTTTAAATTATTTTTTTTGGAAAAAAGGTGAATGTTTCTGAATGTTCAAACCCAAACACAAAGGTGGAGAAAAGTTCTACTTTCAAGAATGTGGTTTTTCCAAATGTAGAGGACCAGACTAAGCCACACCAGATGAAGAGTATATGAATGATTATCATTAATAATATAAGTTATCAAAAATATAAGGTTTTTGATCAAATGATCCATAAATATCAGTTTCATTGGAATTAAGTTAAAGATTCCCCATACATCATGGTTGTTAGAAAGTCAGAATGTTGCTGATGATATTAAATAAAGATAGTGATGTCCAGAGTTAGAATGTTATTGAACATTATAACCCAAATTAAAATGATTTTTTTATAATATTTAAGTTCACATAAATCATGAAAACTCTCATGATAAAATATTTTGAAGAAATAGAGGAATCTTAACGATTGGATCATATCCAAGAATCAATAAAATTTTTCATCAAATCCAGAAGTATTGGGAATAGAATTTTTCAGAAGTTTGAATGAGTTATAGCTGACGAGGTTTGAGGAATTTAAAATTTGCAGAGTGGATTTTCCATTTTAATGAAAATTGCATCATAAGGATAATTCCATCATTATGAGGATTCCATTAGACTAACTCTAAAAAGGAAAGTCAACCAGACTGACTCTGAGGAGGAAATCCAACTAGACTGACTCTGAGCAATAAATTCAATCAGACTGACTCTAAAGAGAAAATTCAATCAAACTAACTCTAAGAAGGAAATATAATCAGATTGACAC
Organism: Viscum album; assembly: GCA_963277665.1. Taxonomy (NCBI): domain Eukaryota; kingdom Viridiplantae; phylum Streptophyta; class Magnoliopsida; order Santalales; family Viscaceae; genus Viscum; species Viscum album. The sequence goes on from OY728140.1 coordinate 1,150,551,565, forward strand.
TGAGAATAATAGTCAATCATACTGACTTTGATAAGTAAATTCAATCATACTGAATCTCAGAAGGAAATTCAATCAGACTAACTTTGACGAGGAAAGTTAATTCGAAATGAGCTGAGGGGGTTCCATCATAATGAGATGAGGAATTTCAATTGTAATGAGATGAGGAAATTCTATTATAATTATATGAGTAATTTCTATCATACTGAAGAAAATTTAGGATTTTTGGGATGTTTGATTACTAAGAAGACTCAATATGATTCAAGAAAGTACTAGAAGAGTTGAAGTGGTCAAACACGAAGTTCAAATATGAGAAAATTTTAGAGAATTTTTAATTTGAGAAAGTGGGAATTTTTTTTAGTTTTACACCTTTTTCATTTTGGTATTCCTATAAATAGATGCATTGTATGTTCATACTTTAAAACCATTGCACGCTCATAAAGTAAGAGAACTACATAGTTTGACTAAGAGTTCATTCTGGACAAAGATCTTGTTAAAATATCTAACAACTTAAATTTTTCTTACCAAACTGAAGAAGATTTTACTAAAGAAGACCAAAATGAGGAAGATAAGACTGAGCAGATTGAGAAGAGTTTCGTATGTGAAGTTTGAGAAAATGGTTCATTATAATGAGACCATTAGACCGAGTCAATTGGACAGAGTCAATCAGACTATGTAAGATCCTGACCTTTTTCTGTAGATTAATCAAGATCATTTTCATGGACTATATTTCCTTTTTAAATTTTATATTTTTGGGTATTACTTTGGGGTATCTTGGTGTGTAATTAGTTGATTTTGAGAAGAAGAGGGGCCATACACGATTGGCGCACGGTTTTCCTAAATCGTCCTCCTAGGATAGTAAATCATGCAAACCCAAAGAGAGAGGATTTTTGTGGTTGGTGTATTATTTTAAAAACCATTCTTCCATAGTATTAACCATGCGACCCCCTAGGAGGAGGGTCATAGTTATGTGTATGGTTAGGAAAAATTTTGCGCCTTGTATAAGAAAATGTTCGGGTGGAAATTTAAAGCACCAAAAAATTAAAATAAAATATCAACCCCCATGATATTAATCTATAATCACCTAAAATCATATATAAACTTATTTATATAAATTTTAGAGGCTTATTTACAAGTTAAAAGGCATTATAACCTCCATTATTGATAAATTGATGATTTATTGATAGATTTACAACTCTCCTGGTAAGTGATTCTCACCTCGTATGGTTTCCTCCCTTTATTCTATCTTTCTATAATACTTTAAGGGGATGCTTTATATATTGGTAATGGAACAAAATCTAGTTTTTCATGGATCTATTATGTTTGATCTTGGATCTAGGTTTCAAATATAGATAGCGTTCATCATCATGATCTTAGTTGTTCCACTTCAATTAGGGATTTTTATTGGTGAGAATCCGTCAATGATCTTAAGGTAGGTGTTATAAATTTAAAATACCATAGTCTTGAATTAATTACATGTATGTTATTGTGAAATTTAAATTACAATTATTGATAAATTCCATTATATATTGAATTGATTTAATTTAATTTCCATGTGATAATGAATTGGGTTAAAATTTGGTCAATTAGAATTGGTGGAATTGGATTAATTAATTGGTTAATTAATTGGTTAATTAATTAATTGAATATTGTGACTATAGAATTGATAGGATATTGGGATCTCATAATTGGTCAATTAATATAATTATGAATTAATTGATAATGAGAATTATGGTATGCTTTACTTGACCTTATTGGCTTGATGAGTTATATAAGTTCAATATTGAAAAATTGTTTAATAGTGAATTGTTTATATTATTCCATGTGATTAAATTTTTGATCCGTGATTGTTTTAATAATTGAAATGGTATCCATGATGTGAAATCTGATAATAAGGTTAATGTTTATTAACCTTATTTAATGTGATATATGTGATATATGTGTGATTGATTGAAATACGATTGTGGGGCACAGAATGAAAATCCATATACTCATATGTGATTAAATGATATATGAGTGTGGGGCACAGACTGATGCTCCAAATACCCATATGTGATTGACAAATAACCAAGGTGTGAGATAGGGATTTATGATCCAAATACTCATGGGGTGCAAGGAACGACGTTCTAGGCCCACAATGTTGGCATTGGACTATGCTTCCAAGTAAATATGATATTAAATTGAAATGAAATGGATAATGAAATACCATGTGTTATAATTATTTGTCAATTAAATATTTGTTATGGTTTATACTTTGATATGGGACGAAGTAGGTATTGAGGTTTCGGGTGTCCTTGAGAAGCTGAGGGTTTATGTGGTTAAGTAAAGAATAATTGAATCTATGTAAATTATTTACTTTATTTCTTATATTTTATTACATATACAAGTATGTATAGTTTTATTGACCGGATATTGTTTTTGACATCGTAGGTGATTTCCTACTGAGTTGTAATCACACCCTACATTGGCTTCTTGATCAGTACCTAAATAGACTTCATGATTATGGTACATGATAATGGGAAGGTCCCTATGTTATATGGCTAAGTCGGGATGGAGCGTGGATGAGGGAAGGAGGCTTGGTTTCGGGAACCACTTGGGAGTTATCAATGTATTTACCTTGGGTATTTAATTTGACACTTGACACTTATTTTTCCTGACATATCTACTATTAAATTATGGATATTGTTTTTTTGGTTCATCATGTGATCCTAGTTGTTCTTGTTATTATATAATTCTAATTGTGGGTTATTGCCTATTGGTTATTGTTTATTTATTTACAATATTTTTCTTCTTTGGTAAAGAGTCTATAGTCTCTCCATTATCAATATTAGACCCTCACTACCAATTGGAAGCATATGATGTACAAGGAGGCACACCTGATGTCATGTGACCAATCGGCTCGGGGAACTGATGTGTGGCACTCGGTTTGGGATGTCATGAAGTTATATCAAAAGAGTTTTCTTTTATATTCTTTTTTATTAATATTTTTGGAGGGTAGATAGAATACTGGGAAGATTCATTCCTTGGACATGATATCATTCATGGGAGTAGATAACCCATGTATGCGAGAAAACCCAAGTACCCAGGGTGGGATTGTTGTTATTGGTTCTTACTGTTATAGTTTGATGTTATTTCACCATGGTTGATGAACTTATTGTATGATGTGATTATAACTTCTAATATTTTCTAATATTTGACTTATGGACCAGTATAAAAAGAGATTTGAATATTCATAAATAATTTTAGGTACTCATGAATTATTGTGACATGCATAAGTTTTAGAAAAAACATGGGAAAAAATGTTTTGGGTAAGTTGTTGAAATTGAAATGTTTTTCCTTGATTGTATAATTGACCTGAAAATGGTGCTTGATATGAAATTGAAAGTGGTAAAATAATGAAAAATGTTAATAATTGGGTGTCTAATGAAAAACTATAAAATTATAATATGTTTACCCTTATTAACCATGGCATGGATGCGGGATGGTTAAGGGTAGTGATAATGCCTAGGATTTGACCATGTGGTGGGGTTTGGGAGAATGACTTCTTATGGATAATTTAGAATCCCTCTTAAGTAATTATGATAATTTTGTGTAATGTATCCTAATATTTCTATTTTGAATTTTATAAATATTCCTCCACTATAATGCTTTTTGAGAGGAAAACATGAAGTTATGGATTGAAATGATCCTCCAGCAGTGGAACCTGAGGCCCCAATAGTGTCGGGTGAGGAAGTTAGAGAGTAGTTCCATGAGAAATTTTCTAGTTTAATGAATTTTGTTGAAAGAGATCTAGGGTGGGTTATGGGTATTATTTCTGACGTGAAATTGGTGTTCCAATTGAAACACCCACTGACTTTCATCATAGAGGGTGGACTTGAGGCATCTGAGCTCTGGATTGAGTCTATCCAAAATATACATGACCATTTGGAGACTCCTACTGAGAAGAGAGTAAAATTAGTTGCATACATGTTATGTGGTCAAACAATTTTTTGGTGGTACATACATACATAGGATGGATATATGGACAATAGTGAGTGGAAGGACTTTTATGAGAATTTCATGGAGCACTTTTACCCTAAGACGCTCAGGCATGAGAGACCGATTGGGTTTATGAGTTTGAATTAGGGGAGTATGTCTATTACAAACTATGCCTTTCACTTCAAAAAAATTCAGTTCTTTGTTCCAGCATTGTCGGGGGATGAAGAAAATGTGGAAAATAATATTTAGTATGGTCTTAAATGTGAAATTAATTCCTAAGTGAATTTATTTCAGCTATTTTGTTTTCAGAATTGGTGATTTGGGCTCTCATTTCTGAGGGGAACCTAAAGGAGGATTTTGATGGAGGACATGTGGTTTCTACTAGATGGTCAATAGGTACTAATTCTAAGATAAGGAATAATAATTATGATAATTTTGACTAGATAAGTGAAAAGAAGAGTGGTCAGGTGGAAGGATCAGTTACATTGGATCTAAATCGAGTGGTCTGTCAACAGTGTGGTAGGTCAGGTCACTTTCATAGATAGTACCTCCAACCATTGATAGAGTTTTGATAATTTAGAAGTATGAGACATATACACAGTTTATACATGAATATATGATGTATGGGTAATTATAGATGAGATATGAAGAATTAGAGTGATAGAAGTGGGTCATCAACCCCATGTCAGTATAGTAGTTTGAGTTATACAAGCCATGGTGGTTGAGGTAGTGGATGGGTTGCTTCTGAGAAAGGGAGCCTGTATTAACAGAGTGGTGTATCTCAGGGGACTCGGAATGTGACACATAGAAGAGTGATAAGATAGTTTCATATATTTCAGCCTATAATTTTGGATAGCAAGGTCAGGCCATCTATATATATAGGTACTATTCTTGTATCTTCTATGCTTTCTCGTACCTTATTTGATACGAGTGACTCTCATTCTTTTATATGTGCAGAACATGTGAATAGTTTGAGATTGGAGGTGGATTTTAATAGTGGGTTTATGATGGAAGATACACATTTGGGAGTATGGTCAAGAGACATCTGCTTTTGCAGGGGGTGTCCTCTTTAGGTTTGGGAGTATCATTTTCTTTGGTATCTCAACATTCAGGATATATTAGGCTTTAACCAAATTATGGGTATGGACTGGTTAGTATAATACCAAGCCCAAATTTATTTTTACCAATGGAGAGTGACTTTTACATCACCTGAGGTTGACAATTATTTTCACCTTGAAGAGTGGTATTTCATGGAAGACCATGTAGGGCCAATTCATTAGAAAATGGGGGATATTACTACCCAGGTTCAAATAATGTGCCTAGATGACAGATGTGTAAAGTAGGATGTCATTATACTCAAAGTGGACATGTTTCAGGATATGTTTTATGAGAATTTATCAAGGATTTCACCTGAGAGTTATGTAGAATTTATAATTGAGCTCATGTAGGGGGTTAATCCAGTTTCTATTCCACTATACAGAATGAAACCGATAGAGCTTCAAGAGCTCAAGACATATCTAGAAGAGTTTTTTGATAAGTTTTTATCTATTTTAGTACATCACCTTTAGGTTCTCTAGTCTTTTTTTATAAGAAGTCGGAAAGAACTTTTCACTTATGTGTTTATTACTAGAAGGTGAACCATATGATAGTGAAGATTTTTTATCCTCTTCCACATATCAATGATATGTTTAAACAATTGAGGGGAGCCTATTTTTTCTCTAAGATTTAATTGAGATTGGGGTATCATTAGTTGAGAGTTCTTCCTTCTCGCATACCTCATACTGCTTTCAGAAGTAGGTATGGCCTCTAGAAGTTTTTTGTGATGTCATTTAGGTTGATGAATTCTCTAGCAGTGTTTATGTCCTAAAAAAACAGAATATTCCACTCATACCTGGATCATTTTATGGTATTATTTTTGGATTATATCTTGGTGTACTCTAAGAATCATGATAATCATTCCCAAAATCTTGAAATCATCTTGATTAAACTAAAAGAGCATCAGTTATATGCCAAGCTATCTAAGTTTTAATTATGGATTGATCATGTACACTTATTGGGTAACATCATCTCATAGGAAGGTGTGTCAGTGGACCTAAGGACGTTTTTGGATGTTTTTTCTTGTAAAAAACCCGTGAATTTTTTCAATATCCAAATTTTTTTGGGATTAGATTGTTATTATAAAAGGTTCATACAAGACTTTTCATGGTTGATAGCACCTCTTTTCAGATTGACTAAGAAAGGTGTAACGTTTGTGTGGTTTGAAGCATGTGAGAATTCCTTCCAAGAGTTGATAAGAATTTTTCTATTACACCAATATTGATCCTAACCAAGCCAGGTGAGGAGTATGTGGTGTTTTGTGACACTTATGGGATCATTCTTAGAGCATTGTTGATGTAGGGAGACCGATTTGTGGTGTATGGGTCATGGTAGTTGATTCCATATTCATATAACTACCCTACGCATGACCTTGTGTTAGCTGTAGTGGTTTATGATTTAAAGTGTTGATAGAATTATCTATTGGGAGAAAATTTTATCATGTATTATAATCACAACATAATAAAGTGTATCTTTTCACAATGAGATTTAAATATTTGTAAATAGAGATGGGTTGAGTACATACAGTCATTCTACTTCAATCTAGCATATACACTCAGGAAGGGAAACAATATTGCTAACACTTTGAGAAATAAAACATAGACTCAGGAAGTTTTGGAGTCTGGCTTTGAGTTGAAGGTGATGACATTCCTGGAAGAGATGCATGTTGGGGTTTAGGAAATCTAGGAGTATATGAATCTTGTATCAGTTTCAAGGGAGTATACACTTTTGAGTTAGATCATGGAAAGTCAGTATAAGGATCTGGAATGTTTATCCTTGAGGAAAATCCTTGAAGGTGGAGAGTCAACTTCATATTGGACCATAGATTAGGAAGTGATCATCTTATTTGGAATCGGGTTTTTATACACTTCAAGCATTTGGGAGGACATGATGCATGAATTTCATGCCTCAAAGTGGTAGGTAAATCCAGGTGTGACCAAAATATATTGTGACCTAAAATGATAGTTTTTGTGGTCATCCAAGAAAATTTGGATAGTAGGGTTTGTGACACGATGATATACCTATCAATATGTGGAGATCAAGCATCAACAACCTTGTGGTTTACTACAACCATTTCTCATTCTGAAATGGAATTGGGATGATGTTACCATGGATATTATGGTGGGTCTCCAAATGATGCCTTGGAGGAATGGAGCTATTTGGGTGGTTGTGGACTGAATGAAAAAAGTATCACATTTCTTACCTATATAGGAGAATTCCTTAGTGGATCAGTTGGGATAATTGTACATTTGAGAAATAGTCTATCTGCATGGGGTACCACATAGTATTGTTTTGAACCATGACTGATAGTTTACTTCGTACTCCTGGTAGGTCTTACTGACGACTCTTATTACATATATTTTATTTATTATGGATTTCCTTCCACAAATAGATGGGTGGTCGGGGTATACTATATAGGTTCTTGGGTATATTCTATGAGCATGTGTTCTTGACTTCGTTGCATCTTGGAAGAATCACTTTGCACTCATTGAGTTTTTCTATAACAATAGTTATCAGGAATATATTAAGATGGTGCTATATGAGGCACTTTATGATGGGCCATCCAAATCCCCTCTATGTTGGATGGAGGTAGGTGAGTCAGTGGTGTTGGGACTGAGTCTCATGTAGGAGAAGTAGGAGGAGATTCCCTTAATTTTAAAATGTATAGATATGGATAAGATTAGAAAAAAGTAATATCATTATCTATTTAAATGAATCATAAAGTTTTTATTGGGTGGTTGAATTTTCCTTTCTATTTCTCCTAGATTGGGTCACCATATGATTCAAAGATAGGGAAAGTTAGCATCCATTTTTTTGGGACATTTGACGTTGTGGATAGAATCGGGAAGGTGGCATACCGATTTTCTCTTCCACAGATCTATAGTGTTATGCATGATGTTCTTCTTTTCTCATAGCTTTAGTGGTATCACCCTGACCCTTCTCATGTGATGTATGTGGATGATGTTGAGCTTGAGATCAATGCATCATTTTAGGAGAATCTGATACATGTAGTGGATCACAGTGAGAAAGTGTTGAGGGGAAACAACATGCTGATAGTTCATATATTGGGATAAAAGTTTTGTTTTAAGGAGTAAACTTGGGAGATATAATTAGATATTCCTGATCAATGGCCTAATATTTTTGATTCAGAATCTTGAGAAACATAGTAGTACGACTCAGGGATGAGACGTTGTAAGGAGGGGAGATTGTAAGATCTTGACCTATTTCTGGAGATATATTGAGATTTTTTTAGTTAATCACTTTCCTTCTTTTGAGTGTATCTTTATTAGGTTTTACTTTGGGTATTTTTTGGGTGAAATTGAGGAATTTTAGGAAGAAGAGGGGTAGTGCACAATAGGCACTGGGTTTTCCCCAACCATGAACCCAATCTACAAAACTATATGAACACAAATAGAGAGGACTCACAGAGTTGGTGCATGGTTTTCCAAAATGTGCCCCCTCTAGTAGTAACTATGTGGACACATAGGATAAGGAATATGGTTAGGTACATGGTTAGCGATAACTGTGCACCGCGTATAAGAAACCATGCATGAAAAAATTTAAGCCACAAAAAAATGAAAATAAAATCCCAAACCCCCTTTATTAATCCCTAATCACCCCCTAAAACCTAAACTAATTCATATGAATTTCATAGGCTCTTGTATGAGTTCCAAGTAATTATAACCTCTATTAATGAGGAATTGAAGATCCATTGATGGATCATAACCTCTCCTAGTAAGTGATTCTCATCCCATATGGTTTCTTCCCACTCTATCATCTTTCTATCATCCTTTAAGGGGATTTTTTTATCTGTTAGTAATGGATTTAGATCTGGGTTTTCATGGATATAATCTGTTTTATCTTAGATCTAGATTTTAGATCAAGATCATTTTCTTCATCCTGATCATGGTTGTTTCGCTTCAATTGGGTATTTTTGTTGGTGAGAATATATCAAAGATCTTGAGTTAAGTGGTATAAACTGAAAATATTATATTCTTGATTTAGTAAAATGTATGTGATTTTGAAATTTAAATTTCCATGATTGGGAAATTTCATCTGAGATTGAATTTATTTAATTTAGTCATCATGTGATAATGAATTGGGTTAAAATTGGGGCAATTATAATTGGTGGAATTGGAATAATTAATTAATTAATTAATAGAATATTGTTATTGTAGAATTGATGGAATATTTGGGTTGTGAAATTGGTCAATTAATGTTATTATGAATTAATTGACAATGATAATTATGAGATTATTGACTTGAACTTAATAGTTTAATGGGTTATATGAGTTAAATATTTCAAAATGATTTAATGGTTAACTGTTCATATTATTACATGTGATGAAATTATTAAACCATGATTGTTTTGATAATTGAAATGGTATCCATGATGTGAAATGAGATAACTAGGTTAATGTTGATTAACGCTATTGAATGTGATACATGTGATATATATGTGATTGATTGAAATAAGATTTTGGGACATAGACTGATACTCTAAATACCCACAAGTGATTGACTGATATATGAGTGTGGAACACATAATGATACTTTACATACCCATATTTGATTAACTAATTAACAGTGTGTGAGACAGGTAGTGATGCTCAAAATACTCTTGGGGTGCTAGATATGGCGTTCAAAGCCCAAAATGTTGGTTTTGGACTATGGTTTCAAGTAGCCGTGATATTAAATTGAAACGAAATGAATAATGAAGTCCTATGTGTTATAATGATTTTTGAATTAAATATGTGTTATGGTTCAGGATCCAACATGGGTTGAAGTAGGTATTAAGGGTTCGAGTGTCCTCTGGAACCTGAGGGTTTATGTGGTTAAATAAATAATAATTAAATATATGTAAAATATTTACTTTATTGATTTTATTTTATTAATTATACAACTATATACATTGTTATTGAATGTATATTGTTTTAAATGTCATCAGTGGTAGCCTAATGAGTTTTACTCACACCTTACTTAGTCTTCCTAATCAGTACCCTAATAGACATCATATTTATAGAACATGATAAGGGAAAGGGACTTATGTTAGATGGCTAAGTCAGGATGGAACATGGATGGGGGAACCAGACTTGATATCAAGACCTTCTTGGTAGTTTTTAGCATCTTTACCTTGGGTCTTTCATTTGACACTAGACACTTATTTATAATAAAATAGCTACATTTTAGTTATGGATATTGTTTTTAGTTTTGGTTTATCAGGTGATCCTGGTCGTTCTAGTTAATATCTTATTTTGTTGGTTGGTAATTTCCTATTGGTTATTGTTTATTTATTTCCACTATTCTTATACTTTTATAAAGAGGGTATAGTCTCCCCATGATGTATATTAAACTCTCATAACTAGTCGGTAGCCTCGGTTATATGGGGAGGTGTTCCTGAAGTCATGAGGCCAATTGGATGAGGGAACCGGTGTGTGGAACATAGGTTGGTAGACCAAAAACAGAGTTAATCAATCCCAGTGGAATCAAATTGAGATTATGGGTAGATTTTTTGGGAGAAAAATCTTTTTTTGGTCTTTTATTCCGTGGATCATTTGTTTTTTAGAAAACATTGTAAACTAATATGATTCGGTATAATCATCCCTACTGATATATAGAAGGTGTCTAATGGGATTTGGCATAATTTTTATTCACTTCTTCATTATAGTGAATTTCAGAAGACCCATGGTAGTGTCTATGCCAAGGATATAGGTTCTCACACTTAGGTCGAAAATTGTAAATATTGTTTTCTTTATATTTTTTCCAAAAATTTTATGCATAATTATTTACTAAAAGATGATAAGGATATAAAATTTAACAAGTTTCAAGGGTTAATCTTTTAAAATTATTAAAACTTCTAAAAGTGATAAATTGGCTCAAACCTCTCCCCATATAAGTTGTTATTTGATACTTTCACTAATACAAATACGGGCATTAACAACACTAAAAATAGGCTTTAACAGTGCTAAAAAATCTCTGTAAAGCACGGTGCTGATAAAGGGTTACTTTATCAGCACTAAAAAACAACTGATAAAACAACCCTTTATCAACGCTAAAAAAGCGCTGATAAAACAAACCTTTATCAGCGCTAAAAGATCACAGATAAATGATTGTTTTATCAGCCCTCCTTTAGCACTGATAAACTTATCTTTTAACAGCTCTTATTTAGTGCTGATAAAGTTGTAGTTTATCGGCACTTTTTTAGCGCTGATAAAAGAATGATTTATTAGAGCTAAAAGAGCGCTGATAAATTCCCTCTCTGCTGCTCCGATAAATCTGCAGCAGCACACCCGAACACCTGAAAAAAACAGCATCTCAATAAGCCAATTAAAGAAAGTATACCCATACAAAATTAACTCATAAATCATAAGAAAATTAGACCAAGTATACCCATACAACAATTATACCTGTACACCATTAACACATAATTTATAAGTTAATCAAGTACTTAAAGAAATCAATTCAGAATTCAGGGGGTTTTGGGGCTATTCAAGGGTTTGGGGTGGTTGTCCAAGGGGGGTAGGGGGTGTCCGGGGGGCTTTCCAGTTCAATCCTAAGGCTCCACATGGGTGTGTTTTATCAATACATAAATCTTTGGACTTTTCTCTATCTACTATGCATCATGTTCTCCACCTCAAAGAAGTTATAAGGTTTGTACACACACTGAGGTGCACATACTTGGGGGGGGGGGTGAATCTCATTAATAAACCCCCAATATTAAACATGCAATAGGCTATTGTAAGTGCATGATCAGGCAATATGCACAACCTAGTTGAGAAAGAACTGGAATAAAACTAATAAAAAATCATCATTGATCCTCAAATCCATGACCATGATAAAACCCAATTTAATTTTCCAAGTGCTAAACTTTTACCAGGCATTTCACAAGGATCGTATCGACATTATAAAAATATAGTTTGACCAATTCCTACCCCATCTACATCAAGACATATTGATTCTCAAGTATTAAAGCTTGATCAATCATACCTACTTCATCCAATGTTAGGGTTTCTCTGAGTACATCATAGGAACCACACAAAACATATAATATACCATGGTCTCCCCACTATATACATAATTATCATCGACCTCCAATATGTGAGTTTTATTTATACTCCATCATGGAAATCCACTTATGAGAGTTTTCTCATCCAGGGAATACCCTCAACGGTATCTCAGACCACCCATATGTGTTCTTCCAATTCCGAGGCATAAGACCTACAAGGATCTCATCCCTATACTATGGGAGTACCCTTATTTAGGGAATAATAATAAGAAGCATATATTATTTACCATATGGGATTATTATCATCCAAATAATAATCCCTAGAAGCATATCAACCCTCAAATATGGGTGTATTCTCATTTGAGGCACAATCTATAAAATCATCTCAGCCCTCCCCTATGGGATTATTTTCATTTAGTGAATATTCCAGATAAAAATCTCATCCCACTCCTATGGTTGTATTCTAATTTGGTGAATAATACCTATATACATCTCATCCCTCCCCTATGAGAGTATTCTCATTTAAGGAATAAGACCCATAAGCATATCCACACTCCCAAATGAGAGTATTTTCATCCAGATATAAGCCCATAAGTATCATAGACCCATACACATGATCACCCTAGTATACCAGGCCAAACATGACTTGATATATATGAGTCCCCTGATAGACCACATTCCATGACCCCCCATTTAAAAGATCAATGCAATCCAAATGCGTTTGGTCGGATTTTTGTAGGTCAATTGTTGTTTTCAATTAAAATCTTGTCCATTTTAAACAAAATAGAGACCCTTTGAGTGCTAGTGGCCACACCATGCCTCAGATTGAGGCGGGGTTGACTCGTACACGTCACTAAGGACCCTTGGATCATTCTTATAAAAGATCAATGCAATCCGAATGTGTTTGGTCGGATTTATGTAGGTCAGTTGTTGTTTTCACTTAAAATCGTGTCAATTTTAAACAAAATAGAGACCCTTTGAGTGCTAGTGGCCACAACGTGCCGCAGATTGAGGGGGAGTTGACTCTTAAACATCACCAAGGACCCTTGGATCGTTCTTATAAAATATCAATGCAATCTGAATGCGTTTGGCTAGATTTCTGTAGGTCAGTTGTTGTTTTCAATTAACATCGTGTGCACTTTAAACAAGAGAGAGACTTTGAGTGCTAGTGGCCACACCATGCCTCGTATTGAGGTGGGGTTGACTCGTAGATGTCACCAAGGACCCTTGTATCGTTCTTATAAAATATCAATGCAATCTGAATGCGTTTGGTCAGATTTCCGTAGGTCAGTTGTTGTTTTCACTTAAAATCTTGTCCATTTTAAACAAAATAGAGACCCTTTGAGTGATAGCGGCCATACCATGACTCGTATTGAGACGGGGTTGACTCTTACACATCACCAAGGACCCTTGGATAGTTCTTATAAAATATCAATGCATTCTGAATGCGTTTGGTCAGGTTTTCGTCGGTTAGTTATTGTTTTCAATTAAAATCATGTCCATTTTAAACAAAATAGAGACCCTTTGAGTGCTAGCAGCCACAACGTCCCTCGGATTGAGGCAGGGTTGACTTGTACATGTCATAAAGGACCCTTTGGATCATTCTTATAAAAGATCAATGCAATCCGAATGTGTTTGGTCCAATTTCCGTAGGTCAGTTGTGGTTTTCAATTAAAATCTTGTCCATTTTAAACAAAATAGATACCTGTTGAGTGATAGAGGCCACACCATCCCTCGGATTGAGGCGGGGTTGACTCTTACATGTCACCAAGGACCCTTGGATCGTTCTTATAAATGATCAGGGCAATCCGAATGCGTTTGGTCAGATTTCCGTTGGTCAGTTGTTGTTTTCACTTAAAATCATGTCCATTTTAAACAAAATAGAGACCCTTTGAGAGATAGCGACCACAAAGTCCCTCAGATTGAGGCGGTGTTTACTCTTACACATCACCAAGTACCCTTGGATCGTTCTTATAAAATATAATGGTAATCCAAATGCGTTTGGTTGGATTTCCATAGGTCAGTTGTTGTTTTCACTTAAAAATTGTGTCCATTTTAAACAAAATAGAGACCATTTGAGTGATAGAGGCCACACCGTCCCTCAGATTTATCCAAGGTTGACTCATACATTTCTCCACGGACACTTTTATTGTTCTTATAAAATATCAATGCAATCCAAATGCGTTTGGTTGGATTTCCATAGGTCAGTTGTTGTTTTCAATTAAAATCGTGTCCACTTTAAACAAGAGAGACCCTTTCAGTGCTAGCGGCCACACCATGAGTCATATTGAGGCAAGGTTGACTTTTACACGTCACCAAGGACCCTTGGATCATTTTTATAAAATATCAAGGCAATCGTAATGTGTTTGTTCGTATTTCCATAGGTCAGTTGTTGTTTTCACATAAAATCGTGTCCATTTTAAATAAAATAGAGACCCCTTAAGTGATAGCGACCACACCATCCCTCGGATTGAGGCGGGGTTGACTCATACACATCACCAAGGACCCTTGGATCGTTCTTATAAAAGATAAATGCAATCCGAATGCGTTTTGTCAGATTTCCGTAGGTCAGTTGTTGTTTTCAATTAAAATCATGTCCACTTTAAACAAGAGAGACCCTTTGAGTGCTAGCGGCCACACCATGCCTCAGATTGAGGTGAGGATGACTCATACATGTCTCCAAGAACCCATGGATAGTTCTTAAAAAATAAAAATGCAATCCGAATGCATTTGGTCGGATTTCTGTAGGTTAGTTGTTGTTTTCACTTAAAATCTTGTCCATTTAAAACAAAATAGAGACCCTTTGAGTGATAGCGTCCACACCGTGCCTCGGATTGAGGTGGGGTTGACTCATGCACATCACCAAGGACCCTTGGATCATTCTTATAAAAGATAAATGCAATTCGATTGCGTTTGTTTGGATTTCCATAGGTCAGTTGTTATTTTCAATTAAAATTGTGTCCATTATAAACAAAATAGAGACCCTTTGAGTGCTAGGGGCCACAACGTCCCTCGGATAGAGGTGGGGTTGACTCATACACGTAACCAAGGACCCTTGGATCGTTATTATAAAATATCAATGCAATCCAAATGCGTTTGGTCCGATTTCCGTAGGTGAGTTGTTGTTTTCAATTAAAATCTTGTCCATTTTAAACAAAATAGATACCCTTTAAGTGATAGCGACCACACTGTCCCACAGATTGAGTCACGGTTGACTCTTACATGTCACCAAGGACACCTGGATCATTATTATAAATGATAAAGGCAATCTGAATGCGTTTGGTCAGATTTTTGTAGGTCAGTTGTTGTTTTCACTTAAAATCGTGTCCATTTTAAATAAAATAGAGACCCTTTGAGTGATAGCAGCCACACCATCCCTATGATTGAGGCCGGGTTGACTCATACATGTCACCAAGGACCCTTGGATCGTTATTATAAATGATCAAGGAAATCCGAATGTGTTTGGTAGGATTTCTGTAGGTCAGTTGTTGTTTTCACTTAAAATCATGTCCATTTTAAACAAAATAGAGACCCTTTGAGTGATAGCGGCCATGCCGTCCCTCGGATTGAGGCGGGGTTGACTTTTACACGTCACCAAGTACCCTCGGATAATTATTATAAAATATCAATGCAATCCAAATGTGTTTGGTCATATTTCTGTAGGTCAGTTGTTGTTTTCAATTAAAATCGTGTCCACTTTAAACAAGAGAGACCCTTTGAGTGCTAGCGGATACACTGTGCCTTAGATTGAGGCAGGGTTGACTCTTAAACGTCACCAAGGACTCTTGGATTCTTCTTATAAAATATCAAGGCAATCTGAATGAGTTTGGTCAGATTTTCGTACGTCCGTTGTTGTTTTCACATAAAATCGTGTCCATTTTAAACAAAATAGAGACCCTTTGAGTGATAGCGGCCACACCGTGCCTTGGATTGAGTAGGGGTTGACTCGTACAAATCACCAAGGACCCTTGGATCGTTCTTATAAAGGATCAATACAATCCTAATGCTTTTGGTTAGATTTCAGTAGGTCAATTGTTGTTTTTAATTAAAATCGTGTCCATTTTAAACAAAATAGAGACTCTTTGAGTGCTACCGGCCACATTGTCCCTCAGATTGAGGCGGGGTTTACTCGTACACATCACCAAGGACACTTGTATCATTCTTATAAAATATCAATGCAATCTGAATGCGTTTGGTTCGATTTCTGTAGGTCAGTTGTTGTTTTCAATTAAAATCTTGTCCATTTAAAAAAAATAGACCCTTTGAGTGATAGCGGCCACACCGTCCCTCAGATTGAGGAAAGGTTGACTCATACAAATCACCAAGGACCCTTGGATCTTTCTTATAAAATATCAAGGAAATCCTAATGCGTTTGGTTGTATTTCCATAGTTCAGTTGTTGTTTTCACTTAAAATCTTGTCCATTTTAAACAAAATAGAGACCCTTTGAGTGGTTCAGCATTCTTGCATGTTGCTGGTGCATATCATATGTTAAAATGGGAAAATTAATCATTGTATAAAGGCTGTTTTATTTAATAACAATTAAAATTTTCCTATGAATATTTACATACAACAATGTTTCATCTTATGATCCCCTTAATCCCTCTCAAAAATGACCAGAAATTGTACATGTCCCCAAGTCAGATCTTCATTGTATTTGTGTACAATATTCCATCAGGTATGCAACCCACTCATTTCTGAACACATCTATATTGTCTTGTGAGTATAAGGATTTTCGGTAGTCAGAGTAGTACTGCAAAATAAAAAAATAAAGAATTAATAAATAACTTAAACAAACTAGTAGTTGTTTTTAAAAATACCTCTTTAGGGATGATAGTTTGTTGATGAAAAATGATCTCTTTCATAAATTTACAAACATAATAACCGCAATCATTATCGTTTGTTTATTTTAGACACTGTAAAAAAATTGATCATTAGGATAATAAGTAACTTATGTTGAGATGTGTTTGAATAGTGAAATTTTATTATATATACCCTGATATTTGTCCAAACGTAGTACTTGCTCGCCTCATTATGCTTATCCCCTGTCCTCATTCATTTTTTAGAAGATAATGATACACCGCCCTATCATAACATAATCCTCAGTAAAATATAATATAAATTATATTACTTGATGTTTAGACCTAAAACGTAAGATGTAGTGTCTTACAGATCCACAAACTCCATCATGTGTGGTCAGTTTGTTGGATGTCCTTGCTTTGAATCCAAAAAATAAATCTTCGGAGTGTCCAAGTTCACCGAAATTAGCAACCAATGTTGCCTAAAAACACAAAAAGGAATAAGTAATAAAAGAAGTGAAAATATAATTGATATTCTTTAATTGTAGAGTATTACCCCTACATGGTTGGTATTAGGAAAAGTCTGTCATCTGTAATATTGTGTTCAAATATTTTCAGAAAGTCATTCACTATTGCATCCCTTTTTTATGGCTCTATTTTTGTTAGGTGTGTTGATGTGATATGAGAACTAACCAGTCCAAATCTTGGATCATGGGATAATTCCTTCAATTTTTTTTCATAAATGTGTCTGTCAACAATATAAAATGCATTTAGTCATAATTTGCACATTAGATCAGCTTTTGAAAAATCAATTCATGGAAACATACCTCATATATACATTTACAACTGTGATGCCTAGCCAACCGTTTTCAAGGATTTCATTTACATTTTCAGCAGCAACGAAATCTTGACTTTCCTCTCCGTATATATTCTCTTCAAAAACCACTATATGACTATTACAATATTTTAGCTTTGTATCCACATGAGTCTTCAATGCTAGTAAATGTGGATAGAGAACAGGTGGTGTTATTATGCTTCCAATAGCTCCTTGGGATCAGTTGGTCGATCCTTTAGATGGTTTTGAGCCGACGTTTGTCACCCCTTCCCTTTCTCCGTCTATAACAACAATCATTGGTTCATACCCTTTTTCATGAATTGTTAAGGGTTTAGCTTGAAAATAAAAGGAAATAAATACCTCTTTGTCCGCATGTACTCTTAAAAATTCTGACGGCCATGCAATGAATGTCCCAATAGCCTTTTAGACCGTATGAATATCATCGTCATCAAGTGGAATAGGTAGCTCTGCCTTTGGCTCATGAGATACAGTAATTGTCACTTTCAGATGATCTTTCGGAAGTGGTCTATTATGCAGTGTGGCATCTAGGATATTGAACACTGTATCCCTTGCTACAAGGTGATAGGTGGGTGTTGAAAGATATAAATCACAATCATTATCACCCTATAGAAGATGAGTACAGAAAAATTATCAGTGTTTGTATGATTCATATTTCATGGGAACAATTATTAGAATATTGATTACCATGGCTAAGACAGTTCTTTGAGGCGAATTGCTCACCTCAAAGCTGGTGGGGGTGGGGCAGGATGTTCATGCAGCAGTTGTTCTTGAGTTGTGGCTTCCCTTTGCTTCCCACCCATAAAAGTTTCTAGCAACTCTCCCTTACATTGAAATTGTTCTTCAATGGTTTCTATTTTTTCACTCATTTGTTCCAATTTTTCATCTGTATCATCCATTTTTTTCTTCTTCTCAAAATATACTCGGAGTGTCACCCCAAACCCTACACCTCTGACATGACCATATTTTTCTGACTGCTTCAAAGCCGTTGATAATAGATCTGTATTAGCTACAAGAGTATCTTATTCTTGTGACTATCGGATACAGGAAAATAACTAATTATTTTTATGTGATATCAATTTTAAACAAATTATTTTATCGTCGTGTCATACTTACACATATTTCCCACACTTTCTGTGTGTTCTCATCTACTAACTTCCCTTCTTTGTTCACACATGCCTCCTTTCATACCACATGACGTGGGATGGAAGTGCATTTGGTTTTAGACTCATCAATCTACATATAAACAAAGAAAAATAATTATGATGTTGTTTATTGGCACCTAACACTATTATTGTAAATTTAAAATATGTACCATTTTCTTTTCTAATGAATCATATCCCATCCTTGCTTTACGATAGGGGTATGTTGGTTTTGAAGCACGTTCCTTATTTTCAATACAGAGTTTTTGTTTCATAAATGAAATATTGAAAATCAAAGTGATGAATACAGGTATCCTCAAACAACATATTATCACTCACAATGTACCTAAAACTTCTCATCCCCACGACGGACATTAAATGCATCTCATGCTTCTTGGGATATCAGGTGAGCATAGACAATGGTTGGGTGCGGGTTTATTTTACCTTTAGAATCTTTGAGGTGACATCTTGTTAAAATAGTGTGAAAACATCGATGAATCTTTCCTGCAAGCCTTAGTACATAATCCTTGCGTGAATCGTCTATTATAAATGTACTCTTCAAGAGATTTAGAAGAGTAAGACATTGTTTCATTATTTTATTTGCTAGTAAATTAAATAAATAAATTCATAATGTTATCATAATTTCTTCCCAGATCACAGCCTTCATCCCGGACACAACATGGTGCCATGAATCTATGTCAATTGGCATGCGTTGCCAAGTGACAACTCCAATGTATCCACTAAACATAGCCTTGTTGGGATTCACATGTTGGCCTCGTGCATTTCATCTGACTTCAAATTTGATGCCTTTGCTTTTTGCCTTGAGAATTTTGGCTAACACCATTAAACTACGACGCACCTGTGATTTCTGTGACGCTGGTCCTTCATTCCTGACCATTTCATTGATATCAACATCATCTATATGTTCATCTATAATGGTATCAATGACATGTGTTGATGGTTGTTGGACCTCAACACTAAGAGAAGCAGGATCCGTAGTAGCAAGAGGAGCAGGAGGAGGAGCAGAAGCAGCAGGAGCAACTGGAGCCGTAGTAGGAGCAATAGCAGCAGCAGCATGAGCTACAGGAGCAGCAGGAGTAGCAGCAGGAGCAATAACAACAGCAGCAGCCGTAGCAGTAGCTGCTTGAGAGACTTGTTCAGCCTCAAGGTTAGGAGCATCAGAATGTGCAGAAGTCATTATCTGCAAAAGTGGTTGACCATTTAATTCAGATTACATAAATTCAGTAATGATAAGATAATAACATGAGATAACAAGATCTATATTACAAACAAAATATAACATGTTTACTGAACTCTCTTTCTTTTTTTCAAAGGTTGAAGGGATTTAACACCTCTATCAACTATCCAAATCCCTTCATTGTGGTCTCCTCTAACATACAAAACATCATCTGCATTGGGACCACTCCGAAATGATTGCGATGTACCACTAAAAGGATCGTCCTCAACTAAATTTTCATCAAAACATTTAGTAGTTTTGGACGATAACAGAACAATCAACCACTTTCGGTTTGCAGGATATGGAACATAAAAAACTTGTACCGCCTGTGATTCCATTATAAATTGTTCGTCTTTATACCCTTCTTTACTAAAATCAACTTTCACAAATCCCTATTCATCTATTTTAACACCACTGTTGTTATCAATCCATTTGCATTGAAAAATCAGCAATTGGAATGTCGTATAATCCAACTCCCATATTAGTTTGATAATTCCAAAGTATGACATATTTGCATAAATTGGATTTCTGTCCTTACTACGAGAAACATGCATCACTTTAGCCACTAGTGTAACTCCACTATTTTTCATGGTACTATCTTCATCATGTTCATCTATATAGAATGTATAACCATTAATTACATAACCACTGTAAGATAATACATACACACTTGGTCCAGTGACTAGCCATCGAAGACATTCTGAAATTAAATTTGGATTTTCATCCAACTGCTTAAAAATATGGTCTTGAAACCATCCTATAAACTGGTGATTATGTGTATCTGATAACCATTTTTCATCCCACGATGGATTCAACTCCCTAAGAATTGTTTTGTGAGTTTCAATATATGGAGAAACCTACCAACTATCATGAAGAACATAAAGATGAGCCTGCTCCCAATCTATAATACTGATTTTCAAAACATCTCTTCCAAAAATTCCCTCACCCTTAATGCATCCAGTGTGATGAGATTTCGGTAGACCAATGCTTTCCACATCATATAGGTATTCAGTACAAAATTACATGGCTTCCTTAACAATATATCGCTCCATTATACAACCCTCTGGCCAACTTTTATTTTTGACATACCCTTTCAAAATATTCATATACTGTTAGACATGATACATCCATCTATAGTGCACAGGACCACAAATTCAAATCTCTCTCACCAAGTGAATCATCAAATTAACCATCATATCAAAGAATGTTGGTGGGAAGAACATTTCTAATTCACATAATATGATGACAATTTCCTTTTCCATAGCTAGAAATATCCCCGGGTCTAAAACTTTTCTACATATAGCTTTGAAAAAGAAACAAAGTTTGTTTAACGTATGATGAACATTCTTGGGAAAAATGCAACGTAAAGCTATAGGAATTAGATCTTGCATCAAAACATGGAAATCATGTGATTTCAAACCTTTTAACTTAAAATAATTCATTGACACAATGTTCTTGATATTTTATGAGTACCCCTTTGGAACCTCTACATCATTGAAGAAGTTGCAAAACTGATATCTCTCCGCCCTAGAAAGATTATAAGTAGATGAATAAGAAACATTCGATTTTCACCCTTCACGGGAGCCAACTCTTCTCGTATTCCCATGTCAACCATGTCCAACCTTGCCTTAATTCCATCATTTGTTTTTCCATGGGCATTTAGAAACATTCCGATAACACTGTCACATACATATTTTTCCACATGCATCAAATCAAGAAAATGTCTGATGTACAAACAATTACAATATGGTAATTCAAAAAAAACTGATCACTTTTTCCAACCAATTTTTGTAAGGTTTTTTGAAAATGGTTTACCAAAAATAGTGTTTAGGTCTTTTACTTTATCAAACAGCTGATCACCTGTTAGTGGAGATGGTGTTGCACGTTTTTCTGAATTTCTATTGAATGATGTCGTCCAAGATTGGTACTTATGCCGATGAGGTAGAAATCTACGATGTCCTAGAAACACAGATTTCGATGAATTTTTCAACCTAATTGATTCTTGTATCTTCTTCGCACATAGGACACCCTTGAGTTCCTTTATTGATATAGCCTGAAAAATTTCCATAAGCAGGGAAATAATTTATTGTCCCATACAACATCGCTCTCAACATAAAGTATTCACTTTTATAAGCATCATACAACATTACACCTGAGTCCCACAATAACTTCAAATCCTCGATCAAAGGAGCCAGATAAACATCAATATCATTACTTAGTTGTTTTGGTCCTGATATAAGCATAGATAACATGATGAATTTCCTCTTCATGCATAACCAGGGTGGCAAGTTATAATTTACCAACATAACAGGCCATGTACTATGAGTGTTGGTTTGAAAACCAAAAGGATTCACTCCATCTGTAGATAACGAAAGATGAAGGTTTCTCGGCTCTTTTCCAAATTCAAGATACTCATGATCAATTTTCTTCCATTGAGGAGAGTCAGCTGGATGACATAATAACCCATCTTTATTTCTTTTATCTGCATGCGATGACAATTATCTTGCAGTTTCTTCACTTCCATATAGACTCATAAACCTTGGAATGATTGGAAAGTACCATACAACTTTCGTAGGATTGGATTTATCTTTATTGTATCAAGAAGCACCACACTTTGGGAATTCTGTAAGTGATTTTTTCTCTTTGAGAAACAATATACAGTCTTTCGGGCAGGCCTGTATTCTTTCAGAAATCAATCCCATCGAGTGTAGCATTCGTCTTGCTTCATATGTCCGTCTTGGGAGCTCATTATCTTTCAGGAGCATGTCATTCAAGAGAGCAAGTAGTTCCGTAAAACTGAAATCAATCCATCCGTTTCCTTCTTTCAATTTATACAACTTCAGTACAGCTGAAAATGTTGTATACTTAGTGCAAGCAGCATACAATGGCGTCTTTGCACAACCCTTTAACTTCTCAAACAATTTTGGGAAATCACAGAGTTAATCTTGAATTGTCTTTGTCATTTCCTCAATACGATCTTCATCATTGACATCTGTAATCACATCCTCCATACGGTGTTCTTCATTATCCATATTTGTATTCATATCTGATGATCCATAAAACACAGTTTTATCCCATCCAGTAGCTACATTCTCTTTTTCTCTGTGTTTATTCCAACATTTATAACTCTGATCTATTCTGTGACATATCAAATGTTCTTCCAACTCTTCTGGAGTAAGTAGTCTGGAATAACAACAACGTAAACATGGAGAAAGAATTTGAGAAGGATCATTTGTGTGATCCTTTACAAAATTGATGAACCCTTTCACTCTGTTCTCGTACTCTATTGTTAAATGATTAGCATCCATCCAATATTTATTCATCTCCATCCTATTTGAATCTCAAATATTAGTATTTACGGTTCATGTAAACAAAACAAGAATTCCAAATACAATAGAAGAGAACCACTTCCTTATAAAAATGGAGATTAATAGAGCCTAACCATTAGTATTTATTCATCTTCATTAAATATAATTACTTTAGATTCATTATAGTTTCCTCAAATCACCCCAGACCAAACACAAGAATAATAAAGAATGATACATCTACCACTCCTAGGTCTCTGCCCTACATTCAATATCATCATGCCTAAATACTCATTGCTAGTGGAAGTGAAACCGTTCCTGATGATCATGCCAAGAATAAATGGAAACCAAAAGGGGGAGTGAATCAAAATACCCCAAACAAGATGAAAAAACATGGTATTTGAGAATAGGTTAGTGGCTTTCATGTTGGCTAAACACATATCCAATAGACTCCACAAGCGGTGATGGCCCTTACAGTTGTTGCACCAGGTGAAACTATCACCTGAGAAGCTGAGATCAATGAGGCCCTTCCCAGCCATGAATTGAACAAACTCCATGATGGCCTTCCTCTGGAATGAGCTTCTACCTTTCCTTTCCTTTGGGTTGGAAATGACATTAAAGTCACCCCCAACAAACAATGGATGTTGGTCGGGATCGAAGGTATTTTGTTCAAAAGGACAATCAATCCCCCTCAATTTTTTAAAATACCAATACCATAAACCATTTAAAAACAAGACATTTTAATTTATTTTGGAAGTCATTCCCAAAAAAATTTAATAAACAAACACATGAAAAACCATTTGGAATTTTATTTAAAGAATAAACTTATATTTAT
This sequence comes from Viscum album, assembly GCA_963277665.1. Taxonomy (NCBI): domain Eukaryota; kingdom Viridiplantae; phylum Streptophyta; class Magnoliopsida; order Santalales; family Viscaceae; genus Viscum; species Viscum album. The sequence goes on from OY728140.1 coordinate 1,150,575,811, forward strand.
TTTAAACCATTATTTTCATTTATAATACCAAATCCACCAATGGTAGAAGTAAACCAAATTTATTTCAATTAAAAAGGTTAATTAACAACAAGATACCATCCATTCCATATATTATTTTCATTAATAGGGTTATTTTGTGCTTCAAAATGATCAAAACATGTCTAACCAACTTTAAATGGATAAAATATGAATTCATGAAACACATGAATCCCAAAAAAAAGATATAGTATAGAAACACCCACTTGGAATCTGAATGAGTCTACTCAAATGAAGAACATCATACATCTCCAACTACATCGATGCTTTCTCATATACAACGACACCACTAGCTAGATAGTGTCCCTCAACAAGAACATCATACATCTCTAAATAATATACTAAAACCACTAACCATTAAGAACATCATAAGATGGAAATATACTAAGAACACATCCCTTCACCCAAATAAGAGACTACAACCACTAACCATGAAGAACCACTAAGAGCATAATTTGAAACCTATGGAAAGGTACACCCAAAACATACCAATGAATTCAAATGAAATACTTTCTAAACTAAACCATTGAAATCCTCAAATGTTCCTAACATTAAAACCCATCATATCTCCTAATAAAATTATTTGATAACACTATTTCATGGCCTATACCCATTTAGACCCCTATATTAGTTAGTAGATTATAGTGTAGTGACCCCACTAAAACCATCCTCCAACATGTCATGGGTTAGTGAATGCATCGAGGGTATTTATCACAACCATGTGCAATGTACTTCTAATAATAAATAATTGATATAGTTTAACATCAAGTTGTATAGATTATTTTTCGAATGATACCAAGTGAAAGTTAGTATGGTAAATATGTGTGATAAGACATTTTTGGTCTAACTAAAATGGGATATAGCCTAATGAGTGTATTTTGGATTCACAAAAAATATGACTCTATGTGGTATAATGTTTTTTCAACTAGTAAGAGTATGGAACACTTAGGGAATATGGTCCTCTATGTGTGGGAATGTTTTCATTTAGAGTATGGACTAATATGTATGGTTCTCATATAATAAGGCCCATTTGAATTGGATATTTGGGCTCATGGGTAATTTTTGGATGCCTCTACTGGGGAAATCACTCAGGCTTGAATCTGTTTCCTTGGGCTAGCCATAATCCTCATAACCTACCTTACCTATTTCCAAGGGTGGAAAGAGTCCACAACCATGGTTGATAATATTGCCCCCTTGATTGGAATGAGAATATGGGATGTTAGATATTCCTTCTATAGTTTCCTTCTTGGAGTATGATTCCTATTATGGGTCTCTGTTCTAGATATAAGACATGTTTCTGAATCTATTTTTTGGTTCTACTCTCTAGTGGACACAAGTTAATTACAATTATTATTCTAGTTACAGGGAATATACTTTCAGTTGAATATAATAATGGTGATGAGTGTATTGATAAACTATAAAATTCATCTAAAATTGAGGTTATTAATTTTTCATTAGCTCATGACATGAGGTGTATTATCTGTAATACATCATTCATACCATGATTGATAATTGGTAACTTATTCTTATTGTAGAAGGAATTCAAGTCTTATAACCTCTATAATCTTATTATCATTACACAAGGTGGATCACATTTTTCATGTGAGGAATCTACACAAATTTGGTTCATAAAATATATTCATAGCACATAAGGATTTCTATATTCATCAACTAATGAATCATGTTCTTATCACACTGGGTAAGAACATAAGATCATCTACTAAGGGAAGTGTTTAGAGATCATATGCTCATCACATAGGGGATTCTTTGGCACATCGCCTAAGGAATCTCATGCTCCTCATGTGAGGTATAATCCAAGGATCATTACCTAGGAGATGAATAAGAGATCTTATGATCATCACTTAGGGGATTCTTAGGCATATCCCCTAATAAATCTATTTATAATCACATGAGGTATAATCAAGGGAACATTATTTGGGAGATAAAGAAGATCTCATATTCCCATAACATAGGGACTTTATATTCTCGTCACCTAAGGAAACCTAGGATTATCACCTAGAGTTGGATGTTTCCTAAATTAAGAGTGGTCATAGGTTTATATCTCAGTAAAGGAACTCACATATTTGAATTTTAGAAGAGGCAACCACCTGATACACTCATCGTGTAGGGGATGGGCATAGTTTTATAGCCACCATTTCATTTTTATCCATGAAGTTATTCAATTCCCACCAAACCCTTTTCAATTTCATCAATAACAACTATATTCTATGTCACTGGGAAACTAAAAGGAAAACCCATACCAACTAATGATGTCATATCCCACAATAACCCACTCATTACATCTTTTTAACAATGGAAAGGTTAATGCTTCCCCACTGCACGATTTACCACCTCAACCATCTCACATTTTCCCCCAATGGAATCTATCACAACCAAACTAACAAAAAACTTCTCAAACAACCCCACCAAAAAAAAATGATGATTTTCAACAATAAAAGTAAACAAGAACCATGTTCTTGTGAAATATAATGAAAATTAGTAAACACATGTGAATCATCCCCTTTAAATCATTTTCCATCAAGTATGGTTCATTTTCTTCAATTGGTCAATCCATAATACTCACCAATTGAATAAAAAATCATGTTAAAAAATGATATACAAATGGGAGAGGAGAAAAATATTGAAAAAAGATTTGGAAAAAATACCTTAAAGGAGGTCCGACAAACCGAAGCTTGAAAGCATTACTGGCGGCGGAGGTCCGGCAAACTGAAGCTCGAGGGCGGCGGAGGTCCGACAACCCGAACTCAGTGGGTGGTGGAGGTCCGGCAACGAGAAGCGAGGGCGGCGGAGGTCCGGCAATGTGATCTCAGTGGGCGGCATAGGGGAGTCGCAGGGTTCCAGTACTGTGAGAGCTTTAGGTTGTGAAAAAACGAGGGCATTGTGCAACCGACTTTATAAAAAATGCACTAAGGTTTTATCAGCGCTAAAAAAGTGCTGATAAAGACTACCTTTATCAGCGCTAACATTTTAGCACTGATAAAGGTGTCCTTTATCAGCACTTTTTTAGCGCTGATAATAGTACCCTTTATCAGCGCTACAAAAGCGCTGATAAATCCTTACTATATCAGCACTATTTTAGCACTGGTAAAGGTTACCCTATATCAGCGCTAAAATTTTAGCACTGATACAGGGTAACCTTTATCAGCAGTTTTTCTTAGCACTGATATAAGGGGGCGCTTCCCTTGCCTATTTTTGTAGTAGTGTTTGGAACATCAATTGGTATCATAGGGAAGCCTCCCTTATTGAATACTTATCATGGATAATATCAATTCTATCAACTATATAGGAATTCCAATATTTGATGGAAAAATTATTATTGGTGGAAAAATAAGATGATTCCTTATATCATTTCACTTGGCCTGGAATGTTTTTATACTTTTACAATTGGGTTTCAATCTATTGATAAAGATACTCCTATAACAATTTTTGATAAGAGAAATATTTATGTTGATGGGAAAGATAGAAATTATATTTTAATTTCTCTATTATAAAATGTTTATATGAAGGTGATGGGCCTCAAAACATCAAAGAGTATATGGGACAAGATGGAAATTATTTTTGAAGGGAATACTAAAGTCAAGGAAGAAAAAATACAAATTTGGCATAGTAAGTTTGAGACATAAGAATATGAGATTTAGAAGCTATTGATGAATACTTTACCTGGGAAAATTAAATTGTTTTCTACATTATAGGATTTGAAGAAGTTATGGAAGATTCATCAATAGTGAATAAACTTATGAGAAATATTCCAGGTATATTTTATTCTAGAATTTCTTATTTAGAAGATAAATATGATTTATCTCTCAATGAATTGCATAAATTTATTATTTCTTATGAAATGATAAAATATCCAATGTTCATAGATAAGATAAAATATTAAATATATTTTGATGCTATGAGATAAATAAAAAATCAATAATTTTAATATGTTGATTCTTGAAATTTTTATGATAAATATGATGATGAGTTAAATGATAGAATCTTGTCTCATATCTCTAAGAATTATAGCAGAGTAAAAGGAAAGTATGGAGGTAAAATTACTCTCAAATTTTTTTGAGTATAGTGATTTTGTGAATTTTTCTATGAATTTTCCTAAAAATAAATTTGAATAAAATCAAGATTATTCTGATGAAAAACTTCAATGGAAGAAGTAGAAAAAAATTATAAGGAATAATAATCCTAAAAAACTTTAAGAAAAACTTTACTAGGAACAAGAGAAGTGTGTTGAGTAAGAAAGAAGAATCAGACTCAATTGAAAACAATTCTTTAGAAGATGAAATTTTATAAAATGTTATAATATTCATTGAAAAAGTAAAGAAAATAAAAGAGTCATCAAATAGTGATGAAGAAGGAAGTGAAGATTATTATAGAAAATATCATCTTAGAACATATATTATTAAATGCCTTGAGAAAATTAAGTCACTTAATACAGAAATAATAATGATAAATAAAGATATTTGAAAAGTTGTTGAAGGTTAAAAAGATATTGTCAATAAATAAGAAGAACACATCCAAGAAATCTTAAGTTACAGACTAAGAATTGATCAGCATGGAAATATGGTTGAAGACCTCAGTAAAAAATTTGAATCTAAAGAAGTGGATGTTAATAAGTTTCAATCAAAAATTCTTGAGTCTAAAAGTACCTTCAAGATGAATAAAAAATTCAAAAAATACTTGTAGTTAAAAACTGATAATTCTAAAGTTTCTAAGAAATCTAAAATCAAGAATCAGGTGAAATCCTCACCCTCCAAAAATAATTCTTCATCTGATTTTTCTAACATTTAAGGTAATAAGAAAATTATTGGGAATATTTCGGTGGAGAAAGTATGTGATAAATCTATTACATCCAAAAAAGTTGAAAACTCACTCGGAAGGAAATATGGTCTATGCCTAGATTATATTAAAGCCAAAAGAAATTATCAACCTCAGCAAAGTTTCTACATAAAAGATCTTAATTCAACAGAAAATCAAGATTTTAGGGTTCTTGTTGGTGTTTTGGAATCTATGGTCATAAGGAATATAATTATTGGTATAACTTTTCACTTCTAGGAAAAAGGTATAAACAAAGTGAAAAAATGGGGGAAGAATAATGAGTAACTTTCCTAACCCATAATAAATTAGAAAAAAAAATCTCAGGATGTTAAGAACATTCCAAAAAAAATCAATTAGAAAGTATATAAGAAGTTTTTGGAAGATGTTACCTGGGTTTTCATCATGACAAAATATGTATGAAACTTCTTCTATAACATGTTATTAATGTTAGGAAAGAAAAGAAATCTTGAAAGAAAAAATTTGAGGAAATAGATTTTATTATTGTGATATCATTGAAAGAAAGTAAAAGTAAAAAACCCAGGATACATGATAGTGGTTATTCTTCACATATTACACGTGATATAAAAATATTGAAACAAATTGAAAATCATGATGGAGGTTTTCTTACCTTTGGGAATGATAGTTCTCTAAAAATAAGGGTAATTGGAATAGATGAGATGAAGCAGAAAAGTTTAAATCTAAGTAAGTTTTATTTTTTGATGGAATAAAACATGACATAGTGTATGTCAACTTTGTGATGATTAAAAATAAGTGATTTTCAGAAAATATTCATGTATCATCATAAGTGTGAAAGATGAAAATTTTATTACAAAAGGAGAAAGAAACAGTGAAAATATTTTTCAGATTAGAGAACTTAACAACTCATTTTATCTAGGTGTTGAAGATGAGAATAAGTTGTGGCATCAGAGACTTGGCCACCTTGGGAAGAAAACTATGATTTTTTTCTAAATTTTATTCTATAAGAAAATTTTCATAATTGAAAATAATAGAATAAAATGTTTTTGTAACTTTTTAGAAAGGGAAGATGAAAAATAAAAGTCATAAGACAGTTGAGAATAAATCTACTAGAACTTCTGAACTTAGTCATTCTAATTTATGTGGGCTGATGAGACATCAATAAAAAAGGTTATTTTTTACTTTATCACATTCATTGATGATTTCACTTGAATGAAAATAATCATGTTTTTTAATCAAAATTCAGAGGTTAATAAAATGTTTAGATTCTTTAGAAAATATATTGTGAAAGAAATGGGGGTTTACATAAAGAAGTTTAGAACAAATAATGGTATATAAATCACATAAAATACTTTTGAAACTTAATTAAGAAATAAATGAATCAAACATTAGTATAATTCTACATATACCCCACAAAAAAATTGATTAGTAGAAAGGAAGAATATAATTTTTGTGGAAAAAGGAAGAATCATGTTAGCAGAATATAAACATTCAATGTTCTATTTGATAGAATCTGTTAGAATAACTGTACATGCTAAGAATATATATTTGTTGATGCTAGAATCCAATATGACTCCCTAAGAAATGTTGTATAACAAAATACATTCATTGAAATACTTCATGGTTTTTGGAAGTCCATGTTTTCTAAAAATTAAAAAACCATATCTTGGAAATTTTGATGGGAATGATGAAGATGTTATATTTATGGGTTATTCACCCAATGGAAGAAGTTAAAAATGTTGGAATAAATGTTTAAAAAATTTGGTAGACTCATAAGATGTTAATGTTAATTAAAATCAAACAAAAGTTTTTAAGAATACTAAAATGGATAAAATGAAGGTTTCCAATGAAATTTATAATGATACAAAATAGACTTATCTAGATTTTAAAGAATCATGTGATGAGGAAAGTGAAGTTGGAAAATAAACATTGAAATTTCCCACTTTACAAAAGCATGTTGAGATTGAAAATATAATTGGGAATCAGAAGACTCCAATTCATAGCATAATAATATTGAGATTAGAGAATCTAACTCTACTTATCTTAAAAGTTGAACTGGAATCAGTTTCAGAATCTATTCAACACAAATAAATGGTGGATTCTATGAATAAGAAGTTAAATCCGATTGAGAAAAAATGAAACATGAGAACTTGTACCTTGTCTGAAAGGTAAAATTGTTATCAGAACAAAATGGGTTTATAGAAACAATTTGAATGAACATAGAGAAGTTTCAATAATAAAAGAAAGTCTTGATTATAAAGGCCAATCATAGGTGGAAGGTGTGTATTTTGAAGAAACTATTTACCTAATAACAAGATTAAAAACTATAAGAATGTTTCTATCAGTGAATGTATATAGAAATTAACAAGTTTATTATATAGATTTAAATTCATCTTTCTTAAATAGATATATTTAGGAAGAAGTTTATATTGAAAAACCATCTTGTTTTCTACATGATAATGATGAAAATAGGGTTTATAGATTGAGTGATGATTTTTATGGGTTGAAACAGGTCACACATGCATGGTATTCAAAACATGATCATTTTTTGAGATTGTTAAATTTTTCTAAAGTAAATTTTGATAGTAACTTGTATGTTAAATAATTAAAATCTGGTACAATAATTTTTATTATGTATGTGAATGATATATTTTTTGTTGGGGATTAGAAAAAGTTTGAAAAGAATTTGCTAAGGAAATGGAGAAGAATTTTGAAATTTCAATGTTGGTAGAATTAACTTTATTCCTTGGCTTACAAGTTCAAAAAAAAGGAAAAGTAAATTTTATAATATTAAGAAAAGTATTATAGGGAATTGTTAAAGAAGATTTGTATGGTAGAATACAAATAAGTGTCTACTTATATTTTAGTAAGTAGAAATTTAAGTATAGACGAAACTAGAAAAAGTGTGAATTAGAAATAATTTTGGAATCTGATAGAAAGTTTTCTTTATCTCATAGCCTCATGACCAAATATAGTTTTTGTTGTGACTTTTTATGCTGAATATCAGAGTGATCTGAATGAATTACATGTGTTGGAAAAAAAGAGAGTTCTAAGGTATGTTAAAGGAACAAATTCATATAGTATTTTATACAAAATTATTTGTAATATAAACATTCATAGTTATACTAATTTTTATTTAGATGGAGATTGAAAAAATATAAAATCAACTTCTAGAGGAACATTTTTCTTCAGTGAATGTTTTGTGAGTTGTCCTAGCAAGAAATAGAGTTTAGTAACTTTGAGCATAGTAGAATCAAAATATGTTGTAGCTACTCATGCTTGTACTCAAATGATGCAGATGAAAATTTTGATAAAATATTTGAAAGTAAAAGTTTATGAAACATTGAATATACTTTGTGATAATAAATGTGCAATTTACCTTTCTAAAAATAATTTCCAACATTCAAGATCAAAACACATTGATATAAAGTTTCACTTTATAAAAGAGAAAGTTGGTTCTTGATAATTTTTTATGAAGTATATCTCAATGAAGTATCAAATTATTGATATATTTACCAAAGAAATTATAAAAGAAAGGTTTGTTGAATTGAGGCTGAAAATTCTTGTTCAACCTCCTCCAGTGACTTCCTAATTCTAAAAATTAAGTCTCCCACCGTACATTGAATTATTTTTACAATAGAGTTGAAAAATTAACAACTTTTTACTATTTAAGAAGTTTTTACTTATCTTTATTTTATAAATCTAATGTTGTAGTTATAAGATAATGGTGTATATAAAAATAAAAGTGAGAGAGAAAGAAAATTGAGGAAAGATAAATGTGATGGGATTTTATCTTAACATGGTCGCAAACTTTTCTTATCACTGAGGGATAGAATTCCTTCAAAAACATTACTTTATCCAGTAGTGGGATTTCTGGATAGTCTCAATAAGGACTCGACCTTAAACATTACATAATCTAGTTAATTTAACAAGAATCCGTTTTTACATTCCCAAAAATATTTTAGGTTTATTGTTTAAGAGAATTAGTTCATAACATCATAAATAAAAACTCATATATTACAAAGTAGACACTTCTACCCAAAATTTATTTTTTCAAAATATGAAACTTTTAAAATAAAAAAACTCTTTCTTTCCATATACAAACATCATGACTATAAACTATAATTATTTATTTTCTTTAACCATCCAAACACTATATATAAAAAAATTTTAAACCTGGGCTAAGCACATAAATCTTAGTAATGAACATATAATGGAAGAAAGAAATTGTTTTTCCATGAATGAAAAAATTTTAACAAAATTATAACTTTTACACATAGAATATAAGCTCTTTAGCTTACCTTATGAAATCGTAATTGTCCCATAAATCCATATAAATCATACATAAATCATAAAAGGTAAATTTTTTAAAAATTATCATATCACCCTTACATAAAATTTAGATCTCCCAGCTACACAAGGAGTAACCATCATGGTTACACTTAGAATATCCATCATAGTATATTCCCATAATCTCTTAGGATAAACCTAGCTAGTTAACTTTGTCCTTTTACCCAATTAATTAGAGATCTATGATGGGATCACCCTCCCTCAATTTTTCCCATAACCACCCATCATCATAAAAATGCACATGAACCATAACATGATCATAACAAATAAATATTGCATAAATGAAACATTAATAAGGAAAATGAATTTTATATTTTGAAATCACTTTTCATTTTTAAGAAGCCATGAACTTATAAATGAAAAAATTTTATATGAAAATAAACTTCTAAAGGAGACATAAAATCAATATGTTTTCGTGAAAGAGGAATAATATGTTTATGACATATAATGAAAAAATAGTTATTTAATAAAAAATTTCTAACTTGAAATGAATATTTGTTAAAAATAAAGTCCCTTACCTAATTTATGAAAGCCTTCTTCACTTATAATTAATGTATAAGATAATAAAATTAGATTCATTAATTACTTAATTCAGAACATTTTCCACATATATGTTTTTTATTTTTATTTTATTAATTTAATTTATGTCCATTTAAATGAGTTATAAATATCATAATCTTCGTTCTAGGAGCATTTGTTTAATGGATTTATGGTTGGATCCTTTGAGTATAATTATTAGAGTTCTTTGTCAAATGGAAGAGAAACTCCATAAGTGGAAATTAATAGTATTAATATGCTTATAGAATTTTCAATGGTCTCATATATCATTTTTTTAGATATAAGGATTATTCAATAGATAAAATATTAATGATAAATGTTTGGTTTGTTTTCTACGGTTTTTACGACCACCACAAAATAGTTTCGTTTTATTTAATATTATGTCTAGAAATTAATTCCAAAAAATTGAAAAAATAATAATATAAATATTAAAATATTTTTTAACCATAATAATGGTTTTATGGAAATCATTGAAGGTGGTAAAGAAAAATTAAAACTCATCATCCACAAATGTGTTGAATCGACACGTCATGAACAATGTTTTTTTAGAATAAGAGGAGAATAGAAGAGGTTTGATGATGGATATTCTATTAACACAATAAAATTATAGTATATATAATACACTAGAGTTATCATTCCATATATTTGTAGGGGAGGTGAGTATAATTTAGAAATAAAGAAATAAATAAAGAATTTAAATGAGAAAGAAAGAAGTATTTTACCACTTGAATGTTGTCTCCTTAAGAACCTCCTTAACACTTGTAGTTATCGTCATATGGTGAGACAAGAAAGTATTGGATGGGGGGAAGAGTCTAGGGAAGTGAATTTTAATTAATTTAGATAATCTACTCAGATTTTTTTAGTTTTAGGAACATAGGTGTTGAGGGGTGGTATTTATTGGGAGATAAGATGAGTGTTTTTTATTATTTTATTCATTTGTTTATTATTTTGTCTCAATACTTTCACTACTATTGATTCCTATGAATATGTATAGTAATTAGTGCATGTGAGTTCGAACTAATGGTTTATTACCTTATCAATACATCATCTATTACTCAATAATTCATTTATTTAATTATACAATCATATTTCACTGTTCACCAAAAAATCAACTATTTTGGAAAAATACCAAAAATTAACCCTAACCATTTTTTGATGTGAAAAATTAAAAAATGGACTCCATTTTTTGAAAATAATTTTATAAATATTAGAAATTTAATTTTTAATTAAGATCATCATTTGTTTGAAAAATACTGATTTTAATATTATGAATGATTTTATGAAACATTGAAAATTTAAATAAGGTATCATAAAATTATCATATAATTACAATAAAAAATAATATTAATTTATGAATATATTTTATGAAAATAATTTTTTTTAAATCTTTATATTAATTGTAAAATTTTAAATTAACATTTATGTTTTACAAAAATACCAACACATAATTAATCATTTTTAAAACATCTATTTACTTATTATATGATATAAATATATCATACTTTTACTTATAAGATACATAAATTTTATTTATACTTTAATAGGGGAGGTTACTATTCTATTAGTATAGATTCATTAATTTCTATAAATACCACTAATTTCATTATACGTTTATAATGAATGTAACTATTTATTTATATAATGAAAACAAATTATTCTATAAGTACTATGGTTGTTACATTATCCCCCTTTAGAAATTGCATCCTCACAATTTTATTCACTTATTAAACAAGTGCGGATTACTTTTCATCTTAGTATTTTAATATTCCCATGTTTCTTCTTCAATCATATGGTTTCTCCATAAAACCCTAACCTGTTGAATTACCTTATTTTGTAATACTTTCTCTCTATGGTCAAGAATGTGAACATGATTTTCATTATATGAAAGGTTATCTTACAAACAAACAATCTCTAGGCTCATAAGATGAGATGTATCGATAATATACTTTATTAACATCTAAACATGAAAAATATTGCGTACCTAGGACAAAATCATAGGAAAAGACACTTGGTAGGAAATTGATCCAACTTTCTCTAGGATTTCATATGGTCCAATGAACTATGGAATCAGATTACCCTTCTTAACAAAACACATCACACTTTTCCATGTATAAAATTTTATAAAGACATGATCACCTACCTCGAAAGAAATATCCTGCCTACAATTATCTGCAAAACTTTTCTGCCTTCTCTAAGCTATCCCCAAGTGTTGCTGAATCAACTAAAATTTTTCTATCATTTCTTCTACCAATTCTTATTCCATAAACTTTATTTTACCTTCTTCATTCCAGAATTCTAGATTTCAACACCTATTTCCACATAATTCTTAAAACGGTTCCATATTTATACTATAATTAAAAATTTTATTATAAGAAAACTTAACCAAAGTAATATTTTGATCACAAATTCCCTGGTAATCCATTGAAGAAGCTCATTGAATATCCTCCAATGTTTGAATTATTAACTCTGATTGTCCGTCATATTGGGGATAAAAATAGTGACGAAATTTAATATATTTCCCAATGAATTCTAAAAGCCTTTCCAAAAGTTATAATTGAAACTAGGATCACGATCAAATACAATAGATGGAGGAAATTCATATAACATGACTATCTATTGGAGGTAAACTTTGAGAAAACTGATCTAAAGACATAGTATCTCAAAACGGAATGAAATGTTAATACTTAGTCATTTGATCAATAATAACACTAATCAAAATATTACCTCAAGAAGTGTTTAATAATCCCCCTATGAAATCCATGGATATATTTTTTCATTTCCTTTATCGTTGGAAAAGGTTGAAGCATCCCCTTATTTAATTATTATTCTTCTTCTACCTATTGATAAGTCAAATATCTCATGGTAAAGTCAGTAATCTATCTTTTCATTATATCCCACCCATAATACTTATAAAGGTCTATGTACATTTTATTACTTCTAGGATGAACTGAAAATGGAGAACTATAATCTTCACTTAATAACTCTTTCTTCAACTATGAATTATAAGGCACACATAATCTCTTGCCAAATATCAAAACACAATCTTTATCAATGTTAAATTCTAGAAACTTACCATTTTTAACCAATTATTATTTTTCTATAACTCATGTTATTCCTTTTGTGCCTGCTCAATTATTTCTGATAGAGATGATTGCATTGACATCTGAAACAAAACAGAGGAATTTCCTTCACCAACAACTTCCAAGAAAAAAATTAATCAAATCATTAACCAAGGGTCTATGTTCCAAACATAACATAGTTAATGTACCATAATGTTTTCAACTTAAGGAATCTTTAACTTTTTTTGCTTTTCTAAGATGGTAATTGATCATGAAATCACAATCCTTTATCAGTTTCATCCATCTTCTCTCCCTCAGGTTCAATTTCTTCTATGTTAATATATACATAAAACTTTTATGATTAATATATATTTCAAAATTGGATCCTTATAATTTATGTATCTAAATATTTAAAGTGAAAACCATAACCTCTAATTCCAAATAATTTGTGAGATAATTTAACTCATGAGGTTTCAGTTTTCATGAAGCGTAAGAAATTACCTGGTTATTTTGCATTAGAAAACAACCAATTACCTTTAAATAAGCATCATTACAGATGAAAAACATGCCATTCATAGATGTAAGGGTCAAAATTAGAGAATTAACCAATCTTATTTTTAGTTCCTAAAACAAACATCACACTCATCTTTCCAAATAAATTTATCCCCTTTTTATGTTAACATATTTTGTATACTAGATATCCCTGAAAAGTTTTCAAAAAACAATGTTGAGTCAATAAGGTTTCCTTATGACTTTTCCATTCCTTCTTGTTTTTAAAATCACAAATACACTATCATAAGGAAAATTTATTTTCCCATATTTTTTATCTAGATAAGGAAAATTTTCCTTCCATAAGGAAATTTTCCTTCCTTGAGAAAATTTTATCCTTACCCAATTTTATTTTCATAATGGAAATTTTCCTACCTCAAAAAAATTATATCCATACCTTGTTTTCATTTTTCATACCTTAATATAACTCATTTCATTTATAAGTATAAAATTCGGTTTCTTATATAAAACATCAGAATCTTATCAATACTTAAATATAGAGCATTCTGTTTTCAGGATATAAATTCTCTAAATTCATGCTCTGAACTTTCTATGTTTAGGATCCGAATTCAGGTTTTTAATTCTCTGAATTCAGACACTCAAGTTTCTATGTTCAGGATCCGAATTCAGATTTAAAATTCTCTAAATTCAGACTCCGAACTTTCTGAGTTCAAACTCTGAGTTTTCTGAATTCATACTCCAAACTTTATGAGTTCAGACTCCAAATTCTATGAATTCAGATTATTAATTCTTATGAATTCAGACACTGATCTTTCTAAGTTCAAACTCTAGAATTCTAAAAAATTCATGATCTTAATTATTTTGAAGACAGTTGCTGAATATTCATGTATTATAGACACTGAATGGAATTTGGTTAGAATCAAAACTTTTATTTTTCCTTACACTCTAAAAAATGGATTTAGTTAAGTAATAATATTTTTTCTTACTCTTATTATAGTTTTAAAACGATGTCATGCTTTTTGTTCCTAACTAACCATTGTTTGAGTGACATGTGTACAGGTCCCTCCAAAATTCAAGGAAAAATATGATCGTTGGAGGAGGGAGATGACCATTGAATATGTTCCTATAAATAGGATCTCATCTGAACAAGTTCGTAACTGTTCTATGACTCCAGAGATTACATGTTGTTGAAGTGATTTCTAGAGAGAGGATTTCATGCTTTGTTTGTACTGAACATCTTGTTCAGAATTTCATCATGCGAATCTGAATGTTGCTGAATAAATTCAAGGGCTTCTAGGGATAGGAAGATAGAGGTTTCAACTACCTTGAAGTTTGAGGTCTTGTGGGGATAACAAGACAGACTTGGATATTTGTATCGAGGGCTTACCCTGGTGTGGGTAAGACAAACTTCCTTGAAAGTATAAATCAATGGGACCTTTATCCAAGGTTGTTGGATACCTTGCTCTTTGGGTTAAAATATTTACTACTCGTTATTTGTATTGTTTCAATTTTTCTGCTACATTTTAGTTATTGAGGAAAGTATTACTATCTTATAATTTCTTATACTTGTACTCTTATTAATAATATTTTATACTCTTTAAGGTAGAATCTTTATCTTTATAAAATTTTCTTAAGTGTCATTTATGGAACCATATTTCCAAAATCAAGCAAGTTTTTATAACTAAAAGATCTTGTGGATTTACCTTATTTGACGTTGATAAACATTACCATATTTAAAATTTAAAAAGGAATTTTTTAAAGTATATAATTCACCCCCCCTCTTGTACATTGAGCATCTACATTATTATTTAGATACTAAAATTAGTATCATTTAGATCCTATAATTTCTATCAAAGAAGGTCTCTGAAATTCTTATATTCACATATAAGTTTTCTTGCTCAAGTTTTTCATTGTTCTATATTTTCCTTGTGTAGGATATTTTTATCCTTATTTACAAACTTTTATTATTAATAAGTTTGTGTGTAAACATTTTCTTTGAGATGACCGAAATGAATTCTAGTTCAATTGAAAATCTTAATCCTACTAGAACACATATTTTTTATGGGAATGATTACAAATATTGGAGAGATCAAATGAAGACTTTTTTTATCAATATTGGAGTAGAAAACCTTGTTATGCTTACTGGAGATTACAATATTCTTGATAAGGAAGTCAGAACTTTTACTAATCAATAGAAGTCATAATATCAACTAAACTACAAGGTACGCAATACTTTGTTGTGTTCCATGACCAGGAATATATATAGCCTGATTTCTTCTTGCGAAGCAACAAATTTTATTTGTAAGAAGCTTGAAGTTACACATTTTGGTACATCCAAATTTATCAAAACTAGAAGATCTATGCTTAGAGATGAGTACCATGATTTTTTATTTCCTTATGAAGAACCTATATGTAATGTACAATAGAGATTTATGACTATTGTCAACAGCTTACAATCCTTGGGTGAAAAAGGTTTGGATGACGAGGCACTTGTAGACAAAATTATAGACATCATGCCTAATGAGTGGGAATCCAAGAGAACAACTATAGATGGGAATAGGAAATTTTCACATATTAATATTGATGAGATTTTTGGAACTCTTCTTCAACATGAGACTAGAATGAAGAGAGATGCTAATGATTTTAAGAAGAAAAATGGGAATGAAAGTGTTTCTTTTACAACTACTTCAAATCTTATGAAATCCATGACTTCTGAGATAGTTACAAGATATATGCCTATGAAGGTTATTATTTTATCTGAATCAAGTGAAAGTGAAAATTCTAGGAATGAACTATCTAATCTTGCTTGAAGGATGAATAAGATATTTAGGAAGAAAGACTTTCAGTATAGATACAAGAAGAAAGAAAGAAAGGATAAGAAAGACTTTGAAGTCACTTGTTATGAATGTAAAAGAGCTGGACATATAAGGCCATATTTTCCTATGTTTAAGATAAAAGATATAAAGTAAAAGCATTATGAGAGAAATAGAAAGAAGTAATAAAAATCTAAATATAATAAAGTTTTGAAAGCCAATGACACCTGGAGTGCTAGTGGTGGATACTCTTCTGATGAATCCTCAGATTATGAATCTTCTAGACAGAAGAATCTCCGTCTAATATCCAAGTTACCTATTGAAAATCATTGCTTAATGGACAAGGTACACAATGATGAATCCATAACCAATGTATCATTGAATGCTAATAATAGTGATATAAAATACTATGAATCCTTAGATGGGGAATCTTATTCTGATGAAGATAATACTTTACCTACCTATGAAGAAGTTTCTAGGTTTTACAAGCTCTTTAAGAATAAAAATTCTAAAATAAAGAAAAATATTGATAATGAAAATTCTAGAATTTCTATTCTTACTAAGGAAATATTAGATCTTTCTAAAGATCTTGATAATAAAACCCTTGATTTTAAAATTATATCAAAAAACCTTGAGGAAGTTAATTCTAAGACGGATAAACATTCTAAGGATCTAGAAAAAGTAATTTCTAAGAAAAATGTTTTTGAGCCTAACTCTAGTGCTAAAACTGATGTTTTTAAGGATAAGAACTTAGTTATTAGACTAAAGTCAGAAATATTTTCCTTGAGGAAGATTTTTTCAAACTTTACCTTAGGGAAGGAAAACTTTTACAAGATGTATTTGCAAATTCGACCTCTTAGAAATAATTCTGGTTTTTGTTATACAAATTCAAAACCGATTTTTAGTAACAATCATTTTGTTCCTCAAAGTTCTCCTTTCTACACTAAGTGTTAGTGCGGTGGGCATTGGGCAAAAAATTTATCCTTAAACAAAACTCAGCCTTTAGGTTTTCATAAAGCTTATTTTTCAAATAAAATGTGGATTCTTAAAATTTTTATTTCCTAAGTTTCTGGATCCAAGAAAGTTTGGGTTCTGAAAGTCTAATATTCTTATTTTCAGAAAAATAAATAAAGTACTATCAGAAATATTTGGTATATGGATAGTGGATGTTCCTGTCATATGACTAGTAACAAAAAATTCTTTCAAAATATTATCAAGACGAACAGAGGAAAATTAACTTTTAGAGATAATCCCATAGGAGAAATTATTGGTATAGGTAACATTGTTCTTCTTAGAGAAACATTTATTTAAAATGTTTTATTTGTTAAGGGTCTTAAGCACAACCTCATTAGAATAATTCAATTTTGTGATGAAGGTTACCTTGTGAATTTTATGAATTACAAGTGCTTATTACACAATTACAAGGAAGATTTTATTCTTTTTTCCCATAGGCAAGAGAATGTTTACACACTAAACTTAGAAGACCTTAGGAGCCAAGACCTACCTTTCCTTAATGTAATGGAAGATCATTCTTGGTTGTGTCATAGAAGGTTAAGACACTATAACCTTAGGAATCTATGAAAACTTTCAATGAAAAGACTAGTTAAGGATCTACCAGAGCATAGAATTGTTTTTTCAAAAGTTTGTGATCTTGGTTAATATGTAAAACAACATAAATCAAGTTTTAAATCAGTTGGTTAAGTCTCAACCACTGATGCATTAAATTTAGTGCATATGGATCTTTTTCGTCCAATACAAACCGGAAGCATTGGAGGAAAATATTAGGTATTTTTCTTAGTTTATGATTACCCTAGATTTAAGTGGGTTTATTTTCTAACAAATAAATCTGAATATTTTTTTTATTTCAAAAGTTTTAGATCCAAAGTTAAAAATTAGAAAATACTTCCCTTGATAACTATTCATAGTGATCATGGAGGAAAATTTCAAAATTCTGATGTTAAAACTTATTATAGTAGAAAATGCATTATTCATAACTTCTCAGCACCTAGAACACATCAACAAAAAGGTGTTTTTGAAAGATGAAATAGAATTCTTCAAGAGATAACCAGAACCATGTTGAGTTAATATTCGGTAGACAAAAATTTTTGGGCTGAAGCTGTAAGTACTGCTTGTTATACTATAAATCATGTTTTGATGAGACCTTTTCTTAATAAAACTCTTTATGAGTTATGGAATGGTAGAAAACTTAGACTTTCCATATTCAATATTTTTGGTTACAAGGTATTCATTATGAATACTAAAGATAATATACACAAATTCTCACCAAAATCTGATGAAGGAATTTTCTTAGGCTACTCCAAAACTTCTAAGGCTTATAGAGTTTTCAATAAAAATACTTGTCCAGATGAAGAAACAGTACATGTCAAATTTGATAAAACTGATCCTTTTGTTTTTAAACAACCTCAATCTACATCTTCGGATGTGTTCTCAAAAATTTATTATCAACCTTTGTTAGAAGATCCTTCTGATAAGGAAAATGTTCAAGAAAATATTTCTGAAACATTTACCCTAGAAGACTTCCTACCCTATGTTAATGAAAAGGTTTTAAAAAACCCAAATCAGTTGTTTCTAAAGAATCATCCCAGTGATAGTATCATTGTTGATGTAAATCAACTTGTAAGGACTAGAAGTTCCATAAGAAATTAAGTAGATCATCTAGAATTCCTTTCCCAATTAGAACCAAAAAGTACTGATGAAGCTCTAAGTGATGATTATTGGATAAAATCTATGCAATATGAGCTAAATGAGTTTGAAAGGAATAAATTCTATACCTAGGTTGAATGAACTAAGGAAACCTGTATTATTGGAGTAAAATGAGTCTTCATAAATAAATGTAATGAAAATGGAATCATAGTAAGAAATAAAGATAGATTGGTTGCTGAATCCTATAATCAACAAGAAGGAATAGACTATGAAGAAACCTATTGTCTAGTATCTAGACTTGAATATATTCGTATTCTACTTGTCGTTGCAGCATTCTTCAATTTCAAACATTTTCAAATGGATGTTAAGTGTTCTTTCCTTAAGGGTTTTGTTCAAGTGTAATTTTTTGTTGAACAACCTCCTAGTTTTGAAGATCCAAAACATCCTGAACATGTTTACAAACTTAACCAAGCTTTGTATGAACTTAAGAAAGCCCCTCGAGCTTGGTATGATAGACATACAGAAATTTTTATTCAAAATAATTATGTTAAGGGAAATGATGATCCAACCCTTTTTATAAAGAAAGATAAGAAAAATGTTTTGATTGTTCAAATTTATGTTGATGACAATATATTTGGTTCAACTCAGCAATCTTTAACTAATTCATTTGCATATCT
The DNA here is from genome assembly GCA_963277665.1 of Viscum album. NCBI lineage: Eukaryota > Viridiplantae > Streptophyta > Magnoliopsida > Santalales > Viscaceae > Viscum > Viscum album. The sequence continues at coordinate 1,150,595,287 of OY728140.1, forward strand.
AATGAAATATGAGTTCCAAATGAGTATGATGGTTGAGTTAACAAATTTTTCTTAGTTTTCAAATTTCTCAAAAACCAGAAAGAATCTATATATACCAACATAAGTATATTAAATATCTTCTTAAAAAGTATGGATATGAAAAAAATAAGAGTATTAGTACTCCCATTGGTACCACAAATTCATTTGATCTAGATGAAGCTGGGAAAATAGTAGATTAAACTTCTTTTAGAGGTATGATAGGAAGTCTACTTTACTTGATAGCTAGTCATCCAGACTTAATGTTTTCAGTATGTTTATGTACAAGAAATAAATCCAATCCTAAGGAATCTCATTTAAAGTTAGTGAAAATGATTTTTCTTTACTTAAAGGGAACCATGGATTTAAGACTATTTTACACTTCTGGAAATGATTTTGTTTTAAAAGGTTTTTCATATACTGACTTTGGTGGATGTAAAATGGATAGGAAAAGTACATCCGGAAATTTTCATTTATTAAGAGATTCATTAGTTTTTTGGTTATGAAAAAATCAACACTCAGTCAAACTTTCCACTACTGAAGCTGAATATGTAGCAGCTGGAAGTTGTTGTGCTCAAGTGTTGTGGATGCAACACACACTCACAGACTATGGTTTGAATTTTACCAAAACACAAATTTTGTGTAATAATACTAGTATCATTGCCTTAAGTAAAAACCATGAACATCACTCTCATGAAAAACATATGGATATTAGGCATCACATTCTTAGATATCACACACAAAAAGGGTATATCATTATTCAATTTATCGGAATTCAAGATCAACTTGCTGATATTTTCACAAAATATTTACCCTCCGATAGATTTGAATACATTAAACATAAGTTATGAATTATAACTGTAAGGTAATATTCTATGTTAACTTGTTATTGAAACCAATCTCTTTACAGTAATAAAATCCTTTTTATAGGGGGAGTACATTTGTTTGTTAGTTTTTAAAAAATTTCGATGTCTAAATTTTTTTTCGTAGTCTAAATTTTTTTTCGTAGTTTAAAAATTATTCGTAGTCTAAATTTTTTTCGTAGTCTAAATTTTTTTTAGTAATGGATATTTTTTTACTTAAAATTTTCATAATGAAAATTTTTGTACTTAAAATTTTCGTAATGGAGATTTTTGTATTTTAAATTATCATAATCAAAATTTTTGGAATCTAAAGTTCTTCAAAAAGAATTTTCCTCAATGCGAATAATATTCCTAACAATATGAAAGGTTTGTTTCCTTTCTTAAATTTTCATAATCATCTTTTACTTCTTGGAATTTTCATCTGTTTCTAAATTTTCGTACTCACTTTTTTTTAATCCGAATTTTTTTCTTAAAAAACCTCAAAAGATCAGATTCTATCAAAATTTCTTTCTGGCTATCATCTCAACCGTCAGATCTGATCAGAAGGTTTTTCAACAGTTGTATTGAGTATGGAAGTTGAACTATGACCCCAATTTCCTATATAAAGGACCCCCTATGGTTGTCCCACATCGAAACTCAAGCCTTCGCATGCTGAAGCTCTGCCGTCCTACATAAGCTCGTTCTAAACTTCTCAGATCATTCTTACTTCTGAATGTCTGTCGAAGTCTCCTCTAAGAAAGATATGTTAATTGTAAAACCAATATCTGAATGGAAGATATACAGAGAAAGGTTAGTTGATCTGAATTTTTTCATAAAATTTGATTCTATTATCTCTAAGAATATAATGCTTAATTGGTAGGAAAGTGTTTTCCTTTCAAAACCAAAAGATCAGGATTTAGTATATCTAGATATTTTAATATAATTATATGAGTCAATAATTTTCTTCAAGGAAGAAGGGAGGAGTAAGTTTTCTATCAAGTTTTATGGAAAGACATATTCACTTTCTTACACCAAGGATGCAATCTTGTTTGGTGTTCCTTATGAATTGGAAGTTGAGTTTTTTTCTCATAAGCTGCCTAATGTTCAAGGAAGTTTTGATAAGGTGAAGTCCATGGCTTGCCTTATTCTCTCAGAAGTAAAGACTATAAAGATTCTTCACCTGACTACAAATTATCGGATTCTTGAATTGTGGGTTCAAGGAATCATCATACCAAGAAAAGCAGACAAAGATACTTTGAAGAAAAGTGATATGTACATTCTATATTTCTTAGTAAACATAAGGAAGATAAACTTGATTAAGAATATCTTGGTTGTGATTGAGAACATAAAAAATGGAAATATAAAGGCTAAAATTATTATGTATACAACCATTCTTTCAAAGATGATTGTTCGGTGTTTAGAATCCTTCAAAATTCCTTGAAAATTTAAGTCACAAAATTGAAAAGTCATGATGTTGAGTGATGACACTTTGAGAAGAATGAAAGTTGGCTTTTACATAGAATCTAGAGAATTCTATGACTTTCCTGAAGAGGAAGTTAAATCTATTTCAAAGAAACAAGAGGTGCCTGAGACCTCTAAAAAGGTAGGAAGGAAGAGGAAGTTGAAGGATGTGGAAGAGAAGCCAAAAATCCCAGTGGTCAAGGAAACCCAATCCGCACCACCGAAGCCAATGAAGAAAAAATACTATCCGGATGAGGTTGTGGATAAATGGATAGAAGACAATAGAAATAAAAAATAAGGCTGGTGAGAAAGCATCCAAGAATATTATGGTACTATAATCCTTCCTAATAGAACCAATACCAGTGACTCTAGGAAAGAAGTTTTTGACTCTGGTAAAAGCCCAAGAAAAATAAGTATAAGAAAAAGAAGTAATAGAAGAATAAGAAGAAGGTAGTGGTGATACTGAAGTTCTAATAAAGAAAGTAGAGGATTTTCATGAGAAGGAAAACCCTTCTGAGAAATTATTATTACGAACCTCTCAAAATGAATTATCAAAGCTTGCTACTCCTAGGAAGGATGAAGATAAGGCCGAAGACGTAGTAGACAAACCATCTGAAGAATAAAGCATCAATAAATATTTCATTCACTTAGAGGATGCTGAGGCAAGAGCCGAAAAGGAAGAATTTGATGAAGACAAAATCATCCAGCAATCTGATAGTGAACATGAATCTCCTGATCAATATGAAGTCATTCTGAAGGTTGATAAGGGAAAATACGTAGTAGTTGATACACCTACCAAGACTGTGGTAAAGAAAAAAGATGTCGGTGGTTCTTTAAAGAGGAAAGATGATGAGTTATAAAAGGAAACCTCACTTAGCTAAATCTCTTATTTGGAATCGTCCTCCCTTAGACATGATTTTGTAGTCCAGTCTTTGAAGAAGCTTGTTGGGACTATACCAATATTTCTTAATATAAACTTGAGATTAAAAATGCTTCGACATTCCTTAAATCAGAAATCAGGTCCAATATCCATGGTGATGGATAAGTGCATCAAACTTGATTCCGATTTCAAAACCTTTTTCATAAACTATGAAGCCCATAAAATATCTTGCAAGAAAATTACTAGCTGTTCCAAGAAAACTATAGAAGAAATGATAATTCTTGATGAGTTCCAAGAATGTGTCAAGGATGCATTTGACACTGAAGATGTGAAGATCAAGGATCTCACAACTAATTTTGAGGAAAAGATAACTCTAGAACAGAATTCTCAGATAGAAGAAGTGAAAGATCTGAATGGAAATTTATATTCAGTTGCTCAGAGTTAGAAGAGGTAAAGAGATATAAAAATCAAATTTGAGGTAAAATTTTCCAAGAAAGATGAAGTTCTAAAGGGGAAGGTAGAATCTTTTAACGCTCAGGAAGAAAAAATCAAAGCCTTAGAGATGAAAACAAAATAAAAATATCAGTTTCTCAAATGTGCAGATGAGGATCACAAGGAACTCAATAAGCTCAAAACCATAGTAAATAAGTTGATTGTGAAGGAGAAGGAAGGATAATCTTATTCAATTATGATTTTTTGTGGTATTCCTTACTTGTATATATTTTGTCAATCCTAATGAAATTTTTGGGTTTCTCTTTATAATTTTGGTTGTCCAGTACTAATATTTTAGGTACTATATTTCCTTTTTCATTCCCTTTAATCCTTTCTGAAAATCACAATGGGGGAGAAAGGAATGCTAAAAATAATACTAAGTAAAGAAAAAAATTTCATATTAAAGGGGGAGTTCTTATTCAAGAAGATTTTCGTATGCAATAAAATGCTAAGTCTCAATCCAGAAATCAAAAATATGATCCTTAGTATTTCCAAAGCCTAAGGGAGAGTTAGTTTTATTAATATCTACCCATGTGTTAAGGGATATATGTTTTATTCTCAAAGTCAGAAAAATATTTTCGAAGTCCTTATATTATTTTTTGTAAGGATGTTTGTGGTTTCCAAAAAGGGGGAGATTATTGAGTAAATATGGTTTCCTTATGACTTTTCCATTCCTTCTTATTTTGAAAATCACAAACACTCTATATTAAGGCAAATTTCTTTTCCCCTATGTTTTATCTTGATAAGGAAAATTTTCCTTCCTTAAATAAATTTTCCTTCCTCAAGAAAATTTTATCCTTACCTTATTTTCATTGTTCATACCTTAATCTAACAAATTTCATTTCTAAGTATAAAATTCAGATTCGTATCTAAAACCTCATAATCCTATCAATACTTAAATATAGAGAATTCTATTTTTAGGATCCGAATTCTCTGAATTTAGACTATGAACTTTCTAAGTTCAGGATCCAAATTCAGGTTCTAAATTCTCTGAATTCAGACTCCGAACTTTCTAAGTTTCAGATCCTAATTCAGGTTCCGTATTATCTGAATTCAGACTCTGAACTTTTTGAGATCAGACTCCATGTTCTCTAAATTTAGACTCCGAAATGTTTGAGTTCAAACTCCAAATTTTTTGAATTAAGACTCTGAAATTTTTGAGTTCAGACTCAGAAATATCTAAGTTCAAACTCTGAAATTATATAGAATTCAGGTTCAGAATTCTTTTCATGATAGAATCTGAATATTCATGTATTATAGATATCTAATGGTTTTTGGTTAGAATCTGAAATTTTATTTTTCCTTACACTCTGAAAAATGGATTTGGTTAAGCAACCATATTTTTGCTTACTCTTGTTATAGTTTTAAAATGATGTCATGCTTTCTGTTTCAAACTAACCGTTGTTTGGGTGACACGTGTACAGGTCCCTCCAAAATTCAAGGAAAAATATGACCATTGGAGGAGGGAGCTGACCGTTGAATATGTGTCTATAAATAGAAGCTCATTTGAACGAGCTCATAATTATTATATTACTCTAGAGATTACATGCTACTGAAGTGATTTCTAGAGAGATACTTCCATGCTTTGTGTGTACTGAACATCTTGTTCAGAATTGCTTCGTGTGACTTTGAATGTGGCTGAGTACATTCGAGGGATTCTGGGGATAGGAAGACAGAGGTTCCGACTACTGTGATGTTCGAGGGCTTGCTGGGATAGAAAGACAGACTTCGATATTCGTATCGAGGGCTTACCCTAGTGTGGTTAAGACAGACTTTCTTGAAAGAATAAATCAATGGACCTTTATCCAAGGTTGTTGGATACCCTTCTCTTTGGGTTAAAAGATTTACTACTTGTTATATGTATTGTTTCAAGTTTTTCACTGCATTTTGGTTGTTGAAGAAAGTATAACTATCTTATACTTTCTTATACTTATACTCTAATTAATAAAATTCTATATTATTTAAGGTATAATATTTAGTTTTTTAAACTTTTCTTAAGTTTCATTTCTAGAACCATATTTCAAGAATATAGAAAGTTTGTAGAAATAAGAGGTCTGGTGAATTTATCTTGTTTAACTTTGTTAAAAATTACTATCTTTAAAAGTTCCAATTTTTTTTTTAAACTATACAATTTACCCCCCCTCTTGTATATTGAGCATCTATATCATTATTTTGAAACTATAATTAGTATCATTTCGATCCAAAAAAAATGGTAATAACCTATTAATATAATAAAACTATGAATATTAGTAAAAAATTAATTATTAACAATTCATCAAGAACTTTTATTTTTTCAGGATCAATTATTATACCATCATTATTCACAATGTTCCAATAAAAATAAATCAATTGTAACCAAAAATAACATTTTCTAAATTACCCGTATAAATATTTTTTAGGGTTTGTAGAAAAATCCTTAATCCTAATAACTTTTTGAATGAACCAAATTATCATCAATAAAAAAAACCTATCCAAATAATCATAGAATATATTTTTCATAAGATCCATAAATATAGCAGGAGAATTTGTTAAACCAAAGGGAAAAACTAAAAACTCATAATGCCAGTATCTGGTTCGAAATACTATTTTTGGAATGTCATCCCCCTTAAACTTTAGCTGATTCTACCTAGATCCCAAGTCAATCTAGGAAAAATATTGAGCTCTCTATATCTGATCAAAAAAGTGATTGATATGATATAAAGGATACTTATTCATAATAGGGATGTTATTTAATAATATATAGTCAATACAAAGCCTCATAGAACCTTCTTTATTTTTAACAAACAAAATTGGATAAAACCAAGGTGAAGTACTTTGATGAATGAGAACTTTTTCTAGGAATTCCTAAAACTACTTGTTCAATTATAGAAGTTATACTTGAGACATTATATAAGGGGGTTTTTAAATATATTTATAATTAGGGACTAAATAAATAGTAAATTCAACCTCCCGATCAGGAATAATACCAGTTGAATCATTATTAAAAACATCCAGATAGGCATTTACCGTCGAAAAAATGTTTATCTGAATAGTTCCCTTATTTTCAACAATATGCATAAGATAACATTCATTTACTTATTTTAACAATTTCTCTACTTACAGATATGTTATCAATGGTATTTTATAATTCTTGTATAAAAACTAAGACTCTTTTTGAAAAACAACTTCTTTATCTCTAAAATCAATCGTGGCATGGTAAACAGAAATCCCATCCATATCCAAAATATCATCAAATTATACTAGGGTCAATACAACAAGGTTCACTGGTAAATTATTTCCAAATTCATTGATAAGAAGAGTCTTATAATTTTTTACCTAAATATTTTCCCTAACTGCATTTACTATAAGTTATTACTTCATTTCTTGAGGTGAAATTTCCAATTTACCAAAAAAAATATCAGATATGAAATATTTTTTAGACCCTAAATCAAACAAGACATTATCAAAATCTATGTAAACTAACATTATACCTGATACCACTTCATTGAATGACCCAAAATCTTTTGATATAGTTGAAAAGGATTTAACCACACCTTTCTTCTTATAGTATATATGATTTCTATCATTTACGTTCCTCTTGGGACAATCATTTTCATAAGGACCCATACTATTACATTTAATAAATTTAACTATCTTAATATCAGAATTTTTCTTATCACTGCCATGATCTTTTTCATTGAAATTACCAGATATATTCCCAAACTTACCACATCAAAAAAACTTACCAGACTTCAAAAGACATTCCCCAATGCGTTTTTACCACAATTATCACTAACTGAAAACTCAATTCTCTTGCCATTAAACTTATTTTATGAATTATTTCCTTTATTCTGCCACATCAACCTCTTTTTTTTGGTAGTTTTCAAAGTACATATGATAATATTCAAACTCTATTTCCACCTTCTCCATACATCAAAGAATTTTTTTCATATATTTTCAATTCACAAGAAGTCAATGCCCTTTGATATTTTGGAATCAACCATAAGTAAAAAATTGTTTTTTACTGTCAAGATATCAGATAAAGTTTGGTGTATACCTCATCAATCGAGTGAATTTTTCATCATATGAAGCCACTAAATTATCCTCCTATCTCAATTCCAAGAATTTTTTTCTATCATAAGTCGAATTTCCTTAGGAAAATATTTCTGAAGGAAAATATTTTTGAATTCATCCAATTGAAAATAATAAATCTTGTCGCCATCCATGATATTGTTGACCATTGACCACCACTGGTCAACTTCACCTTTAAAATAGTAAATATAAAGACTAACATTTTTATGGTATGAACAACCCATGAAATAAAAAATATTTTCTTGGGATTTAATCCACCCTTTAGTTATAACTGGGTCAAAAGATCTACTAAATGTAGGAGGGTTTTTCCTCATAAAATGTTCCACTATTAGAATATTCATATAAGGGTGATCTATCTGATATCTTGCATAGATTCCACCATTATTTATAGACTACATAAAATGGTCCATTACTATCACAAACTACTGAGTTCCAATTCCCACTATTTTGGGTTGCAGATTATAAAGGTTATCATCATCTCAATTACTTCCTACATCATCTTCATTGTTTCTTCTATAGAAAACCAATCCAAATAGACCTATACTAGATGAAGAAACATGTTAATATTTAAACTCTATATCATTTAAACCTAACCATAAAGTAAAAATAATTTATGAGTATTCTATGAACATTACCTTAACCCCTAAAGTTATCTAAACCTTGCTCTGATACCAACTATAAGGACCCAACATTAAAAAATAAATAATCTAGTTAATTCAATAATAATTCACTTTCATACATTCCAAAATATCTTTTAGGTTTATAGTTTTAAATAATTAAATCATAACCTCATACATAGAAACTAATATATTATAATGTGGAAACTTTTAACCAAAATCTATTTTTTCTATAATATGAAACTTTTAAAATAAATCATGCATTATTTCCATATCAAAACATCATGAATTTAAACTTGAATTCTTCCTTTCCTTTACCCATCCATAAACCCTATAAAATCATTTTAAAACTCAGGATGATCACAAAAGGATCATTAAGGGACATATAAAGGAAGAAAGACACCATTAGTCTATGAATGAAAGCATTTCACAAAGTTATAACTTTTACACACAAAACATAAGATCTTTATCTTACCTTATGAAATCATAATTTTCTTATAAAACCATAGAAAGCATACATAAATGATAAAAGGTAACTTCTGGTATCATTTTCATATAATTCTTACATATAATGAAGCTCTCTCAACTATATAGGGAGTAACCATCATGGTTACACTTGGAGTAACCATTTCACTATATTCCCATAATCTCTTAGGAGAAACCTAACCAGTTAACTTTGTCCCTATAACCAATGCACTGGATAACACTAACGAGTTCACCCACCCTCATTTTATCATGGAACCACACATTATAATAATAATTACCAAGAACCATAACATGATCATTACACAAAAATATTTAATAAAAGAAACACTCTTGAGTAAAATGAATTTTCTATTTTTAAATCACTTTTCATTTTTAAGAAGTCACGTACTTATAAATGAAAAAAAAATATTTAAAAATTAACTTGTAAAATTTTTAAGAAAAAAAAAATCAATAAGAAAACATGAAATCTGGAAAATATTCTTATTTCATATATGTAAAAAATATTTATTTAATAAAATGTGTTATAACTTGAAAAGAGGATTTTTTAAGTCCCTTACCTTATGTCTGAAATCGTACTACACTTGTACTTAATGTGTTGGATAATAAAATTAGATTCATTAATTAACTAATTCAGAACATTTTAAAAATATATTTTTATATAATAACATTTTATTAAGTTCATTTATGGCCATTTAAATGAGTTATAAATATTATAATCTTCGTTTCAGGAGTGTTCATTTCCTGGTTTTATGGTCAGTTCCCTTGATTATAATTATGGGTGTTCTTTATATGAAAATCTTTTTTTTATTTCCATAAAGCCGGTTTAGGAAAACCAGAAACCTCACAGTCAAATAGTAGAACATCCAAACGCAAACATCCTCAAAAATTCAAAATTCAAAAATCCCACGAACCACGTGCCCACCTCGAGCCACGCGACCACCTCGATAAGCGTTTCCAAGCGAAAACCAACATTCCACCAACGAGAAAATCAGAACACCACACACCACCATTCACCAGACAACGGCGGAGGCAACAGGTCTGAACGCCATGATCTTCAGACAAATCCACAACACCGGATCACCGGTGAGCTTCACTGGAGTCCGACATCACCTTCAACCTCAATGCCGGAAGAAGCCCGTCGTCACCGTCGCAAATCAAGAACAACAAAACCATCACCCGCACCATAGACATTAACAAAACCAAAAATTCAAACAGGACAGATTCACATCACAAACCAAAACAACAGCAATTCACAACAACATCACTGCATCCATAGGAGGATCAAACCGCCTGACCTCCTGACCTTTCACAAATCCAATATCCCCATGTCGGAAGAGTCCTCTAAAAACCACTTCTTCGTCAACTTCAATGACACCACCCAACCGTGCAATCAACTCCCTATTTCTGAAGATCCCACTGCCACCGACCAAATCGACAGCTTCAGACACAAAGAAACCCCATCACACTCACCTGAGAAGTGTTGGGACCCCACGAACCGCCGGCGCATGAGCGGGACCTTCAGACGCTGAGGAACTCAACGCAAGACACCAGCGAGTTGCCGAGAACAAAACCAGGAGCACTCTAAAGAGTATACTATCAACGGAGACCAGAATTACACCTGCGGGTCTGAAACAGCAAACAAGTTTATAATTATGATTTATTAGATGAAATATTAATGATAAATGATCGGTTTGTTTTTTGCGGGTTTTTCGGACATCCAAAAATAGTTTCATTTTATTAAATATTATGTCTATAAATTAGTTCTCGAAAATTAAAAAAGTTATAATATACATATTATATAATGGTATAACCATAAAAAATATTTTATGACCAGCCTTGAAGGTGTTAAATGAAAATTAAAACTCATCATCCATGAAGGTGATTAATCGACACATCACAGATGATGTTTTCATTTTTTTAGAAAAAATAGGAGAAAAGAAGAGGTTTGATAATATATTCCATTAATATAATAAAATTCTAGTATATATATGATACTATATTTATTATTACATTTTGGATAGGGGAGGTGAGGATAAGGTAAAAACAGATAAATAAATAATGAATTTAAAATAGAAAGAAATGAGGATTTTACCTCCCTAATTTTGCCTCCTAGAGAACCTCCTTAAGTCACTTGGTATTGGTATTCTGGTGAGACCAGAAGGTATTAGACATAGGTAAGAGGATTGGGAAGGGAATTGGGAATAATTTAGAAAAGCTATTAGTCTTTGTAATTGTGAGGATAAGAGGTGGTGAGGGGTGGTATTTATAGGGAGAGGAGAGTGTTTTTGACTAGTTTCTTCAATTGTTTATTATTTTAGATCAAGACTATCAATCAAGTTGATTCATTGGAATAAGTATAGTAAATAGTATATGTGTGTTCAAAATAATGTATTATTAACTCATCAATACATCATCCCTGACTCAATAATTCATTTATTTATTATGTCATAAATGATTGTATTTCACTATTCACCAAAAAATCAACTATTTTTAAAAAATAACAAAAAATAACCCTAACCATTTTTCAATGTTTAGAATTAAAAACTAGACTAAATTTTTTGAAAATATTTTTCTAAATATAAGAAATTTAATTTTTAATTAAAATCATCATTTATTCTAAAAATATTGATTTTAATATTATAACAGGTTTTATGACACTTTGAAAAATTAAATAAGGTCCCATAAGATTATATTTTCATTAAAATAATACAAAATATTAATTTATGAATATATTTTATGAAAGTGATTTTTTTTAATCATTATATTAATTAAAAAGTTTAAATAAAAAATTATATTTTACAAAAATACCAAAACTTAATTTATCATTTAAAAAAATTAATTACTTATTCTATGATAAACATATATCATCATTTCACTTATAAGATATATAAATTTTATTTATACTTTCATATATTAGGTTACTAGTCTATTATTGTTGATTCCATAATTTCTATAATTACTAATTATTTTACTAAAAATTTATAATGAATGTAACTATTTAATTCTATAATGCAGAAAAATTATTCTATAAGTACCTAGGTTATTAAACACTCTTTTGAGAAAGGTTTTGTATTGGTAAAATTCAAAAAACATGAGTTTTTTTTTACAAAAGGAGATTTGTAAAATTTGTTAAAGAATGTTTTCAAACAAATCCAAAGGGGGAGATTGAAGAACCTTTGTGATGTTTTGTTTTAATGAAGTTTTTTTATTTTTTGAAAGGTAATATTTTGTAAAATAATGTTTTTGAAAAATAGGTTAAAGTTTCTGAATGTTTGAACCCAGACACAAAAGGGAGAAATGTTTTGTTTTTGAGAAAGTTTTTCTTTTAGACGAAGAGGATCTTACTCTGTAGCACCATCGCAGAATTTATCAAAAATATAAATTTTTTGATCGGACACTCCATCTATCTCAATTTTATCAGCATGATGTTGAATATTCTAGACACCATGGTTGTTAGAAAGTTAGTATTTTCCAAGAGATATTGAATTAAGAGAGTGATTTCAGGTTTAAGAAAGTTATTAAACTTTCTAACCAAAATTCGAATGATGCTTTGATTAGCTTGATGTTCTCTTAGATTACGAAAACTAACATGATAATAACTTTTGAAGAAATTAAGGAATCAAAAATATTGTTTGAGTTCCAAAAATCAAGTAAAAGTTTGTATAAGATCCCAAATTACCAAGAAATTAGATTTCATAAAACTGAATGAGTTAAAACTGATGAGGTTTGAAGAATTTCAAAGTTGCAGAGTAGGTTTTCCATCATAATGATAATTCCATCGTAATGATAATTTCATTGTTATGAGGACTCCATTGGATTGAATCTGAGGAGTAAATTCAGTCTGAATGACTCTAAATAGGAAAGTAAATTAGACTTACTCTAAGAAGTAAATTCAATCAGACTAACTCTAAAGACGAAATTCAATTGAACTGACTCTGAGAATCAAATTTAATCAAACTTTATCTAAGAAGGAAAGTCAATCAGGATGACTCTAAGAAGGAAATTCAATCATCACTACTGCAAATCAAGCTGTTAACAATGATAGTAAAAGGGATTTATCAGGGCTATAGAAGCAATGATAATTTATGTGATGTTAAAGGGTTAGATTTAGAGTGATCATAAAAAAGCACTAATAAAGTCCCCCTTTAATAACACTAAAAAATCACTGATAAAGGGGTCCTTTATTAGTGATTTTTTAGTGATGTGAGGGGTAACCTTTATCAGTTCTTTTTTAGCATTATTAATGACCACCTTTATCAGCACTATTAAAATCCACCATTATTAGTTCTTTTTTTAGTGCTATTAAAGGCCTCCTTTAACTACACCTTTTTAGAACTGATAAAGGCCCCACTGATAAAGGGTTGTTTTTTCACGTCGACCCCCCCCCCCCCCTTATTAGTGCTCCACAACCCTCTTTTATTAGCACATCCCCCACCCCTTTATCATCACTTTAGATAATCCCACCCCCAGTGCACACCCCTAGATCCAGCGAGTTTCGAACCTAAAACCTCCAGCTTATACACTAGCTCATTTTCCACTTCCCTATAATATTTTGTTTTACATTTTATAATCTATCAATATATTTATAAATATTTATTTATATATTTTTATCCATATATTTATATATTTTTATATATATTTTTATATATATGTTTATATATATATGTATTAAATAAATAAATATTTATATATATTTTTCAAAATGGATATTAACTCAAAAAACCATTAAAACATCTAAAAACGTTAAGAAACTTTGAAAATCCTAAAACGCCTAAAAATCATGAATTGAGAATAAATTAGGATTTGGGAGTCTATTTCATCTCCACACCTAGTCAAATATAAGATTATGAAATGATTTTCGATATGATATGTGGTATAGTTTCAACAGAAACCTGGATTAGAAGTTCTAACTGTTTGAATTTTAAGAAACTGGTGTCGGTGAAAAGAACATGAGCCTTAGCCTAGTTGGTGAGGACTCCTTAAGTGCATCCAGGTGACCTGGGATCAAATCTAGGAAGAGGCATAATTTCTAGTACTGTAGTAGGTACTATAGCAGTACTGTAGCGAGGCTGTAGCAGGTATTGTTTGGCACTATAGTAGTTGGGAATATTCCCTTGTTTGGGCCTTCGGGCCACCGATTTGGTCCCCAAGTCTTTTAAGGCCTTTGGGCCACCCAGGCCTTCGGGTCAGTAAGTCCTTTGAGCAACCTTAAGGCCTTCGGTCCACCTTAAGTGCAGATGCGAACCAGACAACCTATAAGGAACAAGTTCTGAAGGAGGATGAGCAAGGGGTGTTCACCATTGCAGAAGCTAAAAAGATTCCAAGAATGAGAGCGTATAGCACCTTCCATCAGGACAAGCCTATACATTCACGAGAAATCCTAATCGAACAGCCATGTGAAGGTGGAGAGCTGATTTCACGATGAAGATACTAGGGAGGAGTAGTTCCAAGTAGTAAGTATGGGTTGTATGTAATGTTTGAAGCCTACAGGCAATAAATTCCTATAAGGCCTACAAGCCATGTAATATGTATGACTGTTGGCCTTGTAAGGGTTCCACCTCACCTCTTGAAAGGTGGATTATCAAAAATCAATAAAAAATGAAGGCCTTTGGGCCATTGGAGTAGGAGGGGCCAGTGACAAAAAAAAAGTCAGTTTTGGAGGCCTTTGGGGCCTATTTTGGGGTTGGAAAACCATAAAAAGCACTTAGAACTCAATCTAAGACCCTATTTGTAATATATATCACCAAAAACATCGATTTGATACGTGGTAGATCCAAAATGGACACTCAGATCAAAAGTTATGGTCATTTGAAGTTCGAGTTCGATTTCTCACTTTTTTGAAACTTTAATATATTTCATTCTTTGATTATCACAGGATTTAAATATCATATGGTTTTAAATAATTTCATAATCTTCTATTTGACTATTTTTTGAGCTTAAATAGACTCATAGATCAAAATTTATGATCTTTTTAGGTTTTTATAGTTTTTAGGGTTATTAGGGGTTTAAAGGGTTTTTCACATTCAACATCCATAACTTATGAATAATATATCCGTTTTTCCTCTACCACATATAAAATTGAATCTCACAACAATATTTATTCCCCAAAAACCCATAGGAACCCTCAATCATCTCTATTAAGGTCAAAAAATACCCAGAAGGCCTCCAAATGTGCATAACTTCTGCTACAAGTGCCTGTTAATGTTTTTTTTTTGAAATATACACTTTATCAGTGCTGGTAAAAAACCTCTAATAAATGGGGGGTCTTTATCAGTTATTTATCATAATTTCTGATAAATAACCCCCTTTATCAGTTCTTTTTTAGAAGTGATTATAAATACCAATTTTATCAGTGCTTTTTACTAGCTTTGATAAAGGGAGGGACTTTATCAACACTTTTTTACAAGCACTGATAAAGGGAACCCTTTGACAATTATTTTTTAGTGCTATTAAATATCCCCTTTAATTGTGCTAAAAAGTTCTATTAAAGACCCCTTTTAATAGTGATTTTTATAGCACTAAGAAATGTGGTTTTTAATAGTGCTTTTAACAAGATCTGTTAAAACCCTAGCACTAGATAAACCCAGTTTTGTAGTAGTGAAGATGAAATATGAATATAAAATTCAATCACACTAACTCTAATAAGGAAATTAAATTTATAAAGAGCTAAATAAGATTCATCATAATGATCTGAGGAAGTTCCATTGTAATGAGATAAAGAAGTTCCATCGTAATGAGATAAGTAAGTTCCATCATACTGAAGAAATCATAGGATGTTCAAGAATGTTGATTACTAAGAAGAGTCAATATGATTCAATAATGTTTGAAAAGATTTGATTTGTTCAATCATGAAGTTCAAATATGAGTTAATTTTTTAGGTTTTTTAATTTGAGTAAGTGGGAAAACATTTTAATTTCCACACCTTTTCTATTTTAGGATACCTATAAATAGATGCACAGTATATTATTACTTGGAATCCTTTTGACATGTGAAAAATTAGGATAACTATAGAGTTTTATTAATAGTTATTTCCAGATAGATATCTCGTTATAATATTTCATAACTGAATGTTTTCTTACCAGAATGAGGAAGATCAAACCAAAGAAGATTGAACTGAGGAAGATCGAACTGAGCAGATTGAGTAAAGTTTGAGAAGTGCATTTTAAGAAAAGGTTTCATATTAATTATTCCATCAGACTAATTCAATTATAATGAGTCAATAATAATGAATTAATCAAACCTAGGGAAATTTTACTGAGGTTCTGAATAGAGTTTTGTGGAGATTTTTTATATATTTTCTTTTGTGGCTCATTTTTTATTAGAAATATTTGTAAACAAAATGTAGTAGGTATAATCATTTCTATCAGGAGATATGAGGTGTCTAAAGTTATTTGTCCCAAGTTTTATTCACTTATTCATTATAGTTAATTTTCATATACCCATGGGAGTGGCTATAGAAATGATTAATTTCCCCACACTAAGGTTGAACCTTGTAAATATTGTGTGCTTCACATTCTTTCTAACTTTTTCATGCAAGAGTATTTACTAAAAATGATAAGGATATAAAAATTAAAAGGTTGTAGGGGTTAAATTTTTAAAGGCATTGAAAGTTATAGAAGTGATCAACCAATTCAACCCCTCCCCCCAGTTTTTATTTGATCCTTTGGAATTTCAATAACCATGAGAAGATGAACAATAAAAAGTGATAAATTGTTGATTTTTTAAATGGGTTGTAGAATGAAATTTATACTAATAAGGATAAAAATAAATCATTTCAAGGGAGTAGCTAAGAATATTGTAACACTATGACAAAAATTAATATAGGAATTGGTTTAGAGTATTGTGAAATCCTTTTAGGTTGTTGATAAGGGACCTAGGACTGAGGAACCTCTTTAGGTAAATCACTCTGTAAATTTTATAAGGAAAATCCCACTAACATTTACTATTGATTATGGATATAAGAAAACATATTGATGGTTGAGTATAATGAATAGTATATGACTTCTTTGAAACTCTAGATGATATAAACATCTAACTAGAAACATATATGCTTGAGGGCATCATGATAGCATGGTGGGACATAGTTGTGCAAGGTAATTTGGATAAATACATTACATAAAACTATTTGTGGAACTATTTAAAAAAATATTTCTATAAAACTTCTAGATAGAAAATATAGAAGGATTCATTCAATAAGAACAAGGATGTTTGTTAGCGACTGAATATGCTGCTAAATTCACTCGCCTTATTCATTTTCAAATAGAGATAGTAGTTATAAAAATAATGAAATCTCATATCATTGAGTAAAGTATTAAACATGAGTTTTAAATTAATGTATTAATTTTCTACATTATGTAATATACATAAATGATGAAAAAATAACTGGTGGGATAAAGAGATCTGGCAGGAAATTCGAGCGGAGGGAACACCTTTTTTCATCTGAGTGTTGGTGAGAGTTTTAGCAAGGGAAATTAATGCTAGATGAATAATTAATCCCATGATATAAAGGTTAAAAATAATCAATCCATGATATAAATATCTTATACACCACATGTCAATAATGAACAAATTTTTTTCTAGTGGTATGTACTTTTACATAAGATGAAGGAATTCGAGACACCACTGATAAATTTCCACTACTATGGAAAGATAGGGTATATCAAGAAGTATTGTCATAAAATTATGATATCAGTAGCTAAAACTATATAAACTCAACCTTAGGCTTTGTATGCTATGATTTAACAATCCTATCAGACTAGTTCTTACCCACATACCTAGGTGTATCAGGATACCTCTAAGAACACTTTGGTTGTTTAGCCATCGCCTCATCAAGGAACCAAGAGTTATTCAATGAAATCTGAGTGAAAATTATATGGAGTAGAATATTCCATCATGAGTGATAAATTGGGTCCATACATGGTGTGAGGTACCATATTTATAAATTTTACTCTTATGTATGCCTTTTTTATAGTCTTTTATCACATTATTTCATTGTTTCTTTGGTGGTTAAACAATTGAGACTATACATGGAAATGATTCCTCATATCATGAGTATCAAGACACCCCATGGATCGAGGGAGTACGGAGGGTTCAAATAGATATCATGTTCTATTACCATTGATACGGTGTAGTTTCTTTAAGAGTTTCTGATCCTAGAGATGGATTTTTTATATATAATATTTTGGATGGATTGGCTAGTGGATATTAAATCCCATATCGACTATTATGATCACCAAGTGATGTTTATATCACTAGATGGATCTCTTTTTGTATTCAAGGGGGATTGGGATATAAATATAGGTATAGAGATACACTTATTGACAGTGTATGAAACCATATATGGCACTGGAGAATGCTAATAAAATAAGAAATGGTACTCTTCCTTACATAGTTAATCAATTCTAGTATGAATTTTTGAATGATTTCTCTAGGTTACCACCAAAGTGGGAAATCAAATTTTCTATCGATTAGATCCCAAGAAAAACCCATATTTCATTATTTTTATATATAATGGATCCAATGGAGTTTCAAGAGATAAAGGTTTGGATAGAATAATAAGAAAGTAAAGGTTTCAACAAACCTATTACAGCACCTTGGGCTACACCAATTTTATTTTTCAATAAGGTTGACAATTCTCTCCACTTATGTGTTTATTACCATAAAATAAATCGATATATGATAAAAAAAATTGGTATACACTTCCTCAAAAATTAATGATCTATTTGATCAATTAAAGGGATCCATGTGGTTATCTAATATTGATTTATAACCAAGGTACTATCAGCTCAATGTCAGGAAAGTTGATATTTCAAAGATAGTATTTCAGATTCATTGTGGCAATTATGGATATGTCTTCACTCCATTTGGTCTAAAAAATTCACTTGTAGTCTTGATGGACCTGATGAACCATATCTTCCATAGGTACCTTGATTATTTTGTGGGGGTATTTGTTGATGATATTTTGATTTACACTCAATGTAGGAATGACCATGAGGATAACTATGAAATTGTACTTATTATATTGCAAGATTATCATTTATATGATAATTTTTTAAGTGTGACTTATTGATACAATGATTTTTTTTTCTGCTAATAGAATCATTTCTAAATAATTCATATCAATCTATCCTATAAATATCAAAGTATTCATCTATTTTTAGAAATAAAATAATGTTTTTTCTGGGATTATAATTCTATTATCATCAATTTCTTTTAAATTTTTCAAGGCTTTATTCTCCCAAGACTAATCTAAAAAGAAAATATTTCTCATTCAAATAGAATTTTGATTGTTAGAAATGCTTTGTAGAGTTAAAATCTCACTTTACATCGATGCCCATACAGAATTTTCCACAACCAGGTCAGGGTTATTTGGTATATTATAATGTGTTTGGATATGATATTGGTTATATTCTCAAATAAGGAGACCATGTTGTGGCCTATGGTTTGAGATAGTTGTGAGAACATGAGAACAACTATCCTATACATGACTTGGAATTAGATGTAATTTTCCACACCTTAAATATATTGATACATTATCTATTTAGAGAGAAGTTTGTAGTTTTCATTGACTATAAGAGATTAAAATACATCTTCACTCAATGAGACTTGAACTTTAAGTCAATAGACACTAATATAGTACCTCCATATGTTTGAATTTGACTTTTTATACACACCTAGTAAATGGAATTTTGTGGAATATTTGTTGAGTCTAAAGTTGTATAAAGGAGTGCTCTTAGAAGCTCATGACCATTATCGAAAAATGAGTTTGATTGTTGACATTTATATATATTGTTCTATAAATGATGAAAATTTTATTTTCTTCCCAGTTAATATTGATCATGACTAGATGGACTTGGTACAAGAAGATCAAATAGTAGATCCTAATTGTATCACCATTAGGTAAAACCTAAATGGAGGGTAGAATTTTGATGGGTGGGAAGAAAATTCAAACTTTTTTTCTTTTAGAATCATATTATAGTCCCATAGTGTTTCTAAGAACAAATTATTTCTATATATCACTATTAAAATTTGGATAATCATTTGGGAATTTATAAAATGTACAAAATAATGAAATAACATTTCAAGTGGTCAGGTATGATATGAAAAATTGAAGAATATCTGATTATATGTTTAATTTCTAAATAATTAAAAGAATGGAATCAATGACCTACTAGAATAATGTAGTCTATACATATTATTCTATAGAATTAAGAACATATTACAATATATTTTGTCACATTTCAACTAAGAATTTTGAAAAATAAAGATGTTATTTGGGTGATTTTGGATCTACTCACCAAGTTGTAACACTTTATCCTTATTAGAGAATCTTACATGGTAAAAAACTTGGAAAAGTTATATATCCTAGAATTGGTCGGGTTTCTTTGAGTTTCAGTTTCAATTACCTCTGACAGAGATCCTTGATTCACTTCTCGATGCTAGTGAACGTTATAATAGGCTCTTGGGATTTAATTATCCTTGAGCATGGTATATCATACACATATGGATGGGAAGTTGGAATTAATAATTCGTACATTATAAGATATGATCATAGGTTTTTTCAAGGACATTGTGGCTCATGGGAAGATCATATGCCTTTAGTGTAGTTCCCCTATAACAAAAACTATTAAGAAATAATACATATAACCCATTTAAGGATTTTTATAGTTTTCTTGGTTTTTCTCCACAATGTTGGGTAGAAACAAGAGATACATCTTTGATTAGACCATGTTTTCCCTTGATACTACATATACAATCTATATGATTCAAAATAAGATGTTTATGGATAAAAGGTGAAGGAAAAATTATGAATAAAATCATTTTCGACTATTATATTTCAATTTTAGTTCCCTTGTCTTCTTGAAATTCCCAACAAGATTTTTCATCAAAACTTGGGGAATAAAGAGAAATTGGCCCCATGGTATGTTGGAACATTTTAAATTGTTGAAGGAATTTGTATTTTTTTCATATTGATTAGCCTTACATCCATGATTTAGTGCTTTCCATAATGTATTTCATGTTTCTAAATTGAAGAATTTTCACTTGAATCTTCACTATTTGATCAATTAGTATCATGTTACTCTTGATCCTAATGTAAATTTTAAACATTAACAAGTTTGGATTCTGGAAAGACATGAAAAGACCTTTTAGGGGAAATTTATTTCCTTAGTGTGGGTTTCATGGTGGCATGATTAGGTTCATGAGTAAATATGGGAGCAAGAGTGGTTTATATGGGAGAAATGGACAGATCTTTTCAAAGTAAAGGTTGATCTACAATTTCCTAAGTATGGAAATCCTAATGGTGGGGAGAATGTAACACCCACGATTTTTGGTACAGAATCATTTAATTCTTTTTATTTTACATTTTGGATTCCTTGAGATACCTTACAGGAGGAGTTCATGGGTGTAAAGATAGATTAGTCTATAAGCTATAATAAAAATTCATATTCTTAATCAGTCATTCATGATGTGAATATGTTCTAGGAAGACGTCATGAATTCATTAAATGTATAAACGTGTTTTATCATTTGAATGGTCGGTACCATACATTATGTAAAACCCATTAACTACATGATATGGTTTTTCAAAAATTAAAATTGGAGGATATGTGAATATTGGTGTATATGACCTATTTAGGATTCAAAACATGAATTCCAAATTCACATCATGAATTTTGTCAGGTCCAACCTATTTTAATCCTTTTCCAACACATGTAAATCCTGAGGTGGTTCCTTTTCTATCCTATAAACTTCTAGGGTACCCTAGGTGATTTTCACAAATATTGGATGTTCAGACTCCAATTGCAATGAATCTTTGTTCGTTCAATTATGGGAATCAAAAGTTTGGATCTCATTATACCTTCTGGTTTTATATATCTTTAGATTTTCTTGAACAAAACCATATATTGGTGTGTAATGACCATATCTATGGGTTTATATTTATATTGATGATATATTCTTGGGTTTTGATATAGGAATTAATGTAATATGTATGATCTATGGAATTATCTAAGATCCCTTGTTCTAATTGAACTTTAGGTAAGTGGGTTTACCTCTTTCTAAATTTATTATAACTCAAAGGATTTTAGGATTCTAAAATATTTAACCTCTATTTTTCAATGTTTTTCCCCTGGTAAAACTTTTTTGATGATTATCTTACTAGTTTTATTTGAAATTGAATTTTGGTTGTTTCCCACAATGCGTTGTTAAATTTATTAAAAGATTTTTCTTACATGAATGATGGTTTTGAAACATGATTTTTCATAATAGGTTGGTCTGACATCTAAAAAGTCATAGGTTAGTTCATGTTCGTGATTACATTATATATATCATTATTGAAATAGACATGGTTCTCAATGCTAATCAGAAAGTCACAGGGGGAAATATGCCACCAAGCGATGGCTTGGTGAAGGATGTACCACATCTCACGCGCATAGGGTTTTCATTTAGCATGTATGGGTGTGTGTATATGAGAACAAAGATAATTATACCAAACTATAAATTATGAACTGATTCTTATTTTTAGATGAGAAATTGTTTTTTATCACTGGTTTTAGAAAACATGCTCATCTAATATACTTTATATTGTGAAAATTAGTTACTACATTGATATTCTCCCTGACAATTTTATATCTTGTAAACTAACTTATTTTTAATATTAGTGGAATGTAGGAAAAATATTTTGGTTTAGCTACTAGTTATGGTTTCTCACCCCTTGAATATTAACTTTGGTGTATATGTATAATTTTTCCATGATATAGGAATGGGTTCAATTTATTACTTTTCTATTAGTGATCCTTGATGTCATTATTATAGTTGGCAGAGTTGGAGCTTATATTGGGTTAATGTATTATTCAAATGTGGTACCACCTTGGTACATGGTTCGTTTTCTACTTTGGGTTTGTAGTATCTATCTCTTACTCTTCCATTAGTACTGTGATGTTTATCTCTATTTCATTGTTTATTGATGAATTGATCATTTTTTTTATAGTTGGGTTTTAGATCATGTATCCTTTATATAGATGTATTTCATTTTTTATTTGTATCTTGATATTTGTGTTGTTTGTGTGTTCTTATTTAAGGGTAAATTGTTCCACCATGTCTTTTATGTTTAATCCCTTGGAATTTATTACAAACATTTAGTTCATGGGGAATGTCACTTAAGGTTAGTAACACATGTGCCTCTCGTTAATCTAATGAGTTGGGGTGGGATGTTACAAACCATTTCTGAAAGGCTCGTTCCACACCTCTAATACAAATAAGAGAAAAAACCATAACACGTGATTCTCAATTACATATAAAATCCTTTAAATTTAACTGAGATTTAAATAAAAATAAACTAGGAATAATACCTTTTCTAAAACGATAGGCAACAGCATGTAGAAATCATCTCGGTATTCCCTCTTTATAAGACACACAGAGTCCCCATCATTCTCAGTTGATTCCACCATGATCGAGTAGAATCAACACAAAAACCATAAACAAGAACCCCTGAAATTTGTGAGAAGTGAAGAGGGAGAATAATTGAAGGAGAAGATTAAAATTATTAACTCAAAATTCTAAAGAATGTAAACAATTTCCCCTCTAAAATACATGGAAAAATGGAGGAAAATTGAGAGTGGGAGTCAGTTGGACCATTCATGAAAGGACGTATAAAGGGAGGGGAAAATACTTAAGTTTGAGGGGGAATTTTTCTCATTTCACTATTTTTAGGGAAAAATTGCAAGTCCCATGGTTTTCTCATATGGGTTTCAAAAACATAGGACAAACATACTCTATCTACTATCTAAAGTAACACAATGCACATGGTTTGGATTCACAATTTCTTAAACCATGTACCAACTATAAAAAATAGCTCTGGAACACTTATATAACTTTTTCATGGTTTTTTCGACAACCGTATGAAAGTTGTGTGCATTGTACCTGTAATCCACTAACCCATGTGGTTTTTTATGGAATCTTCATGGTTTTACCTTAAACATTCACAAATAATGTTGACCAAACCATTTAGGAATAATAAAAACTTAAAACACCCTAATTCTTAGAGGTCCATAGGTTTTTAACTAAGTTATTCACACAAAGTCATGTTCTATGCCAAAAATGTCCCGAACACTCCATCTCACACCTGAAGCAAGCGAACTTCTCTCAAGAACCCAAGTTACCTCCTAGGCCTCAAATTTCATGATCCCCTCCCTATAATGATATTTCAATGAACAAATAGAGATAATGACCCCCCCCCCCTCAAGTCCCACCTTTAATAGGTCCCAGATTAGAGACTAGCACTGAGGGAATAAAAATATCACAATATGGGGGGTATTACCCTTTATAAATGAAATAGGATCGAGATATAGGATAAAAAACCACCAAAACTATAAAATATAATTTAAAAAACCCAAATTAATCCCATAATGAATTAATAAAGTAAAACAACTATATATATAATTCTCCAATATACCAAAAAGATAAGTCTATAGTAGTGACTCGACAATAGCTCCAACTTAGCTAGTAATGTCCAAATCGGTCCCCAAAGTCCTCCTAGAAAACTGAAAAAAAATATATACATAATGTTATCATAACAGTTATATTCAATTGTATATAACAAAGGTCTCAAGTTCACATGTGAAAATAGAATGCTAATGTGCTAGTGAACAAGAAGAAGAACCAATAAGCACATATAATCTTCAACAATCTCATCCTGACTGAACCAAGGTTCGATCACTAAATCATGCATCCAATATAGTAATATAGAATCGAGATCATGAAAAATAAAAGTTCCCTACTACCACTTCCCTTATGATTTTCCACTCTTATTCCCCAATGTCAAATGTATTTTCTCACATCCCTTCCATAAATATCACATCTCATCACATCATATACTAGCGATCTCTGATGTGGGTCAGGGTGCATCCCTACTCCCCACACCCTCACAAGTTTTAGTATCTGACTGTAGAATCATAAATCACCACATCTCATCTCTCCCAAAGACACATGATCCATTAAAACACATCTCACCAGAAGACACCTAGGTCGTTACACCACATCTGATCACATAATCAGATCATTAGGGTACCATGAACATGAAGGAAATAAAACTCGTGCACTCCTCCAACCACACACGACCCCCACCACATATCACATCTCATCATAGCCTCATCACAACACACCTCACCTAAAAACACCTAGTCCATCACTTCACATCTTGACCGATGAGACTTAGGCTATCACTGCTAAAGGAAGAGTGGGAAAGATGGGGTTTCCATCCATCTATTTCACCACCATCCTAGATGTTGGGAAAAACACCTGAAACACAAAACTTCTAATAATTGGTATGGTTGCCAAAATCAAGTGGGTTTATATAGGAAAACATAAACATACATGATATATAGATAACACACAATACCCAACCAATGGGTTCACATCAGTTTCACCAGTTCACATCAAATCACCACTACCATACCACACACCAATTATCACAACTGATACGACAACTACATGAAATACCACACAACCACCAAACAAGCCACGCAACATTTCATAGTTTCAACTATAAGTTTCACCATTCATGTTTACTCAACCCACTCATTTAATGACCAGTTCATTTAATCTACTTAGAACGCATCCATTTCCATCTCATCTTGTATTCATTTTATTATCACAATTTATATCATGTCTAATCAATTGACTAACACAACTATGCCACACCACAATGGCCCAACTCATACAATCATCACCACAACACCTCACATCTATAATTTTCACCATATCACACCATCCAAACCAACTCAACACAACAACTGCACATTTCACATCCCAACCATATATAACTACACAACCTCTTCACACAACAACCAAACATCCCTACCACATGTCACCACCACACATCATCACCACCACACAACACAACCTCACATCACCACCTTTGTACACCACAACCACTATGTATCCTAAACACATTGCTGAACATCCCACATCAAATTCAATCCAACCAATCACTCTATCATATCCCTACACACTACAAATCCCAACCAATCACCACCACCACCTCACAGTGGACCAAAACACACAAGGAAACACAACAAGGAAAATACACACAATAATAATAAAAATTGTATTCTACAATTTATTGAAGGGATTTTATCCCATTAATTCTTTAATTAGGATAGTTATTATCACAAAAACCAAGTTCCATGGGAAAATAGTTTATTAGCCAAATATAAATTCATTAGTATTTTATTCAGGGTGCGATCACACAAAAATGAAACAAGGGTCTCAAGGAATATCAAATACATTGTAAAAAAGTCTCCCAACAACTGTTATTTTTTATATTAAATATAATATTCATAATCATATAAAAAATAATAAAAAATCAGACAAAATGTGTTATAACTCACCATCCCATCAATCTAATTATGCTAATTAATTATCTTTATTATGTCATCCCTTACTATCCACCCAATGGAAATAAAAATCATGAAAATCCCACATAAAGAACATAAATATGGAGAGAACAAGGATCCTCTACCTCAAAGAATCATTTTAATATAGCTTCACACCACAGAGTGATGAAAAAACTTCCCAAAAACCACAACTGCACCACGAGATCCTAGATAAACCTACACTACACTAAAGGAACATCAAAACACAACCCAAAATACACCATGATATAGAAACAATATCACTACAATGGATCTATGATATAATAATGAGAGAAATTGACAGAGAAATAGAGAATGGCTTACCAATAATTACCAAAACACGACCACCGAAACCTAAGGATCATGTCATGGGAAGACAGGCTGCAAAGTCTTCAAAAATATCCTAGGGTTCATCATAAAATTATGGGAAGTGGTGGTGGCCAAATAGATATATAATCATCTAAATAATACCTATTTACAACCTAAAATCTTCCCCTTTTATGTCATGAATTACATATTCATGTCGTAAATTCCATGAGGTCGTGGATTACAAGCCGTGAATCCAGTACAAGGCCTGGAAACTTTATATGTTTGGTTTTCACTTAAAATTAAGTCTTCATGGATAGATTAAATCCCACATTTTGAATTAACATTTGATAATGTGAATCAATTTCATAGACTACACCTCTATCACACACAATCTATGAATTCACTAGTTACACATGCCTTGAATGACCAACTCACAATGTGAATCAGGTTCACATCATGAACCACCTTCTATAGAACTCATGCATCTCCAACCTCCAAAACAAATCCTCGTGCATCCTATGAATACTAATGACTACCCAAAATAGAAAAGAAACATATCTAGATGTCATGGAATATTTAATTAGATACTTATCAGATGATTCTCATCCTTGAGAATCGAAAAAAATCTTAAGAAAAGAAGGGGTTTGAACAACCACCCTATGAGGTAACTCTCATAGATCTCTTCACACCTCAAATGATACCACCATCCAAACATGACAAGCCAAAAAACCCAAAAAACACACCACATAGCCACATCACCACTTCCCGCCAAGAACAATACCACATTATCAGGTAGAAGCAACAAAACACATTCTTTTCCACATAACCACATCACTAAAAAACCAACTACATCTCCACATACATCATCATCACATCAATATTACATCTTCATAACCATCTCAACCTCTACAGAGATAAATCCAACCACTATTGTAACCAAAACACAATATTTTCCCAAGAACACAAATTAGGGAAACTTATCTTCCATGTAAATATATTATCTTCTTTGGGTGGTACTGATACACCCTCACAGTTTTAATCACACCAAATTAAAACACACCCTGATTGAGATTTAGGTCCTTCCCTTTATATATTTTATTACGATTTATCGCACATCAAGATAATATTACATCTTAAAAAAATAGAAATATATGTCATCTCATCATCGAGTAAAAACCAAACACATAAAATAAATACTTAAAACACCTCTGGGTACTGGGAATACAAATGCATACCTCACTCCCAAGTACTCTCCTCCAAGACACTATTCCTCTATGAAACATGAACCAAGTAATGGTTTATCCACACATAACCCTCTCTTGACAATCCTAGATCTCTACTGGTAACTCCATGGAGGTCGTGTTGTCCTTGATATCCAAATCTCCTTAATCAATGACATGTGAGTCATTGTGAAGATACTAATAAATATGGGACAAATTCAACACATTTTGGATATTCTCTAACTTTGGGGAAAATTATTACTGATATGTTACCTCCCAACATGACCCAATACCTCAAAGGGACTAGAAAAATGGGGATAAATCTTACTCCCCCTACTAAACCTCCACTACCCTTACTGAGGAGACACTCTCAAGAAAACATGGCCTCCAACCTCAAACTACAGGGGCCTCTGCCTGTGATTATAATAGGACTTATAATGGTTCTATTACACCCTCATCCTCTCTCAAACCAAATGGATCTTCTCAAACATGATTTTTACCACATCATAACAAAGAATTATTGTTTCCCCAACCTCTTTCAATATTAACATAGAAAGATAATGTCTCACATATAATTCCTCAAATGAAACCATTCTAATGGATGAATGATAGTTATTATTGTATGAAAACTCAACCATAGGTATGAGTCTTATCCATGATAAAACAAATCCAAGTTAAAATCTTGAAAAATGTTGTCTAGCATCTCGATGGTACACTCTATCTTTTCATTAGTCCTCAATACCCCATGAATTTTAACCACATAGTCTATTTACTACCTTGAAAAAAGATCCACATCACTAAACTCAAGGATCACCAAAAAATGAGTTGACTTCGTTAGTTGATCCACTATCACCAAAACTACATCACAACCTCCCTAATCCTAGGTTAACTTAATGACTACATCCTTTGTTATTTCCTCCCATTTCTAATTAGAAACATCTAAGTACTAAAACAAACCTCCAAAAACATGGTTCTCTACATTCACTTCCTCGTAAACAAGACACCTCACCACAAACTCTGTAACTTTCCATTTCATCCTGGGCTACCAAATTTGTCTCCTCAATCCATGATACATCATTTTATTACTTGGATGTACCACTAAAGGTGAGATATGAAACTCATGGAGAAATCCATCATGCATCACCATCAGAAAGACCAACCTCCCCTGGGACCACACTCATTTCCGAACATCCTCAAACCATCCCTCAAGAGAAACATCAAGGCCAACATGATCACACATCAACTCATCCTATGTGTCTCTCCACCAAGACCCCTCACCCCCCACCAACCATATAACAACCCTACTCTTTATTACACACTTAAAAAAAGATTTATTACATAAACTTTTACTTAAGATCACTCTAAGGAGTGATAGGTCTGGCATATTAGGAACATTACATAATAACTTAAAACATAAAACACAAAATATTTATTGTAAACTTCTTTTACATGACCACAACATTCCTTTGTACTTAGCATTGCATGGGATAACCTGAGGACATTCATAAGAAAAAGTCGAGCTATAAATCCTAGTAAGGGATTAAGCAAGTAATAACATGAAAAATATAGTACATGTTATGCAATAATCATATCAATGGAGTGCAAGAGAAACATGGACATAAAGGCATGATATAGCATGATTATCATAACTTGGATATGTAGAAAAAACATTTAACATGATATTAGCATGAGACAAGGCTCATTGAACATGGATCATTAGTAAACCCTAATTTCACTTGAATTATCATGATTAAACCCTCATTTAACCTGGAATATCATGGTACAAATCTTTACTCAATGCCTTGGAATTCTATTAGGGTGCACCCTTCTTAATCATTTCATTTCATGCATAAGTGTACCACATGGATCATACCACATGGAATCATTCAACATCATCATTTATTACATGATAAAGGAATTTGGGATACGTACATGAAACACTATAACAAATAAGTAAATGTTTGTTAAGTTGAATACCATTTATAGAGAAATGGTCATGGTATTCACTACAGAATGACTTTGGCTTGGAAAATCATAGGAAAATTTTAGCAGCATAACGACGTGACATATTAATTCATAAAAATGGTTCATGAGAGATAAAGGGGTATACCACCATATATAAAAGAAATTTAAAGTAAGGGGGTTCATATAGAATGCATGTACCAACATATTTAATGGAATTTATATGCATAATATAAAATAATTACTTGAATGTAAATGAGAAGAGAGATATTCCTTACAGAATTTTTCAATGGTAACAGGTGTACATGGGAGGAATTAATGAGGGAGAAAGAGGTCTATCATCATTAAAACATATCTATGGAAGTATGGAGGAGGTGTGAAATCATACCCCAACATTTTTAATTCTAAAAAATGGTATAACAACATAATGAAATTTGGACAAAAATAAGAAAGAAAGAAATCCCTTACTTGGAAGTGTGATCCCAAAGGCATTGAAGAGGCTTTAGATAGGATTATTGGGAGCTTGGGGTGCCTTGGGAGGATTCTATATAGAGTAGGGAAGGGTTTGGTTGAGCTAAAAATGGTTTTATTGAAGAGCAATGGGATATTTAGTGGGTTTATATAGGGAATGAGAGGGAATTCTTTATTATATAGATTTTGGACACCACACAATAAACTAATCAAAACCACTAACCATACCATGGTTTCTCCCATGGTTTTTGAAAACGTTGAGTGGAAAACATTATTGTATAAGTCCAATGGCAGAAATTATTAAAATATTTGTCTTTCTTATGTGGAGGTGAGTCACACTCAAGGAAATCATTTTAAAATGATAAAATGTTTTATAAGTCTTGGAGGGTCCACTAAGGATTTGTAAAATAAACAAAACAAACCTAAAATAACATTATTTTAAAGTTAAAACATATATTGGTCGAAAATACCATTTATATTATCTTATTACATCACTATTGGGTCATTATGATGTCATAAAACACCTTATATATTTAAATGGTATTTATTTTTTACCCAAATATTTGACTGTCTCAGGAAAATTATGAAAAAATCACTATTAGATAATTTCAACGTCCTGATTCCAAAATTAATATTAATTTTATCTAAATAATTTTATAAATATTTTATTTTTTAATTTTAAAATAAAAACCAACATTTATCGAAAATTCATGGATTTTGACAAAAATCACTTTCAAACTTTAATAAAAATTACAATTTTATTCAAAAAAATTATAAAATAATTTATATTTAATAAAAATTAATTAATTTATAATATTTTATTAAAATATTATTTAATTCATAAATACATTAATTCAACAAAATAGATTTCTTAATTGAATATTAACTAAAAATACTATTTGTTCTTTAAAAAATATTTACAAAGTAACAATAATAAAATGAATGTATATTCTTTATTCTATAAAAAAACAATTCACATAATCATTGTGCTAGGGTCTTGTTATATAACCCATTATAACCCCCATATAATACCTAAGGGTAAGGTGTGCAATGGTGATAAACTCTTGGAGAGGCTCAGATAGCATTGCTTGGGTGGTAATCTCTATTAACTTCCACTTCTCCCATAAGAGGTTCCGTTAAAGATTAGCATATTAAAGCATGGCTTGGTATTAGTCAAAAGTGAATATCAGTGATGCTACCTCCTTTCCAAGCTCAAAAAATGGGCTTCGTAAGGAGAAATTCTACTAGATGAGGTCATCGCTTCCTTTGTCTGAATAATTTGGATTTGTTAAAGGCCTATATTTATACTAATCATGTGGCCACTATTCAATGGCTATATTTGAAATGGTAACAATTATTAGAAGTATATTAAAATCCAAAAACATAAAACCAAAGAATAGAAAATGTTTTAAATAACCATTTTACATAATAATACATTTAATTTTATCAAGATTAATTTTCATTAATAAAAGTTTGGGTTGTTACAATCTTCCCCCATTAAGAAAATTCACCCTCAAAATTTACTTTTCCCACACTATATCAAACCATGGTAAATCTGCTTCATCACTACCTCTGATTCCCATGGCGCTTCTTCAAACTTGTGGTTTCTCTATAACACCTTGACGAGGGGAATTGTCTAATTTTGTATAACTTTTTCTATATGATATAAGATCTTCACTAGATTCTATTCATAGAAGAGGTCATTATCCAATGGTACCACCTCTAGATTGAGTATATGTGATGGGTCAGGTATGTACTTCCTCAAGAGTGATACATGGAATACATCATGTACTTGAGATAGTTTCGGTGGGAGTGCTAGTTGATAGGCCACTGCTCCAATGCGACCAAGGATCTAAAAAGGGCCGATGTACCTTGGAATAAGCTTTCCCATATTCCCAAATTTCATAACTCTCTTCCATGGCGATATGTAGAAGATTACCATGTCTCCAACATCAAACTCTAGGTCTTGTCGATAATTATCATCATAGCTCTTTTATCAACTCTATGAATCTTTAATATATTGTTGGATGGTATTAACCTTGTCCACCATTTATTCAACCATTTTTGGACCTAGGAGTTTTTTCTCCCCAACTTCATCCCAACATGTCTATGTTCTTCACCTCTTCCCATATAAGGTTTCATAAGGATCCATTTGGATCCTTGAGTAGAAAATG
This sequence comes from Viscum album, assembly GCA_963277665.1. NCBI lineage: Eukaryota > Viridiplantae > Streptophyta > Magnoliopsida > Santalales > Viscaceae > Viscum > Viscum album. The sequence goes on from OY728140.1 coordinate 1,150,627,700, forward strand.
TTATTGTAAGAGAACTCAACCAAGGGAATATATTGATCCCATCCTTCTTTGAAGTCCATTGAGCATGATCTCAACATGTCCTCAAGTGTTTGGATAGTCCATTCAGATTGGACATCAGTTTGAGGATGATAAGTCGTACTAAAGTTCTGATTAGTATTCAGAGCATGTTGAAAACTCTTCCAGAACATAGAGGTGAATCTTGGATATTAATCAGATACAATAGATAGTGGTACTCCATGCAGCCTTACCACTTCTCTGATATATATTTGTGATAGTTGATCAAATGATAAAACCTCTTGAATTGTAATGAAGTGTGAAGTCTTTACAAGATGATCCACAACAACCCAGATAGAATTGTTTCCTTTGGATGTCTTTGGAAGTCTGGTGACAAAGCCCATGGTGGTGTTCTCCCATTTCCATGATGGTATGGGTAATGGTTGCATCATCCCCTTAAAATTCTGCCTCCCAACCTTCACTTACTAACATACCAGGCACTTTTATGTATACTCAGTGATCTCCTTGTTCATTTTATCCCACCAATAATGCTCTGGGAGATCTCAATACATCTCTGTGTTTCCTGGGCTAATAAAGAAATTCGAACTATGTGCATCATCCAAAAGTTCATTCTTTAACTCTGGATTTGATGTAACACATAGTCTTGTCCTAAATATCACAATTTCGTCTTCATTAACATTGAACTCTGAGGATTTCCCTTTTATTATAGTTTCCACATTCTTATGAATTCCCACATTATCCTTTTGAGCACCCTTTAACCTTTCTGAAAGAGTCAATTGAGCAATCCTTTGTGAAATGATTGGTGATGTTCCCTTCTTTATGATTTCCATGTCCACCTTTATCAAATCTAAGAAGATTGGATCCTTTTCAATTCTCATCAATGATAGAATCAATGGGTCCTTTCTAATTAGAACATCGGCCACCTTGTTCACTTTCCCAGGGTGGAAATGGTTTAAACAGTCATAGTCTTTGATCAACTCTATCCATATTTGTTGGTGTATATTAAACACTTTCTTTGTAAATATATACATTAGGATTTTGTGATCCATATATATTTCACACTTCTCCCCAAAGATATAATGTCACCAAATTTTTAAAGAAAATATTATTTCAGCCAACTCCAGATCATATGTTGGATAGTTTTTCTTATAAAATTTTAATTACCTCGATGCATAAGCAATGAATTTGTCATTTTTCATCAACACACAGCTTAGTCCGTTCTTCTAAGAATCACCATTTACCACAAAAATTTCTCCACTTGTGGGTAGTGTGAGAACGAGTGCAGTGATAAGCCTCTTTTTCAACTCCTTAAAGTTCTCTTCACATTCATCACTCAAGTAAAACTTGAATCCCTTCCAGGTTAGCTCGGTAAGATGTTTTTATAAACATGAGAAATTTCTCACAAAGCGGTGATAATATCCAGCTAACCCCAGGAAGCTACGGATATCTGTCACTGATGTTGGGTTCGTTTATCCTTCAATTATGGCTATATTAGAGGGCTCCACACATATCTTATTTCTTGTGATTATATGACCCAATAATGAGACTTCCTTCAACCAAAACTCACAATTTTTGTACTTTTCATAGAGATTCTCTTTTTGAAAGGTCTCTAATACAGGGCTTAGATGCTCCTTATGCTCCTCCTTAGTTTTAAAGTATATTAGAATATAATCTATAAAGAATACCAAAAATATGTTGAGGTAATCTATAAAGACTATATTCATCAAGTATATGAATATTGTAAGAGAATTATTGTGTCTGAAAGGCATTCCAATGAAATCATAGTTCTCGTACCATGTACAAAAATTAGTCTTTGGTATATCCTCCTTCTTCAGACTTACTTGGTAATATCCTAACGGAAAATATACCTTAGAGAAGTATTGTGCTCCACATAGCTGATCAAACAAGACATCAATTCAGGGTAGAGGATACTTGTTCTTTATTGTGATTTTGTTGAGCTCATGATAATCAATTCAAAGGCTCATTGACCCATCCTTCTTCTTGACGAAGAGGAATAGCGCACCCCATGGTGAAGCACTTGGGAATATAAACCCTTTATCCAGATTCTTATAGTTATTTCTTCAGCTCCTCAATCTCTATAACAACCATTCTATATGGGATCTTGGATATTATCAATGCCCCAGGTATAAGATCAATTGGGAATTCAATATCTCTTCTAGGAGGAAGACCAGACAATTCCTCAAGGAACACATTAGTGAATTCCCTCACAATATGAATGTATTCAAGGATGGTTGATTCCTTATAATCAATAATTTGAGAAGGATACACATTCTCATAGGGTATTAATATCTATTCTTGATATGATGTTGCTAAAGAAGATTCATCCTCCTCCTTTCACTTGTACAAAATCAGGGGCTGATTCACTATATAGAGAGTGATTTTCCTCTCATGGAAATTTATGTTGGCTCTATATAGGGAAATCCAATCCATGCTAATAATTGCATCAAATTACACCAGAGGGAGTATGACGAGGTTTTATAGGAAGTTCAAACCAAAAATTGTGATAGTGGAGGAGTTATATTCATGGGATGCAATGGTTGCCCCATTTTCTGTTCTAACTAACATCTCTACTTCCATGATTTGTAGTGGTGTTGGGATAGTTCTACTAAATTTTTGGGATATAAAAGAATTCATAGAACCATAATAAAAAAGTATGTTCACTATTATTTAATGAATAACTAGTGTACCTATCCCCACTTTGTTTTCGGTGTTCGCTTCGGCAGTAGTGATGGAAAAAGTTCCCCCTTGCTACCTTGAAGGTTTTTGGTTGCCTCCAAAAAACCTTGTCTTAAGGAACTAGTTTGCAGAGTACCCTGGTTCTTTGAAGTTGAAGCAATGAAGAATGTGTTGAGGTTCGAATGGAGAGTTCCTATCCTCTATTGTAGTAGCAGGTTTTTCTTGTCGATAGTTAATAGCTAGGTTCCCTTCTCTTCCACAACTAAAGAATTTCTTCGTCCCCTTCAAGAAATTTCTATAGTGCTTCTTTCTGCACCTTTGGCACGTGGGGTGATGTAATTTCTTAGTACCGTTGGATTTATCCATTAGACCACTAGAATTAAATTCCACCTTGCTCTTTCTATCCTTATGATACCCCTAAGATTCTCCGATCTAAATTTCTACTTTGAGGGCGCATCAAACAATTTCATCATAGCTCTCGAAGTCAAAAATCACTAGGGCTTTCCGTAGGCTATATTTTAGCCCACCAAAGAAGCGGTCAACCTTGCATTTAGAGGTAATGACAAATCCAGAGGCATATCATGCAAGACTTGTGAAGTTTTTCTCATACACTCCGATGGATTCTTCATCTTTTTTCTTGAGGGAAAGGAAGTCCATTTCTATCTTAAGTTGGAGGGTGCAAGGAAAATATTTATCAAAAATCATTTTCTGGAAATACTTTCATTCTAATTCCTTGATCTCCTCCTCAGGATTAATATTTTTGATCAATGTACACCATTGATTAGATTCTCCCTCCATATGATAAGTAGCCTGAAGTACCTTCTCTTGTTCATAACATTGAAGGATGGAGAAGATCTTCTCAACATAGTTGATCTATTATTTGACAATTGAGTGATCAAATGATCCATTAAAAGTAGGAGGCCTTTGTCTCATGAATCTCTCTATTGTGGCTTGTTCTTTCTTAGGGAGAGTTGTGTTGAGTCAATAAGGATTTACTTATGCCTTTTCCATTCCTTCATGTAAGGGGGAGATTGTTGAGTCATTAATGTTTACGTATGAATTTACCATTTCTCTTGTTTTGAAAATCACAAACACCTTATCATAAAGAAAAATTTCTATTTACCTGATGTTTTACTTATATAAGAAAAAATTTCCTTCCCCAAGGAAATTTATCCTTAAAATGCTTTCATTTCTCATATCATAATTGTTTTTCCTAAGAGTAAAATTCGGTTTGAAACCAAAACCTCGGAATCCTATAAATACCTAGATATGCAGCATTCTGTTTTAGAATCAAAATTATCATAATTCTGGTTACGAACTCTTTTAAGTTCTGACTCTGAATTCTGAATCAAAATTATGGTTATGAACTCTTCTGAGTTCTGACTCCGAATTCTAAATACAAATTCTGGTTATGAACTTTCTAAGTTCTAACTCCGAATTCTGAATATTAATTCTGGATACGAACTCTTCTGAGTTCTGACTCCGAATTCTGAATAAGAATTCTGGTTACAAACTCTTCTGAGTTCTGAATCCGAAATCAGAATACGAATTTTGAATACAAATTTTGGTTATGAACTTTCTGAGTTCTAACTCTGAGTTCTCTGAATTCAGACTCTGAACTCTTATGAGTTTTGACTCCGAATTCTCATGAACATCGACTCTAAAATTTGTCAGTTTAGGTTCTGAATTCCTAGAAAACAAAATCTGAATATCTTTATATTATAGACTCTGATGAATTCAATTTTGGTTAGACTTCAAACCTTTCAATTTCCTATATTCTGAATATCAAATTTTATTTATGCTCACACTTTTTTTGTTATAAAATGATGTCGTGCTTTTAGTTACCCGCTAATCATTGTTTGAGTGACATGTGTACAGGTCCCTCTAAAATTCAAGGAAAAATATGACTGTTGGAGGAGGAAGCCGACCATTATAAGTGTTCTTATAAATAGGATCTCATTTGAAAGATCTCAGAACTTTTGACATACTTTTTCTTCGACTTTTGACAAAGTGTTGTTGAAGTGATTTCTATAGATAGAGGCTCTTATAAACTCTTAGGATTCATGCAGAAATTTTTGAACTACTTGTTCAAACTTTGCTTTGTGCATATTTTCTTAGTGCAAGCGTTAGATTTCCTTGAAATCAGAGACTTTGGGTTGTGAAGTCATAGGTGCCGATTTTCTTACAAATCAAGGGCTTGAGAGGATAGCAACATAGATACCGATCTTCGGATTGAGGGCTTACCTGGTTTTGGGTAAGACAGACTTTCTTGAAAGTATAAATCAAGGGTCCTTTTATCTAGGTTTGTTGGATACCCTCCTCTTTAGGTTAAAAGAGTTACTACTTGTTACTTGTAGTATTATGTTTTCCACTCTGTATTTTAGTTGTTGAGGAAAGTATAACTTTCATGTACTTCCTTAAACTTGTACTGTGATCTTATAGGATTCTATATGCTTTAAGGCAGAATCATAGTTGGTGTAAACTTTTGTTAAGCTTCATTTTCGGAATCACTTTTTCCAGAATCAAGAAAGTTATTAAAGCCTATAGGTATTTTGAATTTTGGTTATGCAAAATTTTCTTAAGGATTTTTTTAAGGTATACAATTCACCCCCCCCCCCATATTGTATCTGAGCATCTAATTATTACATATTCGGTCTTACAATTGGTATTAGAGGTTGAAAACCTCATATTCTAAACCAATCCTACAATTGGTATCAGAGCCAGGTTTCTGAAATACTTATATTAACATATAATATTTTTTCCCTGCTCAAAGTTTTCGAAAATGAATTTCCAGATTCATATTTTCGGATTCATAAGGCTCATATCCATTCTTTCTTATAGATACAATATCTAGTTCATTTCTTAGGACATTTTCTCTTGTTTACAAAATCATACTACTAATAAGTTTGTGTTCCAAGTATTTTCTTAAGGATGGTAGGTTTAAATAATGGTTCTATTGATAATCTAAATCTTACCAGACCTCCTATTTTTGAGGGAAATGATTATGAGTACTAGAGAGAAGGGATGAAGACTTTTTTTTATCAATACTGGAGTTGATAACTATATAATTTTGACTAGAGATTATAAGATTCCAGATAAGGAATTAAGAACCGTTACAAATCAGGAGAAATTGAAATACCAAGAAAAATTCAGAGTCAGAAATACATTGTTATGTTCCATGAATGAGAACATCTATAGTCAAATATCATCATTTGAAGCTGCAAACAGTATCTGGAAGAAACTTGAAGTTACACATTTTGGAACATCTAAATTCATAGAGACAAGAAGATCTATGTTGAGAGCTGAATACCATAGCTTTAATTTTCCCTATAGAGAACCTATAAGCAAATTACAACAAAGGTTTATGACTATTATGAATAGATTAAAATCTATGGGAGAAAAAGTTTTGGATGATGAGGCTTTTTAGACAAGATCATAAATATCATTCCAAATAAATGGGAGTCCAAGAGGACAACTATTGATTAAAATAGGAAAGTCACACATATTTCCTTAGATGAGTTGTTCGGAACTCTTCTTCAGCATGAAACAAGAATGAAGAGAGATGCTGAAAATGTTAAGAAGAAAAATGGGAATAGAGGAGTTGATTTTACAACCACTTATAAACATGTGAAAGCCAAGACCCCATAAAGGGTAACTAGATCAAAGTCAAAAAAAAGTCATTATTCAGTCAGAATCTAGTGACACAGAAAAGTCTGAGAATGAATTAGTTAATCTTGCTCAGAGAATGAACAAGATTGTAGCTCAAAAGAATCATCAGAATAAGTACAATTAGAAATACTACAGAGATAAAAATATGGAGAAGTTACATTTTATGAATGTAGAAGAACAGGTCATATAAGACCTGATTTTCCTTTATTGAAAAAGGAGGAAAAGAAGGAAAGGAATTCAGAAAGGAACAAGAAGAAATTTTATCTATAAAAGAACAAGAAAAGTCTTAAAGCTAATGATATTTGAAGTGCTAGCTGTGGAGACTCTTCAGAAAGTGAATCTTTAGAATATGATTCATCAGAATAGAAGAATATGGGATTCATTACTACTACTTCTTTACCTAATACATGTCTTATGGCCAAGGTACACTCTGCCGAGGCTTTAACAAATTTATCTCTTGTTAAGAATTACTATTCTGAAAATAGTACTTCTGATGAAGATATTTCATCTTTAGAAAATGAAGAAATGCCTTCATATAAAGAAGTATCAAAATTTTCCATGTTACTTGAAGCAAAAAATTGTAAATTTTCTAAGAAATTATATAAGGCAAATACTAGGTAATAAATTCTTACAAAAGAGATTTCAGATCTTTCTAGATATCTAGGAGATAAAGATGAGCTTTTAGAAAAAATTTCTAAATCCCTTGAAAAAGAAAATTTTGTTAAGTAAGAACTTTATAAAGATATTAAGAATGCTATTTTAAAGATAAGAGTTTTTTTTGAAAAATATAACTCTAAGGAAATTATTCTAGAGGATAGTAATTTATTTATCAGACTGAAATCTGAAATATTTTCTCTTAAGAATCTTCTTGAAAACTTTACCTTTGGGAAGGAAATTTTTGAAAACATGTATTCTCAAATTAAACCTCAAGTAAAAACTACTATATTAGGTTATACTCCCCAAGAACTGGTTTTCAAAAACAATTATTTTGTTCCTTATAGAGCCCCGTTTTCACTAAATGTCAATGTGGTGGGCATTGGAAGAAAAATTGCTCCTTGAACAAATTTCAATCTCTTGGGTTTCATACAGCTTATTTTTCTAAAAAAATGTGGATACCCAAAATTTTATTGTCTAATAATTCTGAATCCAAGAAATCTTGGATTCCGAAAGTCTAAATTTCTTATTTTCAGGAAGATAAAGAAGGTACCAACATCAATACTTGGTACATGGATATTGGATGTTCCTGACATATTTCTGGTAACAAAAACTTCTTTGAAAAGATTATCAAGACGAAAGGAGATATCATTCTTCAATTTATTGGAAAACAAGAGCAACTTGTTGATATTTTCACAAAATATTTACCCTCCGATAGATTTAAATACATTAAACAGAAGTCATGAATGATAATCGCAAGGTAATTCTCCTCAAATAACTTCTTGTTGAACCATTCTCCTTACAATAATAAACTCCTTTTCATAGGGGGAGTACATTTCAATGTAAGTTTTTCATATTTTTCATTATGAAGTTTTTCATATTTTTTGTAATGATGTATTTCATATTTTTCATAATGAAGATTTTCATATTTTTGGTAATGAAGTTTCTCATATTTTTCTTAATGAAGTTTTTCATATTTTTTGTAATGAAGTTTCTCATACTTTTCGTAATGAAGTTTTTCATATTTTTTGTAATGAAGTTTTTCATATTTTTTGTAATGAAGTTTTTCATATTTTTCGTAATGATGTTTTTCATATTTTTCATAATGAAGTTTTTCATATTTTTTCATAATGAAGTTTTTAATATTTTTCTTAATGAAGTTTTTCATGTTTTATGTAATGAAGTTTTTTATGTTTTGCGTACTTAAAATTTTCATAATAAAAATTTTCATACTTGAAATTTTTGTAATGAAAATTTTTGTACTTGAAATTTTCGTAATGAAAATTTTCGTACGTGAAATTTTTGTAATGGAAATTTTCATACTTGAAATTTTCATAATGAAAATTTTCATACTTGAAATTTTTGTAATGGAAATTTTCATACTTGAAATTTTCGTAATAAAATTTTCATACTTGAGACTTTCTTAATGGAGATTTTCATAATGAAAATTTTCATAATAAAGATCTACATACTCAATTTCTTTTTCATACTCAAGTTTTTTTATCTAAAGTACTTCAAGAAGAATTTTCCTCAATATGAATAATTCTCCTCACAATCCAGAAGCTATGATTCTTTCTTAAGTTTTCTTAATAACCTTATACTTGCTGTTATTTTATTTTGTTTTTAAAATTTCATGGATTAAAGTTTTACTAAATCTAAATGTTTTCCTTTAAAACCCTCAAAAGATCAGATTCTAACAAATTTTTCCTCATGGCTATCATTTCAACCGTCAGATCCGATCTAAATAATTCTCATACATTGGATTGAAATGGGAAGATGAACTGTCGATTCAATACCTATAAAAGGGGACCCCTGGTAGTTGTCCCACATCAGTTTTCAAAGATTGTGTGTGTCGAAGCTCTGCCCCTCTACAAAAGCTCGTTCTGAATTTTTCAGAAGTGCTCAAGTCCAAATGTATGCAGAATTTCCATGTCAAGATATTTTTACTGTCAAGCCGATTTCAGAGTGGGAAATATACAGGGAGAGGATAGTGCATCCGAACTTTTTCAACAATTATGACTTTGTTATCTCCAAAAATATCAATCTCAATGGATGGTAAAGTGTATCCATTTCAAATACAGAATCTCGGGATGTATTGTATCCGGATTTTCTTATAGAATTTTATGAATCTTCTTGTTTCTTTAAGGAAGATAGTAGGGAAAACTTTCCCTTCAAAAGTTATGGAAAGGCATATGCACTTTCTTACACCAAGGATGCCATCTTGGTAGGGCTACCTTATAAAGGAGAGGCCAAATTTTGTTCCCACAATCTACCATATGTTCAAGGAAGTTTTGTAAAGGTGAAGGCTATGCAAAATCTTGGACTCACTGATGTCAAGACCGCAAAGATTTCTCACCTATCTACCAACAATAAGATCCTACAGCTATGGGTTCATGGTTTTTTCATACCAAGAAAGGGTGACAAGGACACTCTTAAGAAAAGTGATATGTATATCTTAGATTTTCTAGTAAATCTAAGAAAAATCAGTCTGATGAAGCACATTCTCATTACTATAGAAAACATCAAGAATGAGAATCTGAGAGCACAGATAATCATGTATCATGCTCTACTCTTCAAACTGATAGTTCGGTGTCTTGAATCTTTCAAGATCCCTTGCAGTTCCAAGCCAAGGAATTGCAAAGTAATGCTGATTAGTGATGATAACCTCAAGAGAATGAATGTTGGATTTTCTAAGGAATCAATAGATTTTTATGATCTTCCAGTGGAAGAGGCAGAATCCATTCTGAAAAATGCTGAAGAGTTTGAACCTTCAAAGAAAATTGGGAAGAAAAGAAAATTTAAGGAAGTAGAAGCTGAAGGTGAAACCCCTAAATCCAAGGAAGGTCAATCCGCACCTCCAAAACCCAAAAAGAAAAAGTCCTATCCAGATGAATTTGTTGCCAAATGGAGGTAGGATAAGAAGAATCATAAGGAAGGGGAGCCACAGTTTTTCCTAGATCCAGCAGAGGCCAAAGAATTGAAAGAAAAAGAAACTGATGAGATTGAGAAGAAAGCTAAGGAAAATAATCTCAAGAAAAATATGTCAGATGCAGAGATTGTGCAATCTCTTTTAAAGGGTACAAAAGTTGCATTTGATAACATTTTTGTACTGAAAACCTTCCTAGTAGGACCATTTCCTGATACTCCGGGAAAAAAGTTCATGTCTTCAGAAAAATATAAAGAGAAGGATGTTGAAAAGAAATCTATGGAAGAAGAAAAACAAGCTGAAAGCACTGAAAATATAGCTGATTTGATAAAGCAAGTAGAAGACTTTCATGAGAAGGAAAGTGCTTCTGAAAAGTTGTCAATCCAGACTTCTCAATCCGGATCCTCAAAACTTTCTACTCCTGGAGTTGATGAGAAGGGTGAAGAAGAAGAAGTGACCAAGTTTTCTGAGGAAGAAATAAATAATCATGATTTCACTCTTCCTAAAGACATTGAGGCTGGAGATAAGAAATAAAAATTTTATGAAGATAAAATTTTCCAATTATCTAGAGGTTAGCATGAATCTCCTGATGAATAAGCTATTCTGAGAATCAGTAAGGGAAAACAAGTTGTTGTTGATACCCCAACAAAAGAAATTTTGAGGAAAAAGGAAGCTGGTGGAACTTCTAAGAGAAAGCTGGTTGAGAAAGAGGAAAAACAATCTCCAAGTAAATTTTTCAGATTCAGAGTCATCAACCTTGGGACATGAGTTTGTCGTTTAGTCCCTGAAGAAGTTAGTGGACACCATTCTAATATTTCCAGAAATTGAATCCAGATTACCGATGCTCCAACATAGCATGAATCAGAAATCAGAACCCGTATCCATGGTGATGGATAGGTGTATAAAGGTTGAGGCCGAACACAAAAAATTTCTTATCAATTATGAAGCTCACAGAAAATATTGCAAGAAAATGACCAGCTGGTCGAAGAATATTGTTGATGATTTGAGAGATCTTGATCAATTTCAAGAAGATATCAAGTCATATTTTGATACCGAACATGTCAAAATAAATGATCTTATAAATTTATTTAAGGAAAAGCTAAATCTTGAACAGAATTCTTGGATTCAAGATGTCAAAAATCTGAATGGAAAGTTTAATTTTGTTTTCCAAAGTTGGAAAAAAAAGGGATCTCCGGGTTGAGATCCAAGAAAAGCTAGTGAAGCAAGAATAATTGATGAAGGCTCAGGAAGAGTCCATGAAATCTCAGGAAGATAGGATCAACATATTAGAAAAGAAAGCCGAGGAGGATCAAATAGTGCTAAAGAAGTTGAAAACCATCGTGAAGAAGCTGATACCCAAGGAAAAATAACCAGAATAGATCTAAATCTGATCTTTTATTGTATCTGTTTTTCCTTGTACACATTTTTCCAATCATAATGGAATTGTGGTTGCTTGTTTCGCTTAGCTATTTGTACTTATATTTCTGTTACCATAATTTTTTCCATTCCCTAAAAACTCTTTTTGAAAATCAAAAAGGGGGAGAAGGAAAAATAATAAGAAGAAATGTCCCTAAGTAAGGGGGATTTTATCAAAGGGGGAGTTCTCATTACGAAGATTTCCATACTCAAGATAATGAAATTTCTCATTCTGGAAATCTAGAATGCGATCCTTAGAGTTCCAAAGCTTAAGGGGGAGTTAGTCGTATTCACCATTGTTCATAATTAAAGGTAGATAAGCTTTATTTGTATATACTAGAATTTATTTTAAGTCCTTATATTCTTTTTCGTAAGGATGTTTGTGCTTTCCAAAAAGGAGGAGATTGTTGAGTAAATAAGGTTTTCCTTATGACTTTTCCATTCCTTCGTGTAAGGGGGATATTATTGAGTCATTAAGGTTTCTCTATGACTTTACCACTTCTCTTATTTTGAAAATCACAAACACCTTATCTTAAGGAAAATTTCTTTTTACCCGATGTTTTACTTCTATAAGGAAAAATTTCCTTCCCTAAGAAAATTTATCCTTACCATGATTTCATTGCTCATATCATAATTTTTTTCCTAATAGTAAAATTCAGTTTGGAACCAAAACCTATGAATCCTATAAATAACTAGATATGAAGCATTCTGTTTTAGAATATGAATTCTCGGAATTCTGTTTACAAACTCTTCTAAGTACTGAATCAGAATTCCGAATCATAATTCTTGTTACGAACTCTTCTGAGTTCTGATTCCAAATTATAAATACGAATTATGGTTACAAACATTCTGAGTTCTAACTCTGAATTCTAAATATGAATTCTGGATATGAACTCTTCTGAGTTCTGACTCTGAATTCTGAATAAGAATTCTGGTTACTAACTCTTCTAAGTTCTGACTCTGAATTATGAATATGAATTATGAATATGAATTCTGGTTACAAAATTTCTAAGTTCTAACTTTTAGTTCTCTGAATTCCGACTCTGAACTCTTCTAAGTTTTGACTCAGAATTCTGAATATGAATTCTGAATACGAATTCTGGTTATGAACTTTCTGAGTTCTGACTCCAAGTTCTCTGAATTCTGACTCCGACCTCTTATGAGTTCTGACTCAAAATTCTCATGAACTTTGACTCCAAACTTTGTAAGTTTAGGTTCCTAATTCCTAGAAAACAGAATCTGAATATCTTTATATGATAGACTCTAATGAATTCAATTTTGGTTAGACTCCGAACCTTTCATTTTCCTACATTCCAAATATCATATTTTATTTATGATCACACTTGTTTTGTTATAAAATGTTGTCGTTATTTCAGTTACTCACCAACCATTGTTTGAGTGACACGTGTACAGGTCCCTCTGAAATTCCAGGAAAAATATGATCTTTGGAGGAGGAAGCTGACTGTTGGATGTGTACCTATAAATAGGAGCTCATTTGAAAGAGCTTAGAACTTTTGACAGACTTTAACTTTGACTTTTGACAAAGTTCTGTTGAAGTGATTTCTAGAGAGAGAGGCTCTTATAAACTCTTAGTCTTCATGTAAGAAGTTTTGAACTGCTTGTTCAAACATTGCTTCATGCAGATTTTCTTAGTATAGAGGTTTGATTTCCTTGAAATCAAATACTTCGAGTTGGGAAGTCAGAGGTGCTGATTTCCATACAAATCGAGGGCTTACGAGGATAGCAATATAGATACTGATATTCAGATTGAGGGCTTAACTAGTTGTGGGTAAGATAGACTTTCTTGAAATTATAAATCAAGGGACCTTTTATCCAGGGTTATTGGATACCCTCCTCTTTGGGTTAAAATAGTTACTACTTGTTAGTTGTAGTATTATGTTTTCCACTGTGTATTTTAGTTGTTGAGGAAAGTATAACTTTCATATACTTCCTTAAACTTGTACTATGATCTTATAGGATTCTATATGCTTTAAGGTAGAATCTTAGTTGGTGCAAACGTTTTTTAAGCTTCATTTCCAGAATCACTTTTTTCAGAATAAATCAAGTTATTAGAGCCTAGAGGTATTGTGAATTTTGGTAATGAAAATTATCCTTAGGGATTTTTTTAAGGTATAAAATTCACCCCCCTCTTGTATTTGAGAATATCATTATTACATATTTGGTTCTACAAGTTGAACATTCCTCTTGACCCATGTTTCTATTCAAAACATGAGTTAACTGAGATAGTATCATGACATAGATTGTGATTCCTGCTCCCATTGGATTGGGAATCTCATTAGAACAGTCATCACATTGATCTTCACATTGGTTGTTAGCTTCAGTCCTCCTATTTCTAGCCATTGGATGGAATAAAATGAATGTTATGGTTAACACATAAAGGTTAATTCAATAAAAAAGGGATAAATTATAAATTACATTTATTTCATTAACTTATCTATGTTATCCATGATCTACTTCCCAATATATATTCTTAAGGGAATTTTTTAATTCCCTTAATAATGGTTCATCCTAATCTTATGAATTTACAAAATAATATCCTTTGGGAGTGTCATAACCAAGAGTGCAGCAAGGCCTGTTTTCGTGCACCAGTTCCCATTCGAGTCTAGCTCAAAGCGGTGTTTTCGGGTTTTACCCCTAGATACATCTGTGCCAGAGCTGCCTCTACCTGCTCGTATCCAGAAAGGAATGTATTTTATTGATAAAAAACTTAATAAATACTCTCCAAAATTTAGGGATGGTTTTATTATACTTAGTCTTATCCCTAATTATTTCACTAGGATTTTATAATCCCAATCTCAAAAATAATTAAACCTCTCTCTGCTACCAAGTATAACAATTCTTCTGTTTATTACACACTTAAACAAGATTTATTACATAAACTTTCACTTAAGTCAAATCCAAAGATTGAGAGGTCTAGTGTCTTGGAAAAATTAGGAAAATTACATAAAAACTCAGAATATAATACACAACATCTTTATTTAAAACATCTTTTACATGACCACAACATTCCTTGGTACTTATCATTGCATGGGATAACCTGAGAATATGCCTAATAAAATGGTGAGCTATATATCCCAGTAAGGGATTAATCTAGGAATAACATGAAGAATATAGTACCTTTTATTAAATAGTCATATCAATGTAGTGTAAGAGAAACATGAACATAAATTCATGATATAGCATGATTATCATAACTTGAAAATGTGGAAACAACATTTAACATGATTTTAGAAAGGGCCAAGGCTCATTGAACATGGATCATGAGTAAACCCTCATTTAAATTGAATTATAATTAGTAAACCCTCATTTCAATTGACATATCATGATACAATTCTTTACCTAATCCATTGAATCGCTATCAGGACGCACCATTCTTAATCATTTCATTTCATGCATAAGTGTGCTGCATGGATCATACAGCATTGAATCATTGAACATCACCATTTATTCCATGATAAAGGAATGTGGAATACATAAATGAAACTCTATAATCAATAATTAAATGTTTTTAAATGTGAATACCCTTGATAGATAAATGGGCATGGCATTCACTACACAATGACTTTGGCTTGGAAAATCCTGGTGCAATTTCGACAGCATAACGACATGACATAATAATTCATAAAAATGGTTGATGAGAGAGAAATGGGTATAAAATAATATGTACATGAAATTAATATTAAGGGGTAATATATATACATGTATCAACATATTTAATAGAATCTAGATGTATAATATAAAATAATTTCTTAAATGTAAATTAAAAGAGAGAAATTCCTTAGTGAATTTCAGCATGGTAACGAGTGTACATGGGAGGAATTAATGAGAGATAAATAGTTATATCATCATTAAAACATAATTAAGGAAGTATGGGGAGGTTATAAATCATACCCTGACATTTTTAATTGAAAAACAATGGTATAATAACATAATGAAATTTGGAAAAAAATGAGAAAGGAAGAAATCCCTTACTTAGAAGTGTGATCCCAAAGGCTTGGGAGAGGATTGAGAGACGATTATTGGGAGATTAAGGCACATTAGGAAGATTTTAGAGAGAGTAGGTCAAGTTTTGGTTGAGCTCAAAATGGTTTGACAGAAGAGGAATGGGAGATTGAGTGGGTTTATATAGGAAATGAGAGGGAATTATTTATTATTTAGGTTTTGTACACTACACATTAAACTAATCAAAACCACAAACCATCCCATGGTTTTTGCCCATAGTTTTTTCCAAAGTATATTGGAAAAAAGTATTTTATAATTAAAATGTCCCAACTTATTAAAATATTAGCCTTTCTTATGTGGAGGTGAGTCACACACTCAATGAAATAATTTAAAAAAATTTAAATGTTTTATAATTTTTGGAGGGTACACTAATGCTTGGTAAAATAAATCAAACAAACCTAAAATCACATTATTTTAAAGGTAAAAAATATATTGGTCAAACATCCCATTTATATTATTTTATTACATCACTATTGGTCCTTTATGATTTCATAAAATGCATTATATATTTAAACGATATTTACTTTTTACTTAAAAATATGACTCTCTTGAAAAATTTTGAAAAATTCACCATTGGAGAATTTCTACATCCTGATTCAAAAAATAATATTCATTTTATCAAAATTATTTTCTAAATATGTGAATTTTTACTTTTAAAACAAAAACTGACATTTATCAAAAATTCATAGGTTTTGACCAAAAAAGCTTTCAAACCGTAATAAAAATTATAATTGTATTCATAAAAATTATACAATCATTTAAATTTAATAAAAATTAATTTAGTAATAATATTTTATTAAAATATTATTTTATTAAAAAATCTATAAATTCATCAAAATACATTTCTTAATTGAATATTAACTAAAAATATTATTTGTGCTTTAAAAACTATCTACAAAATAAAAATAATAAAATGAATATATATTCTTTATTCTATATAAAAATAATCTACATAATCATAATGATAGGGTATTGTTATATAATCACTTATAACACCTGCATAAGACCTAAGGGCAAGGTGTCTGATGGTGACAGACTCTTGAGGAGGCTCAGATAACATTGATCGGGTAGTAATCTCTATTAACTTCCACTTCTCCCATAGGTGGTTCCATTCAAGATTTACATGTTGATTCTCAGCTTAGACATGGTCAAGAGTGAAGCTCTGTGATGATACTTCCTTTCTGAGCTCCGAAAAATGGGATTTGTGTGGAGAAATTCTAATAGATGAGGTCATCGCTTCCTTTGTCTGAGTAAATTGGATTTGTTAAAGCCCTGTATTTATACTAATCATGTGGTTACGATTCAACAACTATATTAGCAATGTAAAAAATTCTTATTAGTATTTTAAAATCAAAAAACATAAAACCAAAGAAGCGCATATTTTTTATATAAGTATTTTAGATAATAAGACATTTAATTAGATCAAGAGGAATTTTCATTAATAAAAGTTTGGGTCATTACATACCACATCAAGGATGACCCCATATTTATCTGATAGAGGTAATCGTGGCCACTTCTCTCCCTCATATCAAGTTTCATCACTACAATCTCCTCCATACCTTTCCAAACATATGAACCAATTCTCCTTGGGACTTCTATCACAACACGTTTTCAAATACATTCCCATTTCCCTGGGTATAAGAGATCTAAAAATCATAATCCTAAATAAACTCTATCCACCTATATTTTTTTATATTCATACCCCACTATGATAAAACATACCTTATACACTTATGGTCTATGAAAACCGCAAAATGCTCACCAATGAGGTAGTTTTGCCACAAATTTCACACATACATGACTGTTACTAGATACAGATCATGGGTGGCATAGTTATTCCTATAGGAACATAACTATATAGAACCATAAGAGATCAATTCTCTCTATTTCATCAACATTAAACCCAAACACAGATGGGATGCATTATATAAAACCTCCAACAACTCACCCTATTTCAGAAACTGAAGTATATGAGCACTAACCAAAATCCCCTTCAGGTGATCAAACACTTCCTAACCCTGAACACTCCACAACAAATCATGGTCCTTCATATTCAAATCTATTAACGGGAATTTAACTCAAGATAAATGAAGAACAAACCTACAATAATAGCATGTGAGACCAAGTAATCTAATAACCTTTTCCACGTTATTAGGTGCTACCCAAAAAAACTACCTTGACCTTTTATTTTTCTACTCCCACACCCTAATGAGACACCAAATGTCCAAGGAAACACACCTCCCACATCTAGAACATAAACTTGGAAAAATTTCCATAGAGATGGTGGTGTCATAGGACCTAAACATTATCTCTAGGATTCTTAGAATGCTCCTCATATTACTTTGAGTTGATCAAGATATCAGCAATTAATACGATGATGAGCTAGTCTAGTAATTCTTAAAAAAATAGTTTATGAGTCCCATGAATACATATGGTGTGTTCTTAACACCGAACAGAATTATTGTGAACTCTAAGTGCCCATACCTGCATCTGAATACAGTCTTTAGGATATCATAATACTTCACCCTCAACTAGTGATATCCAGACTATAGTTCAATCATCCAAAATCAACTATATCAGATTATCTAGTTTAAAATATCATCTATCTTTGGAATAGGCTAATAGTTCATGGCTATTTCCTAATTCAACCTCCAGTGGTCTATAAAAAACCTTAGACTAACATCTACCTACTTAGAGAACAACACTAGAGAACCCCATGGCATCAAACTGGGGTTAATAATACCCATCTACATATGATCATCCACCTGTAATCTCAACTCTAGTATCTTCATAAGAACCATCTAATAGGGATCCATAAAAATTAGAGACACACCAACTACAACATTATCCCAAACTCAATGTCACATTGAGGGGGTATGATCATAACCTCCTATGGGAAAAGATCCAGAAATCCCTCCACAACCATGGGAATATCCCCCACCTAAGTGTCCACTTATATCTCTAAAAACTATGACGAAATATACTCTACTTTCCTACCACCCATCAAATAACATCACTCGACAAATAACACCAATCACTGGAACTCCACATCATAAAACAAAACTCTCCTCCAAAAATAGTTCATGAATTACAACATGGAATAAAACCAATACATGCCAAGGATAACATTATATGGTTATATCTATAATAAGAATAAGTCTCACATGGACTGGTATTTCCCTATCACCAACCTACATCCCCATCACCCATCAAAAAAAATAGCTTGACCTCAAACCAGAATAGATAACACTAGGGGAACTAGAAGCCTCTCCATTTCCAGTTCCAAAGAACTGACAAAAGTGAGAGAAACGAAGGAGTGTGAGGCTCCTAAATCAAAAAAAATCACACAAAATGGTTGATGATGAACTAATTATGCCTAAAAAACAATATTTATCAATATTCATGCCTCTAACGAGTGAATCTGACCATTCCCATATCATCTGCCTCTCTGATATTTGCCTCCAATAACATGCTCTATCCCAGTTCCCTATGGACAAGGACCATCACGAGGATTCCCTCTGCCAATTCTAACTACCCTCAATTGTGAAACAAGCACTAGAAGTCATTTCTACTGAATCTACCTTATAAGAAACTGCTGCTGCAAAAGAAAAGGGACCTAACCACCCAACTAAAACTATCCTCCTTAAGTGATCAAACATTGATCCTAGAAGTGGATGTTTCCCGTAAAAACAAAGAATTAAAACTAAAATCCCCTTATAAGTATTCAAAGTCCATCTATCTGAGAAGAATGGGGAAGAATCTATCATGTTCAGCTTCCCCATGGTCAGAACAATGACTTCTTGAATGCCCGTGGCCAACTTCTTAAGGCCCTACTTCTCGAGACACCCAATTGGACACTCTATTGAGGTTAAACTCCCAAATAAATCATCTTCTTGGAAACCTATTCCTTTCTCTACACCTCTAGATACATAGGAATCATAAAAAGAGTTACCACATACTTGATCATTGGGCATAAATCCTCATCCAGATGTCGTGTAAGAGAATCCTAATCTATGAAAACATCTTAATCAATGTGAAGGAGGTCCTTGAACATGATTTAAATCTCTCTAAAACTCAATATCTCCAACTAAAGGTAGAGAAGATCTTGCCTCTTGGATTCCCTTATCATAGATAATAGGAACTCCACTCAGAACTCCATTTGAAATTCTGGCCACAACACCTCTACCACCTTACAGTCACTAAGAAACAACATCCACCACTAACACGCAACTCCTTGCATTTGAATCACTACTAGTGGAGGTGAATTTCTGGGTACTATAGCACGTACTATTCGGTACTATAGAAGCAAGAACTATTCAACTGATTTGGGCCTTCGGGCCGCCGGTTTGGGCCTACAGGTCTCAAGGGCCTTCGGGTCATCAAAGGTCTTCGGTACTCAGGGCCTTCAGGCCACAGAGACCATGGAGTAGCCCAGTTCACACAAAGTAGGCCTTAGAAGAGGATTAGAGCAATAAGAGTATCAGTCACCAGAAGTATAGTGAACCGGATTGAAAGGATGAGAGGGTACAAAAACTGCTATCAGGACTAGGTACCGTACATCTTTGTATGGGGCAATGGTAGTAGATCACCAATTCAAGGTGGGGAGATAGGAAATCAATGATGTGGAATCTGGGGAGGGTTAGTTCTATTGGGTTGGGCCTATGGGTCATGTGTTGGGCATGGTAGGCCTCTGGGACTTCAGGTCATGTATTGCGGGTCATGTCAGGCCTAGTGCCTTGGGCCTACAGGTCTTGTACGGGTTATCCTTCATCCCTTAAAAGGGGGATTATCCATAATAAAATAAAAAATAAGGCCTTCTATCCATTTGAACTCACTACCAATGGAACCCAACACTTATATCATGCTTTGATTAGACTGAAAGTGATCTCGATCTCCTCCAACTTGTGATCTATCTCTAGATAAGATATTTTTCCCCTCCTAATTTCCCAAACATTTCCAAGAAATGGCATGAAAGGCCTTAATCCATGCCCCATCCTCCTATGTTGGGTCAACCCTTTGACGATCAACTGGATTAGCCTGATGAACCTCAACTTCCTGATCCACTCATGGATAAAGAACATGATCCATTCTTGAAAATCAAGGAGAACATCCTAATCATGGTAACAAATAATTTTATCAAAAATATTTATTTAATGAACTTTATCTTTACAAAGATAACCCAATTCTATCTCGAACACATCCAATAATGATGTATATAACTCTCCTAGTTCTCTACCTTGAAAACATGTTCACCACACTTGGTCATTAAATAAGATTAGACTTCATGCATTAAATTATGTGGGCCCCAAAATCATGTTTTGTAGCTAGTATCCTAGACCAATTTCATGTACCAATGTCAACTTAAACCACTTCCCTACCAACCCATTCAAAACTAAAAGTTCCTAACTCCAAACATCATCTTATCTCCAAACCAAAACATCTAATATCACTTTTTTCATGACCCCTCCCTCTAATGATACTACAATGAAGGAAGAGAATAATAAACCTCAAGTCCTATCTCCAATAATACCTTAGTTGGTTACTAGTACTAAGGTTATTAAAATCTCATAGTATGGGAGGAATTTCCATATATAAATAAAATAATAACTAGATGTAGGATAAAAACCCACTAAAAAATCCAGAAAATATCATAAAATAAACCCAAATTCCTCCCAAAATGCATGAATAAAGTAAAACAAATGCATATAAAAGCCTCCAATATATCAAAAATATAAGTTTGCAATAGTGAATTGACAATAACTCCAACCCAACAATTAATGTATAGCTTGGTCACCAAATTCATCCTAGAAACCTAAAAAATGGTTTATATATATAGGGTGAATATAATAGGTATAATCAATATGGGAATAACCAAGGTCTCAAGTGAACATGTGAAAATAGGCTGTTAATACGCCAGTGAACTAAAAGTATAACCAACATGAACTTATATAGGTCAATTATCCCATATAGACATCATCAAGGATTGCTCAATAAATTACATATCCAATATAGTAATATAGCATCGAGATCATAATAAATAAAGGTGCCCTAGTACTGCTTCCCCACTGATTTTCCACTCTTATTCCACAAAATCAAATGTATTGTGCTCCCATCCCTTCCATACATATCACATAACATCACATCACATACCAGCTATCTCTAATGTGGTTTGGGATGTATCCCTACATACCCTACCCTCACAAGGTCTAGCATCTAGAGCTAGCATCTATATCACCACATCTTGTTTCACCTGAGAACACAAGGGTCATCACGACACATCTTTTTTGAAGACACCCGGTCCATTAAACGTCATATCATGACATAACTAGAGTAGTATTCTATCATGAATGTGAATAACATCAAACTTGTGACCTCCTCCTACCACACATGATCCACACCACATATCGCATCTCATCATATCCTCAACACAAAACATCTCACCTGAAAACACTTGGTCTATCACTACACATATTGACTGAAGACACCTAGGATATCACTCTTGAAGGAAGAGTGGGGAAGAGGGGGTTTCCAATCATCTATTTCACCACCATTCTGGATATTTGGGATAATATATGAAACCCCAAACCCCTATGCATGCCAATGAGTCTGTACCCAAGTGGTAAGGGATCCTGCTTGATATCCAAGAGACTCGGGTTCAAAACCGAGTGGAGGCAAATTTTCAGGTACTATAGCAGTACTGTAGCAGTTAATGTTCGGTACTCTAACAGCCATAACTATTCACCTGATTTCGGACTTCGGGCCACCGGTTTGGGCCTATGGGTCTCTAGGGCCTTCGATTCATCAAATTCCTTCGGTCCAAAGGGCCTTTAGGTCACGTAGACCATGGAGTAGCCCAGTTCACACAGAATAGGCCCCAGAAGAGGATCAGAGCAACAGGAGTAGCAGCCACTAGATGCAGAGCTAATTGGATTGGAAGAATGAGAGGGTATGGAATCCGCCATCGGGACCAGGCACTGTGAATCTTTGTATGGGGCAATGCTAGCCGATCGGCAATGTAAGGTGGGGAGATAGGTGATCAATAAAACAGAAAGCGTGGGAGGGGCAGTTTAAGTGGGCTGGGCCTACGAGTCATGTATTGGGCATGGTATGCCTCTGGGCCTTTGGGTCATGTATTGCGGGTTTTTCGGGCCTTGTGTCTTGGGCCTACAGGTCATGTACGGGTTCCCCTTAAACCCTTAAAAGGGGGATTATCCATAATAAAAAATAAGAAGGCCTTCATGCCATTCGGGTGAAACCCCTATGCATTGGTAAGGTTATCCAACTTGGGTGGGGTGCATATAGAAATAACATAAATAGACAAGATATATTGATATCATGAAATACTGAACCTATAGATTCATATAAAATAAACTAGCGCACACCACATCACCACCACTATACGACACACCAACCATCACAACTACTACCACCACTATATACAACACCACACTACCACAAAACAAGCCACACAATATTTTCCACTTTCATCTATAAGTTTTTTCATTCATGCTTACTCATCCCATTAATTTAACTTTCAGTTCATTAATTCCATTTACCACACAAAAATTTCCATCCCATCTCTTATTCATTTTATCATCACAATTTATTCCATGGCTAACTCGGCAACTGACACAACTACGCCACACCACAACTATCCCATCTAGCACAACAATCACTACAAAACCTCACATCCAACCATCATCGTTATTCCAAACTAGATGTACCAACTCTCCATATCAACCACACTTCACACATCGCAATAATATCTCACTAAAAACCACCCCAAAAATCACAACCACACATCATCTTCACTCTGCACCACAACCTCACCTAACAATCTCTACGCACCACAACCACTATGCATCTACACCACATCGCACAACTACCCACATCACATCCATGACAACCACCCACAATATCATAGCCACAAATTTTATAAATCCTAGAATATCACCACAAATACCTCACAATAGCTCACAACACACAAGGAAACATGAAAAATCAACCACACAGAATAGAAACACAAACCAACTTCCATAATTCATTCAAGGCCTTTCATCACATTACTTCTTTAATTAGAATGAAGTTTAGTAGCCAAATATACATTCATTATAATTTTATTTAGGGTGAGATCACATAACAACACAGAAATATTCTCAAGGAATATCAACTAAATCAAACACAGGGATCCCTACAATCATTATTTTTAGTATTGGAAACAACAAGAATAATCACATCAACAATAATATCAAAGTAGTCAAAATATTCTATAACTTCCCATTCCCCATGAATTCAGTTATAAAAATTGATTATAATTATTATGAAAACACTTACTATGAAATCAAAGTTAATATAAATAAAGAAAATCCCAAACATAGCATGTAAATAAGGAGAGAACAATGACCCCTACCTCAAATAAGCTTTCTGGTCTCACTACATGCTATAGGGAAAAGAACAAACTACCTAAAGATAGTAACTGCATCATAAGATCATGGATCAACCCACACCACACCAAGGGATCATCAAAACACAACCCAAAATACACCCCTAACCAAAAACTAATGTCACTTCAATGGATCTCAAGGAGAATAATGATATTAAACAACCAAGAAAGGGAGAAGGGATTACCACCAATTGTCTAAATAGAACCATCAAAATCCAAGGATCAAGGAGTGGGAATATTGGTTAGAAATTATCCCAAAATATCTTATGGTTAATCAAAATATTATAGTAAGATTAGATCAAAAAATGGATGGATAATTGGAAAAATAAAACCTATTTACAACCTAGAATCCACCCCCTTTCACATCATGAATTATATATTCAAATCATGAATTTCATGAGGCAAAGATTATATGCTATGAATCAAGTACAAAGAATAAAACCTCCATATATTTGATTTATGAAAAAATCTAGTCACCTTTTCTCAATTTAATTTTACATCATAAATTACCTTTTCATGATTTGAATCCATTTCATGGACTACACCTTTGTCATGCAAAAGTTGTGAATTCACTGGCTTCACAAGCCTTGAATGACCAACTCACGATGTGAATCAAGTTCACATCATGAACCACCTGCTATAGTACTCTTGCAGCTCCAACCTCCAAAAAACTCTTTAAACCACCTTAAAATACCTCTTACTTACCAAACTGAAAAATTAATTTGTTGATAAGGCATATATTGTTACATCCAGCCATACCCTAAACACTTCCAAAAGGATGCATTAACTCTCAAAATTTAAATATGAATCTGAATTCACTGAATAGACCCTCAATGGGTAAAAAATAAAATTTCCTCTTAATTTTTTAACTCATGAAGATATGGATCATTTCATGCATCTTGATCTATTATGATATAATATGTTGTTGATAATTCATGTTCTATTATGTTATGGGATTCTAGCAATGATTCTTTATCCAAAATGTTTTGATTTCTTATACTTATGTTTTTTTTCATTTTCTTATGTTATGTGACATGGTTATGTTATGATTTGTTTGGATCATGATAATGTTTTTGTTTCAATAGCATGTTTGAGGCTATGAAGAAGTTTATGCCATGAACCTTAAGTTGTGATCTATGTTATTTTGGGCATGATTATCTTGTTTTATGAACTTGATTATATTATCATACCATTATTTTCAACTTATGATCACTATGATCTTTGAGTGATATATTCCATGTATAACCATACATTGAATATAAGCACTACCTTTCTTATGTTTCCATTTCCCTAGGTTATTAATAATGATTTTATATAGGACATGTATAAGAATGGTACTATTCTAGAAGAACTTTATGGGAGATATTGAAGATCTTACATGAAATAAGTTTATTATGTATCTAGTATCCAAAGAAATTAAACCTTTACATTTATTAGGCATATAATATTGTGAAAATAATTTAATATTCATCCAAAATGATGTAATAAGTATGTATATTATGATTGGGTCACCTCATAAGGTAGCAATGTCGAACACCAACCAGTGTGCATGTTTCCATAGTTATTAATACCTTTCCATTAGTTAGGGTGAATTATCATGGGATTTGAAATTATAACTTCTTCATAATCATGATGTCTTTTAGGTGGTATTTGACCAACCCATTTAGTCAATGAATTTCATTACTTTTGAGGGGATGAAGTATATAGAAGATCTAGATGGGTTTTTGGTTCGATAATTGTTGACCTTGAATCATGTATAGATTTACATCATTTCGGTTAGATACCATCGTTTCCCATTATGGGTTAACAAAAATTGATTTAAATGGACTAGTAGGAAAATTTTATAGTCCCTTATGTCATTCCCCATTATTTTATTTGGAGGTTTGGATAATTATTTTCCTTGGGTTGAGTCTTGTGTGATAAACTATGAAGACATAGATTGTGTGGAGATGCATGGATATGGATTTGAGCTGGGGGATACCTTATTCAACATATAATTGTTTTTCATGATATTTTATAGTATAAAATCATTTATTTTTTAGGGTATATACATGATTGAGGAGTTTTCATCTGGTTATGCTAGGGTAGTTAAATCCTTTGTGTGTGGGAAATTTGATATTATTGAGCGTGTCGTTAAGGTTTCTTCTTAATTGGAACTACCTCTCTAATTAAAAAATGTTTATGGAATTTTTATTTTCCTTCCTTAAAGGTATTAATGTGATTTAGAATATATTTCATAGTTTTTAGAATCTTTCTACTCTTGATTCATATGTATTATTGGTTTCTCACCATGTATCATATATTAGGATGCACAAGGAAAATTCTTGCTAAGTTAGAATATACCTTTAATATGAATTTTATAATAGCGTGGTTGGTTCTATAAGAGTCTTCTAAATAGGAAACCATTACACTAAACCAATAGCATATGATTTTATCTAAATGCCCCCAACATCCATATTTCTATGTTTGGAAAGCCTAGTTGTGGGGAGAATGTAGTAAGATCCCATCCTTTTCTAGGTGAATCCCTCACCATTTATATTTCTATAAACCTCTTTAAGCCTTTTATTTTTAGTTATAACCTTTTTTTCGAGTCTTTTTTTGGGTTAGTTGATCAAAGGAAGGGAGAAAGAGAGTATTTGAGCTAATTTTATCATATGTAGGGTAGACTACAGTGTGAAGATCCGGGTTGCACCATAGTGTGGTTCATTGTGGCGCATAGCTTTAGGATACTAAATAGGGATATATATAGAGGAAATATAATATTCTACCAATTTTGGTATTGATTCGGCATGGAATATAACTGAATCATAAGATGTTAAGATGTTGTGGTGTGGAGATAGTGGCTACAACATAGGGTCCTAGAGGGAGGAAATCCATTCTACTACCAATTATAGCATAAATATGGCATGGAAGTTGGTTATAGTGTAAGATGGTTAGACACTATGGCAAGAAGATGGGGTTTTTAGCATAGAAATCCCTTAGTAATTAGAGGTGTTTCACCATAGTGGAATATGATACACAATAATATATCCCCATTTTTATAGAAGCTATGACATAGAAACAACTATTGATATTGGATGTTGTTTGACCAAGGCATTTGTAGTGTGGTCCCTTTGGCAATACTATAGTCTAACATGTGTCATCCAGTTCTAGGGCATATCCCATTAGGCTATACCATATTCTAATTTTTAGAAGTTTTCTATAAATACCACTGATCCATCCAAATTTGTTTTTATTCAACATTTTACTCTTGACCTCTAGGTGCCCAGAGAGCTTTTCAAAGGATTTTGGACCTCTTTTCCATTGGATTCAACAACCTTATTCTAGGTATCAATCAATGGTAACCTCATCCTTCCAAAAATGGTGTTATAGACCTCGAACTTGAAGGTAAGCCTTATAGTTTCTCTTCTTCCTATTTTTTATTGGTTTCCTCTTAGATAAACCTTGCTGATAGACTCTTCTTGTCATCAATTAAAGAGATGGTATGAGGATCCCATTTCCACCTTAGACATTGGGAGTCTATCCACATCATCATCATGTTGAGATGGGTGGTCTAAAACTTATCCATGATGGTCTATTTCATTTATCCTAGTATGTTCAATATGGGAGATCACGTTGGAATGTCGGGTGTGCAACCTAAACAATTTAATTAACCTCTATTTTATGAGTTACACATGTATAGAACTACCATTATATCTTATCATGTCATTTTTTTTATACCAAGACATTCATCCATCCAATGGGTGTTCTAGTCATTGACCTTACTTGAGAATTTTTTATATTTAACACTACACCCTTAACATATTGGATTTTTTTATTTTTTTCATAATAATATGATATAGAATAACTTGTGTGGTGTAATAAATTAATATGGAATTACATG
This sequence comes from Viscum album, assembly GCA_963277665.1. Classification (NCBI taxonomy): domain Eukaryota; kingdom Viridiplantae; phylum Streptophyta; class Magnoliopsida; order Santalales; family Viscaceae; genus Viscum; species Viscum album. The sequence goes on from OY728140.1 coordinate 1,150,655,426, forward strand.
GACTATTAATTATTTAATTGATATATAATGACCATGGGAGTTTAAATGATAAATTGGTAATTTGATGAATTGACCATAATGGATTGTGATGACATACAAACATGTTGTAATTCTTATAGGTCTTGGACCAGACATGCTATAATTATTATAGTCCTTGGCACGTACATGACATAATTCTTATAGTTCTTGGAATTTACATGTTTTAATTCTTATAGGTCTTGGCTTGGGCATATTTTAATGCTTATAAGGCTTGGCCTTGACATGTTTTAATGCTTATAGGTCTTGTCTCGGACATGATGTAATGATTATAGGGATATAACTAGTTATACTATCATGATTTATGGGATATACCCTAAGAATGTTATGGAAATTGTTGGAATGGTTCCAAAACATGCTCCGATATATTCTTGATTGGTTCCAATGTAGGTTAGGGATGAGCCGAGTGTCAACCCAGGGATCAAGGATTAGTGGTTTGATTTCATATATAGTATTAATTGATTAAATTAATACCATATTTACTAATTTATTGCATGAACTATATATCTTAGACCATATTTGTTTATACATGGTGGTGTTGACCTTCTGAGTTGTACCCATGCCCTATATGTTCCATCATTTAGTAAACTGGTAGATTTCATGGATGGAAGTTTATACCAGGGAAAGGGACCCTATTATTGATTATTTCTTTCCATATGGGTTGGATCTTGGAGAGGGGAACAACATGGATATTGAGAGTGAGGATTTGGATTCTTTTATTTGAGTCTATTAAGTATTTTATTTGTTTGGATTTTAGAATGTAATTTAGTTACATTTGATCATGTCATTACACAATCGTATTATTATTGATATATTAGAGTTTTTCTTCATTATTATGTGGATTCATATTGTTTATTATTATTATTTCACTACTATATTATTATTTACACTATTTTGATACTATGTTCTAGAGGGTATAATCTCCCCACTATATCTTTTATACTCTCAATACTATTCGGAAGCCTTTAGCATATGGGGAGGCATTCCCGATGTCATGTATTCAAACCTAGTTTGGTTAATTGAGGGAGTATTGGGCAATGGGATGTTAAAAATTGGTATTAGAGACAAGTTTTTATTTTCTATTTCCTTATTATTTGAGAAAGATATAAAGGAGACTATGATGTTTTGTAATTGGTAATGATCTTGTGCAAGGGAGTATCTAACCCATGTATGGGGGGAAATACAAGTTCCCAAGGATGGGATTATTGTTCATGTTGTTTACTTGTTATAGTTTTTATGTTATTTCACCTTGGGTGATTCATTTTTAATGTGATGTTATTATTTATTGAGATTTTACTCATTGTTTATTATGGCATGAGATGAGTAATAATACATCATGATAGGCACAAAGGGATATATATTGAAAATCATTATTCATGATAGGGATATGTTTACCGCATGTGACATAATTTCCCAAATGAATTGTGAAATTAAATCCATTTTGATATCTAATAAATTAAATCAAAAAAATTGTTATGTTATTCTAAATCACATGTCAATACAAGTGCATAGGAACCTTGAGTCAGTAGTTCTCTTTTGCAATCACTTGTTAAGGTTGATCTTGTTGAGTTTTTTTATTATAAGAAGTGTATTGGTATATGTAGGGAAAATGACTTTGTGTTATCTTTGAGTTGAGTATCAGGAGAATGGTAAATAGTAAAATCCTAAAATTGCTGAAAAGGAACTTCCTGCGGATCTATAGAATATGACAGAAGATTATCTTTAAAACATCTCTCTAAAAGTCATGCGATCTATACAGAGGGAGACTATTCACATTGTACCTATGATGTCTAATCTAAGGAGAGAGTTCCAACTACATCATCCACCTATGTTCACTATGGAGGGAGGACCCTGGGAATATGAGTTCTAGATTGAGTCAGTCTAGATGATCTTCAATAACGTCAAACCACCCATAGAAATTAGGGTTAATCTTTCTACTTGTATTCTTTTAGGACCAGTAAATCATTGGTGGGAAATCCTAGTGAAAGCTGGGAAGTAAGAGGATTTAACCTAGAAAGATTTTGAGATGAAGTTTCTGAGAAACTTCTATCCAAATTATTTAAGGGATAAGAATTCTAGTGAATTCATGAAATTGACATGGAAGGGTATTACAGTGATGAACTATGTTAGATGCTTCATAGTCCTACCTCGTTTTTCTCCATAGAGGCTGATGTGATCATTGGGGAGAGACTTTTTCTGGATGGGATTCACTATCAGATTATTTTGTAAGTGAATGTATTTTGTTTGAGAAGATTTTTGGATGTGATTAATCAAGATCTCATCACTAAAGAGAACATAAAGGATTATTTGATTGCTATATAAATAGTTTTCATGGGCCAATCTGGGAAATCATTGTCTTGTAGTAGGAAGAACTGTAATGAAAATTTCTATTAGGGAAGTAATGGGCAGAATAGGAAGGAAAGTGGATAGGAATCTCGAGACCATGGTCCATTACAGTGCTTTCAGTGTGGAAGGGATGGCCTAAATCAGCCTCAGTTTACTTATCCCACTTTGGAGTGTCATTATTGCAATAATATAAATTTTATTTAGAGGTTTTTCATAGGCCTACTACAGAAGATAAATGTAAAGCGATAAGGACCGAAACCTAAATAAAGGGGGACTCAGATACCCCTTAGTAGACTGGTAGTTTTAGTTTTACTTGAAATTTAGGGTGGGAAGAGGATGCGGTCCCCCAACACAAGAGTGATAGTACTATTTAGATAGAACAATACAAGGGAGTCAGACTAGATCCTAGGGAATATGGGTGAATTAGATGAATGGTATGTAGTCTAATCTTGCTAGTTTGGATTAGGACCTTATACCGTCAGAGGTATGATTCTAGTATCTTCTACCCTTTATTGCATTTTTTTGATACAGGAGTATTTAATTCTTTTTTATCTATTCAATTTTTCAATGGTTTGGGTTTGGTTTTCAAGTGGTTAGATGGTTTTATGACCATCGACATGCCATTGGGAGTGTGTTTAGGGATATCAAATGTTTCAAGGAATGTTCTCTAGAAATTAGAGAAACCCATTTCCTTTGGTAACTATTACTATTTAAATGGTAAGCTTATATTTTATCCTTGGTATGGGTCATATAGTTCCATACTATGATGATATCAACTATTATCATAGGAGAGTTACCTTTCTCTCTCCATAAGGGGGGGTATATTCTCATCATGGTGAATGGTGTATTCAATATGGTCATGCAAGAAAAAATCAGTGTAGATTATGTTGTCTCATTGATCATATATAAATCCTTATTATGGATGATGGTTAAGTATAGGAATATTATTTTCCCTAGTTTTGAACTAGTTTTGGGATGTTTTACATAAATAATTCTCTAGTTTACCACCCTAGTAGGAAATCAAGTTCACAGTTGAGTTGGTTATAGTAATTAAACTAGTTTTTATCCTATCTTAAATAATGGAATCGGAAGAAATTCATGAGTTGAAACTTTAGTTGGAAAACCTAGAAGCAAGAGGATCCATTTAACATAGTTTTTTTCTGTGGGTTTCTCCTATTCCTTTTCCCAATAAGGATAATTGTAATTTAAACTTATGTTAGGATTACTAGAGATTGAACCAAATGATGTTCAAGAACTGATATCCTCTTCCATGAATCAATAATATCTTTGATCATATAATAGGTTCAAGGATATTATCTAATTTAGATTTGAGGTTAGGGTACTATCAGTTTGAAGTGAAACCATACGACATAACCCAAAATTCATTTATAAGTAGTTATGTCTTGTACGAGTTCGTGGTGATGTTTTTTGGTCTAATGAATGCACTGGAGGTATTCATGGACTTAATGAATCGAATATTTTATCCATTTTAGATCATTTTGTTGTATTATTTGTTGAGGAAATATTAGTTTAATCCCAATCAGTAGAAGATCATGCAAAATATCATGAAATCATCATGAGCATACTAGGAGATCATTGGAATTATTCCAATCTATCAAAATGAAACTTTTGGATTGGTCGAGTGCACTTCTTATGCCGTGTCATCTCGAATACTCAGATGGAAGTGGATCCATAGGAATTTTTATCTGTAATATCTTGGGAGTGACCCAATAATTTCTTCAATATTTAATTTTTTCTAGGTTTATTAGGATATTATTAGTAATTCTTCAAGGAATTTTCTTATTTGGAATCACAGATGTCTGGGTTACCCATGAAAGGGGTGAAGTTTATTTGGTCATATGCATGTGTGGATACCTTCTAAGAGATGAAAAATAGGGTGACCTTAGCTACAATTCTCACTTTTCCTATATCATGAAATGTTTATACTATGTAAAATGATGTATCTGGGGTTTGACTCGGAGTAGTTATAATATAGGAGGATCAAGTTATTTCTTAGGGCTCCATACAGTTGAGACCACATGTGAGGAATTTCCCTACTCACAATCTGGAGTTAGATACGGTTATACATGCCCTGTGGTGTGGGAGACTATATATTGGGCGAGTAGTTTTTGGTGTACATGAACCATAAGATCCTTAAGTATATGTTTTCCTAGTGATAACTAAACCTTCGATAGAAGAGGTGGGTTGATTATTTGAATTTTTTTGATTTTGAGTTGTCTTACACACAATGAAAAGGAAATTCCACTACTGATTCTTTGAGCCAAAAGATGCATACTAAGGGAGTGTGGTAGTCTTGAGATGAGTGGGGGAAGATGGTTCTATTTTTCTATATGCACCTCAATGTTCAGGATTCCTAGGGTCAAGTAGATATAACTTCAACATTGGTTATACCCATGCTTCTTGAATGGATTAATACTAATTATTTATATTATCTAGAGGGATTAGATCTGAGGGAAAACTTTTATGGTTGAGATAAACCATTAGGATGGTATCTTGGAAATAGTTAGGTTTTTCTTTTACAAGGTTGAGTATGGGATTCAATGGGTTTTCATGAGGATATAATAAGAGATTTTCATGATTCTAACCAGGTGGTTCATCTTAGTCTTAATAAAAGATGTCTTGTGATGTCCATATGAAATACCGATATCTAGGAATGAAAAAATAGCTAGTGAGATTTGTGGAGAGATGTATCATTTTCAGAAAGTTAATTCCAAGAATCAGATGCCTTATTGGTTGTTTCATCCCCTACCCATTCTATAATGGAATTGGGATAATGTCATTATAGAATTTGTGAGAGGTTTACCCAAGACTGCCCACAATAATGATAATTTTTGGGTGATCATGGATTGACTAAAAAAGGTATCCCACTTCTTTTATATCAGGGATGAATTCATCATTAATGATCTAGGTATTCTCTATGTATGATAAATAATACAACTTCATGGTGTTTCAAGTAGTATTATTGCTAATCAAGACCCTCGTTTTATATCTCATATCTAGAAGGGTATTCAAAAGGATCTAGGATCACAGATAATTCTAAGTACACCTGTTATCCTCAGAATGATGGAAAATTTGAGTAGATGATTTAGATTCTTAAGGATATATTGTGAGCCTATGTCTTTGATTTTGGTGGTTCTTGGGAGAAAAATATATAAATCATAGAGTAAACTTATAATAAGAGCTTTAGAGTATCAATAACAATGGATACTTTTGAGGCTTTGTTTGGAAGATTTTGTTGTCCACCTCTTTGGTGGTTGGAGGTAGGTGAGTTAGTGGTTGTTAGACATGGTCTTGTTAGGAGAGGTCTAAGCATGTCAAGTTAATTATAAAGTAGTTTGTGACCATCTAGATCCAACATAAATCAAATAATGACCATTATATATTTCCTATATAGTTTGAGTCTAGTCATTGTGTATTCATTCGGGTTTCACCTAGGTTGGGGAAATGTCGTGTAAGAAAATAGGAAAACTATCACCTAGGGTTTTCAGGGTGTTTGAGATAGAGGAAAGGTTTGGTTCAGTGGCATGTCTTTTGGCCCTTACACAACACTACAGTTTCAGGCACGATGAGTTTCACATTTCATAGCTTTGGAGAAATCATCCTAACCCTTATCACATAAAATATGTTAATGGAATCGAGCTGGATGTTGGTGCATCCTTTGAGGAGAATATAATTCAAATTATAGACCATAGTGAGAAGAATATATAAGGAAATATTATACCTCTAGTGAGAATATAGTGGAAACATGGGCATGTGAAAGAGAAGACCAGGGAGAGGGAGTCATATATGTGGACATTACAGCTAGAATTTTTCACATATACCCCTTAGCGATTCATGAAGAAGATCAAGTATAATTTATTATATGGTATGGAGGTTGTAAGATCCCATCATTTCCTAGGTGCATCCCATTCCTTTTAGGTTTTTCTAAACCTCTTTTTATTGGTTAAAACTTTATTTTTTGATTCTTTTTTAGGTTAGTTTGTTGATTGAAGGAAGTAGGAGAGTATTTGATCTATTTTTATCATCTTTAGGGAAGACTATACCATGGAGCTCTAGGTTATGCCACAGTGTGGGTCTTTATGATGTGGAGCTCCAGGATATGGTGTAGGGTCCTGGTGTGAGGAAATATATTCTACTACCAATTTTGAAATTGTTTTGGCATGAAATCTAGCTATATCATAGGATAATTAGCCACTAGGGTGTGGAGATGGTGGTTGTGGAGTAGGGTCCTGTAGGGATCTAATCTAAGATATTTCAAATTTTGGTATAGCTAAAGTATGGAAGTTGGCTTTAGAGTAGGATAGTTAGGTGTTCTAGCGTGGATATGGTGGCTATGGTGTAGCCATCCATCAAGGATTTGGGGTGTTGTGGTGTGGTGGAATAGGCTACACCATAGTATATCCCCATGTTTATAGGATCTAGAATGTAGAAACATTCATGGATCTTGAATGTGGTTTGATCAAGGGGGATATGGCATGGTCCCTTTAGCTGTGTTGCAGTGTACATTATGTCATATGGTTCTACAGCACGACCTAATAGGATATTCCATAGTTTTTTTATTTTTCCTATAAATACTCTCGATCTCTCCAAACTTATTTTAATTATACTTTTTTCCCTTGACCTCTAGGTACACCTAATATTTTTTAAGGATTTTGGACCTTATTTTTATTTAATTAAACCCTCTCCTTCTAAGGATCAATCTTAGGTAACCTGAGCCTTCCAACCATGGAGTTTTAGTCCTAGAACATTAAGGTGGGATTATAAGTTTCTCCCCTTCCTCTTCTCTAGTGGTTTCCTCTTAGAGAACCCTTTTTGATAGAATATTTTTATCATTAATTGAAGGGATATAAGGAGGAGTCAAATTCCTCTTTAAATGTTGGGAGTTTATCCGCATCATCATCATGTTGAGGTGGGTGGTCTATAAATTATCCCTAATGGTCGGTTTCATATATCTTAGAATTTTCATTATGTGTGATTACACTTCCATTACATATGTTCAACCTAAATGATTAAATTAACCTCTTTTTGATGAGTTACACAAGTTTATACCTCCCATTGGATCTCCTCAGTCCCTTTGGTGATGAGACCAAGACATGTGGTGACATGATGGGTATGCCACTGTTGACCTTACTTGAGACTTGGTTAGATTGAACACTAGACACATGTTTGATTTGGTGATCATTGGATTAATTATATGATCTGGAATAACATGTGATATTTATGTAAATAATTAATATATAATTAGGTGAATTAATAATTAGTTAATTAATATGCTAATGACCATGGGATTTTAAATGTAAATTGTAATTTTATGAATTGACCATAATGGATTGTGATGACATGTGGATATGCTGTAATTATTATAAGGATTGGCCTGGACATGTTGTAATTCTCACAAGGCTTGGCCCAGACATGCTATAATGCTTATAGTTCTTGGCTTGAAATGATGCAATTCTTATAGATCTTGTCACATACATGTTGTAATTCTTATAGGGCTTATCCTGGACCTGATTTAATGATTATATGGATCTTCCTAGTTCTCATATGATTATTTGTGTTCTATACCCAGGTAGGGTTATGGAAATATTTGGAATGGTTCTATGACATGCTTAGAGATATTTTTTCTTGGTTCCAAATCTAGATGGAGCTGACCAGGGTGTCAAATCTAATCTTGAGGTTCAATGGTTTTATTTCATATACAATATTAATCGATTAAATTAATCCACTATTTATCACTATATTTCATGAACTATATATCTCATACTAGATTTGTTTTGACATGGTGGTGTTAACCTACTAATATTTACTCAAAAATTGGATGGGAATCCATTTGGTACCTAGATATATTTCATAGATGTGATTTTGGACAAGGTAAAGGGACCATGTTGTTGATTATTTCTTATTGGATGTGTTGGAGCTTATAGATGGGACCGAAATGGGGATCAAGACTAGGGGTTGGAGTATTTTATTCGAGTCTTCATAGTCTTTAATTTATTTGATATTAAAATTTTAATTTATTTACATTTTAACCTATCATTACATGATCCTATTATTATTGATATAGTTCTTCATTTTGTTATGGATGTATATTATTTATTATTTTGTTTCTACTACTCTGTTATTGTTTCTACTATTTTTTTACTCTATTTTAGAGAGTATAGTGTCACCACTATATCTTTTAAACCCTTTCTACTATTTGGAATCATCTGGTGTATGAGTAGGTGTACCTGAGGTCATATAGCCTAATCCAGTTCCATCACTTGAGGGAGTACTAGGCTGAGGTATGTTATAATGTAACACCCCCAGTTGTAGGTATTTTATAATTTCTTATTGTATATTTCTATTCTGAATTGGTTTTTGATGGTTTTGGGAAGTTATAAAAGGTTACTAAATTTTTTTAGGGTTTTTAGAGGTCTCATGATTTGTACACGGTTAGGGGAAACTATTAAAAAAGAATTAAGTAATCATGTGATAGTCTTTGGGGAGTACGAGTAGGAACACAGTTGGTGTAAGGCTTAGAAAAATCCTCTTGTAATTATGAAACCTTATGATTTTTTGGACAATTATTATTTTCATGTTTGGAATATAGTTTTAAAAATCATGTTACCAAACTCTAAATATATAGGTTCCATCCAATAACACTTTCATGATTGGAACACTATTTTCAAAACAATGTGTCCAAACCATGCACATCATTAAAGGTTTCCTAAAATTAGTTAATAAAGATAATTTTCCAACTATAATTCTCATTCTTCCTCTTGTGGCTAGGGATCTATAACTAAATGGTCCCTTTGGATTATTTTATCAATTATCTTCATTTGGGAGCCCAATGTCTTTGAATCTTTGAATGTTGGACCTATAAATGAAAGGTAATATCTCTATTTATTCTCCATTCATTTCTGATTCTTGATTTATCTTGAGAGGAACTCCATTACATGGTTTTCAAGCTTAGATATAGTGGTTAGGGTATGTTTTTATGGGTCTTTTATTTTTAATTATAATATAAAGGTTTCTAGATCCAATATCTATAATGGTGTGGTGTTGTTTTACCTTGGATACCATGTTTGAGGTAAGTTACTTATCACTCTCTTTACCTTTATTAATAACTTTAAATATTTTGGTTTTAAAATTTGAAATACTTGATTTATTTTTTTCTAAATGTTTTTGATACATCTTGTTTGGAAAATATTATTAAAATAATTATTGTGGGGGACTCCCACAACATGTTTGGTAAAATTATTCTTTGGTGATTTGGTTTTAAATTTATGATTTTAGAATCCTATAACCTTGGATTAGTAACATGGAATTGTAATAAGTATAATGTGTTCAAGAATGCATATGGTTGGGGCCTTGCTGATGCATATTTGGTTGTCATGCTGATTTGGGGGTACTCTGGATTACATGGGTTAGTGAGTATTCATGAATTCATATGATGGGGTCTTGTTGGTTCAGATTTGAATTTCATACCAATTTAGGGGAATTACATATTTTTAATTCTAGGTTATGAATTGGGTCTTAAGGGATGGGCTTCCATAAATTATTTTCTCTATTCAGTTGGGCCTGTTTTAATGGGAAATATATTGGGCAATGCATTTCATGGGTATTTCATTCATGACATGGGTGTATAGGTTATGATGTGGGTGATTTCAGGTAAATAATGGTCTTAAAAAGGAAATTTTTTTTTGTAATGAGTTACTGATATGATTTTCTCTTTATTATATATTTTATTCTATTTCTCACTTGTTTTATATAAAATGTGATCCAAATATTTCTTGTTTAAGCAATATGTGTGGGAATTTTTAGTTTTTACCTACTATTGTATATGGATTCATCGTTTGAAATAATGTTTGTTAGGAGAGACCTATTAACTTTATAGAGGGGAAAATAATGTGAACCTGGGATCTAGGTTGGGGTAGTCATGTGGTGCTTGGGGTGGTGCCACATCTAGTACCCTGTCTCTCTTTTGGAGTATTTAATCTTGTAATCTTATTGGTATACTCTGTTGTCTATTTATCTCTAATTATTTATTGTTTGTGTTATGTATTGGGGTTTTCTATTATTTTTATTCATGCATTATATATATATATATATATATTATTCAATTATTATTGGGTTTCTATTATGGGAAATGTTCAAATTATTGGAAAAATCATCCCCGATGTGTTGGTAATTCCTTTGCCATTTATTATTGATATTTGGCATCATGAGGATGTCACTTATGGTTAGTAACATCTCATTACTACTCAAGAAAATGGGATGAGTTTGAGGTGTTACACATTCTATAAATAATTTCAAAGGGTGAATGGGCATAGTATCCCAGACCATAAATATGGAATGGATGAATGGGAATTACGCCTTGTGCCCTAAATATTATCAATGGTGAATGTGAATATCATCCCATACTATAACTATGATAAGGATGGATGGTAATATTTTCCCATACCATAAATAATGTAAAGAGTGTATGTGAAAAGTGTTTTATACCATAGATATGACATGGGGTAAATGGGAATATCATTACACTAAATTTCCAAGTCCTTGGTGGATTAGTGTAATGTTCAACCCCCTTTATGAAATCCAACATGAGAGGAATAGTGTTCCACTCTATAACCATATAAATGTAAATAGGCATGTTATATCAACACATCACATAACATATCCATGTATATCACAGAACATAACAAAAAGATATTATATAACATATACAAATCATGAAACATATCATAACAAAATCATAACTCATAACATATCAATCATGGGTTGCAATGGTATCCAACAAAATTTTCATAATAGTATTGAGTTGTAAATAAATCCAATTTTATTTTAAAAATAATCATTTAGTTAAGTTTTACACTCACAACCCCTTATTCCCATTCTCTTATCCAAGGTACAAACTTACAGGAACCATTTAAATTAAAGCTAAATAGCTCATACCCCTTTTATATTTTAAAATAAATCAAATAGATTTAAATAAAACCAAAACTCGACCACAAGTTTAACCCATATGTTATCCTCGCAAATAAACAATCTTCACATCCTTAAGAGATACTTTATAGTATCTATTGAGGTCCACATTTTCATAACATATCAAACTAATACCCCTACTAGATTTCAAGTACAAGATGCACCACACTTTTCTTTAATCCCATGGCCATCAGTGAAGAAGGAATAAAAAAACATCACACAAAGGGCTTATCAGGACCCTAAATATAATTAATCAATGCTCAAAAAAATAAAATCCAAGTTCATTTCAGTCTATATGCGCACACCCTCCATTACACAAAAATCACACATTACATTAAAACAAATAAACAGATAGGAAATTATAGGGATCACCTACCTTATAATTATTGAAGCCTCTATGTTAAAAAGTTTCAAAATAATAGACCTAATACAAGGGAAATTTGAAATATGATATAATCCCACAATTTATGTATTTATATTAAAGGTTAGAAAAATGGTATAAGATACCATGAATATATAGTAAATGAGATTATACTTACCTCTAGAACTCCATCACAACAAATAGAACATGAATTTGAGGATAAATTGAGAAGAGGAAGCTATTTTTTTTTCTAATAAGCCAAGGTAGGTTGGTCATATTTGTGTGGGTTAAATGGGTGGAATTGGGAGAATTTAATAAAACTAAAGGTACAAAAGATCCTAAACTTACTAATTAAAATTAGTGGGTAAAGGTCCTACCATAACTTTGGTGGACCCCTACCAGAATTCCAGTGGCCTCCCACTAAGCTATAGTGCGAAATCAACTCTTGGTATGGTTTATACCACCAAACTCATTTCCTTCAATCTTAATCCAGGTCCTCCTTCACCCACTTCCACATCTACAATAAGTTAAAATTCACCTGATCTAACCAAAAATAAATTAAATACCCACCTCTTTAAAAGTGTGTTAAGGAATACCTTAATGTGTTTAGGAGGTTCTTAAGTTCTAACCTCTATAGATTACCTATTGATGGGATAAATTTTAGGTAAGATTCCCTTCCTAATTGTTTTTTCAATTTATATCACAAGTTACTTACTCATATTATTAATTGTTATTTTTTTTCTAACCACTATATATTTTATATGTTCCATAATGTTTTCCTCTTCTACCTAAAATAAACTCATAGTAGTTGACTAATATTTCATTGTGGAAATAAATGATATTTCTCAACTTTTTACCCCATGATTGAAATATTTAATGATATCAAAGTTAACTTATTCTTCACAAACATTTAATATCAATTTCCCTTGATTCATATCAATCAATTATTTCCCCATATCTAGAAATGGCCGCCAAGAATAATAGGAATATCATTTTATTCTTATATCTCAATAATAAAAAAATCAATGAAAAAAATAATAAACTTTTCTCCTTGAAAATAATTTCTATAAGAATCCCATGAGAGCATTTTACCAAAAAAATGGTAAATTGATGTGAAAATCACATTGGTCAGGGTTCATCCTATACAATCTTATGAAAAACACTTAGGGGAATCAAGTTAATTCTCACCCCAATATCACAAAATTCCTCCCAAAACATGAATGATATAATTATTCATGGGATAGAGAATATTCCTAATTCTCTAACTTTGGGAGTTATTTTTCATTTTATCATGGTGTATTGTACCTCACTTAGGAGGATTTCACTAAGATCCTCTAATTTATTTTTTTATAAGATATCCTTTAAAGATTATTCATATTAGATGATTAATGAAATTTCATCGATGAAGGGTATATTTATATGGATCTAATTAAATATATTAAGGTACTTCATATATTTTTGTTTTATCCTTCCTTATCTTATTGATTCTATAAATAGAATAGGGGTAATTATAGTTCCATATTTGTGTTTTTATCAAATGTTTACCCTTGAATTTATATCTCTAATATTCCTTATTTTTATCTCTCATTTCCCTAAATTTTTTATTATGTTTTCATTAATTTCTTTAACTTCCAGTTTCTTTCATATCCTCCTTATTTCTTAACTTCCTCTAACTCTCTCCAAATATAAAGTTTCACCACCTTCACTTCCTCCCTTGGGTTCTTATCTATGTTACCTAATATTGTACTTGGTATTCACTCAAATAAAATGGTGGAAATTTGTTCTATTTTATTCTCAAGATTTTATATAGTGTATTGATTATTTATAAAATAATTATCTTGGTCTTTCATTCACCAGTATATTTTCTAAATACATGTTTCAATCATATTCTCAAGAGAGGGATTTACTAATTGTTAGTTTTAGCTATAATTAATATAGTTTTAAACTAAATTAAGGCCTTAGAGGCTAAAAATTTTATTTAATTGTTTTCTACCTTGTGTTTAGGGGTTTTACATAAGTGGATTTTGATTTATATTGAATTTTTTACTACAGTTTTCTTTATTTTAACCTGTATTTGGGTTTAAAAGGTTCTATATAATTATAACTATATTGAAATTGTTGGGGAGCATAGTTTTAATTCACATATTTATAATATAAAAGGATCTTTATATTATAATATATCATTGAATTCTTGGAAAGAATGTTTCCCCCCATACATCTTACAATATTGTGAAACGAGAATGGGCATAGGAGGGGTAGGTGAGACCATCAAAAAATTATAAATTTTTTTTGGTATGCCTTAAATTTGGATGAAAAATGATTAGTATTCTATAATTTATAAATTTCACTCATCAATGATCCTATATCACTTTTATAACTATTATAATTATGATATATTTTTTCAAGGTTGTATCTTGTGACTTTTGAACCGTTCAAAACCAATCCTAGGTCTGTGGAGGTATCAACTATACCTTGGGATATAGATTTTAAACAATAATAGAACTTTTTAATTTATATCCAAATGTTCAATTGATGGTTTGACATATTATTTAATCAATCATGGGACTCAAATAAATATTATATATCATTTTAAATAAATTTTGGAACCTTTCCTCATAGATTCATTATCTTTAATAGTGGGAAGTATTCATCTAATATTTTCTTGGCTAGTATGCCCTAAGTGTTGATGGAACTAGCCAAAAATTCCTTCAATAATTATTTATCCCCATTCTTAAATGAAAAAAAAATTCCCTCAATCCTGTTGAATCTATCAAGACATATTTATGTTTGAATATACCACATATCTCTAGAAATTTTAATAAGTAGCCATGAGAATATTTATTTTTCATGCCTTTAAATTTTCCTAAATTTTGAAACATTTGGTGTAATATTAATTTGATTTATAATTTATTCAACTAAATGGGAGGTTAAACATTTTTCAAGGTATCCTCGTCAGTGGTGAAGTGTTTGGGTAAGTGGTGACATATCATTGAGTATAGGGTGAATCAATGATACTCTTTTATATTTTTTAATTTTAAATTAACCTATGTTATTGGTTAAATTCATTATCCACTCTCTTGAAGTCTCACTCTCACCTGTATGCAGTTGAAATAAAAGAAATAAAATGGAAATAAGGTTCTCCCACAATGTGGGTTACTACAACATATTATGTTTGGGTTGAGTTTAAGACACAAATTTATCATTAATAATGTAATTGTAAGGGAAGTAAAGAGTACATCCTTGACTCCTGTGAAAATGGTTAGATAAGGGAAGAATACATACTTGAATATTTTGATAGAAGTTACCTCCCAACATCATATTTTTGGATAATATTATACTAGATCACTCTAGTTTTCAATGATCTAACTTCTACTATTAGGAACATGATCTATAGTGTGCTCCTGGATGTCTCTATATCATAATATATGATTTTATTCCTCAAAAGTGTGTCTTTTAAAACCAAAGGATTATTATTACCACTACATTTATGTCTTAATTAATCTTAAATTATTATAATGATCAATATATGCATGAGATCATGGCTATATATGTTTTCTTCATTCCCCTCTATAACAAGACTTTTATCAATCAGCACTAGAATCCACTTACCTCAAAAAAATGAAAAATAGTATTATGTACTTACCGATCACTCTCTTAGTTTTTAAAAGTTTTTAGTATCCCCCTTTGACATAGTGCACTATTATTTATATACATTTATGCTTTTTGAAATCTCTGAAAAACTTCAAAAAAGTAGTCTATTAATTTTTAATCTCCCACCTTTCTAAATTCAAGTGGTTTAATAAAATATTGTAATAACTAATCAAGATTCAATCACTATTATTGAATTTAAAATATTCATACTTTAAATTCATATGAAAAATAGTAAATCACAATTATTTTTCTTACTAACTTGACTATAATCATAACTCAACCACTAGCATCATGATATTTCAATTTATAAAAGAAATATCAGTATCACTTGATTTTCATCTTTAGTATTCTCATATTTTATTAAAATAATAAATATTATATAAGAAATATAATAAATCTTATGTCATAGTAGTAAGATTAAATATCTTATTCATCGGACTGAATTTATTACATAACATAGCACCTCAGATAATTTTCCGAATTTCACTCCTACAAAATCTCACATATTCTATGAAAGCACAGACTACCTAATACATCATTATAAAAATATTAAATATCTCCTTGAAGTCAAAAATTTTATATATTTCAATATATAATTTATAAAATATCTTATATATGAACAAAAATATATTATGTATCACTATAAGATTCATAAATTTTCATATTTCAATTATCTCTTCCTTAAATATCTTATGCATTCCTCAAATAGATATTATATATCATAATGAATCCATGTATTTCCACTTTTTATCTCAAACTTGGAGTACATATTATGTATCATCCTCATAATATTATGTATCATTAGATTAATATTACACATCTCATTGGGCATCAACACTTTTCCAATTCTTATGTTATGAGGGATATTTTATATGCCTTTTCAAAATTATAACCTCTAACTCATAATTCTAAAACTTCTTCAAATCCTATAACAACCTTATACTTAACCTTCTCTAAATATTCTAACTTATGAACTTCTCATGAATCATTAATTTATATTAAAAATTCATAATGTTTGTCACTTTGAATGATCAGCAGAGCATTGTTAGGTTTAATATTCCAAACTCATCTTTTAAAACATCATCAAATACTCCAACATCATCAAACATTCTTCCATATCATAAATGTATCATTTTAACTCTACCTAGAAGAATCTAAATCTTCTTTAAAATATTAGATTCCAATTTTGAAAATTTGGTAATTTCCAAAGCCCTCAAAGAAAATCATTAGGATATAGACTTCTGGAATCAAAAACACAGCATTCATTTATTTCCTCAATCAACTCAAAACAATTCTCAAAACCCTTAAAAAATACTTAACAATACTGGAAAACATTGAATGATTATAAAATATAGTTGAAAATAAATAAAATATTCCCTTAATAATTACATGGGTTCTTCAATATCCCCCTTTAGATTAATTTTCAATAACAACAAATCACACCATATTTAATTTAATAACAATGTTTCTCAAAGAGAAATGTTCAAAAACCACACTATTGGATAAACAAATGGTTTTCAGATATTTAAATCCATTGGTGACAATAAAATTACTTCCAAGTGATTTTGATTCTCTCCACCATAATAAATATTCTCATTTTTCTACACTTTTTACAATAAACATAGCTTTAGATTAAAAATAGTATTACATAAGATTTATGTACCTTTATCCCCCTTTGAAAATATAATCAAAATGAATTTGGGGCATTCCAAAAAAGTATTCAAGTGACATGGAAACTTTTAACATGAATATTAAGCCTTAATACTGTAAATGTTTCCTTTAGTATGACCTTTGTGAAAATATTAGCAATATGGTCCTTGGTAGGAATGTATTCTAGCCTAACATCTCTATTTTTATCCTTCTTATTGATAAATTGATATCTAATTTCAATGTGATTAGATATAGAGTGTTTCACTAGATTTTGGAATACATCAATTGCATTTTGATCATCACATGAAATCCTAAATGGAATCTCAATTCCTACCTTCATGTCTCTCCTATTATTGATTTTCTATCATCATAATCTCCATCCCAATCAGTATCAGTGTACCCAAACATATTTAGCTTCTGAAATATTCTATATAGTATAACAAAGTTAAAATTACCTTTGATATATCTGATAAATCTCTTAGTAGTGAACATGTGTGACTCTTTTGGAACACTTTGATACCTATCACAAAAATTTATCTACATAAATAATGTTAGGCTAGGATAAAATGAGATAAATCAAACTTTCAATAAACTTTCTAAACTCCTTTTGATTAAAAATATTCACTTCATCATCTTTGATCAACTTTACCACTAGTTTTATGGGTTTGGATGACACTTTTTAGTTTCATATGTTAAACTTCTTAAACAATTATTTGAGATATTTTTCTTAGGATAGAAAGATGAAATATTTTTTTACACAACTTGAAATCCTAAGAAGAAAATGTTTCCCAAACATAGATATTTTAATATTATTCTTCATTTTTCTATAAAATTTCTCATAGGTATAATCTTTGTCACTTTTAAATGATTTCATCAATATAAACTATGAAAATTAGAGTACTTATTCTCATCTCTTTTATAGATATTTTTTTATCAAATTTTTCTTTAGTGAATTTCATGTCTCTCAAGAATCTATCCAACATTGAATATTGGTATAAAGGGTATTTTTTAATCTCATATAGAGATTTATTTAATCTACACACCATAGTTCCCTAATTTTCAATAATAAAACTTTAAATTTAATCAAGATAAACATTTTATTCAATTTATTCATTCAATAAAGAACACTTCACATCCATTTGATTGATTTTTGTATGCTTGCATGCTATAACCACTAGGAATATCATTTTGGATTAAATTATTATAATGGGATAAAATATCTTTCCCAAATAAACTCATTCAACTAAAGAGTGATCTTTACATACTAATCTAGATTTTCTTCTTAAAACTTTACCTTTTTTCATTGATCTTATTTCTGAACACTCACTTGGTTTGAATGAAATTCTTCCCTTTTGGTATTGAAATAAGATCACAAGTGGTATTAAATTAAATATAATCCTACCCCTAATATATTTAATCAATATATTCTCTATTCATAATAACAAAAATAATTAATTATGGTTCAACTTGATAGATAATGTTTGTTTGGTTGTTAAGTCTCAACATTTTTCTAGTCTAAACTGATTCATTTTTATTTATAAATATATTTTATAGTTATGTATGCTTCTTAAACCTCTTGTGTTTCAATTTATCATCTCTATAAGAACCTTAATTATCATTGTTCAGGTATGAATCAATATTAGAAATATTTGGTTTATTTCAAGCTTCTTCCTCACTCATTTTCCTAGAAATCTGCATGTTCTACCCATTTGACTTTCAAAATATATTTTATTTTCCCCACTAAAATTTGATATATTTTTAATCATATTTATATCATAATAGTACAACATAATATTTATCCCTTAGTTTTATCACTTATAACCAATACCATTAGATAAATATCCTATAAAGGCTCTTTCCTCAACCTTTTCATTAAATGTTCCCAAATCTAAATTTTTAATCTTCATAAGGCATGTGAAGCCAAATACATTAAATTAATTCACTATATAATTCATTTTATAATACATTTAATATGATTTAATGATGGAATTTGGACTCACCAAGCACCTATTTTGAATCTGCACAATTGTATCCACTACTTTTCTCTAGAAAAACCTTGAGAGCTTCAATTTTGTTAGCATAGTATTCCCTATCTCAACTAAGGTTTTATTTTTCCTCTATAAAACTCCATTTTATTTTTATGTATAAATATAACTATATAGATTCTTGATCCCATTATTGAAAATATAGGATTCAATGAATTACTAGTGAAATCCTTTCCATAATTATTTATTAGCTTCTTGAATATCTCCACTATAAACTTTACTTTTATATTATCAAACACTATTAAGGAAAAAGTAAAAAACAATAAGTTCAAGCACAAAAGGAAGTTACCAAGCCATTAAAATAAAAGTTCATTCTACCAATTTTAGTCTCCCTAGAAAATTTCTAAGAGATAGTGTTCACCTGAGTGTCTAGTTCCCTCGCCAGGAGATCTTCGAACTGAAAAGCCAGCATGTCCCAAGACTGCATGTACTCCTCTATACTGATTATCCCATTGTTGAATCCTCATATTAGGATGAGATACTATTTATCAATCTATTTTCACTGATCCTTATTGTCAGGAACACTTATAACCCTTTCTATCATTCTTTCAGCCTCTTTAGCAGTAGTATTAATTGTCAGAACAGATTCAACCACAACCTCTTCCAAGATCAAAAGTAGTTCCAAAGGGTGTTCAATCATAGAATCAGACCTCCGATGCTGGAAAACCGATATGGAGAGGTCGGGGACATTTTCCATATGCTTGGCCTTCATCTTCTTTGTGGATCTGGTCTCCATAGGTAAAGGTAAATATGAGTAGTCTTTTTTTACTTTATGATTTCCCCTCCTGCTTTTGCATCTCTGTGGGCTTGGATTCCTACTGCCCTAAGTCCCATACTCTGTGTCACCTGTATAGGAGCTATAACATTCATCACTGGACTCATTCACCTCCTTCTCATCCATGGATATTTGGACCAAATCTATAGAGACCTGGACTATATCATTATAGGATAGAAGCTCAAAACAATTACCCAACATAGGGCCTTCCATCTGACTTGTCTTGCACAAGGTCTTACGCCCTGCATATTGTTCCAGGGCCTTGCAACCTGTAGTGGGATTAATAGTCACTTCCTGGCCACTATCACAGTTATCCTTCCTTAAGCACACCACCTCAGCATAAGAAGGGCCTAATGGAGTTTTATGACCTCCCGGATCCACCTTTACCAGTACCCCATCTAGGTTGTGCCCACTACCCCCATGGGAGGCCTCATGCATAGGGTCCAAGCCACTCTCAGTTATCTCCGCCTACAACCCCATTTGCACCAGTGAACGAGGGTCGCCCATATCCTTTCTCAAAATACTAAAGTCATCTACAACCAGTGGATTGCCTAAACCACCTTGCACAGCTTTGGTCGAGTTCAATACAGACTACATACCAACATTCCCCTAACAAGATGTTCCATCCACCATGCTCTTCTCTGGATTGCCTCTACCTCCCATGCTCATGCCCTAAGATTTATCTATCTTCCTAAACCCACTTCTATAGACCTTCATTGAGTGACCCATTCGATTGTAGGTAGAACAAAATTCAAACTAAGATTCATAAATGACTTCCTGTCTATATCGAAATTCTTCACCAACTTTTAACCAAACGAAATCGGTAGGAATTTTTGAAGCATAAACCTCCACAAGAATTTGAGGATTAACCAAATGACAGATGACTTTTGTTCGGCTGTCAGAACATAGGTATATTTCCACTAGGTTTCCAAGCATACTAATAGTCGATGGATTTTGAAACGGAAGAGGGAGATTAGGGAAGCTTACCCAAATCACTACTGAATGTGAGTCTCGCTTCATATAAAAGTCATAGGTCCATCTGAATAGATATAAATGGAAGTTGTTGTAGTTATGGGGAGCACTAGAACATGCTTTAATTAAGTCTTACTCAGAGGCAAATTGAATCATAATGTTTTTGGAGTTGAGAAAACCTGCCATTTCCCTCTCTTGCATGTCCCAAGAACTGAATACAAATCTATCAAAGTAGTCGACTGAAGGCCTTCTTTTCAAGAGGCGAGCGATCAAAGTCAGGTTGAGGAGGTTTGAGGACTCATTAAAAATTTTGATGAAGTATTGATCACCTTTAGTGGATTGTTTTATCAAAATTTCACACAAAATATGAATGTATTAATTCAAGTTTCTTAATGGAATAAATCTTTACCTTTTGTAGAATTTTTCAGCATATTTCCTTTTTGACATGTTCCACAAATGGTATATCCATCTTGAGTTGATGAAATTATCTCACCACATTTCCCTTTAAAATATTTCTTAAAATCTTTTGGAATAGGTATCCAAGTATTTTATTCCAGTTTTTTTCCTCATCTTTAGAACTATAATTCCCAGAGTTATTAAGATTACCAATTTGAAATAAGTTATTACTTGTTATTTCACCCTTGGTAAAAATTCTTCCTTATTTTATTATTTTAATGAGATAAGAGTTTATTTTGAAAATAAATTCATTATAATCATTAAAAATTTGTTGTAAACTCAATAAATTGTCTTCAATCTCATCAATAGATAGGAAATCATTAGATTTTAGTTTTTTCTTTTCAATCATACTTGTACCAATTTCTATGATTTTTAAGGAGATTTCATTCCCAATAGTAACTGTACCACTATAATTATCTTCAATTTTCTTATAGATGTTTTTATCTCCAATCATATGACATGAAAATCCACTATCGAGTATTCACGGATTGATTCTATTTCTTTTCTTAATATCCACCTCAATAAGAAGTGACTTATTATTTTTTTCTATTTTTTGAAACATATCATTTCAAGTAGTTTGAATATTTTTTCCTAAAAGGGTTATAATAAATTCATTGAAATAATTATATAGTTAGTCACACCTTACATAGATTTAATCCTAGAAAACATACCAATTCTGAGTAAGAAATCCTGATAAATTTCTATTCACAACTTTCTTCTTCTCAGAATTTATTCTTATCTTTCTCGGATAGCTCCCCCTTACTCGATGCCTCCTTTAACTAAAATTATTTGACATATTATACTATAATGTATAGGATTAATGGACATGGGCTTCACAACCCCAACAATAGTATATAAATCTAGATAATATAAGAAACTGATGAAACTCTTTATGAAATTATGCATGTTTCAGAGGGACATTCCTAGCTTCTTTTTGTTTTTTCCTTATGAAAAATGCCCTTATAAATTTTTCTCCGACTCCACTTGATGTATAAGAGGCCTTATGATGATTATTATTAGTCCAAAATTTCCTATATTTTCCTTTTGATGCTAAAATTTTAATCAAAATAGATTTAATATTCTTTTGATTCACAAGTTTATATTTTACTTTAGGTTTTGTGTAACAATTATAAAAACTTGTTGATATATCTCTTTTTACTTAAATAAATTTATTAGATTAATCTCTCATATTATATAGGTTGTTTTGAACTTTTATACACTATGATTGTGTCTTTTTTAATTCATTTTTTTAGTTAATATTTCATTGAAATATTTTAATATTTTATCTTCTTCTATAATATTCACATTTATATTATTAATTTCATTAACATAAACATATTAATTAGTATGATATTTGTATTCACCTTAATCTACCTTCTCAACCTATTTCTCTATGTGTTATTTGTATTTTTAATTGAGTGTTTTTCTCAATAGATTATTCAATTTAGGCTTTCAACATGTGCTTAATATAGGTTTCTTCATCATATTAACAAATACTTGAGGTTTCATCATGATTTTAAGCATAATCCATAAAGTTCCTAAACATTTAAGGAACTTATTAAGATTGACTAATTATAGTGCAGTGGTATTCATCTTATTTTTTAATAATTATTATTCTTTTTATCTTGGTGAATCCTTTCTTTCCTTCAACTCGTTATCTATATTTTATAGAGTTTGTAATCCACCTCTTTTTCTTTAGGTTTTATTTCTTTTCAGCTTCATTATACTCACCACATTTTATATTTGGATAATAAAAAACAAAGTGTCCAATTCCTTCACACTTAAATTATTTCAGAAGGATTTTCCATTTGTTCTTACCCTTTCCTTTTCTAAAGTTATTTGAGAGAATAGTCTTGATCCTCTTATACTCTTAATCATTTTCTTGATCATCATTAGATTCACTTGAGGACCCATCCTACTCTTCCTTTATTTTAAACTTTTTCATATATTTGAATACCATATCTGACATGATCTTATAATTAAAATTAGGATCATTTCTCATTTTATAAGAAAAAAAAAGTTATGCAGTTCATCAATGGATAATTTTTATTTATCTTCTAGGAAAAAAACCTTTACATTAAAATTATCAAGAAATTTTCTCATTAACTTCTTAAAAATGGATTGATTTTACAAAAATGTATCTAAAACTTTTGATTTTGTGATAATTTCATTCACCCCTAAAAAATATTCATCAATAGTCTCATCATTGAAAATTCAAATATCATCAAAATTTTCTATCTATATTTTTAGTTTGGATTATTTCACTTTCATATTACCTTCAAAAATGTTCTCAAGATTATCCCATATCCATTTAATAGTTTCGAGTGCCATCACTTTGGTATGAAATCTTTCAAATAAATATTCCATAATTACATTCATTGTTATCCATTAACCTCTAAATTCATTTTATATACAAATTTCATTTTTGAATCTATCTAAACTAGAATAAAATAAACTGTAATATCATCATTAACATTTAGTTCAAGATAATGAAGATAAGTAATCATCATATTCTTCAAACAATGAAAATTATTACCATTGAATTCTAGAACACCAATTTTATTGATAGTATTAAGATTTTATATCTATTATTTAATTAATATTGGATCTTTCATAGGGAACCTAGTGAGATCTGATACCACTTGATGTTCCCAGGTAAGTGGTTACGTGTCACTGATAAATAAGGGATGATTCAATGATACTATTTTTTCATTCTTTTTAAATAATCCTCTGTGAACATTTAAATTCTAGATGCACTCACTTTAAGTTTCACTCTCACCCATATATAGTTGAAATGAAATAAATATAAGGAACTAAATAGTTTTTTAAAAGGTTCTCTCCAAATTTTGGTGAATACTCCATGTTGTGTTTAAGTTGAGTTTGAGAAATAGATTTGTCACTAATAAATAAGTGGTAAAAATAGAAAGTAATAGTACATCCATGAATACTATAAAGTGAGTAAGATAATTAAAGAATACATCCTTTACTCTTATTATAGAAATTATCTCATGACAATAGTGGTTTGGATGATATTATATGGGATCCCACTTGTCTTTAATGATCCTATTTCTACTCTTAATAATAGGATCAATAGTGTGATCATGAATGTCTCTACATCAAAATATAAGACCTTATTCCTCAAAATAAATTCTTAAACTATCAAAGTATTAATAATTTCACCTCATGCACATCAACCTTACTTTAAAAATATAATAATGATCCTAATTTTCATGAGAAGATTAACACATTCATTTTTTTCTTCTTCATCAGTAGTACACCTTCTACTAATCTGTATTGAAATATGCATAACTCAACATAGACGAAAAACCATAATAGTAGGTTATTATTAGCCTCTATCTTAATGTATTAATGTTTTTATAAACCATATCTTACCTAGTGAAATGTTATTTACATGTATAAATGCACATTGAATGTTCTAAAAAACCTGATAAATCATTATCTTAATTTGTAATATCACTGATTTCTCAATTCATTTGTTCAAGATAATCTTCCAGTAACTACTCCATATTTAATCAAAATTAATGAATTTCAAATATTCATATTTGAATTTCTTAGAAAACCCATCCAATAAAAATCATTTCATCTACTAATATGGATATAAACATATCTCAGCCACTAGCATCATGATATTACAATTTGTGAATTGTAGCTCAACATCATCAAATTTTGATCTCTAATAATCTCACATTTTCTTAAACTTATAAACCTTATTAAATAAATAGAATATATTACATATTATAGTAGCGACCTTAAATATATTATATATCAAATAAGATATATTAGATATCACAAAACCTATAATGCTTCACTAATTTCACTCCTTTAAAAACATGCATATTCTTTGAAAGTATATAAAACCTTACATATCATTAGTAAAATATTATATATCTTAGTAAAATATTACATTTTCCATATTTTAGTATATAATTAAATAAATAATTTATGTAAGAAGTGAAACATCTTGCATATAATCATAATTTTTTTTATTTTCCATGTTTTATTTCTAACTTTATAAAACTTATTACACATTTCATAGACATATATTAAATATCATAGTGCATCTATGACTTTTCAAATTTTTAGTTCTAACTTATATTACTTCTTATGTATCATCCTAAGAATCTTACATTTCACCTAGAGAATATTACAAAATTTAGTGATCTTCAACACTTTTATAATTATTTTATTCCAAGAGATATTTTGTATGAATTTTCCAAATAATCATCTCTAACTATTAATTCCTAAACATATTAAAATACTATAAATTTCAAATATATCGCCTTTTTAAAATATATTAATTTACATACTAATCATGAATTATTAATTTTTTTCTGTCAATCATGAAGTTTTTTACTTTCAATGATTAGTATAACATCGTTGGGTTTAATCTTTCAAACACACATTTTGAAGCATCTTTAACTACTATAAAAGCATCATCTAATCTTATGGAACATAAATCTATCATTTTATCTATGGATATCAGCATCTAAAACTTCATCAAAATATCAACATCTGATTATAGAATAATGGTAACTTATTAATACCTCAAATTAAATCATTTGGATGAAGGGTTCTAAAATAAATAACCCCACCTTCATATATTTCCCAAATCAATTCAAAATAATTCTCAACACTTAAAAAACCTTGAAAAAATTCAATGATTTTCATATATAGTTAAAAAATACAAAAAACCCTAAAAAATTCTATGGGTTCTTTAGATTGATAGTGGGAAGTAGTACAAGATGGTTCTGTCCTAAGGAAATTCTTAAGCTCCTTTTTTATGGTCCTTAGTGAAATGTACAAAAATATATTATTATATACTTAGAGTTGATACAACTCTACCATATATTTCTATCCTTGACTAAGAAGGAAACTCTTCATCTTAGGATTAAAATCTTGAGGTTCCCTAAAATAAATTCTCCTATATTGAGTGATTGGTAACTTTTTTATGCACTTACATACCAAAAAATAAAAAAATTCAGATATGTGTATGTAAAATAATAAACATTTTAAAAAATAAAGATGTGAGAAATTTTTGATTATTAACTAGAAAATTTTACAATTAAAATTTATTGTATTTCCCCAATAATGGTGAAAAAAACATTACATTTCTGCAAGAATAGTCAGATCTAACAAGAATCAAAGTTTATAAATTTATTATGCTCCCATTATAACTAAAACTATATATTAAAGTTGATATTATGGATATAATATTTACCATTAGTAAAACCATGTTAATCAATAAAAAATTTCTAAATTGTTTGGAAAATTATTAATGAATCTAGAAATATGAAATTAATTTCAAAGGATGTCTTCTCATAAATATATATTATATCTTTAATTCATAATTCCACTGAATCAATTGTTTGTAAGGATTTTCAATTAAAACTGATTTCAATAAGATCAAACCCACCAATTATTCTAAAATAAATCTAAATATTCTGATAAGATCAAATCCACCAATATTTTTTTATTAATTTAAATCTTTTGATCAATGAATGATATAAAATTAAGTACATTAATTATTAACCTTATTAGAAAAATTTGAATCTAAATTATTTTTTTATGATTTAATCCTTTCAAACATCTTGGATATCCTTATTTATAAAATATATTTATTAACTAATAATTTAATAATGTTATTATAATTAATTCTCAAGATGATTCCTAATAAAAAAATTATGGTTGAATTTTATAGAAGAAATTATGTACTCATCATTATAGTCTTTTATTTTTACTTGTTAAGAGACGGTCTGGTAATTATTAAATAAACCTCAATCATCAATAAACTGATGATCAAAATAAATAATATTAAATAATGAAACTATAAATAAAAAAATGGGAAAAATAAATCAAAATAGTAAATTAAATCGAAATATACTAATCTTAAAGATGGAAAACATCAAAGGAGGTCTTTATAAGGGAAATTATAAAATAGAACTAAAAATTTCTAATCTTTGTTCTAAAATTATATAAAGTACCACTATTTAAAAAACATGATAGGTTATAACATGGTAGAATAAACCTCAACATGGTTTTCTTATAGACTTATTTAAAATAACTTATTGTTTAACACTTTTAAAATAAAATGGTAAGATATTCTCTTATATTATCTCCACAAGAAAATATTAAAACATGGTTTCTTATAAACTACCTTTTTATATGAATTATTCTATCTCCCCTGGGTGAAAAATATAGAGATTTAATTTGGTTATATATTAATTCATCTTCAAACCATGATCTATGAAAAATGATATGCTCATCTAAACTATGACCCAGTTTACTAGTCATTATTTTTTCATAATTTTGGTTCACTTTATCATTGGTTTCTTACTTATTTTTATTTATAATAAATGGTATGTAAGAACAAAAATTTGTTTTCATAATCATCACATGGTTTTATTACATTTTATTATTTTCCTTATAAATCTCCCAAAAATTCTTCAGTGCTTCATTCATGCTTCAAAAAACAAAATATGACTCAAATTAAAAAAAGAAACTTATCTTTACTATAAAAATACAATGAATATATAAATAAAAAATGGGGTATCACGCATCATATTTAAATGATGATAAATTTAAGAGAAAATATAAAATAAGTTATATTGTAATGTTTTATCTTGTATAATAGTCATAATTTCCAAACCTATTAAACTTTTGGTTATGAAAATCAATTTAATATAATAAATTTTTATGATTTGTAACATAAGTTTTATTACTATATCACCAAATATAGGAGTAAAGATATGTGTGTTACATTCTATCATAAATTGGGTGAATTCTCAAGAAATTTTATTATTAGAAGTTCATCTATCTTGAATGACTATTATGAATCATTAACTTTTAAAACATTGATGTATATCAACTCCATGTATTTGAGAATGTTCTTTGGGTATACTTCTTCCACTTCTTATTTTACCCCCTTTAAGTATTATGGCTGAATCCAAAAAATATATTTTCAAATATTATTGTTATTCTTAAATTTATAGACATATAATATATAATAAATATATATGAAAACAAAAACCCCTAACTAGGATCTATTAAGAGATCATTATGAGAAATGAATAGTAGATGAATAGCTTAATTATTTATCCTTTTCTATTTTTTAATAAAACTTCATTGGTAATGTATTTGATAAATATACACTAATTATTTAAAACTTAATATCCCATGTTTTTATATGAAAATTACTTTCTTGAATAATTATTATTCATAGTTAAGTTATTTCATTAGAACATAATATTATACTATTAAGGAATCATGTACACTATATTAGAAAAAAAATCATTAAATTTCATAGAATAACATTAAAAAAAGTTGAATTAAATCTCTAGAATCAATAAAAATATAATATATATATATAATTAAGTAAATAATATAACTAAAATTTTAAAATCAAGTATGTCATATTCTCTTAGAAATACCACAGTCACGAAAAATGCTGTGAAAAAAAACAAAACATTAAAAATAAAATTAGTATTTTAAGAACCTTTAGATAAAAATTATCAAATTAATAATAAAGGAATTAAGTGGTATATGTATATAAATTATAATACCTATATTTTCATTGTAAATGGTAAAAGTGATAGTTGGAAATATAAACATTAGAATAGTAACCTAGCAATTTTCTTGATCATTAGAATAGTAAAATGATAATTGGGGAAACTGATGAAGTAACCTTTTAATTAATTTTTAACATGAATAAAAAAATTAAATAAAATTAATGTAATAAGATAAAATAATTACTCAATTCATGTAACAATATGTAAGTATAACTGTACATTTTTATCAAAACACATTATGTATTATTTAATAAAACATATAATTTTTATAGGAAAATTAAATCTAAAAAACAACCAAATTAGAAATTTATTTTTATAAAATTTATGCCATTTTTTAATTATAATATCTATTCTATGTTAGAGAATAATTTTTTTTAATTTTTTATTAATAGTAAAACACGGAGGTAAATAGTGAAATACAATAAAATACAGTATTTTGTATTATAAGTAAGATACTTCATTAATTACATCATAGATGATGTAATAAAATTTTTTTGTCTCACATAAATTAATTCTTTTACTTAGTAATAATAATTAATATTATACATAATGTTATGAAAAAATAATAATTTCTTCAATATTTTATTTAAAAATCCCAGCCCTTTCACCCATAAATTAATCCCTCATCCATTAGTTTCTCATCACTTATAAAAATGTTCCTTTTCCAAATATCTACCAAATTCTATCAATAAATTCTATTATCCATGTTATAGAATCTTTGGTCTAACCAAAATACCATCCTTTATAGCTTAAGTCACTAGTGCAGAAATCGTTTTTACGTCACCATTTTTTACGTCGGTTATATATAACCGACGTAAAAATGCGGCGAGTAGATTTTTAACGTCAGTTATTTTAATAACCGACATTACAAATCGCGCCTGTTGGGTTTTTACGTCGGTTATCTTATAACCGACGTAAAAAACCAATGCGCGGGGGTTTTTTTTACGTCGGTTATTTAGAAAACAATGTAAAAAACCCGATATCGACGCGTTTTTTACGTTGGTTATCAAATAACCGACGTAAAAAACAAAGCGCGGGGTTTTTTACGTCAGTTATTTTATAACCGACATAAAAAACGCGTCCGGGCTTTGTTTTTTTAAGTCGGTTATTAGATAACCGATGTAAAAAACGCGTCATTATCGGGTTTTTTATGTCGGGTTCCAAATAACCGACGTAAAAAACCCACCGCGCATTGGTTTTTTTACGTCGGTTATCTTATAACCGACGTAAAAAATGAGATATCTACGTGTTTTTCACGTCGGTTATTTTATAACCGACGTAAAAAAACCAAATCACGGGGGGGGGGGGGGGGGGGGGGGTGGGGTTTACGCCGTTTATAAAATTACCGACGTAAAAAACGCGTAGATATCTCATTTTTTACGTCGGTTATAAAATAACCGACGTAAAAAACAAAAGCACGGGAGCTTTTTTACGTCGGTTTTAAAATAACCAACGTTATAAATTTAAAAAATAGTTTATAACTTCGGTTATTATATAACCGACGTTATAAAACTTTGAAAAAAAATTAAAGCCCGTGGACTGTCATTTACGATTTTTCGATTGACAGTCCTCCAGCTCGTCTCTCTCGCGCGGTAAACCCTAATTGGCTCCTCGATCGACCTGCGTTAAACTCAATTTGGCTTCATTTTTTATCTTCTTCACTCCTCTCGGATCTATCATCTCAACTAGAAACATTCAAGTAAGCCTTCCACGAATTTATTTCGTTCGTTTTTGTTTCGATTCTTGATGCGCTTTTCGTTCGTTTTTGAATCTCGTGGAATTTTTTGTTATTGAAAATGGTTATTTGAAAATGGTTATTTGTATTTTGTTATTGCAAATGGTTATTTGTATTGCAAATGGTTATTTTTATTTTTTTATTGCAAATGGTTATTTGAATCTCGTGGAATTTTTTGTTGATATAACAGACTATGTTGAGGGAACATTAAACTAGATGAATAATGAGATAAAAAATACGTGCATCATTACTTTAAAGGAAAATAAATAATAATTACTTTTTATATCATATTTTGGATCAGTTTTTTTATAAATTAAAACAATAAATGTGATCCCCATTATATGATATTGGAGGAGTACCATGGTTTAACCACATAGTATGGAAAACCTAGAACCAACCCTAAAAAATTCATATGCATCATGCTGTGTGATTTCATGATAAATAAGTATGGTCTGTACAAAATATATTTCCTCCATTATATATGTAAACAAATGTAAAATGTTTCCTCGGTAGAACCTCATGGTATTCACTAACCATGTTCCAACCATGAATAAGAATATAAAACTATAATATCCTAAAAAGTCAAAAAAAAAATAATACAAGGATGAATAAAAAAAAGTTAATCAAAATAATTTGATTTAATAACCTATAATAAATATAGAGGTGTTAAAATAACACAAACCATACTAAATTCTACCCCTAGAAGAATATGTTGAGGATGTTGGACCTAGATTGAGATTAGGCCACTACTCCATTATCAATGGCTCTCACACCTATGTCTCATTGGAATCGAAAACATGTTACCAATGATATTAAACCATATGAATTACCATATCATTTAGAACATTCACTTGAGAATATAAAACACATTATTATTGTTAATCATATACATATACATATTTAGTCTTATAATTTCCAGGCTGTTCACTATTGTTGTTGATATTTGTTAATTCTTGGTGTTTAGAATTTCTGAACATGTTTCCTATAATTGGAATTCAATTTTTGTCCATGGTTGTTTTGTTTTCGTTTTTCTATTTTGAAAACCTAAAATAAACAGAGTTTTTAGTCGAGTTTTATTTTGATTGATAACCGTTAAAGCTGAAGGTCAAGTACAAAATCAAATCCCCACAAGATATGTTACATGGGATTAAATAGAAGAAATAAAGGATTAAACCGAATCAGTGGGACTATTGTTATTCTGAGCAGACCAGTGTTGGACGCACTGGGCGGCCCTCTCAGCCTGCCAATGCAATTAACGATCATCAGAAACAAGAATGAGTGAATTGCTGATAAAATAATAACATGATGGTAGACCTCTTTTTGCCAGTCACACCGAAGGGTGATGAATACCAATATCAAGGTCTGCACGCCATTTAAAATATGTTGTTTATCTAATATATTAAAACATCAAAACCGCAATCAATATTAATCTATGTAGGCGTCATGGTTTTCTTTGATTCAATGAAATTTAAAACTGTTATATCTAACTATATTTTGTTTTAAAAATAATATTCAAGCATATTTTTTTAAATACCTATAGATTTGTTTTATATTTTAAATTGTTTTACATTCAAATTATGATTTTTTTCATATAAACATGTATTTGTCTTATCTTAAAAATATATATTTTTTGTTGATATTTGTTATAGGTAATAATGAGTCAATGTTGGATTACGGCACATCGAATGAGCAATGAATTTGAGGAAGGTGTTGATGCCTTTTTGGAATTTGCAAAACGAAATGTTCTAAGTAGTGACATTTTTTTCTGTCCATGCCTGAAATGTTTGAATATGAAGAAGTTGAAAAGTAGAGAGATAAAAGATCATCTGATATGTCATGGTTTTAATTCGAGTTACAACCCTTGGATTTGGCATGGTGAAACTGGACGGAATGTCACTGATGATGATGATTCGCAAGATGGTAACTCCGATGGAATTGAAGAAATGATTCACGATATTGTAGCAGAAAAAATTGAGATAGAACCGACAGTTGTGCGTCTATATGGTGATGCTGAAAAACCATTATATCCTGGTTGTACAGATTTTACGGTTTTTTCAGCGGTGTTAAGATTGATTAACCTGAAGGCGAAGCATGGATGGAGTGATATAAGTTTTACAGAGCTGCTACAATTGATGAAAGACATTCTTCCAAAAGATAACGATCTTCCAGATTCACATTACAAAGCCAAGAAAATATTATGCCCGATGGGATTGGGATATAAGAAAATACATGCCTGTCTGAATGACTGCATTATATATAGGAAGGAATATGAATTTCTGTCAGAGTGTCCAAAATGTGGGACATCACGGTATAAGGTGAAAGAAAAATCATAGGGTGATGTAGAGATTACAAAGCTCCCTTCAAAGGTATTTTGGTATCTTCTTATAATTAATCGTTTCAAACGTTTATTTGCTAATTCACATGATGCAAAAAGGTTAAGATGGCATGCTGAAGAGCGAGTATGTGATGGAAAAATACATCATCCAGCTGATTGTCCACAATGGAAGAAAATTGATGCGCAGTATTCTACATTTGGAAATGAAATTAGAAATCTCAGACTAGGGTTGTGCACAGATGGAATGAATCCATACCGAACACTCAGTAACGCACATAGTTCATGGCCTGTTTTATTGGTAATTTACAACCTCTCTCCTAAAGTTTGTATGAAGCGCAAATATGTCATGTTGAGTACAATGATCTCTGGTCCAAAGCAACCCAGTAATGATATTGATGTTTACTTGTCACCGTTGATTGATGATTTGAAACTGTTATGGGATGATGGTATTAGGGTGTATGATTCTTATAAAATAGAATATTTTCAACTGCATGCAGTGCTTCTGTTCACTATAAATGACTTCCCAGCGTATGGAAATTTGTCTGGATACAGTGTTAAAGGGCATAAAGCATGTCCAATTTGCGAACAACAGACGTCCTATTGTCAATTGCATCATGGGAGGAAAACAGTGTACATGGGTCATCGAAAGTTTTTGCCTATAGAACACCCTTATAGAAGACTAAAAAAGGCATTCAATGGCTTATAAGAATTTGATACTACTCCAAAACCTTTATCCCCTGATCTGTATTTTGAGAGGGTGAAAAACCTTGACGTGACATTGCGAAAGACACAGAAATCTGGTAATGATAGACATATTTGGAAGAAAAGGTCAATTTTTTTGAGCTACCATATTGGAGGTATCATGAAGTTAAACATAATATTGATGTCATGCACTTAGAGAAGAATATCTGTGATTCTTTGATTGGAACATTGTTAGATATTAAAGGAAAGACTAAAGATGGGTTGAATGCAAGATTAGACTTACTATCAATGGGAATACGTTTGGAGTTAGCTCCCACTCCTAAAGGAAGACGAACATTTCTTCCCCCGGCTTGTCATACATTATCAAAGAGGGAGAAAATTAGCTTCTGTCAGTGTCTTTATGATACCAAAGTGCCTCAAGGTTATTCTTCTAATGTAGAATTTTTTTTCTCATTGAATGACTTGAAGTTGATAGGTATGAAATCACATGATTGTCACGTCATGATGCAACAAATTTTACCAGTTGCATTGCGTGGAATATTGCCCATTCGTGTCAGAAAGACTATAATGAAGTTGTGTTATTTTTTCAATTCAATTTGTAACAAGGTGATTGATGTGAATGATTTGAACATTTTGGAAAAGGATGCAATTTTTATACTTTGTCAATTGGAAATGTATTTTCCTCCAACTTTTTTTGATATAATGGTGCATTTAATGATTCATCTGGTTCGAGAAATAAAGCTTTGTGGACCTATATATCTTTGTTGGATGTATCCTTTTGAAAGGTATATGAAAATATTAAAGGGGTATGTTAAAAATCTATATCGTCCTGAAGCCTCCATTATTGAAAAGTATATTTCTGAGGAGGTATCAGAGTTTTGTACGAGCTACTTGGTTGCGGCACAACACATAGGTTTTCCTCCATCTCGCCATGAACGAGTTAATAATGAGGGAAAGGGGATTCGTGGCTTGAAAGTCAAATCATTGTCAGCTGAACAGATGAAGAAGTTAGAATCATACATCTTGAATAACATAGCTAATGCTCAACCGTATATCACACTGCATATTAATGAGTTGAAACAATGTCATCCAAAGAAGAAAGAAATGTGGATTTTGAATGAGCACAACAAAACTTTTTTGTCATGGATTAAAAAGACTTTGCATGGTAGATCAGATGTATCAGAGACATTAAAATGGATAGTGGGTGGTCTATGTTTAAATGTGATAACATGGTCTGGTTATGACATTAATGGTTATACATTTCATACAAAAGCTCAGGACAACAGAAGTGCAGTTCAGAATAGTGGTGTATTGGTGTTTGCAGAAGCAATGCATTTTTCGAGTGCTAAGGACAAAAACCCAATTTCTGCATCAAATGCATATTATGGAGTGATTGAAGACATATGGGAGTTTGATTAATTTAAAATTAAAGTTCCCGTTTTTAACTGTAAATGGTTTAACGATAACAACAGTGTCAGACACGATGAATTTGGAATGACACTTGTTAATCTGAATAGATTGGAAGACACAGCTGATTCTTTTATAATCGCAACACATGAAAAACAAATTTTTTATGTAGTAGATCAATCAGATATGCAGTGGGCTGTTGTTTTATAAGGGAAAAAACAATATGTTGGTGAGGATGAACTTGATGAATATGCTGATTTATGTGAGATCCCTACTTCCATGGAAATATTAACAGAACATAATGACAATCATGTTGAAGACATAGTTTGTGCCATAAGGAACGATCATGACGAAGGAATTTGGGAAAACAATCCATCTGTACATTCCTAAAATTACAGGTAACATATGTTTATTTCTTGTTTACATTTATTTTTTCCATAAATGTTAGATATTGTAAGTTTTGTATTTATTAAAACATGTTTTAAAATAAAATAAGTATATGTTTTTGTTTGTTTTAAGTTTGTTTAGTTTACTTTATCATGTTTATAACCATTACATGAATTTTAAAATTCTTATTTTTGTTCACTAACAATAACTTTACCATGTTTACAATGTTTACCTGGTTTACCATTTTTACCATTTTTACCGTCTTGACCATCTTGACCATCTTTGCCATCTTTACCATTGTTTAACATGCTTACCATATTACCAATATTTACTATTATTTAACTTAGTACACTTTTCTATTTTCTTATTACAGTAGTATTAAAATATTTGAATTTGTATATTTGTTCACTGACAATTACTTTACCATGTTTACAATGTTTACTAAGTTTACCATTTTTTCCATTTTTACCATCTTGACCATATTGACCATCTTTGCCATCTTTACCATTGTTTAACATGCTTACCATATTACTAATGTTTACTATTATGTAACTTAGTACACTTTTCTATTTTCTGATTACAGTAGTATTAAAATATTTTAATTTGTATATTTGTTCACTGACAATTACTTTACCATGTTTACAATGTTTACCAGGTTTACCATTTTTTCCATTTTTACCATCTGGACCATCTTGACCATCTTTTCCATCTTTACCATTGTTTAACATGATTACCATATTACCAATGTTTACTATTATGTAACTTAATACACTTTTCTATTTTTTGATTACAGTAGTATTAAAATATTTGAATTTGTATATTTGTGAACTGACGTTTGTTTTTTTGATTTGAAGGATAATGACAGATCATTCAGATGATCAACCACATGATTCTGGAGAGGAGCATATTGCTGGTCATACCTCTGGGGATGAACATTCGCATGCTCCTATTACGACAAAGAGTTCAAAGGTTGGTAAACGTGGGTGAACATGTTTACCAAAATTATCATTTGCCCGTACGCAGGATCAGAGGATAGTAGTTGAGTTTGATGATGATGATATTCCTAGAGGTCTGAATGCCAAAGATTTTAAGAGTTTTGTTGCAACTCAGGCTAAGACCAAAGTAAGCATTTTGTATGATTATTGGAGAGGTGTGGATAAAGCGATTATCTCTCAGTTGTGGGAGACGATTTTGGTAAGATCTTTTGTCATTGTTTGACCATTCTTTTAATGTTTCTAGTATATATAATATGTTTAACCTCTTCTTTATCAGATGACATTTGATATTCCTGACACTGGAGGAGTCAGGAAGAAATGCTTATCGTTGGCTGCTAGGAGATGGAGGGATTTCAAATCAACCCTCTCATCTGATTTCATTTATGGTCATAGGAGTCATGACAATCCATGTCGTATATATCCTTTTATAGATAAGGACACATGGAGACAATTTTTTGAAAGTAGAAAAAAGAGTCATTTCTGGTAAGGGCAATGTAAACTTTTATAAACTTTCTTATATAAATGATTTTATTAATGTTTTGTTAACGATTTCTTATTCTTAAATTACAGCAAACAAGGAAAGCTAATCAGGAGATCCAATCTAAAAATGTATACCCTCATAGTTTATCTCGGGGAGGGTATACATTTTTGGAAGAAAAAATGATGGCGGAAAAATTTCAACAACTAAGAGCTGAGTCTTCAAGCTCTGGAGAGGTGGACCCTCCATCCCCTCCATCTAGACATGAAAATGGAAGAGAGCTCGGAAGGGAAAAAAAGGGAAATATCTTTCGGAAGAATCGAGAATCGTAGCTGAGAGGATTGTAAGATATCTATTTAATTTATTTAAGTTAACTTTTTTCTTCATATAAGTTTCAATCATTACAGAAATGTTCAATTAATTAATACATGACTCTCTTGAGGAGCAGAGTTCAGAGGGGACATTTACAGCTACTGGGAGGGAAGATATATTATTTGCAGCATTGGGAAGGCCCGAACATTCTGGCCGTGTAAGAGGTTATCTGGCAGGTGTATCGGTAAGAAAAGTGTTTCCACATTCTGCAACTTCTAACGTTGAGGGGGTTTATAAAAAAAATAAAATCCTTGGAGGCTGAAGTTCAAAATATTAATGAGACGATGGAAGACAAGATTAGAGAGTCGGTGCAGTCTATGTTTGCAGAAATGCAAAGTCAATTTCAGACTGCAGCTCCCACTCCTCCACCTCCCCCTGCAGACCCCATTATTTATCCTCCACCTCCTCCAATAGCTCCCACTCCCCCACCTCAGCCTGCAGACCCCATTTTTTATCCTACGCCTCTGCCGCAGCTTCCTACATATTGCGAGTTTTATGTTAATGATTCTCAGCATCATATAGTAGCATACGAGTTGGTATATTGTATAGGAGATACAGTTCATCATCAACAATTAGAGGTAGAGAATCAGAGGGTCACTATACAGGATATTATAGATAGATCAGCTAGGGTACCAATACCTACAGATGAGGTGGTGACAGTTGGATAGAGTATCGACCATTTTTTAGTTTGGACATCCAGACTTCTTCGACTCATTACCATATAGGTATGAATGCTATATCTTTTATTTTATTTTTTTATTAAAGTTGATTTATCATTTGAAAACTACTATATTTCTCAATTTTTTTTGCACAGGAATACTTCAAAGGTAAAGAAATACTGTATAGACAACAAAAAGGACAATAGGCTATGACATCAGATACAGATTCCAGTGGTCTTGACAGATTGTCAAGACATTCACATTTGTTGTTGGGTTTTTATGAGTTTCCAATGGAATCTCATGTTTCTGGACGTGAAATAAGTGTGGGGATTACAAAATCTGATATCATGGAGCTTGTTACTGGAGATAAGTTGGGCATCAACGTGGTGCAAATTTTTTCCATGTAAGTCTTAACACCTTTTCCCTGTGTTATATGTATTAAAAATGTATACTTATATATGTTTTGTATTAGGTATCTTTATAAAATTTGTGAGAGGAATGAACTGACAGAAGTATATGGATTCATGGACCCACAATTGATTTCCCTTGAAGCATGTGCATTGACTGAGGACCAAAGAATGGTTTATATTGCTGAAAGATTTGAAAAGAATATAATCAGAAAATGTTGGATGATGCCTTTTTGTGAGAGGTATGAAACACATTTCTCTCAAAGAGTTAATTATCTTTTAACATAAAAAACCACTAACATTAAATTTCCTTTTATCAGTGATCATTGGATATTAGGGATTTTTTGCCCAAGGGAGAAATCTCTTTATTGGATATGCTCTGTTCATAGTGATGTGCGGGAAAGTTTTAAGAATATATTGGAAAAGTAAGTTTCAATTTCTCAATAGTTTTATATATTATAATGAATTTTAAATTTACCCCATTCGTATTATTTTCTAACAGTGCATGGGTCTACTTTCGAAAAAACACAAAGAAAAGAAATGCAAAGATCAAATATGTAAATACAAAGGTAAATTTCCATTTATAATTTGTACTTTTTGATTTATTACATAAAAATAATATATTGAATTTACACTCATTCAAAAAAGAATTTTCATGAATAACAAGGCCTCATCGAATGCGGATATTATATGTTAATATTTATGTATGAAATAATAACAATTGGGACAGTTGTGAATTTTGACCTGGTACAATTTCCTCTTAAACTTTGCTATAATATCTCAATTTGATTTATTCATTATACATGTTAACTATCTTCTTTTTCATTTGTAGCTTTTTGATGACCCTCAACCCTATACTGCCGAAGACATCAAACACGTACAAGTGGAGTGGTCAAATTATTTTACAGGTTTGATTGAATTTTAGTTGTTTGTAATGTAAAATGTAATTTTGAATATTGTCGTTTTAATTGTGTATTTGGTAGTTGTTTAGGTTTGATTTAGTTTTTTTGAAGTTGACAGTGTAAGTTTTGAATGTTATATAAGTGAATGTTTAATTTTTCTCTACTTCTTGTTTTGGTTTACTTTTGATGGTTCTTCTGGTATTGATTTGGGTCTATGGGGGAGGGGTTCCAAGGGTGTGGGGGTGTGTTCAGTGGGGTTGGGGGTGTCCAGCGGTCTGGAAGGGCTGTCCGGTGGGGTGGGGGGACAGTCCTGGGGGGTGGCAGGGATGTCCAGGGGTGTGGGAAGCCGGTCCAGGGGTGTGGGAGTGCTGTCCAGGGGTGGGTGGGGTTGTCCAGGGGTGTTTGGGGCTGTCCAGGGGTGTGGTGGTGGCTGTCAAGTGGGGTGAGGGGGTGAGGAGGTGCTGTTCAGGCGGGTGGGGGGTTGTTGAGGGGTGTTTGTGGGTGTCTGGGGGTCGTGGGGTAGTCCAGGAGTGTGTTGGGGGCTCCAATGGGGTGGGGGAGGGCTGTCCAGGGGGTATACATGAGGGTGAGGGCTCTAACGGGGTGGGGGAGGGCTGTCCATGGGGTATAAATGAGGGTGGATGCTATCTAGTGGGTAAGTTTTATATGTTATCTATGTACATGCTTAATTTTGATATACTTCTCTTTTTGTGGTACGATTTCTTGATTTGTTTTCTGGTTGATTCTGGTGGAGATAAGATCACTGCATTCTGTTTAAAAAAAATTGGGTTTATCACGTCAGTTATTTAATAACCGACATGATAAAATGCCTGGAAAATAGTTTATCATGTCGGTTATTTAATAACCGACGTGATAAAAGGTCTACAGAATGGTTTATCACGTCGGTTATTTAATAACCGATGTGATAAAAGGCCTGGATAATGGTTTATAACATCGGTTATTTAATAACCGACGTGATAAAGGGCCTGGAGAATGGTTTATCACATCGGTTATTGAATAACCGACGTGCTAAACGGCCTGGACAATGGTTTATCACGTCGGTTATTGAATAAACGACGTGATAAACCACCTCCCTCCAGTTTATCACAGCGGGTATATAATAACCGACGTGATAAATCCCCCTCCCCCGGTTGTTCACGTTGGTTTTATATGAACCGACGTGATAAACCACGCTCAGCCCGGTTTATCACATCGGTTCTATATGAACCGATGTGATAAACCCCCTCGCCCCTGTTTATCACGTCGGTTGTTTAAGAATCGGCGTGATAAATCATTTTCCAGGCCGTTTATCACGTCGGTTCTAAAATAACCGATGTGATAAACCATTCTCCAGGCCCTTTATCACGTCGGTTCTAAAATAACCGACGTGATAAACATCGCGATTTTATGTTTTTGACGTCGGTTTTTAAATAACCGACGTCAAAAACTTTATTTATAACGTCGCACGTATTAACGTCAGCTAGAAACCGACGTAAAAAACGTTTTCTGCACTAGTGAGTAGTGTTCCAAAGGAGGCATCTCATAGAGAAGGTAGTAGAAGCTCATTCTAATGCTTTAATCTACATCCTTCTTGTAAAAAATATATATCTAAGATATAACTATAATAAAAAAATAATTATTATAATTATATTCAAATATATTTATGGGAACAAAATATTTTTTAATTTTTATTTCTATGAGTCATTCTCAAAAACACCCTTCATACTATAATAAGATTATACTACCTATGTGAATGATGAATTTTTAAACACCACCTTTCATAAATGGGTTTAAAATTTTAATTAATATATAATTATAATATTAAAAACCAATTTATATAATATTTTAGTATTTTAAATAATAAAATATCATGATACTAATAATATTAAAAAAGAATTATGGTCATTTAAACCACCTAAAACAAACTTATCAGGAACTTTATAAAATTTACAATTATTTTATAGTCTATTTTGAAAAATTGGACTATTATACTGATGGAATTAAATAAAAACAATTCCTTAAAACTTATGGATCTTATAATACAATTTTATAAGGAACTTTTATAATTAAAATTATATTTAAGCAACTTTGGATCTCTGGAATGAAAACCCCAAATGATCAACATTAATAATAATAATCTCATAAATAAAAAAATATATTATAAAAAAATGGATGATAATAAATAAAATAACATTAATAATCCTATATAATATTAAATTAACATATGTAATTCAGTTATCTATAAGGTTAGAATAGTATCCAATCCAAGTCTGGATTTGGGTAAGGAGTTTTCAAAAGAAATATAAGGAAGTTCAGCAAACAAAAGGAGTTCATATGTAAAATTCCAATTAATAAAACAATAACATTTCAAAAAAAATTTGTTATGGTTATGTTGATCATGAATAAAATACATGGTACGTACACTGATGATTTAAATTATGTTAATTTTAATAAATAATAATAATTTTTTATAGTTGAAAGATAAAATAAAATCAAGGATTTCATAAATGAGAAAGAGGTTTTGTGTTCTAACAATAATAATAACAAATTTCAATGCTTAAAAATCAAAAAAATTTATTAAAATAAACCTTTATGACATTTATAATAAGTAATGATTCTATCATCAAGGAATTGAGTGATGATCCTAATATTATAGAACTGTGATGAGAAATCTAAAATTCATTGTCAGTCAAATTGAAACCCAATTTAAGGACCACAAGGAGTGATCTAAAGTGATATAGAGGTCAACCTAAGTTGAGAGGTGAAAATTATCACCTTAGGGAGTGGATAACTTATGAAGGAATAAAATAATAAAAATTCAATAACAAAATTATGTAGAAAAATAAAGTAAATAAGATAAATGACTAATGAGGATGTAAAGGAAATTGACAAGGAAGTAAGATAAAAAACCCCACCACCATACAAATCACCACTACCATTATCCTAAACTAGAAATAATTAAAGAATAATGGAGTAAGTTTAAAGAAAATTTTAGTAAACTTTATATAAATATTTCCTTTAAATATGCTTAATTCATACGATGTTCATGAAAGCGTTAGTTTTGAACATGAAAAGGCTTAATTAGAAGGGTAAAATACCACTTATAAGAGAGTGTTCAGATGTAGTGTCAAGGAGTTTATCAAAGAATAAATATGATTTTGATGGTTTGTCTATTCTTATTAATATTAGATCTTATGAATTTATAGAAATTTTTTTTGATTTAAATACGAATGTAAAAATAATTTCATACAAAACTTTTAAAATCTTGGGATAGGAGGATATGAATATTATCAAGGTTCTTCTTAAATAAACAAATACAAAAATAATATATTCATGAGGTTTTATGGGGAATGTATTAGTTAAAGTGGATAAATTTAACTTTCTTCTGTATTTTCTTATACTTAAGAAGGATGAAGAGAGAAAAATCTTATAGTTAGAACACAATTTTTTAAAATGAGATAAACCTAAATGGATTTTCAGAATGGATAATTAAATTTTAGAGTTAATTATGAGAACGTGAAGTTCAATATGCATCAGGTGGTGAAAAAAATATTATAAAGAAGAAGAGGTTTTGAGTGAGGATAACAAGTTAGAAGTTAAGGATATTGTTTTCATTGATGAAAGAGAAGAAGAATTAATTTTTAGGAAGAAATAAAAGGGAGAAATATATGAAAATTAAATAAAAAAATTTGGTTAATTGGAAGGAAAATGAATGCTCGAAAAAAATTGTGAAACTGAAGATAAAATTGGTCCAAAAAGTTTAGTTAGTTCATGAATTAATATTTTATTTTTAGGATTAAATAAATATTGGTGTAATAATCTGATATAGTAGGAGAAAGTTCTACCTCGCGGAAGAGTAAATCTATTTCATATAAAATAATAAGTCTCATAGATGTGGGAGAGATTCAACTTGGATTATTCATTGATCTAGATTGGGTAACTTATTTTCATTATTATATTACTTGAAAATTTCAGGTCATGTCTAATAAAAAAGATTTAAAAAAATACTTACATAAATAAACTCAAGTTTTTTATTTTATTTTTTAAAATTGTTTTTTAGGATTTATTTTAGGACGCTCTAGGATAATGAAATTCAATCACTCTATATTTTTTATATTTAATAGAATGAATCAGGTTTTTTTAATTATATATTTTGATTTTATATATAGAAAAAAATTATAAGAAATATAGAATAATTATGAGCATCAAATGATAGGGAACTATTTTTTATAAATTATTTATACTTTTATATTATTTTAATTTTATAATTAATATATAAATTTTAAGAGTAGGAAATTGTGTTTCATGTTTAAAATTTTTCTATATTTTTTAACTATGAAATATGTGTTTCTTAGAAAAACCATCATACTTTATTTTAAAATTTATTTTTTATAATTTTAAAGGAGTAAGATGATGGATGGATAAATAAAAATAATTATGAAAATATTCATTCTATTAATCATGATTTGAGAATATTGACTTTTTTTGTAAATAAAAGTTATAACATGTTTTTATGCCATAATTTCTTGAAATATATATCCATGGACTAATTATTTTTATTCATGTGATAAGTAGATAAACAAGGTTTTTAATTCCCATTTTTTGATAATTATTCTAAACCATTTAAATTTTTTTCTAATAACATATTTCTTGAAATATGTAAAATAAAAGAATTTTATTTGTTTCTTAATCAAAAATATTGAATATAAATCAAATTAAAATTATTGAGGCATTATTTATTTTTAACCCCTTAACTATTGAGTCCACCTTTGCATTACATACTTATTTAAGCCCTTATGAACCATACGTAGTTATTAGAAAATCCACATTATAAGTTTATTTTTCTTTTACTTATCTGATATTATTGGTCAGAGTAGAGTTCTCAAGAGGGGGTGAATTGAGTATCTATAAAAATTTCTATTTGAAAAGTATTCTTACAAGGTTACCCAATAAAAATAAATACAGCCCAGTTAATCAAAGTAATACGGTTATGAAAGTATGATTGTTTAAATAACTTCTCAGAAGATTGATTAATTCTCAGTAATCTTAATATCAGTTATTAATATTATATTTGAAGCTATTATAATAAGGAAAAAAATTATAACTTCTTTCTAAGATTAACTATCAAAGAAAATTTTGTTATTTGTAAATTATACAATAAAATAGAGAAAACTAAATCAAAAAACGCAGAAGATATAAGACAAGTGGTTCAGTCTCAAGACAAGACATAATACACTACACATGGTGATCACCTACCACCAAGAAGTTTATATTAATAAACTTGATCCACAACCTGGATCAGGGTAAACAACAGTTCACAGGACTATCAAATTCACACGACCCCTTCCACAGTTCTTCATGGGTATAAACAAATAGGTCACATAGGGACCTCTTCCACACTTATCTGTGGGAGTAAACAAGGGAAAAAGGATTTTACAGGAAGGATATCTTGCATCATCCAATTTAATGATGGAGACAATGTATATTTTTATATAGACACGCACACACTAATCAAAAGATAAAAAGTAATACAAAACAAAAAAAAAGATGATGATATAATGTTATAATTGCTCTGATTG
Organism: Viscum album; assembly: GCA_963277665.1. Lineage (NCBI taxonomy): Eukaryota > Viridiplantae > Streptophyta > Magnoliopsida > Santalales > Viscaceae > Viscum > Viscum album. The sequence goes on from OY728140.1 coordinate 1,150,700,247, forward strand.
TTAGTCTATGCAGCTCTGGACTTCTTGGATGAAGAAGATGCAAGAATTGAGTCCTCTTGTGAGAAACATACTATCGCAAGTCTGGTGCTTTGGTTTCTAGTTAGATCGGGCTCGTGTTCTTTGTGGAGTTGGTATTGCGAATATGTTCTTGACTCTGATCTATGGTATCTAATATTTTTGGATTCGAGAATGCTTCATGTGTTATTCATATGTATTGAGTTTCTTGTGTCAGTTCTTTCCTTAATAATAATTGTGCTTCTTCGTTATCGCATTCTCTCTTTGTTTCTGGGCCACACTCCTCTTTTTATTCTTTGAGTGCATGTGTTGGATCTAATAGGATACATGTATTCTTCACTTCGTACCTCATACTATCAGGTGACATGTCTACAAAGAAATATTAATTATGTTAGTGCATTTAAAATACTCAGATTTGACCATTATAAATTAAATTAAAAATGAAAAAACAGATTAAAGAACTGTGTCACAATCTATCTAGAAACAGTGTCACTTGGAAACGGTGTCTCTATAAAATGGTGTCTCCTTCTTTGCCTTTGAGTGGTGAGATAGTTATGATGATATAGTTTTATAGAGATAAGGAATCAGTGTCATAGATGCGGTGTTAGAATCACGGTGTCTGGTCCTTTTCCAAACTTCAAAAGGTGTATCAACAAGGAACCAGTGTCGCAAACTTCAATAGATATGAAACTGGTTTCGGTGTCTGGTCATAGTTTCTGGGTCACGATGTATGTTCATGGTGTCTGGGTCATGGTGTCTAGTCACATTGTCTGGGTCATGGTGTCTGGGTCACGATTTCAGGTCACGTTGTCTGGGTCATGGTGTCTGGTCACGGTGTCTGGTTCCTTTTCTAGAAAAACATAATCGGTGGAAGAATTACAGTTTCTCAGACATATTCAAATATCTGTAAATAGACTTAAACAGTGATTTTCATAGAATGGATTATACTTATTAATTTATCAGTGAAATACATTATAACACAAATTAAAGATAGTTTACAATAATCAAACATTACACTTAAGATCTTGGATAGGTTTATTTAAAGAATAAATAAATAAACCATATATACACATGATTTGAGATAGATTAAACAGGATTAACAAGATTTATAGAATGTATAGGATTTGTGATCATTAAAACATGATTAACACATGATGATTCCAACAATATCCCCCTTTTTATCAACACAAATCATGTGAGTGAGATATCTGTTCTTAGTGGATGTGTCTCTCCCATAGTGTGAATTTAGAGAGCATGTCTATCCCCCTTTTGGAATTATCAAAAAGTGTACAATATTAAATAAGAGAATAGATGAGAAGAGTTCACAATGCATTAGATAGAGAAAAATGTTTCATTAAAAATAGTAAGAAACAAAAATACAACAGTATCCCTATCAAAAGATAGTTTTCACTATTCTTCAGCACCGGTTGTCTTCTCATTTCCCTTGGTAGTAGCATCACTAGAAGACATAGGAAAATATTTAGAAGTGGAAGAAAGAAGTGAACCAACTGACAGAGAAGGTAAAGGGAGCCCTTCAAAAACCTAAGGGGCTAAGGAAGGTTTGGTGGAATACCGAGGCAATTTTTGGTCAAGGATAACAGATCTGATCTGACTCAGAGCCTAAGATATATAAATAAGAGTAAAGGAAAATCCATGGAATGAGGAATAAGGTAAACCAGGTTGCAAGGGTGCAGCTGTAGGATCCAAAATAGTACTGCTCTTCACATGAAGATAAGGCCTCAATAGCTTGATGAATTCAGCAATAATCTCACCACCATACTGCATCACTTTCTCGAAGTCATCCTTGTTCTCCATGAACTTTTCCAACAAGGGAGTGAAATCCTTTAGATTTTGAACTTGAGTTTTGAAAGATTGAGTAACAGGAGGAATTTTTAGATTATCAACATAGTACTTGAAATGGTTTTTCATATCATGCTTATAGAAAATCCTATTGAAGTAGAAATCCACCTTCTTAGTAATTTCTTCTATAGAATCATTTTCAATCTTAGAATTATTTCTCACCAAATAAAGAACTCAGACACTATTCTTGACAACCAAAGATAGAGACTCTTTTTCAAAGCCACTGAGCATAGACTAAAGTTCTTCTTTAACTACTGTTCTAAGAAGATCATTGTCCAAGGAAGGTTGAGATGATTTTCCAAAGGTACTAGAAACTGTAACAGCTAATGTAAGAGAATTCAGTTGATTCATAAATTTCTAAAGGTATCCCTTATACTCATCTGTCAACTTGTAAATACCAATAACAAGATCATGCAAGTTGATCCCACGTCAGGATAAAGATGAAACATGTAAGTCAGAAACCTCCAATATCCACTTCTTAAACTCAGAAGCAAGATGAAACTTGTAAGTCAGCAACCTCCAATATCCACTTCTCAAACTCAGAAGCAAGTTGATCCCATGTCTGAATGTACTCCTCAATGCCGATTACCCCTCTATTGAAACCCACTACCAGAATTGAGTCATGTCTGTCAATACATAAAATTTTTTCCTTATTAAGGGACACCTCAAGTGACCTCCCCATCATCTTGGCTACCTCCTCCTCAGTTTCATTGAGAATCAATACCTACTCCATCACCACTTATTCAAAACATAAAAGGAGCATCGAGTCTCCATCACCCTATTTCCCTGGACCATGAAGTTTCCTAGAATCCTTTTACCTCTTCTTTTCCTTCATCTTCTTTACAGAGTGAGTCTATAAAGGAGGAGCTAATGAAGACTAATCCTTCTTCCCTTTCATATTTTCAAAACCCCTATTACTACTTGGTCTTGAATCCTCCTTCGATGGTTGATCATGTTTACTCCCTTTGGCAGACTGCACTTCATCCCTGACTCCCTCACCTAGGGTAGTGGATTCAGAATTCACATCAGCCTATAGAAGGCCTTCAAACCTATTGTGTAATGAAACTAATGTAGGAATCGGGTTCAGACCCCTTCCCACATTCACCATTTGAGCTTCCCTTCCAGTTATATCACCACTACCACCCAAATGAGTAATCTCCATACCCAAACCAGCCTTCACATCCAGTGATATCCGGACAATAGTCTCATCTTGACTAGGTTGTAAGAAGCCACACCCCATGAACTGAGGCTACTTGAAAAAATACCTTAAAACCACACCCTGTATAGCGCAAATTTTTTGTACCATAGGACACTCCTCATTGATTTTAGATTGATATTCACCTACAGGTCTATACTGACCATGTCTAGCAACTGCATGACAATACGGCACCGTGACTGACCTACTCACACCACTGAGATCACCTCTCAATCCTCTAAAAACTTCTTAGACTTTCATATCAGGAGACAAATCCATTGGCTACTCCTGCCTCACCTTGTTGTCTACACAAGAATTGAAAAGGCCCAAGCCAACTAAATTTGTGTTATCCCCCTTATCCTCATAGAATGAACAACTATTGTGAGTTTTAAGGCTATCACAAAGTGATGCCTACCCTGTTAATTGATGTTTGGTGACCCTCGAAGTAGAGGCATTGTGCTTTATAGTGATCTTGGGATCATTCACAAATCCCTCTATCTAGATCACAATTTCCTTTCCACATAAATTCCCACCTTCTACATTAGTTTCCACAACCCGCGCTACTACTGTTTTACCCCCATCCCGGCTCCTCAATTTTCCCTTGATCTGATTCGATCCTCCTGACACTGAGGGTTCAACACCCTACCTTTCCAAATCCTGGAACTAAATTGTGCCAGCTACTTCCTTCCTCATTAGCTTTGAAATCTTCCCCTGGTGTCCACCCCATCTTCATGTGTTGTTCACATAACCCAGCCACTGGTAAGAAGAGCAGAAATCCACCCACCACTCATAGAAAACTGGTTGTTTACACCTGATCTTCTCACCGGCTTCTATCCACACATATTCAACCGATTCTCTCGACACGTCGACCTCCACACACATCCGTGGATTGATCGGATGAAAGACAGCGGTGGTACCTGAATCGACATAAGGAAATCGGCCCACCACATTCCCTAACATGTGAAAAATAGTAGTATTCTTAAATGGAAGATGTATTTTAGGAAGACTTACCCAAATCAAAATTGTAGGAGAGTCGTGATTGAGATAGAAATCATAGATCCACTGAGCCAGATGAAAACCATAGTCACCGCACTTATTGGGAGCACATGATAGAGCACGAACAAGGTCCTCCATCGAAGAGCATCGCACCATCAAGTTCCTCTTATCTATTAGACTGACTACCGCTCGATCATGAAGCCCCCAAAAATCGAAGACAAAGCTGTCAAAGTCATCCATCGAAGGTCATTTTCTCTTAAACCTTGAAACTGGAGTTAGATTAAGGAACCTCTACGCCTCTATAAACTCCAATGCTGATAAAGGAATCACCGGTGTGCCATCTCGAAAACCAAGTACCTTTAGATCTAGGTTTATTGAGGGGAACCTCATAATAGAATTGGTTTTGGTGAAAGGATTGAAGACGTGCCACCGTCCATTACGAGGATTCCGAGTATCCTCCCCCCTCGCGCTGATTAGTAGTAGAGGGGGGAGCGTCGCCGACCCCATTAGGGTTTCACCATGAGAAGAGTCGACCCCCATCATAGAAACCACACGGGATCCCTCACCTGTAGTATTACATGGTGTTGTGATACTTGTCATTCAAATAATTAATAATAATAAATTATAATATATCATTCATGGGGTAGAAGATCAAATAGAAAATTATCAATGAAAAAATATCCACAATCCAACCTAAATACATTTCCATAAACAAACAATATTGAATACTCCCACATTCTCTAAAATACCCAAATAATCTCAATAATTTAGATATTGTTCCATTAAAAATAAATTAGAATAATTTAGTTATAAAGTATAGATAAATCCAAATATCATATCCCTGCCTTGATGGAGAATCATTTCCAATTCATAGGTTCATCAATGCCATGGGTTTCGATCATAGTTGTCATTGTGAATTAAAAACTTGCATCCACCTTGAAATACATTGGTGGATCCCCTAAAAAGTGGATCTCTGATCCCTCTTATTCTCTATAGGGATATTTTTTGGAAAAAATTGATAGGCCAAGGCTAAAATACATTAATAGGAATTTATAACTCATGATTAGGTTTACCAATATTTAAATAAAAGATCCAAACATACTTGATCAGTGATTAAACACTCGAGTACATTATTTATACCTTACATATATAATACATCTCATTCTAGACATAATCACAGCATCATAATTTTCATATAAGATTATTTTTTAGATATATCATTGTCCTTGTTTGTGGGATAAATATTTAATTAATTAATAAACTTTAAAAAAAACCTTAAAATTAGAGTAGATCAAAATTCTACCGAAAATTATCCTAGGGATTATACATTTCACCTCTAAAATTAATGAAACCATTATAAACTTCTTCCAAGGTTTTTTTCTAGGTTAAATTTACCATTATACTAATTTTGAGGACCTGGGAGTTTAGAACTCAAAAAACAAGCTGAGTATCTGTTAGTAAAAAATCTAGGTTGCTTCATACTATTAACATTTTTTATTATTACTAAGGAGATAAGTGAGGGAAGCTTGCTTCATGTGTTTTTTAAGAACAATAGTATTGTAAAAGGAGTAATTTTAAGAAGTATCATTTGTGATATTATAATTGTACAAAAAAATCACATTGCAATTTCATGGCTTCTCACTAAAAAGGGAAAAAAGATGAGAGAGAATATTTCAGAATTTCCATTATTTGATTTGTGAGAATATAAGATATAAAAATAGGAAAACGAGTTTAAATGAGTGATTTATTTTGAAAGATAATTGGATGAGGAATTATTAATAAATTTTAATTGTGAATCATGCATTATAAGTAAGAGATTAATCTCTTTTTGGAGTTTTTAAAAATTTCATGTCAATACCCACTAACCCTTAAATTCAGAAAAGCATTTTCAAAATTACCCATGATTAATATTGTCACGATCCCATCCCTCCAAACATACTCCCCCTAATCCATTAGTAAATAATAGAGATAATTATCTATGAATCTCTCTCTAATAGGCTACATATTAGTGACTAGAATTGAGGGTATATAAATCACACATATTGGAGGCATTAAATGCATATATAGTTCAAGGAATAGGATATAATCTAAGAATCCACCAACCAACTCCATGTATAAATATAGAAAAAAAACCCAATACATGTAATGTCATACAAAAACTAAAACAACTGAAAAGTGCCAAAGTAAATTCTTGATAGTGACCATGAGGCTCCAACCACTCTTGAAAAACTTCCATGAGTAATTCCAAGATATATCACCAATCAAATCCTATAAAAATGAAAAAATTTCTTTATATATATATGGTGAGTATAACATGTATACTCAGTTAGATAATCCTTTAAAACTCTCGTGAAAAAACTGAAAAAAAAACATACTAAATCCTGGTGAATAAAAAAATGAAACCAACTCATAGCTTAAATAGGTAAAAATATTTTTTATCATCATCGGAATTTCTCACTCACTGAGTAATAAATATAAGTAATCCATTCTATATAAAAATCATAAATACTAGTTCCTCGATTCAACTTACCCACTGGTTTGTCGCTCTCATTCCCCAATGACCCATATCTTATGTTAATCCCTCCCATAAGTCATAATTCACCTCATGTAATCATATAAATCATTATATATCCTTGGTATCCTAGAACAACCTCATCATCATCATTTCTTCCATAACCAAGTGTATTCCCAAAATCCACCACATCCTATGTAAATTTATTATACCTCAAATCATCATAGACCATGAAAATACACCTATGAAAATACATAACTACCATGATCATATACAAATATGTGTTATACGTCAATTCATTATATCCTTCACATAAATTTATAATAAAATAGAGAGTAATAAAAACATAGGTAGGAATGCACCCTATACCATAGACCATTATAGTCTAGGATATTCTTACATATAATAAAATCTAAAGTGATTTGGAGGAAGAAAAAGAAGTAAGTCATCCACTCTCTCTCTATCCTGGATATTAGAGAAAACAGCCCCAAAAAATTTAGGTGTTGGATATCCTACTGACATGGGTGGTCAAGCATATAAACTAGAAAATGTAGAATATATTTCCTATAATAACAATGGGGGAAACTACCTAGTATTAGACCCATATGTCACTATTTTTGTGTAAGAAACTCTATTATTACCACTAAGTACAAGATCTCAACAAGCATACAAGTATCAAGTTCATTGTTAATTATTTAATCAAGCAGAATTAATATTATTCATAATTAATTTCCCTGATCAATACTTTAATCTTATTAACCAAGTTTTATTAATACCATAATTTTCCATGATTATATTCTCAGGTATTTCATCATAATATGATATCACTAAAATCCAACCCCATTATTTTATTAATTCATTTAACATTTTATAAATTATCTTGATACTCTAGGAATCACCCTAGGATACCATAATAAAGATGCATTTTTTGTGAATAGATTAAAACTACATAAAGTATTGGGATATCATAATAAATATATTTGTTCATATATCCATCAAATAAGAATCAAGAAAGAATATACTGTTGTGAAATACCCACTCTAAACTATCCTAACTGCCCTAATTTCAGTCTAGCACTATTGTATATAGCATAGTCTGTCTCTCCATTACTATTATTGACCATCAATGAAACCCTAGGCTCCCAATACATTTCTCATAAAATCTCCCAACCATAATAGGTTATCAAATAATCACATCAAGTCAAAAAAAAATCTTTAATCATACTATAGCATACATACATATTAGACATATTTTCAGTATGCATTAAAGTGTAACTAAGGCCATGGAATAAAGTTATTCATGCCTCTATTAAATAATAATTGCATTATTCATCCCAAAACATTTATATTTAGAAAATAACAATTTTAATTACCATATTTAATTAACTAACTTTTTATGCATAGGGTTTCTGTATCAAGAAACCTATAGGCAGCAGCTAACCATAGCTAGGAATCATCACAATTTGGCTCTAAGAATTATTCAAATAATGATATGGTTTTTATAAAAAATGTTGATTAATTATAATGCATCTTTCACCAATCATTTAATATTATCAAATTTATGTTGTTAACCAATTTTTCAACATATAAATCATTTTAAATATCAATAGTAACACTTCCAACAAATATAGAACAATATCTAATAAATCAATAGGCAATATAAAAAATCATAAAACCCATGCAATCACAAAGTCTCGGCCATTTTTCTAACCCCGCATCATGAAATATAAATTATCTAAGACATGTGATAATTCTATTTTTTCAATTTAATAAAAACCAAAATTATAAAATTATAATTTATATTATAAAATAATAAAAAATAATACCATTTTATAGGATTTTGTTTATTTAAATTTCATATTATGAATTTATGTCAAGCATTTACAAAGGATTATCCATTTTATCCTTCTAAGATAATTTCAAGAATTCATGAAATGAGAAAAAAAATAATTTGGTGCATGTTATTTATAGATTCTTATGATAATAATATTTATCTATAGAATGTGATATTATATTTATTTAAATTCCTAGAACAATAATAATATTAAATAATGTTATATTTCATGTTTTTTATCTCTCCTCCCCCCTTTACAAATTTTCCAAGATTATTAAATAATTATTCATGTGATTTTCATATTATTTTCTTTATTAAGGTTAATAAAATTGGTTTAGGTAGAGAAACAAAATCATGATTAAATAATACCCCACACAAAACCAAATAGATGAATTAGATCCCTTACTTTATGATAATCTTTCACAATTTCACTGCACCAAAAATAGAGGAGGAGAAGGGGGTTTGTGAGCAAGATAAAAAATTGAAAGAAGAACTCGATCAATTGAAAAAGTATTAGCATAAATTTGAGAGGGTAAGTTGGATTGTCTAGAATTTAGAGAGAGAAAAAAAAATTAATGAGGGAAAGAACTTTCATTTTATAAATAAATATATATATATCTAATTTATTTTTAAAAACCCAATCAATATTCCTTTTAATTCAATATTAATCTATTTTATATTTAATCCCATTTAAATCCTCCCTCCCCAAATGACTCATTTAAAAACTCATAATATTATAAAATTAAGAGATATAAATTATATTAATTATTTCAGGTCTTAAATCCCACAATTTAAGATTTTATCTTTACTTTTTCATTAAAAATGGTATTTTATGTCATTCTGGAAAAACTAAGAAAAACAGGAATTTTTGGGCTTAAGGGGATGACTGACCAAGAGGTTTGATCATAAAAATAGACCATGAATATAAACCAAAATAAATAAATGAGTGAACACTTTGATCGATCATACGACATTGATCGACCACATAAACAAATTAAGGATCGATCACACAACCAAAGGATCGACCACACAAAGGGAAGGATCAACCGCATGATAAAGGGATTGACTTCACGTCCAAAGAATTTACCATATGACCAAGGGATCAACCATAAAAAATAAAGGATTTATTGAGCATCCGATGGATTGACCTCAATAAAAACCCAATCAATTTTAAAAACAAACCAAGAAACTATAAGAACAAAACCAGTGAATACATGAACAACTCAAGAAATTGCAAGAACAACTCAAATGACTATGATAAAAAAACATATAAATTAAAGATTGAAATATCCCTAATAAACCTCTATGAACCTCTAATAATAAAAATAATACAATAGTTTCAAAATTCTAGGACCTTACATCTGATACCTCTCAAAAAATTCCCATCCTTGAACATTTAAAACTGACCCAGAAAGAAGAGGAAGGGGTCCAAAAAAACAACCCTATGAGATACCTCTCAAGGATCTCACTAAAACATGAACACATCCACCCCACTAAGGGGAAGTAAAAAAACTTTAAATATCATCAAAACAACCTTGAAACACAATCATGAGGGAGATACCACTCAAATAAGTTCATGTCCAAAAATAAGCATCAAACCAAAGAAGATAAATGATCTCATAAAATTGCATGAAGTCAAACACATAATCTCAATAAAAGAGAGAAAAAGATAATAAACAAGGAAAATCAACCCCAAAAAAAACTTGGGATGCTGACTTTATATCTGTAACTCCATCTCCAAAGTATATTCCTCCAAGACACTATGTCTCCACAGGACAAAAACCAAAGGAATATCACGCTCGAGCAACACCATCTTATAATGATCTTGATTCTCAACAGGTCATTACACAAAGATCTCATCATATTCAATATATATTTTATCTTAATTATTTATATTAGAATAATTATAAAGATATTAGTGATGTTGTTACATGTTGTGATGCCTCATGAAGTCCCGGGTAGTGAAAATCATGGGAAATTTGTTCCCAAAAGTGTTTGAGAGATAAAAATGTAATTTATCCTTTGATATGACCTCAGATAATTTTTGTGATTATTATATTGGTCTTAGAATAGGTTTCTACCCTAGGAAAGTAGTTTTATTGAAATATGATCCATTTTAATTTTCATGGAATATTTAATATAAAATTAATTAAAGATTAATTTATTCACGCATGTTCATTCGGTGGTATCTTTTAAAAGAAACATCGAATTGAGATTCTATCTCCATAGTTTAGTACATTTGGGGGTTCTAGGTTAGGCACGAGCCCATTATGAGTACTGAGACTAGGACCAAACCCCTTTTCTTTTCTTTTTCTTTTACTTTTACTTTTTTCTTCCTTTTAATTTTTTTCCCTCTTCCCATCTCCTTTATCTTACCATGTACACCCCCATGGAAATCGCCCTTTTGGATCATTAGTTGGGAGAGGGAGAGAAAAGGAGATAAAGGAGGCTTTTTTTTCCTTTGGATCTCATCTATAGGTAGATTGAGGCCCGATGGGTGCTTGGAATATATTTGGGGCAAGGCTTGGGTGATTTCCACCTGAAGGTAGGCCTGTTTTATGTTTTTCAATAATTCTTATATTGTATTTTTTTTAATCCTTTTTGGGTTTTTAGGGACCATGAAAGGGGTTTATCTAGGATTAATCAGGGAGAAACGGTGGTTTCATACTATTTTGGGTGTTTCCCATTCAGTAGAACCTGTGTACACTATGTGTAGTTCAGATAACACATACCATGTGTTCTTTCTATTCGAGGAAGATGGGTTTTGGGGAATAAACACCATGTATAGGGGAATACACCATGTAATGGTGACTCAAGGAGTGTTGGGGGTACATGGTCATGGAGGGTACATGGCCATATCCCATGTGGGGTAAAAATATAGTAGTTGTGTATTATTCTTGGCTAGACCCCACGTGGGGGTATATAGTCATGTACATAGATAGAAACCCTATGAGGGGTACACACTATGTATGGGTGGTACACATCATGTAGTTAGGAATTGTACACTGTAACGACCCGAAATTTTGAATAAATCTTGTTTCCTAATTTTATGTTTTATTTTATTTTATTTTTATACTCAACAAAAATGTTTCATTTGATAACATGAGTATAATTAAAATGAGACCATTGGGTTTTGACTAGTATATGAACATTGGTCAATATAACCACTGGAAACTAAATGTTTTGATTATTTTCTCTAAATACAAGTAATCTTGGTTAATTATTATAGAATGAAGATTAGATGGCCTCACCCAGTAGTCTTGAACCGATCGAAGACCATCTAACAGAACTTGGGAAGGAGGTACCACCACTGGGATTTGCTCTGGACCAAACCCAAGCCGAAATTCATCGTGTGAAGCTAGAACGGAATTGCCTCTGTGAGAAGTTCAACCTGATAGAAATTACTACCTGTGCGATGTTGGCCGAGCCTCCCTTGGATTCTCTCACCTTAGCACACCTTACAGTTAGGTCCTATGTTGGTGTGATAATGGGTTATGTAAGGAGACTGTAACTGCCTTGTTTAACCCTTTGTTTTAAATAAAAATTTTGATTTCTTCTTATGATGAAGTTTATGAATTTTCAAATGTCCGTATAAATATAGTATGCATATTTTTTTATGAATTTTAGAAAAAGGATATTTTAAAAATGTTTAGGTATACCTTAAATAATTAAAAATGTGTAATGATTTTCAAAAAATGGTCTTCTATAATTATGTTCAGTACGAAATTTAGACTCTAATAAGATCAACTTGATTTTTGATGAATAGTAAATTATGAATAGTGATTTTATGCTTAGGATTAGTAATGTGACCAAATGGATTAGTAATCTCACTTAATGAAAGTATTAATATAATCTAGGCACCTTGATTAAGTAATGTGATTCAATAAAATGGTTAAATAACAGTTTCATAAATTATTATTCAAGTATTAGTTTTTTTAGGTGAATAGTGTTTTTTTAATTAAAAATTAAATTAAAAATATTTAGAAAATTATTTTTATAAAATGGATTTCATTTTTGAACTCAGAGCATCAATATTATATTAAGGTAATTTTTGGGGATTTTTCTGAAAAAAATGAATTTTCGGTGAATAGTGTATTTATTTAAAAAATAAATTAAAAATATTTAAAAAATTATTTTTATAAAATAGATTTTATTTTTGAAATCAGAGCATTGATATTTGGTTAAGGTGAAATTTTGGGATTTTTCTGAGAAAGTTGAAGTTTCAGTGAATAGTAAAAATACAGTTTTAGGGTTTCAGTATGTTTAATGACATCATAACTGTGTCATGATGATGTCATGAGATATTTTATGGTTTGGCCGACCAAAGGTGATAAATTATTGTATGGGGGTCCCTATGTGGCCTAACTCCATGGGAAATACCATGGGAGAGCACATGGTTTTGAGAAAACCACTTTTGAGGTGTCCCTTGGCCATTAATGCCTTGTCCCCTCACTTTCCCTATAAATACCAAGCCATCCTCTCATCCATTTCGACTCCCCACTCTCCCCCAACGATGTTTTGGTCTCATTACCTCCCAAGGAGTCCTCCCAAGGTGCCCCCAAGCCCTCAAGGTCCCAACCTTTGAGTTTTAAGAGTTATGTTTTAAGGTAAGGGATCCAACCTCTCTCTTTCTTTTCAAGAAATCTATTTTATGTAATTTATTTTAGTCTCCATGTTCTTATGTTAAAGGATGTTATTTTATAATCCTCTTACTTTCCTTTTCATGTTAATATAATTAGAGATCCCCTCTTACTCTCATTATTTCGTTTTATGAAGTTTTAAGTGGAGCCTTTAGGCTGCTGAAATATTTGTAACAGATTCTTTCTCCCTTCTCATTTTTCAAGATCTATTTTCATGTAAAGTATTTCAAGTTACTTTTTATTACGTTGGGGTATGATCTATAAATTTATCATACTGATATTTTATGATCATATGATGAGATACCCCATTTTATCTCTTCAATTCAGTATTTTGATGTTTTAAGTGGCGTCGTTAGGCTGACGAATTTTTAAGTGGTTCTTTCACCTTTCTCCTTTTTCAAAGTTCTAATTCCATGTCAAGTCTTGAAAGTTTCTTTTTATTATGTTGGGGTATGATATATAAATCTATAATACTTATCTTTTATGTTCATTTGATGAGAGACCCTATTTGATCTCATCAATTCATTTTTGTTGAAGTTTTAGTGGCGCCGTTAGGCTGCCGAATTTCTAAGGGGTTCTTTCACCCTTCTCGTTTTCAAGATCTAATTTCATGTAAAGTCTTTCAAGTTCCTTTTTATTATGTTGGGGTATTATCTCTATATATATCATACTGATCATTTATTTTCATATGATGAGAGACCCTATTTGATCTCGTCAATCCATTTTTGGAAGTTTTAAGTGACGCAGTTAGGCTGCCGAATTCTCATAAGAGTAATCTTATTTTTGTCTTCCTTTCAAGTTCTTCGTTTCATATGGTATATCATTCAAATTTCATTAACATGTTCTTAAATACTATATATTATGTGCCCCTACTGTTTTATGTATCATTTTTGTGTGGGTGACCCATGTCCCCTCTCTTTTCAATGTTTTCTAAAACCATGTATCATAGACGTTATGCTGCATAGTTTTCGTCTCAAAATGCCTCCCTCTTTATCTCAAAATTATTTTATGTTATTAAGTGAATACTAAAATCTTTTATTTATACAGGGGTATTCACATATATATCAAAATTTTCTATTTTAAATTCTGGGATTTACATACATGAAACCCGCTTTCCCTTTTCCATGGGTTTAAAGTGACATAAAGATCATGTCTTTAAAGCAGTTTTTAAAATGTTATGATTATGAAATGAGACCCATTTCTTTTATGATATATTTGTTGTTTATGAAATTATTGATGATGATATATGTGGCTCACATGATAATAAATACATTTCAAGGGTGCGCCCAGATAGTGCTCTAATGCATTGGGTAAAGACTTAATCTCTAGAGATGACATTTTAGACTAATACCTTGGTAAATAACCTTGGTAATTTTTAATGACACCTTGGGGATGGACCTTGGTGAAACGAAAATGATTGTCAATATTAAATGTTTCAAACACATATTCAAGTTATGAAAAATGTTATTTTTATTATGATATATCTCATTATTTCTTTCTCATGCTTTAAAGTTCTTTTCATGACCTTATTGAAGTATCTCAAGTTCACATGTAAAATGTTTCTCTTGTTTCCCTTACTGGGCCTTCTGCTCACCCTTTATTTTGATGTATGTCCCTAGGTTATGAGATGCAGTAATGAACCTAGGATGAACATGAGGAGAATCCTTTCAAGTGTTAAAGAATAATGTTTTATGTTTCATGTTTTAAGTTCATGTTTTCCAAGACACTAAACCTTAAAGATCCTCGATTTTGTAAAATGTAATGAAAGTTTATGTGATAAAAAGGTGGGATGATATATACACACTGAGTGGGGATGAGGTACACAGGAAAGTACCCCATGTAAGGTACATGCTATGTATAGGGTGCACACACTGTGTACTTTAGGGAAGTAAAAACTGACCAACTGGTGGAACATGAATCGGGAGTACCTTTGGGGATACATGCCTTATACCTAAAGTACATGTCATGTGATTTTCCTTTCATGGTGTTTTTTTCTTATTTTTCATCCTATAGTTATAATTGGATTTATGAGTAGTCTATTCTTAGTTTTTTTTAATATAGATCACAATGGTGGAGTCCTTTGTAATTTATAGGATTCTTGGATTTTTTTCTGGATGGGAGATAATTTGCTTGAGGATTTATTTGGGGTTTGTATTTAGAATCCTCTTGGCGGTTGGGTTTTGAGTTTCAAGTCTTGGGTGAGGGTGTGATCTCATTTGTTGTCTTGGGTTTATGGAAGCCAGACCAGTTTTGTTTGAGATTATTTTGGATGGATCCCAAAAGTATGGACTAATTAGTATCTATAAAGATATCTTGGTTTGTCCCTATGTGTTAAGATTGGTTGATCATGTTTAGAGTAGTTGAGATTTAGATCCTAGGTTTGAGGACCATATCTATTAGATAATTTGGTTTTTATTGACACCATGTGATGGAAATTATGTCTAAGTGACATGGTGATGTTGGCATAAGTCTGAGGGACTCTTTAAGATTCCATTGTAGTTGAGTTAGTACCTATGGATGTATTGTTTTCTAAGAAGACTGGTTGAGGTTTTCATACATGGGATTTTCCTTAATGTTTCATTATACTGAGGAACCCTATTAGGAATTTACTTTAAGGTGGTCACGAAAACCATTATGAATTCTCTTGTAGATGTGTTTTTATTTGGATACCCTTTTTGGCGTGTTGTTGATCAAGGGTTAGAAAGAGGCCACTAAGGGCCAGTTTAGATTTTTCCAAATTGGGTGTGACCCATATATTTGGATGAGATAGAGAAACCCCTCATATGGTGTCCTTCTCTTATTGTGGAATTAGGACTGTTGTGGATCTATGGATTGGCATGACCCAACTTCTTAGGTGCATCAATGTAGTCCCTAGTTGGATGTCACTTTTTGATGTAACCCTGAGGACTATGGGAGCCCTAAGTTTTAGTTTATCTCTGAGGTGGGTCATGGAGAGATGATTGTGGTTTTTTGGTGTATTAGGAGATCAAGGGGCCTGAGTGTGACCTGTGATTTGTAAAAAGAGAGTTAATCAATTATTCTAGTTCAGGTTTTTGGACGGTGGGTTTGAGAGTTGGACCAACCCACATTTTGTTGGCCTTTGGTCATGATGCTTGAGTTAGTTGCTGATCAGAACATCAGTTTGATTAGGAGACCATTGGGATATCATATATCAGGAATTTCCCCTAAGTTATAATATATTTCTCATCTCTATTTTTTAGATATGGTTATATAGACTTATGAAGCTAATAGGATATTTACATGAGTGACCCCCCCCCCCTCTAGTTTCCATGGAACTCATGGAGTGGAATAATTTCTCCATGGATGTTATAGCGATTTTGGTCTCATAGATTTTGTGTGATCACAAGTTTATGTATGGATACCATGTATTGTTAAGGTCTAAATATGCTTCTTGATTTGTTCTGCAAGAATTTTTGGACTGACATGTTCTATAGTTGTGTTGACCTAGATGCTCATGTCACTAGTTCAGATCAAGCTATTGGATTCCTAGATCATGATAGAATCTCTTTGTTTATTGGAATCATATGGTTAACCCCTTGGGGTAACTATTCATTCATTTTTGTTTATACATCTTATATATCCTGTGTAGATTTAGTGGATGTGCATAATCTCATGTGTCTTGGTGAACCACATGTTTTAAATCCTATGGAGTGGGCCAGATCAGTGGTATATTTTCCTCAATTGTAATTCTAGAGCCCATGGTTGGATATTTTCTTTTCTTTTCCCCCCTTTATTTTTTTTTCATGGTTTCTTTTATGCCATCTTTTATTAATTTTTGGCTAGGAATGGAAAATCACATGTGCATGCACTTTTCTGATAGTAGATTATAGGTTGACTATTGGAGGTGTCCTAATAAGATTTAATTCTCACCCCTTATACATTCACCTCAGTTTTTATGCAGACCTCAGGTCTACTTTTAGGTTGGAGCATAGGTTTCATGGTGGATAGAGTTGAGGCCCAGTGTTACTTGATCGACCAAAGCCCCTCGTGTGGGGTCTCAGGATCGGGCTGGTGAAAATAGAGCATCATGGAGACTAAGTATTTAGTTTATATCAGTGTTGGTAGATTATTTGTGTGTATTTATTTTCAGTTGGTTTATTTTTTATGTGTGGTTATTTGAGTGGGAAACTGACTATTGTATGTTTTTCATGCTTGTGTGTTTATATTAATATATGATGTATTTAATTTATTATAGCATTATTTTTTTATTAATTATGCATACTCTAATGGTAACCTTGTATATGTTATGGTTTTTCCACTACTATTTCACTCTGACAAGAGGGTATAGTCTCCTAACTATATTGTAACACCCTGAAAATTCAAAAAGTAACTTTTATTTGATAATGTATATGACATGAAACACTAAACATAGAAGGTAATATAACCTATAAAGAATTAATTTTATATTTAATATTTTAAATTAAATATATTTTATATCCTTTAATGCACATGATACTAGTTTATCTTGCGTTACACACAACAAATACATTATTTGATAGCTTGTGTTGTATGAAAAACCAAGTTTTACCGAATACTACTAATATTGTTTAATATAATAAGATATAACCTAGCAATGAAATGATAAATTTATAAATAGGATTAAATAAATTATAAAAATATATGGTTTACACAAACATAAAATTAATTAATTGGTAATAAATTTATTATAAATTAATATAAGAACCAATTGAATATAAATGAAATATTTTTATGCTTAAAAAGGTGTTTTATCCTAATAAATTAAATTAATGACTATTAGTGAATAATATTAATGAAATATAAATATATATATATTATTCAATAAATTATTTTTTATATTCATCCAATAGGTTTGATAAGTATAATATAAGAATAAATCAAATTTTATGCTTAAAATTTATATTTTCATTAAAAGGCAATTTTACTACCTTTTAATGGAGAATATATTTTAAATCCAATTTTTTTGATATTTTATATATTTTATGTATTAAAATAAAATTATATCATAAAAATTATCATATGCGGAATTTTTGGTATTTTTCTGTGTGGTTTTATTTTTGGATGAATAGTGAAAATACTACATTTTAATTCAAAACAGCTTTTTCAACTAATTTATTTATAAGCATAAATTATATTTTTGATTGGTTTTAAAGTTTATTTGGGTCAATAATACATAAATTAATCCAATTTGGTTCATTTTAATAAATTCCACATTGAAATTGGATATAAAAACATTTCAAACTTTTGAATATTTTTACTTTAAAAACCCGCTATGTCGTCCCGTCTGCGATATAAAATTTAAATTAATTTCTACCTCTTCAGTGATTGAAATTTAAAAAAATGGATTATTTAATTTTAATAATAATAATTTGTAATTTTTAATAAGTTAATATTATTTTTTCCAAAAATATTATTAAAATTAATTAAAATTAATTATAGCGATGAAGAGAAAAAGTAGCTTAACAAGGGACTAAACCTTAAACTTAAGGGCCAAAATTACCTATAAAATTTTCCAAAATATATTTTATTTCCATATTTAGACTATATATTACCTTTTATAGAATTTTTATCTTTATTGGATCTATGATCTATGAAAAAAATGTTGGTGGAATTTCCTCTTTCAAAAATTTACAAAAATGTCACTCCTCCTCCACTATAAAAAGGAACTCACCTTTCCCACTTATTTACACCTATCAAGAACTTTTTTATTGCCAAAACTGTACCCAAATAATTTCCCATCATCCCTTTCCTCATACTATAAGCATCACTTTTTCATAAAGTAAACCAAGGAAGTATTTTGGTATAAACCAAAAGAAGTTACCCGAATAAGAGGTAACATTCTTCAACGATCACTTTTGTTTCATTTATTTCTCCACCCATTCAATTATTTTTATATAATTATTATATGAAAACATAAGTATATAATATTTAATTATATTTTTTTATGATAAATATTCTTTATACGCTTACACACACTTTCATAAAATGGGTAAAGAACTTCTGTTTGTGTGTACGGTGAACTACCACCTCATGAAACGATGTCTTTCGTTTTTCCTTTACCACCTCTCATGGTTGAGAATTATGATGGAAACCCTTTTTATATATGATATATATGAAATTTATGTTTTATTAATACTTTTTAATTTTTATATAATGTATACTTTAATTCATTCCATTTTGTATAAATATAATAACATCATTTGTGGACGTGTGGACTACCACCTCCTCAAAGTGATGTGATATGTTCACAGATTACATAGAAGGTATAAAAGATGGTTTTAATAAATTTATGTGAAAATATTAAATAAATATGATAATTTAATTATAATATACATATATATAATTTATATTTAATTCTTTTAAAATATGAAAAATAAATGGAAATAGTGTTCATGCATATGTATGACCTCCGATCTCCATGAACGGTGAATTTAATTTCCTATATCCAAATATTATGGATTACTAAAAATAAATATATACAGAATATATATATAATTTATATCATTATTTAAATTATTTATATAATTAAATCATGATCTATTTAATAGGAATAAAAAATAATAAGTTAAAACATACCCAGAAAACTAGGAGATTAACATCTGAAAAAATGAAAATAATAAAATATTATTAATAAGTGGTTAATAAGATATTATAAGAAGATAAAATATGATATTATAAATATTATTATGGTTTTGTTATAATTTAGTGACATGGTTAAAACCATTATACAATAGTATAAATGATGTTCACTTGAAAGGAAACACAAGGTAAGGGATTTTCATCTCACATTTTACATCTATGAGATAAATTTCATATTCACTACTTACTTATTTTTTGTGGTGTATACACTATCCATTATGATATATTATATCATGAATTATTTTATATTCATGTTATTTTGAGTTTAAATTTTAATTATTACTTCCAAAGGGATTTGAATTAAAAGTTACAAAGTTGTAAAGAATTTCATAACCCAATTCCTTTTCATTGGGTTATATTACTTCCTCATTGTCGTTAATATTATAAGATTATTTTTTAATCACTTTTTACTATATATTATTTTATTTAAAAAAATTTTACGTGGATTTACATTTGAAAAAGATAATTTATTCAGTTCTCACATCAATATTATAGTCTTTTAAAAGGTTTACTTCACAATATTATTTTGTTCAAGATTGTTTACACATGAATTTCCATTAAAATAAGTTATTAGATAATTATTCAATAAACCATTTTATTTTATTATAAAATAGTTATTCATGAATTATTTGAGTAATAGTACGAGTTTTTCACTCTTAAATAAACAAAATGATTTATAAAATGTTTTAAGAAAACCTGACATCATTTCTCTCTTTAGTCGGAGAACATGTTTTCTTCTAAAAACCATATTTTACAAAAAGGTTTTCAAAAATATTTTTAACCGTTCCAAAATGATTTATTAAATAAAATTTTTCCTATATTTTCTTTTACAATTTTTTTTTAAATATTAATCTTTTCTCTTCCCACACAAGGCACTTTTCTAACCTTTTTACCTTGAAAAAAGGAACATTCTTTTCACCCTATGTGGCATGTAATGAATTATCTGTCATTGTTTCTATGAATCTTCCTATGAAAGTTTAAAATTTTTCCTTTTAAATAATTTTTTTTAAAATTTTATTTTTAAAGAAAAGGATTTTCAAAAGTTTCTTCAAAATAAAAAGGATATTTTCCTCAAGAATATTTTCAAAAGTTATTTTTATAGTATTTATATTCATCAAAGAAAATAACCTTTTATCCAAACTCCACTTGAGATATTTTATATAGATAGTATCCTTATTATTCCTCTAGATGGTTTATTATTGACCTATCCAATTATAGTATTGAAATTAAATTCCTTCATTCATTTTTGTAGTCGCCTTGAAGTATTCAACTTCTAGTGATCATTGAACATTAAATTTCCCCTAATTATACATATCATTTATCATGGATATTTTTATTTCCTAAACATTATACCATTTTTACTTATGGTGTTTACTTTAAAAGTTATTTTATATCTAGGGAAATATTGATAAATCTGTATCTTTTACTTAATATGGTTATTTTACATGGCTCATTTTTCATTAATTGAATCGATTACTCGATATTCGAGGAATGATTTGGATTGGTATGACATGGGTTGGGGCCGTTTAAAGTAATCCCCATGATGAATCGGTAGTCTCATGAGATGAAATTAGTTGGGGACAAACCCTTTGAGTTTGTAACCAAGCATGTTCTAAACTATCTTGTGAAAGCTCTTGACATAATTATGATAAACCAACTTGTGAAAGGTCTTGACGGTAATGGTATCATGTACCTGGGAACATGGAATCCCATAATTAAGAATTGCCTTTATTTAGATTTAGTTATTATTATCTATGAGACTTTGTCTTTAACATTATCTATGGATGCATTTTATTCTTAGTTCATTTATTAAATGGAATGTTTTTCAGTTATTTGTCTTTCCATATTGATTATGCATTATCTAGTTATTTGAATGGAGTTTTTTTAGCTATTACCTTGAAATTTTTTTTACACACTTCCTTATTATTTTATTGATTACATGGAACGTGTCTTCATTTGTTACCTTTCTATATTAGATATTCTCATTGATTCAGTATTTATTCTGTTGTACATGACCAGTACTAAGTATTTGAGCTCACCCATATTTTTTTCCTTTACCCAAGAATCCAAGAAGTGTACTAGGAAAGATATGTAAGGATATTCTAATTAGGAATAAATTTTTCCTCTAAAGAAAGAATTTTTTTGTTTTAATTATTATATTAATTTGTAAAACAATACTTGTGTATGTATCTAGTTTACCAAGACTACTAAACTCTTCGGTCCTTCAGGATTCGATCCCATGTAATATTTCTAATGTAAGGGTAGTGGAAACCGGCTCTAGGATTACTGGGGTTCAGTTTCTATATTTTTTATCATAGAAAGTTTTTTAGCAACCTTAGAAACTAGATTTAGAAAGCAAAGATTAAAGAACATAACCCTAACATTGGGGATAACTATAGAAAAACATCCTAGAATTTTCGTAGGGTATAGATTATTTGGATCTTCTTAGAAATGCATCCATGTCTAGATACTACAAGTGGACATGGTTTTGGAATAGATGTACCTAGGAGTAACAACTCTAAAAATGTGGGTCAGAATTGACTCAATTATAACCCGGTACATGACAATGGGCCTTACTGCACACCTAGTTTGACACTCCTAGGGTATATACTTAGGATAATTCATATTTTCTTAACAAACTATTTTAAAGGATTTTAATAGATAATGACAATGAATGACCTATTGTTTCCCTCAGAATTCGGGGATGACCGCCTTGATGGGAGGTTCAAACGTTCCGATCGGTTTTTAACAGGTTTGTTCATAGAACTGGAAACATCCAATGATTCTACATCCATTCGTACCTACTTTCAAAAGGTAGGTGCTCATTAGTTTGTGTAATGATGAGGCTTAGGAATTTGCATTGGTCGAGAGGATGGGAGTTCGGACTCATCATACCTTTTTGGGGGGAATTATTTTCTACTCCGGGACTTTCTTTATAGATATAAGTTATGTTCGTGAATCCTTATTATATTACCAAGTATAAAATGAGCTTTCCTTCATATCTAACAATCAATGATTAAATGCGTAGGAAATTTAGAGAATCTTTTATATGTATTCGAGGTTATTCATCGATAGATAATCATCTGTATTTGTTAGAGATTCTTGGTCAATGGTACCCTTTGACACATTTATACAGAAGTCTCTTGGTCATTATGATGACCATGCTGGTTTTAAAGCCACTCAGTGGGGCACTTGAAGTTTATTGTCATTCAAAAGGACATGGATTATTTTAGAGTTGGGATCGAACCTATAGATGGGATACCTACGTATCCTTTGTTTAGAAAAGGAATCAGAACCCACGTAGTTCGAGTAAGGGAGTATGATGTTTTATGATTGATGGCTCAAAGAAAGATGTCACAATTACTTTTACACTCTAAGCTCACGTGAGTCATGATCGGTGTGAGAAACAATAGGTATTGGTAAAAAATAGACAATTGTGCCATGAAAGATGCAATCATAAGAAATAATGTGGGGATTATGTATGTATGACTGCCCAGATAAATGAAGGTTAGGATTTACTTTAGAGAAGAAATCCAGGAATAGGGTCCATAAAGGTATATATGCTTCATGAAGATTTTGAATACTCTAACATGGGGCTTTTTCCTAAGAAGGAGGCCCAGGTTAAGAGATTATGACTGGGACTTACTCCTGAAAAGGAGGCCCAGGTTAAGGATTAAGTTTTTGGGCTTACTCTTGAGGAGAATGCCCAAATTAGGGAACTGGGGCTTACTCCTGAAAAGGAAGCCCAAGTTAGGGGATCTAGGGCTTACTCCTAAGAGGATGCCCAAAAAATTAAGAGACTTGGGGATTACTCCTAAAGAGGATGCCCAGATTTGAAGACTTATGACTGGGTATTATTCCTGAAAAGGAGACCCAGGTTAAAGATTCTCTCATCTTAAAGGATGAGGTTGAATGAATGAACTCTCAATCTTTAGTGACATAAAGATATGTAAATCACTAGGTTTTGAGATATATTCCACAGAATTCCTTTCAGATAAGGAAGTCAAATCAAGAAATCATGCCATAAATGGCATTGAATATTGTCTTGAAGACTGAATCTTGAATAGGAAAGGTGTAATGGCTTAAGAGGGGTGAAATGGGAAAGCAAGGAACCCAAAAAGGTAGGGGTGCGCAAGTCCTGGCAGGCGCGCAGGTACTGCGTGGGCGTGAAAGTCCTGGTCATGCAGGTCCTAGTCACGTAGGTATGTCTGTACGACACATAGTGTACTTGCGCGACAGTTAACCAGAAGGGTAATACTTGAGAGACTCTTCATTAAAGCCTTTAGAATCCTCTTGAAGTTTTTTCAGAAGAAGGGCACGCAAGATATAATGAAGGAGTATGGCGGCACGCAAGTGTGGCCCTTTTCCCTTAAGGGCTGGCCACTCAGGCGCACAAGTGTTGATGAGTTTCAACACTTAGGCATTTCTCCCCCTCTTTAGATCTTCTGTTATAGGTAAGAAATTACCTTAGAAGTGTTCCGGAAGCTTTGAGAAGAGACTAGGGCACCAGGAGCTCAAATATGGGTTTCTGGAAATCAAATCCTCTCGAATGGGGGGCCCACAGGGTCTATTTATAGGCCGGAGAAGACCCCGGACGGTTATCGGGAAGTTATCACTTAGGTCGCACAAGTCACTTGCGTGACCATAAGGTGTCGCGCAAGTGGACTTGCACGACAGTGATATAACTTGCGCGGCATAGGTGCTTTTGATCCCTTGTTCATGCCTTTGTCAATTTTTGATATTTTCTTCAAAGGTTGAATCACTTTGAGCTCAGATATTCCCCTTTTCCGATCTTTAGATTCTATGATGAAAGGAGCGTCAACAAAAGTCCCCCTCAAAGTTGGATCTGAAATAAAATGAGGATTTGACTGTGAGGAAATCGAATACATCCAAAGGAAAGGTGGCGCGCAAGTCTTGATGGCGCAGAGGGTGGCGCGAAAGTGCACATCGCGTAGGGATACAACCCTTGATCGTGCAGGGTACGACGCGCAGGGTCCCGACCGCGTCTATAAATATAGGGCCTCACTTCCGTACAAGCATCCGGATTTCCAGACTTCATACCTTCAAGCTCTCGCCGCGCAGGACACCTTAGTCACGCATGTTGCTCTATTTTCCAGTGTTTTCCTTTATGTCGCGCTACTGTAAAGGTATTTGTACTTGCACGGTTTATACTTGCGCGTCAAAAACTAGCGCGGCACACGAATACTTGCGCGTCATGTTTAGACATGCGCACCTTAATGCCTTATCCATTTTTTCGAATTCTTTCACAAATTTTTTGAAAAATAAACCCATTTAAGAGTTTAATTTATTCAACTTTTGTCCAGATTCAATGGCTCCTAAGGGAATTAAAACTTCTGATGAATTGGCTAGCAAGCGGATTGATGACATGATGAACATCATTGGCTATGATTACTATGATATCTACGACAACACTCTCCCAAATTTGGCTATGTACTTGAAGAAATATCATCTTAATTTCCCACAGAGTATCTACCTGACTCTATATGGTCATGGTCATCTGCAAGGAGTCAATGTTCCAGATGCAAAGAACTATACACCTAAAATGCAGCTGCACTGCTACTCTTTCATTTCGGTTATCTTGTGCATTAAGGGCAACAACAATGGAGTGAACTTCCAAATTCTTCCTCGATGTCATTTCCTTGCAGATATGAAAATGGGAAACCCATGGGTTGAAATGTTTTCCACTGCCGATTGGTGGAGAGAAGACAAACATGGCATTAGAGAAATATCTGAAAAGAGTACTCTCTCCAAATGGCTCTTTACTTCCAACGCTCCATTTTCAAATCCATGTATCCATCTTCCAAGTCTCTTGGATAGAAACAGAGTCACTGTTTGATCAGCAGAAAATTTTCTCAAACCGCACTCAAGAACATCCTTTTACAATTGTTCCATGAAGAGCTGGTATCACTGCATCTCTTATTGTATCTAGTTGAATGAATGAATTCCAGGTGGTTGCTGATGAAGCTCAGGATGCCGTAAATCAAATGAAGTGTTATGTTGAAAGACTCTTGTAATTCTTGAAAAAGAGAAGAGACTCCAGTCTGTGGATGTCCTTTTAACTCTTATGTATCAATGAAAAAAAATTTCACCTTCACTCATTTGTACCTGCATTCTCTTTTACTACATGCTTTAGATTTTACCTAAGCCAATGGGCCTAGTAAGCATAGTTTTATTTTTACTATGATTAATGTAGATAACCCTACAAACTTCGATCCTTTTAATTGCTCAATGTTACCTAAATCATAAAAAAAATGTATGTTTAGTGAGCTGGGAAATTGACTTTTATTTAAAGTTCCCCTATTATTTGTGGGAAGTTTAAAGTCATGCACATCAGACATATAAAGGCTAATGTTTAAGGTTGAAATAGCTTTGAACGAAATGGATTAGAATTGACTCAATTCCTTGAAAACTCATCTGAAAACATAGTACCATACTCAAGTATGAGGGAAAATATGTAAGCTATGACTTAAGAATATTTGAATATGAGGAATGATATGAAAAAGAGCTAAAAGGCATTAGAAGAAGTTGTTCCCAAGAATGAAGTTACCATTATTTAACAAACCCGTTTGGGGGTTGAATTATGCAGGGCCACCTAAGGGCATTGGCTGCATGGTTAAATAAAATAGTATCTTTTTTCTAACAAGTCTGTTATATAGACTGTTTATGCAAGGCCACCTATGGGAACGTGCTGTATAGTCAGGCAAAAGAACTCTCAGAAATTTACTTTCCTAGTGCTAAAATCCAGTGAAAGTTTATGGAGATTCAAATCTTCCAAAGTATAGAGTTTGTTGTATGAAAGGAGGTACTTGAATATGGAGAAGATATTTCCAAACAAGATTATCGAAGAACTAGATGAATATCACTCCTACGAAGGTCTGAACCAAATGTAGGGAAAGAGAATATAAACCATAGACTTGAATACTTTCATATCATGAAAAAGGATATGGGACAAATATGTTAAGGATAGCTATTTTTGTGGATCCCTACATACTGTTATTTAAGACAAATATGGAAAAAAGAGGCATTCTTCCCAAGAATGAAGTTACCACTATCCGACAAACTTGTTAGGGGGTTGAATTATGCAGGGCCACCTAAGGGCATTGGATGCATAGTCAAATGATTGTATCTTTTGGCTAAGAAGTCTGTTTTGTAGACTGTTTATGTAAGGCCACCTATGGGCACGTGCTGCATAGTCAGGAAAAAGAACTCTCAGAAGTTTGACATTTTTGTGACTAGAAGTCGTGAAAATGGTTATGAGGATCTGGAAATATTTAAGGTTAGGATTATGACACATAAATATGGGTATTTTTCAATGTATAAAGAGATACACAGATCAATGCTAACCATAATCATGTTGTGGCTGGGTCCTGAATTAAAATGTTGGACTTCACTACGCATCCCATAAGGATGAGAATCAAGCTATACGTAGTTCTTAAACTACAGTTTAACGTCGTGTGGGACAAAAGGATTAGAGATCTTAGTTTAGGGTCATAGAGCTTGGACCATTGTAAGAAATACACAGTGTGTGTTTTCATGGGGACATTTCAGCCAAGGGACTGAAAGTGGAATTTGGGGTTAGGCCCAAAGACTTGGGGCTGGATTCGAGGGACACTCGAATGTTCCTACGTATCTCATAAGGATGGGAATCAATCCCACGTAGTTCTAGAAATACCCTTTGTACAAATTTGGTTCGTACATATGAAGGTTGAAAGGGGACTTTAGTACAATGATGGTTTAACCCAAGATAAAAGGTTTGGGCATTTCCATGTATGCATGTAGTCTTTGAGATGAAACATGATTGAAAAATCAATGTAAATAATGGTTCCCTCTCAGGTGAGGGTATCAAAGAATATTGTAGTTTATTGTCATACTAGACAAAAGTGTTGTATAGTTTAACATCGTATAATAAGGACGAATGTGAACCAATGTAAAGATATTGATTCTAGGGGCGGTTTCACTAATTAACATCATAGGAGATGGAGGTGAACCTATGTGAAAAGATTGGTTTTGGGCTTGAACCTTGGGAGGTTTCCTACATACCCATCCTAGAAGGCAAGGATCAAAGTCTATGTAGTTCAATTAAAGAATGAATTAATGATCAAGTTGTTCTTGGGGACAATGACCTGAAAAAATGATGTTGGGACTTACACATGGTTAGCAGCCCAGAGAAAATATTATGGTTGAGGTTTTCTCTAAGCTCACGTGAGTCATCCTCGGTGTGAGAAATAAGAGGTAGCAACAACCTTAACGATACACAGTTTAACGTCATGTAGGACATATGAAGGGACTATGCAGTTTAAAGTCTTGCAGTTAGGACTATTGGTGCTGCACAGTTTAGTGTCATGTAGCAGGGACAAAATACAGTTTAATGTCATGTAGGACATATCATGAACTTTCTATACAGTTTAGCGTCATGTAGTTAGGATGATGGGGACAATAGAGTTTAATGTCATGTTGGAAGAAAGGGGGGACTGTTTAGTTTAATGTCATGCAGTGAGGACAAAAGAGTGCACCATTTTAATGTCATGTTGGACGCATTGGGGATTTTTCCACAGTTTAATGTCATGTTGGACGAAAAAGGGACGATACAGTTTAGCGTCATTTTGGACGAAAGTGTGAATAGTTTAAGGTCATATGCATAGACCGTGGATGGTGCAGTTTAATGTCATGCTGTACGGTGGTGTAGTTTAAGGTCATAAAGGACCTTTGATGATTATGTAGTTTAACGTATTTCTAGACGTAAGGGACTTTTATACAGTTTAGCATCATGTAGTTAGGATGTCACAATTTAACGTCTTCCTGGACGTAAGGGACTTGCAAACAGTTTAGGGTCATATGCATAGACCGTTGATGATGCAGTTTAAGGTCATACAGGACCTAGTTGCAGTTTAAGGTCATACTGGACCTTTTATGGACCTTTTGTTTCCACAGTTTAACATCGTGTGGGATGAGGTTGCAGTTTAAGTTCATACTAGACCATTGCTCTATAGTTTTAATGTCATATAACAAGGACGAACGGGTGTCGCACAGTTTAGTGTCATGTTGCAGGGACATATACACAGTTTAACATCATGTAGGACGTATGAAGGGACTTTCTGTACAGTTTAGCGTCATTTAGTTAGGACGATGACTTTTTCACAGTTTAACGTCGTGTGGGACGAAAGTAAAAATAGTTTAAGGTCATATGTATGGACCGTTTTCTTGTAGTTTAACGTCATATAGCAAGGGAGAACTGGTGTTGCACAGTTTAGTGTCATGTTGCAGGGACATATACATAGTTTAAAGTCATGTAGGACGTATGAAGGGACTTTCTGTATAGTTTAGTGTCATGTAGTTAGGACGATGACTTTTTCACAGTTTAACGTCGTGTGGGACGAAAGTACAAATAGTTTAAGGTCATATGTATGGACCGTTTTCGTGTATTTTAACATCATATAGCAAGGACGAACTGGTGCCGCACAGTTTAGTGTCATGTTGCAGGGACATATACATAGTTTAACGTCATGTAGGACGTATGAAGGGACTTTCTATATAGTTTAGCGTCATGTAGTTAGGATGATGACTTTTTCACAGTTTAACATTGTGTGGAATGAAAGTACAAATAGTTTAAGGTCATATGTATGGACCGTTGCCGTGTAGTTTAACGTCATATAGCAAGGACGAACTGGTGCCGCACAGTTTAGTGTCATGTTGCAGGGACATATACAGACTTTGCAGTTTATACAAAATACTTCTTCAAAAATCTGGCATTGGTTGGAGTAGTGATGAGTTCTCCATCCATTGAGATTAATGAATAATCTCCATTGGAGTAGACCCTATGTATTGAATAAGGTCCTTCCCATTTTGGCTCAAGCTTGGGAGGTTTCTTTCCTGGTATCATTGGAGTTCTGAGAACTAATACCAATTCTCCCTGAGTGAATGAACGAAGACGAACTTTTTTGTTAAAAGCTCATGCTATTCGATTCTGATAGACTTCCAAGTGGTGCAATGTGCACAATATTTTCTCATATAACTGTTCCAATTCATTCAATCACTTTTGAGATTGTTCATATGTAGATGATTGATCACAAATGGAAACTCTGAGAGAGGGTAGTTGAACATCAATGGGCAAAAAGGCTTCTGTTCCATATACCAATGAATATGGAGTTGACCGAGTTGCAGTGCGGGTGGTAGTCCAATAAGCCCATAAAGCATGAAAGAGTTTATCAGGACATGACCTCTTATCTTTATCCACCATCTTTTGCAGTATATTTGAAAGAGTCTTGTTAAAGGCTTCTATCTGGCCATTGGCCACTGCATGATACCGAGATGAATGGTTGGATTTGATGTTGTATTCTTGATACAATTTCTTCACCTTAGATGAACAGAAATTGGTGCCATTGTCTGTCAATATGGTTTGAGGGACACCAAATCTGGTAATTATGTTAGACTTGATGAAGCTAACAATGCATTTAGAACTGACTTCCTTGAGAGCTATTGCCTCTGACCATTTGGAAAAGAAGTCAGTAGCAGTTAGAATATACTTAAACTGCTTAGCCGTAGCCAAAGGGTAAGGTCCCACCACATCCATTCCCCATGTGGCAAATGGCCATGAGTATTTATCTGTATGAAGAAACTCTAGAGGCTGATGAATGAAGTTGTCATGTACTTGGCATGAATGACACTTCTTTTTGAAATCGACACAATCTCATATCATTGAAGGCCAAAAGTATCCAAGCCTTTAAACTTGATCAGATAGTCTATGTCCAGACTGGTGGGCACCACAGACTCCTGCGTGCACTTCTTTCATGACAACCATTGTCTCTTCACCATCAATGCATCTGAAGAGAACTCCATCAAAACTAAGTTTGTAGAGAATTTTATTTATGTGATATTGGCTATCATAAAGAGTAAAATTGACCACATGTCGCCAGATTTGTTCTTTCTCGGCTCTATCAGGTGGAAGTGTTCCATTTTGAAGGTATTCCCTAATAGGTGACCTACATCCAGTAGTATGACCATATGGTTCAGGAATGGGACTAATTTCATTAATTTCCTCTATTCTAATTCGAACATAAGGTGAAATTGCACGACGGTGGGAAATACTAATGGTTGTCTCGTCCCGATTTGGATCTGCCAGAGCTGTGGCTATATTAGCCAATGCATCAGCTTGAGCATTTTGTGATCTTGGGACATAAGAAAATGTCGGTTCCAAAGGGAATTCTGCCATTAACTCTCTGACGTAATCATACAAAGAGATTAGTTTTTCTTTTCTGATGGCATAATCCCCATTGACTTGTTTGATTACTAGGTTTGAATCACCCTTCACCTTTCAGTGATTCACTTGTTCTTGAAGCGCTAATTCCAAGCCTGTGATAAGAGCTTGGTATTCGGCTTCATTATTGGTACCACCTTCCCACAATAAGAAGGAATAAGGTAACACTTCCTTTTCTTGAGAAATGAGTACAATTCCTAAGCCAACTTTGTTGAATTTAGGATTTTCCATTTTCTTCCCTGTTGGACTTATGGAAGCACCATCAAAATACATTTCCCATGCTTGAGGACTTTCTTGAATAGAGAAAACTTCTTCATCAGGGAGTTCAATATCTGAAGATGTGTCTTCCACTGAAGGGTGTTCAGCTAGGAAATCAGCCAGAGCTTGGACCTTTATCACCTTTTGAGACACATATTGAATGTCCAATTGTTGCAAAATAACTTCCGACCTTTCTAGAAGTCCTGTAAGCATTGGATAACTAAGGATGAATTTGAGTGGGTTATTGTGAGATACCAATTGGACCTCGTGATGTTACAGGTAATGTCTCAATTTCTAAACTGCAAAGATTAATGCCAGGCAGCACTTCTCAATACTTGAATACCGGGTTTCTGCTTCAAGCATAGTTTGACTGAGATAGTAGAGGTTGTTTTCATTCCCAGCATCATTCTTTTGAGAAAGAAAGGCACCCAATGATCGCTCTAGAGCTGTCACGTAGAGGATAAGTGGTCTTCCTTCAACAGGTGGCATGAGTACCGGTGGACTCAAGAGGTATTTCTTGAGAATATCGAATGCTACTTGACATTCTTCAGTCCACTGGTAAGTGACTCCCTTCTTCATCAATTTGGTAAAGGGTAAACTTTTGCCTGCCAAATTGGCGATGAAACGCCGAATATAGGCTAAGTGTCCTTGAAGTCCTCTTAATTATTTCAAATTTTGAGGAGGTGACATACCAAGGATTGACTTGGTCTTCTCAGGATCGACTTCAATACCACGATGACATACAACAAAGCCGAGAAATTTTCCTGAGGTTACCCCAAAAGCACATTTTAAGGTGTTCATCTTCAAATTATGTTGTCAAAGCTTGCATAATATGACTTCCAAATCAGCGAAGTGATCAGAACGTTGTTTGGATTTAACCAAAAAATCGTCTACATAGCATTCAACAAATTTTCCTAAGAAGGGTTTGAAGATACGATGCATGGCGCACTGATATGTTGCACCTTCATTATTTAAGCTAAAGGGCATTACCCGGTAACAAAACACACCCTGAGGGGCTCTGAAGGCTATGAATTCCTAATATTCTGGGGCCAATCAAATTTGATTATATCCAGAATATCCATCCATGAAGGAAAGTGCTTCATAGTCAGCTGTTGCATCAATTAGAAGTTCTGTAATCGGAACTGGGAAATCATCCTTAGGACAATGCCGATTAAGATCTCTGAAATCGATGCAAACTCTAATTTGTCCATTATTCTTCTTTATAGGTACAATAGTAGCCAACCACTTGGGATACTGAACTTCTCTGACGAAGTTAGCTTTGATAATCTTATCCACATCAGCTTCAATTTTAGAAGCATAACTTGGGTGTGTTCTTCTCACGACTTGCTTAAATCCTCGATGTTCTTCTGGTAAACCCAAATGATGATTAGAAACATCAGGATCAATCTCGGGCATTTTTGTATAGTTATAATGAAAAATATCTCTATTTCACTTTAGAAAATAAATATACATCTCTTTCTCTTTAAGGGTTATGGCCACACTGATTAAAGTGGGGCGTGGATCTTCCTTTGTACCCAGATTTATTTCTCTGAGTTCATCCATAGTGGTAGAGATACCCTCTTCAAATGATGTAGGAGCATCTCTGAGATCTTCCTCTTCTTCTTCATCATGTTTTATTTCTTCCGTTTCTACTTGCATAGTAGATGACAAAGCAGAATTTTCATTATCCGAAGTGATGTCAAAATTTTCATATCTTAAAGAAGAATCTTCTATTTCCAACCCGATTGATGATGAAGGTTCTTCTCTGGGTAATAAAGAGGAAATGATGGATTGAGAATCGACATCATTGTTCACCTTTGATGTTGCTATAACTCCTTCTGGCCTAATTGGCGAAGCATAGACTTGTTGGATTTGAGAAAATGAAATGAAGACGTCACCATTTGTGCTTTCATCACTACTTGGTAGATTACCAATTTCTCCCACGTTGTCTGGCTCGATTCCCGTAATTGACATTATGGATCTTTCCATAAGAGTATTTTGATTTGGGTATATCTTGTCAATTTGACTGATAGGCAACACATAATCTGTACTCACATGTGTAAATGGATTTACTGGAATTTTTTCCAAACCATATGGAGCATTAACTTTGGTAATCTCCTTTGTTATGTATTTCTCCCTTTTCTTCATGTGATAGAATTATGCCTCAATGTATTGAGAATCACATGTCTTGAATAGGGCCTTATCACCATACAACGTCCCAACTTGACTATTGAAAAAATATTTGAGACATTGATGGTATGAAGAAGGGATAGCCGCATGTTGATGTAACCAGGGTCTTCCAAGAAAATGTTGAAGGCTAAGTCTTGATCAACAACCATGAAATCTGAATTGGATACAAGATCTCCAAACTCAGTTCTGAGTGTAACTTCACCCAGTGGTTCTTGTTCATTTTTATCATATCTTTGTAGCATCATGGTGGAGGGAGATAAATCAGATTCCGTGAGGCCTAATCGACGAACTGTACGAATGGGCATGAGGTTGACTCCTGAACCATTGTCAATGAAAACTCTTCGAACATCCACGCTATTGACTTTTCCAGACAAGTACAATGGTCTAATATGTCTATTCACAACATCATCTTCATCTTCATCCGTAAAGGATATTATTGCATGGCATTCTGCAGGATTATTCTCTATGCGATAGACTTCAGCTGCAGCAATTTCAGTTTCAAACTCCTGAGGACTTGAAAAAGCCTCGATGAGTGCTTCCCAAAGATCTTTTGACAGATTCAAAGCATCTAGAATTGATAACTTGGATGGTACATGGGCCAAGTGTTTCAATATATCATACTTTTGATCCAGAGGTCTGAATTTCCCAATAGGAATATGTGGTTTAGCAGGTACCTTGGAAGCAGATGCTTTAGAAGTTGATGCATCTTGTATAGGAGTTGGCAATATTCCTGGTTTTGGAAGATTAGACCGATTAGATCCATTTACTTGCTGAGAGGAGGAAGATGGAACCTTCAAACGGTCTTCCAAAATAATTGTGCCAGGAATGAATTTTCTATTGGTAGAAGAAATTTCTTATTCTTGCTGAGCTCGCTGAAGGTCTCTACCACGAGTTTCTTCTGCGTACACAGTTCTAGAAGGGGTAGAATTGGAATAGTGGCTTCTGAAATATCCATGTCTTCCCCTGTATCCTGATCCCCTGGAACTTCCTATGATTCCTCTGTTTGATACAGGAAATTCAGGCTCATTAAAATCGAAACTGCGACTGGCATATGGATCTGTTAATTGAATCATATTAACAGAACCAAAGATTAACTCTTCATCTGATAAAGACTCTGCCTAATTAGCCTATTTAGGTTGTGCCGTTTGGTGGGGCGGTGCCCGTGGCTTTGAAGTAGATGGAATGAAGTCCACCAAAGTCAAAGACAACTTAGGCTTTACTCATCTTCTTCTGATTCTTTTTCTTTCTTTGAATCTTGTTGTTTCTTTGAGGACTTTCCCACTAACGAAGAGGGTTTTTCCGCAACATTCATGACAGAAGACACTATTGGTTTCCTTAATTGTGTTCGCAAAATAGCATGAGTTCAATTGATTGTCTTTCTGACCATCCAATCATCATACTTTTGTGAATTTTTTCTTTTGACTTCCTGCCATTCATCTTCCTCCTCTGGAACTGTAGCAGTGACACATGCTACCTGGGATGAGGAGCCTTTCAATGTGACATGTCCCGAGTCGACCATATTTTGCAGGAGGTCTTTGAAGACAAAACACTCCTGGATGGGATGCCCCAATATTTTATGAAAAGGTAAATAATTGGTACGGTCTTAATCTCCTTTCTTGTTTGGCCTCTTGGGCATTGGAAATTGAACCAAATTGTTTTCCAGAGCCGAAATGAAATAACCAGGAACTTTTTCATTTCAGAAAGAGTCTGTTTTTCTCTTTAGATCCTCAAATTGTTTTTGTCTTTGATCTTTTTGATCATCTGGACGAAAAGGCCTTTGTTTTTGGCGCTCAGAAGTTAGAGCCCTTCGAGAAGATGAAGGTTTTGAGGTATAAATAGGTACAGGTGCTTGTTTAAGCATAACTGTAGCAGTTTCTTCTTTACTCGTTATCCTTCCTAGAACTTATGGAATTACACAAGATTTAGCCTTAGACTGTATAAGGGAATCTTCAATCTGCTGAGCAATTGAAGTAAGGTCTTGAAACCCTCCTGTGTATTTCACAGGGATTAATGGCGTGCGTAATTCGTCACGCAGATTTGCCACACAGATTGGCAACAATTCTTCTTGAGGGAGTGTTAAACTCAAGGAATATGTTAATCCCTTCCATTGAGCAATGAAATTAGAGACCCTTTCATTCTCCCTTTTCTTACAGTTTGTAAGATCAAAAACTTTTGTCTTTGGAAAAGTTGAGCTAAACTGAAGGAGGAATTTTTGGAGAAGATCCTCCCATCCAGTAATTGACCGGGATTGCAAGATTGTATACCAAACAAAATCTAGTCCTTACAAGGTTCGCACGAATCATCTGAGTTTCACTACTTCTCTCTACTCCGGAGTTCCCATCATAGGATCGTAACAAGACACTTAATGCATCAAATGTTGTTTTGGATTGCCTGATCCATTGAAAATAGGGAATGCAGGGTTCCCAAAATTGGATGGAGGAGAAATTGAATCTACCCATTCAGGGTAAACTTTCATTTCTGGTTGAACTTGTGCACGCTTCCCTTCCATAGTTTCTAACCGAGCTTTTAATGACTCAATAGTAGTTACTAACTTTTGAGAAACATCTGGTTGAACTTGGACTTGAGTAGGTTCAATGACTAGAGCTTGGATAGATGTGGCGATTGGCACTGCAACTGATGGTAGCACTGCCAACTGTTGTTGCACTTGCCCGTAGGATTTGACCTGTGAGGGTGTACTGATATAGAAGGATATTCTTGATCCATCTCAATAGTTGCAACAAATTTCTTTGCCTGACTGACTCCAGCATGCTTAAGAAGAAGAATACTCTGAAGTAGTTCTACATTTAACCTTCTTAATTCCTTCATTTCTTCCTCCTGTTGTGCAAACCTCTACTCTAGTGAGAGCGATTGACCTTCTCCAGAAGAAGGATATGTAACCTGGTTCTTTCCCTTCCCTTTGTTGGATCCTTTTCGGAGAGGGGGAAGTGGGTTACTCGAAGGATTACTTAAGTTCTGAGTAATCCTTTGACTTCGTGTATGCACACCTTCTTCATTTGTGTTGTTGCGTACATCTTCTTGAGCAGGAACCTCTTCATCTGAGTCCCCTGAGTGAGCCTCATCTGGTGGATGAGCAACCATGACATTGATGACATTAATCGATGCATAACTCATTGCATCCCTTCTATCATCATTTCTATGATATTTTCTTCTTCCATGTCTTTGATGAGACATTGCCTTTTGTTGATTCAATCCCTCAGGAACTTCTTGATGAACCGTAATTTGGAGGGAATCTCCTCATAATTTGGCTCTTCGTTCCTCTTAAGGTTTCTTCCCCAATCGAGAAAAGACCGACTTTCTCTGAGGAGGGGATTGATGATTTGAAAAAGTCCCCAGTCCAGTGGACTGGGTATGTTCCTGCTGTTCTCTCTCAACTTCTTGGAACCTATTTGTTGATTCTGAGGGTTGGTTTAAAAGAGTCCCCAATCTGGCAAGCTGGGGTGGTTCTTGACATGCTATGTCTGAGACTTTCTTGAAAGTCCTCCTGATATTGCAAACCTTAGTACGGAAATTAGTTGGATGCATTAATCTATATCTACTTTTATCACCCGGTTTAAAAGACCGTTGGATGATTTCCGACACTTCTATCATTTGGTGACGTGCTTGCTCTAAACGAGAGGCTTGTTCAATATTCTCGTTTGCTTGATGAAAGAGTAATTCAACAACTTGTTCTCTGTATTCTTGATTTTGATAGGAACTAGTTGAATCATGTTCTTGGGAAAGCTATTGATTACAAACAAAGCCCCTTGACTGTGGCCGGCCATGGGTTATAACATTGCATGAGACCATTTTTGGCGGTCTTTCCTGACTGGAGAGCACTGTGAAATGAAGTTCTCCATGAACACCCCATCCTCTGATACGAATACCAGATAGGGCATTGGAAATTAACTGACGCAATCTTCTTAGTGCGCCAAAGCATGAATGTTAAAGGGATCTCTGTTACTTTTCAGCCTTCGGATATCGAGAGACTGATAGAGACGCCAAATCAATCTGACGTTGTAACCCTTCTATTATTTTAAGATGATTTTCATATTCATCATAAGATAATACTTTTTTTTCAATTGACAAAGAGTTTTCCATATGTTGAGACGAATATCATGAATTTCATATTCCGTCAACATTTCTGGAATATTATAATGAGAGTCAGCCAGAGGCCAAAACATAACTGGCACCTCACCTTTCGCCAGTTGTTTTATCATGTTCATCATTTCCTCTTTATCATTTGAGGAAGATTCTTCTACCTGATTTGACTAGAGTTGGTGTTTCCTTGTTTCTTTATTGGATTCAACAAGATTGGTAGAGAAATCATTGATAAAAGTAGAAGATCCATGACTTAGGGGTGGTTCAGAGAATGACCTACACCCTGGGCTATCTTCTGATTGAGAAAGTATTTCACCTGCTAGTGATGGAGCTTCAGACATGACTGGTTTCACATTTTCAAGTACCTCAAGATAAGAGGGCTTTCTTGGAACTACATTGTCCACTGGAGCATTTTCCAGGCAATGTGCATCACTACTACAGAGAGGACTTTCGCAGCGAAATTCATCATCATGGGGAGGACCACCATAATAGGTTACAGCAAAAGATGAGATCTCTTGCTCCTTGGTCTTCTGACCACACAGAGGGTTCCTGTGGCTCTCATCTAAAGATGAAACTTCGAGATCGACCGAATTGTCATGAAGCAAGCCTTCATGAGGAAGTGTCTGTTGAAGACCTTCAGCATTAATGTTCCTACTATTGGGAACTGAGGGAGTAGAATCTTGAATTCCAACAGATAATTGTCTGAGGGTTTCATGAACTCTAGCATCGAGCAAGGCCTTGTTATAGATTGGCACTTGATCTCCTGACTGTACTGGGCGGGTCTTTTTCTTAGATGCATTCTTACTCGCCTTGGAAACCACTTGTTGACGAAAGTGGCTACTCTGAGCAGGTGTATGTGCCTGATCAGGAAAGATGGTCAGGTTAGGCTGACAATCTCCTCTCAAATCAGGTGTATGTGCCTGACTTGTTCATCCATATGATATGGGGGAGTATGCCCCATAACCCTCTTGGACTGGAACAGATGTGTGTGTCTGTTTCAGAGTGAATTGTTGATGTATCACTCCACTGGTAGGGATAGATTTATGTGTATTTCCCTGAGATGCCACTGATGTTGTTATAATATCTTAGCAGGCATCCAGAATATGAGCAGGGATTTGCTTCTGCTCTTTCACCATTGATAGAATATGCTTGGTGACTTCAGCTACCAGAACGGGAATATACGTCCATTCCGGGCTTGGAGCAGGTGTATGTGTCTGCTCGTGTCCTCCTTTTCCTGTCAGTGAATCCTGACAGTACTCAAGTGTGGGGGTAGAGAGTTGAGTTTTCCTCCTATTTGTTGTTGGGGCTTTCCAACTAACTTCTCTGAATGCTACCGAGCGAGACTGTTGGTAGGCTTGATTAATACTAGTAGGTGTGTGTGCCTGCTGATTACACTTCGCCAAACGTGGTTGAAAGGATCCATCATATGTAGTCAGATGAGCCTTCTGACTAGCTGATGGTGTATAAACAGGTGTATGTTCTGTCCTATAGTTTTCCGCAGGAATTGCCTGGCGGGATTGGCATGATGCTGCCAGACGAGTCAGCTAGACAGCGAAATTAAAACGGCCAGGTGTATGTGTCTGCTCGTTGCCTTCCACCAAGTTAGGTTGGTGGACTTCTCCGAAGATGTCAGAGATAAGAACCTACTCACTGTTGACCGGATTCCACCTCTGGTGGTTCGTCTTTCTTTCTCAGGTTCGAGGAACCTGAGCCGAATGCCTGGAGTCGGTACCCTCAACATGTTGAGGGTGCACTGTCGCACGAGTCTGGCAGAAATTGTTGGTGGGAGCCCTTAGGAAGGACTCCTGTCTGTTTAAATTAAGGTCCTGAGGGACTTGGTCATTCACCTCCCCATAATAAGGGAGTGAATGATGATTGCGTTCCGGGGATAACGACCCAAAACGGTTAGAGATGGTAGTCAGCACCGCCTGCTTCTTGATCACTGGTCGTCGTTGTCTGGATGACCGATGTGATTTGTTTACTAGGAGGGCTTGTTGGGCAGCCTCCAGACTTGGGATGGTACTATGTTGATGGTACTCCTTAACCAGTGTGTTTGATACCCAGCGTTGAAGACACTGAGTAGGTGATATCGTCCTAAGAGCGGATGACGATACATCAGGAGTAGCAGCAGTGACATTTGCAGTAGCAATATTCACAGGTGTGAATTTGAGATCAAACATTATGGAAATGTAGAAGATCTTGGAAAAGAGTGCCTTAGATATAACAGACGTAATCAAGATAAATTCAGCTACTATATATTTTGGATGAGCACATATGTTATTGACTGTCTTGTTGGCCCTCTCATTGAGTTTAAATAGGGGCCTAACAAATAGGTAAAACATCATTTTTAATTTGGTTAAGGATTCACGTCGGGTTCACCATTTTTGTTTCCCTCAGAATCCGGGGATGACCACCTTGATTGGAGGTTCAAACGTTCTGATCAGTTTCTAACGGGTTTGTTCGTAGAACCGGAAACATCCAATGATTCCACATCCATTTGGACCGACTTTCCAAAGGTAGGTGCTCATTAGTTTGTGGACTGATGAGGCTTAGTAATTTTCATTGGTCGAGAGGATGGGAGGTTGGACTCATCATACCTTTTTGAGGGGAATTATTGTCTACTACGAGACTCTCTTTATAGATTTAAGTTATGTTCGTGAATCCTTATTACATTACCAAGTATAAAATGAGCTTTCCTTCAGATCTAACAATCAATTATTAAATATGTAGTAAATTTAGAGAATCATTTGTATGTATTCGAGTTTCTTCATCGATAGAGAATCATCTGTATTTGTTATAGATTCTTGGTCAATGGTACCCTTCGACACATTTATACCAAAGTCTCTTGGTCATTATGATGACTATGCTGGTTTTAAAGCCACTCAGTGGGGCACTTGAAGTTTATTGTCATTGAGAAGGACATGGATTATTTTAGAGTTGGGATCGAACCTGTAGACGGGATACCTATGTATCCTTTGTTTA
The DNA here is from genome assembly GCA_963277665.1 of Viscum album. Classification (NCBI taxonomy): domain Eukaryota; kingdom Viridiplantae; phylum Streptophyta; class Magnoliopsida; order Santalales; family Viscaceae; genus Viscum; species Viscum album. Next base: position 1,150,740,740 of record OY728140.1, read on the forward strand.
GAAAAGGAATCAGAACCCACGTAATTTGAGTAAGGGTGTATGATGTTTTATGATTGATGGCTCAAAGAAGGATGTCACAATTACTTTTACACTCTAAGCTCATGTGAGTCATGCTCGGTGTGAGAAACAAGAGGTATTGGTAAAAAAATAGACAATTGTGCCATGAAAGATGAAATCATAAGAAATAATGTGGGGCTTATGTATGTATGACTATCCAGATAAATGAAGGTTAGGATTTACTTTAGGGAAGAAATCCAGGAACAGGGTCCATAAAGGTATATGTGATTCATGGAGATTTTGGATACTCTAACTTGGGACTTATTTCTGAAAAGGACACCCAGGTTAAGGGATTATGACTGGGACTTACTCCTAAAAAGGAGGCCCAAGTTAAGGATTAAGGTTTGGGGCTTACTCCTGAGGAGAATGCCCAAAATAGGGAACTAGGGATTACTCCTGAAAAGGAATCCCAGGTTAGGGGATCTAGGGATTACTCTTAAGAGGATGCCCAAAAAATTAAGGGACTTGGGGCTTACTCCTAAAAAGGATGCCCAGATTTGAAGACTTATGACTGGGGATTATTCCTGAAATGGAGACCCAGGTTAAAGATTCTCTCATCTTAAAGGTTGAGGTTGAATTAATGAACTCTCAATCTTTAGTGACATAAAGATATGTAAATCACTAGGTTTTGAGAGATATTTCACAGAATTCCTTTTAGATAAGGAAGTCAAATCAAGAAATCATGCCATAAATGGCTTTAAAGAGTGTCTTAAAGACTGAATCTTGAATAGGAAAGGTGTAATGGCTTAAGAGGGGAGAAATGGTCAAGCAAGGCACCAAAAAAGGTAGGGGCGCGCAAGTCCTGGCAGGCACGCAGGTATTGCGTGGGCGCGCAAGTCCTGGTCGCACAGGTTCTGGTTGCATAGGTATGCCTGCGTGACACATGGTGTACTTGCGCGACAGTTAACCAGAAGGGTAATACTTGAGCGACTCTTCATTAAAGCCTTTAGAATCATTTTGAGGTTTTTTCAGAAGAAGGGTGTGAAAGATATAATGAAGGAGTAAGGCAGCGTGCAAGTGTGGCCCTTTTACCTTAAGGGTTGGCCACTCAGGTGCGCAAGTGTTGATGAGTTTCAATACTTAGGCCTTTCTCCCCCTCTTTAGATCTTCTTTTCTAGGTAAGAAATTACCTTAGAAGTGTTCCGGAAGCTTTGAGAAGAGACTAGGGCACTGGGAGCTCAAATATGGGTTTCTGGAAAAACAATCCTCTCGAATGGGGGGCCCAAAGGGTCTATTTATAGGCAGGAGAAGACCCCGGGCGGTTACCAGGCGGTTATCACTTAGGTCACACAAGTCACTTGCACGACCATAAGGCATCGCGCAAGTGGACTTGCGCGACAGTGATATAACTTGCGCGGCACAGGTGCTTTTGATCCCTTGTTCATGCCTATGTCGATTTTTGATATTTTCTTCAAAGGTTGAATCACTTTGAGCTCAGATATTCCCCTTTTCTGATCTTTAGATTCTATGACGAAAGGAGCATCAACACCTATGTTAAACCATATACCAAGGAAGGACCTTTGCTGAAATAAAACAGATGAAGTTTTTATGTATTGAGGTTGTATTAAAAACCTTATTTAAAATAATATTTAGTGATTCAACTTATTTCAAGGATGTCCATAACATTTTGGGAAAATAATTATAATTATATTAAAATGGTTTTATAAAAAAGTGAAACTTGTATGTCGGCTGACAACCCATCAAATTCAGTAAGGTGGTGACACTTGAACCCATCACTGAAGGATGATAAGGGTTTATCACCTACCACTAGCCTATGTGATGTCCTAGTTAATGTCACATTCATTTTAGCTAAACAAATTGACAAATAAATGTTAATTATGAATGTTTAGTGTTAATTTTTAGGTTTAGATATTAATTTATTAACCATATTGGTTTTGGAAAATATTTAAAGACAAATATAATGACTTGTTTTATGGGTTTTACAATCCTTTAAAAGAAAATTTTAATCTTTAAAAAAAGGGTGGTTCATTCTAGGATATCCATTTCATGGAGTAAGGGATGAATTATAATTTGATCGAAGTATAACCAAAAGATGAAATTGTCCATTTGAAATTTAAATTTATCATGTAAGTATATTTCATTATATTCTTAGGTAGTAAAATAATTTCCCAATATAAAGAAAATGATCAAACAAAATTCCTAATACCTTAATTTTTGTTGAACCGATGGTCTTTTAAATCATCACAAATTTATGGATTTGAATCATTAAACATTCCATCGATCATTCTCTTGTTTATTATCGATGACTTAAATATCTACCTATAAATATTTATGATTTTCCTCTAAGTCCATATTTTTACTTTCCACCAATGTTATCCTACATAGAAACCTAGTTATATTTTATTTCATGTGACCTTAGTACTTCCCATTCTCTATTTTCAAGAATATTTTTTAACAACAATTATCACGATGTGGGATTTTAATAAAGGAATTTTTAAATATCAAACCATTTATTACCATGATCAGGTGTACATTTATAGAACAAAATTTATTTTTGTTGGGGAAAATGTAACACCCTGAAAATTCTAAAAGAGTAACTTTTATTTGATAGTGTGTAAGACATGAAACAACAAAAATAGAAAGGAATATAATATATCAATAATTAATGATATATTTAATATTTTAAATTCAATATATTTTATATCTTTCAATTCATTGGGTTATCTTGTGTTATACGCAACAAAGACTTTCTTTGATAGCTTGCATTACATGAAAGACCGAGTTTTACTAAATAATACTAATATTATTTAATATAATAAGATATAACCTACCCATTAAATTATAGGTTTATGAATATTATTAACTAACTTATTTAAATATATTTTTTAGAAAAATATAAAATGAATTCATATAAATAAATATAAGAACTGGTTGAATATAAAAGAAATGTTTTTATGCATAAAAAGGTGTTTTATCATAATAAATTTAATTAATTAATATTGTTGAATGATATCAATGATATATATATATATTATTCAATAAAATATTTTTTATATTCATACAATAGGTTTGATAAGCATAATATAAGAATAAATCTATTTTTATTCTTAAAATTTGTATTTTTCTAAAAAAACAATTTTTACACCTTTTAAGGGAGAACCTATTTTAAATCCAATTTTTTGTACTTTTATAAATTTTAAATATTAAAATAAACTTAATTTTTTAAATATTAACATAAAAATCAGCTTATGGTGAATTTTTGATATTTTTCTATGAGGTTTTATTTTTTGATGGATAGTGAAAAATACGCAATTTTAATTCAAAACTTCTTTTTACTTATTTATTTACAAAGTTAAATTATATTTTTATTGTTTTAAAAGTTTATTTAGATAAATTATATATAATGTAATCTAATTTGGGTCATTTTAATCAATTTAACATTTATGTTTTATAAAAAAATATTTCGAACTTTTGAACATTTTCACTTTAAACACTTGCTTTGTCGCCCTATCTATGGGATTAAATTTAAATTAATTTCATCCAATTATGTGTTTAAAATTTTTAAAAATGGATTAAATATTATTAATAATTATAATTTATAATTTATAAAAATTTCAACTTAGTTTTTTACATAAATGATTAATGAAAGTAATTAAAATTAATTACAGCGATTAAAATAAAAATTTAGCATAACAAGGGATTAAACTTTAAACATAAGGACAAAAATAACCTATAAACATGTATAAAATCCATTTTCTAGACATATTTCTACCTTTTGATCCTTTTTATATAATTTCTATCCTTATTAGATCCATTTTCTATGAAAAAACATGGGTAAAATTCCCTCTTTCAAAAATTTACAAGAATGCCACTCCTCCTCCACTATAAAAAGAAACACACCCCTCCCACTTATTCAAAAATCTCAAGAAATTTTTATCCCAAAAAATATGCCAAAATAATCTCCAAAAATCCCTCCTATCATCCTAAAATGCTAAATGTTTTAGGAAAGAAAAACAAGGAAGTCTTTTGGTATAAACTAAAAGGAGTTACCCGAATAAAAGGTAAAGTTTTCAATGATCACTTTTGTTTCATTTACTTATCCATCCATTAAATTATTTTTATATAACTATTTTATAATAACCTCAATATATTTAATATACTTATATGTTGTTATGATAAGTTTTAGACCTACACCTATACATACTTTCATCAAATCGGTAACAAACTTACCGTTGGTGTGTATGGTGAACTACCGCCTCATGAAACAATGTCATTATTTTTTACTTTACCACCTATCATGGTTAGGAATTATGATGGACACGCTATTTATATATTAAATATATTATGCTTATGTTTTCTTCATACTTATTAATTTTTTTATAACACATAACTTAATTATTTACATTTTTTGTAAATACGATAATAACGTTTTTGGACGTGTGGACTACAGCCTCCTCAAAATGATGTGATGCGTTCACATGTTACATGGAATGTATAAAGGACGGTTTTTGTAAAATTATGTTAAATTTATGAAATAAATATGATAATTTAATTATAATATACATATATATCATTAACTTTTTATTATTTTAAATTATGACAAAGAAATGGAAGTAGTGTTCATATCTATGTACGGTGTACCATCTCCATGAATAGTGCATTTCATTTCCTATCCGATGGATTACTATAAACACACATATAATGAATATATATATATATAATTTAAATCATGGTTTACATTTTTTATATTATGAAATAATGATCTAATTAATATGAACAAAAATAATAAGATAAAACATACCCGAAAAACTAGGCATTTAACACCCAAAATAATGAAAATAATGAAAGATTATTAAAAAATAAGTAATAAGATATTATAATAAGTTAATATATGATATTATAAATATGATTATGGTTCTATTATAATTTATTAATATTATTAAAACCATTATATTGGAGGATAAATAATGTTCACCTGAAAGTAGATGCAAGGTAAGGGATTTTCATCTCACTTTTTACATTTGAGAGATAAATGTCATATTCACCACTTATTTTGTGTGGTGTATCTAAGGTATATTTTGATTTATTATATAATTAATTATTTAATCTTAATTTTATTTTGATTTTCAATTTTGATTATTTCTTCTATGGGAATTTGAATTAAAAGTTACGAAGTGGTATAGAATTTCATAACCTGATTTCTTTTCATTAGGTCATATTACTTCCTCATTGTCATTAATATTGTAATATTATGTGTGTAATCACTTTTTACTACATATTTTTGTATTTAAACATTTTATGTGGATTTAAATTTGAAACACAGAATCTATTCATTGATTTATTCTCATGTCATCTTTATGTTTTTTTCAAGGTTTTACTTCAAAATCTCATTTTGTTCGGGATTCTTTGCACTTAAATTTAGATTAAGTAAATTATTAAATAATTATTTAATAAAAAATTTATTTTATTATCATCTATTTATTCATGACCTAATTAAATTAATAGTACCATTTTTTCACTCTTTGGTACTCAACATATTTTATAAAATGTTTTTAAGAAAACTCGACTTCATTTACCTCTTTAGTTGGAGAACTTGTTTTCTTCTAAAAACCTATTTTACACAAATATTTTAAAAAATGTTTTTATCCTTTTCAAAATGATTTATTAAATAAATTTTTACCCTTTTTATCTTTTACTAATTTTTTCAAAATAATCCTCTTGTCACTTTCTGGACAAGGGATTTTTCTAACCTTTATACCTTGAAAAATGAATGTTCTTTTTACCTTGTATAGAATCTATGGAATTACCCATCATATATTATTTGAATATTCCTTTTAATTTTCAAAAGATTAATTTTTAATGAAAATGTTTTTAAAAATTATTTTAAAAAAAATTATTTAAAAAAAATTATCAAAATATAAACGAATATTTTGCTCAAGAATGTTTTCGAAAGATATTTTTATAGTATTTCTATCCATAAAAAACAAGAACCCGTTATCCTTAATCCACTTGGGATATTTTATATTGATACCATCCTTATTCTTCCTTCATAAGATTTATAATTGTATGGCCAAGGATAGTATTGAAATTCACTTTCTTGATTCAATTTTGTAGTCCCCTTGAAATATCCAATTTCTAGTGATCATTGAACATTAAATTTTCTTTAATTATCTATATCATTTATCATGAATATGTTTATTTCCTAAATAGTATACCATTTTTACATAAGGTGTTTACTTTTAAATTTATTTGATATATGGGGAAATGTTTAAAAATCTGTATCTTTTGGTCAATATGGCTATTTTATGATGCACATTTTTCATGAATGTAATCAATTACATGATATGTGAGTAATTATTTGGACTGGTATGATACAAGTTGGGGATCATTTAAAGTAATCCACTAAATGTATTAGTAGTCTCATGAAATGAAATCAGTTGGGAAAAAACCCTTTGAGTTTGTAACCATGCACTTTTTAAACTATCTTGTATAAGTTTTTAACAATAGTATGTTTAACTATCTTGTGAAAGGTCTTGACGATAATGGTACCATGACCCAGGAAAAATGGATTCAAATAATTAATAATTTCCTTCATTTAGATTCTGTTATTATTATCCATGATATTTTTTTTGAAATTATCTATGGATTCATTTCATTCTCAATTCATTGATTAAATGGAATGTGTTTTAGTTATTTTTATTTCTATGTTAATTATGAATTATCTAGTCGTATTAATGGAATGTGTTTTTAGTTATTACTTTTCCATATTGTTTACAAAATTCATTCTAATTTTATTGATTACATGTCAGGTGTCTTCAGTTATTACCTTTCCATATTAGATATTCTCATTGACTCATTATTTCTTCTGCTAAACTTGATCCTTGTGGAGAATTTAAGATAACCATTATTTTTTTCCTTTCCCCAAGAATCCAAGAAGTGTAACAAGAAATATATTAAAGAATACAATAATTTGGAATAAATTTTTTCTCTAAATAAAGAAAACATTTTTGTTGTAATTAGTGTATTCATTTATAATGCAAGACTCATGCATGTATCAAGTTTACCAAGACTGCTAAACTATTAGGTCCTTTGGGATTTGATTCCTTATAATCTTGAGAATTTAATGGTAGTTGACACCATATCTAATATTACCAGGGTTTGGTCACTACATATATCTTTTAGAACTTTCGGTTCGTTGACATCCTCTAGCATACGAGGAGGCAAACTTGAGGCCTTTGGGAAAGCAAGATCAGGTGATATGTTAGGTCTACCCAAGTTTATTTTTTATACAATAGAACTGTAGGTGTTTGATTTTATGATTTTGTGAGTTGGTAGATAGGTGTTCTAGGAATGTTTCGGAACATGTGATGGATACTATACAATTGTGTTGAAAACACCTTTATTAACAGGAAGTCAAAGTTTCCAAGTAATGGGATTGTTGTTCTTGGATTCTGTTTTTATGGTTGTGTGATTTCACCTAGTGTAATGCACTTGAGTTTTTTTATTTATGGTTTATTCTAGTTTTTGGATCTTGGACCATGGTAAATATTCCAATGTGCATGAATTATTTTAGGAACATATGATTTACATGATGTATGCCTATCTGTGTGTGATTTTACTGATGATGGAGGTTCAATTGTTTAAAGTGTATATAATGAACTATATGGTGAATCACATATATATTATTGGTGTATTTTACTCATTTGAACTATATATATATATATATATTGGTCTAATGATATGTTATATGGATCTTGTGGTGAGAGGTTCGTCGGTGATGGAGAATCAGTCCCCTCATCAAGGGTTGCATAGAGACCATGGTGGGTTAGTAATGGGATCTAAGTGCCATATTGGTGGGTTTATGAGGTAAAATATTCTTTAGATATGTTTTTATCAGGACTGATTTACCCTTAGGTGGTATATTCCCTATTTTCCTAGTTTTTTTCTTAGGGAGTGAGTTGTTCTTTCCACGTATTGTCTATCAGGTCATGTGGTGGGGTTGAGGTTCCTGATATCAGTGATGGATTGGGTGGGTGTGGTTGTTATTCCTTGGTGGGGATGTTGAGGCCTTATATCACTAGGGTGTGTTTAGGAATGTGGATGATTATATTTTGAGAAGTGGAGTTTTGGGATTGTTAACTCTCGTATGGCTAGCTTGATAGGGCGGGTTTGATTGGATACATAGCTCTGTTGGTTTTTTGGTTGTTCCTTGGGTAGCATAGCGGGAGTTTGATTGGATGCTTTTGGATTTGGATAATTTCTCAAGTGTAGGGTTGGTTGTGTGGTTGATCATGGCATGGGGGAGATTTTTTTCTTTTTAAGATAACTACCGGATGTGCTCAGGTTTGTTGTAACTGTCTAGAATGAGCAGCATGGTTAGCGATTTTATGCATATTAGCCTTGTTTTTTAGAAATTTTTCCATGTGAGAATGAGTTATATCATGTTCTCGAGGGGAGGAGTAAGTAAATACTTGTGGTTGGAGTTCACTACAGGCTATTGGGGGTTTTGAGCCTTGTTTAAATGGTTTTTTTAGCATGGAGGTTTCTATTCCTGATGGGCTAGGAATGAAAGTGAATTGTTGTTGTTTTTGGTATTGGAACTCATGTGTGAGTAGTTTAGACAAGTCTATCAAATTTTTTTTAGTGATTTAAGTAGTTTGGGATGTGTGTTTTGTTTTTTGGGTAGCGATGAAACGTTAAGGATACTCCTTTGGTGGGGATAATCAAATCGGTCATAGAGTAATGTCTCTCATTTTAGGATAGTGTCGAGGGAGTTATAAGACCAGTCATTGGGGAATCGAGATAGCATCATTTATGCCATTTCTTAGAGTGGATCATGGCTATTGGTTTACCATTGAGGCTTATTAGGTGTAAATATGGGTTTTTAGTGGAGAATTTTGGTATCCTCACATCGTCTCGTGTTGTGAAACATAGGGGAAATTTGAAAATTTTAATCTCATAAGTGTTTTATGGAAAAATGGTAATTTATCTTATGAGATAATCTCAAATAATTTTTAAAACACCCCATTTTATCCAGAATGTGGTGTCTACCCTAATAAATTATTTTGGTGGAAATCCAAGTCATTCTAATTTTCACCAAATATTTAATATTTAATTAACTAAATATTCATTATCCGTATATTTTTTAAGTGGTATCTTTTAAACAATGTTTTGAATTGATATTTTTTCTTTGTGGTTGATCCCATTTGTGGTGGTATTAGGTGAGTAATAGACCCATCATGGGTGTCTGGGATAGGCCCAGGCCCCTATTATTTTATTTTATTTTTTATTTTTTATACCCCTTTTTAGTTTTTCCTTTTGATCCTCCCCTCTGTTTTACCATGTATCCCCTTATGGGATTCCACCTTTAGGGCCTTTAGTGGAGTAAGGTAGTGGGAGTTGGAGGTGATTCATGGGGATCTCATCCTGAGTTGGATTGGTGTTTGGTGGGTGCATGGTGTAGATCTAGTTTGAATCTTTGGTGATTTCCACCTTGAGGTAGGCCTATTTTATGTTTTTTTATGCCTATATTGTATCCATTTTATATTTTAAAGCCTTTTTAATTGTTAAAGACCCCATGGGGGTATATATAGTATTAATCAAGGATATATGGGGGTTTCAATATGTTTTAGGGGTTCTCTATTTAGGATAACCCATGTACACATCATGCAGTTCAGAGAACACATGTTGTGTGTTCATCCTATTCAGGGAATATAGTTTTTTTGGACTACACACCATGTACCAAGGGAACACTCCATATAGTGGTAACTCAAGGAGTTTTGGAGCACATGGTCATATATGGTACACAGTTGGATCCCATTTGAGGTACATAGCTAGTTGTTGTGTATTATTCTTGTTCAAACCCCATGTGGGGGTACATGGCAAGGTAAATAGTTGGGCACCCCATGTGAGGTACATGTCATGTATGGGACATACATTCCATGTAGTCGGGCATTATATATGATGAGTGGGGGATGAGGTGTTCTGATAAGTACCCCATGTAGGGCACGCATTGTGTATAGGGTTCACGCAATATGTAAATTGGGGAAGTACACACCGAGTGGCCAGTAACACACAACCAAAAAAGACCTTTGGGGTGCATGACATGTACATTTCCTTTTTTGGTGTGTGTTTCATATTTTTCAATCTGGATACAGAATTAGACTTTCGTGTAGTCCATTCTAGTTATCTTTTTAATATAGGTCATGATGGTGTAATTCTTTCAGAGTTTTGAGGATGCCTGGATTTTTTTATGGGATAGTGTTTACAGATGGATTTATTTGAGGTTTGGATTCAGAATACTTCTAGGGTTTGGGTTGTGTTATTTGAGGCTCAGTTGATGGTTTTTATCTCTTTAGTTGGTTTGGATTTTTGGATGAAAAATAGTATTGTTCAAGGTTATTTCGGATGGATCTCATAAGGAGAGAATGAGTAATATCTATGAGGATATATTGGTTTTCCTTACCTATAAATACTAATTTCTCAAGGTTAGTATAGTTGAGGTTTAGCTCCTGGGTTTGAGAACCAGATCTATTAGAGCCTTTGGGATGGGTTGACACTATGGGATTGAGATTATGAATGGGTTTTATAGTGATGTTAAGATGAGTTTGAGTGAATCTTGAGGATTCCCTTGTAGGTGAGTTAGTACTCATAGATGGGTTGTTTACAGAGAAGGTCGGATAAGGTTTTCTTGCATGGGCTTTTCCTTAAGTTTTATTTGTGCTGAGGATACCTATTATCTCCTTCCTTTGAGATGGTAATGAGGATAATTGTAAATTCCCTTTTAGGTAGGTTGTGATTTGGAGGCCCCTTTGGGAATTTTGTAGATTGAGGATTAGAAGGAGGCCACTAAGGGTTGTTTGGGATGTTTCTACACTAGGCGTAACCCATGATTTGGGATGAGCTAGAAGAACCCATTATAGGGTGTCTTCCCCTTAATAAGTATTTTGAGACTATTTTTGGATCTATGGATGGGAGTGACTCGAGATATTGGGTACAGGAAGGGAGTCCCTAGTTGGACATTGCTTTGTGTTGTGACCCCAGGGACCATTAGGTCCCCAAGTTTTGGTTTAGCCTTGAGGTGGGTCATGGAGATCCCAAGGTAGTTTTTTTCTGGATGAGGAGATCCTGGGGACTGATTTAAGGCTTGTTATTTTTTGTCCATGAGTTTATTGAAATTTATAGTTCATTTATTTATTCAGTAATTTTGAGAGTTGTATAGACCCATGTTCCATTGGCCTTTAGCATTGACGTTTGAGATAGTTTCTGCTCAAGACTTCTATTTGAATAGGCGGCCATTAAGATATCTTTGATCAAGAATTTTCCATAAGTTATGATATGGTTCACTCATCAATTTTATGGTTGCAGTTAGGTGGTATTAGGGAGGTAATGGGTGATCTTGATGAGTTCAACCCCCTCTAGTTGAGTATTCACCCAAGATAGAGTGGATATCGGAATGTGAGATGTTTAGGAACACAAATAGTGGGTTTTATTCACTGTGGATGATGTATATCTCCTAGTCCCATGGATTTTGCACACTCTTGGGTTTATCTATGAATCCCACGTATTTATGGGGTCTATAAATAGTGCAAAATTCATTTTATAGGACTTTTGGGACTGAATGGTTGTCTTCTTGTTTCAAACTAGATGTTCTTTTTTCCAATTCAAATTAATCTATTGGAGTCATAGGTATTATTATATGTTATTTTTTGAGTGTATGCCTATGTTTATTCCCTAGGGTTTAGTATTCATGATTTTTTTAGTTAAAATACTTGTAGATCCTCTGTAGATTTGGTGGATGCACCTGATATCGTGTGGTTGGGAGATCCATGTGTTGTGAATCCTCTAGTGTGGGATAATGAGGGGGTGGATTTACCTCAGGTGTCAGTCTAGAACCCATATTTGGATGTTTTACTTGATTTTAATTTTCCCCTTTATTTTATAGAGTGGTTTATTTTATGCCAACTTTTATTAGTTTTTGACTAGGTAGAGAATATAATGGGTTCATGCACTTGTTATGACAGTAGATTATAGGTTTACCATTAGAGGGGGCCTATTAAGATTTATTTCTCTCCCCCTTCATATGGAACTTGGTTTAAATTCATACATGATGTATTATTTCATGTTGGAGCATTGGTTTCATGGTGGATGGGTTTTATGCCTAGTGTTTTTTCATCAAACAGAGCTACTCATGTGGAATCTTTGGATCGGGATGGTGCAGCTTGATCATCATGGGGATTGGGCATGTGGTTTGGCATGGTACTGGTAGTAGATTATGGTGAATATATTTTTATTTTGTTTATTTTGTTTGTGTGGTTGGTATAGTGGGTGATCAACTGTTGTATGTTTTTACACTTCTGAGTTTGTATAACTGTGTGTTATATTACACTTTTTATAGAATGCCTTGTTTCATTTTACTCATTATGTATAATCTAATGTTATACTTATATTTTTTTTGTGAATTTACACTATTATTTAATTTTCTCTAGATTTTATAGTCTCCCCACCATATATTTTAGACCATCACCACTGTTCTGCAGCCTCTAGCATATATGGAGGCATGCTTGAGGCCTTGTGGTGAGCCATATTGGGTGACTTGTTAGGCCAACCTAGGTAGGTTCATTACACATGTGTAAGGAATCATGAATCAATCTCATCTATAGGGGTATTGTTATCCAATATACAATATATCTAACATGTGATAACACCATGAAAAATCCAACAAATTAGGGAGAAAGATAACTTCCCTGACTGAACTTTCACCACCCATGATAAGGAGACACATTAAAGAACACATGATCTCTAATATTGGACTCTATAGGCTTCCACCTATGATCAGAATATAACTTTTGATTATCTTTTTAAACCTTCATTCTCTAGTTTATCACTTTTTTTTACTTTTTCATACTCAATGCCAATTCAGGCCCAAGAACTCTAGACTCTTTAACCTTGATCCAGCACAACAGTGATTGAAAAGTTTGATCATGCATTTATTCAAATGATTTCATATGAATGGTATAATATTAACTATTATTATAATAAAAATCCACCATGGGTAGGTGTCTCACCCATGAACCTCTGAAATTCATAATTCACATACACAACATATCCTCTATAATTTGGAAATTCTGTTGTGTCTGACCATTCATCTATGAATGAAAAGTGGTTACAGTGAATAACTAGTAGCCAAAAGTATGTTGGATACCTCTCTAAATCCCTCAGGTTATCTGAGGATCACAGTTGGATATTATAATCTTTGGAATCCCATGAAGCCCCACTACCTCTTTTAGATATTTCCTTGACCAAAAATCAAATGTTATCAACTTTGTAATCACTAAAAGTGAGTTAACATCATCAAGTGGTCTATCATCACCCATATAGCATCATAACCAAACCCATATAGCATCATAACCACCCTTAGATCTAGATAACCTATTGAATAATCCCAATTATACTTCATCCCACTTATACTAGAAAAAATCAAGTTGATGAATTAGACCACTGGGAATATGATGCTCAGTTTTCACCTTCTAGAAAACTAATTGTCGAGGGAAACAAATCTGCAACTGATTACTTCATACCAAACCACAAAAACTAGCCTCTTAGAGTACAATATATCTTCACCACATTAGGATGTACAGCCAATGGAGACCTTTGAAATTCTTAGAGAACCATGTCATGCACCGGTGAATGAACAAAATGCTTCCCCTGAAATAGAACCTGATGTTTTTTATCCTTTGATCATCCCTCGGGAGTGTCTCTATAAACAACTTGATCACACTAAACCACTACCTCAGATTCTATAATAGTGATTTTCCTAGTCCCAACATGAATAGTATTTTTGGATTACCTTACCATGTATACAGTGAGTTATTCATGATGTATACTTACCATTATTGTGTTGATATTTCTATATCTACTATTTAAATGGTAATTTTTATAGATTATTGCTCATATCAAAAGGTTACAGAAGCTCCCAAACTATAATGAGAATATTGAGATACTATGAAGTTAATCTTAAACCTATGTTCTATAGTCTAGATGCATCATATTGACTATAAATTTTTTATGTTTAACTATCATGTTTTGGGGGCACATAAGAGTTGAGACCTCTTCTCATGAAGTTCTCACTTGGTGATCTCTAGTATGTGAGATCAAGAGGATAGTCCCACAAATAGTAAAACCACATATTTTAGGTGTCATTGGTTATTATTATCTAAAAACATGTTTATTTTTCTCCTAACTTGAAAAAATTATCAATGTGTAACATTTGATCATCTACATTCATGCAAGGAAAAAACCCTGACATTGAAGAATTAGAGAGGTAGATTTTGTTTGGGTGCATCATTGGTGATATGGAATTAGTTGAATGGTCAAGATATGTTTTTTTAATTTTGAGTTGAGGAAGTGATATCTCAGGCCTAGTTGATCCAGATGGTTTTACCTTTACAAAACCTTGTCCAAGGTAGTTAAAGGTAATTCTACCCAATTAGATCAACAAATAATAAAGCAAGAATGGATTATGACAAAATATATGCATCCTACTTCATGAGATATAATGATACAAAGATATTATATTAAAAAATTGTGTTTGTAGGATGGTTATCATTTCTATAACCTTTTATTATATCTTTAAGAGAATTGATGGGTTTTTGGAATCCACTCTTAGTCTTCTAATTATATTAACTACTATTAAGATAAGGTCCTAGAGGGTCAAACACAATAGAATATTCAAGAGTATTCCAAATTCTAGTGAATTGATAAATAGTATATGGTGGGAACCACCATGGAGTCCAAGAGTTGTACAAATTTTAATGATCACTAATAAATAAATAAATTCATTATTAGTAAATGATAGAATAATTTTATTGAATTTATTGTTAAAATTAGTTACAAAGTATTAAGTGAATATGTGGGAAAATATTATATGAATAAATATTAATTTAATATTCAAGATTCATTTAACCAGACCCACCCCATAATAGATCTGGGTTGGTCTTCCTAGCCTAGAATGGGTCAAGGCGGGTCTACCCGGCCTGAAATATCCCTATACAGGGTACTCCCAACATAGAATTGGCCTCTATTAGGTTAGACCAACCCGCAATAGGCCTGGTCCTAGTTTCTCGACTCGAGATAATTTTAATAATTTTTGTATGTTAAAAATAACAATAAATTTATTATTTTAAAAAATAATTTAATTTTTGTGTAAAATTAAATTAATTGATTAATTTAATTTTAGGATAAAATTAAATTGATTAGGGGACTGAAAAAAATTGAATTATTTGAATTTAAATAATTTATTTAATTTATGAAATTCCCTCGTACTTAAATTTTTTTATTTTATTTTATTATGCTTTTTAATTTACGAGTAGACTAGTCCTGAGCATTGAACATGCATGTAGGTATTTATTTAAATATTTATCATAACTACATGCTATGCCTATAATAATTATTTATGATGGTATGTGCATCATCCTCTTTTATTCAATATTTAAAGGTTCTTCATGTCCATAACTTTTTGTTTTTACATTGCGCTTCTCAGGACCCTCTCGCTTACATGTGAGTATTTATGTATTATTAAAAATGATGTTGTAAGTCGCAATTCATGCCAAGTTAAGGAAAAAATCCTGATGATATCTGGACACACTGGACTAAGGATGATCTACATCATGAGTTAAGACCCAAATTAGGTATGATACCCCTAGGTTGTGAATGATCCATTAAGTTTAAATTGATCAAACTATATTAGATTCTAAAGACTTATTGGGTAATTTTATTTCCTCCATGAGTTTGTTTATTATTTTATACATTTCCTTGTCTATAGAAATCACACAAAATAATAAACAAAAAAAATTCAAAAGAAATAAAGAATGATTTTCTATTAAAATTCAATTGTGAGCATCAAAACACAGTTTTAACATATTAATAAAAATGGATTACATTCGTTGAAAATATTAAAAGCCCCATAGAAATATTAAGTCATTAATGCATTTTATTGCTCAAATTTGAACTAAACTAGGTGTAAGGAGTGCTCATCAGCTAAAGTAGAGGGTACCTCCTACTACTGGGGATTTATTATGAGAGTTATGGGTTGACCTGACTAAAGTTGGAAGTAATTAAGTGTAAAAGGCTATATTTTTTCAAATTTAGAGGCAATAATTGATTAAATCATGTTTATAATTTTAGAATTTGGCACTTTAGTTAACAGATCAAGAAGTTTTGAGTCAATACGGTTTACCAATATGGTGCCTACCTTGAAACTCTATGAGTAATGGAATTAATAAATCTTTTAGACTAAGAGGGGAGGTTTCAAGGATCATTTATACTAGAATACTAAAGAAACAAAGTATTCAATGTCTAATAGTGATGGATACTAGAGTTTGATAAAATATTGGGAGACATTTGATGATTAAATTAATAGATAATTTCTAATCAATAATTGAGATAAAATTAATAATCTTATATATTTACTTTTTGTAAAAAAAAAGGAAACAATACCATAAGTACACTATGATATCTAGTAGACAAATAAAATTTCCAAACTGGCATGAGTTTCGAAAGAGTAGTACATACACTTGTGCAAAGTACTATGACATTGTAAATTCAAGGTGTTGGTGTCCTCAATGCCTATTGATCCACCTCAAGAAGCGAGGGTGAGAAAACTAATTACAGTATAATCATGTATGATGCATATGATTGTTATGTCATAATACTATCATCAATGTCCTTTGTGAGTTGTGGATGCAGCATCAAAACATGGATGATTTAACGTGTTTTCTCATCTCTGAAAATCTTGTGAGGAGAAAGTGAAACAATATATGAATGGGTTAGGATTACACTAGTTAAGTGTAAATATGAAATATGGATCGCGATCTTTCAATACATATCTTTATTATATAATTTTCACCCTTATACTATAGTTTCATTTAATATTACAAAAACAAAGCAAATGGGTAAAAATGATTCATTACCTTTTGGGTAAAGTTTACTAAGATAATAAAAACTTAAAATAATGTTTGACCATTAGTTCTTATGGGGAATAAGTTGACAGACAAGGTGAAAAGGCCAATGGAAAGTGTTATTCCAGAGGCACCTATACTACATCCTTTAAAGAAAATATGTATTAAAGAGGATGGTATTTTCTTTGCATGTCATGAAATAATTCCATGAAATTTTAAATAACATGAACTAAATAAAATAAGTAAGTAGTCACTTCTTCTTCAAGTATATTCATCAATTGTATTTAATGTTCATGTTACACTTCTTGGGTATTAAATAAAATATTACTATTACATATGTTTATTTTAATATAATAACCAAGTAAGTATAGAAACATTACAAGAAGTAAGGTGAATTCTTCAAGTGGTTGAGAAAGGGTTATTTCTAAGTCTGTGATGAGAAGTAAACTACTTATCATTACCAAGCATAATAGTTCTTGTTTAAGTTTTATTAAGTATCACCAACACATTATTCTAACATGTAAAATATACACAAGGATAAATTATTCCAAATTTGAAATAAATGTTTTCTTGGTGTTTAATACTCAAACAATAGTTATGAAATTCTTTAATCATTATTAATAGCTGATGAATATTAAATATAAGAATTATATACCAAATTGTGGAAAGATAATAATTTTTTAAGAAAATATAATTAACATTGAAGGATATCGACAATATGGTTTTAGACTCTTTGGATTTAAAGAACTTTTTTATTATTGAAACACTTATGTACTTAGTTTTGGACAGAGAAACCTTTATAAATAATATTAGGTCACAAATATTTTGAAATTATTTTAGCTAGAGATCATGAACTATTCCGAGGTTAATCTAGTGGTAAATATACTTCATAATATTCCTTTTAAGTGTTATCAAGGAATGTAAAAGTTAAGTATGGAATATGTATTATTAGAATATATGAGTTGATTCCGAACTGTATGGTGAAGAATATATTGACCAATAAATCATCGATCATAATAATATAGCATGGAGTAATTCATAAACACATATTACCTTTTACACATCAAATCATTAATGTTAGTAAATATGATCGATAATGATTTTTACATACATTGATCAATAAAATTTAGCATGGATTAATTCTTAAATTCCAATTTCATTATACACAATACATTCATGATGTTACTTAAAGGGGAATCAATGTTGATACATATATGCATTATAGTAATTCCATTATTTTTCAAGACATTCTACGAAAATAGAGGTACTATCTCATAACCACAAGACAACTATCATGAAAAACGAATATCATATGAGTTATAGTATGATGGAAATCCATTATTTCATTATAACATGGTTTTGGATGCAAAGAGTTTGTTATGAATATAAATAAACTTGCATCTATAAAAAAACAATCTGCATCTATAGTATATATCCTAAAATTTTAAAGATATTTCATAAATCCATAAAATAGAAAAGTTATAGTCAAGTGATAGACTATATTTCTATAAAAGGTTGAAGATATCTATTCAAGATATTGATATAAATATTGAGTTGGGTTTTGTTAATTCCATAGATACACAATTAGTTTTATTAGGAATAAATTCCACAAGATCATGTGGAAAGGATTGTTCTGGAGACACATACTACATAAGAAGGATAAAAACATGGTAATTGTTTTATATTCATCATGGTTAGTAATACATTATTCATTGAGAATAATAAATCCTACAAGAAATATATTACCATTATCTAAAATTTACAAGATCAAATAAAATTCAATAACAGATTCTATGTATCAAAGTACATGGTGGTTATTATTTGGAATACTTTGGTGGGTATTCAAGTGAAACTATACATGGATGGAACAAGTGTGGTACCCATAAGTCTTTATTGGTAACACTAAGTAATTATTCCTAAATCCATTAGAATTTTTTTTTCATAGCTAATTTCTATGATCATTTTATTGTGAATTGGTTATTAAGACCACCAATCATGGAAGGTGCCTATACGACGCAACCATAATGGTAAGGTGACACCATAGAATTCCAATAAAGGGTGTTAGTTACTAAAATGTATTTTTGGATTTTGGTAAGAAAAATATCATTGAATAATCATTTCAAACGAATATTTTCCATTGTATACAGAATATTAGTGGGATCACCATTGTTTTCCAAGTAAAATATGTTTGATAACACATGGAAAATAACTATTGGTATTATAGTTAGTTTAGATGAAAATGAAAGAATCTATATGGAGATTAACATAAAATATTAAACTTCATTTTAGGGTACATAATCTATTGAGGTAGATCTAATGGTTTGTTAGACCAAGTTAAAGTACATATACTAACATGGTATTGATAAAATAAAATTTGGAATAATTTGAGAGATAATTATTATTAATGTCAAATGGCATAAATATCTCTAAGTAGACATGTATGGGTTATTAGAGGAGATTAATGTTGTGAGTTGAATTCTATATACTTTTGTGATGGATCAATCACATAATTCATGATTTGTACAAGAAATAATATTTACAATATAATCTTTATGATAGGAAAATATCTATTATATCTAGGATAACTACAAGGGAACTATTTAGAACTATCCAAATATACTTGAACAAGTGCAAAGGATATGTACCTGGAATATGGATAGGAAGGGATAATAGTAACAATGAGATGTAGAATTGTACTCATTTATATTGATATGATCTAATATCATACTTAGGATAAGGTGATGAGAAAGAGAAGATCATTTAAGCTCGTGGTAGCCATGACTAAAATTATAGAGTGTGATGTAGCTTCTAAGGAAACAAAATAAGTAGTGTATAATATAAAACAACTTGATTAATTTCTTGGAATTGTACATAGTAAGTAATGTTTTATCATAATATAAATTATGATAATTATACTATAATTACTATATAATATTTCAATTTATGACAGTGGAAAAACGATATAGACTTAGGGATATCATCTTTTGAGAAGTCTTAATCAAGGATTTAATGTTCTAGATAGTATACTTTCCATGGAATATAGGCATGGTAGGTCCAATGACTAAATCCATAACCTATAAAATAGTGATCTTATCATGTGAGTGCTAACAATGATAATTAAAAAGTTGGATCTAGTGTTTTTGGGAGTGTTGTGATAGTGGGTTCCCTAGACAAAACTTGATATATACTTTTCGATTACCTTACAATGTATATAGTGAGTTGTGCATGATTTACACTTACCATTATAGTATTTATATTTTTCTATCTTATATTTAAATGGTAATATCCATAAATTATTTGACATGTCAAAATGTTATAATAGTTTTTAAAATATATTGTGAACCTCTAGATACTATAACATTAATCCTAACCATATGTTATATGGTCTAGATAAATTAAAAGTATTGGACACAATTGTTGTTTAAATATCAGGTTGTAACATCCCCAACCTAAAACCACTAAACTGATGCTTAGAGATGGGTGGTTACATAACCTTAACTATGTCTCCCCGTATGCCAAAGGTTTTCAACTAGCATCAGGGGTCTGAATAGTCAATTATGGAGACTATATCCCCTTTTTATCAGAGTAATCCACAACAGAAGATAAATAAAATAATAGAATTAATAATCGATGATACTAGAGTATGCATAAACAACCATTTCCCAACGGGGTACAAACATGTCCAGTATTAAATATGTCATGCCATGCTACAAGTGGAAAATTAAAGAAAACCAAAAAATGAAGAAAATTACAAAAATCCCCAAAAGGGCCCCACCACTAAGTCTAGGTCCTCCACACACACTAGTGACAACCCAAACACCTAGAATGGACCTTTCCCTTCTCCTAACCTAAAAACATGAAGTCTTCTCAAGTACCCAATGGAAGCCCAAGTAGGGTGTGAGTACAACTCAGTAGGCCACTACCAACGATATCTACAAAATATCAGGTATAAATAGATGTGTATGCAGAGGAAAATGAATAATAAATTATAAGTAAAAGATTAAGCACCCTTAGCCAGTTTAGGTCCATTACCCACATTTATTACCATTTCCATATTTTACCATTTCATCCCATTTCCTATTACATACCATTTCCAACATTTTTAACATGGGTTCATCAAACACAAAAAATTACATGTGCTCAAGTACACAATCCCATAACCAAGGGAAAACACACAGTGGAGTTTGTAGCCTCAGTTCAACTCACCATTAACCATATCCTCACCTAAAAGTATCAGTCTGGGTGGATGAAACCGTTAGGGTAATAGAGCATTAGTCCTCATCACTAACTCGTGCATTAGGGTGGAGTTTAGATCATTAGTCTAACTCAACCTGTGGGTGTCTAACCTCTGTCAATACCCTACACTACTAAGCAATGGGTGCAGGCAATATATATATATATATATATATCCATTAACCATTCACACCACATCACAACGATTTCCCAAGGAAAACATAAATCCTAACAACACATATGAGTTATTACCATGCTTTAACACATTAACACCTTTACCACATTTTACATCATCATCCATTTAGCCCAATTCCCTTTTTTTATGATTATCTCACTAAGCATTGTTCATTAAGACTATCTCACTAGGATTCATTAATAGATTCATAATCCATTCTATTATGGCCATTTATCATTTCTACATACTAACCCATTACATGTTGCAACACTATTCACCATTCATTTAACGTAGCCATGTTCACCCATATAAATGACTTTCATGTTAACCCAACATCTCTTAGTTTATTATTATTAAGCCTAGGTTCATCATATATATTCTACCCCAACATCGTAAATCTCAAAAACATTTTTATCAAGTGATCATCATAAACACACAATAGTCCTACTTGTTCTTCACAATCCCTAAGTCTAGAAAAGTCATCTCACCCCATAGATGGCTCTAGTTTAGTCTCATCACCCTAGACATATCCCATGGGGATCATGAGGGTTCCCATTTACCCTTTTAATAACCATTTTATCAAAACATGTCATGGGTATTCAAAACACACCGGGAGACACCCAAGAAAAAAACCACACATGCTCAAATCCACAAATAAACCATGGGATATAACATGTAGACCACCTACCTCAATTTTGTAGCTTAATTCACTCTTAATCGAGCCCTTAGATTCCACTTCAACCAACCTTTGAAGATTCAACCTAAATATCACCCAAAGATTGGGGTTTTAGATCTTCTAAAAGAAAGAAGAAGAAGATACAGACCCTAAACTCAAAAGAGAAGCAAGAATGAGATTAGCCTTACCCGGAGCTTTGATCGGCAACCAACAACACCAAAAATTCCTTAGAAACAAGGGAGATTGATCTCTTGGAGACATTGGGAGGTTTGGTTCATTCCTAGGGTGAAGAGGGGTGAAATGGGAGGAAATCACGAATTGGGGTTAAAAATACCGAAGTGGAAAAATTATAATTTTAAAAAGGTTTTTAGGCCTCATGGTTTACCAGCAGAGTTTTCCAAACCGTGTGCAAGTCGTGTAGAGGCTTCTGTCCCAAAAGACCCCCCTCACACAGTTTACTCGCATGGTTTTCCAAACCACGCAGAGGCCACTGTCGAAAAAACACAATTCATTCATGGTTTCTAGGGCTATCTGCACGGTTAGTACTAATCGTGCGCAGACCATGCGGCCTACCCATAAAACCCCCCTTTTTCCACTTTTCATGTCCCGAACCCCCGTAACACCCCGGAGCCTCCTCTAGGACTTGGGTATGAATTTAATTAACCAAAACAAGGGATTCAAACCAAAACGTAAATGAGAACATACCTTTACAATATCCGGGATCTTACAAGGTTCTAGGGGCTCATAAGAATTGAGTCTTATTCTCATGAAGTTCACACTTTGTGATCTATGGTAGGTGAGATCATGAGGAAAAACCCACCAATAGAAATACCTCATGTTTTAGGTTTCATTGGTTATTCCTATCTATGAACTTGTGTATTGGTCTCCTGACATGAGATCATTATCAATGTGTACCATTTGATAACATACTTTAATGCAAGGAAACAAATCATGACATTGAACTCATGGTGAGGTAGCTTATTTTTAGTGTGTCATTTAGGGTATGGAATTAGATTAATAGTTAAGATGGAATTTTTACTTTCGATTTAAGGAAGTAATATCTCAGGTCTAGTTGATTAGGATGGTAGTACCTTCATAAATACTTATCCAAGGTAGTCAAAGGTAAGTATTTCTAGTTGGATCAAAAAGTAATAATGCAATAATGGATGGTGACTTAATATGTGCATCCTTCTTTATGAGATATTGCGATAAAAAGAGATTGTATTACACAGTACATGTTTATAGGATGGTAATCATTATTATGACTATTTATTATTTATTTAAGGGCCTTTATGGGTTATTGGACTCTGCTCTAGGTTAGTGATGATATTCACTACTATTGAGATAAGAGCCTATAGGGTCACACAAAATAGTGTAATCAATAGTCTTCCCTATTCTGGTGAATAGGTATATAAGATAAGGTGGGCCCCACCATAGGGTTTGACAGTTGTCCAAGTTTTAACTATCATAAAAAAATAAATAAATTCAATATTATCCAAGGATGGAATAATTAGGTTGAATTCATTTTTTAAAATTATTCACAAGGTATTAAGTGAATATGTGGAAAAATATTATATGAATGAATATTATTTTAATATTCGAGATTAATTTAATATTATATTAATTATGTGTAGATTTAATCACTTGGTTTTATCACATAATATATTTATTACATATTACAAGTATGTGATAAAAAATAAATTACATTATGATCCATTTAGTTCATCATAATGTATAATTTACAATTTATTTAGTAGGAATTTTATTTTTGGGGGTTAGGGAACCCTTTTGAGTATTTTGAGCCTCACACTATAAAATAAAGAGAGATTATTTCATTATATTATTATTAATTTCAATGGATTGAGATCCTTTCTATACTACTTCTTCCTAGAGATAGAGTCATCATCTGAGTGATTGATCCAATAACACATTCATGGATAGATGGAATAGGATCAAGGTGATCATCACAATGTAGAAGGAATCATCAAAGCTCCATGATAGCACCCATAATTTAACGATCATAATACACGCATATTTTTTATGTATGTGTGGATTAGATATAGGTGTTATATCTTGAATCCTTTGAGCAATAATCACCAATTCTTGGTGAAGTTTAGTTTTCCAGTGATGAAAAATTTTGAATCCTCGGTCCAAGGACTTTCACTACATTCCTCAGTACCAACATAGGAATCCTTCAGTTGGGACTCCTTCAACTTCTACACCAAATATGATAGAACTTTCATCTGATAAAGACATCATCTACTATAAACTGCTCCCATTTTAAGGTAAAATACTATAAAATCCCATTATTAGATTTTTGGAGTTTATTTATCCCTTTTTTAAGTGAATGCATGTTTGGGTAAATGCTTATACACCTTGAGAAAGTTTGGAACCATAAATGTATGTTTTTGGAATATTTATTACAAAATAGGTGGTGCAACACTAGAACACCCATTTTCATGCCACATAGGAGTTGGTTGTGTCATGGAAGTAGTGACTACGTAGTAGTGGTTCTATAGGGGTTGAGTTCACATCACAGTGAGAAAGGATATGCAATAGAGACCCCTTGCATTATAGCCTTTATCTTGGAAGTAAGGGATGAAACATGGTGTATTATTACATGCTAAAAAGACCTTTATATAATTTATAGTGGTTTCGTTGTGTTATTTGATAGTAAATCCTATTAAATAGGTTGTTTCTTATTTGATTTCAGAAACCGTTGGTCTGAGGGTATTAAGCCTCATAAAGGGATACTAAAAAAATTTATTTTGATCTTTAAAAAATGGTTCCTGCATAGATCAACCTCTACATATACCCTATTTAATACTCCCTTAAGCATTATTCCAAAGCTCTGAATCACTACATGGATGCCACCATGCCATATTCCTTAACTTACACCTCAGCAATTGATTTTTATATAGTACCCCTACACTGCAACATGCCTCTTTATTCCATGGTGGTTTGTGTCCATAACATATTTATCCTCAATAAACCATAAAATTCTCTTCTAGGGGAATTTTACACCACAATTTAATGACCTGTGTCATGGAGGTATTTTCTAGTGCACTATTGCACCGTGGTGTTCCACCCTACACTATGGTGTTTGATTATTCATTGAACTGCCATATTTTCACTATGGAACCTCCCATATATCCAGAGGTTTCACCTATTCCTCATTTTATTAGGGTGTTGAGATATATTTATCAAGGTATGCTTTTCTATTATTTTACTTCCTCTTGTAATACATTATTTATTGATAATTAATAGACAATAGACAAGTATTCCCTGTTTTTAATACATTTTTGATGTATATTGATCTTGAAATATTATTTTAACCTAACCTATATGATTTAAAAATGACATAGATAAAATAGGTTTTCCCTCACTTATTTATAACTTTTGAATTCTATGTCTGTCCTGATTTCATTTCAAAGAGCTTTCAAAGTTTATTTTATTGAAATTGAGGGCTTAGGCATGGTTTCTATTTATTAAGTGAAATATTTTATCTAAAATAAATGAGTTTATATATTAAATTACTTCCATAGGGTTTAAAATTATTAAATTTTTGAAATAATCAAGAACCCACTTTGTATGATTTACCCCTTGTATTTAAATCAACATTCTAGGATGATTTGATATGATCAACTTGATCACATGGAAAGAAGTTATAAATCCATCTTTTGAAATGAATTCAAGAATTTTTAAATTATAAAACATAATTTGAATTCTTTAGGGATATTTTGAAATAAAATATTGGTTTAAAAGCCTATTTGGAATTTTTATGATGATTTTTTAAAGGAAGAAGCTATGATAACCCTTTTGAATTATGAATTGAAAAAGGATTTTTAAGTTGAAATTGATATGATTAACGACCTAGTTGGAACTTTATGATGATCCTATATTTTTATAATCCCTTGATGTGGATTACTCAATTATTATTCCTCTCATTAATGGGTGTTGAAAAATCATTATTTACTTAAGGTATTTTGGGTTGGAGTGAGATGGAAAATGAGATTGAGATGAAATGTTGAGGGCATTATCTCATGTTGAAATTGATAAGGATACCCATTATGATCATTGTAACATGATTATCTCACTCCCATTGTTTTCACTAGTCATGGGAACTTTGGTTGTTTTATGATATGACTTAGATATATTCTTTTCTACCAAATTCATACCCCATCTAGTGGATCCATAGAGAACATGATAGGTTCAGGCAATGGGCATACAGCCAAGAAAGCAGGTGTGAGTGGACTTGGTTGGATTGAGACCCATGAGACTAGATGTAAGCTTGGTGATCAATAATGATTATTATTTGAATATATTATCTATGTTGGACTCACTATCATATCAATTTCATACCCATGACATCATTATACTTGATACGTGATGCATGGCATCATTTATTGTCACTACTTGGAACTGGAGTTTCCATGCTTGATTGATTATCATTCTTGATTGATTTTTTAATGAGATGATTCAATTTGATTCTATTATTGAATTTTGTTTCTATTTTTTGTATCTGGTGCATTTTATTACCCTTTATTGACATATATATCTTTATCTTTTGAAATGGACTTCAAATATTTTCAAGAAAATATTTAGTTATCAAATGATGACATGACATGTTTTCAGGTTTGGTTTCATTAATGATCTTGAAATGTTTAAAGTTTGTTCTCTAAAACTTGACCATGTTGTAATATTATCTTTATGGATTTAGTTTCCTATCCTAAAATGTATATCTTCTCAATACCTTATTATAATCTCTATTTATCATGTTTTGAATTTTCTTATGATGTAACTACATAGAATATTTAGTAAAATCCTATTAGAATATGTAGATCATACGCTTCTTATACCATTTGGTTTGTATAGATTTTATGTTATTATATCAATTTCTCATGTTCTCATCACCCTCCTTTGTGGATTATTTATTTCATGACCGAGGTAAATTTTCTTGAGTCATGGTGGGTAGTCATGGACCACCAAGAGGCAAGTTTTAGTAGATTTGTTTTTATTTAATTTTTTATGTAGTATCATTTCATCTAAGGTGGTTTTATTGATTCTTTATCTAATAATGTTTCAACAATGTACTTTGATTATTTTTATCATTTTTTGTGGGTTAAATCATTCCAAGAGGTTGTTTCTAAATGCCCAAATGCTTATAACTAACCCACGTGGAATGGGGATTCTCTTCGAGTTAGTGGTGAATCATCTTGAATAATGGTTTAGATGGTATTATTTATTTATTCATTAAAAATGTTATCAGATGAGGTATTTCCTTATAATAAATCACTTTTCCCTTGAATTTCCTTATGTTATTTTGGATGAGTCATGGTTAAAAGGATATTTGGAATGTGTCTGAACTCAAGAGGTAGTTCATGTGTAGGTTCTTGATCACCACCTCTTCATGATGAGACTTAAGTTACAAAGGAAAAGGGGGAATTGATTATTTATTTTGAGTTATGTGTTTTATAATAATAAATCAAATTTATATTCCTTATGATATTATATTTGATTTTGAGAATATCTTATGAGTTTTGGGTAGGAAAACAAGATTACCAGAGTCACATTGTGCCTTCATGGTCTAGTAAATGGTGAGAAATCGGTGAGAATGGTCTGGAAGTCAATCCAGGAATTTTTGTGTGGTTAGTGCATGGTTTTATAGAAAATGAAACTAATCCATGCATAGTTCTACTATAAAATGAACTTGGTGCTCTTTACACTTGTTTCAAAAATTAATTCACTCATGTAATTTTAGTTTAGAGGGTTATAGAAGTGGTTTTTTTTCATTATCTTTTCTAGTTGTTTTAGTTTTAATCCCTTTTTTACTCTAAATCCTTTTTGAAAATAAAATTGTGACTTAAAACAAGTTTTGAAGAGTTATATCAGAAATGTTTTCAATTACTAGAAATTCATTTTTAGGAAATATTTGGTTTATAAAACTGATTTTAAATGACTCATTGGTGATATTATGATGATAATTTTTTCATCATGGATTTTTATTTGTAATGGGTTTAAAATGGAAATGATTTTGAAAATTGGAAAATTAGATTAATGATTTTAAAACTATCGATTAATTTCTATGATCTATTAAAGTATTTTTAAAAGTATGATGGATTCATACCAAAATTTAACATTTTTAAGAAATTTGAAGTGTTTTATAAATGGGAAATCTTTTATGATTTGAAAAATAATAATTCTTTGATAAAAGTGGATCGTTTATTTGTTTGAAATCTTTTTCCTTGTTTATATTTTATTTAAAGTTTTTTTGTGCCTGAGTTGATGCATCTTTGTTTTGTGATGTTTAGAAATATCTCCCAAAAAAATTCATGAAAAATAGGAATTTTATTGGTAGATATAGTATTTTTAGTAGTCCTTTACATTCATTAGAAGTGACGTCTCTAATTGATTACTCTACCTATACTCTGAATCAAGTGGTGAAATTGGAGAATTTCTAGTCTTTGGACCCCATCCAAGTTTTCTTGGATTTTTAGCCACCTTCTTATAGGGGTGAGTGGGGTTACTCTGAGTTAAGGAAGTTTCTTAAAGAATTTTAAGATATTTATGTTTATATTTATACTCTTGATTTCCTGAGGGTCAAGTCTATCAACTCCTTATTTCAGGAACCTAGATAAGAGTTGTTAGAAGTTATGGTTCCCTCTTGTCATCATGAATGTTTGTCTGGGGAATTCTTTAAGTTAGTCTTCATTTAGTGGCAGCATCTGAAGGAAGTGAATAAGGAGAAAGTTTCTAATCTCATGGATTTTAGTCAAGGTAAGATATCTGTTGTGGAGTATGCCAATAAATTCTCGATTTTGTTTTGTTTCTCACCTAATCTTGTTGGTGATGAATCTTTTAAATCTAAGTGTTTTATAAAAGGTATTCACTAAGAACTTGGAATTTTCATCTTAGTAGCCTATTTGATCTCTTGTCTAAGGGTTCTTGAACGGGCCTTCTCAGCTAATATGGAGATAGTAAATTGATGGGAATCAAAGAATGCTTCATTTGTAATGGGTTTAAGAGAATATTTTCCTCTAGATGGACCACATGATTTGGCTATGCAAGGAAAGTACTCTCAAGGAAAGAAGTGGCATGTCTTAAGCTTCAAATGTGGAGAAACTAGTAATTTTAAGAAATATTGTTTTAAATATCTAAAATTTTGTAAATAGGGTGGCTTCTTAGGTAACCTTGATAGTTTCTATAAGTTGGGCTACTAAAAGGTGAAGTTTCTTTCAAGGATCATCAGACCCTAAATATGGGGAAAAATATTCTTCATAATAACAAGGATTTATACATAGTCCTCAGAGTTAATATTTTCATGTAATAAAGGATTTTTTGGTTGTTTTGGATGTTGAACCAACTTAAAATTTCCAATGTTGGAGTAAAATCTGTTTGATTTTTCCATTTTTTGGCTTGTATGTTTTTTGGAAGCCATTTTGTTTTGAAGATCTTGGTGGCTTGTTTTGCGATATTGGTGGATGGTCACTTAGGAACCTTTGTTGTGATCATGATGATGGTTTTTTCTTGATATCTATATGGTTATTCTTTGTGGATGTTTAGACATGAATGGTTATCCTTCATCTTGAACATATTTTGTTACTTGAGTTTTGTTGTTCCCTAGTAATGGAGTGTAATATTATGTTGATATCCTTTAGATGTTGGGGTTGTTATTCTTCAAAATCCCTTTTGTTTCTTCATTTTATGGGAGTCCTTCCATGGTCAATGTTTGATGTTTTCAGGTTTCCTATTATTACTTGGTATCCTCTTGTTTTTTCTTTTACAGTTAGAGATCAATCTTGATGAGATGGATGATCTCCCTTGTGATAGTTTACTACCCTATTTTTTCACTGACCTTGTTGTTATGAGCTCCTTTCAATTGGACTTTGAGAGACCACTGATTTTTACTTGGGTAACTAGGACTATGTTGTTTCTTGATGGACTAGACACTAGGAGGTGTTGTAGGATATTTTTATGAGCCCATCGAGGTGTGATGCTCAGTATTGAAAATCATAGGTTTCCATCGAGTACTTTATCAAGTTATAAATCCTTATCAACTCCATTCCATGCTTATGGATGTTTGGTTGTAGATGAATATTTAGAGTGTTACTTATCCTAGTATTTGAGGTGTTTCATTTTACCATTCCTTGAGGCTTCAATTTTAGAACTTAGATGTATCTCTGTGGTGAGTGTTTTAAGTCTCTTATCTGGGTTAAAGGATGTGTTATTCTCTATTATATCTTAGATCTTTAAATGGTGGGGAGACCTATTCTATCCGTCTAGTTCCTTCAAATATTTTTATGGTTCCTCTCAGTGATGTTGATTTTTGTTCAAATATTTGATGATCTTGGGTGAGTATTTATTATGGTTAGAGGACCGCTTGTGGATGAGAGAGTTATTTTCTCTCATCATCTCCTATCATTCAGGTTGGATTCTTTTTTAGGATAGAATACACTATGGTGGTGATATTGTAACAACTTATTACCCACTTTTAGGTTTTTTTTATCCCTTGTTTTTTAGTGGATACATGTTTGGGTAAAATCTTATAGGCCTCGAGAACTTGTGGAAGCTTAAATATATGTCCTTGGAAACTTTTTACCAAAACTAGTGGTACTACTCTATGGAAACCATTACCATGCCACATATGAGTTGGCTACACCATGGAAGTAGTGACTACATCATATAGGTGATATAGGGGTTTAGGTTGCACCATAATGACAAAGGTTGCACTATAGAGACCCCATGTATCATAAAATATGTTGTGGAGGGAAGGGTTTCACCATGGTGTTTTAGACCACACTATAGAGACCTTTTTTATGTCAATTATAGTAGGTCTACTATGGTATTCTAGAGTAAATCCTATTAAATATATTGATTATTATTTGACTCAGTAAATCATCGGTCATTGGGTATTAAGTCTAATAAATGGATATTACAAAACAAATATTTGGAGCCTTAATGAGGGGTTCCAACATGGATCAACCCCTATAAATACCAAGTTTCCTCCTACCTTCAACGTCATTCTAGATCTTTGAAACACTATGGGGTGACTCAAAATCACAATCCTTAACTTACACTTCAATAATTTGTTTTTCATAGTATCCCTACACCACAACCTCCCTCTTTGTGTCATAGTGGTTTGTGTACATGTCACAAACATCCTATGTGCACTGTTAAAGTCTCTTCCAGGTTCATTCTATTTTGAATTTGAAATTCCTACTCCATGGAGGTCATTTACAATTCATCACTTCTCTGTGGTGTTCAACCTTCTGCCATGGTGTTTAATTATGCACCATAGTTCCTTGCCTACACTGTAAAGCCTCCAATATTTATATAGGATTCATAGGTTTGTCCATGTTTGTAGGTGTTGTGTTATATTTATTACATTATGTGTTTCTTTGATTTTACTTCCTCTTGTAAGTCATTGTTTCTTGAGAATTCATAAACATGTATTACCTATTCTTAATATATAGTCCAATTATGTTGATCTTAAAAGATTATTTAGGCATCACCTCTGTGATATAAATATGGCATGGATAAAATGTATTTACCCTCTCAAAATATTATAATTGTTGAATGTCATATTTCTCATGATTTCATTTCAAGGAGCTTTTGAAGGTTGTTTTATGGAAAGTGAGGGATTAGGGTCAGTTTTTATTTCTAAATGTAATTATTTGATTTAAAATAAATGGGATGATATATGTAATAATATATATAGGTTTTAAAATACTTGAATTTTTGAAATAACCAAGATCCCACTTTATATTATTTTCCCCTTATTTTTAATGGGAATTCTTGGATGACTTGAAATGAGTGACTTGATCACATAGAAATAGGGTGTAAATCCATGTTTTGAAATTACTTCAATCCTTTTAAAATTTTAAAACCTATTTTAATTTCTTTAGGGATTTTTTGAAAGAAAATTATAGTTTAAAGGGCCACTTGGAATCATGATGATGATTTTTCGAAGGAAGCAAGTATGACCACCCTTTTGAATGTTGAATTCCAGAAATGATTTTTGAATTGAAATTGATGATTCTTGACAGTCTGGTTGTAACTTTATGATGATACTCTATGGTGATGATCCCTTTATGTGGCGTACTTGATTATTATACTTCCCATTAATTGGTGTTAAAAAGGATTATTCAATTTTGGTGGTTTGTGGTGAATTGATATGTGAACTAAGATAGAGATGAAAATTTTAGGGCATGATCCAATTTTGAAATTGATAAGGATACCTATTGTGATCCTCATAACATAATTATCTCACTCCCCTTATTTTGACTAGTCATAGGAAACATGGTAGTTATATGAAATTAATTGGTTATAATATTTTCTAGTGGGATCATACCATGTCTAGTGAATCCGTATAGAATATGATAGGTTTACGCTACAGATGTGCAGCTAGATTTAAGCCTAGTAGTCATTCATGATGGTTTTTTATTAGCTTTTCTATGGTGGACTCACTATCATAACAAGGTTTTAACCATGAAATCAATATACTGTAAGGGTTCGTTGTCACTACCTAGAACTGAAGTTCCTTGCTTAATTTATTACCATTATTGATCTATTTTCTTATTGAAATGATACACCTTGATTTTATTATATAATCTTGTATAGCTTGTTGTTATCTGGTGCATGATCTTAACCTATCTTGACCTATCTAAATTTATCTTGTGAAATTGTTTTCAAATATTTTAAATAAAATATTTGGTTATCAAATTATGTAATGAAATGTTTTTAGATTTGGTTTCATAAATGATCTTGAAATGTTCAAAGTTGTGTTTCTAAAATTTGGACTTGTTGTAATATGATCTTGATGGATTTAATTTCCTATCCTAAAATTTATATCTTTTTAATCCCTTTTTGTACTATCTCTTTATCATGTTTTGAATTTCCTTATGAAGTAACTACATAGAATCTTTGGTGAAATCCTACTGGGATCTATAGCTCATATCATGCTTGTACCATTTGGTGTTTGCAGCTTTTATGTTATTATAGATGGTTCTTGTATTCTCAGCATCCTCCATTTTAGTTTTAAGCTTGGTTAACTAAGGGGAGGTGTATTGAGTCATTTTGGGTGGTCATAGACCACAAGTATATAGTTATTGTTTTCTTTGATTTGATTTCATTTTTGGTATCGTCTCCTCTTACCTGAGGTGGACGTATTGATTTTTTTATCGGGTGATGTTTATGTAGTGTACTTTGATTATTGTTATATTTTTATGTGGTTTAAATCATTACCATAGGTTATTTTTGGATTCCCAAATTCTTTTCACCAGCCCATGGGGATTTGGAATCCCATTCATGTTAGTGGATAATCGACTTGGATATTGGTTTAAATGGTATTTTGGGTTGGTTCATTACAAATGTTGCGAACTCTTACATAACTCTTCATGAGTCTCCATACTCATGCATAACACTACCACATGACTTTCTATTCAATGAGTCTTCCAAAACATTTTATTTACCTACTGTAATGGAAATATATTTTTCATATTCCTATGGGGACTTCATCCACCATCACTATCGCAAATTCAAATCACACTAGGAGAAGAAATACTTCATGCTCTTGTGATTTGTGAAGGCCAAAAATGTTAACTAATTAGATAGTGTCAGAACAACTTTAGAGAGAACACTACTACAAAACTTTTGAGATTGTGGGTTGCATAGTTTCATTCATTAGTTGTAACTATCAAGACCCATAATATATAACTTCCCTCTACTGCATCAATACACAACACAATACAAAATATTAAACATCATAATGAACCTCAAACACAACTCCCTCCTCTAAAAGATGAAGAACCGAAGTATTGAATATCATTCCCTTAAAATACTAAAAATCATATTGGAATTGATTTTCCCACATGAAAGTTGATCCTTCCTGGTTAATGATTCCATAGTAGTCACAATCTGGGAGAAATTAGGCATGAACCTCCTATAATAGTTAGTGAGACTATGAAAACATTGTATCTATGAAAATTTGTTGTGGGATACCCAAGAAAATACTACCTCAATCTTCAAATGATCTACAAATACTCCATAAAGAGATATGACATAACCTATGAAATAGATCCCATGGGTCAAGAACTCACACTTTGATGGATTCCAGAATAAGTGATGAATCCAAAGAACTCCCAATATAGCTCATAGATTCTATGTGTTATCCTCATATAACTTAGAGAAAATAAGGATTTTGGTAATGAATACCACCATGAGGTGACCCATATAATCATGGAACACTACATTCATCAATTCCATGAATGCGGTTGGAGAATTCGTAACTCCAAATAGCATTACAACAAACTTTTAATACCTATAAATACATTTAAAAGAATTATTTAGGACATCCTCATCCTTCACTTGCATCTTATGATATCCAAACAGAAAATCAATCTTATAGAACCAACTAGATCCCTTTAACTAATTCAATATTGAAATGGATCTTGCGTGTATCAGGTCATTTGTGAAAAATTATAACACACTGTAGCATGGTCGATGTCACAACACAGTCCATGATCTCTTGGTTCTCAAAATAATTGGAGTAGTTGTAAACTTTCCTCCACCTCATAGAACCTTGGAATTTTTTTGTAACTCTCATCTTATCGAATGGATAAAATGAAATTTGGATGGATCCTCTAGTGGAAATCCATGACTTATAGGTTTTGGGGATATCTTCAGGAACAATAATGGGGAGGTTAATCTTTTAAAAAAATAATGGGGAGGTTATAGGTTGTATTTATGGTCCATGTGGATTTGCTTCAGGTTTGTATGTGGAAATAGTTTGATTGATCAATGAAGTTTACATAGATAGGATAAGGTTATATAACTGTATTTGGATTGAATGTGACTCCACCACCATTGTGCATGTGGTGATAACTAGATAAATAAATCTCTAATGGAATATTACATCCAAGTGGATTGAATACTTAGACTCTCTATCAAATATGAATAATTTTATCACACACACATACAGGGAAGAAAATTTCCTTACTGATGGGATTGAATATATTGTGATGATTTCATTCTAGCTATTGACTTATTTAATGAATTATTTCCCATATTTAGAAGGGACTTTTTTAAATTTACATTCTTTATACTTATATAATATTGATTTTACTTTATGAAAGAGTCTTTTACTCTAATGAAATATCTCACCTTTTACTAACTGGAGCACCATAAGGTGATACAATAGGTCTAATGAATCCTCTATATAATAGATCATCGACCTAAATCGGAAAACCTCACATATCATAATTGGTCGTCCTATATGAATACATCAATATAGAAGAAATACCTTTTTGAAACTCTATCCCAAAATAGATCTCTCTATGAGGTGTTAGTATCACAGCCTCTTCTTGAAATACATTAGGATACTCTTCAATGACCTTAGGAAACAATGTTGTCTAATCCAATATAGAACACAACATCATCACAAAAATCAAATAAGATAAAGACTCTACATGCCTCCAACCCATATGAGGGTATCACTCACAAACAAACACCACCTGGTCCCCATTAGTGTCATAGAATATAGTGTGTCTCCTAAATAAATTCATGATATCCAACATCAAATACAACCAATCCATGTTGAGGATGATGTTTTATGGTTGTATATATAAACATAGGAAGTCTCCACAAGAGAGGTCTTGCTCTTGAAAGAACCCATAGTATCTACAGACAGCATACAAGCCATCTCGAATTCTAACTGGTGTAGTCAACCCCAAGAAAACTGGATGCATCTCCACCTCAAGTCCCAAATTATAGACTAGATCAGGTGAAATAAAGGAGTGTATATCTCCTGAACCAAACAAAGAATAAAACCAAGTAGAAAATAGGTAGATAATACCCTACATGATATCTGAATCATCTAGTGTTCTAAATGATAAGGCATTCATCTGACCACAACCAGTTCCATAGAAACCCTGGATCTGATGGATGCCACTACTATAATTTCTCTCTCTACTCACTATCCTCTATGATGAGGTATATCATAGGGCTACCCTCTAACTTCCCCCATCCCCTCTCTCCATATCATAAGCTGGAGAACCCTACTCCTAATAGTGCCTCAGATAAAACAACTACAAAAACTAATCCTAAAATGGGCCACAGGTCCCATTTTGACTATTGAATAAGGTTTTACAATCATATTTCTGATATTCATGGCCTCCATAAGAAAATAAAACCACACCTGACTTTCTAGAAGTGGTGTGAGAACTACTAGATCTGGTGAAACAAGTTGAGAAAGACTAAAACATGGAATCTCCTAACTAAAACTTATTATGGTTAGAAAATTGAGAAATCTCGATCATATCTCTACTCTCTGGATAATCTTAATCACTAACATCATATGAGGATCTGATCCTATCCAATACCCTCTCAAAGACCTTCACCCTCGATAGTACCTAAGTATATGAATTCAACATAAATGGGGTGACCTAGAACTGGATATATAGATGCAAAGCTTCCTCAAAATGTATGTCCCAAGACTTATGGTAACACCCTAATACATTAAAAATAAAATTATGTTTTCTAATATATACGACATGCAACACTGATCCTAAATGAACCATGAAATATTATTATTTAAATATGACTGTTATAACCTAACTATTGAATTAGCGGGTATGAATGATATTTACCAAATTATAAAAATATATATTAATTTCCTAACCAATAAAAATTTATTCCTTAATTCTTAGGAAATGAGCTCTAAATTTTTAGTAAAGTCATTTTATTCTTCAAAAATAAATTTTCTTCATAAATGGTTTTCATTGTTTTTTGTGAGAAAATATTATAATAATTTTTTGAAAAATTTAGAAATTTTATTTGATAAAAATTATTTCATTTTTTAAATATTAATATCAAAATTATCTTATGGTGAATTTTTTAGATTTTTCTGAAAAGTTTGATTTTTAATTTAATAGTGAAAAGAACTTATTTTTATTAATAACTATACTTTATTTTAAATCATTTATAGAGTAAAATTCAATTTTTGGATCATTTTTAAAATTTAATTAGTTTATTTTTATTAAAAAAAATATAATTATAGTCTTTGGATTGAATTTTATTCTTTAATTTGTTATAAAAACATTTTTATACTTAAAAGGCATTTTTCTGAAAAACTATTTTTCATTACGTTTTACATTTTCATATTAAATTAATTTATACCACTTCTAAAAATTGAATCTTGAAAAATTAATTCCATATTTCGAATCATTAGGTCAAATTTTGTAAATAGTTCTATTTTATTTTTTGTCAATATGAATAGTAACCATATAAAATAATTGTCACCATGATTAGGGTAAATTGGGTAATTAAGATTAAAAATAAAATGATAACGACTAAAAACTGACCCTAAAACTTTTCTTTATCCTATTTAATGAGTTTACTTCAGCCATTTCTATAAAAGTTTCAAAAATATGGAAACTTGGTGCCATATTTTTTTATTTCTACATTTATATTATTTTATGTAAAGAAAAATAAAAAATGTCATTCTCTTGGTTTTATAGTCTCTAAATTTTTGAAATAGGAATAAAAAAAGGGTATGATAGATTATAAAATGGTTGTTTTAAATATAAATTATTTTTTTATCATAGTAATTTATTTATCATTTTTAGTGATGAAATATTTACCTTAAATGTTTTTTCAATGCCAATAGAACATTTATCTAATTAATAGAAAAACAAAATAAATTATTCTTACAATATTTAATGTAGTATAATTTGAATGAATTATTATCTTACATTATTTTTTTATATAAATTTAACATATTATGGATCTTTTAAATTATTAAATTCAAATTTCAATTCTTTCATTTTTTTATATATAAATTAAAATAATAGTTCCAAAATTGGTGTTAATAATATTTTAAAATAAATAATATTTTATTAAATGATTTAAAATTACTAAAAATATTATATTCATCCAACCTATTTGGATATACTTTAATTAATCAAGCATGGTCAATTTATGGGCCAATTTGCCTTTTATAGTAACCATCTTAACCCATAAAGTGTAAAAAACATAGTTATCATTGTAATTGTCAAAAAGGTTAACGAGGGTTTAAAACAAAAAGATAAGGGTAAAAAAAGTCTAAGCTTGTAAGTATATTATTTTATGTGATTATTTCTAACCAAAATCATCCTATATTATAAATATATCACTTTGGATACTTTTTCCATGATAAATAATTTATATTAATTTTATAATTTAAGAAATTCCAAGACTACCCCTCCCCCCTTTTATAAAAGGGAACCTCATATCTTATTTTATTCACACATTAAAATCCATTTATGTTGTCCAATACCTACCAAAATCTATTTCTAACATACCTAATCACATTTTACAGGTCATTGTTTAAGCATAACACCAACCTTTGAGGGATTTAGGTGTAAAAAAAATGAAGATTGTCTAAATAAGAGGTATAGTGTTTAACCGAATGTTTTAGTTTTATTTATTATTACACCACCTTAAAATATTATTTAAAAATTATTATATAATAAAATTATTATATACCATATATTTATATTATTTTATTTTAATTTCATAACTTATATCCATCTCCTCCTTCATAAAATAGGAAACAAATCCATCGTTTTTGTGTATAGCGGACTACAGCCTCGCGAACTGATGTAATTCATTTTCCATCATCACCTATCATGACTGTTTATGATTATGTATTTAATATTTATATATATATATATTATTAATGAAATATTTATCATTATATAAAATTAACAAATCATATATTTTCTTACCTTTCAATTCATTGAAAAAATAATAACATTTTTCATGTGTATGTGTCGATTACCGCCTCCATGAAGTGATGTGAATAATTTTTCATTACCTCATCACATGGATTATGTATATAATTGTATTTAAAAAATACTATTATATTTATGACATAATTTTAATTTTTTAAATATAAAATACTACTTACCTTCTTTCTATCATGATCTTTGAAAAATGGAAATGTTACTCATGCATACGTATGACCAATCATCTCCATGATTGTAAAATATTTCATTTTTCATAATCATATTTCATGGATGATTTTAAAAGTATAATTTATGTATAATAATGATAATTATTTAATTATTATTATTATGGATATCATGAAATAATGACCTCATTGACCATATCCAACCTACCAAAGTCATTTTGGATATATGATCCAAATATCATCAAAAAATTCTATGTAAACTTAGTTGATTAAGTAATTGTATATAAAAGGTAATAAATAAAATAAATTTAATAATAAACTTTAAAATGGTTCTTAAT
Organism: Viscum album; assembly: GCA_963277665.1. Classification (NCBI taxonomy): domain Eukaryota; kingdom Viridiplantae; phylum Streptophyta; class Magnoliopsida; order Santalales; family Viscaceae; genus Viscum; species Viscum album. Next base: position 1,150,780,086 of record OY728140.1, read on the forward strand.
CAATAAATTATTAAAATAATTTTAATATTTGGTAATAATTGGAACTTACGTGATGAGTCAGGCTTGAGGTAAGGGATACTTTACTTTAAAAACCAAGATTTAAATGTTTTAAAAATTAATTTTATGAATATTTTTATTCCATGTACATATTATTAAAATTATTTTATGGTTATATTTATATTTATATAAAATAATTATAAAGGTAATTTTATTTCACTATCAAGTTTTTTCAAAAAGAAATCTTTTTACGAAACATTTTGAATTTATTTACAATAGATAAAAGGCATGTTTTATTTTAATGTATATGGAATCAATGGATATTACCACTTCCACAACCATTAGTTTATATTTGGATTTCTTTATAATATTCCTTTTTTATTCAAATAAAAAAACCCTATTTATGATTTTTCTAAGTATTTTCAGAAAGTTTTTTAAATGGAATGGATATTTTGTTGTCTAGAAATGTTTTTCTTATGGGAGTAAGGAATCACTCTGAACCACCCTTTATCTTCAAGTTATGAAAATTCTCTCTCTAACTCACTTTATCTTTATTTATATTTTTAATGTTATATAATGATTTAATATTATTTATATATGTATCTCAAATATATACCAATCTTATTTTCCCTTCCTTTGATGGGGTAATACATGCCTTATGTTTATTTCTCAAATGCCTTCTTTAAGAAATCCCTTTTGATTATGATATGAAGAAAGATTATGAAACCCATTTATTTCCTTGAATAATTATTATATTTATATCTTATGATTTATTTCCTTCTTGTCTCACATAATAATGTACTTATTACAAATGGTGTGCCCAGATATAAATCCAATGAATTGGGTAAAGTTTTTGTCTCATGAGACATTTTGTATGATATTAGGGAGTAAAACTAATCTATGATGGGAATCTATTATACATGTTATATTTTCTTTGTATTTATCCTTGAATTATGGTTATTTAAGGTATCGATGTTTGTATTATAAGTATATGAGTTGGGGATTGAAAAATTTTCACTGGAGGTTGATGTAACTACGTCATCACCGATGAAGCGTAGTCCCGATAATTTCCCAAGGATCCCATATAAAGATATTTAAGCACAAAAATTAAATAAAAAATTACCTCTTATAATATAAAGTTGTGCTCAACATCCACTTTTCACTAGTGATATTTTCTTCAAGGAATCACATTTTATTCCCTCAATATCATCCTTATGCACTTGGAAATTCTATAGGATCATCGATCATCGAATTCTAGGTGTTAGTGCAAATATTTGATGATGCCTTCGACATCCCAAAGATCACTACAGTGACAATTCACTGATCCATGAATAATAACATTGATTGGGAGCTTAGATCATCTACTTGCCTCTCTAGGAAGTTGGAGAGGGGATAGAAGCTCTAATAAATTGTGATTCTAATAGTTTGGTTAATGGGGGTGTCCTCCTTCTTTAATAATAAGGTTCTAAAATACTCGAAATGGGTCCCAGACCCCTGAATATTTATTTCTCAATATAAATAATATTTTATCACTTCTTTTCTGATCCATAAATATCATTTATATTTTCATCACTTTATTTTAATATAATATATACACTATGTTATATTAAACTGAGTCATTAACTTGACTTGGTATTCCTTAAATATTAAACTAACCATGAATATTAAAATAATATTCATCCATATGATATTTTTTCCATGTATTTACATTAATACTTGTAAATATATTTAATAAACAAATTCAATGCCAATTATTATAAACTCTAATAATATGAATTTATTTATTCCTTGGTGATAAAATATCCTCAGACATATCCTGTACACTATGGTGGGTCCCACCATGCCCTAAACTCATATTCATCATAATAGAGAAGAATTTTGAAAATGCTTAGTGTGTGACCCTTTAGTCCCTTATCTCAATAATAGAAAATATTGTTTATCAACTAGTAGTGGATTCTAGAAACTCATTAAGGCCCCTAAAGTGATAAGGAGTAGTCATAACAATGACAACCTTACTACGAACACAAGCTACGTAATATAATCTTTTTGTCTCATGAAGTATCATAAAGTATGATGCATGCTTTGTGTTATCATCCTTTCTTAATTTATTTTTTATTGTACTTATTGGATGGACTTACCTTTCTTTTACCATGTTTATGGATTTAGTGAAGGTACTACCATTATATTCGAATGGGCCTGAGATATAATTTCCTTTTAGAATACAAAATTCTTTCTTGATTATTCAATCAATGTCATAATACTAATAATGTACCCAACACAAGCTACTTTTCTAAAACTTAAATGCCATGGTTTATTCCTTGCATAAAATTATGTGATCAAATAGTATATGATGATGATAATCTCAAGTTTGGAGACCAATATATGTGTTCATAGATAGAAACTGCATATGACACTTGACACATGTGGTGTTCCTATGGGTGGGTCAATCCACATGATCTAATCTACACAAGATCACTAAGTGTGGACTTCATGAGAAGAATTTTTAATGTTTATGATCCCCCAACACCTAATAGTCAAGTCTAATTTGTGTCTAGTTATAATTATGTACCTAAACCATATGACATATATTTGAGATTAATTTTATAGTATCTAGAGGTTCTCATTATAGCCTCAGAACTATTATAACCTTTTTATACTGCAAATAATCTATAGAAATTACTAATAAACGATGAATGTAGAAACATCAACACTATTATTATAAGATTACATCATGCATAACTAATTGTATACATGTTATGATAATTAAAAAGTAATATTCAAGTTGGTTCAATGGTACCCACTATTTCAACACTACAACTTTCACTAGAGCCAACTTTCTAACAAATCTTATTATATTTCTCATGATAATATAATGTTTATGTTGAGTAGTGGATTTAGTAATGGGCTTACCACATCTCTATTACAAGGCTATTCTACTATCTGTGACTTATCCTCCTTGAGTAAGAATTCTCGAGAGATGATATCCCTGAGTATGTTCCTTTTTTTCCACTATCAAAACATAAAATATCATCTAGTACTAATAGTAAAATTATCACAATTTATATTAAGATAAAACTATACTTACTAGGTGTGAATCTAAGAATAAGAACAAATAATTATGTATTTTACACTGCTTATTTAGCTACATCAGAGGTCGTAATGCACTCAATATATATACATACATCTACCATTAGCTTTAATGAGTTTATATTGATCATTACCTTAGCCTAAATATTATATTATATCAAATCGATCTAAAAGAAGAAAAGTTTGTTCCCCTTAAACTAGTATCCCTTCCTCTCCATGTACTAAGAACATATCCCTTACACTTCTTTAAGTACAATTGGATCATTAGAAATGATTCTCACGCATTTCTCTTGGATATTAATGATATTTTCCAAATATGGAATATATATTTAAAATATCATATTTAGTACATAGCATAAAATATGTTATTGATCAATCATAGAAGCATGTAGAAATCAACTCACCGCGTTAATCTCCTTTTATATCCTATACGTGTCTTCCTGAAGAGATTTATTCCATATGAAATTAGTAATAATTCTCTCTCAAATTGTTAAAACTTTAATTTTTCAATACTTTTTCAACATATTTACTTTTTTACTTGTTCTAAAAAAACCATTAGATATAACTCATTAGACATTTCTCCCTAAAAACTAGGTCACTGCTTTAAGTCAATCTTTGGATAGATTATTTCATTATGGTATTAACTAACTATAAGGATGATAATATTTTTTCCATATGTTATCAAACATATTTTACTTGGAAAATATTGGCACTCCCACTAACCACTTGTAGACACATGGAAAAAATCATTCCAAATGAATATTATATGACCTTGTAACTTACTTTAATATAAAATTGTATTTTAGTAAATTTCACCACTTATTGGAATTATATGGTGTCACCAACCTTTTCTAGTTATGTTTTATAGATTCCTCCCAAAATCAGTGTTCTTGACATCCAATTCCAAATTTAATAATCAGAGAATTTTTTTGTTACAAGTAAAATTCTAATGGATTTAGGAATAATTAATTGGTATTACCAATCGACCCTTATTAATGCTACACTAGTACAACCCATGTATTTTATAACTTGAATACCCATTGTGGTATTCAAAATAATAATCCCATGTACTTTGATACATGGAATTAATTATTTAATTTTAATTAATCATGTTAATCTTAGATAATTTTCATATACTACTTATTTAAAGGATTCATTATTATCAAAGAATAGTGTATCACTGACCGCAGTGAATATAAAACAACCACTATGGTTTCATCCTCCCTATACAATATGTGTATTTGGAGCATTATATTTCTATAAGAACCTATGGAAATTTTTCTTATGACAACCACTTATGCATCTCAGGCATTGACTAAATACAAGTCAATCTTACTCCCACTATCTCAAATAGAGATTTGAACCCTTTGATAGAAATATAGTATATTAATTGAATATCAATTTTATATCATATATATTTTTTTAATATCATTAAAAATCATTATGATAATACTATAGATTCACATTGTGTTTCACTTGATGCATTTTATTTATATTGTTAACAAACACTTTGCATCTAAACACATGTCCTTATGATATGATGGATTTATATCATATTAGAAATCATATGATATCCATTTTTCATTATAGTTACCATATGATTATGGGATAGTTTCTCAATTTTTGATGCATTTCTCAAAAATATAATGTAAATTTTTACATCGCTTATTAGTTTCAACGTTGATGCTCATTTTACTTATATCATAGATCTGATGTGTATAAGGAAATGTAAATTTAATAATTACATCATATTACATTTTTATTGATCAATGATAACATGTAAGACTCAATTTGATCCTCTTTAGTAACATCATACCTCTTAATTGAATAAGTAAATTTTCATTTAAGAATTACTCCATGTTAAATTATAATAATCAATGAATGATTGGTTGAGATATTCTTCAGTACATAAGCCTGAAGAAACTCAGATCTTATAACCATGATTATACCTTACTTAATTAATTAATTAATTAATAAACATATAGGTATCTTTATGAAGTATATTTATCACTAAATTTACCTTGGAGTAGTTCACGCTCTCTATATGAACTAATTCTGAAATATTTGTGGATTAACTTTATTTCTAAAGGTTTATTTTTCCAAAACTAAATAATTAAATGTGTTAATAATACCTAAGGTATTTCACTCTAAAGATTATAAAACCATATTGGGTATATCCTTGAAAAAAATATAGTTTTTATTTACAAATAATTATCTTTCCACAACTGGGTATAATTGAGTCTTATATTTTGTATTCATCAGTTATTTATAATTATTCATGCATTACTGAACTGTTAGTTGAGTATTAGAAACCACAAAAATATTCATTAAAAAACTAGAATAATGTTTCCTTATATATAATGAACACATGAGATAATTTTTTGGTAATACTCAATAAAAGTTCGACTAGAGTCATTAATATTGGAAATTATAAGTTGTTTACTTCACATCTTTGACTTATGAATCACCCTTTCTCAGCCGCCTAGACATTTCACCTTACTTCATGTAACAATTATATACTTAATTTTTTATTGTATTTCAATACACATATGTTATAGGAATATTTTATTTAATATCTAATAATTATATAAGAAACATTACATACAATAATGAATATACCTAAATAAAAAGATACTATTCGCATCATCAATTTAGTTCATTGAATTTAAACTTCCCTAGATTTATCTCGCGACTTGTGAAGAAAATAACCTCCTGTATAATGTGTTTAATATTTTCTTTGAACTAATTTATGATGGTTCCTTTGGTGTCACACTTTTGATTTTCCTTTTCACCTTACCTTTCAACTTGTTCACCATAAGAACTAAATATTAATCTTTATTCATGTTCTTATCAACTTGGTGAGCCTTACCCAAAGGATAATGAAGCATTTTTCTCCATATTGTACATATTTTAATCTTAAATTAAATTAGAGTAATTTGGTGAAAAAGATATTAGAATAGTATGTATGGAAAGACTGTAACATGTTTTCAATTTAGACATATTCAGTGTAATAATAATCGCATTCCATTTCTCACTTAGCTTTCTCCTCATAGATTTTTCAGAGATGAGACAATATGATATAACAATCCATGTCCATAAAAAGTATCCACAACTCATTGTACATTGATTATAGCATTATGATGTAAAAATAAAATTTGTCATAAATGAGTCTCTAGTAAGGATCTTTTACACCCTTGCTTTGTGAGGTGGATAAATAGGTAGTGGGGACTTCAACACCTTGAATTTTCTATATCATAGTACTTTGCATAGGCACTTGTACTAGATTTTGGAAACTCATGTCGGTAAGGATATGTTCTATGTCAAAAATTAAATGCAATGATTATGTGGTATTACATTCCATTTTTCTACAAAATAAACACAAGTAAATTAGTAATTTTATCTGGTTTACCAATTATACATTACTAATTAAATAAATTATTAAATATCTACTGCTATTTTATTGAACCCTAGTAGCTCTCACTAATAGATTTTCAATACCTAGTTTCTCAGTTATTCTAGTGGAAATGATCTCTGAAACCTATCACAGTTCAATATATGGCTACGCAACTACTCAGAGAGTTTCAAGGTAGGTGTTAGACTATCCAACCGCATTAATCTACAACTCCTTGCTCTGTTGAGTGAAGTCACATATTCTATAAATCATATATTTTATTAACTCAATGTTTTTCCTTTAAAGATGAAACAATATAGATATGGATACTTATTTTTCTTACAACTTTAGTTAATTTGACCCACAACTCTCATAAAATCTCCTCAATAATTGGGGGAACCCTTAACTAGGGAATACAAGCACCTCATTCACTCGGTTTTGTTTAAATTCGAATGATAGAAGGTGTTTATGACCTAATATTTCATTGAGTGTTTTTATTTTTTCTCAGTGAATGAAATTGTTTTCTAAGTGATATTTACGTATTATGTGATCATACTCACAATTGACCATGAAATAAATAGAAAAATATCCATCTCGTGTTAGATTGATTTCATCTATGCATTTTATGTTTATTATTTTATGTGATTGAGTAATCTTTCACACATGTGCATATATAAAAATAATAAATAATTAGTAAATTAAATAAAATACTCTGATGATATTGAGCATTTTTTGTTGGTTGATCCATTTAAACTCAATGGATGAACCATGAACTATGGGTATAATACCCAAGTCGATCTTGACATGTATCACAACTTTCACCCCGATCCAATGTGTTTATACCTCTTATAAGATATTGTCCCATCTTATTGTTGTTTATGACTTATATCATTATCATCATCAATAGTATATCAATACTCGTACATAGGAAAGGGGGTCTCTAGAAGTGATATATATATATATATATATAATAAAATTAATGGATGCACAAACCCTTATACATATTGAATAGAAAAACACAATGCACAGACCATCATAAATATATTAAATATTACAATCATCACATGTAATTGTAATAATTAAATAAATAAATAAAATCTCATACAAATATTGGTTGTCAATGCCCATGATCAGCCGAAGTGCAATTAAGTGTGTAATAAAAATTAATTTAGCAACAATTTATGTTGATAACATTATTTGAATTAAAATAATTCATTTTAAAAAAATTAATTCAAATAAAATCTCTTGACCCAAAAATAATTTTATTATATTTCAAAAAATAAACTTAATTTTGATATATACATATACACACACACACATATATGAACACATATATAAACTTTTGTTCCTAAGCCTAAGTCTAGATTAGGCCAGACAGGTCCAGTAGTGGTAGCTTGTTCTGGCTAATTTGGCTAGAAGGGTTTTTTTTAGTTTATGGGTTAGGGTTAAATTTATTTGGGGAAATGGGTTTCTCCAGGGCCACTTCAAGTGGCGCTGGACAAATTGGTGGGACAACACCACTTGAAGTGGCACTGACCCCTTCAACTCCCCCAACCCCTCCCCCCCCCACACACATAAATATGTATAATATTTATAATAAATTTATTTATTATAACAAATAAAATTACTAAAATAAATACAATAAATATTTAATTATATTTATTATATTTATATTTATTATATTTATTATATTAATTTTTATTATATTAAAAAATATATATTAATTATCTTTATAATTATATATTTATTATATTTATTTTAGTAAGGATATTTACTATATTCATAAATATGTAATTAGTAATAAATATGTAATTATAATAAATATGTAATTATATTAAATATGTAATTATAATAAATATCTGATTATAATAAATATATAATTATAAATATAATAAATACATAATTGTAATATATTTATTATATTTTAATTTATTATTTTTATAGTTATAAATTTATCATAATTATATATTTTTTATAATTATATATTTATTATATTGAAAGTTATATATTTATTATAATCAAATAATTATTATAATTAGAATTATATAATTATAATAAATTTATAATTATAAATATAATAAGTATAACAAGTATATAATTATGATATATATATATACAATAATAATAACTTTATAAATATAATAATTATACAATTATGATAATTATATAATTATAAATATAATAAATATAAAAATATAATAATTATATAATTGTAAGGAATATTTAATTATAATAAATATTAAATTACAATAAATATTAAATTATAATAAATGTATAATTAAATGAATATATAAATATAATAAATATGAAATTACAATAAATTATATAATTATAAATATAAAAAATCCATAATTATAATTAATATATAATTATAATAAATATCTAATTATTATAAATATATAAATATATAAATATGATAAATATATAAATATAAATATAATAATTATATAATTACAATAAATATATAATTATAATTAATATATAATAATAATATATATAATTATAATGTATACATAATTATAATTATAATAAATAAATAATTATAATATATTTATTATAAATATATATTTAATATAATTATATATATATATTATAATTGTATATTTAATATATAACTGTAGTAAATATGTAATTATAATAAATATGTAATTTTAATAAATATATTATTATAATAAATATATGATTCTAATAATAATATAATTATAATAATTATATAATTATAAATATAATAAATATATAATTAAAAATATAATAAATATATAGTTATAAATATAATAATTATATGATTATAATAATTATATAATTATAATAAATATGTAATTACAATAATTATATAAGATTTAATAAGGTTCATTTATATAAAGATAACTAATTTTATTAATGTTTATTTAAATATAAATTTATAAATTTTAAATATAAGGTTTATTTATGTATAATTATTTATAAATTTATATATAATTATTTAAATGCATAAATAAACCATATTAAATTTATTTATAAATTTATATATATATATATATATAAACATTATTAAAATTATTTATATTTATATACATTTATTATAATATATTATAATTATGTATTTATTAAATTTATAATTTTGTATTTATTATAATATTATAATTATGTATTAAATTTATAATTATGTATTATAGTACATAAATAAACCATATTAAATTTATTTATAAATTATTTATGAATTTATATATAATTATTTAAATACATGAATAAACAATATTAAATTTATTTATATATATATATAAACATTATTAAAATTATTTATATTTATTATAATATATTATAATTATGTATTTATTAAATTTATAATTATGTATTTATTATAATATATTATAATATATTTGTCATGACCCATCTGTCGGGGCCCGTGCCGTGACTACCCCAATCCTACCTTCAATAGGCTAGGGGCTGGCGACTAGCACTGAAGGCGTATTCCCTAAAACTGGGAAGGCATTGCCTTTATAACCTGTAAGCACACTCAACCAAGCACACAACAAGATACGAACTCAAATAAACTAAATAGTAAACAGAGTGAGTGCAGTAAGTAAAAGGGGCCAGAATACAAGCTCATCTAGAAAGTACAAGAAACTAAAAGTACAAGTAAACTGGAACAACTCTTGTGAACACCTGTCAAGGATCCTACCTGAAGGGTAGGTACAGCTCTCAATCGGTCGTCTCAGCGGTACGCCTCATCTAAGGTCCGTCTTTGAGCTACCTCCAGTCCTGGTACTCTCGTCCTCACTCAGCGTTGTCCGTCATCTGCACCAAACACAATGAAGTGCGGGCATAGCCCGTGCAGGGGTGAGTATAATGATACACAGTAGGGACTCTGAGACCCTCAAGGTATCACAAAATCCCCAAAGGATAAACCACAAAGCATGAAATCAACTGACAAACCTACTTAGGTATATGCCCATACATATACCTAAGTTATCAAGTAAACCCATCTCAATCATGAGGAAACACAGAGTCCAACTCAAAAGCCCAAAGCTCAACTGTTCTACAAAGGAACACCATGAAGGTAAGTACCACATAGGTATACCACACAGAAGAACACCACAAAGGTACTGACTCAGCTCACACCAGGAATAACTTAGGTACATAAGTACAAATGATTAGATGTAACTACTAAATCATCTTACTCTATTAAGAGGCTCTGTTGCTGACTCACACAAGATCGCTCGGTGATGACCCACAAAGGATCTCTATATGCTGACCCACATAGGATCTCAAGGTACTGATCCACACAGGATCGCTCAGTGCTGACCCACACAGGATCGCTCGGTGCTGACCCACATAGGATCGCTCGGTGCTGACCCACACAGGATCGCTCGGTGCTGACCCACACAGGATCGCTATTCATTCTTCACGTCACAACCAGCTACTGGGTTCCCGCGCTAAGATTACTTGTCTCCGGGAGGGTCTGCTCCTCAAGCCACTGTTCGATACTCCAACTTCCATGAAGTCCAATGAAAAATTATCCCAAATTACCACCACATCATAGGGATCTCAACATAATAGACGGTGCGTCAATATGTCACTCGATCAGTAAGTTATTAGTCTTTTAGTCCTAAGGGCCTAGTTGAATCCCTGCTCAATCCAACCCGACCATATCCCAAATTTATCCAAATCTCAAGTGGGATATACCAAAGGTATTTTCTCTCTCCATGGTTTATAGTGCCATTGACAGTTTCTCAAATGGATGTCTGGTGCCAAAGTCATGGATGATAGATCGAAAAGCTCGTAGCTGGTATGGGCCCAGTCCGACCCGGTCGGGCCGACCCGGCCTGAGCCGACCCAACCCGGTTTGGGTCGACCTGGCCCGCCAGGTCCGGCCCCGCCCGCGCAGGGCGGCGTGGGGGTCGTAGAGTGGCGCGAGGCCATGAGAGAGGAATGGCAGCCGCCAGGGCGGCAAGGCCGCGGGGGCCGTGAAGGGTCGTGGGGGTGGCAGGGTGTGGGGGTCACGAGGCCGCGTGGGCCGTGGAGGGCCGCGGGGCGGCGAAGGTCACAGGGGCCGTAGAGTTCCACGAGGGGTCAAAGGACAAGGGGCCGTGGAGGGCCACTAGGCGGTGAGGTCGCGGTCCGGCAGGGCGGTCCAGCGGGGCGGTCATGGGGCGGCAGGGCAGTGGGGTGGTCGGGGTGCGGCGGTCCGTCGCGGCTGGCCAAATGTCCAGCAATCCACTCCACACGGTGCGGTCACGCGCCGCGCCTTTGCTAGCAGCCAATTCATTCGGCCGCTCTTCGCTTTTCGTCGTGGCACAAAGCCTCTTTATTCCATCGCGAAGAACACACCATTCATGAAGAACGTAAGAGGGGTCAGACCATGTTTTTTTGGCCTGCACCCTTCGCGTTAGAGGGGTAGCAAGCAGCTCGTGGGGGGTGATTCAATGTGAGGAGAAAAATTAACATTGATCGATTTAAAACACACCACTACCTCATTTACATGTTGAAATCAATGAGTAGGGAAGGACGGTCATCGATTGAATATGTCCCACATTGGATGATGTCCCGAGGTAGAAGTCGAAGACATTGGAGAATGTCGGCGTTCTTCATTGGATAAGCTTTCTTTGTTGGAGAAGAAGAATTCCTCCAAGGTTCTCTCCCAATTTTCCTTTGCCAACACTTCCCCCAATTCCACCAAAAAGAAAAGGTATCAAATATGATATGTTTCCCCAATTTAATTTTTGGCACAAATTCAATTGGCATCATAATTACATTGAGTTTGGAATAATAAATTTTGGGGAAACCTAAAGGTCACCTCCCTTGTTAAAGAGTGAGTTCAAGAGGTTTCTCACACGAGGAGGGTTCGGGTGGTCCCCACCCTTAAATACAAATTGGGGATTTTAGGTTCGGTGGTCCCCACCTCCATAACCTCGCATGGGAGGTTTAGTTCTGGTGGTCCCCACCTCTTAACATTCACATGGGAGTTTCAAATAAAAATAAAATGTTACAAAAATTTATTTTATTTAATTCTTTTATGAATAAGTGAAAAAATAACTTCGACCCTTGACCTACTACGGTCGAGGTTAAGGTCTCATTAAGTGACTAATGGCACTGCGAGTTCAACGGTGCCCTTAGATTTTAATTCTAAGCACCGGTTCAGAAGTTAGAAAAACCTTCTCACACATTTACTGAACGTACCCAAAAAAAAGTTCAGAAATTCATTTCGGGCACTCCGGGCATCGGAATCCTGCGCTGTCAATTTTCGCAGACTCATAAAATTCCCATTTAATTAAAAAAATACATGGAATTTTCGGGTCTTTACATTCTCCACACCTCAAGGATTTACATCCCAATAAGCCACATCAAAAAAAACTAGGAAAACAAGTGGGGGTACTGATCACGTATTTGAGCCTCTTGCTCCCATGTCCTCTCTTAAAGGTTTCTGTGTTGTCAACAAACATGTACCAGAGGTATTGACTGCCCACGGGGGACTCGCTCCTGTCGATCCTCAATCTCAACTAGAACCTCTTTAAAAGTCACCTCATCATCGATGTCCAACTCTCTGTGGTCGATGATGTGGGAAGGGTCGTGCACGTATCTCCTCAGCCGGGATACGTGGAAGACGTCGTGCACCCATTACAACTGAGTTGGAAGAGCTAAGCGGTAAGCCACCTTGCCAACTCTGCTAAGGACCTGAAAGGGTCCAATGAACCTAGGAGATAACATGCTGCCTCGACCAAATCTCTGCAAACCATGTTGGGGTGAGACTCATAGGAAGACGTGGTCACCATCATAAAACTCTAGAGGTCTCTGTCTCCTATCGGCTTAAGACTTATGCCTACTCTATGCAGTCTTCATCCACTCCTGGATGATATGCACTTTCTCTGTGGTAGCCCATACCATCTTTGGTCCCACTAGTGCTGACTACCTTGGGTCAGTCCAACACAAAGGTGATCTGCAAGGTCGCATGTACAATGCCTCAAAAGGTGTCATCCCAATGATGGAGTGATATCTGTTATTGTATGAAAACTCCACCAAAGGCAATTGATCCTCCCAGCTGTGACCGAAGTCGAGAACTCAAGAACGTAGCATGTCCTCGAGGGTCTGAATAGTCTGCTCATTCTGGCCATCCATTTGCGGATGGAAGGCGGTGATCAAACGAATTTGTGTCCCGAAAGCCTCTTACAACCACTTCCATAGTTGGGAAGTGAAACGTTCATCACGATCAAATACAATCATCAAGGGTACTCCATGCAGCCGCACAATCTTCTACACATATAGGCGTCCCAAGCTCTCTACTGAACCCTGCTCTTTGATTAGTAGGAATTGGGCCAACTTGGTGAGTCGATCGACGATCACCCAAATAGAATCATGAACTCTGGATGTACGTGGAAGTCCCTTCATGAAGACCATGAGTATTCCATCCCATTTCAACTCTGGGACCTCTAAAGTTTGAACTAAGCCTGTTGGTACCTGATTCTCTGCCCTGACTTGCTGACAAGTGAGGAACCGAGAGACAAACTCTGCTACTTCTTTCTTCATTCCCGGCCACCAGTGCTTTCATCGAAGATCCTAGTATATCTTCGTCACTCTTGGATGTACCGCTAGAGGGGAAGTGTGTAACTCCCTCATCACTTCCTCTCGAAGTGACACTGGTACCATGGTACGTCCTTTGAAAAAGATGATGTGCTCCCCACCTTCAAAAAAACCATTAGGTACCTGCCCTGTGGATATCTGAGCACGTCGATCCTTTCAGTCAGCGTCCCCATGTTGCGACTCCCTGACTAGCTAAAGGAGTGGGGGAGTGACTATAAGAGACTAAAGAAAAACTGCTTCATCCCGATCCACAAAGGATATCTATAAAGTGGCCAGTTGCTTTGTCGCCTCACCTAGAAGATGTATACTAGATCTCTTGCTGAGTGTATCTGCTACAATGTTCCCCTTCCCAGGAGTATACTCTCGAATTCATAGTCCTGGAGGAACTCAAGCCAATGGTGATGTCTCAAGTTTAGGTCCTTCTGAGAGAAGATATACCTGAGACTCTTGTGATCCGAGTAGACTGTAAAATGTTCTCCCATAAGATAGTGTCGCCACATATTCAAGGTGAAGACCACTGACGCCAAATCCAGGTCACGGGTAGCATAGTTCTAGTCATGTCATCTTAGTTATCGAGAATCATATGTGATCATTGCTCGCTCCTGAATCAGGACACATCCGAGCCCAATCCCTGATGAGTCGTAGTAGACTACGTACTCTACACCCTCCTCTGGAAGCCTCAATATGGGGGCACTAGTCAGCCTCTACCTCGGCTCCTGAAAACTCTACGGGCATCTCTCCAACCACACAAAGGGTTTCCCCTTCTTCGTCAACACTGATAGAGGTGCTAAAACTCTGTAGAAATCTGGCACAAACCTCCAGTATTATTCAACCAAACCCAAGAAACTTCGTACCTCTATCACACTCATGGGTGGCTCCTAAGAAAGTATTGTCTCAATCTTTACTGGATCCACTGCAACTCCAACCTCCGATATGACATGTCCCATAAAGTGAACCTCTCGAATCCAGAACTGGCACTTCGACAGCTTACCATAAAGCTGGTTCTCTTGGAGTGTGTCCAGTTATACCTGCAATTGATAGGCATGCTCCTCCTTAATAGCCGAGTAGATTAGAATTTCATCGATGAATACTACTACGAAGTGATCAAGGTATGGTTGAAAGATCCTTTTCATGAGTCCCATGAACACTACTGGAGTGTTGGTTACACTGAATGGCATAACCAAGAAATCGTAATGGTCGTACCGACATCTAAAAGTCGTCTTCTGCATATCCTCGTCTCGTACTCTGAGCTAGTGATATCCTGATCTGAGGTCTATCTTTGAGAACCATCGTGCTCTATTCAGCTGATCAAAGAGGTCGTCAATCCTCAGATGTGGGTACTTGTTCTTCATGGTCACCTGGTTCAGGCATCGATAGTCAACACAAAGTCTCAATCTCCCATCCCCCTTCTTGGCGAAAAAAATTAGGGATCTCCAAGGAGAAACACTGGGTTGAATGAACTCTTTCCCCTTTAAGTCCTCTATCTATACCCGCAGCTCATGAAGCTCCGTGGAAGCCATCTGATAGGTTGTTGTAGATATCGGTGTCATCCCAGGGTACAAATCAATGTAAAAGTCCACATCTCTGCAAGGAGGTAGACCCAAAACATCATCAAGAAAGACATCCACGTATTGGTCCACCACTACAGGATAACTCGGACTCTCCACATCAACAGCTTTGAGGGTAAGGCTAGTCAACTAATGAGTGATTGGCTGCACTCTCCTCCAGATAATTCCATCATATGCTGCAAAGGCTCCCTTCTCGCCTGTGAAGGTAAACATGGTCCCATCCATGTGGACACATTGCACTTTGCGCCTAATACAGTCAATCTGAGTATGGATTATAGATAACTAGTCCATACCCAATATGACGTCGTAAGGCCTCAACACTGCTACTAGGAGATCCCAGCTAAAGCTCTCCCCATATAGAGTAATCTCGCACTACCGTCACCAATGTGTAATGGTCGAATCCGCTCTCGTAGGAGTCTCTAGCCGTAAGGATCGAGCCAATGGCTCTGTCGGAATCTCCAAGCTTTGAACAAGGGAAGTGGAAATAAAAGAATGACTGGCACCTGTGTCTATAAGTACTGAAGCTAAGGTGGAGTAGACACAGATCATACCTCGTATCATCTCCAGAGCTCCATGGTCGTAGGCCCTAGTTTCCTGGAGCTGAGTTCACCCATGTCCTCCTACTCCCTACGGTAATGGTGGACCTCCTGGTGGTGGGTCTTGATGTTGGTGGCTTCTCAGCAAGGAAACTCCCCACTAAGAGGGCTCACTTTAACACCCCCGCCTGCGTTGGGATGCTGAGTGAGATCATCGAAGCCCTTATCTCCATCCTGAGTCCCTTCTCGAATGTTCGGGCCCTGAATAATGGGTCCCACACCATATCTATGGAGTAGCATGAGAGTTCAGTGAACCTCACTAAGTACTGAACTATAGTCATGTCACCCTACTACAGATGAAGAAGCTCATGTATGTGCACTGCGTGAAGATTCTCTAAGAAAAACCCTACCCAAAACAAGCTCTCAAAGTCTTCCCAAAGAAGTGTCACCTCATCGTGAACTTGGAGCATCAAACTCCACCATCTGCCTACTTCTGCCTGTAGAAGGATGGCGGCAAGGATCACCATGAGATCTATTGGTGTCCCTACTAGTCAGAATACTCTCACCATGGCTTCCATCCAATCCTCGGTCGCATGTGGGTCCGTCTCTCCCCAGAACCAGAGTGGCCTCTAGCGCAAGAACTCGTGCAACGCGCTCAAGTGGTGTGCACCCTCTGTTGTTGGGGCTAGTGGCATCAGTGGCCCAATGGGTAATGGTACCACTGGTGCCTCTGCTGGTGCCTCTACTAGAAGGGGGCCCTGCACCAAGGCCTCATCACTCAGTGGGTTGTTAGTGTGTACTATATCCAGAACCCTAGCTGGTTGTCTATGTGGAGGCATCCTGAAAAGAAATAGGCGTGACACCGTCAATAAGTTATACCTAGTGAGCTGACTCAAAATATCATAAAGAAAACTTTTGAAAACACACACGCAATAAGTGTTTTCATGCACTGAGTCAGAAATCAGAAGTCAGGGTCCTGGTGTATGAATACGTCGGTCGCCGCACCAATACTGGATTCCCTAAACTGATAACCACATTCACTACACTTAACACTATTTCCATTAAAAAAAGATCAAAGTCCTATGTTCTATAGTATAACCGACTCTTCTTATACCAATTTGTCACAACCCGTCCCCCGGGACCCACGCCGTGACTACCCCAAGTCCTCCTTCCATAGGCTAGGGGCTGGTGACTAGCATCGAAGGTGTATTCCCTAAAACTGGGAAGGCATTGCCTTTATAACATGTAAGCACATGCGACCAAGAACACAACAAGATACGAACTCAAGTAAACTGAATAGTAAATAGAGTGAGTGCAGTAAGTAAAAGGGGCTAGAATACAAGACCATCTGTAAAGTACAAGAAACTGAAAGTACAAGTAAACTGGAACAGCTCCTCTGAACACCCTCCAAAGATCCTACCTGAAGGGTAGGTACAGCTCTCAATCGTTCGTCTCTGTAGTACGCCTCAACTAAGGTCCACCTCCAATCTACCTCTAGTAATGGTACTCTCATCCTCAGTCAGTGTTGTCTGTCGTCTGCACCAAACACAATGAAGTGTGGGAATAGCCTATGCAGGGGTGAGTATAACGATACTCGGTAGGGACCCCGAGACCATCAAGGTCTCACAAAATCCACAAAGGATAAACCATAAAGAATTAAATCAATTGACAACCCTATTTAGGTATATTCCCATACATATATATAATTTATCAAGTATACCCATCTCAATCATGAAAAAACACAAAGTCCAACTCAAAACCCCAAATCTCAACTGTTCCACAAAGGAAGGAACACCATGAAGGTAAGTACCACATAGGTACGCAACACAGAAGAATTCCACAAAGGTACTGACTAAGCTCACACCAGGTATAACTTAGGTACATAAGTACAAATTATTAGATGTAACTACTGAATCATCTTACTTGTTAAGAGGATCTGCTACTAACCCACACAGGATCGCTCGGTGCTTCCCCACATAGGATCTCTAGATGCAGAACTACATAGGATCTCTAGGTGCTGACCCACACAAGATCGCTCGGTGCTGACCCACATAGAATCACTCGGTGCTGACCTACATAGGATCTCTCTGTGCTGACCCACATAGGATCACTATTCATTCTTCACGTCACAGACAGCTATTGGGTTCCCGCACTAAGTTTGCTCGTCTCTGGGAGGGTATGCTTCTCAAACCACTAGTTGATACTCCAAATTTCACGATGTCCCATGAAAAATTATCCCAAAGTAATTTCATGTCATGGGGGTCTCAACGCAATAGACAGTGCGTCAATCGGTCGCACGGTCTATAAGTTATTAGCATTTTAGTCTCGAGGGCCCGGTTGGATTCGTGCTCGATCCAACACAACCATATCCAAACTTTATCCAAATATAAAGTGGGGTATACCAAAGGGTTAATCTCACTCCAAGTTTTACATCACCATTGACGATTTTTTACATGGACGTATGGTGCCAAAGTTATGGTCAATAGAGAGAAAAGCTCGTAGCTGGTCCGGGTCCGATCCGACCCAGTTGGACTGAACCAGCCCACTGGGTCCAGCCTGGCCCGCAGAGTTCTGCCCGGCTCATACTGGGCGGCGCAAGGTCCGCAGAGTGAGGCGAGGCTACGAGGGCGGCGCGGAGGCCATGAGGACAACGAGGCTACGGGGGTCACGAAGGGCCGCGGGGCGGTGAAGGCCGTGGGGGCCGCAGAGGACCGCTCGACAATGAGGCAGCGGGGGCCGCGGAGGGCTGCTGGACAGTGAGGCTGTGCAGAGGCTGCGGTCTGGCGGGGCGGCCGCTGAGCGGCGGTCCGCTGCGGCTAGCCAGATGGCCAACCATCCTCTCTACACAGTGTGGTCGCGCACTGCGCCTTTGTCGGTGGCCGGTTCGGCGGGCCGCTCTTCGCTCGTCATCGTGGCACAAAACCACCTTCTTCCATCGTGAAGAACACACCATTCATGAAGAACGGAAGAGGTTTCAGGCCATGTTTGTTTGACCTGCACCCTCCGCGTTAGAGCGGTAGCAAGCGGCTCAAGGGGGATGATTCAATGTGAGGGGAAAAATTAACATTGATCAATTTAAAACACTCCCCTACCTCCTTTGCTTGTTGATGTCGATGAGGAGGGAAAGACAGTCGTCGATTGAAGACGTCCCACGTTGGAGGATGTCCTGAGGTAGAAGTCAAAGGTGTTGGAGAATGTCAACGTTCTTTGTTAGAGAAGCATTCTTCGTTGGAGAATAAGAATTCCTCCAAGGTTCTCTCCCAATTTCCTTTTGCCAACACTTCCCACAAATTCCACCAAAAAGAAAAGGTAGCCAATATGATATGTTTCCCCAATTTAATTTTTAGCACAAATTAAATTGGCATCATAATTACATTGAGGTTGGCATAATAAATTTTGGGGAAACCTAAAGGTCACCTCCCTCATTAAAGAGGGAGTTCAAGTGGTTTCTCACATTAGGAAGGTTTGGGTGGTCCCCGCCCTTAAATTCAAATTGGGGGTTTTAGGTTCGGTGGTCCCCACCTCCATAACCTCACAAAAGAGGTTTAGTTATGGTGTTCCTCGCCTCTTAACATCCACATGGGAGTTTCAAATGAAAATAAAATGTTACACAAATTTATTTTATTTTATTCTTTCACGAATAAGTGAAAAAATAACTTCCACCCTTGACCTACTATGGTCGAGGTGAAGGTCTCCTTAAGCGACTATCAGTGTTGTGACTTCAACGGTGCCCCCATATTTCAATTCTGAGCACCGGTTCAAAAGTTAGAAAAACCTTCTCGCACATTTACTGAACGTACCTGAAAAAAAAGTTCAAAAATTCATTTCAGGCCTTAGAATCACGCGCCATCAATTTTCACGGAATCGTAAAATTCTCATTTAATTAAAAAAATTACATGGAATTTCTGGGTCTTTACAATATTATAATTGTATATTTATATTATAATATATTATAATTAAGTATTTATTATAATATATTATAATATATTAAAATTATGTATTTATAATTAGGTATTTATTATAATATATTATAATTATGTATTTATTAAATTTATAATTATGTATTTATTATAATATTAAATTTATAATTATGTATTTAAATATAAATAATTATATATATAATAATTATAATAATTATAATAATATATATATAATTATTTATATTTAACAGGGTTTATTATAATAATTATAATATTATGTATTTATAATTATATATTTATTATAAATAAACCTTATTAAATATAAATACACAATTATAAATTTAATGCATAATATAATATTATAATAAATACATAATTATAAATTTAATAAATACATAATTAAAATACATTAAAATAAATATAATAAATATAAATAATTTTAATAATTTATATATATATATATATATAATTATAAATAATTTTAATATGGTTTATTTATGTATTTAAATAATTATATATAAATTTATAAATTTATGAATAGTTATATATAAATTAACATTATATTTAAAATTTATAAATTTATATTTAAATAAACATTATTAAAATTATTTATCTTTATATAAATAAAACATATTAAATATTATATAATTATTATAATTACATATTTATTATAATTATGTAATTATTATAATCATATATTTATTATATTTATAACTATATATTTATTATATTTTTAATTATATATTTATTATATTTATAATTATATAATCATTATAATGATATAATTATTATAATCATATCTTTATATAAATAAAACTTATTAATTATATATTTATAGTAATTATATATTTACAATAATTGTATATTTACAATAATTGTATATTTACAATAATTGTATATTTACAATAATTGTATATTTACAATAATTATATAATTATAATAATTATATAATTTCAATAATTATATATTTATAATAATTTTGTAATTACAATAATTATATATCTCTTATGATTATAACAATTATATTTATAATTATATGTTTATTATATTTATAATTATATATTTATTATAATTATATAATAATTATAAGTGTATATTTTTTATATTTATAATTATATAATTATTATAATGATATATTTATTATATTTATAGTTATTTAATTACTGGAATTATATAATTATTATAATTGTATATTTATTATAATTTTATATTTATTATAATTATATAATTGTTATAATTATAATAAATATTATTATAAATTTATTGTATTTATTTTAGTTAATATATTTATTATAATTATATAAATATAAATATAAATATACATAATATATATATATATAAAGGGTATGGGGAGGGATGGCGTGGGGTTAGAAAAAAACCCAAGAGTACCAAATAAATTGGCGCTCTAGGGTAAATGTGTGGAGCGTCAATTCAATTGGCTCTCGACACACCCATTTTTCAAAAAAAAAACAGACCCCTTGAATTAAAACAAAAACAAAATGACCCCCTGTCCTAATTCTTCGGCTTGTTCTGGATGTGGTGGGTTTTTTATTAATGGGTTTTAATTTTTTTATGGAAAATGGATAGGGTTTGAAAATCTTTTAAAAATGGGTCTCTAGATGCGTGAACCTCATTCACACATCTTCAGTGCGGAGAGATGTGTGATCTGGGTTTATGCATCCTTCATCCCGTCTTCGAAGGATGCATGAACCATGTTCAAGTATCCTACAGAAAGGTTCAAAAAATCATCATTTATTTGGATGAAAAAATTTCTTATGTATTTGATTAATTCAATTACAACCCATTTCTATTCAGTATTTTTTTGTTAACAAAGGAAGAGAGATTTAGAAAAACATTTATCTTTCAATAACATGATCTTTCTGAATGTTCTACAGTAATTAGATTTGATTCTAATTGATATATTAATTCTGGAAGTAATTTAATATTTCTTCGTTTACCTCCCCCTAAAGAGAAACACTCATAAACATCAGTTTTGAAATCTTATATAACTTCCCCAAGGATGATCTTCTTCAATACTTATTCTTAGATATGCTAACACGTTCTTAACCCTCTTAAGGATTGTTTCTTATTTTAGAAAAATATGTAGGTGTGGACGTCGTGTTTAGGGGAATATGAATGTCGATGTGCATGTCTCCACCTATATATAATATTATTATATTTACATTTCATAATAGAAAGTTATAAAATTAAGTTAGATAGTATAAGTAAGGAATAACATACCAACGTCCATGTGGATCATCTACTATAATATCTGTTGGTAATGGTACATGTGCATGTGGAGCTAAACGATAGATGTGCTCCCATACCCACATCTGTATAAGAACCATGCATCCAATAATCTGCATCTTATCGATGCGACATGCACTACATAACGCCCTGTATGTATATTCTAAACAAGAAGAACCTCGTATATATTGGTTTGATTCATCCAAATCCTCCAAAAAATATAAATACATCAAATATACAAAAGTAGTGGAGTGATCAAAAAAAAATCTTGCCACTGATCAGCCACAAAATATATGCATGTGAAAATCACAGTACGATGATCTCATCAGCATAATCTACTAACTGTGTGAAGTGCTATTCTAACCAAGGCACGCATAATCTACCACCATCAATGGTCCTGCGATCATCAGAGATCTCTATGCCCAATAATCTATGGACAAGCTCCATAAAATCTACTCAAACTCGGCCAGTCAGAGCCACACCATCGATAGGGAGGCCCAATATAATGGCCACATCCTACGGGGTAATATTCATCTCCCCCTCTCTAAAATGGAATGTATGTGACTCTAGCCTCCATCTCTCTACAAGCGTTGTAATGAGCTAATGATCGAGAAAGGTGAAGTCGCACATCACTGCGTTATAGAATCCAGCATGACTAAGATGAGGGATGATAGTGGGAGGTGGTGTTGTATGATAAAAATGGTGAGATCTGCGTACACTCAATGGAGACACTGGACGTCACTATAAAATTAGCTGTGATACATTAGTAGACTGATATGTGAGCAATGAAAAATCTGCCATCTTCACAAATGATATCATCATTACTTTATTATAGTGAATTCAATAAAAAATTTCAACTGTTATTTAAATAAATCTAGAACAATCAAATGAAGATGATTGTGTTAATATTTTTGATTTATACTTGATTTTTTGTGTGTGGATTAGTGTTTTTATTACTTGACCAATCCCCTCAATAAATAAATGACCCTATCACCTGATTTTGAGAATCAATATTTATGAGGTCTGCATTAATTAAATCATATAGAGGTGTTCTAAGAATTGCATGTGGGATTCCATGAGCTAGTTATTTTGTGTGATCCATAAGATACTTGAATTCATATGGATGATAATCATATGGATGGTATCAGTGATATGTCGTTTTTCTCATATAATCTCAAGGTAGTATACATTGGTGCATGTGGTATGAGAGGTTCAACAAAAAATTTCAACTGTTATTTAAATAAATCTAGAACAATAAAATGAAAAATGATTGTGATAATATTTTTGATTTATAATTCATTTGTTGTGTGTGTATTACTGTCTTTGTTACATGTGGTAGCATGATATATTCATTTTCATTCTATATTGTTTTTTTGAATAGTTTGAGTATCACAAAATTATTTATTAGAGAATCAAAAAATGAGACAAACCAAAATTGAAACATGCTAGAAATGGAGAAAGTTAGAAATAAAAGGATTCAATACTAAAACTTACACATACAAAAAAAATATACATATTCGTGATACAATACACAAACTCGATCAAGGATGACGATATGGGTAGCTTTGTGCTGCCACTTGGGGACATCTCTTACAAGTATGTCCTTTTGCATGACAAATATTACATCATACTCATTACCAAGGCCAATCCATTTCATTTCTGATTCACGTTTATTTTGGTCTTCCTCAGGGTTTTAACCTAGTAGTATAAAGCCAATAATTTAAAAAACAATAGACATTAAAAAAATCATAAATGAAAAAAAAAACCAAATTATGAAACCTGGAAATATCAGGGATGACGGTCGACTGATCAGCAGGCAATGAGATAGAATGAAAGTCACCAACAGGCATCCAAGCTGCACTATAACAGTTAACCAAAGTTCTCATGTGATACACTCGGTCAACATATATCTCCCATGATATATTTACTAAAGCACAAGCTACGATAACATGTTCACATGGATATCTAAATGCCTGAAATTTGCCACAATCACAATATATGTTATCTAACATCACTACAAACACTCGACCACCAGTGTATGTAGCCCGATCATAACCTAGTCCTACCTAAAAGCTCATATTTTTCCTATTAAAGTCTTGAACATTCCATCTTGAAGCCTCATTCAGTATCAGATCAATATCACTTTGGAAATGCAGTGTAAATTGCATTTCGTTTTCCATCCTCTGATAGACCTTTTGGGACTGGTCAACAAAGTAGTAAACACATCTATAAAATGTCTCTTTCACTAACCCTATGATCAGAAGTTTGCACACACCCTTGAGGACCCCATTTATGAACTGTACTATATTAGTGGTCATATGGACATATCTTCTGCCACCATCATATGTTAATAACCATTTCTCATTCGAAATCTGCATCATATATTCATACACTTCTTCATTATCAGTTCCGATCTCTTCAAGGCGTCGATCAAACCTTTCTTTTTGGGGCTCATATGCTGAAACCATAAGAGAATAATGTATTAAAATGGATAATAAATTTTGTTTAAAATTTTTTTAGAAAAACATATCAAACTTGAGGATCGCCTTCTTTATGACATCATCTCTAAAATTATTATTCACATTACCTGCAATATATCTAATATAATAATGATGATAAGCATTCAGCTCATCCCATGGAACCCCATCACTAACCATGACATCTATAATCGCTTGATAGCGATTAGATATCAGACACACTCCATGGTTTGCTGTGAAATGAACACGTACACATGCCAAAAACCAGCGCCAACATTTAAAATTCTCCTTTTCAACAATAGAAAAAGAAAGTGTCAAAGGAGCACGATTACCATCCTATGTGGAAGCAATGAGTAGAACACCTATATAATTTCCATACAAAAAAGTGTCATCAACTTGAATAAATTTTTTACAATAGGGAAAGGTAGAAATGCATGGCCTAGATTCCCAAAAACCCCTAATTAACTTCACCTTTGTTTGATCAACTTAGTGATTGGGGGATACATACTCAACAGTGTCCAACTGATAAACAATCTAATTATTGGTAGATAATAATTCCATAATTTGTGGAATCGTAGCATAAGATTCATCCCAATCACTATACACTTTTACAATTGCCTTCTGTTTTGCATTCCATGCTTTGGTATATGATATCTTGTAGTTATACAACAAACACATGTTTATAACATATTTAATTTTCATAAACATTCAATATGAATTCATACAAAATTTTAGATATGACATAATTAATTTTCCTAAAAATTCAATACGAATTCATACAACAAAAACATCATTCATAAATTAAATCATACAAAAGACACTAATTTACACATCAATACATATGAAATAAATAAACTATACACATAAACACTAGTTTCTACATATCAAAAATCAAATAAAAAATCATACAAATGAAATAAATAAACATAATTAAACAATTGAAAATTTAAATATAAATTTTACCTTCTAAAAAGTAGTAAAAAAATTATTGAGAAAGAAATTCTTCAGGGATTTGCAGCAAAATCCATAGGAGAAGAATAAATTTGGGGGGAGGTGGAGACCCCCTTTTATAGATTTTCTTAACTGGATGCATGAACGGGGTTCACACATCCTTCATCCCATCTTCGAAGGATGCATAAACCTCATTCATGCATCCTCGGCATGGAGAGATGTGTTAATGGGGTTCACACATCCTTTGAAGACGGGATGAAGGATGCTTGAACCCCGTTCACACATCTCTCCACGATGAAAATGTGTGAACAGGGTTCACGCATCTGGAGACCCATTTTTTAAAAAAAAATCAAACTGTATCCCTTTTTTATTAAAAAAAATTAAAACACATAAATAAAAAAACATAGAATGTGTTCACCCCCACCCTGACCCATTATAGGTTGGTCCAAACTTTCCCTGACCAGTTCTGGATTGAGCCACTCTTCTCGAGGTCACCCACAAAAGGGAAGAGGTTACAGGTGGGACTGGCTGGAAAAAGGGGCGAGGGAACTATTCATTCGATAGGGGAAAGGTCATTTGACGGTGGGGGATCAGATGAGAGGATTCACTATCAGTTAGTCGATGCTCAGTGAATAGGGTGGTCATGGTGTGGAAGTCGGATGGCACGTAGAGACACGGTGATTGAGAAGTGGAAGCCAAGTGAACTACGAGTGGTGGTTTGGTGCATGGTGGGGCGTCCGTCAGGCTACCGGAGAGAAGGCTGGCATGGATTCCTGTAGGAGGTGGCACTAGTCTTGGCTGAGGATGATGGGTCTCTACAGGAGGGATGGTTGTGGTGGCCAGTGGGAGCGGCTAGGCTAGAGCATGCTCTCAGAGGCGGGATTCAAGTGAGTAGGCCAAGCAGAAGCATGGAGTGATGGTGAGGATGGTCGAAGAAGGATTAGTGGTGCGGCGTTGGGGTGGTTGGTTGTAGCGGACCATTGGTGGCGAGATACCAGTGAATGTAAGAGGCAATCTATATGGATCGATGTCTCCATGGGGATGATTTCCCTTTTTTAGAAAATTTTATTTTATTTGGGTTTTCTTTATCATTAACAGCTGTCACCCCCACCAATTAGAATAGTTTTTTTCTGACTTTTTTCCACTACCTATCTACAACCCTCCCCCTTTTTGTTATTAAAATTAATCTTAGAAAAACAACATTATGAATCTAATCATAAATCTTCATATGGTTGTAATTTGGTCATCCGACATTGGATTGAATTTTTGTTCACAATAATGGGACCGTATTAATTATCTCTCCATTAATTTATCACAAATTTGATTCTTCTTGGCTGAAAATTTCATGTGATCCCTTTGATACTAATTGAAGGTATCAGGGTATGTAACGGAATAGTATGAACCATATATTTAAAATCTTTCATCGGTTATCATGTAACAACATCATCCCCGATGAAGTGCACCCCTGATAATTGTCCTAAGATCCCGTGTGAAGCACTTTAAGCATAAAAATTAAATCAATAATTATCTATTTTGATCTGAAACCACACTTGAAATTCTATAGGAGCATTAATTTTTGAATTTTAGGTGCTAGCACATAGATACGAGGATGCCTTCGACATCCTAACGATCACTACAGCGATGATTTACCGATCCATGAAGAAGAACTTTGATCGAGAGATTATATCATATGCTTCTCTCTCTAAGAAGCAATAGTGGAGAGAGAGGCTCTTATCCATTGTCTGATGGCATGATATCCTCCTCCTCCTTTTATAGTGTGGTTCTAAAATAACTGAAAAAGGTCCTTGACCCCTGAATATTTTTTCTCACTATAAAAGATATCTTATGACTTCTTTACTAAGTAGTAAATATCATTTATATTTTTATCACTTTCTTGTAATCTAATAAATATATTATATAATAAAAACTAGTCATTAAATCAACTTTATATTCCCACAAATATTAAATAAAAATTAAATATTAAAATAATATTTATTTTTATATTATTTTTCCATGTATTTACTTTAATATTTGTAAATAAATTTAATTTATAAATTCAATTAAAATTATTATAAATTATAATACTATGAATTTATTTATTCCATATTGATCATATATCCTCATACATATCCAATACCCTATGGTGTGGCCCACCATGTCCTCAACTCCTATTCGTAAGAATATGGAATAATTTTGAGTACGCTTAGTGTGTACCTCTCTAGTCCCTTATCTCAATAGTAGTGAATGCTATTCACAAAGGATGAGTAGATTCTAGAAACCCACCAAGGCCTCTAAAGATATAAGGAGTGGTCATAGCAAATAAAACCTTCCTACGAATACACACCGGGTAAAATAATCTCTTATTCTCCTGATATCTTATAAAGTATGTCATAAAATTTGTGTCATCATCATTTATTGCTTTATTTTTCATTAACATTACTGGATGGACATACTATTATTCTCCCAAGTCCATGGATTTAATAAAGGTACTACTATCCTGGTCAATTGGGCTCAAGATATCACTTCCTTTCGAATGAAAAAAAATTCCATCTTGATTATTTAATCAATGTCATACTACTAATGATGCCCCCAACACAAGCTACCTCACTACAACTTCAATTCCATATTTTTTCCTGAATTAAATTTTGAGATAAAATAGTACACATTGATAATAATATCAATTCAGAACATCATTACATGTGTTAGTAGATAGGAAATTCTAATGACACCTGAAACATGTGGTGTTCCTATTAGTAGTCCAGTCCTCAAGATCTCATCTACTCAAGATTACCAAGGGTGGACATCATGAGAAGAAGTATCAATGCTTATAACCCCCTAAAACATGATATTAAAACATCATTTGTGTCTATTTATAATGATATACCAAGACCATAGGACATATGTTTATGATAAAAGTTATAGTATCTACAGGTTCTCATTACAGCCTGGGAACTGCTATAATCTTTTCATATAATAAATAATATATGTACATTACCAATAGAAAATGGATATAAAAATATCAACACTATTATATTAATATTACATCATGAATAACTCCCTATATACATGAAATGATAATCAAAAAGTACTATTCAATTTGGGTCTATGGAAACCACTATTTCAACTGTTATGTCATGTTTTACATTGCTGCCATATTTCCTATGTTTCCATGATCTTATAATATCATGTTCTTTATGTTATTCTTCCATGTGACTAATCATGATCATATGTGTAAAGGAAAGTATCTACTACTAAATAAGGGTGAAATGGATAACTTTTTTTTAAAAAACCCTTCATAAGTTTTTCATGATTTCAATGGAACCTTTATGAGTTTTATTTTTCTTTTAATATTTTTTGTGAAATGTTTTATGAAAATCTTTGGGTAGAAAAGTTGATTTCTTGGGTAATAAATTTTTATTTTGAGCCTGAAGCTTAATTTTGAGAAGGAAAAATCTTGTATAAGTATTCAGGAACTAAGTGGCTTCCTTCTTTCTTTATATATGTCCATTACT
Source organism: Viscum album (assembly GCA_963277665.1). Lineage (NCBI taxonomy): Eukaryota > Viridiplantae > Streptophyta > Magnoliopsida > Santalales > Viscaceae > Viscum > Viscum album. The sequence continues at coordinate 1,150,809,329 of OY728140.1, forward strand.
AAGATTTTTGTTCTTATCCCATGTTTTAAAATGTTTTTCATAGCATTTTAAGGATTATTAGGGACAAGTATGAGTTCAAGATAAAAAATTTTGAGGATATGCCATGAAAATAAATCTTGTTATATCATAAATTTTTTTTTGGAAAAATAGATACTAAATGAAAGTTTCCAATTTTTAATGTAATGTTTATTTATATAAGGTTGATGGCCTAATCCTCAAAAAAAACTAAACCCTAAATATCAAGAAATGTAATAAAATGAATTCCTGATTTTAAACTCAATATTATATGATATTTAAGTCCAGGTCATTAATTTTAGTATCAGATGAAGGGTTAAGATAGATTTGGAGATTATGATTAGATACCTTTGGTGAAAACCTTAGGGACAATCCTAGGTATGTGATAACATCCTAAATTTTTGGTAAGATACATATTATGTGGTTTTTCTAAAAATAAATCTATGTATGGATACTATAAGTGGAGGTGGTTTTGTAACAGATGTATCTAGGGATAATAACCCCGAAAAGAGTTGGTTGAGTATATCTCATCCACCATTTTGGTGCATGATGAGTGTTGCCTTACAACACGCATGGTTTGAAAATACTAAGGGATGTGAATAGGTTAATGCAAATTTTCTTTATGAACCATCATGAAGGATTTGAATAGATATTGATCATGGATGAACTAGGTTAAACTTAAGGTTTCATCAATTGAAAAAAAATGTTTCATGATTTAGATATACTATAAATTATTCTTCATAATTATGATTATTTTTACTCACACCATGAATTTTGGTTTTAGTTAACAGATGTAACTAGGAGGGATGATATTAACATTGAACATGATGGGAAATTTAGTGATTCTAAGAAACTAAATGGGATGATTACATAAATGAAAGATATTATGATTTTCCCAAATTAGTTATCATGATATATGATTAACAATATATTCCTTAACTGAATCCTAGACACACTAAAGAAGAGAAGGATAGAGTTCACTATGATATTGGGTGGTGGGTACCATGGAGGGAAAAATAATCAATTTCTTTAATTTTAGAAATGTGGAAAGAGACACCTATGAGAATGACTCGAAGGAATAAGAAAATTTTTTATGTGTGGAAAATAAGGTCATGGAGAAAAAAATTTCCAAGGGAAATGAGGATTTCAATAGAGAGAGAAAATTCATCCTAGAGATCTATTTATAGTTCATTGTATTAAATATTGGTAACCTTGAAATTACCAGAGTCAATTCCCTCTTCTAAAGGTAAACTCTTAGACCAAGGAAAGAACTATGTTATATAAATCATTGAAATTAAAGGATAAAAGTATTTATTTATTGGGATTCAAGAATTAGGTTGTAGAATTATTTATACTAATGGTATTTTGGTAATAAGGATAATGAAACATCTAAGTATCATTCTACAATATTTTTCCATTAAGGATTGTAAAACATATGTTGAATGGTATTAATGACCATGAAAAATGATTTAGTGTTAAGGTGATGTTTTTGGAAAACACATGATTAAGGGAAAGATAACACTTAATGTATTCATTTTGTTTATTTAATAATGTTTTATTTGGATAAAGAGATGATTTAAATTAATGAAGTAAATGTGATAGTATCGGTAACCTTGAAATTAGTTAGTGATTTGATGATAAACTGATTTACGTCATCTTTGATGAAGTTTATTTTATTTTTGGATTTACAGAATATATTAAATATTTTTGGATACATAAGAATTATGTTAGTTTTTGGAAGCATATATTTATTCATTTCAAGTTAAATTAAGATTTTTGGATGTAATCATGGGTTTATAAGTTTAAGGTTGATCATAAGTCCAAAGAGATATAAACCTTTTTTTATGTTTTAAGTGATGCTATTTTAAGGAGACTAATGATATTTTGGAACAAGGTAACTATTTTGGGAACCTTATATGATTAAGGTAAATAGAAAATTATAGGATTTTATTGGAGGAATAAAGGTTGAATTATATTTTGGAAGAATATATGACTTTAATGTGGGTTTATAGTGATTTAGTTTATTTAAAGAAATTATTTTCATATCTTGGATATTATATAATTAGGTAATATAATTTTTGGGTATGATACATTAATATTGATTTATTTTATTTCAAGATAAAAGTTAAATTTATCTTGAGAAAATATGAGATCAAATCATTCTAATATTTGGGATTTAATCTTAGTCTCGAATATTTTAAATTATTTTAATGTTATTTATTTATCAAATGATCTAAGTTTAACTTTGAGTGTTAACATTGAGTCTTTGGTGATTAATGTTGTATTTATCCATATGATGGTTTATTCATTTTTTAGAATTATCTTATTCTAAATATTTTCGTTTTAGTTAATGTCGAAATATATGAGAAATATATTGTTATCCTTTTGAGGATTATGAGATCTATTAGAAGTTGATTTTAGTGCTTCAATCATGGAAAATTCATATTGAATACACATCGTTTAGGGTGAAATATAATATTATGGAGGAAATTTATTAAAGGCTGAAATTATACTTGTCAAGTAAGTATATTTCTTTATTTTCTCATTCTAAATGATAAAGGAATTCCTCAACTCTAGGAAAAAGATGTTGAAACAAAAATATTATCTTATTACCTTCATTTACAATAAATCGATAGTATTTTCATGTAAGGTCCCAGTTTTTCTTATGAGGTATGGATCTTTTAATTTTTTGTTAAGCCTTTATTGAGTTTTTATTTTTGTCTTAGACCCAAGAACTATTCCTTTAGTCCCATTTATTAATTTTTGGGAAGAATGGAGAAAAAGTCCAGAGGCCAGCTGCAGAACAAATACACGACATGAATTAAATTCATGTGGTGAATTTAATTCATTATGTGTATTGAATACATAACGTGAATTGGTCTTTCCAAACCAAGTTCATGATGAGCATTGGTTTTTTTCTAGGGGGGTGATCTTTACACGACATGTAAAATATAAACTTTGTGAATATGTTGGTCTTTTTTTAAGGGGTAAGAACCCCTTCTTTTGATAGAACCATTATTTCCTTCTCTTTTACTACAAGCCTATATGTCTAAAGCTCTTATTCCACACCTAATCTATGTTTCTTTGTTGCTTCCTCATCTATACATCGACTGAGCCACTGTTCTTCATGCTGGAAGTGAACTAGTAAGAGCTTCAATCTATTTCCTTATTTTCTTGGTTTATCTCTCCATATTAGGTGTTATTTTGGTGCATTCTAATATTACATATTTTTAGTTCATTTTTCTATTTTCCCTTTTATCTCATTCCAGGCCAAATTGGAATCCAATACTAGATGAGTAATCCTATACCGCTATATGGTAGGTGTTCTGGTGATTATCCATCAAGTATTTTTGCTCTATATTATGAATCATGATGCCACACACTATAACTTCCATGTGTTTCCATAAAAATAAATTTATCCCTTGTTTAATTTATTATCCTTATTATAAATAACCTTATTCATCTTTATTCTTATTGGGATAAGTCTCCATTGAATAATTCCACTCCTTAAGGTGTGTTTATGGAATTTCACTTGATATTATAAATACATATGATACTAAACCATCTCTTATGTAATTTTTTATTGAATCCTAAATGTAATAACTTGAATTAATTAAATAGAAGGTGAGTGGTATGACCATGACATGTGATTTTACATAAAAAATGGATACTCTCTTGTTTAAGTGGACTGTTAATAAATTATAAATATTATCTGAATAATTATACTTGTGATACTTGGGAATGAAGACCTCTATACTTATGATACTATGGATGGAGTCCCATATAGACATGATACTTGAGAATGAAGTCTCGTGTACTTATGATACTCAAGCATGGAATCTCATATACCTGTGATACTTAGGAATGGTATCCTATATACTTGTGATACATAGGAATGTAATCCCATATACCTATGATACTTGGGCATGGAACCCCTCATGATTCGTGATATTTGAGCATGACATCCTCTACTGCTTTATGAGACTCTAGTGACTAGACATGGACTCCTGGGTAACACCTAGTGTCCTGGATAGCACTACATATGTAAATATATGGATATAAACATCACTAAATATATCAAACATATATTTTAATACATTTATATACACTTATATATATGTGTTTATAGTTATATACGTTTAGAGGTTTCTCGGATTGGGATAAAGCAGGTAGTGTCAACCTGGTGTCCTTCACGAATCAGATATGAGCCTCTACAGTTTACATTACTACTTTACCATTATTATTTCTACACACTGATCATATTATATTCACATTTTGGATACTTATATACACCATTGGTGGTGTCCTACTAAGTATATCTCACAATAAGCTTCTATTTGGCACCCAGACAGACTTTATGGATGTAGATAGGGACAGAAGTAGGATCCTAGTTATCGATGCTTGATTTGATTATAGCATGGGAGTGGGGGAGTGTAGGACCAAGATATATCTCATGACACCATATATAGATACTCTTTTTTGGTATTTTTGGTTCTTTTTATATACCTTTATGTATGAGTTCCTTCTTCCATGTTTCCCTATTCCTTTTTTTAAAGACATGACATTACATCATTTTGTATATAGTAATCTATATTTCAATTAATGATTGTTTATTTTATATAGATGATTTATATTTTTCTATTAGTTAATATTATTATTCTATTATTTATCCATTTATTACACCATTTTGTTACTTTGATTATGATGGTATAGTCTCTTCATTTTACCACCTTGGATTCTTGTTTCTAGTCGACAGCCTCTGGAATATGAGAAGGTGTTCTTAAAGCCTTATGACCAACTGGGTTTGGTTACTTATGATTGAACAGGGTATGGGATGTTAAAAATTGGTATCAATGGTTATTTTCTTTGCCTTATTATTTTTGGGATGGTATAAAGGATATTAGATTGTTAGAATTCGGTAATGAGACTGTGTCTGGGAGTAGGTAACCCATGTACAAAGAAAATATAAATTACCAAGGATGCAAATTATTTCTTTGGATTCTGCTTATTACATTTTATTTGATTCCATCATTGGGTGATGCATATGATATGTGATGTTTATTATTATTATGATTGAGGATTTCATTTTACCCTTGGATCGATATGTCAAGAAAGTGTTGGATCATGCATCATCGTAGGCGCATAGATATTCATATGTCATAAAATATGAAATTATATATAGGTTCATCTCATTACTTATATTTCCCGTGATTTCTATGAGTGCCTTAACTACTTTAAATAGAATATTTCTAACATTTATTATAGGGTAATGAGAAATTTTATTGGTTACTTAAAGTTCCTTCAATAACCTAATAGTGTTTTCCTATATAGTTTGATACTAATACATTAAGTAGTCAATTATGGAACGTTAAGTCATGGACCATTGGTAGCATGGGCTGGAAAGTGTTTATGGTTGTGGTTAAATAGATTCCATATTTCAATTTACAAATTGTATAGGACATTATAAATTATAAATGGTGATCTATATAATTCAAAAAAATTAAAAATATTTCTATATATAAATGAGTAAAAAACTAAATTAGTTTAAATTTTGAAATGAAATGGTCTCTATTAAATGTGGATACCAATTGAAATTTAAAGGGTGTTTTCCTTTATAACTTGAAATCAACACTCTATATATTGGACCAATGACTTATAAAAAATAAATTGACCTTGAACTAATCTTAGTAATGGGTAGTAGGCAGTGTCTCTTGTGATTCTTATGATCTATATGTCACCCATACCTAGATTTAGGAGCAAGAAGAGGGGCGTGACTTTTATTTGGAAAGGTTTTGTACCTATTTTTTTCTTATACATGTGGATTATATCCTTATCAAATCCTATTCAATGAATATTTTATTCAATTTTAGAGCTATGATACCAAGTCATCCTTAAGTTCTGCAGTAGGAGGGTGGTGATGACCATGCTCCGAAGGTGGTGGGACTTGATCCACCAATGTTACCTCCAGTAGTGCCACCTACAAAACCTCATGTTATACTTGGATTGGGTGCTGATTCCCAGTTTCAATAGTTATTCTTATGTTATATACAAACCATGGAAGGTTCCCCATGACCTTCCCCTCCTATGGAAGAGTTGACATAAGGATTTCAGTAGTAGTATCCACCCATGTTTTCAGTGGATAGTGGCCCTCATACTATAGATTCATGGATAAAGGCCATGCTGAGTATCATAGAGCACCATGAGACACCTCCCAACAGGAGAGTAAATCACTATGTATATGATTCTATCAATCAGTGGTGGTATTTTATTACTCAGGTAGATCATCATAAAGTTATTTCTTGGTAAGGCCTTCAAATAGTCTTCTATGACTATTTCTTTCCCCATACACTGAGGGAGAACTGAGCTAGAGAGTTTATATATCTACAATTGGGAACTACGTCTATGATGGACTATTCTGCTTAGTTTATGGAGCTTCATTGCTTCGTAATGACTCTTATTGGTGATGCGTTGGTGACAATGAGAAGTTTTGAAGATGGGATCATATATTCCATTCAATCCCAGGTAAATTTATTTTGATTGACCACTATTTTGGAAATAGTAAATCAGATTATTATCATTGAGTGGAACCTAAGGGAAGTTGAAGTCATGGGATAAGGTGGTTCAAAACTGAGATAGGCAAGTGGTCTGACTATCAGAAACCTCACTTTTAGACTGCATATGAGGGAAGTGGAAACCAGATAACACCCACTGATAGTTACACGTTTTTTCACTAGTGTAGAAATCCAGATCATAAGAAGCCCCATTACTAAAAAGACCCCATTGAGTGCTAAGTATGTGGAAGGTTGGGGAATATTTAGTGTTTTTTCAGGATCTTCTCATTTGTTCCTAGTGGGAGAGAAGCCATGTTAGCTCCACCTTCGGGAGAAGGATTAGTAAAACCTCAGTAGGTAGGTATTTGGATTACTACTATCCATTCAGGTAGAGGAGGTGGTCATGGTCATGGTCAAGGTATCCATACTTTAGATATATGGCTCCAGTGGGATGGACCTAATCATGGTAGTCAGTTTGTATCTTAGGTCTGTAGATCTAGCCATATCTATACAATGTAACATTTTCCAGATGAGGATAACATCAAAAAATTTACATTTCAAGGTACTATTCTATTAACCTCTACTTTATTTTTTGCCTTATTCAACACTAGATCTTCACATTCTTTCATATCAATGGTTTTTATGGAAAGTATCAGACTTGAAATTTAGTACTTTTTTGGGGTGATGAAACTTGACACTCCTTTGGGTATACATTTAGAGAGTCTATTCCAATGTAAGGAGTTCCCCCTTTAAATAAGTAGTATCTTCTCTTATAGGACCTCTTCATCCTCAAGATGATGAGTTTTGATATCATTATCAAGATGGATTGGTTGGTACCCTATAATGCTTATGTAGAATGCTATTTCATCAAGTTGTCACTTACATCAACATAGGGAAATATTTATCTTCACAATGTTGAATGGGATCTCCAGGTGAGTCGAGTTGGACCAGAGCATTGAGGGCTGGGTAGAGTGATAATTAAAATTACTATCCTTTTTCTAGAAGATCAAGGTATATATCAAGATGATTTCCCACTAGTATTTGATCGATTCAGATACATCCATTATAAAAAAATTTCTAGAATAACTCCTAAGAAAGAGGTAGATTTTATTATCAAGCTAGTTCCTGGAGCTGTATCAGTATCCATTCCTCCTTATAGGATGGCTACTATTGAGTTTCAAGAGCATAAGAGGCTGTTAAAGGATTTATAGGTTAAGGGTTTTATATGACCCAACACTTCACCATGGGTTCCACCAATCCTTTTCACCAAGAATATGGATGGTACCATTAAAGTTTTTATGGATTATCATTATTTGAACTAGACTAAGGTTAAGAATTGATACCCACTACCTCATATTGATATCCTATTTGAATAACTTTGAGGAGAAAGGGTTTTCTCCAAGATCTATTTTAGGTTAGGATATCATCATGTATGAGTTAGAACTTTATACATACCCCATATAGTGTTTTATAGTAGGTATGGTCTTTATGAGTATCTCATTATTTCACTTGGTCTTATGAACATTTCATCTATTTTCATGGATTTGATGAATTGGGTTTTCAAATCGTATCTATATTTGTATGTGGTAGTATTTGTGAATGATATCTTGGTGCATTCTCATACTCAACATGACCATATAAAACATTTTGATGTCATATTGAATAAACTAAGAGAGTTTTAGATGTATGTTAAGATCACTAAATGAAACTTATATATTGACAACATTAACTTTTTGGTTCACATTATCATGGAGACAACAGTATTTATTAATCGAGATAAGGTGAGCACTTTTTTTTCATGGTATAAGCCCAAGAATATTTTTGAAATGTAGATTTTATTCGGTATAGATATTAAAAGATCTTTATATAGGGCTTCTCATTCCTTACATCACCTCTTACTAGTTTGACTAAAAAGGGTTTGATGTTCTTGTGGTCTAAATCATGTGAGAAGTCCATTCAAGAGCTGAAATAAAAGATTAACTTCAGAACCAGTCTTGATTCTACTAGATCTAGGAAGAGGATATATTGTTTTTTATATGAATTAGGTATTTCTATAGGAAAATTTTTGATGTAGGAGAATCAATTCATTGCATACAGATCTCATCATTTGAGTCTTAACAAGAGGAATTATCTGAAACATGATCTCAAGATAGCTATTTTTGTTCATGTATTGCATTGTTGGAGGCATTTTTTGTTAGGAGAGTGGTTTTTAGTATTAATGGACCACAAAATCCTCAATTATATCTTTATGCAGCATGTATTGAACCTCAGATAGAGAATTTGGGTCGAATACCTTCAGTCCTTTGACTTTTATCTTTCCTATATGCCTGGAAAGGGAAATGTATTTACTGATGCTCTAAGCTAGAAGAATAAAAAACAAGATATTAGGAATCCAGTGATGAATCTGGGTTGATGGATCTTCTTTATGAGATACATCTATATTTTTAGTTGGGTTACGATTATCCTTTACTTATGGCCTTAGCATTCACCTCATCACTTCAAGATAGAGTGAAGAAAAATAGTTTTTTGATCCTGAAGTCTTAGTCCTAAGGGAGAGTTCTTTAGGTGTTGATCCACCACTAGGTTGGTCTATTGATGGATATGAGATCTTTCTTGTTCATGGAGGTGTCTGGGTGCCTACAAAAATGTGAGAGGAACTGATGTGAGAATTCCATGCTTTACAGTGGGCAGTACACCTAGTTTTTTCTAAGATGTACCGAGACATGCACCGCTAGTATTGGTGGCCTAAGATGAAATTTATGATTTCAAGTTTTATCACTAGGTATTACACCTATCAATAGGTTAAGGCATAGAAATAGTGGCTTGATATCTTGTTGCATCGATTACCGGTTTTGGAATGAAAATGGGACAATTTCACTATAGTTTATGTGACCATTTTATTGAGGTATTCTCTAGGTAGAGAGTCAGTTTGGGTAGTTGTGTACAAGATGATACTTAGGATAGAGATTCCAATGTATGTGCTCAGTGGCTAGATTTATTCTCACATAAAGCTTTAACACCCTTAGATGGGACACTCAAGGATGAGTTTTTTAAGGTGAGAACACTCTAAGATATTGGTTTTTTATGAGGTATGTATCCTTTAATTTATTTTTAAACCCTAATTAAGGTTGTATTTTTTCACTTAGACCTGGGAGACATGCCTTTAGGTTGGTTCGTTTGTTTATGGGAAGATGGGAGAATAAGGTTTTAGGTCAAATGCAAAACAAATACATGATGTGAATTGATCTAGCCAAACAAAGTTCACTACATGCATTGGTTTTTTCCGGGGGGACTCAAACTTTAAACGATGTATAAAATATATATATTATGAGTATGATGGGGTTCTTTTAAAGGGAGGAAGAGACCCTTATTTTGATATAACCCTTATTTCCTTCTCTCACATAGAAATCCCATACATCTGAAGCTTCTCTTCCAAAACTCAGGTAGTTTCCTTTATTTCTTTCTCATCTTGACACTGATCAACCCATTATTAATCACGTTATAAGTTCACTAGTAAGATCTTCAGTTCGCTTCCTTCTTTTCTATGTTTATCTCACTATATTTGGTGTTATTTTAGTGTAATATAATATTCCCTATTTTTATGGATTTGTCAATTTCTCAATTTATTCTTATTCTAGGCTGAATTAGAAGTGAATATCGGATGATTACTTCTCTACCACAATAAGGTAGGGGGTATAGTGATTATACCTCAAGTATTGTTTTTGTATATTATGCACTATGTTATCGCACGTCATAACTTCTGTGTGTTGCCATAAAAATAAATGTATACCTTGTTTAATCTGGTAGACTTGTTATAAATGAACTTGTGCCTTATTATTCTTGTTGGGATAAGTCCTCATCGACTAATGCTACCCAATGAGGTGTGTCTATGGAATTTACATTGATATTATAAATGCATATGTGACCAGACCATATCTTACGTGGTTTTGGATTGACTCCTAAATGTAATAACTAGAATGAATTAAATGGAATGTGAGTGGTATGACCACATAACATGATTTTACATGAAAAATGGTTGCACACTTGTTTAAGTAGAACGTTAATAAATTATAAATCTTATCTGACTGTTTATCGTTGTGATACTTGGGAATGGTGACCCCTATACTTGTGATACTAAGGCATGACATCCCATATACATGTGATACTCTATCATGAAGCCCAATATACTTATGATACTTGGTCATGGTGTCCTATATACATGTGATAATCAGGTATGGAATCCCATATAATTATGATACTCAGGTATGATATCCCATATAACTATGATACTTGGGCTTGGTGAACCTAATGATTCATGATACTTAGACATAGAGTCCCCTGCTACCATATGAGACTCTAGTGACTAGACATGGATATCTGAGTTAGTACTTGGGTCTTGGATAACACTGCATATGTAAATATATGGCTATAAATTTTACTATGTATATACCACATAGATGTACATACATGTATATAGACATATATGTATATGTTTATGGTGATATCTTTTTAGAGGTTTCCCAGCATGGGACGAAGCAGGTAGTGTTATCCTAGTATCCCTCAGGAACCAGATCTAACCCTTTATAGTTTAAAATACTGCTTTACCATTATTATATACACACACTGATCATATTATACACAGGTTTGATACGTCTTGACACTATTGGTGGTGTCTTACTGAGTATATCTCACACCTAGTTTGATTTATCATTTGGTACATGGAAAAACTTCATGGATGCAGGTGGGGAAAAGATCAATCACCCATTTGTCAATGTTTGATTTGATTATAGAAAGGGATAGGGGGAATATAAGACCAAGCTATGGCATAGGATGCTATTTGGAGATAGTATTTTGGTCTTTTTGGTTCTTTTGATATACATGTATGTTTGTTTTTCTGCTTCCATGTTTATCTATTCCTTTGTTTAGATACATGAAATTACATCATTTTTTATATGGTACCTGATATTTATATTGATGATTTTGTAGTTTATTTAGAAGATTTATCTTATACTGTTAGTTGGTATTATTCTTCTTCTATTTATTTATTTATTACACCACTTTTTTACTCTAATTATGAGGGTATAGTACCCCCCCCCCCATTGTACCACCATAGTCCCTTAGTATAGTCAGAACCCTTTGACATAAAAGGAGGAACACCTGAGCCTTATGACCAACTAGGTTCAATTACTTATGGGTGAACCAGGTCTGGGATGTTACATTTCACACCTCTTTGGTTTATGGATTTGTAGTTGTTATGTTTCTTATGATTATTAACTTTCTTATGATCCATGATATTTATTCCTATCTATAATTATTTTGAAATTAGATTTTTACTCAATTTTTATATTTTAAATTTCTACTAATGTTCTCATATTTGGAAACCTAGTTACATTATTACCTTCACATTTACTTTTACCTCTTTTCAAGAGGAAGTTTTATTAATTATTTTTATGATGTTGTATTTCAAAAAAGGTATTTTCATATATAAAACTGTTGATTATAGAGGTAAAGTTAAAAGTATGAGGACATAATTTATTAAAGGGTGGAAATGTACCACCCTAATATTTTAAAATGAAAACTATTTTTGATAGTGTATACAATAGGAAACACTGGTCTTAAACAAACCACAAAATATTATTATTTAAATTTGAAAGTTATTACCTAGTTGTTGAATTGGAGAGTATTAATAGGATTAAATGAATTATAAAATATATATTTATAAATATAAAAATGTAATAATAAATAGAAATTTATTTATTAATTATTATAAAATAATCACTCAATTTTTATTAATGTCATATTATTCTTCAAAAGTATGTTTTTATCAAAAATGGTTTTCATTTCTTTTTATGAGAAAATATTATAAATAATTTATGATAATTTTATAAATTTTATTTGATAAAAGGATATGATTTTTTAAATCATCATATAAAAATTATATTATGGTTAAATTTTTATATTTTTCAAAAACATTTGATTTTTAAATGTATTGTGAAAAAATAATCATTTTTAATGAAAACTATGTTTTTTTTAAGTATTTAAAAAGTAAAATTATATTTTGGATTAGTTTTGAAATTTAATTTGTTTATTTTTATTAAAAATAATAAAATTATAGTATTTTGAATTAATTTTAAATTTAATTTGGTATAAAAACATTTTTATACTTATAAGGGATTTTTTTGGAAAAATTGTTTTTCATTGAGTTTTTCATTTTAATTTTAAATTTATTTATTCCACTTATTGAAATTGAATCTTGAAAAAATTATTCCATATTTGAAATAAAAAGGTCCAGATTTTTTAATTATTTCCCTTATATTTTTTTCATTGTGAATAGTAACCATAGTAAATAATTGTCACCATAGTAAGGGTAAATTAAGTAATTAAGGTTAAAAATAATATGATAGGGTTTAAAAATGACCATAAAACTTTCCTTTATCCTATTATATGATTTTATTTTGGAAATATCCATCCATGTTTCAAAAATATGGAAACTTGGTACCATATTTCTTTGATTTTGACCTTTATATTAGTTTATGTAATGAAAAGTCAAAAATATCATTCTCTTTGTTTTTTTATCTCTAAATTTTTGATATAGGGGCAAAGAGAGACAATGTTCTATTATAAAAGTGTTATTTGAAATTTTCATGGTTTATTTTTATCATGGTCATTTATTTCTAATTTTCAGTTATGAAATGATTACCTTAAATTCTTATGAAATGCTGACACAACATTTATTATATTAATAAAAAAATGAATCTTAAAATATTAAAAGTAATATAATTTTAATGATTTATTATGTTCTATGAATTATTTAAAAAACATATTAGTGATGTTTTAAAGGTTTAAATTCAAATTCCTTTGAAGTCGTGTTGTTTTCAAAGTCAAATTAAATGAATAGTTCCAAAATTGATATTAATGATATTTTATAATAAATAATATTTTATTAAATGATTTAAAATTATTAAAAAATGTATCATTAACTAAATTATTGTGATATGGTTTAAAATATCAAACATGATTCATTTATGGTCTAATTTTTCTTTTATAGTAAATATCTTAACCTGTAAAAATAAAAAAAATGTTATTATTGTAGTAATTGTCTAAAAGGTTAATAGGGATTAAAACAAAAATATAAGGATAAAAAATAATCTAAATTTGTCCAAATATTATTGTATGAGAGGATTTCAACCCATAATCATTATATATTTAAAATATATCATTTTATTATATTTTGTTTACTTTGATAAATAATATATATTAATTTAATAATTTAAGAAATTACAAGAGTGTCACTCCCCTCCTCTATCTTATAAAAGGGAACATTCTATCTTCTTTTATTCACACTTAAAAATCCTTTTAGTTCATCAAATACCTTCATAAATTACTTCCTAACATACCTCTCCATGTTTTATGGGTAATTTTTTAGGCATAATACGAACCTTAGAGGGATTAAGGTTTAAGGAAAAGGAGATTATCCGAAGAAGAAGTATAGTTTTTAACTTGATATTTTAGTCTTATTTCATCATCCACCTCCTTTAAACCTTATTCAACCATGATAATGTAATAGCATAAGTATATCCTATATATTTATTTTTTATTTTTTTAATTTAATATCCTACATCTATCTCTTCTTCCATCAAATGGGGAATAAAACCATCATTCGTATGTATGGAGAACTACTGTCTGAGGAACCGATGTGATTTGTTTTCCATCATCACCTCTCATAGATGTTTATGATTATATATTTAATATATGAATGATATTAATTAAATATTTATAATTATATAAAATTATTATATCGTGTATTTTCTTACCTTTCCATTCATTAAAAAAATGATAATGTCGTTCATGCGTATGTGTGGATTACCACCTCCACAATGTGATGTGATTTATTTTTCCTTACTGAATCACATGGATTGTATAAATAAGTTTATTTAAAGAAATAATATGATATTTATTATATAATAATAATTATATGAAGATAAAATAATACTTACCTTCTTTCTATCATGACCGTAGTAAAATGGAAACATTACTCATGTGTACGTATGGCCTACAATCTCTATGATTATAATATAGTTCATTTTTCAAAACCATATTTCATGGTTGGTTTTAAAATTATAATTTATATTTAAAAATAAAAATTATTTCATCATTATTATTTTGGATATGATGAAATAATGACCTTATTGACCATAGTCAACCTACCAAAGTTATTTTGGACATTTGATCTAAATATCGTCGAAACATCCAACGTAAACTTAATTGATTAGGTAATTGTATATAAAAATGTAATAAGTAAAATAAAGGTAATAATAAACTTGAAAATGGTTATTAATAAATTAAATAAATAAAATAACTTTATTATTCAAGAATAAATGGAACATACGTGATGATTCAAACTTGAGGTAAGTGGCACTTTACTTTAAAAACCTAGTTTTAAATATTTTAAACATTTATTTTCTAAATATTTTTCTTCCATGTCCATATTCTTAAAATTATTTTATATATGTAATTATATTGACATAAAATAATTATAAATTACATTTTGTGTCTCTTTCAAAGGTTTTTAAAAAGGAATCTTTTTTATGAAACATTTTGACATTCTTTAAAAAAGATAAAAGGAATGCTTTATTTTAACCTATAAAACATCAATGGATTTTCCTGCTACCATAACCGTTATTTGATATTTGGATTAACTTTATAATATTAATTAATTAATTTAAATAAAACCCCTCAATATATTTTTTATAATTATTTTCAAAAATGGTTTTAAATGGAATAAATATTTTGATATTTAGAAATGTTTTTCTTATGGGTGTTATGGAACTCTCTGAACCAACCTTTTCTTTGGGTTGTGGCCATTATCTCTATAGATCAATTTATCTATCTATTTAATATTATGGTATGCTTATAAATTCTTTATATATTTATTTCACATATATAACTATCTTATTCTCCCTTCCTTTGATGACGTAATGCATGGGTTATGTTCATTTATCAAATGCCTTATTTAAGAAATCTATTTGTATTATTATATGAGGAAAGATTATGAGACTAATTTTTTTCAACGGGTAATTATTATGTTTATGTATTATTATTTATTTCCTTTTATGGCACAAATAATCATGTACATGTTATGATGGGTTCACTAAGATAGTTCTCCAATGCATTCAGAAAAGTTTTTGTCTCATAAGACATTATGTATGGGATTAGGGAGTAAACCTAATCCATTATGGGACTATTTCCACCATGTGATGTTGTCTTGGTAGTTATCCTTGACTTATTCTTGTATCATTTTTTTAATTGCTTCTATATTTCCTATGTTTCCATTATCTTATGATTCCATGTTCTTTATGTTATGCTTCCTTGTGATTACTCATGTGCTTATACTTAAAGAAATGTATATGATACATCATAAGGGTGAAATGTATAACTTCTTATGAAAAAGTTTTCATAAGATTTTCATGATTTCAAAGGAACCTTTAGGATTTTTTTTTCATTTAATATTTTTTATGAAATGTTTTAGGAAAATGTCTTTGTAGAAAATTTGATTTCTTCAGTAATAAAATTTTTATTTTGAGCCTAAATTTTAATTTTGATAAATAAAAATATTATATTAGTATTCATGAACTAATAGTTTTCTTTCTTTCTTTTTACATTTACTTTTCTAATATTTTTTTTTCATTCCATGTTCCAAATATTTTTCATAGGATTTTAAGGATAAGTAGAGAAAATGATGAGGTTAAAATAAAAATTTTAAGGATATGACAAAAAAAAGGAAACTTGTTATATCCTAATTATTTTGTATGGGTAAAATGGTTACTGAGTGGAAGTTTCCACTTTTTTATGTAATATTTATTTATGTAATGATGATGTATTAATCATCTAAATATATAACCTATAAAGATCATAAAATGTAATAAGATAAATTCTTGACTAAAATCTCATGATTATGTAATGATTAAGGTTGGGTCCTTACAATCATAATCTAGTGTAAGGTCTAAAGAATAATGTAGGAGGTTCTTGTATTGAATATTAAACTCGTGACCACTATAAAGCCTCTACAAAATGGTAAGAATCTATTACTGATATGTCTCCTTAGAATTTGAAGATAAAAACCCATCCAGGAACAGATATCAAAACTTCTCCCACACAACAGTTGACTCATCATGCTCCCTAAGGAACAAAAACCACCAAAACTAAGATTACCCTTACATCATTGTCACATATAAAGAAACTAAATGATCATTAAAAGAATGAATATAACGACATGATATGTCTTAAACCCATGACATGAGACATTTTAAGATTAATTATTTTAATTAAGTTTGACCCAATTCCTTATTATGTACCCAATTTAATCATAGGTTTAGAAAAACATGATATATGATCATATACTAGGACTATAACCTATAATTAGTAGCACTTAATTTATCATGTTCAGTAATCATGAAATTCTTTGTGTTAGATCACCGGAGGACCTAAAAATCACATGTCCTAACTGGTATCCCTTTTTTACAACACGTACTAATCCTATTTGACATGGTTGTCCTACCAATTAATGCATCCTCACAAGTGCCTAACTCTAAACACAATTCTGTCTCTCAACCATCAGCTCTGATACCAATCTATCATGACCCCCTCCCTCCAAAGTTACCCCTCCCGGGATGACAATAAATAAAGGGAGATAATTTCCCTTGAATACCATCTTCAATAGGTCATGATTTTATGACTAGCAATGAGGGTATATAAATCACACAAATATGAGGCATTACCCTCGTATATAGTTTAAGTAATAAGTGATAATATTATAATCCACCAACCAACCCCGTGACTAAATATAGAAGCTTACCCTATACATTTAATGTAATATAAAAACTGAGACAACTAAAAAGTACCAAGGTAAATTCTCAATGATGGATATAAAGCTCCAGTAGCTCATAAGGAACTTCCATGAACTAGTAATGTCTAGATCAATCACCATACAACTCCTATTAACCTAAAAATAGTTTATAAATTTGTAGGGTGAGAATAATTTGTATAATTAGTAGGATCCTCCCTGAAACCTCTCATGAAAAATGTGAAAGAAGAATATTAAATGCCAATTAATAAACAAATGAAACTAACATGTCACCTAAATAGGTAAACCTTTTTTTCATCCTCATCATGGATCACTCATCAAGTAACAAATAAAATTAAACCATTAAATATCAAAATAATATATATAAATAAAGGTAATTGGATTATAATTCTCCACTAGTTTGTCACTCTCATGCCTGAATGACTCACGTCTTCT
Organism: Viscum album; assembly: GCA_963277665.1. Lineage (NCBI taxonomy): Eukaryota > Viridiplantae > Streptophyta > Magnoliopsida > Santalales > Viscaceae > Viscum > Viscum album. Next base: position 1,150,827,194 of record OY728140.1, read on the forward strand.
GATTATCCATTCCATAATTCATATTTACCTTATACAATCATATCACATCCATTCTACATTCTATGAAACCCAGTAAAACCTCATTATCATCAAATCATCTATAATAAAGTGTATCTTTGGAAGAAACTACAACCTATGTAAATTCATTATACCTCGAGACATCATAGCCCATGCATGTACACTGATGGTAATTCATAGCTACCATGAATGAATACATGGTATGTGTTATACCTCAATTCGTTACATCATGTGTATAAATGTATAGTAAAATTGAGAGCCTCTAATCCTAGGTAGAAATTCATCCTACATAGCAAGTCATTATAGGTCGAGATATGCCTATAAATATCTACAGCCAAAGGGAGAGCAGGGGAGAAGGAGAAATCAGTCATCAATTCCATCATCATCCTAGATGTTATAGAAAACACCTCCAAAACATTCGGGTGTTTATTTCCCTACCAATGTAGGGTGTGAAGCATATGAAATCATAAAATATAGAATATATCACACACAACTACACTAAGGGTAGATACCTAACCTTATACTCATATACATCTATCGTTGCACAATATACTCTATTTCCACCACTAAGGATTATATCTTAACAAGCATAAAAGAATCAAGTTCATCATTAATTATTTAATCAGAAATTAATTAATTAATATGATTCTAAATTCATTTCCAAGATTAATAATTTAACCATTTAAACCATGTGTCATCGGAACCATAATTTTCTTTGTTTAAATTTTCAAGTATTTCATCATGAAATAATATCACCAAGAACCAACCTTATTTCTGTATTATTTCATTTATCATTTCATAAATTATTCAGGTTCTCTAGGACTCTCCATATAATACCACAACAAAGATGCACTTTCATTCATAGATCCAAACCCCTTCATGCAGTGGGAAATCATAATAAATATATTATGAGAAAAAAAAGCATTAAAAGAATATTTCAATAATAAATCCTATCTATGAACTCATATTGACATCCCTAGTATCATCCCCACCATTACACATGTCATAATCCATTCTTCCATCATCGGCATTGACCATCACAACATCCCTAGTCTCTCAACCCGTTACTCATCAATGTTCCGAACTATAAAAGGTTATCAAAAAAATCATATAATGTCAAAACAAGGATATAATAATCCTAGAGAATACATATATATTAAATATATTCTCATAAAACAATCAAAGACAACTAAGGTCATGTAATCAAGGCATTCAATACTCTCACAAATAAGAATGGGCTCTTTCAGCCTCAAACATTTATGTTTAATAAAAATAACCATTTTAGTTCTCATATTGAATTAACCAGTTTATTATTTATAGGTTTTCTATATAAAAAAACTATAGGTGGTATCTATATATATCTATGAATAAGAAAAAATAGGCTCTAATATTTATTCCTATAATTTTATGATTTCCGTGAAAACAATAATTAATTATCCTTCCTATTTCACTAATAACATAATATTACTAGATTTACATTGTTAAAATATTTCACATTATAAAAATAATATTACATAGAAACAAAAACATAGCCAATAAATATAGAATACTATCTAGTAAATCAAGAGTCATCATCAATAAATCATAAAACAAATGTGATCATAAATTCTTATCCATTGGTTTATAACTCATATCATGAAATATCAATTATCTATAATAAATGATAATTCAACTATTTCAATTTATTAATAACCAAAATTATAAAAATATAATTTTCATCACAAAATAAAAAAAATATTGCAATATGTGATGTTTTCATTTTCTATTTAAATTTGATATTCTGAATTTATATCAATCATTTTATTTCGATTATCCTTTTTCTCCTTAGATAATTTCCATAATTCATAAAACAAGAACAAAAATAATTCCTTGGATGATATTTCTAGATACTTAAGATAAATATATTTACCTACATCATGTGAGATTACATCTATTTAAATTTCTTGAAAAATAAAATCATTAAATAATATTCTACTGAATATGCTTTTATCTTCTCCTTCATCCTTTATAAATTTTACTATATTATTAAATAATCATTCATGTGATTTCAAGAAAATTATATTTCGTAATATTAAATACATCAGTTTACCTAGAGAATCTAAATCATGATTAAATTGCACCTTTCACAAAATAAAATAGAATAATTAGATCCCCTACCTTGTTAGAAGATTTCACGATTTCAATGCACTACATATAGAGAAGAATAAGGGGGTTTGCACATATGTTGGAAACACATAAAAAGAACTAGATACATTGTAGAAGGGTTCACAAGACTCCAAGAGGGAAGGTTGGATCATCTAGAAATGAGATAAAGTAAGAAAAATTAATGAGGTAAATAGATTTCATTTTATAAAGGTATATATAACACTCTCAGTTATTTCCAAAAACCTAGTCAAAATTCCTTTTAATTCAATAATAATCTTATTTCCATTTAATCCCAATAAATTTCACCCCCATATGAATCATTAAAAAATATAATATTAATAAATTCAAATATATAAATTATTATAATTGTTTCGGGTCTTAAATCCTATAATTTAATATTTTATTCCCATTTATTGTTAAATAGGATATTTTGCAACATTCTGGAAAATTGGAAAAATTGAAATTTTTCGGCTTGATAGTGTAATAAAATGTCTGAAGAAACCATGAAGATCAATATCATGGCCAAGGATCGACCACAAAACCAAAATGAGTGACTACATGGATCAAACATAACAGACTAATCAATCACATAAATAAAGGAAGGTTCGATCGTGTGACCAAAGGACCAGCTGTATGAAGGAAAGGATTGACCACACAACCAGGGGATCGACCACACAACCAAAGGATTTACCAAATGACCAAATGATTAACCACATAAAGTAAATGATTAATCATATGACCAAGGTATCAACTATAAGACCAACTTAAGTGACCATAAGAACAAACTAAGTGGCCATGTGAAAAACCAAAGCATCCACAAGAACAACCCATGGGACCATAAGAAAAAAAATTATAAATTAAAGAGGGAAAATACTATGATCACCCTATATATGCCTATAAAACTTATAAAACACAAGGAAGGGTTTTAGAAATATGGGACTCTACACATTTTGGTTTTTCCTTTGAAATTAAAATCCATATTCATTTCAAGTATATGATTATAAATCATTTACTTGAGAGTTGATCATAACTCTAACTCAATAATCCTTGAGTGATTATTGATGAGGTTTTTAGGATACAAACTTGTTTTCTTTCAAATTTTTATTTTTATTAAGATCAAGGATAGAGCTATTTGTTACTAATCATGTATATTAAATAGGGGCTTGAGGATAGAGATGTTTGTTGCTAATGTTCTATTGAATAAATTCTTGGTTCTAAACTTGTACCTTCTAAAGGGTTTTATCAAAGAATTCCCTAGTTAGAGATTGTATACATTGGTTCTAGTTATAGAACCTCCTTCCACTTTGGAATAAAAGTTAAGAGTTCTCTCAAATAGAAATATTGAAAATAAAATATACTTTAAAGGGGTAATTGGATCATTTACCAATAATCCATGTTTTTTTTAATTTTAATTTTTTGTTTAATTTTAATTTTTTTCTTACATAGTTAAGTTTTTTAATTTTTGATAGCATATTTTAGCTGTATTTTTTACTGTGATATAATTTTATTTTTTTAGGTGTTGTATCTTCTAAAAATATAACTTTTTTAGTGGGTGAAAATTTAATATTTGTTCCCCAACTTAAATTCAACCCCTTATTGAAGTTTTCATAAACTTAGCTATTAAGGAAATAATGGCCTTAACATTGATCATTTTTATTAAATACCTTAGAGTCATATTATTGTTGTTCTTTGGTGTTAATCAATGTTGATCCTTCTCTAATTCATTAGTGTCGAGTTGTGGGTTCTATCAATCTACCTTTAGTTGATGTCCTTCATCTTTAGTATTGGACTAGTGCAGACTGATCATTGGATGAAGTTGGGTTAAATTCAAGTGTTTTATAATAAAAACAATTCTATAGCTTCCATGGTGAGGTAACAAGGTTTCAGATGGTATCACACCTCTATTTAGGGGTCTCAGGTCCAAACACCACCAATCCAATTTTGTTGGGAACTGTAGCAATGCTGACTCACTATAGAAAAACTGAACAATGACACTGATAGGGAATTGTATAAGTGCAGGCTTGGTCAACATGGAACTGAAATATCTTGGACCTTAGTTATGGTAATATTGAAGATATGTGGACTTGATTCCATTGATTACTATAGCAATGTGGACTTATTATGCAGTTTGTGGAATAGTTTCACCATGTTTCTTTAATAAATCCAAGATAGGATATCATGTAATCTATGATTGTACACTATATTTCTTCTTTGGATCTGAGTGAATTGATTATTCCTCTCCACGGGAAAAAGTATTATTCTAAAACCACATAAATTGATGTGTCAAGTGTTCTTGTTCTTATTAATTTTATCTTTTTCTCTATTTTACTCACATTTCTGAGATCATTTATCATTGTTTCTATAATATTTTTACAACATTTAGATCTATTATTGTATATATATGGTGTATTATACAATTAATGTGTTGTGGTTATATGAATAACTCATGGAGTAAAATTGGTTTCCCCCATCTTCTCTTTATCAGTGAAAATCTGTGGTCACAGGTTTATTAGATATTAACCAGGGTTCCTCTCATTTGATATCTTACTTTCAATGTACTTTATACTCTCATTTTGATCTAGCTTGTTCTGCTTGTTTGGATCCATTACATGGTTTAACTTTTGAGGTTTCCTTCAATGGATTATGGAGGTTTGTCTCTTGCTACCCACTTTTGTTACATTGTCTTGCAAGTCTAAGATATTACTAATCAAACTATGGGTGGAATTATTATTTTGACCCATAGTGCTTAGTTTATCCTCCAGAATAGGCTATTATTTTTCACCCCCATGGAGAGTTTTGTTGACCTTCCCTTTATTGTTTTGTTGTTGGATTCATCGACCTAGCTTCAATGTATTTACATCATTGTCCTAGCTGTAAAAACCTCCAATAATTTATTCCACTATTGGATATTTATTGTATCTATTTCCCCATTTCTTGGTTTACAGGTAGAGATTTGTGTTGAATATTAGTGGTTAAGTTTAGTTTCATTCTCGGTTCTTGAAAATTTTATTCCTTCTATCATTGAGTGGGTAATGCAATGTGTCAATAGTTATGATTCCATGTAGTTTATCACCTTTACTATTTGTTTTTCATAACAGGTTATCATCCCATTTAATGTGACATTATATAAAATAATAAAAATGGTTTGAAAAAAATGTGATAGAATGATTGATTTATTTAGTTTTTAATAGTTATTTCTATTGGTTTTAGGTATTAATTTATTTTTTTCATATATTTCCTTTCTTTATTCATGATTTTTGTTTACTGGTTGAAGAATTATCATTAAAACATAAAATAGTTTCTTAGATTATTTCTTGATCATATAATTAGTTTTATTATTTTTTGCTTATATATAGTTTTTCATCACCAAATTAATAATTGTAATAAATTACTTGTACATAAGAAAATAGGAGTTTAATGATTAGAGAACAATGTTAAAAGAAATTTTTTATTTAGATTCAATTCTGAAAACAACAAAATAATTTATTAAAAATATTTAAATCTTGATTATATTAATACCCCATATTTTTTAAAAAACTTAATATGATTTCATTATTTATAATTCATTTATGTTAGCTTTAGTTTTATTTTAATCATTCATATCGCAAGTCTTAAATTTTGAATCAATTTTTTATTTTAAGGATCATTATTTAAGTGGTTTTGACCTACTATGTCTTTATAGTTTTAGTTTTAAGAAAGAGTATATTATAAATTATAAACAAGATTTTCATGAGAATTAACAATGTATTTTTGTGGTTAGCAGATGAGGGATGTTTCTTCAGCATGACCTATTTGTTTTCTATAGAGATGAGGCAGTGCAAAAAGGTTGGGATTATGACAAGGTGGTGAGCCTAAGTAATGGGTTTGTTAGTCATCAGGGTAGTGAGTTAGTGTGATTGGTTTTGGGTATTAAACAAATCTATGGTCCATAGTGACATATTGTTATTTTTTATACCCAAGGTCCAAGGTAGGTTTCTTGAGTTATGTTTGTTAGGTTTCTAATAATCCAATACCACTTAATCAATGTGGTAATAGACTATATAACCCTAAAATCCAAGATCATCATGTAATTTAAAACTAAAACCATGTATAAAAAACTAAATAATACATACCTTTCACATAATATGGTTATTGTTTTGTCTTCAATCATATGATTGATGAAGATCCTTTAGAAACAACCACCAGGTTCCTTCCTCTATGATGTATCAAAGGGTTGGTTGAACTTGGTGTTTGGGAAATACCCCACATACAACCATGATATTCTAGTTTCTCTTAAGTAAAAGGAGTATGGGAAGGAGATGTTTAGGTAGAATCAAAATTTTAAGCACTAACTCAAACGAACACTATCTCAATGGCTATGTCCTATTTATATATTCCTTAAGACAATCTCGAGACTTCACCATAATTAACTCAAATATTACATAATGTTTGAGTACTTTAATCTATTCACAACATTTATAAACATTAATCCATGAAAATAACATTTAATTATTCTTGATCTCCCATATATTTCGTAATATGAAACATAAACAGTGGATGGTAGCCATATAAGAAAGATTCCCAAATGTAATACTTAACATTTGACTTCCATTAATCAATCATAAATCACCATATAGATTATAAAATATGATTTATCATATTATAAAATTTATGATGTTCTTAAAATATATTCATATCATATATTACAATTTGGCTAAGTTAGTGGAATGATATCATATATCTCCCTTTTATTATATTCCTAAAACAAATATATATGATATGATTTTAGTTTTGATTATGTTGTACTATGTGATATAATTATATAATATATTATGATATAAGTCATAATACATAAATTTTATAAAGGATTTAGGGAATATTTCCATCAATATCTCACTAGATCTAATGTTTTTATACCATTTTACCTTATATAGTATCATATACAATTACTCATGAAATCTATTTAATTGAGAATGCAAGATTTCCAAAATGAATCTAATCATTTGATTATTTTGTTTTTTAAGTTTTATAATGTTTAATATTAATTTTAATTTAATACTATTTTATATATTTCTTTTTATTTTAGTTTTATCTTTCTTTTATACCCTTACATATGTTTTTTGATGTTTTTTACCCTTGTGTGAGGATCCTTATTGGAAAAGGGATCTTGAGGTTGATCCTCCCAATGTTAGTGATTCTTTTATTAAGACTCCTCTATCTACATCTTACCTTCCTATTTCTTAACTTGAGATGGAATATAGTTATAATTTTTATAATTCTCTTTATTATGGAGCTCCTAGTGACCTTATAGGTTGTTATCTCACTAGTGATAGGAATAGGAGAGTCATCATATCTACTCTTAGGTACAATCATTCTGACATGGTTTTCTTTTCCTTGTATGTGGCACATAATCTTGACAGAGAGGATCCAAAAATCTATAATTAATGTTTCAATGATAGAAACTATAATCACTGTATTTCATCCATGTAAAATGAAATAGAATCCCTAAAAAAGAACCTACCTAGTTCATAATAAATAAACCACATATTTCTAAGGTGATTGGATATAAATGATCTATAAAACCAAATAATACAACACTGTAGGGAATAAAGTTAAGTTTAAAGATAAGATCATATCCAAAGGATTCCTTTAAAGATAGTGAATCAATTTATTTGATATTTTTTATCCTATAGTTAAGCAATCTCTAATAAGAATCATTCTTTCTTTTTTCCATTTAGACTTTCATATATAATAATTATATGTTAAAACATATTTCATACATGGTGATTAAAATGAAAAATTACACACAAATCCTTATACTAGTTTTGAGAATGAATTAAAAGGTAACAAATTAGGTTTTATTAATAAATCATTATATGGATTAAAAGAAGCTTCAAGACAATGGTATAAGAAATTTGAAAAATTCATATTGAAAAATTGTTTTAGTGAGAATCGATTTGATGCATGTATATATTTTAAATCATTTAAAATTTCATGATTTATTTACTAAGTTTATTTTTCTGATATATTACTCATGTGTAGTGATATGAAATTAATCACCTATGTTAAAATACAACTAGATTCATTTTTTGAAATGAAAGATCTAGGTTCTTCTAAGAAAATTTTGGTCACAACAATTATTAGGGATATGAAGAATATACTTATTTATCTATATCAACATTCCTACATCCTCAAAGTGTTGAATCGTTATTTGTTTAATGATTTAAAACCTGTTAGTGTTCCATTTTCATATAATTTTAAATTTTAATTGTCTCGATTACCTATCATAACTTCTAATACTGAATATATGAGTAGAATATCATATGATAATGTAGTGAGAGGTAATTATATATGTTATGATTTGTAACAAGGAAAATTTTTCCATTTCTTTCTATAATTTGAGAAGGTTTATGGAAAATATGATAAATACACATTAGTAAGATCTTAAATGATTATTAAGGTACATTTCTTCTACTTCATCTCTTTTAATTTTCTATGGTAATAATGTTAATTATTCTGAATTAGTGACTATTTATGTAGATTATGACTATGATGGAAATATTGATACTAGGAAATCACTAACCAGTTATGTATTCAATACATGTAGAGGTCCTATATCATGTAAGTTCAAAATAAAATCTGTGGTGACCCTCTTAACCACTGAGGTTGAATACATAACACCGATAAAAGATGTTAAATAATCCATGTAGCTCAAGGGTTTAAATTTTTATCTTAGTATAAGTAATATTGTTATTATTGTACATTTTTGTTATCAATATACCCTTTATATTTCTAAAAAATTAGTATGTCATTGTTTTTTTAAGTATATATATATATTAGGATTCACTTTATTTGATAATTTATAGAAATTGTAACAGTGTGTGTCACTAAGATACACACAGGTGAAAATCCAGGTGATATTTTTACTAAGAGGGTATCTTTATCCAAGTTCAATAATTTTTTAGGTATATTGTACTTGGTTCCACTTAAATAACACTTAGGTTCAAGAACATTGTCCTTTTGTTTTAGTTTATTTTAAAAAATGATAGAAATTTTTTGAATTTAGCATGTCAGATTTCTAGATGAAAATAATTTATTCATTAGTTTATTATTTAAGTTTTATCATGTTTAATATTAATTGTAATTCTATACTATTTTATCTTCTACCTTTTATTTTTATTTTTCTCTTGTTTATCTACCCATATGAAAGTTTTTTTTAGTTTTTTACTCTTATGTGAAGTTTTGGAGACCCTTACATAGGCTCTATATCAAACAATATACCCTTACATGAGGGTATAATACTTTTACATGAGGTGTTGTTTTCCCTTACATAAGTGGATTGATACCCTTATGTATCCACAATGATTTTTAGTATACCCTAATGTGTGTTTGGGTTGACACTTACAAGGTATGTGTATCCTAGGTGTTACCCTTACACGATACAATGTTTTTCCTTATCCGAGCCAGGCTTTCCCCTTACACAAGCCTAGGTTTACCCTTAAACAGTGGGTGTGTACCCTTATATAGTAGTTATGAGCCTTGTGGAGTGGAATAATAAACTTTACATAGATTTTTTGTTGAAATTTATGTGGGTTAAATTTTATTATATCCTGTTAGATTTGTTTCATTCTTATCCCTCCATTTATCAGGTGTTATTGAGTCATTATATCCATTTCTAATATCCATGGGTATTTCAACTCACAATATCCAAATGGAATAAATATTTATTTGTGTGAAGGTTTCAATAGATTTATGTACTTACATTAGTGAGAGATTTTCCTCCATTAGATCTCAATTAGATCTTGAGGTGTCGTACCCTACCAGATGTTTTGTTTCCTTTCTGTTAAAGAATATTATTTCCCAGATGTTATGTTTTTGTGTTGATTTCTCTCTTGTTCATGATGTGTTCTTTTCTACTCTTCATAAATGGAGAAAAAAAATACATGAAGGGATTCATATTCATGGTTGGTTGGTAAATATAGTCATTCAAAGTAATAGTTTTTCTTCACTACCCTTTCATATTTATTTGCTTCATTTTCTTATTCCATTGTTTCTAGGTTGTTATCTCATTATCAATAAGTTTTTGATTTTTTATTTCTTACATTTATATAAGTGGTGCTTCAACTTTAATAAATATAAGATATATAGTGGTGTTTTTGTCTTGGATTAGGATCAACAGGTACTGAATCATGTTAAATATCATGTGTTCTTTATTACTTTATTTATTTATGCATTATTTATTTCCCATGGTTATGGATTGTTCATATGTTTTTTTTTTCATTTCATTACCTATTGGAAGTACTCCATTCTATGCATGATCCTTTGTTTATTGGGGTATACTAGTGTTGGTTGACCTCATCAAAATAATATTCAAAACTCCTTTGGGATATCTCCAAAACTCTTTTTGGATATCTCTAAAACTCCTTTTGAATATCTCCAAAACTCCTTTTGGAACGAAATCATTAAATTTATCATTTATCGAATCATATAGAATACCTTATGAATATATACCCAAAAATACTTTTGGATAAACTTTAAACACTTTTAGAGTGGCTCTCTAAGTTTCATAAAACTTAATCCCCATTCATTCAACCACAAATTGAAACCTCATAGACCGTTATAGCACCAAAAAAATCCGAATTTCTGAATTCATTAATGTAAGAAAATAGCATCCTATATTAAAGCATCAATGATACTCAAGATACAGTGGATCTGAAGTGATCTCCATCAAACACATGTATCTCTATACATGTTTCTATTGGTTTTATCATATATAAGTATTCATAATCATATAACCCCTTTATCCAAGACATCAAGTCCCCATAAGACAAAGAGAATGAAAATTTCATATATCCTCTTTATACATTCTCGATTCTTTGAGTATAGATTTATTAGGCCGATGGATACATCACATGTCATTCATCTAAGAAGATGAGCACACCACACGCCCCTCATCCAAATAGATAATCACATCTCATGCACCTTATCGAGGTATGTTCATAAACTTCCTCATTCTATCTCAATAAAGGTAATGAATTCCATGATCAACATACAAGAGGAAAAATATCATTTGTTTAATAATTAACCAATGATACGATCAACCCACCCCCGATTAGATGATCTTAAAGGTTTTCATAATAATGGTATCAAAGTATGAAATTTTTCTTTCTAAGTATCTTGTCGACTATAGGTATAGGGATTCAATATGAAACATGAATCCCTAGCATACCATCATACATAGTATAACACTTCACGTGGTATAATTAGTCGTTCATATAGTACAAAAAACATATTTTGTGCCTTATGAGAATATTATGTACCTCTATATGAGATCTTACTCACACTAACCTTAACATTTAATAAAAAAATATAATACTACATAATAAAAATCCGTTAGGGGTAACTCAAATTTACACTTTGAGAGGTTAATTAACATTTTACTTTACACAATATATGCATCCAATGTGAAATATTGATAAAGTGGAGACTTTATTTTATAGAACATGATACATTTTATATTCTTAAACTTCTTTAGGAATATTAATAGAACCATACATAAGTGTTATTTAATCATATTGCATATAAAAGGCCAAAAAAGATCACTGTATCTCTATGTAATTCATGCCATGTTTATGGAACTATTTTGTAAAACTCTCCCACTAAGTAATCCAATTTGAATAATAGTGAGACTTGGGAATCATATTCCTAATGTTAAACTCTTTAAAATTACTATTCAAACTCTTTTACTTCATGACATCACATGTTATGATGCTAATAACTTTTATTTTTGACTTAGAGCTCTTTCTAATTTCATCATAACAACCATTCTTGGAAAATTTCCATCAAATTTTTTATTTAAGACCACCAAGGTAACAAAATTTAACTCTTTTCATTATTTCTTTACCAAAATATCCTGAAATATTTTAGGATATATAGTGTAATTCAATTTTAGTTTTGAATGAAATTATATTTTATTTTTAATTTTAACTTATCTAAGTATAAATATACTCACATTGGTATCTTAAACATTATAATCTCTTCATAATATCAAGCTAATATACATAAACTTTTTTTGTTTAATAAATAACAATGATTTCCTTTAGTATTAGTTTTTAAAAAATAAACTATTTATCCATATCATATATGGTATTCTATGTGTTTGAAATAGTATTCTAAAAGAATATTTATTCTTTAAAATATGTCATTATAGTATGGTAGGAATATTTTCCATCATATTTTGAAAAATATCTTCGATAAAACTCCTTTAATCCTTATCTTTTTTCTAAACATGTTTTAGAATATGATGAATCATAAGTCATGTGTATTGAAACCATCATCTCATATTTTTTATAATAACTCTTTGGTAACAAAAAAATCTATTATCATATAAGATAAATAAGAATAAAATACACATCTTTTATTTAGATCCATCTTATCTTGAGAAATTCCCTTATATTTAAATCTATGACATAGAAACTCTTTTCTCTTTCACTTTAATACAAACTATGCAATATCCATCAATTATTTCCTTAATTTTGAACACCTATGTATTTATAACATTTTTAAAATATACATTTTGTATCATATACCCTTAATATCAAAAAATTGTTTTCTATAATAGTAATACCTTATGTGAACTCTCCATGGAGTTTCTCAAACCCTTTCAGGTATTTTATAAAATTCCATTCTATGGAAACATTGACCTGCATTCCTGGTATCTCCTTTAGATTTCATTGACCTTGACTAGATTTTCATGAAAATATTTTTGTACTTTTGGACTGACTTTTCTTCTTCTGGTTTGAACTTTTACCCATTTGTATTTTCAACGCAACACCAAAACCTGAACATCACATGGATTTCTCATTTAACCTCAAAAATTTGAGAAAATCATGAAAAAATATATTTAACTTATTAAAATTGTTGAAACATTTCCAATGATGATTACAGAATGAATTCCATGATTATAAAAAAACTTAATGGAAACCTTTAGTCTCTCGAATCCATAGAAATACTCAATCCTCTTGAGAACATGAGTGTAGAATGAAATTACTTCGGTCATCTTGCATACAAGAAATGCCTCTAAAACCTTTAGTGAATTCATATATGCTTCTCATAAGTATCTATATTCACTTGATGAACAACTAAAATAGTTGGTTACTCAAGAAGTTATTTCTCTACCACATTTAATTTTCTTCTTTCTTACGAATGATTCTTAAGTTATTGTATTAGTATAATAAGTTGCTTCTATTAAGATTTTATTTTTAAATATTGATCTCAAAGTCATATTATATGACGATGATTTTAATATATCTATAATATAATCTTTTATCAAATGAGTATCATGTTTTACATTTATTTAATAAGTACTTTTATTAAATTTTATTTCACTAAAATGATTACTCCTTTTAAATTACATCATATCTATTAGTGGTCAAAGATCCATATTTCACTATTTAATGATTCTACTTTAGTATTCATATCATAACTTAGATATTTAGGTATGACATCATGTCAATAATATCATATATAAATCTTGGATAGTTTAGTGAATAGCTTTATCCTAATTAAGCATATGGATTCACTCCCTATAGAATCTTTCATAAGGGTTTCTTGGATAAATGTATCCCAAAACAAATAGAAAAAAAGAGGAACCTATCATGAACCATCCCCTGGGGCCCGTGTTGTGACTACCCCAAGCCCACCTTCCATAGGCCAGGGGTTGGCGACTAGCACCGGAAAGGCATATCCCTAAAACCGGAAGATGTTTCCTTTAAACTTGTACAAACACACAGACTAGAATGCAACAAGATACAACCATGAAGTAAAACTGATGTAGTAAAAGTGTGTATTGAAATTAAGGGGATGGAATACAATCCCAACATAAAAGATAAAACTACAACTGAAAACAAAAAACAACTCCTGAGATCGTCCATCAGGATCCTACCTGAAGGGTAGGTACAGATCGTCTCCACAGCTCTCCACATCAACCGTCACCATCATCCACTGTCAGATCCTAGATCCCAAGTCTCATTCAAGGCTACCCATCATCTGCACAAGAAACAACAAGGTGTGGGTGAATCCTATGAAGGGGTGAGTATAAAAATACCCAGTAGGGACCCTGAGACCACCTTAAGGTCTCTCATAATTCTACAAAGGAAAACCACAAGCATGATCTCAATCACAAAGCACAAAGAAAAATACACAGCTCAAACTAGGTATAATTGAGTACAATAGTACATATAATTAGCCGTAAGGCTAAATCATCTTACTCTGTCAAGAGGCACTGCTGATGACCCATACAAGATCGATAGGTACTAACCCCTGCAAGACCCACACAGGATTAATAGGTGCTGATTCACACAGAATCATTGGGTGTTGATTCACACAGAATTGATCAGTGATGATTCACACAGAATCGCTCGGTGATGATTCACACAAAATTTCTAGGTGATGATTCACACAGAATCCCTTGGTGCTAATTCACATAGAATCTCCATTCATTCTCTACGTCTCAGCCAGACACAGGATTCCTGCTCATAGTATGCTTGATTCTATGAGAAACCGCTCCTCAAGACTTAGGTCATATTTAAACTATCATAAAGTCCCACAAAAAATTTACCCAAATATATGTCACGTCATAAGGGTCCTAATGCAGTAGATGGCGCGTCAATCAGAAGCCTGGTCTATAAATTATTGGCATTTTTATACCGAGGACCCGGTTGGATTCAGAGTCCCAATCCGGTCGTACTCCAACTTTCTCCAAAACCCTCGTGGAGTATCTTAAAATTATTTTCTTGCTCCAAGTATCCCAACACCACCGATGGTTTGTCAAATGGATGTTTGTTTTGCAAGATACGGTCATTTAAGCATATCTGGGCCCGAGAGGGGTCCGAGTCCGGTCCGACCCGGCCTGGGCCGACCCTACCTAGTTTGTTTTAGCCCGAACTAGTTTGGGTTGACCTAACCCAGTCCAGGTCTAACCCAGCCCAACACGAACCATCATGGGCTGGTCCGCGGACCGGCCCGGCCCACCGACTGGGTGCGGCCTGCCGGGTGACACGGCCTGGTGCCCTAGTGCGGCTCACCCGTAGGGTGGCTGCCATCTCCCCGAACAACTTAAGAAGATCCATTCAGCTCTTCAATTAGTGATGCCACGTGGTGCCACCACATCGTCTGCGGGACCCGCAGGGTGCAGTTCCCCCTCCTTTTCTGGCTCCTTCACTACAACACATGACGGTGTGCCGCCTTGCCAACATGGTCGAGAAGTTGTCGACTGCCCTCTTCTGTGGTCAGCGAGCGCCAACCACTAACTTCGTTGTTGGTGTCATCACCAGTGCCACACTAACGAACCTTCTTTGGGCCACTGAGTGATCTCTGTTGGTCCGTTCTTCCTTCCGGACACGTCTACGGCCCTCCCAAGGTGCCTCCATCATTACGTGCCTCCTGGTTCCCACTTTCTGTTGAGTTGAAAAATCATCCCACAAAGAACACATCAATAAATGAAGTGATATAGGGTTTGGGCCTTGTTCGTTTGGCCCGAGCCCTCCACGTTAGCATTATAACAAATGAGATATTATTCAATACAACATTGGTAAATTAAAATACTCCTATGGTTCATCAATCCTTTCAAGAAAGAGTGGAGATAAATTCACATGAACTTAAACAAAACCCCTACCTCAGATTTTGTTGGAGATGACATGGTGGTGGAAGGAGAATCCACGTTTGATGAAGCCGCTGGCATTTGTCATTCCCGATTTGATTCCTCCAACGTTGTCATCCAATATTCAATTCCTTAGTGGAAGACGTCGTGTCACTTTGCCATAGGTTCCTCGTTTGGTGAAGCTGTGTCAAAACTCCATCCCAAGCCTCACTTAAATAGATGGAGGATGAGAGCCTAACGCAACAAAGCATTAATTGGGTTAATTAATTAGTTAATTAATGCACCTCCCATCTCTCTCAAAGGATTGATTACAAAAACAAAGGGTCGATCCATTAAATGGCTTGACAAGTCATCGGTCCCACCACCACCGCTCAACAGTTACAGAAAAGAAATAAAATAACTTTTTCATGTTTTTTTTAAAGTCCAAAATTTAACTTTTTTCTCCCGATCTACTTCGTTCAAAGTGAAGGTTCCCTTAAGAAAATCCCAACGCTGTGGATTCAACGGTGCTCTCATATTTCAATTCCAAGCACATGTTCAAAAGATATAAAACGAGGCCCATGTGTTTTCTGAACGTATCTTTAAAAAAGTTTAAAAATTCATTTTAGGCACCCCGGGCCTCATAATCAAGCACCGTAAATTTTTGGAGACTCATAATAATCCCAATTAATTTAAAAAAATTACATGGAATTTTTCTAGATTTTACATTCTCCCAACCTTAGGTATTTTCATCCTTGAAATCCACAACAAAACTAGGGGAAAAAAAGCGGGTTCTGAGCACACATCTGAGCCTCATTCTCCCATGTGATCTCATAGAAATTCTCATGCTACCAACAAACTCACAACAGAGGTAAATAACGCCCATGAAGTACCCACTCTTTTCGATCCTCAATATCCACTGGGAACTCTGCAAATGTCTCCCCATCGTCGATGTCCAGCTCGACCCAGTAAATAACATGTGATGGATCATGCACCTATCTCCTCAGCTACGACACATGAAATAAATTATGCACTTGTTGCATCTATGGGGGAATAGCTAGATAGTACACCACTTTGCCAACTCTGCTGAGGATCTGAAAGGGTATGATAAACCTTAGAGATAGCTTTCCGCCCTGGCCAAACCTCTGTAATCTTCTTTGGGGTAATACCCATAGGAAGACATGGTATCCCTCCTCAAAATACAAGGGTCTATGTCTCATATTGGTATAAGACTTATACCGGCTATGTGCAGTCTTCATCCAATCCTATATGATTTTCACCTTCTCTGTGGTATCCTGTACCAACTTTGGACCCATAAGTGTTGACTCCCCTGGGTCTGTCCAACACAGAGGTGATCCGCATGGTTTCCCGTACATGGCCTCAAATGGATCCATGCCAATGGTGGAGTGATAATTGTTATTGTATGAAAACTCCACCGGTGGAAGTTGGTCCTCCAAAATACCGCCAAAATTGAGGACACAATCACAAAGCATGTCCTCAAGTGTCCATATGGTCCGATCTTTCTGACCCTCTATCTGAGGGTGAAAGGAAGTTCTCAAGCGTAGCTGAGTCCCAAATGCCTTCTGAGATTCTTTCCATAATCAGGCTGTAAAATTTATGTCATGATCTAATATGATCATCGACGACACTCTGTGAAGTTAGACAATCTTTTGCACATAGATTCATCCCAATCCATCTACTGATCCCTGCTCTCGGATGGGTAGTAAGTGGGCCGACTTGGTGAGTCAGTCAACGATCACCCAGATAGAATCATGGACCCTAGACATACGTAGTAACCCTGTCATGAAGTCTATGGAAATAACATCCCACTTCCACTCTGGTACCTCAAGTGGTCACGCTAAACCCACTGGTACCTGATGCTCGACCATCACTTGTTGACAAGTGAGGCATTAGGATACAAAATTTTCCAATTCTTTCTTCATCCCTATCCACCAATACTGACTTCAGAGGTCCTGATACATCCTTGATACTCTAGGATGTACCACTAAAGGGGATGTATGAAACTCCCTCAACACATCCTCTCATAGTATCACTGGAACCATGGTGTATCCTCTGAAGAGGATGGCATGCTTCCCACCTTCAAAAAAATCATCAGGATCCTATCCTGAGTATATCTAAGCACTTCGGGCCTCACAGTCCCCATCCCCATGTTTTTCCTCCTGAACTTGTTAAAGAAGTGGGGGAGTTATAGTCATGGACTGGTGGTAATCTACTCCATCCCTATCCATAAAGAATATATGCAACACTGTTAGCTGCTCTATCACCTCACTCAGCAACTGTAGACCAGACCTCCTTCTGACTGCGTCTGCTACTACGTTCCACTTCCCAAGAGTGTAGACTATCTCGAAGTCATAGTCCCAGAGGAACTCCATCCATCATCATTGTCTCAGGTTCAGGTCCTTCTATGAGATCATATACCTGAGACTCTTGTGATTATAGTAAATTGTAAATTTTTCACCCATCAAGTAGTGCCACCACATCTTCAGTGCAAAGACCAATGCTACTAACTCTAGGTCATGGGTAGCATAGTTCTTCTCATGTTGTCTCAACTTCCATGAGCTGTAGGTGATCACTACTCACTCCTGCATCAGGACACAACCTAGTCTAGCCGTTGATGTGTCACAGTAGAGTACATACCCAACACCCTCTTCTGGTATCCTCAAGATGGGGGCACTCGTCAGTCTCCGCCTTAACTCTTGAAAACTATGTTTGAACTTCTCCATCCACAAGAAAGGATTACCCTTCTT
This sequence comes from Viscum album, assembly GCA_963277665.1. Classification (NCBI taxonomy): domain Eukaryota; kingdom Viridiplantae; phylum Streptophyta; class Magnoliopsida; order Santalales; family Viscaceae; genus Viscum; species Viscum album. Next base: position 1,150,845,743 of record OY728140.1, read on the forward strand.
CATCAAATCTGAAAAGGGTGCCACTAACCTAGAGAAGTCAGGTACAAATCTCCGGTAGTACCCAGCTAATCTTAGGAAACTCTGCACCACAGTCACACTCCTGGGTGGTTCCTAAGCAAGAATTGCCTCTATCTTTGTCAGATCCACTACAAATCCAGCCTCTGAGATAATGTGCCCCATGAAGTGGACTTCCCATATCTAGAACTGGCACTTCGAGATATTTCCATAAATCTCGTGCTCTCAGAGAGTATCCAGAACCATCTACAGGTGCGTGGTGTGCTCCTCCTCTGATTCTGAGTATATCAAGATGTCTTCAATGAAGACCACCAAAAAGTGATTGAGGTATAGCTGGAATATCCTATTCATGAGCCCCATGAACATTACTGGAGCATTGGTCACACCAAAAGGAATCACTAAGAACTTTTAATGGCCATACCAACACCTGAAGGCTGTCTTTGGTACGTCCTAATCCCGTACCCTGAGCCGGTTAGAACATGATCTGAGGTATATCTTAGAAAACCATTGAGATCCCTTCACTAGGTCAAAGAGATCATTAATCCTTAGTAGAGGATACTTTTTATTCACAGTGACCTAGTTAAGGTGCCGATAGTCCACACAAAGATTTAGACTCCAATCTGCCTTCTTGGAGAACAAGATCAGGGATGCCCATGGAGAAACAATAGGCCTTACAAACCCCTTTCTCTACAAGTACTCCAACTGTAACCTCAGCTCACAAATCTCTACGAGAACCATCCGATATGTGGGTGTAGATATCGGTGTCGTACTAGGGTATAGGTCGATGTGAAAGTCTACCTCTCTGCAAGGAGGTAGTCCCAAAACATCATCATGGAAGACATTAGTATATTTTTCAACCACTACAGGATAACTTAGAATCATCATGTCAACTACTCTGAGGGTGAGGTTAGCCAACAGATGAGTAATCAGCTATACCATCCTCTGAGAAAGTCCATCATGTGCTGTAAAGGTTTCATTCTCACCGGTGAAGGAAAACCTGATCTCATCCTCGTGGACACAACGCACTTTGGCCTAAAACTGTTGTTCTAGGCACGGAATGTGGATATCCATTCCATAACCAAGATTAAATTATAAGGCCTCAGAACTGCTACTAGAATATCCCATCTGAAGCTCTCACCTCTTAGAGTGAGCTCACACTACCTGCACTAGTGTGTAATTGTCTAATCTTCTCCTGTAGGAGTCTCTAATCACCAAGATTGAGCCAACGACTCTGTCGAAATATCTGATCTCTGAATGAGTGTTGTGGAAATGAATGAGTGACTGGAACCTATGTCTATAAGTACTATAGCTAGGGTGAAACAGACATATATCGTACCTCTAATCATCTCCAGAGCACCATGGTCGTAGGCCCCTACTACCTGTAGTTGTGCTCACCCATGTCCACCTACTTCCTGTGGTTGGGGTGGACCACCTAGGGGTGGTGGTGGTAGAACATCAAACTGTCGTACACCTCATGTTGAACGAACTGGTCCTATGTCATGTCTGCCACCCTACGGATCTCCTTGCCTGAACCTCGGCCACTGTCTCTGTGGTCCCTCGACCGTCTGATGATCGTCAGTACAAAGAGTCAGGCAATCACGATCCATGTGGCCCTGCCCGCCGCACGTGAAGCATAGTCCTCTTCCCTGACGATCCCCTCTACCTCGCAAGATACACACCTTCGACCCTACATCCTAAGGTCACCCCCCCCCCCCTCAGAAGGTCTGGTCTGCTTAGACCTTTACGTCATCTTCCTACTGCCTGCTGTAGATGACTCGGCTACCTATCGTCCAGTGGTGGCTCTCACTATCAGTGTCTTCTCAGCTAAGAAGCTCTCCACCAATAATGATCGCTCGAGCACTCCAGCCTACATCGGAATATTGAGCGATATCATCGACACTCTAATCTTCTACCGAAGACCCTGCTCAAAGGTCCAAGCCCTGAAGAATGGGTCTGGCACCATGTCTATGGAGTAGCACAAGAGGTCAGTGAATCTCTTCGAGTAGTGGTTCACTAATAAGTTTCCTTGTTGTAAGTGCAGTAGCTCCTGAATACACATAGAGTGTAGTTTTGTTGGGATGAACTCCTCCCTGAATAGGCTCTCAAAGTCCACCCAGGTGAGGGTTTCCTCATCATGTAACTGGAGACTCAGGCTCCACCATCTTTCTACCATTCCCAAGAAAAGACTAGCAGTTAGGATCACCATTTGCTCAATTGGTGTCCCAACTAGGAGAAAAACTCATGACATAACCTCCATCCAGTCCTCAACTGCCTGGGTATATGTCTTTCCTTGAATCCTCTTAGGCCTCTGTCTCTAGAACTTTTGAAACACGCTCAGTCGGCGTGAAAGGTCTGCCAGTGGGTCTGGTGGAAACTGCTTCCCTCTGAGTGGTGGTGCTACTGGTACACCACACGAAGGTGCCAACATAGTAAGAGGGCCCTGCACCGAAGCCTCATCGCTCAGTGGGCCTTCATAGTGTACTCTCTCGGGAATCTTGGTTGGCTTTCTATGCAGCAACATCTTGGAAAGAAACAGGTGCACCGTGGTCAAAATTTTATACCTGGTGATCTGACTAAAAAGAGATCAAAAAACATTTCCAAAACACATGAAATTAGTGCTTTCACATACTAATTTAAAAATCAGAATTCAGGGTCCTGGTGTATGGATACGTCAGCCATCACACCAACACAGGACTCCTCGAACTGAAAATCATACTCAAAACACTTAACACTATTGCTCCATTAGAAAGATCATAGTCATATTTCTTTAGTAGAACTGACTTTTCTGATACCACTTTCTCATGAACCGTCCCCCGAGGATAATTTTGTGACTACCCCAAACCCCCCTTCCATAGGCCAGTGGTTGGTGACTAGCACTGGAAAGGCGTATCCCTAAAATAAGAAGGCATTGCCTTTAAACCTGTAAAAACACACAGACTAGAATGCAACAAGATGCAACCACAAAGTAAAACTGCTCTAGTAAAATTGTGTACTGAAAGTAAGGGACCATAATACAAGCCCAATTGAAAAGATACAACTACAACTGAAACCAAAAAAATAGCTCCTGAGATCATCCACTGGGATCCTACCCGAAGGGTAGGTACGACTTGTCTCCACAGCTCTCCATGTCAATCGTCACCATCATCCACTATCAGGACCTAACTCTTGAGCTCAGTCAAGGCTTCCTGTCGTCAGCATAAGACACAACAAGGTGTGGGAGAAGCCCATGTAGGGTTGAGTATAAAAATACCCAGTAGGGACCCCGAGACCCCCAAAGGTCTCTCAGAATTCAACAAAGGAAAACAAAAAGCATGATCTCAATCACAAATCACAAAGCAAACGACACAACTAAAATAAGGTATAACTGAGTACAACAGTACAGATGATTAGCCGTAAGGCTAGATAATATTACTCTTTTAAGAGGCATTTTTTCTGACTCACATAAGATCAATAGTTACTAACCCCCTCAAGAACCACATAGGATCGATAGGTGCTGATTCACACAAAACTGCTGGGTGCTTATTCACACAGAATCGCTCGGTGTGGATTCACATAGAATTTGTAACACCCGAGACTTTTACGTTATATAAATCATCAAAGGAATCTTTTTCTACACAACACTTGCTTGGCTTGCTTTGCACGCAATCGCGACCTTCCTCGATAGCTTGCGTCGTACGCAATACCGAGTTTCACTAAACAACAATATGCTATTAAAACTAGCCGTTATGAATAGTAATAACCACTTTTTAAAATTTTATAAATTTTATTTTTCAAAATGGACTTCATTTTTGGACTCAGAATATCGAAATTAGCCTAGGGTGAAATTTTGGTATTATTCTGAAAACTTTCAATTTTTGATGAATAGTGAAACCACTAAGTGGTAGGTTAAAAACTGAATTTTGCATAAAACTTAATTTTACCGCTTCTGTGAATGGAATTTCGAAAATCCGAGAGACACGGTTAATATCAAGGACTAAAATGTGGTTCAATGAGATGAAAATAATTTTTTGGTGAATAGTAACTTTTTACTTTTTTTACCGCGGTTAATAGTAAATAGGGTAACTAAGGGTAAATATGATATTAATATTACCCTAACACATGTCCTAATTCTATTGGACAAGTGTAATTCGACCAAAAACAAACTTAGGAATAAAATATGACCATTTAGGCCCACTTGGATTAGATTAGGACATTTATTATTAATTTATTTAAAGAAGGGTTAAAATAGTTAAAATCAAAGTTTAATAAGTAAATCATTTTTAATATGGGGTTATACATAAGATAAATTCAATTTTAAATATTCATTAGAAATCTAAAAAGATTTCCTACATGATGATATTTTATTTGTAATTTTTAGACATCAAATAATTTAATTTATTTATGACACAAAGATGATGCAGTAATTATCTTATTAATGAAATATTGACAAAATTGATAATATAAATACCAAAATAAATGTAATTTAAGGCTTTTTATGAATTCCACTAATTTTATAGGTTACTATGTTATATTAGTGTTGATTTAATTAACTTGGTTCGAACATATAATTATGTTATGACTTTCACAAAAATCATATATCAAATAGTGTCAAAATTGACACAAAATAGTTTTTAAATCAAATATTGTATTATTAATTGTTATTTTATTCCTAAAAATCTAAGGTTCGGTCAAATGACTTAGATAAGGATATATATATTAATAATAAACAATTTGGGGTTCGTTTGGCATGTTATAGTAAGTGTATTAACCATATAGTGAAAGAAAAAAAAAGACACGGTAAAAGTTAAATTAATTAACTTAGAGTTAAATCTAATTGATAAGGTTAAAATAATACCCTAAACTTGTCTAAATCCTATTGGTTGATAGGATTTCGACCCATCCCCACTTTATCTTCGAAATAAGACCCTTTGGAACCATTATAAACCGATTTTGACTTTAATATAAAATAATATTTTGAGATATTCCTAAGGTGCCCCTCTCCTCCCTTATAAAAGGGCACCTCCTCCCCCTCCTCCTCACACCAATTTGAGCACTCAAGCTCGTCCAACCCCTGCCATTTTCTCCTCTCCACTTCCCTAGAATAATCCTAGAGGTCCTGGTCTTCTCCAAAGACCAATCTTAGTTCCTTAAGTGGAGGATTCAAAGAGGCGTTCCAAAGAAGAGGTAATATCCATTACCGATCTTTTCAATTTCTTTCTTCTTCAACTTCTTCTTATTTAGTTGTTTCATGATAAAGTAATAACATAAGTATTACTTACATACTGATATGTTATTATAAATATGAAACAACCCTAATTCACCTTCTATCCATCCTACGGAAAAATGAAATCACCGCGCGTGCGTACGTACGGAATACCGTCTCCACGCCGTGGTGTAATCTATTTTCCACCATCACCTTACAAGGATGGGTATAATGGTGTAATGAGTAACTATATATAATTATTATGAAGTAATATTGATACTGAAATAATATATATATACTCCAATACAAATTCCACGATCATAGGAACGATATCATCACTCGTGCGTACGTACGGAATACCGTCTCCACGATGTGATGCGACTCGTTCTACATGATCTTCATTTCATAATGATTATATAAATGAATTGAATGAATTAATATGGTATATACTACACTAATACCATTCTGGAAATGAATTATCTATAACCTAAAGATAAGAATAAGAATTTATTCAACAAAACACGCATAAGAACAAAAAGTTATAAAGACCTGAGTAACAAGTAACAATGAAATATTACTAACAAGAAGCTAATAATATGACCATATATGATATCATATCAATATGTATAAGTCAATAACATTATTTAAACCATTATACAGGAGCTTCAGACACGAACAAAGCAAATCGGACCTAAGGTAAGGGAAATATCACAATCTCATTTTTATCCGAGATTGTTTATTCGTAAGTATTTACTGGGGTGTATTTTATCATCCACATCCATGTTTCATCAATATGTAATATTATTTCCATCCACCTACAATTGTTTAAATCCATTTTTACCCTTCGGTGAGTTTTTAGTAATATCTATGAAAGGAATCCTTTGTCGTACGATGTACTTTTTGACTTTTCCGACAAAAGTACGAAGAATGTTTTTTTTAACTTATACGGCATGAATGGATTTTTTTTAAAAACATTATTTCCAAGAATCTTCCTTTACAAGTTTTCAAGTTTATTTTTAATCAACTTCTTTTAGTTTATAATTGTATGACATATTAAGAAAAGAAAAGTGTTTTTGAATAAGAAAGGATATTTTCCTCAAGAATGGAGTTCAAGTGTTTTATCAAAATTATTTTCCATCTAAGATAATAAAGGGTTCTGTTTTTATCCCTATTATTACATTGATTTTATCATGTTGTGATGGAATTATTTTTATTAATTCCTTTATCTTATATGAATTGATTTATGATGTCATGATGTTTCAAGAATCCCATTTTTGTTACATGTGTTATGCGATGATGTATGTTTTATGATTATGTGGAACACATAAGAAAGGATTCATTATAAGATGGGTGGGACCTATATCTCCCTCCAATGCATTGGGTAAAGATTTTATATCTCATGAGATAGACATGGCTGGAACGGAAGGTTATTTCGGTTCAGTGATACAGGACTGAAACGAGGAGTGAACTCGGTTCAGAAAGGGACTTTGTCCACTAAGATAGTCTTGGCAATGAGTCATGACTAACAAGAAATGATTTTCCATGATTATGTGTGCATGCCACAAAGTTTCAAGTTTTATGTTATGATTATGGGGATCTCATTTTCACTTCTATGATTTATTCCATGATTAAGATATTATGATCTCTTTAGCAGGTTTTGATTTTCATAAAGATATGATATGATTTTTATTTCCTTTATTTGCCCTTGCTGAGCATTTGAGCTCACCCTTTTATGTTTTCTTTTCCCCAGGTCAGGAAGATGGATATTAAGTAGAATATGCTAAAAGGGACCCTAGATATGATGAAATAAATGGGAGACACTGTAGAAGATTTATGAACCAGTTGTTTATGTTTCCCAGTTTCTAAAGACACTATACCTATACGGTCCTTTGTGGTTTTGGTCATATGTTGTAATAAGTGTGCTTCAATTTTGAAGTATTAACAATGTATGTAAAGTATGGGTCGTTATAGTTGGTATCAGAGGAAAGGTATAGTCAACCTTTGGAAACTAGGATGTGAAAGCCTTAGTAAGAACCCTAAGGATAAGTCTAAGCATAGAACACAATCTTAGTGTTTTAGAAATGGCCTTGAATAACCTAGGATAAGACCTTAAGCATGAAAATTTTATTCTTGAATTATGTGGTTTCCTATTATAATTAGTGTTGCTCACACTATTCTTCTTGGTTTTAGTCAATGGCTGGAACCCGAAGGAACCGTGTTAATGCGGAATGCGATGGGCAATGCAATGATTGTCCCCCTGAGCAACCAAACGATATGGGAGCTGGAATGCAAAATCTTGTAGCCATGCTCACACAACTTTCTCAAGCTATGAATCATGCGGGATTTCCAAACGAACAAAGGAGGGAGCAACATTCTGTTGAATCCTTCATGAGGCAGCGTCCACCATCTTTCAGTGGGTCTACTGATCCATTAGTTGCTGAACAATGGATTAGTACTACTGAAAAGATATTTTCAGTTCTTCAATGTTCTGAGCATGATAAAGTCATCCTTGCAGTGTATCGTTTGGAAGGAGATGCGGATCAATGGTGGAATCTTGTTAAGAATACGAGGCAAAGGGATGAAATTGAGTCTATGGAATGGGACGAGTTCAAGAACTTATTTTTCAATAAGTACTTCCCTCGTATTCTCCGAACAAAGATGGAGAAAGAGTTCCTTGAACTGAAGCAAAGGGATGATGAATCTGTTAGTACCTATGAAGCAAATTTTACAAGACTTGCAAGGTACGCTTCTGGTATTATTATCCAACCTGAGTGTAAGATCGATCGATTCTTTAGTGGCTTAAAACCAAGTCTTCGAAGGGCGTTAGCCATAAGGGACTTCAATAGCTACGAGGAAATCGTTCGATGTGCTCTCAAAGTCGAGATGGAGATTGGAGTAACCCATCAGTCACATGGGTTTGATAAGAAGAGGAAGATGGAATTCAAAGAAAAATCTAAAGAGCACACGGAAAAGAAGATGAACTTTCCCTTATGCTCAAAGTGTGGAAAGAAACATGGAGGGAGTTTTCTTAAAGGGACAAGTAAATGTTTTAAATGTGGAAAAGAAGGTCATCGGGCATTTGAATGCCGTGATAATGGGAAGAAGATGTCTAATGATGCAAACAAAGGAAGGGATACACAGAATGAACCTACTACACTTCAATGTTTCAAGTGCAAGGAGATGGGGCATTATGCCAATCAATGCCCAAATCCAAGGGTTGATGATGATGGTCGACGTCAACAAACTCTTAAGGCTAAAGACAAAGGAAAGTCACATGCAATTTCTATCAGCGATGTGGAGTACGATAACGATGTGGTGAAAGGTACACTTACCATCCACTCTAAAGTAGAAAATGTTTTATTTGATTCTGGATCCACCCACTCTTTTATTTCTGAAGACTTTTCTAAGGGTATCACCGTATTACCTCAACAATTAGATGTTGAGTTAGCTGTGACAACACCTAATGGCATATCAATCGCATCAAAAGTTTATAATTCTTCTCCGATCGAAGTTTGTAGGAAAGTGCTTCCTGCAAATATTGTGATCCTTCCTTTAGTGGAATTTGATGTGATTCTTGGCATGGATTGGCTTTCTCTACATGGAGCTCATATCAATTGCCAAAGAAGGGAAGTCACATTTCATATTCCAGATAAATCTACGATCGTCTATCAATGCAAGGATGAACATAACCTTCCAGTGGAAATTTCTTCCATCTTATGGGTATTGATTCCACTAAATGAAGGTTATTTATCTCAAATGGTTGGTGAGAAACTCACGATTAAGAATATGCCCATTGTACGGGAGTTTGATGATGTCTTTCCAGAGGAATTTCCGGGTCTTCCACCAAATCGTGAAGTTGAGTTTTCAATAGAACTCGTACCGGGTGCTTTGCCTATTTCAAAGACACCTTATAGAATGGCCCCAATTGAGTTGCAGGAATTGAAGAAGCAACTCCAAGAGAATCTTGATAAGGGATTCATACGCCCTAGTGCGTCACCTTGGGGAGCACCTGTTCTATTTGTTAAGAAGAAAGATGGATCAATGAGACTCTGCATTGATTATCGAGAACTTAACAAGATCACTATCAAGAACAAATATCCTCTCCCACACATTGATGACTTATTTGACCAACTACGCGGAGCTCAATACTTTTCCAAGATTGATCTTCGTTCAGGGTATCATCAATTAAGGGTCAAAAGGGAGGATATACCAAAAACGGCTTTCCGTACAAGGTATGGACACTATGAATTTATAGTGATGCCATTTGGTCTTACTAATGCCCCTGCTATCTTCATGGATCTAATGAATAGAGTCTTTAGAGACTATCTTGATCAATTTGTGGTAGTCTTTATAGACGATATTCTTGTCTATTCAAAGAGCAAGGAAGAGCATGAAGATCACTTGAGAATTATATTGAAGACCCTGAGAAAGGAGAAGCTTTATGCCAAATTTACCAAGTGTGAATTTTGGCTTCAAAAAGTTGCATTTTTGGGTCATATAATCTCAAAAGAGGGGATATCTGTGGATCCAGCAAAAACAGAGGTTATCGAGAGATGGTCAAGACCAACAACAGTAACTGAGATCCGAAGTTTTCTTGGTTTGGCTGGATATTATCGACGTTTTGTAAAAGATTTTTCACGATTATCTAATCCAATCACCAAGTTGACTCGGAAGGGAGTTAAGTTTGTCTGGACAGAGGAATGTGAAGAGAATTTCAAGGAGTTGAAAAGAAGGTTATCCAGTGCACCTGTGCTCACACTGCCTTGTAGTGGAGAAAGGTTTGTGATCTACAGTGATGCATCCAAGAAGGGATTGGGGTGTGTTCTTATGCAAAATGATATGGTGATAGCTTATGCCTCACGACAGTTGAAAATCCATGAGCAAAATTACCCAACACATGATTTGGAGTTGGCTGCGGTAATCTTTGCATTAAAGATTTGGAGGCATTACCTTTATGGTGAAAGGTGTGATATTTATACTGATCATAAAAGTTTAAAGTATATTTTCACACAAAAGGAGTTGAATATGCGTCAAAGAAGATGGTTGGAGCTGATTAAGTATTATGACTGCTCAATCCATTACCACCCTGGGAAAGCAAACAAGGTGGCAGATGCATTAAGTCGACAAGACCATGCTAGTTTATCCATGATGAGGATCACAAAAGATCCAATATTTATGGATTTACAAAGGATGGATCTTGGAATTATAATGGAAGGGGAAAAATCTTATCTTTCTCAAATGAATGTTCAACCATCTATACATGTGAAGATTAAAGAGGCACAGAAAGAAAATGCCGAGTTACAAAAGAAGGTGAGAAATGTTCCTGAATTCAACCTTGATTGTGATGGGATAATAAAGTTCAGGAATCGGGTTTGTGTTCCTCCCATCCCCAAATTAAAGAAAGAGCTGCTGGATGAGGCTCATATTTCTTCATTCTCTATTCATCCTGGAAGCACGAAGATGTATAGGGACCTGAAAGAGTACTTCTGGTGGGATGGCATGAAAAGAGATGTTTCTGAATATGTCTCTCGATGCTTGGTTTGTCAACAAGTTAAAGCTGAGAGACAGAAGTCTAAGGGGATGTTACAACCATTACCCATACCCGAATGGAAATGGGAAAACATCACTATGGACTTTGTCACAGGACTTCCTAAAACATCCAAAGGCAATAATGCTATCTGGGTCATAGTTGATCGTCTTACAAAGTCTGCACACTTCATTTCTATTAGAGAGGATTTCTCTCTAGATCAGCTTGCCAGGATATATGTAAAGGAAGTGGTAAGATTGCATGGAGTACCACTTTCTATTATATCTGATCGAGATCCGAGATTTACCTCGAAGTTCTGGCGAAGTCTTCAGCATACTCTGGATACAGAGTTGAGTTTCAGCACTGCTTATCATCCCCAGACAGACGGTCAGTCTGAGAGAACAATTCAAACCCTAGAAGATATGTTGAGAGCTTGCTCTATGGATTTCAAAGGAGGTTGGGATCAACACCTACCTTTGGTGGAATTTTCTTATAATAATAGCTTTCACTCCAGTATTCAGATGGCTCCTTATGAAGCTCTCTATGGAAAGAAATGCAGGACTCCAACTTGCTGGGATGAAGTTGGGGAAAGAAAGCTATTAGGACCTGATCTCGTTGATGAAATGGCAGAAAAGGTCAGATCTATTCAACAACACATAAGAGCAGCTCAGAGTCGACAGAAAAGTTATGCCGACAACCGAAGAAAAGACCTAGAGTTTGAAGTGGGTGATAAAGTGTTCTTACGAATATCTCCCTGGAAGAGGGTTATGAGATTTGGAAAGAAGGGGAAGTTGAGCCCTAGATATATCGGTCCTTTTGAAATACTGGATCGTGTTGTGAAGGTAGCTTACCGATTGGCGCTTCCACCGAATCTCTCTCAAGTTCACAATGTGTTCCACGTATCTCTCCTGAGAAAGTACATACCAGATCCTTCACATGTACTCAGCTCAGAAGTTGTACCGCTGGAGCAAGATCTTTCTTATGAAGAACAGCTGATAGAGATTCTGGATCGTAGCGAAAAAGTCCTATGAAACAAGACCACTCGATTGGTGAAAGTTTTATGGAGGAACCACCAACTTGAAGAAGCTACATGGGAGCTTGAGGATATGATGAGGGAGAAGTATCCTCATCTGTTTGTTGCAAAGTGACGAATTTCGAGGGCGAAATTCTTTTTAAGGGGGGTAGAATGTAACACCCGAGACTTTTACGTTATATAAATCATCAAAGGAATCTTTTTCTACACAACACTTGCTTGGCTTGCTTTGCACGCAATCGCGACCTTCCTCGATAGCTTGCGTCGTACGCAATACCGAGTTTCACTAAACAACAATATGCTATTAAAACTAGCCGTTATGAATAGTAATAACCACTTTTTAAAATTTTATAAATTTTATTTTTCAAAATGGACTTCATTTTTGGACTCAGAATATCGAAATTAGCCTAGGGTGAAATTTTGGTATTATTCTGAAAACTTTCAATTTTTGATGAATAGTGAAACCACTAAGTGGTAGGTTAAAAACTGAATTTTGCATAAAACATAATTTTACCGCTTCTGTGAATGGAATTTCGAAAATACGAGAGACACGGTTAATATCAAGGACTAAAATGTGGTTCAATGAGATGAAAATAATTTTTTGGTGAATAGTAACTTTTTACTTTTTTTACCGCGGTTAATAGTAAATAGGGTAACTAAGGGTAAATATGATATTAATATTACCCTAACACATGTCCTAATTCTATTGGACAAGTGTAATTCGACCAAAAACAAACTTAGGAATAAAATATGACCATTTAGGCCCACTTGGATTAGATTAGGACATTTATTATTAATTTATTTAAAGAAGGGTTAAAATAGTTAAAATCAAAGTTTAATAAGTAAATCATTTTTAATATGGGGTTATACATAAGATAAATTCAATTTTAAATATTCATTAGAAAGCTAAAAAGATTTCCTACATTGTGATATTTTATTTGTAATTTTTAGACATCAAATAATTTAATTTATTTATGACACAAAGATGATGCAGTAATTATCTTATTAATGAACTATTGACAAAATTGATAATATAAATACCAAAATAAATGTAATTTAAGGCTTTTTATGAATTCCACTAATTTTATAGGTTACTATGTTATATTATTGTTGATTTAATTAACTTGGTTCGAACATATAATTATGTTATGACTTTCACAAAAATCATATATCAAATAGTGTCAAAATTGACACAAAATAGTTTTTAAATCAAATATTGTATTATTAATTGTTATTTTATTCCTAAAAATCTAAGGTTCGGCCAAATGACTTAGATAAGGATATATATATTAATAATAAACAATTTGGGGTTCTTTTGGCATGTTATAGTAAGTGTATTAACCATATAGTGAAAGAAAACAAAAAGACACGGTAAAAGTTAAATTAATTAACTTAGAGTTAAATCTAATTGATAAGGTTAAAATAATACCCTAAACTTGTCTAAATCCTATTGGTTGATAGGATTTAGACCCATCCCCACTTTAGCTTCGAAATAAGACCCTTTGGAACCATTATAAACCGATTTTGACTTTAATATAAAATAATATTTTGAGATATTCCTAAGGTGCCCCTCTCCTCCCTTATAAAAGGGCACCTCCTCCCCCTCCTCCTCACACCAATTTGAGCACTCAAGCTCGGCCAACCCATGCCATTTTCTCCTCTCCACTTCCCTAGAATAATCCTAGAGGTCCTGGTCTTCTCCAAAGACCAATCTTAGTTCCTTAAGTGGAGGATTCAAAGAGGCGTTCCAAAGAAGAGGTAATATCCATTACCGATCTTTTCAATTTCTTTCTTCTTCAACTTCTTCTTCTTTAGTTGTTTCATGATAAAGTAATAACATCAGTATTACTTACATACTGATATGTTATTATAAATATGAAACAACCCTAATTCACCTTCTATCCATCCTACGGAAAAATGAAATCACCGCGCGTGCGTACGTACGGAATACCGTCTCCACGCCGTGGTGTAATCTATTTTCCACCATCACCTTACAAGGATGGGTATAATGGTGTAATGAGTAACTATATATAATTATTATGAAGTAATATTGATACTGAAATAATATATATATACTCCAATACAAATTCCACGATCATAGGAACGATATCATCACTCGTGCGTACGTACGGAATACCGTCTCCACGATGTGATGCGACTCGTTCTACATGATCTTCATTTCATAATGATTATATAAATGAATTGAATGAATTAATATGGTATATACTACAATAATACCATTCTGGAAATGAATTATCTATAACCTAAAGATAAGAATAAGAATTTATTCAACAAAACACGCATAAGAACAAAAAGTTATAAAGACCCGAGTAACAAGTAACAATGAAATATTACTAACAAGAAGCTAATAATATGACCATATATGATATCATATCAATATGTATAAGTCAATAAAATTATTTAAACCATTATACAGGAGCTTCGGACACGAACAAAGCAAATCGGACCTAAGGTAAGGGAAATATCACAATCTCATTTTTATCCGAGATTGTTTATTCGTAAGTATTTACTGGGGTGTATTTTATCATCCACATCCATGTTTCATCAATATGTAATATTATTTCCATCCACCTACAATTTTTTGAATCCATTTTTACCCTTCGGTGAGTTTTTAGTAATATCTATGAAAGGAATCTTTTGTCGTACGAGGTACTTTTTGACTTTTCCGACAAAAGTACGAAGAATGTTTTTTTTAACTTATACGGCATGAATGGATTTTTTTTAAAAACATTATTTCCAAGAATCTTCCTTTACAAGTTTTCAAGTTTATTTTTAATCAACTTCTTTTAGTTTATAATTGTATGACATATTAAGAAAATAAAAGTGTTTTTGAAGAAGAAAGGATATTTTCCTCAAGAATGGAGTTCAAGTGTTTTATCAAAATTATTTTCCATCTAAGATAATAAAGGGTTCTGTTTTTATACCTATTATTACATTGATTTTATCATGTTGTGATGGAATTATTTTTATGAATTCCTTTATCTTATATGAATTGATTTATGATGTCATGATGTTTCAAGAATCCCATTTTTGTTACATGTGTTATGCGATGATGTATGTTTTATGATTATGTGGCACACATAAGAAAGGATTCATTATAAGATGGGTGGGACCTATATCTCCCTCCAATGCATTGGGTAAAGATTTTATATCTCATGAGATAGACATGGCTGGAACGGAAGGTTATTTCAGTTCAGTGATACAGGACTGAAACGAGGAGTGAACTCGGTTCAGAAAGGGACTTTGTCCACTAAGATAGTCTTGGAAATGAGTCATGACTAACAAGAAATGATTTTCCATGATTATGTGTGCATGACACAAAGTTTCAAGTTTTATGTTATGATTATGGGGATCTCATTTTCACTTCTATGATTTATTCCATGATTAAGATATTATGATCTCTTTAGCAGGTTTTGATTTTCATAAAGATATGATATGATTTTTATTTCCTTTATTTGCCCTTGCTGAGCATTTGAGCTCACCCTTTTATGTTTTCTTTTCCCCAGGTCAGGAAGATGGATATTAAGTAGAATATGCTAAAAGGGACCCTAGATATGATGAAATAAATGGGAGACACTGTAGAAGATTTATGAACCAGTTGTTTATGTTTCCCAGTTTCTAAAGACACTATACATATACGGTCCTTTGTGGTTTTGGTCATATGTTGTAATAAGTGTGCTTCAATTTTGAAGTATTAACAATGTATGTAAAGTATGGGTCGTTATAGAATTGATGGGTGCTGATTCACACATAATTTCTTGGTGATGATTCACATATAATTTCTTGGTGCTGATTCACACATAATTGCTTGGTGCTGATTCTCATAGAATCGCTTGGTGTAGATTCACACAGAATCACTCTTCATTCTTCACGTCTCAGCTAAACACAGACACAAGATTTCTGCTCATAGTATGCTTGATTCTGGGAGAAACTTCTCCTCAAGCCTTCATTAATATTTCAACAATAAATAAGTCCCATGAAGAAGTTACCCAAATATTTTTCATTTCATAAGGGTCATAGTGCAATAGACGGAGCATCAACTGGATACCCAGTCTGTATGTTATTGGAATTTTAGTGTTGAGGGCCTGGTTGGATTCGGTGCCGATCCAACCCGGCCATACTACAACTTTTTATAAAACCCTCATGGAATATCTCAAAATGGAAATCTCTCTCCAAGTATTCCAACATCGTGGATGGTTCGTCAAACAGACATCGAGTTCTCAAGATATGGTCATTTAAGTGTATCTGGGCCCTAGAGGGGTCTGAGTCCGGTCTGACACAGCTTGGGCTGACCCGACCCAGTCCAACCTAGGTTGGCCCAGTTGGGATGGGCCGCGATGAACTTGGCCCACAGGTCCGCGAACCGGCCCAGCCTTCTGGGTGATACAGCCCGGGGTTCTGGCGCGCCTCGCTAGCCAGGTGGTCTCCAACTCCCCGAATGGATCAAGAATAGTCATTCGACTCTTTAATTAGCGGCATCACATGGTCTGTGAGACCTGCAGGGTGTGGGCCCCCCTCATGTCATGGATTCAATGTTGTGATCCCTTCACCGCAGCGCGCGATGGCATGCTGCCACACTAATGTGGCTGACCGGTTGGCAGCTACCCCTTCGGGTATGCTGCAGCGCCTAGCGGCGCCGCCCTCTTCTGCAGCTGGTGAGCATCGGTCGCCGGTCATCGGTGCCACCCCAGTGAACCTTCTGCGGGCCACAGGGTGAGCTATGGTGGTCTGTTCTTCCTTCCAGACGCATCTACGGCCTTCCCTGGGTGTCGCCGTCATTGTGTGCCTCCCGGTTCCTGCTATTCATCGAGTTGAAAATCATCCCACAAAGAACTCATCAAGAAACAAAGTGGTGGAGGGTCCAGGCCTTGTTTTTTTGGCCTGCACCCTTCACATTAGCATTATAACAAACATGAGATTATTCAATATAACATTGGTAAATTACAGTACTCCCATGATTCATCAATCCTTTCAAGAACGAGGGAAAATCAATTCACATGAACTTAATCAAAACCCCTACCTCGGATTTCAATAGAGATGACGCGGTGGTGGAAGGAGAATCCATGATTGACGAAGCCGCCCGTGTTTGTCATTCCCGATTGGATTCCTCTGACATTGTTGTCCAAGCTTTCATTCCTCAGTAGAAGACATCTTGTCACTTCACTGGAGGTTCCTTGCTCGGTGAAGTCATGTCAAAACATCACCCCGAGCCTCACTTAAATAGAAATAGGATGATATCCTAATGCAACAAAGCATTAATGGGATCATTAAATAGATAATTAATGCACCTCCCATATCTCTCAACAGAGTGGTTAGGAAAACAAAGGGTCAAGCCATTAAATGGCTTGAAAAGTCATCGGTCCTGCCACCACCACTCAACAGTTACAGAAAAGAAATAAAATAACTTTTTCAAATTATTTTATTATTATTTTTATAAAGTCCAAAATTTAACCTTTTATCACTACGGTCAAAGTGAATCTTCCCTTAAGTGAATCTCAACACTGTAGATTCAACAGTGCTCTCATATTTCAATTCCGAGCACCAGTTCAAAATATAGAAAACGCTACCCATGAGTTTACTAAATGTACCTTTAAAAAAGTTAAAAAATTAATTCTGGGCACACCAGTCCTCATAATCAAGTACCAAAAATTTTCAAAGACTCATAATAATCCCAATTAATTTTAAAAAAATTACATGGAAATTTTCGGGTCTTTACAAAACCAAACTCTTAGTTTCATCTCATTACATTCTTATCATACATAAGATAATCTAGGGGAACCCAAATTTAGAATAAAACTACCCATTTGGATGAACTGTTTCATAAATTGTTTGATTTGTAAGGAATCTAACACTTAATATTTTTAAAATGTATTTAATCACACCATTTTATATCATGTATTCCATTTACATGTATTTATACTTATAAAGATTTAGTTTAGAATTTTGATTCCCTCTACCAAATCAATATATTCAAACCATATTGATTTATAACTTTTTATATGGTTTATGAACAAGCTAAATTCTTGATAGAAGTAAATTGAACCAATTATCATACATATCATGTAATTCATTAAATGCATGTGTGATAATTTATAGGAAGAGGGGATTATAGGAAACCAAACACACACATACTCAGGAATCCTAAGGGTTAAGCATCATATCTCCCCAAAAGGAATGAAAATAACTTAATTGGACCCATTTTATTTGAATACATGGAATGAAGTCTTAGAATCACAGAGGCCTTAGAACATAGGTAGCCTAAAGGCCCAGTGATTTGAAAGTCAATTACATGGTTTTCCCCAAAATGGTTAGTCTATTTCATATTGTTTCACTAGTCTTACACCACATCACCCCCTTTTAATATTCATCACATCATATTACAAGTCAAAAAGTTCCCCCCCCCCACACCAAGAGTCATTGCATCATGGCGATATTACATAATGTGATAGGGAA
The DNA here is from genome assembly GCA_963277665.1 of Viscum album. Lineage (NCBI taxonomy): Eukaryota > Viridiplantae > Streptophyta > Magnoliopsida > Santalales > Viscaceae > Viscum > Viscum album. Next base: position 1,150,863,974 of record OY728140.1, read on the forward strand.
CCCCTCTAATATACACCAAAGATCCATGTGGAAGATGGTCAAATTGTGAAACCCCTTTTGTAACTGTGATATTGTTTTTGAATTATTTTATCTTATATTGAGTATTTTTGAGTTCTTATAGTTTGCAGGATGGAAGTTCAACTTTTTGGAGACTTTTTTGGGAGAACCACAGTTAGCTCATAAAGTTGGGAGTTACTATATGGTGCCTGTGTGGATGGGTCTATCATAGTGACCAAGTTTTTTTTGACGACATCCATATGGTTTTTCAAATCATGTAAATCTCCCCAAAAACTATGTAGAATCTTTGGATTTGGTAAAGTATAGCGTAAGGTTTGGAAAACCATGTGCCCAAATCATGTGGGTGCCTTATATTTAGGCAGTGGGATACGCATGTTTAGAGAATAGTTTGGAAAACCATGTGGTTGCCTTATGTCTAGGCAGTGGGATAAACACCATTTGGTAAATAGTATGGACAAACTGTGTGTCATATCCAAGTCTTTAATTTTTGAGAATTTACTATTTTTTTCACTTTTAATTAAGAGGTGTTTTAACCCTCTTCTCTCCCAAATTAATAGGACTTCCCTTGGGATCCCTTAATGGAGATCCAACCTCTTCCTATCTTGTTCATTTCCTTCTCCTTGGTGATTTCCAAGAGGTTTTGAGGTATTTATTTCTCTCTTTTCCTCTTCCTTCCTTCTCCCTCTCTTTTCTTTTGGTTTTGGATTCCCCCATGAACCCTAGATCTCTTATTGTCAATTTTAGGTTCCTGAGTGGATCTAATGTTGGGTTTCTGACATTTAGGATTTGTAGATGACATTTATATCTCCATTGGTGTGGTCTCCATTGAATGCGAAAAATTTCATCTTGGTTCCCACTTCTTTCAAGAAGGTGTTTCTATGAAATTGTTTCATTTTGGAATTAAAATTGTTATTGTGCTTGATAAATTTCTTTTTATTGAAATTATGAATATATGTGACATTTTTGTGGTGATTTAAAACCATTTCATTGTGTTTTGATCTTGTAATACATTCTGTTTCTTATAAATTACATGTTTTCATGTTGGAAATGGATTTTTTTTCACGTGCTATGATTTTTTTTTTAAAATTTCATGTTGATTTTAAAATGGTTTTAAATATAGTGGGTGGAATTTAATCTGTTTTTTAGTTTTAATAGAATAAAAACTATTTTTTTAAGATATTTTTTTCTTAATGTGACGAATTGACCTCAAAATGATTTATAAATGATGATATTTATTGTATTTCAAATGGCGTTTTGAAATGTGTATTTCATTCAACCCTTGTGAAAATGAATTGATGGGTACTTTAAAATGGTTTGATGGAAATGGTAGGACCATGTCCTTATCTTGGATTTCAATGAGGGATACCTATGTTTATGGGTATCTTTGAAACTTTTTTAAATGGTGTGTGTGATTTTCATCAATTTATCAGAAATGCCTAAAGTGGTGTTTTATAAAATTTTAAAGGCCTTGTAATTATGATCTTTGCTTTGTGAGAAAGGCCCAGTTGGAACTTTGGTTTTAAAATGGATGATGTGAAAGTAACCCATTCATTTTCCCTTTATTTTTTCACCTTGTGTGGGTTATTTATCTCTATGAGATTCTTGTTTCTCCCCTTATGTGGGATTGTTCTTGTTCTTGTCATGGGTGTATTTTTTTATATGGGGCTTTTCATTATTGGGTGTTTGGGGTTAGGGTAGCTATGTTTAAGACTCATGTGTTATACTTGGATTTCTTGTTCGTATGCCTCACTTCTTTTTTTAGTCTTGGGAACCCAAATAATAAGTGGGAGATATAACTTATTATGATAATTGGTCACACACCACTATTTTACCTCTAGTCATGTTAGGGACAAAGGATAGGTAGGGTTGTCATCACAATGAGAATTTTGTGGGATAATTGTATGACTTGTGGATTAAACTTCAGTGCATACCGGTAGCTGGTTCACAGGTTTGTATACTCTTATGTGGTTATGTTATTCACAAGTTATGGATACTAAGGTAGATCCCCAGACACATTATTTTACTTGATTAGTTATTAATATAGGGTAGTTTCACCCAGTTCTCATTTTTATCATTTCCACTACTTGTATTGTTAGAGCACAATTCCTTGTTTATATTTGGATTTATTCCTTATGATATATGGTGCCTTCTTATTGTGCTTGAATCATGAATGTATTGGGTCATTTCATTTGGAAAAATAGTATTCAAAGATGTTTCAAAAACCTATTTTGAATGTAAAGTCTCTTATGTGAGTTTTTAAAGTGTATTTCAAAATGGGTGTTTTGTTTTAAATGTGGTTATGACTAGTTAGACATTCTTAAAGTGACTGTTTTCATTTAAATAAAAAAATTATGTTATTTTTTATAAATTTTAACTGGATTTTGGTTTTGAAATGGATTAGGATGGGGTATGTGCTTTCAAAGAATTGTTTTTATTTTTTAAGAAAACAACGTAATATTTTTTGAAAGATGATTATGGAATTGTTTTTCCTTTCCATAAGTTATATGTGAAAAGCTTATTTTTAAGAGTTTTTTTTTAAAAAACATTGATGAATTTCCATATAAAATTAATTGCATGGTTTTGGAAGATTGTGGTAACCTAATGTACTTTTTAGCTCACATCTATATATTTCAGGTTCCAAGTTTTCAGTTAGACCCATACTTTGATTGTTGAGGCCGACGTAGGGTGAGTTTAGTGGTGGTGAGCAACCATAGGTTGCATAAAGATGGTTTGGGCTCATCTCGAGTTGGTTAGAGGTTGTTTTATTTTTATTTAGTGTTGTTTATGATGACTTGTTGTATCCTACTATTTATGTATGATGATTATATTTATGAAAATGAGTTGGATTAGTAAGGTTAGTTATGACTTGTTTGGTATGTTTTTTTATTTTAGATCTTGTATTTATTTTTTATACTATCTTTTATCTCAAATTTGGGTGAAATAATTCCCAAAGGTTTTTCTGTGATGCTCAGGCAGTGGTTTCCAGCCTGTGGGGATCAAAAATTATATTCAGGCCTTATGGTAGGTTAGTTCATGTGTTGGGTTCGATGGCAGCCTAGGCCAGTTCGTTACATGGATGATAGGTGTTAGGAAACCCATATCTCTTTCAAGTTGTCCACACAGTGATGCCTTAAGTGGAACCCCACTATATCACCTTCCTATCATATCACACTAAATGACCGGTCTCACTGCATTAATAGTCATGTGTTAGGGTACTCATTCATCCTACATTAGAAATTCAGGGAGATAAATGGCTGGCTGATAAGTGACAACATGCCCATCCCACTTTCAAGACCTCCTACCCAACGATGCATGTGTTTCTATATGCTACACCACCTACTTGTTGTTCCAAGTTTCTTTCCTAGTCCTATCATGTCACATGATACCCATTGAAGATGGCCCAGAGGCCTTATGGCCTGAAGACCTTTAATGACCTGGAGGCCCTATGGCCAGTAGGCTTAGTTATTTTGATCAAAATCCCAATTCAAGTGAATAGTACCACTACAGTAACATCAAAAATTATCCTCTGATCAGATTTGATCCTATGTTTCAGATACATTTATTCATAGTATAAACATTTTATATCTATGAATAATAAATAAGGGGATAAAAGAATTAAATGAAAATTTTATATATTTTTCAAATATAAGATAAACATTTTTGAATTATTCATAAATAAATTATAAAAAATTTATAATTTAAGCATAGATAAACATGAACAATTCAATTTTATCAAATATGAACCTTTCATATTATAATTTACATGGTTTTCATACATACACCTTTATATTTCAGAAATTTGTGACATTTATGAATACTTTTATTATCAAATAATTAAAACTTCATAAATTATGCAATCAGTTACATAAATCACACATTTTCCCAAATAATATTATAAATATTAAAATTTTATATTTAAATATATAATCTAATCATAAATTAAAATAATCATTTATTTGTTCACATTATTTTAACCATGTAATTAAAATTTATACCATTATCACATATACCATGTTTGTGAAGGTTTTTTAGAATTAAAAAATATATAATTTATATTATATATCATAAAAAATGATACAACACTTATCATAATCCATTATATGGTATTTGTAATGACCTAAAAAATTATAAATAAAAATCTATTTTTAAATGAATAAGTGCCTTATTTATGTAATGTAAATATAGAAAACACATGCACTACATTGGTTATATTGGATTATTTTAAGTTATATCCTATCAGATTTAAAAGACCATTAAGCATCATAATTATTGAAAATATAGTTGTTTAACGGTGATCATATAATTATTATATATTATGGGTTATGATAAAGTCCTATTCACATAGCCAAAAGAAGTGATGACCTCAACCAGTAGAATCATACCCTATGAAGCCCATTTATCAAAGCTTATAAGGGAGATAACATCCATGGGATTTTCCCTTGAACAATTTCAAGATGAGATTCAAGAAATAAATCATAAGTGAAACAATTTATAGGAGAAGTTCTAGCTCATCGAGATCAAAACACAAACCTTATTCATTGAACCACCCCAAGAAAATATCACTATTTCACACCTTACCCTTAGAGCATTCATTGGTGTAATAAATAACTTTGTATCTCGACCATAATAGTATGAATATATATATATATTCTTTTTCATTAAAATAATGAATATATTTATTCCTTATTGTTTTTTCTTTATAAATAATTAAGTAATGAGTTTGATAAAAAAAATTATATTTTAATATGACAAAACTCGAATTGTATTTTTGGGTAATATGCAATTTATATTAATAAATTACATTTTTTGAATTCATGAATATTTAAACTAAAATATATTTTAATAAAACATAATTATTAAATAGTATATATTAAATATAAATGATAGTATAATTTTATGAATTGAAAATGTAATTTTTATAAGGGTCGGAAAACTCTTATTGTTAAAAACCCTGTATTTTTTAATAAGTAGGGATTTTAATTTAAAATTTTAATTTATCAAAATTAGATAATTATTTTGATAAAATAAATATTATTTTTGGAATTTTCACATAAAAATCATCCAATGGTGAATTTTTCATAATTTTCCGAGATAGTTGAATTTTCAGGTAAAAATTAAATACGGTATAAATATATGGTATATATTGTGACATCATAATGACCCAAAAGTGATGTAATATGTGATATAAAAGGTATCCAAGACCAAATATATATTTAACCTTTGAAATAATTTATTTTTTAGGTTATTTTTATAATTTTATATACCCTTCATAAAACCTCTAAAACCTATATTATATTTTAAGGTTTTAAAATAAATTCTTTGTAAACATTACTCCCTTTCACATCACCAAGGGTATTATTTTAATGTGATCGGTTCATGGCCTTATAAAATAATGAAAACCAATCCTCTTTAGTGGAAATCATGGAAAACCCCATGGGAAGTTTTATGATTTTGATTATTGTATAGAGTCCAAAACCGAAGTTTGGAAAATAATAAAGAACTCCCCTCTCTTTTCACTACAAAAAAGACACTTCCCAATGGTTTTTTAGCATTTGGAGGTAGTTTAAACTACTTTTTAAATTATGCGAGATTCTTTCTAAAAGTGTCGGCTATTTTCGTGTCGAGAATCATTTTGTGGTGCTTTTTGGGATGAGGTTTTTTATTTCGCGGCGTTTCGTTTGGTGGCAATTTTTTTTATTTAAGTAATTTATTATTTATTTATTTATTTATTTATTTACTTATGTATTATTATTTACTTATAATTTATTTATTAATATTGCTTATTATTTCTCCTACATTACATGCATATTCCATGCATGTCATGCATAAATCTGGAAAATATATGCACTATGAGAGATTTGAACCCCTTCTTAAATAATGATATTAAATAGTAATAAGTAATTTATATATAATTAATATATAATAAAGAAGTAATAAATAAGTAATAAATTAATAAATAATAGATAATCGATAAATAATAAATAGATTATAAATAATTATTAAATAAATAATAAATATGTAATAAATAATAAATAATAAATAACTCAATAAATAACTAATAAATAAATAATACTTGAATAATAAATCATAAATCATAAATCATATATAAATATTAAATGAATAATAAATATTAAATAAATATTAATTAAATAAATAATATATAAATAATAAATAATAAATAAAATAATAATAAATAATAATAAATGATAATAAATGATAATAAATAAGAATAGATACATAATAAATACATAATAATTAAATATTTAATAAATAAATAAATAAATAAATAATCAATAAAAAATGACAATAAATGATAATAAATATTAAATAATAAATAATAGATAATAGATAAATAAATAATAAATAATAAATACTAGATAATAATAAATAAATATTAAATATTAAATAAATATTAAATAGCCCTTTGATAGTAAATTAATAATAAAAAATAAATCAATAAATAATACTAAATATTAAATTAAAAAAAATAATTGAATGAATAATTAATAATAAATAATAAAATAATAAAATAATAAATGAATATAAATATCTATAAATATATATACTTATAAAAAATTACATAAATATATATAAATACATATTTATATTACATTAATATATATAAACACACTCATATATATAATTTTATATTAATATAAATATATATATATATATAAACACAAGTAAATATAAATATCTATATATATATACATCTACACATAAGTGATAAATAAATATATAAACATAAATTTGTATAAATATTTACAAATGTATATAAAATTGATAATTATTTATTTTAAATGAAATGAAAAAAAATATATTTATTTTTATTTGGTTTATATGCTTGAAAATACATTTCTATGTAAATATGTATTTATATAAGTGATTTATTGTAAGTAAATATAAGAAAATATCCCTATATTTAATTATAAATAAAACTACATTGTGAAAAAAAATAAAATTTTAAAACCATAATATCAATATGAATGTAATCTGTTAGAATAAATTCATTCCCCATAGAAAAAAGGCAATAAGACCCTCTTAAAAGAGGCTAAAAATCCATAAAATGTTAAAAAAATTGGGGTACCCCGACTAAAAACTCAGTTTTGGAGGCCTTATGGGCCTTTTGGAGGGTTGAAAAATAAGAAAAATATTGTAAATCTTATTTCAGGCCTCTATAGCTTAGAGCTCATTGTAGGCTTCAATTTGATATGTGGTAGACCTCAAATGGACACCCAGATCAAAAGTTATGATTGTTTGAAGTTCAAGTTTGACTGCATACTTTTCTTGAAACTATAATAAATATTATTCAATTAATTATTACCAATTTTAAATATAATGGTGTTTTATTTCATTTCATAAGATTTTATTTGATGGGTTGTGGAGCAAAAATGGACTCCTGGATCAACAGTTATGGTCAATTGATGTTGAAATCTGATTTTCAACTTATTGCACATTTGTTTTAAGTTTTAAATTATTATTAACTAATAATTATAAATATTTATGAATTAACACATTATAATTAATTAAAATTATAAATAATAAACTATGTATGATAGTAAATAATAAATAATAAATAAATATTTTTTAAAGTTTTTTCCCTTTAATTTACAGGTGGTTTTTTAAAACTGCCTCTATTTCTTGATGGTATTTTAAAAAACTTCCGCAAAAAATGGATTTTTTTTAAAAAAAATAAAAAAAATATTCAAATTTTTTTTACCAATGGTTGTTAAAACTACTTCTAATTTTTTTTGGAAAACATTTAGCGGCGGTTTTTGAAACTGCCACAAAAAAACCACCGAGAAACGCTATTTTTTATAGTGTTTCCAATATAGACCGACCCATGTCCCCATTTCCCTTCACTCAAAATCCTTAGTGAATAACTATAATCTTACCATTGATCTCTAGATCCCTCCAAAGGTTCCCCCATGCTCTCAAGAATCTCCTTCCAAAATTTGGGAAACACACTCTGCAACACCCTGGGTTTTTTTAAAGAGAAAACTATGTTCGATAGCATATGCGATATATAATACTGAAACCAAACAAACAATGATTATTTAAATATGACCATTTTAACCTAGCCATTAAATTATTATATATGAATATTTTTAACTAAATTATGAAATATATATATATATATAAATTTCCCACTCAACGTAAATATATTTATAATTTTTTAGTAAATAATCACTCAATTTTTAGTAATATCATTTTATTCTTCAAAAATACATTTTCTTCAAAAAAAATTATTTATTTTTGTGAAAAATATAATAATTAATTTCTAGAACATTTAGAAAATTTATGTGATAAAATTAACATAATTTTTGAAATTAGCATATCAAAATTAATTTAGGGTGAAATATTTGGATTTTTAGGGAAATATTTTGTCTTTAGTGAATAGTGAAAATACCATTTTTTGTAAGACTTTCATTTAGTTTGGTAAATTAATTAATTTAAAATTATAATTATTATTTTAAATTTATTTTAAATTAACATAATTATAATTTAGTTATATTTAATCTAATTAATTACATTTAAATCATCTTTATACCAAATTTTAGTATTAGTTTATTTTAGGATTGAAAACGCATTTTTCTTAAAACTATTTCAAAATGAAAAATGTTTCTTCTTTTTAATTAATTAAAAATAACCACTATTGTGGAATTATTTAAATTATATATATGGACCATATATATATCATTTTGAATTAAAATTCATATAGTGAAGATTACTCGCTATATAGTTAAAGTAAAATCATCTTTTTCTTGAAAATGAATTTTTTAGAAAAAACCACTTTCCATCATGCTTGTGGGTTTTATTTTAAATTAAATTATTCAAAATCTATTAATTTATTTTGATAAAATATATTTAATATTTATAATAATCATATTTAATATTATGAAAATTTTCAACTTAATTTTTGGACAATATGAAAACTAACTATAGTCAATATTTCTTACCATGGTAAAAGTAAAATAGGTTGATTAAGGGTAAAAATAATTTAACAAGGACATGAAAAAAATTAACCCTTATAGTATGAATATTTATATTTTAAATATAATAATAATTATATATTTTTTTGTTTCTTTATTAATAATTATGAAATTATTTCGATCAAAATTATGTTTTGATACGATAAAATACAAATTATATTTTTATGAAATAAGCAATTTCAATTAAGACATTCCTTTTTGATGAACTCATAGATTTTAAAAATAATTTAGGCTTTAATAAAATAATACTAATAAATATTTTTTATTAAATTTAAATGATAATATAATTTTTATGAAGTCAAATGTAATTGTTATAAGGGTTTTAAAACAGTTATTGATAAAAAACTACATTTCCCAATATATTTTGATTATTTTTTTAAAAGTGAAAATTAAAATATTTATAAAATTATTTTTATAAAATAAATATTATTTTTTGAATAATTATGTATAAATTATCTGACATTAAATTTTTTATAATTTTCTAAGACAGATGAATTTTTTGGTAAAAAATAAATACAGTATAAATATATAATGTGTATTATATCATCATAGAAGCCCAGAAGTGATGTAATAAATGATATAAAGGGTATCCACTATAAATTATAAGTTTCCCCTTTAAAATAATTTGTTTTTAAAGTTATTTGATTAATTTTATAATGCCTTTACGAATCCTCCAATACCTATATTACATTTTACGGATTTAAAATCAATTTTTTATAAACATGACTCACTTCTAATTCACCTAGGGTAATATTTTAATGATTTAATAACTTTTATTTATAAAATAATGAAAATAAATCCTATTTTCCAAAAACAATGAGAAAAAACCATGGTAAGGTTTGTGGTTTAAATTATTTTATTTTATTTAGTCCAAAACCTAAGGTTGGGAAATAATAAAAACTCCCCTCTCTTTTCCTTTATAAACCCACCCAATATATCATTCCTCTTCACTAGGAAACCTTGGATCACATCATTACTATGTCCTCCCCTCTCTATATTCCTATCAATGTGCCCCCAATCTCTTAATAATCTCCTCCCAAAATTTGGGAATCACCCTTTCAAGGTAAGGTACCTCTCTCTCTTCTTTTCAATTCAAGAACCTTATTTGTATTTAGACTTTTAAATATCTTTTGGTTTTGTTTTCATAACCATATAAATATTCCTATAATATCAAATTTATTTCCTAATATTGATATTATCAGCTGTCCCTTTTCATTATAGTGTTTATCTAAGTCGTTACTATGCTGAAATTTAGTAAGGGATCCTCTCATTATTTTCTTTATTCAAGTATATTTTTCATTTTATACCTTTTATTTCCAATTCCTAATATTGGGATATATTTTTACACATCCCTATTACTTTACATTTTATTTCAAAATGATGATATACCCCTTTTTCCCTCATTAAACTATTTTATGAATCTTTAAGTATTGTTGATATGCTGTCGAATTTTCACTGTGATTTTTCCATGCCACACCTATTTATTGTGAATACCATCATTATGCACTCAAGTATATTCACATAGACATAATTATAATTATTTTATTGGGGAATTCCATGTATTTATTTCACACTCCTTGATCATGTAATTAAATATAATGAAATATGATCCTATGTTGAATGATCTATGTGGCACATGTATGCATGTACATGTTATGAAAGTGATGAATGTGCCCAGAATTATATAGCAACCCAATTCATTGGGTAATATATTAGTCTCATGATACATCATATATGTGATTATGGAGTGAACCTAATCTATGATGGTAATTGTTACACTATGTTATGATGTCTTGGTCGTGACCCTTGACCCATGTTTATGCTACCATGTTTAAAGTTGTCGATACATTTCCCATGTTGCCTTTATATTACCATTCTATATATTGACCCATTGTTCATGTTTATGATTATCACCCCTTTTATGTTCCATTTAAAATCCTATTTTTTAACATGTAATACTTTATTCATGTCATTCTTTTTTTATTCCATTACTGGGATTTATAATTCACCCCTTTTTATGTATGTCCCATGGTTATCCCATGTATTTTTAAGAGAGATGGAAAATTATGATCATGTTAGGTTATTTTTTCATAATACTGATGTACCCCTATTTTAAATTGTTATGTAATGTACCTAATCACCCAAATACACTAGAATTATTGATCTTTTGGGTTGTATATTATGTGTATTATTATTTAATAAATCATGAATTTATCTATAATAAAGACTATGGTTTGTTAGAGTCGATGTCCTAGAACAAACTGTTTGTACTTTTATTACATGAATATTTTATGTATTAAATATTATATTCAACATATTTTTACATATTTTTCATTTTTTTATGAATTTAATTTAATAATTTCTTATAGTATCTTTCTCATTGATAAAGTCATAGTATTTCTTCATTATGATGAGAACTTGAAGTGATATGACAATATTCTTAATATAGTTTTGCAGTTGGATAACATGCTATTATGATACACATATTATATAGAACTCCAAGTGTTATTACTCGTGATAATATGAGACTTATTCTCATGAAGTTCACACATAGTAATCTCCAAGACATGAGATTATGATAACAAACCTACCAATAAGAATTCCACATGCTTTAGTGTCATCAGATATTCCTATCTATGAGTGCGTGTAATGGTCCTTGGACTTTAATATTATCATTAATGGATGTCATGGCTCACACACTTAGATTTTCTAATGAAAATTTTCATTCTATATGATAGAGGGAAGTAGGGTATGTTGGGTGCATCATGAATGACATGTTATTGATAGATAATTCAAGGAAGGATTTGTCCCTTTCATCTTTATAGAAGTTGATATCTCATCATTTTTATTAAAATAGAATTGTCTCCCTAAATTCCATGGGAATGGTGTAACTAAGAGTTTATTTCATATAGTCAAAGGATGATGTATCAAACATATAGGTTGACGAAACTATCACCAAACCTACTTGATGAGATATTATGATAAAGGTATTACATTACACAATGAGCATTAGAATGTTGTTATCGTTGTTGAAAATTTAAGTTCTTTCTCTTGGGTGACTTGACCCATTACTAGACAATAATCTTGGACTTTAGGAAAGCCAACCTAATTCCAATGAGAAAGAATCCTAGAGGGTCACACACTAAAAGTGTCTTTTGGTCTCGATTAAATTCTATTTGAATTTAATTAATGTAATAAATATTATTCTCAATACAGAGGAATAATTTTATTCATGTTATATTGATCTCATAAATTAAATAAATATTTATTCACCAAATTGTGAATAAAATATATTTATTTATTTTAATAAATTTTTAATAAATATTTATTTAATATTTTATGAATAAAATATTTATTTAAGAGAATAAAATATTTATTCGAGTGTTCAAAAAAAGAAAGAGGATTTCGAATAGACTAAGACCATGTCCAATGATAAAATAATTATTTACAAGAGTATAAATATTATTTATCCATTTTGTGAATGTTGGAGCACCAAAAAATATTATTATTATTATTATGTGGCATGAGATTTCATTAATGGTTATAATTATATTTAATGGATGTTATGCAATTAAATTTTGTAACTGAAATCCTATCTCTATAAATAGATTGTTATGTCTATTGTGTAAATCATTCAAAACTAATTCCAAGTTTGGGAATAGATAACTATTTTGCACAATGAATTCTCTCTCGAATTCTCCTCGTCTCTCCCTCTTAAGAATGAGAAACCCAAGATATAATTTCTTCAAGAACAAAGAATATGCAATCAGTAATGAACAATGCAACACATTCTATTTCCCATATAATCACCTAGAGAATGAGTGGTGTTTCTTAGAGACCATTGAAGCATCTGTGGATCACCGCTAGAGGGATTCTACCCTTGGATCCTCATAAGTGAAATGAAGGCAATTCAAAATGGCCTTTTTGGATGATCAACAATCATCAACAATGAAAGTTCCTAATCCTAGATATTTATTTCTTTAGATATAAAATAAATTAATTATAAATTTTACATGCAAGATCCTCGCTCTTGGTTTTGAGCAATGATTATTAAAAGAAATTTTAATATATCTCCCTCAACCATAATTCTTCTGTTTCACCCAGAACCAACAAGTGGTATTAGGGGGGTCGAATTTAAATTTATAATTATTTATTTTATTGTTGATCTACATACAATCACAGTTATATTTTCATTTCATGTTATTCATTATTTAATCAGATTTGAATTAACATTTTATCAACATATTAATCATGTTCGTTCAACATTTCATTTTCTTAGAGACTTAAGAAAAAATGAATAATGAATGGATATTCCATCGAGAAGTTCCAAATCTTTGGCCGGTAAGTAGGGTTACATGGAATAGATCCAGAGCACATATCATATACCCATGTTCATTGTTCTGGATGTTTTGAGTAATTAAAAACACACATTGATTTTATTTCACACTGTGTGTTAACCGGGACAACCTGGCACACGAAAAGAGGATAAAGGGTGTTTAGTTGGCATATACACACCATATAATCTGGATGAGTTAACATACTAAATCCCCAAGCATGTGACTTGGATATATGGAAACTAAGGTATATGAAATGTAGCTGGATGTACACGCCATGTAGTCTCCCATTAATTGAAAAAATTAAAATTACATTAAATTTGAAAAATTGCAACATTAAAACCTTATTTTATTGATTAGAACATCGTTGTGTATTTGATAATTTAATAATGGTTATAAAGAATTTTAAATTATCAATTAATTTATTTTAATAAATATGTCATTAATGGTTCTTCCATTAATTTTACATGAATTATAAATTGATGGATATCTCCAATTAAGTTTGTATGATTGTTAAGATGAAAGAGAATTAATTAATTAATTTATTAATTAATACAAGCATGTTCATCTTAATAATAAAGAACAAATAAATAAATGAATTCTAGCCAGTTACTTATTTCTTATTCATTTCATGTACGATTGATCATGAGATTGACAAAGACCTATATATGTGTTTTCATTTATTTAATTAAATTTATTATATGGTTTTTCAATTATTTAATTTTCAATTAAAAGATAACTTATGATTCATCCCTCCCCCCATTATTATGTAAGACCTGCATATCCAAGGATATTTATGTAATTCCCTTTAACTAATCCTTTGGTTCCCCACACCTACGTGTGAGTAATAAATATTTTTAATTAGTGGAGCATCCCAAGGTGTGTGGAGATGATTCAAGATGGAACCATAATGGTGAAAAATCGGTGATACATAGGTGGACATGTAGAATATTATAACTCATGAAAAGTCCACCATAAAGAGTTATTTTCCCTAGGTCATACGTTGATTTAATGTCCTCTCATTAAATCAACCATTAGATAAGCTCATGATCGGGTCATTTAATTATTTATTTATTTTCTATATAATGAATTAAAATTATATTTATTGACACAAGACCATGATCACATAAATGAATTAATATGAAAAGATAGAATTTAAATAAAATTGATTATGCGTAAATTTTTTATCCAAACATGGTTAATTTATTAAGTAAACATCCACTTAGATATTAACAAGACATGTAAAGGATAAAATAAAATAAAAATTTATTCATAATAAAATAAAATCCCTTGATCTAATATTAAGTGAGATTGATCATTTCGTTACTTTATTACGAATAAAACTCAATAGAACTATGTGTTTGACCAACCCTTGTTGGGACACTTACTTTTCTAAGGGATTTCTTATGAAGGTTTCGGGTTGACTTAACCATTTTACATCAAGAGGATTATCCCTTTCTAGACTTGGGGTAATTTGGAGGCAAGTGTTTAGAAAATACATGTAGGGATTTCTAGATTGGGAAGTCTACTCAACGGATCAAGGAGTTGCAAGCCCGTAGTTGGAAAAAACTTTCCTACCTAAATACTATCAAAATAATTGACCAACCCTTGTTGGGTTGTACGAATGGGAATATGGATCCTTTCCACTATAATGTCCTAAAAACTAGACACTGAAATTTCAATGGTGAGGTCTATTGGGACTTGATAAAATAGTTGGAAATTTAACAAAATCAATTAATTTATTTTTTCTCACAAAATTTGTAATCAAGAAAAATACTAATAATATTATCTTTTAATTGTAGAATAAAATGATAATCCCTTCATCCAAACTATACTTGTGATAAATATTAGATAAAGACAATCTCCTCACTGGAAGTGACTTCCAAGAGTGGTTTAGATTCCTTTGGGTTATTTTACACCATGAAAGAAAATATTACATGCTAGAATCCTCAATGACTGATCCTCCTACTCAAGAGGCGGGTGATGAAGATTTCCTAGCCTACAGAAAGCATATGAACAACATGGTTGACATTAAATGTTTGATGCTTTCATCTATGTCTAGTGAACTCATGAAGTCTCACAAAAACAAAGATGCATATTCCATGCTTGATTACCTCTGTAGTCTTTACTAGGAGAGATCTAGATAGGAATAGTTTGATATTTCCAAGGATCTCTATCAAAGTAAGCTTAGAGAAGGTACCCCATATGGGCCTCACATAATAAACATCATTAGCTATATTGAGCACCTAGATTTTCTAGGGTTTAAACTCCCCAAATAACTGGGTACCAGTCTCATTTTGGAATCACTCCCTCAAAGCTTGTCTATTTTTTTTATTTTAATATGAACAACATTGAGAATTATCCTCCAGATCTTATTATCCCCCTTATCCATATATATAAAGATATAGAGTGTGAAAATACTTATGTCCTTATGATGAACAAATGGAAAGGTAAACTGAAGAGCTTTAATCCCAAAGGTTATTCATGACCTACCAAGAATAAGAAGATCAAAGGGGAAGCAAGGTAACTGGATGTCACCTATTTCACATGTGGCAAGAAGGGCCATTGGAAGAAAAAATACACCCAGCTAAAGAAGCAAGGGGGAAGCTTCAAGTGAATTTTTTATCAAGTGAAATTTAACTATTTCTACATATTTGGTATTAGATGTAGATTTTGGTGATCACATATGTATTCAAATACAGAAACCAAGTAGATTAAAAAACATTGACCAAGGGGAGGTAGATCTATGAGCATCCAACATAACTAAACTTGTTGTTGTAGCTATCGGGGACTACCACCTCACATTGATGATTGAAATGATCATGGTTTTAAAGGGTATTTATTATGTTCCTTCAGTTACCAAAAACATTATTTCTATATCCAAACTAGATACGGATGGATTCATTTTCAAATTTGGAAATTAATGTTTCTTTCTTTATAAAGATAAAATATTTTATTGTAAGTCACATTTACATAACGGTCTTTAAATGTTTTATTACATAAACCAAGTAATGGAAATCGATAATGAAGTAACTTTACATGAATCATACCACACCCAACTTTAGCATCACCCACTAGGTCATGTAAATGAAAAATTCTTGACAAAATTATATCAAGATTGATATTTAGATTCTTTCAAACTAAAACCACTAGGTTTATGTCACGCATGTTTACATGGAAAAATGACCAAATCTCCATTTATAGGGAAAGGTTAAAGGGCTAAAGAGATTCTTAAATTATTTCATACTGATGTGTATGGACCATTCCTTATTGAAGTAATAGGTTGGTAATCATACTTCATAATTTTTACTAATGATTTTAGTAGATATGGATATGTTTACTTAATGAGGTATAAGTCATATTTTTTTGATAAATTTATGGAATACAAGAATAAAGTTGAGAACTAGCTTGGTAAGAAGATTAAGAATCTTCAATCAGACCGTGGTGGATAATATATTAATCCAGACTTCATTGATTATATACAAGAGTTTGGGATCCTATCCCAACTCACTCCTCCTTACATGCCTCAGTGGAATGGTGTAAGATAAAGGAGGAACCACACCTTATTGGACATGGTGAGATCAATGATGAGTCATGTGAGTCATCCATTATCCTTTTGGGGATATACGTTATTAAAAGTAGCACACATACTAAACCAAGTACCAACTAAATTGATAAATGGTATTTCATGCGAATTTTGGAATGGAAGAAAAACCATGTTATCGAATTTACATGTGTGGGGAAGTAAAGCATTTGTTAAGTACTCTTTGGGTAACAAACTTTCACCCTGAGACACAAAGTGTGCCTTTATAGGATATATAACGACCCATACTTTACATACATTGTTATTAATTCAAAATTGAATCACACTTATTACAACATATAACAAAACCGGGAAAGGACCGTATAGGTATAGAGTCTTCAGAAACTGGGAAACATAAACAACTGGTTCATAAAGAATCTACTTTACCTCACACTTATTTCATCATATCTAGAGTCCCTTTTTGTAATATCCTACTTAATAACCTTCTTCCTAGCCTGGGGAAATAAAACATACAAAATGGTGAGCTCAAATGCTCAGTAAGGGTAAACAAAATAAATATCAATCACATCATATACATAAGAACATAACTTTTGGAAATCTTAACCTGTAAAAGAGATCATAATTTCATAACATGGGATAAATCATAGTAGTGAAATTTAATCCCAATAATCATAACATAAAACATGAAACTTTTTGGAATTAACACATAATCATAGAGAATCATTTCTTATTATTCAAGACTCATTGTCAAGACTATCTTAGTGGACAAATTCCATTTCTGAACCGAGTTCACTCCTTGTTTCAGTCCTGTTTCACTAAACCGGTTTAACCTATTGTTCTATCCATGTCTATCTCATGAGATATAAAATATTTACCCAATTCATTGGAGGGAGATATAGGTCTCACCCATCCCATAATGATACCATTCTTATGTGTGCCACAAAATCATAAACCATACATCATAGCATAACCCATGTAATAAAAATGGGAATCTTTAAACCACATGACATCATAAAACAATTCATCTAAGATAGAGGAATTTATAAAAATAATTCCATCACAACATAATCAAATAAATTTAATAATAGATATATAAACAGAACCCTTTATCATCTTAGATGGAAAATAATTTTGATAAAACACTTGAACTCCATTCTTGAGAAAAATATCCTTTCTACTTCAAAAACACTTTTCCTTTCTTAACATGTCATACAATTATAAACTAAAAGAAGTTGATTAAAAATAAACTTGAAAACTTGTAAAGGAAGCTTCTTGGAAATCATTTTTTAAAAATACATTCATGTCGTATAAGTTAAAAAAACATTCTTCTCGTACTTTTGTCGGAAAAGTCAAAAAGTACCTCGTACGAAAAACGACAAAAGATTCCTTTCATATATTTTACTAAAAACTCACCGAAGGGTAAAATTGGATTTAAAAAATTGTATGTGGATGGAAATAATATTACATGTTGAGTAAACATGGATGTGGATGATAAATTACACCCCAGTAAATTCCAAAGTATAAACAATCTCGGATAAAAATGAGATTGTGATATTTTCCCTTACCTTAGGTCTGATTTGCTTCGTAAGTGACTGAACCTCCTGTATAATGATTTAAATAATGTTATTGACTTATTCCAGAATCATAATTATTTTTATGATATCATATATGGTCATATTATTAGCTTCTTATTAGTAATATTTCATTACTACTTGTTATTCGGGTGTTTATTACTTTTTGTTCTTATGCGTGTTTTGTCGAATAAATTCTTATTTTTCTTTTTTTAGGTTATAGATACCTCATTTACATAATGGTATTAGTTTAATATATATCATATTCATTCATTCAATTCATTTATATAATCATTATGTAATGAATATCATGTAGAACGAGTCGCATCACATCGTGGAGACGGTATTCCATACGTACGCACGAGCGATGATATCATTCCCATGATCGTGGAATTGTATTGGAGTGTATGTATACTATTTCAGAATCAATATAACTTTAAAATAATCATATATAGTCATTATTTACACCATTATACCCATCCAAGTAAGGTGATGGTGGAAAATAGATTACACCACGGCGTGGAGACGGTATTCCGTACGTACGCACGCGCGATGATTTCATTTTCCATATGATGGATAGATGGTGAAATAGGGTTGTTTCATACTTATAATAACATATCAGTATATTATTGATACTGATGTTATTACTTCATAATGAAACAACTAAAGAATAATAAGTGGAAGAATAAATAAAGTTGAAAGAATTGGTAACGGACATTACCTCTTCTTTGAAGCGCCTCTTTGAGACCTCCTTTTAGGGCACTAAAATTGGTCTTTGAAGAAGACCAGGACCTCTAGGATGTTTCTAGGGAAGTGTAGAAGAGAATTTTTCAGGGTTTTTCCGAGCTTGAAGGCTCAAATTGGTGTGAGGAAGAGAGGGAGGAGGTGCCCTTTTATAAGGGAGGAGAGGGGCACCTTTGGAAAAACTAAAAATATTATTTTATTATAAAGCCATATTCGGTGTCAAATAGCTCCAAATTGATTTATTTATAAGTTAAGGTGGGTATGGGTAGAAATCCTCTCATCAAATAGAATTTGGAAAAGTTTAGTTTACTATTTTAACCTTATCATTTAGATTTAACATTAAGTTAGATAATTTTACTTTTACCGTGTCTTTTTGTGTTCTTACACTATAAGGTTAATAAACTTATTTTAACAAGACAAACAAACCCCAAGTTGTTTATTATTAATATATATAACCTTATCTAAGTCATTTGGCCGAACCTTATATTTTTAGGAATAAAATTACAATTAATAATATAATATTTGTTTTAAAAACTATTTTATGTCAATTTTGACACTATTTAGTAATTGATTTTTGTGAAAATCATAACAGAATGATTAGTTAGAACAAATTTAATGTCATATTAACATATAAAATTAGTTTAATTCATAAAAAGTCTCAAATTACATTTATTTGGGTATTTATAACATCAATTATGTCAATATTTCATTAATAAGATAATTACTGCATCATCTTTGTGTCATAAATAAATTAAATTATTTAATGTCTAAAAATTAAAAATAAAATACCATTATGTAGGAAATCTTTTTATCTTTCTAATGAATATTTATAGTTGAATTTATCTTATGTATAACACTATATTAAAAATGATTTACTTATTAAACTTTGATTTTAACTATTTTAACCCTTCTTTAAATAAATTAATAATAAATGTCCTAATCTAATCCAAGTGGGCCTAAATGGTCATATTTTATTCCTAAGGTTGTTTTTGGTAGAATTAAACTTATCCAATAGAATTAGGACATGTGTTAGGGTAATAATAATATCATTTTTACTCTTAATTACCCTATTTCTTTTTAACCGTGGTAAAAAAAAATAAAAAGTTATTATTCACCAAAAATTATTTTCATCTCATTGAATCACATTTTACTTACTGACATCAACCGTGTCTCTCAGATTTTTGAAATTCCACTCACAGAAGCGGTAAAATTAAGTTTTATGAAAAAATCAGTTTTTTTAACTACCACTTAGTGGTTTCACTATTCATCAAAAATTGAATGTTTTCAGAAAAATACCAAAATTTCACCCTAGGCTAATTTAGATATTCCAAATCCAAAAATGAAGTCAATTTTGAAAAATAAAATTTACAAAATTTCAAGAAGTGGTTATTACTATTCATAACGGCTAGTTTTAATAATATCATATCGTTGTTTAGTGAAACTCGGTATTGCCTACGACACAAGCTATTGAGGAAGGTCGCGATTGCGTGTAAAACAAGCCAAGCTAGTGTTGTGTGTAGTGAAATATTACTTTGATGATTTATAAAAACAAAATATTTCTCATAAAAGTCTCGGGTGTTACATTATACCCCCCTTAAAATGAATTTCGCCCTCAAAATTCGTCACTTTGTAACAAACAGATGAGGATACCTATCCCTCATCATATCCTCAAGCTCCCATGTAGCTTCTTCTAATTGGTGGTTCCTCCATAAAACTTTCACCAAGCGAGTGGTCTCGTTCCGTAGGACTTTTTCACTACGATCAAGAATCTCTATCGGTTGTTCTTCATAAGAAATATCTTGTTCCAGCAGTACAACTTCTAAGTTGAGTACATGTGAAGGATCAGGTATGTACTTTCTTAGGAGAGATACATGGAAAACATCATGAAATTGAGAGAGATTCGGTGGAAGCGCCAATCGGTAAGCTACCTTCCCAACACGATCCAGTATTTCGAAAGGACCGATATACCTAGGGCTCAACTTTCCCTTCTTTCCAAATCTTTTTACTCTCTTCCAAGGAGATATTCGTAAGAACACTTTATCACCAACTTCAAACTCTAGGTCTTTTCTTCGGTTGTCGGCATAACTTTTCTGTCGACTCTGCACTGCTCTTATGTGTTGTTGAATAGATCGGACCTTTTCTACCATCTCATCAACAATATCAGGTCCTAATAGCTTTCTTTCCCAAACTTTATCCCAGCAAGTTGGAGTCCTACATTTCTTTCCATAGAGAGCTTCATAAGGAGCCATCTGAATACTGGAGTGAAAGCTATTATTATAAGAAAATTCCACCAATGGTAGGTGTTGATCCCAACCACCTTTGAAATCCATATAGCAAGCTCTCAACATATCTTCTAGAGTTTGAATTGTTCTCTCAGATTGACCGTCTATCTGAGGATGATAAGCAGTGATGAAACTAAACTTTGTATCCAGAGTATGCTGAAGACTTCTCCAGAACATTGAGGTAAACCTCGGATCCCGATCAGATATAATAGAAATTGGTACTCCATGCAATCTTACCACTTCCTTTATATATATCCTGGAAAGTTGATCCAGAGAGAAATCCTCTCTAATAGCAATGATCTGTGAAGACTTTGTAAGACGATCAACTATGACCCAGATAGAATTATTGCCTTTGGATGTTTTAGGAAGTCCTGTGACAAAGTCCATAGTGATGTTTTCCCATTTCCATTCTGCTATGGGTAATGGTTGTAACATCCCCTTAGACTTCTGTCTCTCAGCTTTAACTTGCTAACAAAACAAGCATTAAGAGACATATTCAACAACATCTCTTTTCATGTCATCCCACCAGAAGTACTATTTCAGGTCCCTATACATCTTCGTGATTCCAGGATGAATGGAGAATGAAGAACTATGAGCCTCATCCAGAAGATCCTTCTTTAATTCAGGGATGGGAGGAAGACAAACCCGATTCCTGAACTTTATTATCCCATCACAATCAAGGTTGAATTCAGGAACATTTCTCACCTTCTTTTGTAACTCGACATATTCTTTTTGTGCCTCTTTAATCTTCACATGTATAGATGGTTGAACATTCATTTGAGAAAGATATGATTTTCCCCTTTCATTATAATTCAAAGATCTATCCTTTGTAAATCCATAAATATTGGATCTTTTGTGATCCTCATCATGGATAAACTGGCATGGTCTTGTCGACTTAATGCATCTTCCACCTTGTTTTCTTTACCAGGGTGGTAATGGATTGAGCAGTCTTAATCCTTAATCAGCTCCAACCATCTTCTTTGGCACATATTCATCTCCTTTTGTGTGAAAATATACTTTAAACTTTTATGATCAGTATAAATTTCATACCTTTCTCCATAAAGATAATGTCTGCAAATTCTTAATGCAAAGATTACCGCAGCTAACTGCAAATCATGAGTTGGGTAATTTTGCTCATGTATTTTCAACTGTCGTGAGGCATAAGCTATCACCGTATCATTTTTCATAAGAACACACCCCAATCCCTTCTTTGATGCATCACTGTAGATCACAAACCTTTCTCCACTACAAGGAAGTGTGAGTAAAGGTGCACTGGATAACCTTCTTTTCAACTCCTTGAAATTCTCTTCACATTCCACCGTCCAAACAAACTTAACTCCTTTCCGATTCAACTTGGTGAGTGGATTAGATAATTGTGAAAAATCTTTCACAAAATGTCAATAATATCCAGCCAAACCAAGAAAACTTCGGATCTCAGTTACTGTTGTTGGTCTCGACCATCTTTCGATAACCTCTGTTTTTGCGGGATCCACAGATATCCCCTCTTTTGAGATTATGTGACCCAAAAATGCAACTTTTTGATGCCAAAATTCACACTTGGTAAATTTGGAATAAAGATTCTCCTTTCTCAGGGTCTTCAATATAATTCTCAAGTGATCTTCATGTTCTTCCTTTCTCTTTGAATATACAAGAATATCATCTATAAAGACTACCACAAACTGATCAAGATAGTCTCTAAAGACTCTATTCATCATATCCACGAAGATAGCAGGGGCATTAGTAAGACCAAATGGAATCACTATAAATTCATAGTGTCCATACCTTGTACGGAAAGTCGCCTTTGGTATATCCTCCCTTTTGACCCTTAATTGATGATACCCTGAACGAAGATCAATCTTGGAAAAGTATTGAGCTCCACGTATTTGGTCAAATAAGTCATTAATGTGCGGGAGAGGATATTTTTTCTTGATAGTGATCTTGTTAAGTTCTCAATAATCAATGCAGAGTCTCATTGATCCATCTTTCTTCTTAACAAATAGAACAGGTGCTCCCCAAGGTGACGCACTAGGGAGTATGAACCCCTTATCAAGATTCTCTTGGAGTTGCTTCTTTAATTCCTGCAACTCAATTGGGGTCATTCTATAAGGTGCCTTTGAAATAGGTAAATCACCCGATACGAGTTCTACTGAAAACTCAACTTCACGATTTGGTGGAAGACCCGACAATTCCTCCAGAAAGACATCTTCAAACTCTCGTACAATGGGCATATTCTTAATCATGAGTTTCTCACCAACCATTTGAGATAAATTTTCCTTCATTTAGTGGAATCAAGACCCATAAGATGGAAGAAATTTCCACTTGAAGGTTATGTTCATCCTTGCATCGATATAAGATCATAGATTGATCTGGAATATGAAATGTGACTTCCCTTATTTGTAAATTGATATGAGCTCCATATAACGAAAGCCAATCCATGCCAAGAATCACATCAAATTCCACTATAGGAAGGATCACAAGATTTTCTGGAAGCACTTTCCCACAAACTTCAATCGAAGAAGAATTATAAACTTTTGATGCGACTGTTGTGCCATTAAGGGTTTTCACAGCTAACTCAACATCTAATTGTTGAGGTAATATGGTGATACCCTTAGAAAATTATTCAAAAATAAAGGAGTGGGTGGATCCAGAATCAAATAAAACATTTGCTACTTTATAGTGGATGGTAAGTGTACCTTTCACCACTTCGTTATCGTACTCCACATCACTGATAGAAATTGCATGTGACTTTCCTTTGTCTTTAGCCTTAAAAGTTTTTTGATGTCGACCATCATCATCAACCCTTGGATTTGGGCATTGATTGGCATAATGCCCCATCTCCTTTCACTTGAAACATTGAACTGTATTAGGTTCATTCTGTGTATCCTTTCCTTTGTTTGCATCATTAGACATCTTCTTCCCATCATTGCGGCATTCAAATGCCCAATGACCTTCCTTTCCACATTTGAAACATTTACTTGTCCCTTTAAGACAAATCCCTCCATGTTTCTTTCCACACTTTGAGCATAAGGGAAAACTCATCTTCTTTTCAGTGTGCTCTTTAGATTTTCCTTTGAATTCCATTTTCCTCTTCTTATCAAACCCATCTGACTGATGGGTTACTCCAATCTCCATCTTGACTTTGAGAGCACATCGAACGATTTCCTCATAGCTATTGAAGTCCCTGATGGCTAACGCCCTTCAAAGACTTGGTTTTAAGCCACTAAAGAATCGATCGATCTTACTCTTAGGTTGTATAATAAAACCAGAAGTGTACCTTGAAAGTATGGTAAAATTTGCTTCATAGGTACTAGCAGATTCATCATCCTTTTGCTTTAGTTCAAGAAACTCCTTATCCATCTTTGTTCGGAGAATACGAGGGAAGTACTTATTGAAAAATAAGTTCTTGAACTCGTCCCATTCCATGGACTCAATTTCATCTCTTGGCCTCGTATTCTTGATAAGATTCCACCATTGATCAGCATCACCTTCCAAACGATACACTGCTAAGATGACTTTATCATGTTCAGAACATTGAAGAACTGAAAATATATTTTCAGTTGTACTGATCCATTGTTCAGCAACTAAGGGATCAGTAGACCCGCTTAATGAGGGTGGACGCTGCCTCATGAAGGATTCAACAGAATGTTGCTCCTTCATTTTCTCATTTGGAAGTCCTGCATGATTCATAGCTTGAGAAAGTTGTGTGAGCATGGTTACACGATTTTGCATTCCAGCTCCCATAACATTTGGTTGCTCAGGGGGACAATCATTGCATTGCCCATTGCATTCCGCATTAACACGGTTCCTTCAGGTTCCAGCCATTGACTAAAACCAAGAAGAATAGTGTGAGAGGCAAAATCACGCTAGGGAAAACAACATAATAAAGGGGGAGTACCTTCAATATCTAGCATCTTAGGTTACCGTAATTCTAGTACTATAACCTATACTTATACTTAACCTTAGGGACATCCCTATACATACCTTAAAAATATCTATAGGGATCTCACTAAAGTTTTCGCATCCTAGTTTCCAAAGGATGACTAAACCTTTCCTCTGATACCAACTATAATGACCCATACTTTACATACATTGTTATTACTTCAGAATTGAAGCACACTTATTACAACATATAACAAAACCAGTAAAATACCGTATAGGTATAGAGTCTTTAGAAACTGGTAAATATAAATAACTGGTTCATAAAGCATCTACTTTTCCTCCCACATATTTCATCATATCTAGAGTCCCTTTTTGGAATATCCTACTTAATAACCTTCTTCCTGACCTAGGGAAATAAAACATACAAAAGGGTGAGCTCAAATGCTCAGTAAGGGTAAACAAAAGAAATATCAATCACATTATATACATAAGAACATAACTTTTGGAAATCTTAACCTGCAAAAGAGATCATAATTTCATAACATGGGATAAATCATAGTAGTGAAATGTAATCCCAATAATCATAACTTAAAACATGAAACTTTGTGTCATACACACATAATCATAGAGAATCATTTATTATTAGTCAAGACTCATTTCCAAGACTATCTTAGTGGACAAAGTCCATTTCTGAACCGAGTTCACTCCTCGTTTCAGTCTTGTTTCACTGAACCGGTTTAACCTGCCATTCCAGCCATGTCTATCTCATAAGATATAAAATCTTTACCCAATGCATTGGAGGGAGATATAGGTCCCACCCATCTCATAATGATACCATTCTTATGTGTGCCACAAAATCATAAACCATACATCATAGCATAACCCATGTAATAAAAATGGGAATCTTTAAACATCGTGACATCATAAAACAATTCATATAAGATAAAGGAATTTATAAAAATAATTCCATCACAACATAATCAAATCAATGTAATAATAGGGATATAAATATAACCCTTTATCATCTTATATGGAAAATAATTTTGATTAAACACTTGAACTCCATTCTTGAGTAAAATATCCTTTCTACTTCAAAAACACTTTTCCTTTCTTAACATGTCATACAATTCTAAACTAAAAGAAGTTGATTAAAAATAAACTTGAAAACTTGTAAAGGAAGCTTCTTGTAAATAATGTTTTAAAAATCCATTCATTACGTATAAGTTAAAAAAACATTCTTCTCGTACTTTTGTCGGAAAAGTCAAAAAGTACCTCGTACGAAAAACGACAAAAGATTCCTTTCATATCTTTTACTAAAAACTCACCGAAGGGTAAAATTGGATTTAAAAAATTGTAGGTGGATGGAAATAATATTACATGTTGAGGAAACATGGATGTGGATGATAAATTACACCCAAGTAAATTCCAAAGTATAAACAATCTCGGATAAAAATGAGATTGTGATATTTTCCCTAACCTTAGGTCCGATTTGCTTCGTAAGTGTCCGAACCTCATGTATAATGATTTAAATAATGTTATTGACTTATTCCAGAATCATACTTATTTTTATGATATCATATATGGTCATATTATTAGCTTCTTAATAGTAATATTTCATTACTACTTGTTATTCGGGTGTTCATTACTTTTTGTTCTTATTTGTGTTTTGTCGAATAAATTCTTATTTTTCTTTTTTTAGGTTATAGATACCTCATTTCCAGAATGGTATTAGTGTAATATATATCATATTCATTCATTCAATTCATTTATATAATCATTATTCAATGAATATCATGCAGAACGAGTCGCATCACATCGTGGAGACGGTATTCCGTACGTACGCACGAGCGATGATATCGTTACCATGATCGTGGAATTGTATTGGAGTGTATGTATACTATTTCAGAATCAATATCACTATACAATAATCATATATAGTCATTATTTACACCATTATACCCATACAAGTAAGGTGGTGGTGGAAAATAGATTACACCACGGCGTTGAGACGGTATTCCGTACGTACGCACGTGCGGTGATTTCATTTTCCGTAGGATGGGTAGATGGTGAAATAGGGTTGTTTAATACTTATAATAATATATAAGTATATTATTGATACTGATGTTATTACTTCATAATGAAAAAACTAAAGAAGAATAAGTGGAAGAAGAAATAAAGTTGAATGAATTGGTAACGGACATTACCTCTTCTTTGAAGCGCCTCTTTGAGACCTCCTTTTAGGGCAATAAAATTGTTCTTTTAAGAATACCCGGACCTCTAGGATGTTTCTAGTGAAGTGGAGAAGAGAATTTGGCAGGGTTTGGCCAAGCTTGAAGGCTCAAAGTGGTGTGAGGAAGGGAGGGAGGAGGTTCCCTTTTATAAGGGAGGAGAGGGGCACCTTTGGAAAAACTAAAAATATTATTTTATTATAAATCCATATTCGGTTTTAAATAGCTCAAAATTGATTTATTTCAAATATAATGTGGGGATGGGTCGAAATCCTCTCATAAAATTGAATTTGGACACGTTTAGTTTACTATTTTAACCTTATCATTTAGATTTAACTTTAAGTTAGATAATTTTACTTTTACCGTGTCTTTTTGTGTTCTTACACTATAAGGTTAATAAACTTATTATAACAAGCCAAACGAACCCCAAGTTGTTTATTATTAATATATATAACCTTATATAAGTCATTTGGCCAAACCTTAGATTTTTAGGAATAAAATAAAAATTAATAATATAATATTTGTTTTAAAAACTATTTTATGTCAATTTTGACACTATTTAGTAATTGATTTTGTGAAAATCATAACAGAATGATTAGTTAGAACAAATTTAATGTCATATTAACCTATAAAATTAGTTTAATTTATAAAAAGTATCAAATTACATTTATTTGGGTATTTATAACATCAATTATGTCAATATTTCATTAATAAGATAATTACTGCATCATCTTTGTGTCATAAATAAATTAAATTATTTAATGTATAAAAATTACAAATATAATACCATTATGTAGGAAATCTTTTTAGATTTCTAATGAATATTTATGGTCGAATTTATCTTATGTATAACCCTATATTAAAAATGATTTACTTATTAAACTTTGATTTTAACTATTTTAACCCTTCTTTAAATAAATTAATAATAAATGTCCTAATCTAATCCAAGTGGGCCTAAATGGTCATATTTTATTCCTAAGGTTGTTTTTGGTCGAATTAAACTTATCCAATATAATTATGACATGCATTAGGGTAATAATAATATCATTTTTACTCTTAATTACCCTATTTACTTTTAACCGTGGTAAAAAAAAGTAAAAAGATATTATTCACCAAAAATTATTTTCATCTCATTGAACCAAATTTAACTTACTGACATCAATAGTGTCTCTCAGATTTTTGAAATTCCACTCACAGAAGCGGTAAAATTAAGTTTTATGAAAAAATCAGTTTTTTTAACTACCACTTAGTGGTTTCACTATTCATCAAAAATTGAAAGTTTTCAGAAAAATACCAAAATTTCACCCTTGGCTAATTTCGATATTACGAATCCAAAAATGAAGTCAATTTTGAAAAATAAAATTTACAAAATTTTAAAAAGTGGTTATTATTATTCATAACGGCTAGTTTTAATAATATTTTAATAGCATATCGTTGTTTAGTGTAACTCGGTATTGCATTCGACGCAAGATATCGAGGAAGGTCATGATTGCGTGTAAAGAAATCCAATCTAGTGTTGTGTGTAGTGAAATGTTCCTTTGATGATTTATAAAAACAAAATATTTCTCATAAAAGTCTCGGGTGTTACAGGATACCTCAAGGAAACAAGAGGATATTACCTATACATCCCCTCATAAAAAAAAGGTTATAGTGGAAATACATGACATATTCTTTGAGAGGGAGGAAATCTCCACAAAATATAGTGTGAGTGATATAAACTTTGATGAAGTCAAGGATCATGGCACACAAGAGTTAGTACGGTATCAGATTCCACAAATCCACATGGGAGGAGAAACTATTCCAGAGACACAAGTACTTTGTAGGAGTGCAGGAGAGTTTAAAGAACCAGAATGTTATGGTTTTCTACTTACCAAGAATGGTGAATCATTATTAGTTTATAATAATGACCCTCTAACCTACAAGGAAATAGTAAGTGGAACAGATGTTTCTAAGTGGCAAGAATCCATGAATTCTGAAATGGATTCCATGTAACAAAACCAAGTCAGGATTTTGGTAGATCCTATAGTGGACGTAAATACCATTGGTTGAAAATGATTATTCATGAAGAAACTGGACATGGAAGGACAATTCAGTACCTATAAGGTGTGAATGGTTGCAAAAGGTTTTAAATAGCATCAAGGCATTGACTATGATGAAACCTTTTCACCAGTTGCAATGTTAAAATCCATAAAAATTCTACTTACCATATTAGCTTACCATGACTATGATATTTGGGAAATGGATTTCAAAATAGCATTCCTTAATAGGAACCTTCAAAAATATGTCTACATAACACAACATGAAGGGTTTGTGACTCAAAAAGATTCCAATAAGATATGCAAGTTACAAAAAACCATTTATGGATTAAAGCATGCATCCAGGACATGGAACATTCATTTTAATGGAGCCATAATAATATTTGGTTTTATAAAGAATGAATGTGATCCTTGTGTTTATAAATGTTTTAGTGGGAATGGAGTCATTTTCTTAATATTATATGATGATGACGTATTACTTATTAGAAATTAAATATCAGTCTTAGAGCCTATTAAGGAAAGGTTGAATAAATGATTTTCCATGAGATACTTGGTCAAGTAAATATATATTCTTGGGATTAAGATCCATCAAGATAGATCCAAGAGGTTTCTTAGCCTAAGTCAAAGTACATACATTGACATGATATCAAATATATTTAGTATAGAACAATCTAACATGAGATTGTTTCTAGTGTTCTGTGGCATTCATCTTTCCATGAAAATGTGCCCTCAGACCCATGAGTAAAGAAATAGAATGTCAAGGATTTTATACGCATTAGCAATTGGGTCAGTCATGTATGTTATACTATGTACTAGGATAGATATCACCTATGCATTAAGTGTGGTAGGAAGATATCAAGCTGATCCAGATGACCACCATTTGATGGTAGTCAAGATTATCCTTATGTATCTAAGGTTTACTAAGGATATGTTCCTGGTTTATGGAGGAGATGGGGAACTAGTCATTAGAGGATATGAAAATTCTAGTTTCCAAACCGATAAAGATGACATGAAGTTACAAACAGGATACATCTTTACTTTGAATGGAGGTGTTGTGAGCTGGAAGAGCGCAAAGAAGGTTGTGGTCACAGATTCTACAGCAGAGTCTGAGTATATTACAGCTTCTAAGGTAGCTAAAGAATCATTTTGGATGTGAAATTTTGTCCAAGATCTTTATGTGGTACCTAGAAGTAAATATCCCAATCACACTATTGTGATGTCTCTCACAAAAGAGCCAATGTCACATCAACGGATGAAGCACATACTTAAAAAGTATTATCTATTGAGAGAGTTTTCTCAGATAGGTGGGGTTACATTGAGCATCATTTCTATGAAAGACAACATGGAGGACCCCTTGAATAAATCCTTGACTTAAGAGAAACATGATTATCATGTGTGGTCTAGTGTATTAAAATTAATAGGTTGTTGGAACTAGTCCAAGTGGGATTTTGTTAGATTTGGTTTCCTAGAACCAATTGTTTTTACTTTGATTACATGAATATTTTAGGTATTAAATATTAAATTAAACATATTATTACATATTTTTCATTGTTATGCATGACTTTAATGTAATAATTACCTAGATTATTTGTCGTATTGATAAAGTCACAGTATTTCCCTACTATGATGAGAATTTTGAAGTGCTGTGAAAATATTATTAATATAGTTCTTCTGTTGGATAACATAATATGATGGGACACATAGTATATAGACTGTCAGGTGTGATTACTCATAAGTAGATGAGACTTCTTATCATGAAGTTCACACTTGGTAATATCCAAGATGAGATATTATGATAACAGACCTTTTAGTAGGAATTCTTCATGTTTTGGTGTCATTAGATACTCCTATTTGTGATCATGTGAAATGGTTATTAGACTTGAAGATTACCATTAATGCATGTCATGGTTCATGCACTTATATTTTCTAATTAAAATCATCATGCCATATGTTTGCAGGAAGTAAGGTACATTAGGTGCGTCATGAATAACATGTTATTAATGGCTAAGTCAAGGAATGATTTGACCCTTCCATATTTATGGAATTTGATATCCCACCCCTTTGATTGAAATAGAACCATCACCCTAAATTCCATGTCCATGGTGTAACAATGAGGTTCTTTTAGATAGTCAAAGAATGATGAATCGAGTATATAGGATGATGAAATTTTCATGCAACTTGCTTGATGAGATATTGTGATAAATGGATTATATTACACAGTGAGAACTCGTATGTGGTTGTCACCATTATGACTTTAAGTTCTTTCTCTTGGATTCATTAACCCATTTCTAGATAGTAATATTTGACTTAAATAAATCCCACCTAATTCCAATTAGAAAATTATCCTAGAGGGTCACACACTAAGTATTTCTACTAGTCTCAATTAAATTCTAATTGAATTTAATTAATGGAATAAATATTATTCTCAAGATATATGAATAATTTTATTCAAGTTATATTGATCACATAAATTAAATAAATATTTATTCACAATATTGTGAATAAAATATACTTATTTATTTTACTCCATATTTAATAAATATTTATTTACTATTTTGTGAACAAAATATTTATTTACGAGAATAAAATATTTATTCGGGTGTTCAATAAATGCAAGAGGAGTTCGAATGGACCAAGACCATGTCCAGTGATAAAATAAATATTTACAAGCTGGTAAATATTATTTATCCATTTTTCACAAGTTAGAGAACCACAAAATATTATAAATATTATTATTATTGTTATTACTATTATTATTATTATGTGTCATGAGTTTTCATTAATGGTTATAATAATATTTAATGGATGTTATGCAATTAAATTTTGTAATTGAAATCCCAACTCTATAAATAGACGGTTATGTCTATTGTGTAAAGCATTCGAAACCAATTCCAAGTTTGGTAATAGAGAATTTTTTCACACAACGAATTCTCTCTTTAATCCTCCTTATATATCTCTCTCAAGAAAGGGAAACCCAAAATATAATTTCTTTAAGACTGAAGAACAAGTGATCATTAACAAACAACGCAAGACATTCGATTTTCCACGCTAGCAACCAAAAAACAAGTGGCATTTCTCAAATACCATTGGAGAACGTGTAGATCACCACTAGAGGGATTCTATTATTGGATCCTTATAATCTCAATGAAGTAAATCCTAAAGGGAATTTTTGGATGATCAACAATCATCAATGAAGAAATTTCCTAATCCCAAGCATTTATTTATTTAGATATTAAATAAATTAATTATAAATTTGATGTGGAAGATCCTTGCTCTTGGTTTCAATAAATTATTATTAAAAGAAATTTTAATATATCTCCCTCCACAGCAACAATTCAACTGCGCCTAGAACCAACAAGGTTGGCATGCCCCCTAAAGGTAAGGGGTCCTCTCCTTATCCTCTTTATTCAAGTACAACCATTATGTTATGCCTTTTTCCCCAATTATTCATTTTATATTATATTCTTACATATACCTATTACTACCATTATGATGTCAAAGTGATGATATACCTCTTACACTCTCATTAATCCATCCCATGATTCATTATATACCCACGTTATTCTGCTGAAATTATCCTATGATTTTTTCATGTCAAACCTTTGTATTGTAAATACCATCACCATTTCCTCTTAGTGTTTTTTACCTAGAAATATATTTCCTTATTTTATTGGTAACTTATATGTATGTATTCTACACTCCTTAATCATGGTATTAAATGTAATGAAATATGATCCTATGTTGAATGATCAATGTTCCACACTTATGAATGTACATGATATTAAGGAGGCAGGTGTGCCCAGAATTATATAGCGCTCCAATGAATTGGGTACTTTTTTAGTCTCATGAGACATCATGTATGAGATTAGAGAGTAAACCTAATATATTATGAGACTTTTTCCACCATTTTATGATGTCTTGGTGGTTAGCCTTGACCTATGTTTATGATTTCAAATTTAATGTTGTTGCCAAATTCCCATGTTTCCTTTATGCTATCATGTTGTATCATGCCTCATTATTCAAGATTATGAATCTTACTCCTTTTATGTCCCATTGAAATTACTATTTACTAATATGTAATACTTTCATCATTTTATGCTTTTTTTATTCTCTTACCAGCCTTTATAAGTCACCTATTTCTTATTTATTCCCTTAAGTTATCTTGTGAAGTTTTAAATGAGCAATGGAATATTAGAATCATGTTAAGGAATTTTTCAATAATGTTATTGTATCCATGTATCAAGTTGATGTGCTATCTAAATAATCTCCCAAATTCACTAGGCTTCTCAATCTTCTGGGTTGTACTAAGAGTGATTTTATATAATAAATCATTAAATAAATTTTGATAAAGACAAGGGTTGTCATAGTTGGTATCAAAGAAAAGTCTAGTTATTTTTGGGATTAGGATTATAAAACATTAGAGAAATACTTAGAGATAATACTAAACATTTGAAGACATCCCTACTTTATTTTAAACTATAGATTAAATAGGATCCAATAAAATATATCTCTTTCTGGATACTACAAGTGGATCTAGCTCTACAATAGATGTACATAGGGGTAACAACCCCGAAAACACCGTATTGAGCTAGAATCAGTCAGGAATTGGTGCATGACAATAGGACTTTCTTTATACCTAGTTTTAAACTCCTAAGGAATATGATTTGGTAAATTCACAAGCTCATTATGAACTATTACTAAGGGAATAAAAATCCAATAATATTTTATAATAGGAAATAGATCATGGATAACTTAGATTGAAGAATTTAAATTCATAATTTTATGTTATTTTTGAGTTATCCCTTTATTGTTCATATTTTCTCATTTATGTGTTTAATAATTAAAAAAATCATCATCCCTAATTTTTCCTTTATTCTATTCAATGGATAGAAATAGGAGGAACTAAGTCAACAACCAATATGAGGGGAAATGTGATGATTTCCAAATCAAGATACCCATCCCGATGAGAGAAATAATTGTAAAATTCATAACTATACTTTATCAATTGACTCAAGTTATAAACCAAAACATGAATCTAGTGGAACTCTCAAATCCCCCTAAGAAAGAGAAAGTTGTAATTAATACCTTTAAGTGAAAAGGACTCTGAATTTCAGTGGATCTTCTGATCCATTAATTGTAGAAAAATGAAACAACAATATTGAAAAGATATTTATATCCTTTAATGCTTTGAGAAGGATAAGTTCATGATATCTATTTATTATATGGAAGGAAAAAATGATCAATGGTAGAATTTGTTCAGGAATACAGTGAACTATGAGGATATCGATGTGATAGAGTGGAATGAATTCTGAAAAAAAAAATTGATGAATATTTTTTCCACAATATTCAACTAAAAATGGAGAGGGACTTCTTTAGTATCAATAAAAATGTTGAAGAATATATTATGGCACATGGGGAAAACTTCACAATACTTTCACAATACTACCATGGATTTTTTATTACCCTCGAATTCAAATTTTATCACTTCTTTGGTGTACTGAATCCAAGTCTATGAAAAACCTTATCCATTTGGAGCTTTGACGGTTATGAAGAAATTATCTAATGATCCCTCAAAGTTTAAATGGAGATCAGAAAATATCAAGGGTCTCACAGAGATAAGAAGAAAAAATTAGAGTTTAATTATATCAGTAAGATGGAGAAATATAATGGTGGAAAGAAATATCAACACCCCACTTGTCAAAGGTGTGGGAAGAAGCACCCTGGAAATTTCCTGAAGGGGATTATGAAATGCTTTTTGTGTGGAAAGGAATGCCACCTAGCTAGAAAATGTTTATGGGAGAAACCCACAAATGTGATGGAATAAATGAATGTTCTTGTCAACCCTCATCCTATTTTCCAATTTTTCAACTACAAGGAACATGGACACTATGTGATTCAATGCACTAAGCCAAGCGTTGTTGATGAAAACCAATGATAGTAACCCCCAAGGCTTAGAGAGAAAGAGCACGCTTATTCCATCACAACTATAAAGGTGGATCCTAATAATAAATTCGTGATATGTATGCTAATTATTCATTCAAGAATAGAAAATGTACTTTTAAATTTTGGTTATATTAATTCTTTTGTATCTCAAAAGTTTACTATAACTATTCAAATACCACAAAAAATATAGAAGTAGAGCTATCAGTAAAAATAGTAAATGGGGAACTTATTTCATCCCAAGTACATAACTTCTCCCCTATCAAAATTTTTGGGATGAAATTACCAGAAATCCTTTCAGTACTCCCTTTAGTGTAATTTAATGAAATTGTGTATATGGATTGTCTTTCCATATATAGGTCCAACATATATTACTAAGAGAAGGAAATTATCCCCCGTATTATAAATCCCCCTCTGATTCTATACAAGTGAAAGGAGGAGGATGAATATTATTTAGTACCAACATCTCAATAATGAATATTATTTCCCTATGAACTAGAATATTTAGATCAAATGATTGAGTATAAGGAAAATATCATCCTTGAAGACATGCCCATTATTAGGGAATATGCTGTTGTGTTTCTTGAATAATTATTTGGTCTTCCTCCTAGCCAAAAGGTTAACTTTTCAATAAATATTATACATGTATATTTTCCAATATCCAAGACTCCATATATAATATATTTTTTTGAACTTGAGGAACTAAAGAAACAACTATAGGATAATATGGATAAAGGATCTATACGCCTAAGTGCTTAACTGTGGGCTATACCAGTCCTCTTCATCAGAAAAAATTATGGTTCAATGAGCCTCTACATTTATTATCATGATCTCAACAAGATCATAATAAAGAATAAGTATCATCTATCATGGATTTATTACTTGTTCGATCAGAAACATGGATCCAAACATTTCCCTAATATTTATCTTCAGTCGAGATACTATCAAGTAAAGGTGAAGAATGAGGACATCCCGAAGACTGCTTTTTATACAAGGTATGGGCAATATGAGTTCATAGTGATGCCATTTAGACTCACTAATATTCCAAAAATCTTTTTGGATTTGATGAATAGAGTATTTATATATCACCATTACAAATTTGTGGTAGTCTTTATTGATGGTATTCTTATCTACACTAAAATAAAGAAGGAACACAAGGAGCATTTTAATAATATATCGAAGACCTTGAAGAAGGAAAATATGTATGAAATTATAGTTAATATGAGTTATGTTTCAATAAAGTGACATTTATAGGGCATGTCATCACTAGAAAAGGGATATCTATAGATCCTTCAAAACAAAGACAATTTAAGGGTGCCCTAGACCAACCTCTATGATGAAAATACATAGTTTTTTTGTATTATATGGGTATTATCATTGATATGTGAAAAACTTATCATGATTATAAATCGCCCCTAATAAAAATAACTTGTAAAAGAGTCTAGTTTTTCTGGAATAATGAATGTGAGGAAAGTTTTAAAGAGCTAAATAAGAGGTTAATAACTGCACTTGTACTCACATTACCCACCAGTAGAGAAGTATTTGTAACTTATAGTGATGAATCCAAAAAAGGAATGGGTTTTGTACAGATGAAAAATGAAAAATTGATATCCTATGCCTCCTGCTAACTAAAGATCAATGAGAAGAACTACCCAAATCATGATCTAGAATTGGTTGTACTGATCTTTTCATTACATGTTTGGAAACATTATCTATATGGGATAAAGTTTTATATATATAGAGACCATAAAATATTAAAGTATATATTCACACAAAAATATATTAATATGTTCCAAAAAAGGTGGTTAGATCTGATCAAGGATTGTGATTTCTTAATCCATTACCATCATGTAAAAAAAACTGACAGATGATCTTAGTAGAAAGGATCGTGCAACTCTATCTATGATGGGGATTGAAAGGGATCAAATATTAATAAACATGAAAATTATATATATGGAAATAATAAAATTATATTCATAATACCATTCTTAAATGAATTCTCAACCATGAATTCTTGAAATAATCAAAGAGTCTTAGAAAAATGATGAGTTTCTACAAAAGAAGGTAGTGAATATTCTGGTATTCAAATTTTCTAAAGATGGATTTATAAAGTTTGGAACTTAGATATGTGTCCCATAAAAACTAGAACAGAATATGGAACTTCTAAATTATGCACATATCTCATAATTATATATTAATTAAGGAAAAACTAAGATTTATAGATATTTGAAGAAAAATATTTGGTGGTATAACATGGAGAGAGAGATTTCAGAATTCATATCTCAATGCCTGGTATACCAACAAGTCAAGGATAAATGATATAAGTCTAATGTTATGATGCAACCATTTCCTATTATAATATGGAAATGGGAAAACATAACCATGTATTTTTTCATAGGACTCCCCAAGACATCTAAAGGAAATAATGTTATATAGGTTGTAGTCGATTGCCTTAAAAATTCATCACCTTTCATTATTATTAAGGAAGATTTCTATCATGACCAAATCTTCAATATATATTTAAGAAAAGTTTTAATACTACATGGAGTTCCAATATCTATTGTATCTAATCAATATCTAAGGTTTACCTCAAGGTTTTGGGGAAGCCTTCAACAAACATTGAATATAGAATTTATATTCAATGTTGCTTATCACCCTTAGATGAATGTCCAATATGAAATGAATATTAAAAATATAGAGTATATTATAATATCATGTTAAATGTATTTACAAGGATGTTGGGATCAAAATATTCCCCTTGTGTAGTTCTCATATAACAATAGTTTCTATAATAGCATTCAAATGGAACCTTATGAGGCTATATATGGGAATAATTTTCAGACTCCAACATGCTAGGATGAATTTGGAGAGAATAATATTATGATACCTGATCTTTTCCAGTAGATGAAAAAAAAAATTCAAATTATTCAGCATCATTTGAAATCTGTACAAAGTTAGTAGAATAGTTATGCAGACAATCATTGAATAGACCTAGAGTTTTATGTTGGTGATAAAGTGTTACTTTATATATTTCTATGGAAGAAATTAATGAGGTTTTGAAAGAAAGTAAATATTATTCCATGATACATTATATCCTTTGAGATACTTGATTCACCAAAGTGATTGACTATCAACTAGAACTCCCACCTAACCTATCACAAGTACATGATGTGGTCCATGTGTCCCTCTTAAGAAAGTAAATATTATACCCCTTACATGTACTGAATCTTGAGGTTTTACTGTTGGAGAATGATCTTTCATATGAGGAGAAACCAGTGAAGATCTTATATCATAGAAACAAAGTTCTTTGAAATAAGACAACTCACTTGGTCAAGAACCACAAGTTTAAGGAAGCGATATAGGGACTGGAAGAGGCGATGAAATAGAAGTACCCTGATCTATTTTATTATATGAAATAAAAATTTCAAGGGTGAAATTTATGAAGGAGGGATAATTTATCAACTTGAACATATATAAATGAAATTTCTTTTTAAAATTAATAAGTGCCTTATTTATGTAATGTAAATATAGAAAACACATGCACTTCATTGGTTATATTGGGTCTTTAAAATTTATATCATATTAGATTAAAAAGACCATTAATCATCACAAACATTGATAATATAGTCATTTAATAGTGATCATATGATAAGTATATATTAAGGGTTATGATAAATTCCTATTGACATAGAAAAAAGAAGTGATGACCTTGACCATTGGGACCATACCCTTTAAAGCCCATTTATTGGAAATTTCAATGGAGATAGCATCTATGGAATTTTCCATTGACCAATCATAAGATTATATTCAATAACTAAACCTTGTGTTAAGATTTTTATGATATAAGTTCAAGATCATTGAGATCAGGTCCCAAACCATGATCACTAAACCACCCCAAGAAAATCTCATTGTCGCACACCTTATCCTTATAGCATTCACTAGTGTAATAAAGGACTATGTATCTTAAACCTAATAGTGTGTGTATATATATATATTCTTTTTAATAAAATAATTATTATATTTATTCATTATTTTTTTACTTTATAAATAATTAAGTAATGATTTTGATAAAAAATTATATGTTAATACGACAAAACTTGAATTGTATTTTTTTTGTAATATGAGATTTCAATTAAGACAATTTTTTATGAATTCATGAATATTTGAAATAAATTATATTTTAATAAAATATTATTATTGAATATTATATATTAAATATAAATGATAATATAATTTTACGAAGTGAAAATGCAATTTTTATAAGGGTCAAAAAACCGTTATTCTTAAAAACTAGTATTTTTTAATAAATAAGAATTTTAATTTAAAAGTGTAATTTCTCATATTTAGAGATATATTTTGATAAAATAAATATTATTTTTTTAATAATTATATTTAAATTATCCAATAGTGAATTTATCATAAGTTTTTGAGATAATCAAATTTTTATGTAAAAATTAAATACGTTATAAATATATGATAATTATTATGAAATCATAATGGCCCAAAAGTGATGTAATATGTTACATGAAAGGTATTAAAAACCAAATATATATTTCCCATTTAAAATTATTTGTTTTTAAGGTTATTTTTTTAATTTTATAAACCCTTTATGATTCCTCCAAAACCTATATTATATTTTAAGGTTTTAAAATAATTTTTTATAAGCATGACTCACTTATACATCACCAAGTTTATTATTTTAATGTTCTAGGTTAATTTCCTTATAATATAATAAAAACCACTCCTATTTGGTATAAACCATGGTCAACATCCATGGGAATTTTTGTGTTTTTTGTTACATTATTGTATAGATTCCAAAACCTATGTTTGGAAAATAATAATGAACTCCCCTCTATTTTCCAATATAAAAATTACCATGATCCCATTAGTCTTCAATAAAAATACATATATAATGAATATGCTATTACATTTCATATATATATCCCTCCCAATGTTCCACCAATCTCTCAAGAATCTCCTCTCAAGCTTTTGGAAACACCCTCTCAAGGTAAGGGATCCTCTCTTTCTCCTCTTTATTCAAGAACCTCTTTTATGTTAATGCCTTTTGTTTCCCAATTGTTCATGTTGGATTATGTTATTAAATATCCCTATTACTTCCCTTATTATTTAAATGTTATTATATACCCCTATCAGTCTCATTAATCCCTCCCATGATTCATTATGTACCCCTGTTATTCTGTCGAAATTATCCTGTGATTTTTATATGACAAACCTTTGTATTGTGATACCATCACCATTTTCACTCACGGTTATTAAAATATATATAAATATAATTATTTTATTGGTGAATTCCATGTATTTATTCCACAATCAATAATAATGGGATTAAATTTTATAAAATATAATCATATGTTGAATGATCTATGTGGCACACTTATGCGTGTACATGATATGAAAGAAATGGGTGCGCCCAGGATTTTATAGTGATCCAATGAATTGGGTAATTTTTTAGTCACATAAGACATCATGTATGGGATTAGGGAGTAAAAATAATCCATTATGGGACTTATTACATGATGTTTTTATGTCTTGGAGGTTATCCTTGACCTATGTTTATGATGTCATGTTTATTGTTATGTAAACATTCTCATGTTGCCTTTATGATATCATGTTGTATGACACCTCATTTTTCAAGAATATTATTCACACCCCTTTTATATCCCATTTAAATTCCTAATAACTAACATGTAATACTTTCATCATGTTATTCTTTTTTAATCCCCTTACTGGGCTTTATATCTCGCCCCTTTATTATGTATGTCCTCAGGTTATCTCATATAGTTTTAAATGAGCAATGGAATATTAAAATCATGTTAAGTAATTTTTCAATATTCTTTTGTATCTATGTATCAATTTGATGTTATAAATACCTAATATCTCAAATACACTTGTATTATCAATTTTATCGGTTGTAAAGTGTACTTTTATGTAATAAATCATTAAATAAAGTGTAATAAAGTTAAGGGTTATTATAGTATTGTGTCTGTAACGACCCGAAATTTTAAATAAATATTATTTCCTAATTTTATGTGTTATTTTATTTTATACTCAACAAAAATGTTTCATTTGATAACATGAGTATAATTAAAATGAGACTGTTGGGTTTTGACTGTTATTTGACCATTGGTCAATATGACCGCTGGAAACTAAACGTTTTGACTATTGTCTCTAAATACAAGCAATCTTGGTTAATTAATATAGAAAGAAGATTCGATGGCCTCACCCAGTTGTCTTGGACCGATCGAAGCCCATCTAACAGAACTTGGGAAGGAGGTAGCACCACTGGGCTTTGCTCTGGACCAAACCCAAGCTGAACTTCATCGTATAAAGCTAGAACGGGATCGCCTTCATGAGAAGTTCAAACTGATAGAAATTACTACTCGTGCGATGTTGGCCGAGCCTCCCTCGGATTCTCTCACCTTAGCACACCTTACACTTAGGTCCTATGCTGGTGTGATAACAGGCTATGTAAGGAGACCATAACTGTCTTGTGTAATCCTTTGTTTTAAATAAAAATTTCGATTTATTTTATGAATTTTCAAATGACCGGATAAATATAGTATGCATATTTTTGATGAATTTTAGAAAAAGGATATTTTAAATATGTTTATGTAAACCCAAAATAATTAAAAATTTGTAATGATTTTCAAAAAATGGTCTTCTACAATTATGTTCAGTACAAAATTTAGAGTCTAATAAGATCAACTTGATTTTTGATGAATAGTAAATTATGAATAGTGATTTTATGATTAGGATTAATAATGTGTCCAAATGGATTAGTAATCTCACTTAAAGAAAGTGTTAAAATAATCTAGGCACTTTGATTAAGTAATGTGATTCAATAAAATGGTTAAATAACGGTTTCATAAATTATTATTCAAGTATTAGTTTTTTCGGATGAATAGTGTTTTTAATTAAAATTTTAATTAAAAATATTTAGAAAATTATTTTTATAAAATGGACTTCATTTTTGAACTCAGAGCATCGATATTATGTTAAGGTAATTTTGGGGATTTTTCTGAAAAAAATAAATTTTCGATGAATAGTGTTTTTAATTAAAAATTTAATTAAAAATATTTAGAAAATTATTTTTATAAAATGGATTTCATTTTTGTAATCAGAGCGTTTATTTTTGGTTAAGGTGAAATTTTGGGATTATTCTGAGAAAGTTGAATTTTCGATGAATATTGAAAATATAGTTTTTAAGTTACGGGTGTTTGATGACATCATTAAATGATTTATTAAGTATATATTCAATATGGTCGAATTATGAATAGTAAGATAAGGTATGAGGTGTCCCAAGTGGCCAATACCATGGGAAAATACCATGGGCAAGCCCATGGTTTTTCCAAAACCACTAGTGAGGTGTCCCTTGGCCATTAATGCCTTGTCCCCTCACTTTCCCTATAAATACCCACCCTTTCCTCCTTTAGTTTTCACTCCCAACTCTCCCCCAACAAAGTTCTGGTCTCATTACCTCCCAAGGAGTCCTCCCAAGGTTCCCCCAAGCCCTCAAGGTCCAAACCTTTGAGTTTTAAGAGTTACGTTTTAAGGTAAGGGATCTGACCTCTCTCTTTCAATTCATGTAATCTCTTTTATGTCATTCCTTTTATGCTACATGTTCTTATGTTGGAGGATGTTCTTTTATATTCCTATTACTGCCCTTTTTATGTTCATATAATGAGATATCCCCTCTTACTCTCATTATTTCGTTTTATTAAGTTTTAAGTGGCGCTGTTAGGCTGCCGAAATTTTTGTAACGGATTCTTTCTCCCTTCTCATTTTTCAAGATCTATTTTCATGTAAAGTATTTCAAGTTCCTTTTTATTATGTTGGGGTATGATCTCTAAATTTAT
Organism: Viscum album; assembly: GCA_963277665.1. Taxonomy (NCBI): domain Eukaryota; kingdom Viridiplantae; phylum Streptophyta; class Magnoliopsida; order Santalales; family Viscaceae; genus Viscum; species Viscum album. The sequence continues at coordinate 1,150,907,420 of OY728140.1, forward strand.
CATACTGGTCTTTTATGATCATATGATGAGAGACCCCATTTTATCTATTCAATTCAGTATTTTGATGTTTTAAGTGGCGTCGTTAGGCTGCCGAATTTTTAAGTGGCTCTTCAACCTTCTCGTTTTGAAGTTCTACTTTCATGTCAATTCATTCAAGTTCCTTTTTGTTATGTTGGGGTATGATCTCTATATCTATCATACTGTACTCTAATGTTCATATGATGAGAGACCCCATTTGATCTCTTCAATTCAGTATTTTGAAGTTTTAAGTGGCGCCGTTAGGCTGCCGAATTGTTTAGGGGATTCTTTCACCCTTCTCATTATTTTCAAAGTTCTACTTTCATGTCAAGTCTTTCAAGTTCCTTTTTAATTATGTTGGGGCATTATCTATATATCTATCATACTGAACTCTTATTTTCACATGATGATAGACCCTATTTGATCTTTTCAAATCATTTTTTTTGAAGTTTAAGTAACGCCGTTAGGCTGCCGAATTTTTAAGTGGTTCTTCAACCTTCTCGTTTTGAAGTTCTACTTTCATGTCAATTCATTCAAGTTACTTTTTGTTATGTTGGGGTATGATCTCTATATCTATCATACTGGACTCTTATGTTCATATGATGAGAGACCCCATTTGATCTCTTCAATTCAGTATTTTGAAGTTTTAAGTGGCGCCGTTAGGCTGCCGAATTGTTTAGGGGATTCTTTCACCCTTCTCATTATTTTCAAAGTTCTACTTTCATGTCAAGTCTTTCAAGTTCCTTTTTAATTATGTTGGGGAATTATCTCTATATCTATCATACGGAACTCTTATTTTCACATGATGAGATACCCTATTTGATCTTTCCAAATCATTTTTGTTGAAGTTTAAGTAACGCCGTTAGGCTGCTGAATTTTTAAGTGGTTCTTCAACCTTCTCGTTTTGAAGTTCTACTTTCATGTCAATTCATTCAAGTTGCTTTTTGTTATGTTGGGGTATGATCTCTATATCTATCATACTGTAATCTTATTTTCATATGATGAGAGACCCCATTTGATCTCTTCAATTCAGTATTTTGAAGTTTTAAGTGGCGCCGTTAGGCTGCCGAATTGTTTAGGGGATTCTTTCACCCTTCTCATTATTTTCAAAGTTCTACTTTCATGTCAAGTCTTTCAAGTTCCTTTTTAATTATGTTGGGGCATTATCTCTATATCTATCATACTGAACTCTTATGTTCACATGATGAGAGACCCTATTTGATCTTTTCAAATCATTTTTGTTGAAGTTTAAGTAACGCCGTTAGGCTGCCGAACTTTCATAAGAGAAATCTAATTTTTGTCTTCCTTCCATGTTTTTCATTTCAAATGGTATGTCCTTGAACTTTCATTACCATGATCATGTATCATTCTTATTCTTTCCATATACTGTTTTATGGGTCATTTATGAATGTTTGACCCATTTTCTCTCTCTTTTAATGTCTTCTAAAACCTCGTAGCATAGCCGTTATGCTGCAGAATTTCCGTCTCAAAATGTCTCTCTCTTTTTCTAAAGTTCTTTTATATTATTAAGTGAATACTCAAAGCTCTTTCTTCTAAAGGGGTATTCACATATATACCAAAATGTTCTATTTTATATTCTGGAATTTACATACATGAGACCCACCTTCCTTTTCTGTGGGTTTTAAAGTGATGTAAAGATCATGTCTTTAAAGCAGTTTTTTTAAAACGTTATGATTATGAAATGAAACCCATTTATTTTATACTATATGGGTTATTTATGAAATTTTTTATGATGATATGTGTGGATCACATGATAATAAAGTCAAATTTAAGGGTGCGCCCTGATAGCGCTCCAATTCATTGGGTAATGATGTAACCACTCGAGATTACAATTTTCACGATACCTTGGTGAATAACCTTGGTAATTTTCAAATGACACCTTGGGGATGGACCTTGGTGATATGTTCATTATTGTCTATGTAAAATTATGTAGCCACATCTTCAAGTTATGAAAATGTTATTTTTATTATGATATGCCTCATGATTTCATTCTCATGCCTTAAAGTTCTTTTCATGACCTTATTGAAGTATCTCAAGTTCACATGTAAAATGTTTCTCTTGTTTCCCTTACTGCGCTTTTTTCTCACCCTTTCTTTTGATGTATGTCCCCAGGTTATGTGATGCAGTAATGAACCTAGGATGAACATGAGGAGAAACCATTCAAGTGTTTAAGAAGAATGTTTTTTTTTGTTTTATTTTTTAAGTTCCTGGTTTCCAAGACACTAAACCTTAAAGATCCTCGGTTTTGTAAAATGTAATGGATGTTTTATGTGATAAAAAGGCGGGATGCTATAGTTGGTATCAAAGGATGGTTTAGTTATTTGTGGAAATTAGGATATTAAAACTCTAGGAAGAACCCTATATAAAAGTTTAAATATAGGAAATCTTCCTGGTATTTTGGTGAGTATTGAGTAAGGGGTTGCCAAGCAAATACATCCCTGTCTGGATACGAGTAGGTAGAGGTGGCTCTGGCACAGATGTATAGAGTGGTAAAACCTGAAAACACTGCTTTGAGCTAGACTCGAACGGGAACTGGTACACGACAACGGGCCTTGCTGCACTCTTGGTTACGACACTCCCGGGGGATATGCTTTGGTAAATTCATAAGCTTGGTATGAACCATTGTTAAAGGAACAAAGATAAAATAAAATAAAGATCCACATAAGAATATATGATCATGGATAACCTAGATGGGAACCTAGGGGATCACAAGTTAGGGTATACTTTGCTTCTACAAGTTATCCTTATATGCTTTAAGTTCCTTTTCATGATTATTGGTTAAGTATTTAAGCCTCTAATTATACTTTCTCTTCTTAGTTAATGGTGGGAAATGGAATAACGTGTCCCAATAACCAATGTGATAGGAAATGCGACAATTTCGGTATTAATATGACAGAGATGATTAGGGGATTAAAAGATGATTATTATTTTAGAATACGTTCACTATTTTGGGGACCCTATATGATCGAGGTAAATAGATTACTATAGTATTTTCATTGAGGAGTAAGGTTGACTTATATTTTGAAGAATTGATGAATTTAAGGTGGACTTATAATAATTTAGGTTACTTATGGGAATGATTAACCTATCTTGGGTAAAATATGTTTAGGTTAGCTACTTTTTTTATAAGATGTTAGGAGTGGTTGATGTTGTCTGGAGATGAACAATGAAGTTGTTTTGGAATACTATGTTATCAAATCCTTCTTGTATTTGGGTTTCAATTTTAGTTTGGTTTATTTTGAGGAATTTTAAGGACCGTTATTTATCGAATGGTCTATGATGAACTTTGGGTAGTACCATGGAACTTTGTAGATTTAAAAGTAGTTTCCATTCCTATGGGATTCTTTCTTTTTGAAGAGTTGTTTTACCTTAACCTTTCTGTTTTTTGGGATAATGTTTAATGATAGAAGAAATAGATAGTTAATCTTTTGTAGATTATGTGATTCTCTAGAAGATGATTCTTGTGCTTTTATGAGACCAAGTGTTTTTGAAGTCTCATCATTTGGAGAAAAGATTAGTGTTGGTAGGTACTTATTAAAGGATGAAACTCTACTTGAAGGTAGGTATATTTTCTTATGTTTTTGTTCTATGTAGTAAATAAATTCCTCAAAATTATGAAAAGAAACATAAAACAAAAATGTTGTTGGTTTACGTTTCCTACTAGGTAATCAAAGACCGTTTACACACATCATAAGTTTGGGATTTTCTTATGGTTAACTTTCTCCTAATCATGTTCTCTATCACTCTCCCTCAGAACTTGACCCTTGGTTTTCTCCTCCATGTCCATGTTTTCCTACATGGAATCCTAGTGTGGGTTAACTCGGGTGACCTTTATACTTCCCTTTCTTTATTTTAAAGTAATAGTCTTACTGACTCCTTTTCCGATGTGGGACTTTCAATGAAATTTCAAAACCCAATTTTAAAAAATTGCGAGGACGCAATTTCTTAAGGGGGGAAGATTGTAACGACCCGAAATTTTAAATAAATATTATTTCCTAATTTTATGTGTTATTTTATTTTATACTCAACAAAAATGTTTCATTTGATAACATGAGTATAATTAAAATGAGACTATTGGGTTTTGACTGTTATTTGACCATTGGTCAATATGACCACTGGAAACTAAACGTTTTGACTATTGTCTCTAAATACAAGCAATCTTGGTTAATTAATATAGAAAGAAGATTCGATGGCCTCACCCAGTAGTCTTGGACCGATCGAAGCCCATCTAACAGAACTTGGGAAGGAGGTAGCACCACTGGGCTTTACTCTAGACCAAACCCAAGCTGAACTTCATCGTATAAAGCTAGAACGGGATCGCCTTCATGAGAAGTTCAAACTGATAGAAATTACTACTCGTGCGATGTTGGCCGAGCCTCCCTCGGATTCTCTCACCTTAGCACACCTTACACTTAGGTCCTATGCTGGTGTGATAAGAGGCTATGTAAGGAGACCGTAACTGTCTTGTGTAATCCTTTGTTTTAAATAAAATTTTCGATTTCTTTTATGAATTTTCAAATGACCGGATAAATATAGTATGCATATTTTTGATGAATTTTAGAAAAATTATATTTTAAATATGTTTATGTAAACCCTAAATAATTAAAAATGTGTAATGATTTTCAAAAAATGGTCTTCTACAATTATGTTCAGTACGAAATTTAGAGTCTAATAAGATCAACTTGATTTTTTGATGAATAGTAAATTATGAATAGTGATTTTATGATTAGGATTAAGAATGTGTCCAAATGGATTAGTAATCTCACTTAAAGAAAGTGTTAAAATAATCTAGGCACTTTGATTAAGTAATGTGATTCAATAAAATGGTTAAATAACGGTTTCATAAATTATTATTCAAGTATTAGTTTTTTCAGATGAATAGTGTTTTTAATTAAAATTTTAATTAAAAATATTTAGAAAATTATTTTTATAAAATGGACTTCATTTTTGAACTCAGAGCATCGATATTATGTTAAGGTAATTTTTGGGGATTTTTCTGAAAAAAATAAATTTTCGATGAATAGTGTTTTTAATTAAAAATTTAATTAAAAATATTTAGAAAATTATTTTTATAAAATGGATTTCATTTTTGTAATCAGAGCGTTGATTTTTGGTTAAGGTGAAATTTTGGGATTATTCTGAGAAAGTTCAATTTTCGATGAATAGTGAAAATATAGTTTTTAAGTTACGGGTGTTTAATGACATCATTAAATGATGTATTAAGTATATATTCAATATGGTCGAATTATGAATAGTAAGATAAGGTATGAGGTGTCCCAAGTGGCCAATACCATGGGCAAATACCATGGGAAAGCCCATGGTTTTGCCAAAACCACTAGTGAGGTGTCCCTTGGCCATTAATGCTTTGTCCCCTCATTTTCCCTATAAATACCCACCCTTTCCTCCTTTAGTTTTCACTCCCAACTCTCCCCCAACGAAGTTATGGTCTCATTACCTCCCAAGGAGTCCTCCCAAGTTTCCCCCAAGCCCTCAAGGTCCAAACCTTTGAGTTTTAAGAGTTACGTTTTAAGGTAAGGGATCTGACCTCTCTCTTTCAATTCATGTAATCTCTTTTATGTCATTCCTTTTATTCTACATGTTCTTATGTTGGAGGATGTTCTTTTATACTCCTCTTACTGCCCTTTTTATGTTCATATAATGAGAGATCCCATCTTACTCTCATTATTTCGTTTTATTAAGTTTTAAGTGGCGCCGTTAGGCTGCCGAAATGTTTGTAACGGATTCTTTATCCCTTCTCATTTTTCAAGATCTATTTTCATGTAAAGTATTTCAAGTTCCTTTTTATTATGTTGGGGTATGATCTCTAAATTTATCATACTGATCTTTTATGATCATATGATGAGAGACCCCATTTGATCTCTTCAATTCAGTATTTTGATGTTTTAAGTGGCGTCATTAGGATGCCGAATTTTTAAGTGGTTCTTCAACCTTCTCGTTTTGAAGTTCTACTTTCATGTCAATTCATTCAAGTTCCTTTTTGTTATGTTGGGGTATTATATATATATCTATCATACTGGACTCTTATGTTCATATGATGAGAGACCCCATTTTATCTCTTCAATTCAGTATTTTGAAGTTTTAAGTGGCGCTGTTAGGCTGCCGAATTGTTTAGGGGATTCTTTCACCCTTCTCATTATTTTCAAAGTTCTACTTTCATGTCAAGTCTTTCAAGTTCCTTTTTAATTATGTTGGGGAATTATCTCTATATCTATCATACTGAACTCTTATGTTCACATGATGAGAGACCCTATTTGATCTTTTCAAATCATTTTTGTTGAAGTTTAAGTAACGGCGTTAGGCTGCCGAATTTTTAAGTGGTTCTTCAACCTTATCGTTTTGAAGTTCTACTTTCATGTCAATTCATTCAAGTTCCTTTTTGTTATGTTGGGGTATGATCTCTATATCTATCATACTGGACTCTTATGTTCATATGGTTAGAGACCCCATTTGATCTCTTCAATTCAGTATTTTGAAGTTTTAAGTGGCGCCGTTAGGCTGCCGAATTGTTTAGGGGATTCTTTCACCCTTCTCATTATTTTCAAAGTTCTACTTTCATGTCAAGTCTTTCAAGTTCCTTTTTAGTTATGTTGGGGCATTATCTCTATATCTATCATTCTGAACTCTTATGTTCACATGATTAGATACCCTATTTTATATTTTCAAATCATTTTTGTTGAAGTTTAAGTAACGTCGTTAGGCTGCCGAATTTTTAAGTGGTTCTTCAACCTTCTCGTTTTGAAGTTCTACTTTCATGTCAATTCATTCAAGTTCCTTTTTGTTATGTTGGGGTATGATCTCTATATCTATCATACTGGACTCTTATGTTCATATGATGAGATACCCCATTTGATCTCTTCAATTCAATATTTTGAAGTTTTAAGTGGCGTCGTTAGGCTGCCGAATTGTTTAGGGGATTCTTTCACCCTTCTCATTATTTTCAAAGTTCTACTTTCATGTCAAGTCTTTCAAGTTCCTTTTTAATTATGTTGGGGCATTATCTCTATATCTATCATGCTTAACTCTTATGTTCACATGATGAGAGACCCTATTTGATCTTTTCAAATCATTTTTGTTGAAGTTTAAGTAACACCGTTAGGCTGTCGAACTTTCATAAGAGAAATCTAATTTTTGTCTTCCTTCCATGTTTTTTTATTTCAAATGGTATGTCCTTGAAATTTCATTACCATGATCATGTATCCTTCTTATTCTTTCCATATACTGTTTTATGGGTCATTTATGATTGTTTGACCCATTTTCCCTCTCTTTTAATGTCTTCTAAAACCTCGTAACATAGCCGTTATGCTGCAGAATTTCCGTCTCAAAATGTCTCTCTCTTTTTCTAAAGTTCTTTTATATTATTAAGTGAATACTCAAAGCTCTTTATTATAAAGGGGTATTCACATATATACCAAAATGTTCTATTTTATATTCTTGGATTTACATACATGAGACCCACCTTCCTTTTCTGTGGGTTTTAAAGTGATGTAAATATCATGTCTTTAAAGCAGTTTTTTTAAAACGTTATGATTATGAAATGAAACCCATTTATTTTATACTATATGGGTTATTTATGAAATGTTTGATGATGATATATGTGGCTCACATGATAATAAATTCAAATTTAAGGGTGCGCCCTGATAGCGCTCCAATGCATTGGGTAATGATGTAACCACTAGAGATTACAATTTTCACGATACCTTGGTGAATAACCTTGGTAATTTTCAAATGACACCTTGGGGATGGACCTTGGTGATATGTTCATGATTGTCTATGTAAAATGATGTAGCCACATCTTCAAGTTATGAAAATGTTATTTTTATTATGATATGCCTCATGATTTCATTCTCATGCCTTAAAGTTCTTTTCATGACCTTATTGAAGTATCTCAAGTTCACATGTAAAATGTTTCTCTTGTTTCCCTTACTGCGCTTTTTGCTCACCCTTTCTTTTAATGTATGTCCCCAGGTTATGTGATGCAGTAATGAACCTAGGATGAACATGAGGAGAAACCATTCAAGTGTTTAAGAATAATGTTTTTTTTGTTTCATGTTTTAAGTTCCTGGTTTCCAAGACACTAAACCTTAAAGATCCTCGGTTTTGTAAAATGTAATGAATGTTTTATGTGATAAAAAGGCAGGATGCTATAGTGTCCTAAAACTAAGAATCATGGATTATGATTGAGAGTGGAGCATTATCAATCACATTCAATGAAAGTTAAACACAACCCATGATATCACCTTCAAAATTTGGGGAATCATATCATATTGTATCACTCATATCAAAAAGACAACACGACACTCTATTTTGCAGCAGGCATTCAGGGCTCTTTTGGCCATGAAACCTTATATCATATATTATGATATAGTGAAAAAAAATGAATTACACTACCTATTAATATATCATATATTGTACAAGGTGTTCATATCGCAAATTACAATATCATATATCATATGACTGGACACAGAACAAAATGTATATCATTTCTTATGATATCCCATATCATAAAAGAATCCATGGTTAAAAATATATATCGTATTCAATGATAATAATTATGATATAATTATTTTCAATTTTAAATATGATTTCAAGAATAAAAAATCATGGTAAAACTATAATACCACTATTGGGTTTATAAGAATCTAATAGAACTTATTAAACATATCTAAAGACTATATAAACATTAAAACCAATATCACCATGATATTAAAAAATGAAATCATGTATAAATAAAATGAAGAACATATACATTCTTCCAAAGATGTTTTTTGATGTTGAATTAAATCATATTCTTGATGAATATCCCTAGAAACAACCATTGGGTTCCTTCCTCCATGGTGTATCCATGAGACTACTAAATCACCCAATGTTCAGATAGAACCATCATCGTAGCCATGATATGTTAGTATATCTTAGGGAAAAGTAAGGTGTAAAAGAGATTTGGGTAGAATCAAAAAAATAAGCAGTCACTCAAGGCAACACCATCATAATGGATATGCCCTATTTATATAGGACTTGTGACACTCCTGAGACTTCCCTGGCATTTACTTGAACAGTACATAACATTTGATTAATTTAATTCATTTACAATGTTTTTAACTATTCATATATACACAAAACATTTAAGTGTTTTTTATCTCCCATAAATTTCACAATATGAAATGTAAACAGTTGATGATAGCCATATATGGAATATTCTCGAACATAATACTTAGCATTCGACTATTATTAATAAATCGTAAAACATCATATGAATCATGAAATATGATTCAAATTATCATAACATTTATGATGGTTATAAGATATAGTCATATCATACAATTCAATTTCTCTAAATTAGTGGAATGATATCATATATCACCCATTTACGATATACCTAAAATGAAAGCATGTGATATGCCTTAAGTTTTGAGTATGTCATATTATATGATATAATTATATTGTATATTATGATATAATCTATAATAAATAAAATTTATGAATAAATTAGAACATATTTACATCAATGTTCACCTGGCAGTTTCTATAGATACAAAATGTTGGTGGTGGCAGAAATGCATGATACGGTTATCTGACAGGGTATTAGAGTGAATGATCTTAATCTTTTATCTATGTAGTATTTTTTAGAGAGGAATTGAGGCATAAAACCATATTTTTATACATGATATATGCATGGTTTTTTTAAAAGAATGAATCCATACAAACTTATGTTTATCCTTGGTATATGCACTAGATATTTGAGGATGCATCAAATAATATGACCCTACTTTCCTATTTCATTGTATGATATGTCCATAGAGTTATTGAGTCATATAACCCTATGTTTCTCCTTTGTCTATGAATAGATTTTTAAAATTGGTATTAATACATACAAGCCTATGTTTCATCTTGTTCTACACACAGGTTTTTTAGAGAGGCATAAAGGAATACAATCCAATGTTTCTCCATGTTTTATACATGAGATGTCTGGAGAGACATCGAGTCATATGAAACAACTTTCCTTGGCCTATGTATGTAATTTCCATAGAGGAATCAAGACATATGACCTTACACATTGATCTATGTACTGAGTTCCCTACTAGGCAATAAGTCATATGATTTAGAATATTAACATATGATATTTGGTGTCATATTAATGCGGGGACTTTGAATCAACATAATAGGGAGATGTTTGTTAACATATATAGGTCGTTGAAACATAAGATTATTATTTATATCTATTAAATGATAATGAATTACTTAAAGTAAAGATTCTGGGATATAGTAGAAGCAGCCGATCTCATGGACAATAATGGTTTTCATCATATTCTTTAGATTTCTCAGTAGAAATTATTGAATGAAAAACCAAAAATACAAGAGAGAGGGTATTTCATAAATAATTTGTATAATTGGGAATTACATCAGCTTGTAATTATTATTTTTCAAATTGGTTGACCTATTATTATCATACAATCATTGTCTCAAAGGATTCAAATGCAAAATCTATCTAGTGGTATCCACATGTGGTCCACAAAACTCATAGCATAATTAAAGAATATCTAGGTTCTAGCATTGATGATTATAACCGCTTACCAAACATAATAATTTACATAAAAGATAAAAAAGAACCTGATGGTTCAAGGAGGTTGTTAGGACCAATAGGGGCCTGTATACCCTGAGAGGGGGGGTGAATCAGGGTATGGATATTCTCTTTCAAAATTCTTCCTGCCCCACTGGATCTTGACCTCTTTGTTACAAGGGTCACTTTTTTTGCACTTGTGTGTATGTTATAATCACTTAATTTATTCTTTATCTGATGATGATGCTTTAAATGCAATGTAGGAAAATAAACAGGCAGACGTAGATATTTTTACTTGGTTTACCCTTACTGGGCTACGTCCAAGGAGCATACGCCGACAAGTTTCTGGTCGTACCAAATTCCACTAATCTTCACTAGATGTGGATACAATGTTCGGTCTAGATCACTTATATGCCCAGGCCCACTTCCTTTACAATGTTTAGGGTCAGCTCACTGCTTTCCCAAGGGTCACTCCCTGTTTCTCTCTCTATGGCTCACTATCGGTGGAGAGGATCACCTTCTTCCTCTTCCTTTGTTCACTGCTCTTGGAAAGGATCCACTCACAGTTTATAGACCTGTAGGTCTCTTCACTTGCATGAAAGAATGCATCTTCCTCTGTATGTAGATGCTCTTTTGAAATACAAATTTCACCCGTAGATGAATATCTCTTTGCACTGAAGGTATCGGGAAAACTTCCAGCTTCCACGCAGCCCGAAAATCACTGCTGGAAATAAACCTTACTTGGCGTGCAAGTCTAACTCAGCGCGCAAGTATCGGCATGCAAGTCACAACGGGCGCACAAGTCCTCCTCAGACACTTGCGTGACTCAAGCTTCCTCAAATCTAAACCTACGCAACTCACTTCCTTTTACACCCAATACAATATTGGTGCGCAACTCCCCACTGGCGCGCAGCTTCAAACACTGGCGCACAACAATCACCCTGGCGCGCAAGTCCCACCTGCGCAACCACACACACCACTTGCGCGACCACCACACCTGCACGACGGGAGCTCTGATTTCTCAAAGTGTTGAACTACGGTAAATAATGAAGAGGGGTGGTCCAGTATTTATAGGAAAATTGACCACCCTGCGCGACGGCGCGCAAGTCACCTGCGCGACCCAGTCTAGGCGCCCAAGTCTTCTGTCCTTTTAGACACTTGCGCAACCAACACCCAAACTTGCGCGAACCTGTTTCTTTGGCCATATTTTGATCTTTTGATCTTGAAAAACATATGGCACGCAAGTTTCCTATACTCCAAGTCCTCGGCACGCAAGTCCCTTTGCCAAAAACGCTTTTCTTCATTTGTCGATTTTCAGGCCCAAAAAATTGGAAAACACAGGAAAACAGTGGAACCTTGTATCTGTTCTTTTGTACCACCTCCAGATCATTCATTCCTTTTGTCGATGTTATTGAATTAAACATGGATCGTTGACCTCAGCTCTTGAACTCGACATTCCATCATGAAATCCTCTTTTTCAACAAATTTTTATGTCATTGTTTTGCTTTCTCAACAATCGCTACTCAGATGTCCACTTTGTCAACAAACACAATCACCTCAAAAATGATTCAACGATACCTTGAGGGATTTTTGCCCAACATAGGTATAAATTAATGTAACCTAATAGAATCCCTTCTAATAAGATTAGTGTAACCAAGGGTCAGGGAGCCTATTCTATTAAATGAACTGAAGGTACCTTCATGAGTAGTCCTCAAATCATGAAATTCAGTAGATTTATTACCTCTTTGCCGCATGTATAGTATTTACATATGATTTTTTATAAGGGTATTATATATATGAATATGGTAAGAAATGTTCCAAAGGTGAATATTTGACCTTGGAGGGAGTTTAGGATTACAGAAGAGTCAATTTTGACCATGGCCAACACAATGTTGTTTGAGTGACATAACTCAAGTCCATTGAGCATGGAACAAGATTATACAATGAGAGAGACTCCTAGCCCATATAAATAATTTAAATAAATGACAACCAATCCCCTAGTGACATGAAAAATAACCCCCCCCCCCACACACACACACATGAAACCAAGGTTACAGGACCCTTCAACGTTAATCTTGAGACCATTATTAGAAGGACACCAATAAATTTAGAGTCCCTAAGGAACCAATATATAAATGTATGGGGAGGATATCCTACCATCCATAATATTCCTAAAATAAGGTTCCCTCCTCCATCATATCAAAAGAGAATCATAACTACCACCAAACTTCTAGTCCAAACAACTAGAGAAAGCCTCAATCTGGGGGAGCCTTCCTGACATGCTTTATTCCTCACCTCCGAAATGCACCAACAGCCAACTACTAAGAGAAACATATGCACATTAATTTCATAAATGTGGTTACCCAGACCAATAGACCATAGATGAAGGAATTCTCTACTTAGGCTCCTGAGATGTTATCTCGATAAACTCATAAAACAAAAACAACATTGTATTCACCCACTCACCTTCAAAGAATATATGATAGGAAGATTCCTAACTAAGATTATAATAACATAAACCCTTAAAATAAAGATATATCCCTTACACTTAAACTCCTCGTCCATGGATATTTCATGGTTATGTATTCTCCATACTAGGAAATTATATTTCAAATGGATATACTTGCATCAAAGGAGTCCATCCCCAATCGTCTTGCTTCTAGTCTGGATAAAGAACATGAAAATATTCCTTAGTAGATAAGTATCTTGATGAGGAGCCCGTGAAAATGAATGATTCATGTTCATCTATCTTTATAAGGTTATGAAAGAGTTAGAGTTGATTCGGGTTCATGATGGTAAGAATAAATGAAGGATAGTTACTTTCTTTCATAGAAGTTAACTCTAAAGTCGGGCACCTTGGGAATATAAGAATCTATCTTGCCTAGTTGTGGTTAAAAAAATTAACCTCCCCATGTCCAATGATCCATTGTAAATAGATCTTAAGGTTGGGGATATTCCCTTGAATAATTTTCCATAAACCAGAGACTCTTCCCTTTGGAAAGTTAAAGTCCTTACCATACTTTCCCATAATGAAACTAGCCCAAGGTGACTATCCTTCAAAGACCCCCACACAAACTTAGCTTACAAGCAATGCCTCATTTCCAATATGCTTATGAAATTAATACCTCCTTCATTTTACAAATTATCAAACCCAACCCATGATGCCTAGTGGAATCTCCCATCAGAGAAGGCATCCCAGATGAAGGAAGACATGATATTTTCTATATATCTCAGAAATACCTTCAGAACATTAAAAACTTACAAAAAATACATGGGGATAGAGGTGAGGTCGCAATTTCTAAGGTTGATTCTACCTTAAAAATAGATAAAGTAGTTTTCCAGTTATTAATGTGACTATAGATTCTATCAACCAGCCCCTCGAAATGAAAAATCACAACCTACTATAAGAAATTAGGGATCCCAAGTAATCCATAGGGAAGTACCACCTGTGAACTCCTATGTTAGAATCAATAATATCATCATGTATTTCTGAAAATTATTTCCAAATGAAAAAACTAATCTTTTCATTGTTGATGATTTTACCACTCCATTTACAATAATCTATCATGAACTAGTGAAGCCTCATATGGATTTTTTATTTTTTTTAACAAAAAACACCATTATATCCATAAAGAGAAGGGTGGAAACTCCATTAAATAAATGTTTGCATCGAAAGGGGAGAATGATTCCATATGAGATACATCAAAAAAGGTATCTACTAAGGGAATAATTAAATAGAATAAATACACTAGGCAACAATGAGACCCTGTGTCTCAAACCCCTGACCAGCTTAATGAATCCACATTTCTTCCCCATGAATGTACTAGAGAGCTAAGGGGAGATATAATTATTGAGTAAAAATCTCTTTCAACACTTTATTCCTAGATTTTTAAAATAAAAATACATTTCATTAAAATGTATGTTTCACTAAATTCAAAATTCCCTTTTTTATGTATGTTTTATAGGAAATCTAGTTTTAATATAAAGGAATACCAAGTTATCGGATAGAACAAATTACCATATTCATGATGGAATTTATTTAAAGTTAGGAAATATGGTTACATATTTTTAGATAAAGATTTATAAAAGTACCAAAGTCATAATATAACTAATTACAAACTAATTAATTTATATTAAGACTTTAGGAAAAACATTTTATATACATAAGCATATATGTTTTCATGGTGGATTTTCATTAAATCCTTGAGATAGAGATATACAATTTTTTCTGATGAAAAAATTCATTCCACTGGATGAAATATCATTACACTATGATAGTGTATAAACATACAAGAATTAGATAAACATTTTGATCTATCAAAAAATATTTTATTCTAAATTTGTTTCAACCACCTATGAGATCCACAGAATCTGACTATTATAGATTTTCATATAAATAGGATCATTGGTCAAGAAGAAAGGGGATTTTGTATCATCGACTATCAAGAGTTTCTGTAAATAGTTTGTAACATCTTGTTACATTGATATTGCTTTACTGTAACGTTTTTAGAGTATTTTTCTTAAGTAATCCATGAGAGAATTATTTTTAAATTCCTTAAGAAATTTTGTGTTTTGTAATTTTTTGTTTGGTATTGATGATCGAGGGATTCTAGGATAAGAAAACAAAGGTTTGTCCAATATTAATAATAAAGGTTTCTCATGGTTAGGGAAATATATCTCTACTGATCTTAGTATTGAGGGATTCATTTCTTAAGGAAGACAGACCTTTACATTTTGGTTAAAACTGTGGATACCTAAATTCAGGGTTATAGACTTCCTTAATGCTAAAGGTTAAATCATGGATCATTATTATAATACCTTTGTATGTTTTTATTAATTTTTTTATATGATTTCATATTAGTTGTTTTCAAAAGTTTTTATTTCCATTATGTAATTGTATAAAAAAAATTTACATTTTATAAACATTTATAAACTCTAAAATCTGGTCAAAATTTCAATCCAATTTATAAAACTCTAATATTTAGATGAACTATATATCTAAAATTTGATAATAAAGAGGTTGAATAAAATTTAAGTTTTTTTATAAACTACAATTCAAACCCCTCCCCCCACATCTTGTATTCATTATATTACTCTTTGATATTACATTTGGTATATTTCAAGAGGTTCAAATTATTTTACATACAAAATTTTGTTATAATTTCTATATTTATATTCAAGAAAGTTTCTAAGTTCTCAAATTTTTATTTTTAAGAAATTGTTTTATAAACTTTATTACACTAACATGTTATTGTATAAATATTATTTTTGTTTTTATGACTATGGAATGTTTGAATATTAGAACTCTTAAGAATATAAATCCTAGAAGACCACTAATTTTTCATGTTGTTGACTGTGAATATTAGAGACACTTTATGAAAACCTTTGTTATAAATACTGGGGTAGATAATTTGTTTATACAGTCTAGAATTTATCAAATTTATGAAAAATAAATTTTAACTTTTTCTAATCAAGATAAATTATAATATTTCTTAATTATAGAGTTAGAAATACTTTTTTGTGTTATATGACTAGAAATATCTATAGATTATATATTAATGATAAGTGGATAACAGTATCTAGAAAAATCTTGAGATTACAAACTTTGGAACATCCAAATTTATTGAGACCAGAAAAGATATGTTGAGAGAAAATTACCAAGATTTTGATTTCTTACCTGGAGAATCTATTACAAAGATGCATCAAAAGTTCCTGAAGATTGAGAATAGCTTAAAATAACTTGGCGATATAGATCTTACTAATGAATATTTTTTGAGATGATCATTGGTATTATTCCTAGACAATGGTAATCTAAAAGAACATCTTTAGATAAAACTAGGAAAATTAAAAATTTGAGATTAGATGATCTAATTAGAACTATCACGTAGTATGAGGGGTATATTGAAAAGATATGATTAAAATATTAAACATAAAAATGGTGGAGTAGATTTTTCTTCTACTTTATATGTTTCTAATAAAATTAGATCTATATAAAAATATTCTAAGTTTTCTAAAAAAATAATGTTAGAGTTGATACTAAAATTATTTATTCTAAAGAAAGTTATAATGAACTTTCCCAACTATCTGAGAGAATGAATAAGATAGTTAGAAAGAATAATTTAAGATACAAGTATAAAAAATTTTAAAATATATAAATGAGAGGAAATATTATTCTAAGAAGATATATTATGCGTGCAACAAACCTAGTAACATAAGACCAAATTATCCAAGACTGAAAGGAAAATATAAGAAGGACATAAATTTATACTGAAGATCAAAGAAGTTTTATAAGTATAAAAGTAAGAAAATATTGAAAGATTCAGACACTTCGAGTGAAAGTGGATTTGATAGATCTTCATATAGTCATTTAGATTGTGAAATTGACTATCAAAAGAATATTGGTTTTCAATATGAAATTCTAAAGAATGAAAATTACTTCATGGAAAATGTGTCTAATAAAACCTTAACCAACCTTAATTTAAATGTATATTATCTGGATTCAGAAAATGAAAATAATTTTATATCTTCATATAAAGAATCTACTTTATTAGATGATAATACTTTACCTATATTTGAATAATTTTCTCATTTTATAACTTTATTATAAAAACAAAAGTGTAAAGTTTCTAAAAAAAATGAAAATTATAAGGATGATCTTACAAAGAAAATTTTAGAATTTCTAAACTTACTACTAAAATTAACAATCTTTCTAATGAGTTAAATAAATCTAATCTTGAGAAATGAAATCTTTCAAAATAATTGGAAAAATAAAAAACTATTACATCCAATGGAAATAAATATTTATATGTTCAAATAAATTCTAAAATTTTAAGTATGAAGAAATTGATATCAAAATTTACATCCAGTAAGTAAAATATTGATAATATGTATACACAAATCAAACCACATATGAATTTTTATTGAATAGGTTTTACTAATTTAAAACCACATTTTCAAAATAACTATTTTATTCCAAAAAGTGAACCATTTTTTAATAAGTGTCAAAGTGGTGGTCACTGAAAAAATATGTGTTCCTTAAATAGAATAAAATATTTAGGGTTTCATAAATCCTATTTTTCTAAATAGTTAGAAACTACTCAATATAAATTTGGAAAGATGTAGATTACTTTGATACTTTTTTCTAACAATGTTGGACCCAATCAAGTTTGCGTACCAAAATTCTATGTTTCTTAATTTCAAGGAAATAAGAATTGTACCAAAAGTAAAAAAAATATGGTACATAGATAGTGGTTTTCCTCAGAACATGATTAAAAATAAGGATTGTTTTTCAAAAGATTATTAAGATGAAAGGTTTCAAAGTCACTTTTGGTGATAATTCTAAAGGAAAAATATGTGGTATAGTAATATCATACTTCTTGGAAAAGATTTAATTTCAAATTTTTTGTATGTTTTAAGACTTAATCATAAACTTATTGTCATAATCCAATTATTTTATGATGTTTATCTTGTAAACTTTAGGAATGATAAATTTACTATTCATAGTTTAGAATATAATTTTATTATTTCAGCCGATAGGTATGAGAATGTATACAATTTGAATTTAGAAGACCTTATAATCCAAGAGATACCTTATCTTAGTGTAATAGAATATCAATCTTGGTTGTTTCATAGAATTTTAGGACATTTTAATGTTACAAATTTAGTTAAACTTTATAATAAAATAATATTTTGAGATCTATCAGAGCATAGGTTTAATTCACCTAAAATTTATGATCCTTGTAAATTTGGAAAGCAACATAAGTCGAGTTTTAAATCTATTAGTGAAGTTTCAACTTATGATGATTTATAGTTAGTGTACATGGATTTATTTGGTCCTACAAAAATTGGAAGTATTGGTGAAAAATACCATGTATATGTTTTATTTAATGACTACACTATATATACATGGTTCTATTTTTATCAAAAAAGTATAGAACATTTTTCTATTTTAAAACTTTTTTAGCCCTTGTAAATAATGAGAAAAATTTACTTTTGAAAAATATTTTTAGTGATCATGGTGGAGAATTTTTTAATTGTGATTTTGAAAATTTTTATAGTAAAAAAGGTAAAATATATAACTTATCAGCACCTAGAAATCCACAATAAAATGTTATAGTTAGAAGAATAAATTTAATTCTTCAGGATATTACAAGAACCATGTTGAGTGAATACTCAATAAAAAAAAATTTTGGTTGAAGAAGATAGTACTACCTACTATACTATAAATCATATTTTAATAAGACGTTTTATTAATAAAATCATTATGAGTTATGGATAGGAAGAAATACAAAACTTTATTACATCAAAGTTTTTGGAATAAAAGTATTAATTCTGAATACTAAAGATAATTTATATAAATTTTCTCTAAAATTAGATGAAGGAATATATTTATATTATTCAATAAAAAGTAAGGTTGGTAGATTTTTTAATAAAAATAAAAGTACTATTGAGGAAATGGTACATATTAAATTTTAAAAAACTGATTATTTTGTTTTCAAATAACCGCAACCAAAATCTTCTGATGTTATTTCAAACGTAGATTTTTAACCCATGTTGGAAGGTTCTTCTCATGAGACAAAAACTAAATAAACTTTTTCAAATTTACTATCTCAAGAAGAAATTAAACCTGTTATTGAAGAAAATATTTTTATAAACTCAAGAAATTAGTTAATTCTTAAGAATCAACCTAGTGATGATGTCATTGGTAATCTAAGTCAACCTATTAGAACTAGAAATTCCTTAAGAAATGAATTTTAACAGTGTGCATTTTTATCTCAATTTGAACCTAAGACTCCTAATTAGTCTTTAGGTAATGAAGATTGGATAAAATATAAAAAATATTAACTCAATGAATTTGAATGGAATCAAGTTTGTATTTTTGTTGAATGACCTAAAGATTCACTTGTAATTAGTGTAAAATGGGTTTTTTGAAATAAGTGTGATGAAAATGGAATCATAGTTAGAAATAAAGCTAGACTTGTTAAAAATGGTTATAATAAATAATAAGAAATATACTATGAAGAAACATATTCTCTAGTTGTTATACTTGAAGTTATCCCTCTACTTATAACTTTTTCATCTTTTCTAAATTTTAAACTTTTTCAAATAGTTGTGGAGTTTTCATTCCTTGATGGATATGTATAAGAGGAATTATATGTAGAACATCTCTCTATATTTGAAAACCTAAAATATTTGGATCATGTATTCATACTTACTAAGTAACTTTATGGACTTAAACATATCCCTAGATCTAGGCATGATAGATTAATTGATGTTTTGTTACAAAACAATTTTGTTAAAGGATCTACAGATCCAACACTTTTTATTAAAAAGTATTTTAAAAACACCATCATTGTTAAAATTTATTTCAATGACATTATATTTAGATCAACTCAAAAATATCTTATGGATTCCTTTTAAAATATTATAAAATTTAAGGGTGAGATGAGCATGATGGGTGAACTTGCTTACTTTCTAGGTTTTCAAATTTAATAAAAAAATGGAAATTTTATATCTCAATATAAGTATATAAAAGATCTTCTTAAGAAATATGGATATGAAAAAACTTAAATTTTAAGTACTCCTATTAGAACCTCAAATAATTTAGATCATGATGAATATAGGAAACCAGTTGATCAAAATATTTTTAGAGGAATGATAGGTAGTTTACTTTATATTACAACTAGTCATCCATAATTGATGTTTTCTATATGATTATGTGCAATATATCAATATAATCCAAAATAGTCCCATATAAAAGCAGTAAAATGAATTTTAATTTATATTAAGGTAATTATGGATCTTGTCTTAATTTATTCTTTTGGAAATGATTTTGAACTTAAAATTTTATCAGATGCTAATTTTGGTGGATGTAAAATGGATAGAAAAAGTACATATAAAACATTTCATTTCTTATAAGAGGATTTAATTTCTTATTCTTGTAAGAAACAACATTTTGTATCACTTTCCACTACTGAAGTAGAATAAATGGTGGCTGGAAGTTTTTGTTATCAATTATTGTGGATGCAACACACACTCACTGATTTTGACTTGAGCTTTATAAAAACTCCAATTTTGTGTGATAACACAAGTGTCATTTCTTTAGGTAAAAACACATAAAATAACTCATGTACTAATAAAATAAATATAAGAAACTATTTAATTTAGGATCAGATATAAAAAGGATATATCATTTTATAATTCATCATAATGTAAGAACAAATTGCTTATATTTTTAAAAATCCCCTTAATTCCAATAGAAGTGAATACATTAAACAGAAGATATGAATAGTCCATAAAAATGATCATTCATAACTACTTCATGTTTAAATCAGTTAATTACAATAAAGAACTCCTTAAAAATTGTGAGTATATATTTTCTACACAAAATTTTTATTAAAGAAAAATCCTATACAATTTTTTGTTATGACAAATTTCCTCTACAAATTTTGTTAAGAAACAATTTTGGACAATTTTTTTATATAAATTTTTTATTATAAAATTTCATTATAAAATTTTCTTCATAAAATTTTCATTATAAAATTTTCATTACAAAATTTTTGTTATAAAAATTTAGTTAAAAATATTTTTTTACAAATTTTTGTAAACAATTTTTTTTGGATAAAAGTTTTTTAACAAAATATTTAGTTAATATTTGATTTTTAAATTTTTTATATTTATTATTATTTTACCTTTACAAGAATTTAATATTACTAAATAATCATTTAAGATAAAGTTTATAAATTCTTCTCTATAAGGTAAATTTCTAAGTCTTTTATTTTTACATATATCTGTTGTATAATTTTTATGTTTTTGGTAATAATTTTAAAAAAATTGCTTTAAAATTATATATTTTATCTAAAAAAATTAAAATGATAATGTATATATATATAACCTAATAAAAATCAATAGTTCATTATTTTTTTATCAAATTCTATGAAATTTTGATATGCATAAGGGTTTTGATCTCAACCGTTAGATCTAGAGAAGGTGAATTTTCTCTCTCCATAGGCTATAAATTTGGGAGTGGGGGAATATATTTTCCCTCACCACTTCTCTCCATAATCAACTCTCATCTCTCTATTTCTTCTCTATCCGAAATTTGGTGATTTTCTCATTTTTCTTTCCAAATTCATGGCTTAAACTAGTGAAATTGCTACTAGAATTCTAGTTAAATAAAGGTTGATTGAAGAGTTTTGGTTTAATAAATCTGAATTGATACTTAATAGAGTTATTATTTTCCAAGGTTGGGAATATCTATTTATTGAAAAGGAGGAATATTATTTTCATTATCCTAGTTTACTAATTGATTTTTATTCAACTTCTAGATTTTTGGAAGAAGATGGATTGAAATTTGTAACTTTTGAGCTATTTGGAAATAATTACAAATTAAATATTAATTAGATAGAATATTTAGTCAAAATTCCATTGGATTGTGAGAAAACTAATCACCTACAATTTTCCTAACAAATTTGGATATTTTGGCAAAGAAATGGTAGAAGATTCCCTATTTTATTATAAAGAAGAAGTTTTGAAGGTATACTATCTCAATATAGAAAACTAAGTACTAGTAATTTTGGGTGAAAAATTTATTGATCCCTAGGAAATGTGATAGAGACACCTTGAAAGTCCAAGATATATATGTGATGTATTTCCTTTGTAATTTGAGGAAATTTAATTTGGTGAAATATGTTTTCAATATTATTGAGGTAGTGAAGGCAGGATCATTAAAAGTGGAATTGACTTTTTATATGGTGTTTATCAATAAGTTATTGGTAAACTTTATTATTATTATGAAAGTTAAGAATATAAAAAATACTTTGAGAGACAAGATTTTATTAATTAGTGAAGAGATGATTTCCAAGATGAAGTTAATGTATGAATCTTACTAAAAGAAGTTTGTTCAAAAGTCAAGAAAATTTGCATCATAAGAAAGAATTAAACAACTCAAAGATAAGTTTGATAAGAGGAAATAAGTGGATAAGTCTACTCCCATACCAAGAAAGAAACCAAGACAAATTTTATATTAATATTTATTAGCTTTAATAAAAAATAAAGAAGATAATAACCATGAGGATCCAACTTTTGGGTTGGATAAAGAAAAATCTATAACATTGAAATAGAATACTTATTGTAATCTAAGGGAAGAAGAAAAGAATAAAAGAATAGCTGAAAAAGAAAGCCAATAAAATTTTTCTAGAGACTTTCTTAAGGAAACAAAATCTATTCAAGAAATAGTGAAAGATATTATAAAATGTAAATCTCATATGTCTAAATTTCTGGATGGAATTCAATCTAAAATTTTAAAAAGATCAATATACAACTTTATCGATTCAAACATTGGATGTGGATAATAATAAGGTTTTTGTTGTGGATATTTCTCAAGAGAAATCTGAGAAAGAAAAGGAAGGAACCAGTCAAATATCAGTTGAAATTTTTTCAGGGAAAAAATACTAAGGAATAAATTTCAAACTATTAAATAGTTAAAATAATAGTTAAATCTTTAAGAATTATTAGGATTGTGATTAGTTTCTTTATCTATGAAATCATTTAATATTTTTTCTTAAAATTTCCTAATATAGAAGGTCTTATAGAAATTGAGTAGAAATCTAAAGTAAAAATTACAAAGAAAAAACATCAGTACAACCTTTATAATGATGATGTTGGTCATGTTGATATTGGTAAGGATGATAATTATTATTATGATGGTAGTGAAGGTGATAATTCTGGTGTTCAAGATAAAAGAGAAGTGATGTATCTTTCTGATGATGGTAGTAATCAAGAAGTTTCTAAGAGAGGTAAAACTTCTATGCCTCATGGTTATCAAGTTCCAAATATTTCATCTGATTACATGAATTCTCCTCCTTCAAATTCTTTGAATAAAATGGAGATGAAACTAAACTATTTCAAATAGGTTATTAAAAGATTGTATGATATCATAGAAATTTTTCCAGACATACTGGAAAGGTGTAAGTATATGAAAGTAAGTTTGATGTTTTGGAGAATTCAAATTCAATGAAAAATATTGGTAAATTAGTTATTTAAAATAAAGTTGAATTCAAATATTTCAGATCAAGAGTTCATACTAATATAAGGAATTTGAAATAAATCACCATATGGATGAGAGGTTTTGAAAATGATATGAAATTTTATAATTATCTAATTGAGAAATTTCAGGGATCAACAAAAAAATTCCAATGTTATAAGAAGTATGTTTGGAGAAGTTTCTGAATCCACTAGATCTATTGACAATATTAAAAAAATTAATCAAGATGATAAATTTTTAAATATTTCAAATAAGTTTTATTTTTTGATAGAGGTAGTTGGAAAGTTAAATAAATTAGCTATAGTTTAAGAGGTTGATCAAGTTGAAAGTTTTGAAGTATTTAATTTAGAATAAAAAGTTGAAACTTTGAAGAAATTAATTTCAATTATTCAAGAGACTTAAACAAAAAGTTAAAAATTACAAGCTTTAGAGGAGGAGATCTTAGTTTTGAAGGACAAAAAAAAGATCCAATTCCTTAAAGATGATGTTGCAAGGTTGAAATTAGTTTTAGCAGATTCATAGAAAAACCAATAGGATGTAAAGAATATTAATATTTTTATCAAATACCTCATGAAGAAATGATGATATTTTTTCCATGAACTATTGGGAAATTATTTTTAAAACTAAAACTTATTTTTTTTAATGGATTTATATATTTGTGAATGGATGTTATTTACAATTGATTTTTATAGATTTTTCAAATTTAATTGGTTATATATTTCTATTATTTTTTATTAAATATCTATAACTTTTTTAGTAGATTTTTTTATATAAATTTATTTCCCTTACATTTTAGAAACACTTTCTAAGTTCCTTAAAACCCCTTTTTTTTAAAATCACAAAGGTGGATAAAGGTTTACAAATTTTGTGAATAGAATTTTTTATATTTTTTGAATAAAAAATTTAGGAAGTTATAAATTATAATATAAAGGGGGTAAAATAAAAGAGGAAGAAAACAAAGTGGGATAAAAAACATGGTATTAAAAAGTAAAAGTGAAGTTGTATAACATAGGGGGAGTAAGTTTTTCTCTTTGATATTTTTATCTTTTAAAAGTTATGTTTTGTGATTTTCAAAAAGGGAGAGATTCTTTATTTGAAATATATTTCACACTTTATAACCTGATTTTGAAAATAACTATACATTTACTTAAAGAATATATTTCACTAACTTTTATACTTCTCTAATTTTAAGTATATTTTACAAGAATTTTGTTTTCCCAGACAGAGGGATTCCAATTTATCATATAGAAAAAATTACCATATTGGGAATGAAATTGTTCTAATTTTCAGATATATGGACACATATTTCCACATGAATATTTATAAAATCACTGATGTTAGAATATAACTAAGTACAAAATGATGAAGTTATATTAATAATTTTAGACAAACATTTTCCAGAAGGAAATAGACATGTTTTCTGAATGGTATTTTCATTAAATATTTAAGATGAAGATATAAAAGTTTTATGGATAAAAAAATTCCTTCCACTGGATGAAATATTATTACATTGTGATGGTGTATAAACTTACAATCATTGGAAGAACATGCTCATCTATCAAAAAAGAGTTTTTTATGTGGCTGTTACAACCACCTTTGATATTCATAGAATCTATCCATTGGATATTTTCCTATAAATATGAGTATTGATCAAGGTGGAGGGGAATTTTTCATCATTTACTATCAAGATTTTTTATAAAGATTTTGTAAAATCTTGTTACATTGGGAGATATTTACTGTAACCTTTTGAGACCTCGTTTGGCAGGCGCGATATAAGAGGAAAAGAAACGATTTGTGGGGAAGGAAACGTATTTCTGTTGTTTGGTGAGGAAGAGCGAGGGATTGAGGGGGAGAAACGGGGAGAAATATTTCTCTCCGTCCAGCCCTTTCAAATCATCCCAATATTGGGATGATTTGGACGGAAATGATGCGCCTGCTGGATGTTTTTTGAAATTTATCATTTTGCCCCTATATGTGTATATAAATAATAGTCCCCTTTATATCTAATAATACCAACAAATAATTGTTTTTCTAATTTCAACCTAACCTATAAATAATTTTGATGGTTATTGAAATTTAAAATAATATAAAATTATATTTATTTTAATTATTCATAAATTATAACATTATATTTAGTATTTATTCATAAATGATAAAACTATAAAAATATATTTATTCATCAATTATATTTATTTTAAAATTAAATCTTTTAGTAAATTGTATTTATAAAATGATATATCAATAAATTATATTTATTCATAAATAATAAAACTATATTTATTTTAATAATAATTTTTAAATTATAAGATTATATTTATTCAGAAATTTATATTTTTATAAAATTATATTTATTTTAATATGAATTCATAAATGATAAAATCATATTTATTTTAATATTCATTAGTAAATTATATAAAATCATATTTATTTATAAATGATATTTAATATTTAAAATTGTATTTATTTTAATTTATATGTAAATCATATTTTTTTCAAATTTTGTATGTTTGTATATTAATATTTTTTTATAATTATTGAAATTAAAAGTTCAAAAATAGTGTATCTGTAATGAAAATAAGGTATCAAGGTAAAATATAATTAATTTAAGATAATTGTGTCTCGTTATTATGTAATTTTTTTAATGTATAGTTCCTTGTAACTAAACAATTTTTTTCAAAAAAATATTTAATTATATTATTGAAGTAAAATGTATATATGATTGTTGCGATATAAAAACAGTGAATATAATACCAATTATCATATGTATATACATCTAACATAAATAATTATAAAATTGAAAAGAAAATATCATTGCAAATATATTTTTCAAAATTAAATGTATATTTAATTAACATGATATAAAAACCAAAGATACAATTTGAAATTATAATATTTTTTATTTGGAATAATTAAGTATTGTAAAACTATATTTTTTAATAAGGGGTATTTTTGTCATATTTTCAGAACATTTCTTTTCTTTTCTTTTAAAAATTATCATCAAACAGGATGGAGAGAAATTACAATCTTTTCTTTTCTTTTACTAAATTTCGCATCCAAACAAGAAGGTGAGAAATAAAAATCATTTCTTTTCTTTTCTTTTCATTTATGAAATAGGAAATCATTTCTTTTCTTTTACTAAAAGATAACCAAACATAAGCTGAGAGTATTTTTCTTAAGGAATCTGTGAGGGGATTATTTGTAAATTCCTTAAGAACTTTTTTGTTTTATAATTTTCTATCTGATCTTTCTAATTGAGGGCTTACAGGGATAGGAAGATGGAGGTATATCTAATCTTGCAGAATGAGGGTTCCTATGGTTAGGGAAATAGAGTCATACCGATCTTAGTATCGAGGGATTCCTTGCTTAAGGAATATAGACCTTTATTGTTTGGTTAAAACTATGGATACCTAAATTCTAGGTTATATATTTAACACTAAAGGTTAAAGTGTGGATCATTGTTATAAAACCTTTGTAAGTTTTTATTACTTGTTTTATAAGATTTTATATTAATTGTTTTTACAAGTATTTATTTTTACTGTGAAATTGTATAGAAAAGTTTTTCATTTTCTAAACATTTCTAAACTTTGATATTTGAATGAACTAACTATCTGATTTATAAAACTATAAAGTTTGGATGAACTATTTATCTGATATTTGATAATAAAGAGGTTGGAGAAAATTTAATTTTTATTTTATAAACTAAAATTTACCCCCCCCCCCTATTGTAGCTATTGTATTACTCTTAAATCCAACAATAACATCTGAAGAATAAATAAATCACATAGACAGATAATCCCATGAAATCCATTATATTTAGAATAAAGTTTCACTCTAACCTATCATACATTTTATCCATATCAACTTTGATGGCTATGTTGGAACCAAGCCTCTTCTTATTTATGTCACCATTCATTTCTTAAGATATGTCTATTTCACCCTGAATGGGTCGACCCTTTATGAAACTATGCTACTTCTCATAGAATCAATTATGGAGGTGCACTGAAAGTATCATATTTATAATGCTAGGAAGGACCTTGTAGGGAATGTTACACATGCTAATGGCTCTAGAGTTCCTTATGTATGAGGGGTCTTTCACTTTCAAAATGATAACTATGGTGATTGAATAGGACACTATAGGCATAAATACTCCACATAAGAAATCCTAAATAGCCGCTATGAAATAACATTTAATGAGGTACCAAGAATCCACATAGAAGGACCCCAGGAAACCATTAGGGCCAAGAGATCTCTCTGGATTGAGGTTATTGATAGCTTCCTAGATTTCCCTCTCCTCGAGGATGCTTTAAAGGAAATAATTTTTATGCTTAGTTATTGTTCAAGGGATATTAGAAAATATTTTTTCATGTACCCTAGGATAACCATCATGAATACACATGTTAGTTTCTTCAAGTAAAGATTTAAAGTGGGCCTCGAACATACCTCCCACTACCTCAAGGTCATTAGTGAAGAAACCATCCTCCATATGGATATTTGACCTGCTGACCTGGTTCTTATTCTTTAAGAATTCTTGGAAATAAGTGGTGTTTCCCCATATTTTATCCATGTAGCTAAGAACTATTCATGAAGTACCCTCTCTTGATCCTAGAGCATCTCTATAAGCTGATTATTTTTGTGAACAAGAACTCCAAAAATGTTTTCATCACAACCGTCTTCAAACCTGTACTCATCTTTCTCAATATTTTCTTTTATAGAGTCTGATTCTTGAAAGTGGGAGGTTTAGTTATTATTCCATGTCCATAGATCCTCCTTTAAGATTTTGAGATTATTGTGAAATCTAAACCATGATATTTCCTACATGGGATTGTTCCAGGATGCACACACCACATGTTGATGGCTTGGATCAGAAGGCCACAATTTAGGAAAAAACATCCACCAACATCTCTTTTGGCCACCAAACTAATGAGGATTAGGGAGTGATTAGATAGGGCCTGAACTTGATGGGAAACCTTAGTATTTTGGAAGGAAGATATGTCTTGGAGATTATCAAAGCAACGATCAAGATGACACCAGGTACGACCTCCCCCTTTCTGGTTCCTACACCACATATATTTTCCTCCTAATAAACCCATGTCCAGATAAAGGAAGAAAAATCTTTCATGTAATTACTAGGGTAGACTCTTCCACCTTTATTATACTAAGTATCCAATATAATTTTGCATTCACCTCCAATGATTCAAGATAAATCCCCAAGGTTAAACGATCCAAGATCATGTGATATATACATTTCATGCATGATTTTTAATTTAAAAATAAATTACTTTAATGATTGAAATTATTGAATCTTTCCCATATATTTAATGGAATTGTTCATTTTTAGAATCATACAATATTTTGTGGAAAAAAACTA
The DNA here is from genome assembly GCA_963277665.1 of Viscum album. NCBI lineage: Eukaryota > Viridiplantae > Streptophyta > Magnoliopsida > Santalales > Viscaceae > Viscum > Viscum album. The sequence goes on from OY728140.1 coordinate 1,150,936,448, forward strand.
AAGTATCCAAATGGAAATTATTTCCATCAAAAGAGGGCCTTTCCTGATGAAGAATGATCATAGGATGATTCAGGGTGTTATGACTGAAGAATTAAGATGAAACAGAGATTCCTAGGCTGAAAAATCACTTTTTATGTCATGAATATCCATTTTACAATGTAAAAATGTTGGGAAAAAAGTCTTAAAACCAATTAATGAAGAGAAAACCCATATAGGAGAATAATATTGTGTGTCGTGACACATATGCATCACACCATGACACACCCTGAAAGTTTCCAAACTTCAATTTACACCATAAATTCACTTACAGGGATCTAGTCTATGAAAACTTATGATGTAGAATAATTTTTCCTAACATAAAATGTTGTGATGTGGCTAGAAATGGCCATATTTGAAAATATTTTCAATGGGGGACCTCCCATTATGACTTGAAATGGTCCAAGACCACTATTAATGACCCAAGACTCTTTATTAATGCATTTATGTGTTAATTAATTCAACCCATGCATCATTGGAGATTTATAAATAGATGAACAAGTTTTTTCCACCATGGATCGATCTATAGACCAAAGTCTGGGGTGAGTAGCTACGTTGTGTAAGGTCCTCCGACAGTCTTTCTCTCTACCTTTCATTATGCTTTTTTTTCATTATTCCTTCTCTCTTACTCCCTCGTTACTAGAATGAGGGGTAATTTCCACCTAGTGATAGGGTAATGTAGACAAAGGAAGAAGGTGCTTCTAGATTGTGATTCATTTTATCATATTCATGTTAGGTTGTTGTAAGTTATAATTCCAATTTTCAATCTCTTTATCTTTATTAAATTCATGGCCATAATTTTTTTAATCAGAAAAGATCATTTTAAGTTGAGAAACTGATTGCCCCAAACTATTTCATAGCCATTTAATAATATGGGTAATTAGGTTTATATATGGTATAAGGATAAACTTAGTACATTAAAACCCTGAATTTCCATACCAAGGGAAAAATGGTTTTTTTATAAAAAGGAGGGGATACCTTGACCATTGGATCCTCCTCATCCTGACTCTCACACCAACCATGAATTAATCAAATTAATTTATAAATTTGGTTTCAACTAAACCCTAAAATCACAAATCTAACATGTTTTTCAAACCTTATTTTAAAAACCAAAACCTACCTCATTTTCATTTCTCTCTATCTTGTTTTCTTTAAAATAACCAATAAAATTTTTCTCCCCTATTTTTCAAACCAATCCAAATATTTTTTTCTTTTAAAAACAAAATTTCATTATCTTTAGGGTTTTTACCACGACTTGATACTATCTAAATATTAATTAATTAGCTGTACTTTTTTGACTTTTATTAATTATTAAATTTGGTTATCCCCAAATGGATTTAAGGATGCCTCATGGTAAATTATATTCCTTGTGTCGTTTTTAGAGATGAATGCTAATTAGTTTTTTGGCTTTTTAATTTTTTTTATTATTTTAATTTAATTTACCTATTTATTTCAATGTGTTGTACTGAAGTTTCTGATTTTAAATAATTAAATGCATGGTTAAAACATTCAATTAAAATAAAAAGAGATCATTGAGATCAATCCGAACCTTGAACACACTCTAAAGAGGAATAACATAGAATCAACCATGGTGGGTAGGGAGAAATATTTTTTTGCTTGAGGAATTCAACCTCGATATTTGTGGTTGTGAAACCTCACTAGCTATGGAAGGTTGTTGAATATAGGCTTGTAACCGAGCATCCTCAGCCATCATATTTCAGTAAATCATTTTGAGATCAATCCATAAATTGTCTAGATGATCTCAAACACCATTAAATTCACCAAACTACCTCATGAAGATCCGAACATGCATTTGGGAGGTTTCCTCAAGCTCTATGACACTTTCCAATTGTAGAATATCTCAAGTGACATGGTAAGACTTCGAATATTCCAATTTTATTTGTGATATCAAGCATGGTAATAGATCCAAAGTTTATCAGTGCATTGCATCACTACATGGGATGAGATGGAAAGACACTTTCTTACCCGCTTCTTTCCTTTATCCATGTCGATGGAAATCTAGGTAAATATGAAGAACTTTATAAAATTTGGGCATGAAACACTTTACAATACTTGGGATCATTTCAATGATTTAATTAAAAAATGTTTTCACCATGGTATTAAATTATAGATTATAATACAAACATTTTATAATAGTATGTTGTAGGGTAATAGGACAATATTGGATGTTGAAGCTAGTGGGTTGTTAATAAAGAACTCATCAAAGTAAATCTAAAACCTAATAGATGAAATAGAAAGAAATAGATTCCAATGGCAGTATGAAAGTCTGAAATGAAGAGGCATCTACATGGTAGGTAAAAATAGAAAGATGGTGACACATATAGAATCCCTAACCAAAACTATGGACATGATGATGGGACAATAACAACCCCAAGGTATATAAAAAAATTAAATTATTCTAATTATAATTAGGGTAATAATTTTTAGGGTTGGTGACCACAATAAGGGAAAGGTTATTAGCAGAGATTGTCGGTCTTTCAAATGCAATAGGGGTTATCACTATAGATCTAAGTCCACATGCTAGAGGATAATTTGGATACTTTCATGAATACGGTCAGGGTTTCTATCAAATAACTAAAAACCTATTCAAAATACCAAGGGGTTGTGATCAAAGAATTAAGAGATGATTCAAGAGAGAATAAGGTCACACTCTGAAACCTCAAATTCCAAGTAGGGAAAATTTCAAATAAACTTTTAGAAAGGCCAAGTAGACTAGGATGCCTAGAAGTGCACCCATAGGCTATTATAAAATAATTACTCTAAGAAGTAGGAAAACAATGAAAGAACAAAAATATAAAAATGAATTTGAAGAGATAGAAATGAATAAGGAACAAGAAGCTGAATAAGAACCACTATAGTATAATTTGAGACTACCTTATTGAGAGCGATTAGTGAAAGGGAAGATTGATACACAAAAAGGTAAATTTCTAGATTATTTTAAAAAATGAATATTAACATCCTTTTTATATAGGTTATCTCCAACATGATGACATATGAAAAATTCATGAAAGAATTGGAAACCAAAAAGAGGAAGATAGAGGATATTAGCACCATAATGATCATATGGGAGTGATCGTCGGCTATTTCAAAGTACCTATCAAAGAAGCAACAAGACCCAGGTAGTTTCTCAATCTCTATTTGTATTATGTCTAAAAAAATTGGAATAGTTTTATATGAAATAAGTGTAAGTGTTAATATTATATCATGCACCACCTTTAAAAGCCTGGGAATGGAAGGACTAAATCCCAAGAGATTTAGACATCAATTATTAGATTCAATAGTGAAAACCCCACAAGGACTGATGGAAGGTATTTTGATCAAAGTTGAAAAACAATATTTCATAGTGGATTTGTTGGTTCTAGGCATGGAGAAGAAAGCAATCCTCAAATTTTGGGAAGACCATTTATGGCTATCAGGTGATCACTAATTGACATACAAATTGGATAACTATGTCTGAGATTTGGTAAAGAATAAGTAAGTTTGAATATCAACCATAAAATGTGTCACGGCCTGACCTAACCGGTCTTGAGCCATGACTACCCCAAGACTACCTCCATAGGCCAGGGGCTGGCGACAAGCGCCGAAGGCGTAACAATTTCGAGGAGGCCTTTGCCTAAGTGCCTGTACACACACACACACAGCCCATGCAAAGAAAAAGTGCAGAGTAAAAAAGGAAACCGAAGTATGGACTACATAATCCCAACCAAAACATGCATCGACCTCTAAAGCATAATAAGTGCTAAAAAGTAGACTGAACAATAAAAAGGGAAAACACGTTCCCAACTCGAAAAGTTCCATAACACGGAAATAGATAAACAAAAGTAAGTAGCTGGTGAGCCTCACACCTGAAAGTCCTACTACGACCACTGAACGCTACCCAAGCTCCTGCCTCCTCTACGCTCCTCCGTAGTCTCAATCAACATGTCCGTCCTCTACAAGGGCACAAAAAGTGCGGGAAAATCCCAAGCAGAAGTGAGTATGAAGATACTCAGTAGGACGCCCAGAAATCTCGAGGGAGAAACAAAGGAGGTACTAAAGAGGTGAGCGGTAGACAGAACAAGAGTAGTGAAAGAGAACAGTAAAATAGAGTGCAACTCAACCCAACAAGAGGAAGGAAACGGACTTGTCCAAACAAGAGGATCTAGACACAAAAAGCACGTGGCATACCCCGTGCTTCTTCTCCCCTCATAGAAGGAGAGTAACTGAACCCAATAAGTGGGAACAAAAGTAGGGTGTATATATATATGCTCAACAATAAACTTGAACGAGTGCGTAAGGGGGTATCCATATCCAAGCTCATCCCAAGATAAGTCGCCAACAATTATAAGGATATCCATCACTGATGCCCAAACATCCCGCACGTCAAATCTGTCTCATCGCTGAATCGCACACCCAAGGGTCCCGCTCTAGTAACTATGGAGAAAAGTCACTGACTAACCTCATAGAAAGGGATGAGTCTGAAAGAAGTCATCAGGTAACCCATGGACTAGCCCCGCTGGAGGGTAAACCATAAGGTCAATAGGTAACCCACTGCCTGACCCACCCGGAGGGTAAACCCTAAAGTCAACGGGTGACCCACTCCCCAGCCCCACTGGAGGGTAAACCCTGATACGCTGGTGGGTAACCCACTGCCTAGCTCGGCTGAAGGGTAAACCCCGATACGTTGGTGGGTAACCCACTGCCCAGCCCTACAGGAAGGTAAACTCTGATATGCTAGTGGGTAACCCACTGCCCATCCCTACTGAAGGATAAACCCAAAACTGGTTCGATAACTCCACTCTACCCATGCCACGCTAGGGAAGTCACTAACATCACTATCGTGTGTTGGTTCGGAGTGCATAAAAGGAACCTCCGACCAACATCGTTTCATATTTCCACATTTAATAAGATCTCGAATAAGGCACTACACACCCCAACAGATTACACTGTTGCAATCCTCATGGAAAAACACGTGAGATAGACATTTACTCGCTTGAAACAGACTCCCAATGAAAACATTATTCAACACTGCTTTATGCCCACATGGCGTATCGTGGGGCCCACATCTAGGTCCCGAAAAAGGTCAGGAGAACTACGCCATCATGATGATCTCGGAAAAACCCGCCAAATCGACTAATCATTCGCCCCAAACAGACGTCTGATGAAGAAGTCGCAAAATGTTGCACACAGCTTAAAAGACGACCTGCGGGGCCCACACCTCAACTCCAGATTCAACACCTAAAACCAAACTAGACTATTTCTTCACAATTCCAAGGTTACAAAACCGCTGATGATGCCTAAAACGGACTTCAAATGTGCTCACGCCATCCGAAAGAAGAATCCAGGTGAGGTACTTAACGAGCATGTCGCACCACCGAGCTCCCTTCCTAGGAATTAAAAATTCCCAAGACCATATCAAAACCTCCTTCTCGATCTGAGGATCATTTCACCGTAGATGGTATGTAAATATGACACTCGATTTGCGAGTTATGGAGTTTTTAACATCATCATATGGAGACGGGGTGGGCCTGGGCCAGCCCACCCCTTTCGATCGGCGGTCCGCGGCTGGGCCGCCCAGACCGCCCAGTCCACCGCGGCCCGCGGATCACCACGCAGGCCGCCCCACGTCACCTAGACCGGCTCATCTGGTCCAATGCGTTTTCCACGAGACCCGCGAATTGAGGGTCTCTGTCGGCTGGTCGGGGTCACGACAACCCTGGTTTCTCAGGCCTCCCGCTGACTAGCGAAGCCGGCCAACCTGGCACCCGCGTCACCCCGCGTACGCCGTTGACGCCCACCGTGTCGCGCCGTCCCGGTCCGCCTGAAGCCCGCTGCGCCGGCCGCCATCCCAGACAGCCTGAAGCCCGCCCTATGAAGCCGCTGCTGCATGAAGCCACTGTCACCACCTGGACTCACCGGACCACTGCACTGATCTTCCGGAAAAACCTAGAACCACCGGAAAATATGAAATTTGGCCGGAAAACTTCTCGGGGCCACCCCGGGCCCCCAGGACTCAGATTTTCAATCCGAGAAGAGTGTTATAAATCTATGATTGAATCCTATGCAACTATGGGATTCACTCGATAGGAAAACAGCATTTCGACACTATAAATTGGATTTGAAGAGGTTGCAGAAATTAAAAACGAAAATACATGAGCCTACATCGGAGGGCGTAGCCCGTCGCCTCACCGACGATCCACCAGAGCCACCGCGCCTTGGATAGGTGGGGAGAGGGTCTTGATGATTGTTGATATAGATTCCTCCGGGGAGAGGCAAGGGGGAAGAAGGAGGAGGGTGGGTGTTTAAGTAGGAGAGAAACTAATTAAAATTTTAATTAGTTTTAAACTCCCACCAATAAGCTCGTACCCAAACTCTCGATAGGGTCGAGGTTAAGCCACTCATAGGGTAAAAACCACATTCTGAGCACAACGGTGGTCTTGAAATTTTAATCCAATCCTCCATTCAGAAGTTATAAATTTTACGCGTGAGTCCAATTAATTACCAAAATTCCCCTGGTGGCGCTTTTCGCAGAAGGGTCACGCCCACAAAAGTTACACCCCTCATAGGGTAAACGGCATGCTCCAGACTCAATGGTGCCCTTAGTTTCCCCATCCAAGCAACCAATTAGGAGTTATTCTGATTATTTGGCATGTCTTGTGTGAACTCACTTTAAATTAAATTTTGGCCACACTGGGGCTCGGAATCACACGCCTTCTGAATGCCTTGCTTGGGAATAACATCAAGAAAAAAAACAAGATCTTACAGGCTCAAAACCCGGGTTCTTATAGAATGAAAAATTATGATATGAAATATGGCGATGAGCTGGTAGAGCAAAACATATGTGAATTTAATGATATTTTTGATATTAAATAAGTACATGAAGTGGCTTCTATTGTACAAAAGTAAATTCAAATTAAAAGTAATTAAAAGAAGAAAGGGAATTTTAGGGGTCAAACCACTGACATCGAAGGGAAAACTAATCCAACTAAGTTTGAAAAAGGGCAATAAGTTTGTTTTGGCACATGACCTTCCATTTAGTTCTTTAAAATTAAAAAACACTATTAAATTGATCTAATTGAAATTGAGAAATTATTTCCAATAGGTTGAGTTAATCTATTTAGAGTGGAAAGATATGGAATGGCCTATGTGGAGAGCTCAGAGATGAGACCATTTATGGACCCCGACTAGGTAAAATATTTTCAATCATCCATCACATGAGATGAAGCTGAAAGAGGTAAGGTCGATCCAATGATGTTAAACAAAAGCACTTCTGAGAGGTAACCTATGTTTTTAGGACATTTATTTTTCTATTTTTAGGAATATACACTTTCCCAAGAATCATTCAAATTTCATTAATAATTTTATGTACTTTCACTTGAGTGTTTTCATTTTTCAGGACCATCAAGACACTAGCAGGTAGTATTACAAGGGGTTATAGGAAAAATTTACAATGTGAACTAGGAGTAGGAAAAACATGTATATCCTAAAGTTAAAGAATCAATGAAATAGTAGTAATCATTTTAATTTTATATTTTATACTATATTATCCACATTTAATTTGATTTCAGAAGTTTTAATTTCATATTGCATGCCTCGTATTTAATTTTTTTCTTTAATCAACTGAACTAGGATACAAAAACTACTTAGGATACTTGTCATTCCATGATTTTAAATTTATTTTTCAATTAATTTAAATGAAAAAATGGGGTAAATAATTATTAGGGACAAAAATATGGTTTTAGATTTGGTAAATCATGATTTAGGGGAACATGTTAATTCTTGTAATTGAAATTTTTCTAATAATTGGCCAGCTTTGAATTTTAGATATTTTTATTAATTGATTTAATTATTCATATAAATTTCCATGAGTAGTTGTCTTAACAATTAATCTCATTTTTGAGACATTTTATAGACCAGAATTTCCCATTATTTCTTTATTATATTTCTTGATAGACTCAGGCATGTTCTCTTATAAAACATTCTAGGCATCTTATCAAAGCTATGGCTGGACAAAATTTCATTTAATATGATTGAGGCATATTTTTTAAAATCTTTTATCTTTGTAACCACCTTATATTAAACCTTTTTAAATCATATAGAATCCATAAACAACCTTGTTAGGAAAAGAGACATGTTACAAGCCTATTTTATCTATTCTTACCTTCCTCTAAATATTTTGCGTGATTTTCAAAAACATGTGGGGGGAGATGGTAACTAGTGGAAGGGGTGTGAATTTTGTAATAGATAAGTGTGGGGGGATTTCCATGAAATTTTGGGAAGGATTTAATTCAATATATTTATTTCACACTCTCTTAAAAAATGGTTCATTTCTTTAGAAATTCAAAAAATCAACATTGCTATACCATTGATCTTATTATAACTATTAAAAAATCATGTCACAAGGAGATCATTTGGGGTTTTGTAGTGGATGTGATTTTTTCCCTAGAATGAACTTTGAAAAATAAAAAAATATATAAAGAAAAATATATAATAGGTTGTTTTTATTCATTGTGTTATATTTCTTAATGAGACTTCTTTGAGTTTTGGGAAAGGGGAGATGATTTATTTAAAGGGGAATTTTCTATTTATAATGAAATGTAATTTAGATTCAACACTCCTTTTTGATATTTACTTTTACATCATTTACCTAACTGCCTTAAGACTTAGAGTCATTAGAACCTAATGATGAAACCCTCATGATAATTTTTGATTTTTTGTTTATGGAGTGGGGATGTTAGATGTTTTCCAAGCCTATAGAAAGTAACATGTTTTTAAGGTATGAGATGAATTTCACTTGCACTTGTTACCATGATGAAGTGAGGAAAAATTCAATGTGAGGTAAATTATAATTGGCATACATAGAAATAATTAATTCAAAAATAAAAATGGATGAATAAAAAGGTGTGGCTATTTTAAAAGAAGAAAAGTAAAATACTTGGTTGATTTTTTTCTTTGAAAAATGAGGTGTTGATGAAATTTTCCTATATGATGCTTGAACATTAAATTCACTATTTAATCAACTGATTTTATTGAAATTGAATTTAAACTATAGCTGGGTGAGTGTAATTTTTAGTATGTTGAGATTTCATCCTTGATTACAGGTCTAAATTAAAGTGTGGAGAATTTGATATGTACATGTCATGCAATATTTTTAACATAAAAATGCATTACTTTTATGATTTAAATGATTGAATATTGATCAGAAATTTAATATAATTGTTAAAATTAAAAAGGATGCAAAATTTAGTGTAAAATGAGAAAAATGATCCAAATGACAATGATTTTCATCAAAAGAGGGTCTTCCATGATGAAGGATGGTCATAGGGTGCTTTCAAGGGTCAAAACTGAAAAATCTGGATGAAAAATAGCTTCTAGGGTTGCAAAATAAATTTTTTTTCATTGTAAATTTTCATTTTATGATGTAAAAACGCCAGTAAACAAGGCATAAAACCAATTCATGAAGAGAAAACTCACCCAGGAGAGAAAACTATGTGTCGCGGAATGACACATATGTGTCACACCATGACACACCTTGAAAGTTTCAAAACTTCAATTTACATTGTAAACTCACTTATGGGGAGATTCTCCATAAAAACTTATGACATAAAATCATTTTAATTATGTAAAATGTTGTGATAGGGATAGAAATGGCTATATTTGATGATATTTTCAATGGGATACATCTTGTTATAACCTAAAATGGACCAGGATCGCCATTAAAGACCCAAGACTACTTTTTGATGCATTTATGGATGAATTAATTCAACCAGAGCACCCCTAGAGATCTATAAATATAGGAACAAACTTCTACCACTAGGGATTTATTTGGAGACCAAAGTCTGGGGTAAGTTGTTGCATTATACAGGGTCATCCACCAATGTTTCTTTCCTCTTTTCATTATACTTTCTATTTTATTCTTTTTTCCCTCTTACTCCCTTATTACTAATGTTATGGACAGTGAATTACCTACCTATTACTTTTTCAGTGTTGGGTCTTGGAGGTGTTTTTAAGGAGGATTTAGGAGTTTCTATGGTGGTGATAGGTGCAATAGGGCTGCTGTAAGAAATTCACATCATGAAAGGGGTACAGAACGTGAATTAGTGATTCACGGCTTGTGTAGCCAGTTAGTTTCATGAAATTCATGAGACCAAGGGGAAAATGTGAAATGGATTCATATCATGAAATTAATTCATTATGTGTAATTAAATAAATTCCAAGGTTATGTGAATTTCAATTAAAGTTGCAAATTTTGGGAAACTCGTGTATTTCACGTCATGAATGGAATATACAAAATGAAACTGGGGGGATCCAAGTTATTTTATAACATTTTTAACTAATTATTTTTCATTCATTTATATCTCTCTCTCTCTCATTCTATAATAACCCTAGGTTCCCCAAGGATATCCTCTAGCCATCATCATCCTACTTCGATCCCTTAATTCTGGCAGATGCCCGTTGGCGATCCGTGCTGAGTTCTTCTCTCTTTCTCATGGGTTTCCTTCTATTTTTCTTTGAAGATCTATTAAGGTGGTATGGTTTTGGTTTGGGTAGTGAGTTGGGATGAATTTTTTTATAACCCCTGATTCAATATAGGTTGATTTATGGGGTTTGTATGCAGTTTTGTTTTTCAGGTGTTTCTTCTTCTCCCTACGATGAGCAACGAGTTGAGAAATATTCTTTGAGGTAACAAATCCCTCATTTATCACTTTTTTGAATCATGTGGGAGGTTTTTACTCTTTTTTATCTATGGTTTATGGTTGTGCTAGATTAATCTAGATAAATTAATTGGATAATTTAAATTTAAGTGGAAATGGTAATGATTCACATGCCTTTATAGATTTTGAAATTATTGTGATGTTGTGATTATAAAGGCTCAATGCCCTACTAAAAATTATTATCATTGGGATATTTTTTTTCATTGGTTTGTTATGTGTTGTGTAAACCTTATTTCATGTTTTTGTGATATCACCCCAAAATGGAAATTTTCTAACCACTTATATTTGGATAATTAAATGGTTCCCCCTAGATTTATGCCTTGTGTTATAACACCCTTAAAATAAATTGAAATGTGATAAAAGTCCCTTTACTAAATCTATAAAATGGTCTTTCATGTGTGGAAATTTGTAGTTGTGATTGTGGGGTTGTGATGTGTGGTTATGATGTAGTGTGGGGTGGAAAGTTTATGGTTTGTTTGGCCATAATTTTGGGGTGGTGAGGTGATAGTTTGTTTGGTCGTGCTTTTGGGACGGTGTGGTGATTGTTTATTTGGCCATTATTTTGGGGGTGGCAAGGTGATGGGGTTTTTTTCCATGATTTTAAGCTGACGAGGTAATGGTTTGTTAGTCCATACTTTTGGGGTGGTGAGGTGATGGTGCAATGGTGACAATGATCTACTTGTGAGGATTTTTTTCATTGTGCTAGATGCTTGGTTAGTGATGGAATAATTGGTTAATAATGTTTAAAATGATTGAGGTTTGGTTTGGTTAATGGGATGGAAATGACTAATGAATAAATAAATTATATTTTGTGTTGTTAAATGTGGTTGTTGGTAAATAATTAAATGAATAGGATGTATAATGGAATTGGTTGGTGGTGTGAGATGTGGATTGTGGTTTGTGTGGTGTTATGCATTTAGAGGTGGTAGTGAAAGTGGGGATGTTGTGAGTTGGTTATTGTTTTTTTGTGAACCCATAGGTTGGGCTTGTGTGTGGCTATATGTATATACTTTTATATTCCTTTTGATTTCTATATTCACCCCACCTATGTTGATCACTATGTTCCAACACCTGTATTTTCACACTGTGGTGATTTTTTCCAACATCTTGGTGATGAGTATGGATGGTTGGCTACCCACTATTTCCTACTCTCTCTTCTAGGTGATTAGATATGAATAGGATGTGATGGATAGAGGTTTGTGTATTCACTAGGTGATAGAGCATGTTTTTTCTGGTGATATGTGATATGACTATGTTGTGGGGTGTCTTGTGGTGGGGATCGTGCATGGTAGTAGGAGGGCACATGGTTTATGTCCTTTATGTTCATGATACCCTACTACTTTGGTCATGGAAATGGTTGTAATGTGATGGATCAGGTGTCTTCGGGTGAGGTGAGATGTGACCTTGTTATGGGGTGGTGGCCCAGGTGTATGTGGGTGTGATGTGTTGTGACATTGTTATGGGGTAGTGGTATATGTTATTCGGAAGATATGGGAGTGTCATGATGTATGGTGTTGGGGTGTAAGGGTATAAATTAGTGGGAAATCAATGTGGGTTCCATTTATTATATGAATCTTATTATTTTATTATACTTGGATTAAGTTATTTGGTGAGCATTCCTTAGTGAGGTTGGAATGGTTAGTTGACTTGTTTTGGTGTTTTTGGTTCTACTGTTTTCTCATGGGTACATTAGTATGCTTCTTTATCATGTGTACGAGAGACTTTGGTTTTCCTACTGAGTATACATGTATGATCACCCTATGTATATAAAATTATTTTTAGGTTTCTAGGAGAATTACGTAGATCGTATTGGCGAGTACTATCTTGGACATTTTTCGACAGTTATCATGTCACTCCTTTATCTTTAGTTTTGGAGACTTTTATTTGTACCTATATTATTTATACATGAATTATGGGATGGTTTTGGTTTCTTTTTATATTATTTCATGGAGTTTATTATGGATTATTCATCTTATATCCTGATCTTATATTATTATATAGGGTAATACCTCCCATTTCATGATATTTTTATACCCTTGATGCTAGTCACCAACTCAGGGCCTATTGGAGGTGGGACATGGGGTTAATTATCTCTCTCTCCTCATTGTGGTGTCTTTGGTGGGAGGGGTCCTGATAGAGTGGTATCAAAGGTAATGGTTGAGAGATAGGATGGAGTTTGGAGTTATCCAAAATGATTTTTTCATAGGTTGGTATAGCAATAGTGTCAGCTGACCTTGGTGCGTGACATAGGCCAGGGAGACTAGATACGACATGGGATTTTAGGCACCCCTGTGATTTAATACATGGACTTTGAGATTATTGAACAAATAAGTGAGGTGGACCTATTTTTAGGGTAGATACCTAAGATAGGTACATGGATCATGATGAATTCTGTTCCTGTTTGAGTTGGGTTGTTTTGGGATGGTTAAAATAAATAAAGTGAATTAAAATAAATTGAAATAAAGTTTCATATTATTGGGATTAGGAGATTCTTGGATTATTTTCATCTATGGATCATAGATTTAATCTATGTATAGATTATGAATTTTGAGGTTTAGTAGGCTGATCTGGTTTATCATCATAGGGTTAATCTGGTATAAGAGGATAAGACTTCGCAGAGGGTGTTGTGTGCTTTTCAACGGAAGGCTTTGGGGAAATACAAGAGTAGTGTTTCAAATGTGTAGATAGAGAACTGGATAGAGGAGCTTGAGATCACTTAAAATTTGATCCAAGTTGTGGTGGGATATTGGGTCCCTTTGGAATTTATTTATATGTGGGGATTTTTGTGTTAGTGGAAGACATTTTATCTGGGTGAGCGAAAGGAGGCAGATTTTTCATGAGTCAACTTTTAGAAAAAGTTTCAGGAAGAATTCCTCTTGTTGGCCATGAAGGAAGTAAATAGATAGGAGCTTATTTATCTTCAACAGAAGAATATAAAAGTGTAGGAGTTGGGAATTAAGTTCAAGTACCTTCTATTCTTTTCTATATATCTTTTTCCAGATGAGGAGTCTTGTGTGAGACATCTTGAGGAGGCACTTCATCCTTCTATCCAGTATGTAGTTACTTATTTTAAATTTAAAATATTTTTGGAGTTTTGGAAGAAGGTGAAGGTGATCAAGAGGATTCACTCATGATGATTTTTACCATGAGAGAGTAATCAGTAGGGTTCCTTAAGGAGAAGGGTTCTCAGTGGAAGGTCTTAGGCACTAGAACCTTCAAGGTTTCAACCAGCAGGGAGTCAACCTTATCATCTTTCCTTCCAATCTTCTAGGGACAGTGGTTTCTATGACTTTATTGGGGGTGTTAAAACAATCTATTTTGAGTATGGGGTTCATTTACATCACTAGAATTAGTTCCCAATGGTTCTTTGAGCTTAGTTTGGTGGAGATGGACTGGTTCAACACCATCCTCAATAGCAGTTTCCAATGAGACCATTTCTGCAGCATGGGCATTAGGTGTATGCTCTACTAAGGGGAGATGGAACTGGTAGAGGAAAACCTCAAGATGTTCCTTTTTTTTAGGGACTATGACCCAATCATGGTTTTAGAGTTGGTCGTCAGCAGAGAGGTATAGGATCTTGGTGTGTTCAATTGCACATATTAGAGGAAGTAGCACTAGAGGGTATAGAGATCATTAGAGGTGCACTCAGTTTTTCATATACCCTTTTTTGTTCTCTTTTTTTATTCAGGATCTTTTCACTCCTTCATTTTATCTACTCTAGTTCATGATCTGGGACTAGAAAAGTAGGGGATTATTATGCCCCATGTGTTGACTATTCCAGTCAGAGGCTAGGCTAGCTTGTTTGATGTGTTCTGGGGTGTAGAATGATGATGGGACCACATCATTATTATGAGTATCTTTTCTTGCTATGGATATAGACATACAATGTCATCCTAGGTATTTATTAGTTGTATTCAATACATTCTGTTATCGACTTATTCTGGAGGAGAGTTGTATTCTCATATGTGGATGGCCAGTATGTGGTTTTTTTGGAAAGTAGGGTTTTCATGTGGTTAGTCAGCATGTGAATCCCCTTCTTTATCTTATGGCTAAGTTGTTGGTGGAATAAATGGAAACTGGGACATTGGGGGTCCCTGTCATGACCCTTCCCATCTGGGCCTGAGCTATGACTACCCCAAGCCTTCCATTCATAGGTCATGGGTTGGTGACTAGTACTGGAAAGGTATATCCCTAAAATGGGAAGTAATTGCCTCAAAACATATACACACACAAATATGGCACACTGCTCACAAGTATAACACAATAGAAGAACAAAGTTACAACCACAACTAAAAAAACACCACTGAGTGTAAAAGTAAGTACTGAAAGTAAGGGACCAATATACAATCCCAATTGAAAATAAAGTACAAAAAAAGAGTAAAACATGATCCATAGGTCTTCCACAAATGATCCTACCTGAAGGGTAGGTATAGCTCGTCGTTTTTTGTCATTGCCACTCACCACATCTGTCTATCACCTTTGAGCACCGTCTAGCCCTGGCTCCCTGATTCTTAGTCAAATATGTCTGTCATCTTCACCTGACACAACATGGTGAGGGAGAATCTCGTGTAGGGGTGAGTCTAACAATACTCAATAGGTACCCTGAGACCCCTGAAGGTCTCTCAGAATTCCACAAAGTAATAACCACAAAGCATGATCTCAATAAAAAAGTACAAAGTAAAGACAACTCATGCCAGGTATAACTTAAGTACAGAAGTAAAGATGATTGGTCGTAAAGATAGATCATCTTATTTTGTCAATAGGCTCTGCTGCTGACCCGCACAGGATCAGTATACATTGATCCACACAGGATCGTTGAGCGTTGACCCACACATGATCAATATGCACTGACCCACATAGGATCGCTGAGTGCTAACCCACACAGGATTAATAGGCACTGACCCACATAGGATCATTGAGTGCTGACCCACACTGGATTGATAGAAACTAACCCACACAAGATCACTATGTATTCTTCACATCACAGCCAGCCACTAGATTCCCACACTTAGCACACTTTATTCCGAGAGGATATTATCCTCAAGCTATCGATCATACCTCAACCATAATGAAGTCCCAAGAATAAGTAACTTGATAACCACCACATCATAAGGGTTCCAACTTAACAGACATCACATCAATCGGACACATGGTCTGTAAGTTATAGGCATTTTAGTGTCGAGTGCCCGATTAGATTCAGGTTTGAATTAACCCAGCCATACTTCAACATTCTCCAAAACTCAAGTGAATTATCTCAAAAGGGATACCTTTTCCTAAGGGTTCCAGCACCATAGATAGTTCTTCAAATAGACGTCTGGTTTTAAAGATATGGCCCTTTAAATGAAACTGGGCCATAAGTGGGTTCGAGTTCGTTCTGACCTAGCCGGACTGACCCAACCTAGCCTGCTAGGCCCGACCCGAAGGGCCTGGGCTTTGGCTCGATTCAGATGGGACCGATTTGGCTGGGCTCAGTCCGGTCCATTGGGCTACGGGCTTAACCCGATAGGCCCAACCTGAAATGGCTGGGCCGCAGGCTCGGCCCGCTAGGGCACAGAATAGGCCCAACCCACCTATTTGGGCATGGCCTACCATCTAGGCATGGGGGTTTGCTCTCTTTCTAAATGGAATATGTTTGTTAGGGTTCCTCCATCAGCGGTGCAAGTTGGCGCCGCTCCACCTGGCCAATCCACGTGGACCGGTAAACAGCAGACCCATGGGTGTGGGTCTGCCCTCTACCATGGCTCAGATCTATGACCCTCTTACACAGCATGCCACACACCGTCAATG
This sequence comes from Viscum album, assembly GCA_963277665.1. Lineage (NCBI taxonomy): Eukaryota > Viridiplantae > Streptophyta > Magnoliopsida > Santalales > Viscaceae > Viscum > Viscum album. The sequence goes on from OY728140.1 coordinate 1,150,952,986, forward strand.
TGGTCAGTATCAGTTGGACGCAATCTTCCCACTACGGCGCCTTCAGGCATCGCCTCCTTATCGCGTCCAGCGAGAGCCGGCTGCCACCTCCTCCAGCCGTCAGAGCCACCGTGCCGGCGGAGCTTCCGCGGGCTACCGTTGAAGTTATGGTGGTCCTATTTCATTTACTTATATGCCAACAGGCCTCCTAGGACACCTATTACACTTTTTGGCCCTTCGTTTTAGCCTTTCCTCCTTGTTTCTCGGTTTCCCATGAAGAACGCAACCAAACTAAGAACGGTGGAGGGTCTGGGCCTTTTTCGGTTCGGCTCGTGCCCTCCCCATTAGCATTATAACAAGGGAAGAGTTCAAACATAGTCAAGAGAATATGAATCCATAAATCTCTTAGAAATAAATCAAGACAAACCCCTACCTGGAACTCGTTGGAAGACGTTGTAGATGAGGGAGATGAACCTGTGTTCGAAGGTGTTCGTCGTCGCCCATCGTTGTCTGGGTCAAATCCTAAAATGGTCATCGAAGCTCCATTCTAATTTGGTGGAAGATGTCTCCAACACTTTGTTATAGGTTCCTCTCATGAGTGACCAAATCCCTTGCCCAAGATTTGTTTAAATAGAAGAGAGGGAACTGGCTGTTCTGCGGGCTCGGCCCGCTGTGCCATGGGACAGGCCAAGCCCACCTATCTGGGTGCAGCCCTCTAGCTAGGCATGAGGGTCTTCTCTCCTCTTGAATGGACTAAGTCCGTTCAGGTTCCTCCATCAGCGGTGCTAGTTGGTGCTGCTCCAGCTGGCCGATCCATGTGGACCGGTCAACAGCGGACCTGTGGGTGTGGGTTCGCCCTCCACAACAGCTCAGATCTACGGCACTCCTTCATAGTGAATTGTCTTCCATCAACGCGTCTGGCATCATCTATCCATCCTATTCCCACCGCAGTGCCTTCGGGCACTGCCTCCTTAGCGCAGCCAGCGAGAGCCGGCTGCCGCCTCCTCTGATCGTCGGTTCCACCACGCCGGCGAAGCTTCTGTGGGCCAACGATGAAGTTCTAGTGGTCCTATTTCATTTCCTTCTGTTCCAACAGGCCTCTTAGGGCACCACCTACATTTTTTGGCCCTCGGTTTAGCCTTGTCACCTTATTGCTCGGTTTCCCATGAAGAACGCAACCAAACCAAGAACGGTGGAGGGTCCAGGCCTTTTTCGGTTCGACCCGTGCCATCTGCGTTAGCATTATAACAAGGGAAGAGTTCAAACATAATCAAGAGAAGATTAATTCATAAAACTCTTTGAAATAAATCACGAAAAACCCCTACCAGTAACTCATTGGAAGACACTATAGATGAGGGAGATGAACCTATGTTCAAAGGTGTCCGTCATCGCCCATCGTTGTCTGGTTCGAATCCTCCAACAGTCGTTGAAGCTCCATTCTACTTTGGTGGAAGACGTCTCTAGCACTTCGTCATAGGTTCCTCTCATGAGTGACCAAATCCCTTTCCCAATATTTGTTTAAATAGAAGAGAGGGAACCACCCACGTTACATTTCATTAATGCGATTCACTAATGAACTGAAATTAATGTTCCATTAATTCAACGAAGGTCATGGTTACGTAACCCAAGGGTCATGTCATTAAATTAAATTAATTAAAATGACTAACCAACTCAGCAGTCCTGCCATCGTCACTCAACGGTTACAAAAATAAATAAAATAACTCATGGACTTATTTTATTATTATTTTTTAAGTCTAAAAATTAACTTTTTCATCCAACCCTTTCCAGTAAAAGTTAAGCTTCATCTAAGAGAATCTTGGCGCTAAAAATTAAACGGTTCCATCAGATTTTTAATCCAAGAAATGTTTCAAAAGATACAATTTTATGGTTGCATGTTTACTAAACATACCTTAAAAAAAGTTCAAAATTCTATTTTTGGATCTCCAGGACTCAGAATCACGTGCTGTCAATTTTCTCAAACACGTAATAATCCCAAATAATTGAAAAAAAATTATATGGAAAAACTAGTTCTTTACATCCTCCCCAACTTAGGGCTTTACGTCCCCAAAATCCACAACCAAACTAGGGAAACAAATGGGGGCATTGATCACGTATCTAAGCCTCCCTCTCCCACATGCTCTTCTAGAGGTTCCCATGTTGTCACCGAACTCGCACAAGAAGAATCAACCGCCCATTAAGGACTTGCTCATGTCGATCCTCTATCTCCATTGGGAACTCTGCAAACATCATCCCATCATCAATTTTCAGCTATCCCCATTCAATAATGTGTGATGGATCATGCATGTACCTACTCAGCTACAAAACATTGAAAACATTATGCACCCAGTGCATCTATGGGGGAAGAGCTAGGTGGTACGCCACCTCGCCTACTCTGTTAAGGATCTAGAAAGGTTCAATGAACCTCATAGATAGCTTGTTACCCTGGCCAAACCTCCACAATCCTCATCAGGGTGAGACCCATAGGAAGACATGGTCTACCTCCTCAAACTCCAAGGGTCTCTGTCTCATGTCGTCATAAGGCTTCTTCTAGCTTTGTGCAGTATTCATCCACTCTTGGATGATATGCACCTTCTCAGTGGTAGCCCGTACCAAATTTGAACCCATAAGTGCTGACTCCCCTGGGTCTATCTAGCATAGAGGTGATCTGCATGGTCGTCTGTACAAGGCCTCAAACGGAGCCATGCCAATGGTCGAGTGATAACTGTTGTGGTATGTGAACTCCACCAGTGGTAGGTGGTTATCCCAACTACATAAAAAATCAAGGACGCAAGCACGGAGCATATCCTTAAGTGTTTGTATGGTCTTCTCCTTCTGACCATTTTTCTGAGGATGAAAGGTGATGCTCAGGCATAGTTGAGTCCCAAATGCCTCTTGTAATACCTTCCACAACCGGGAAGTAAAACGAGTGTCATGATCTGAGAAGATCGTCGATGGAACCTTATGAAGCTACACAATCTTCTATACATATAGGTATCCCAAACCCTCTACTGATCTCTGCTCTTTGATGGGTAGAAAGTGGGTCGACTTGGTGAGTTGGTCAACGATCACCCAGATGGAATCGTGGCCCCTATACGTACGTGGTATCCCAGTCACGAAGTCCATGGAGATACCATCCCACTTCTATTTTGGAACCTCAAGTGGTTGTGCTAAGCCTGCTGTAACCTGATGCTCGGCCTTCACTTACTGAAAAGTGAGGCATCGTGATACGAACTTAGCCACTACTTTCTTCATCCCTGGCCACTAGTACTGACATCGAAGGTCCTAGTACTTCTTCACCGCACCAAGATGTACCGCCAAAAAGGATGTGTGAAACTCCTTCAACACCACATCTCATATCATCACAGGTAACATAGTTCATCCTCTGAAAAGGATTATGTGATCCCCACCTTCATAAAATCATTCAACAGCCCGTTTTGAGGATTTCTGAGCATGTTGAGTCTTTTAGTCAATGTCCCCAAGCTGTGACTCCCTGACTCACTGAAGGAGTGGGTGAGTCACTGTCATAGACTGTAGGTAAGATTATCCATCACTATCCATGAAGGATATCTACAATGCGGATAGCTTCTCTGTCGCCTCACTCAGCAACTATAGTCCAGACCTCCTGTTGAGTGCGTCTGTCACCAAATTCACATTGTCAGGATTATAGACTATCTCAAAGTCATAGTCATAGAGGAACTCTCTCCATCACCATTGTCTCAGGTTCAAGCCCTTTTATGAGAAGATATACCTGAGACTTTTTTGATTGAAGTAGACAGTAAATTGTCCACCAATCAAGTAGTGTTGACACGTCTTAAAGGAAAATACCATTGTTACTAACTCCAGGTCATGGTTAGTGTAGTTCTGATCATATTTTCTCAACTATCATGAGCCGTAGGTGATCACCACTCCCTCTTGCATCAGTACACATCCTAGTCTGGTCCCTGATGCATCGTAATAGGCTACACACCCAATGCCCTCTTCTAGTAGCCTCAAGATGGGGGCACTCGTCAGCCTCTACCCCAGCTTCTGAAAACTCTATTGATATCTCTATATAAAAACAAATGGTTTCCCCTTCTTTATCAAATCTAAAAAGAGTGTTTCTACTCTGGAGAAGTTAGGTACAAATCTCTGGTAGTACCAATCCAATCCCAGAAAACTCTGCACCTTGGTCACACTCCTGGGTGGCTCCCAAGAAAGTATTGCCTCTATATTTTCCAGATCCACTACAACTCCAACCTTTGAGATAACGTGCCCCAAAAGGTGGAATTCCTGTATCCAGAACTGGTACTTCAAGAGATTTCCATAAAGTTGTGGCTCTCGGAGTGTATTCATAACTTTCTATAGATGTGTGGCATGCTCCTCCTCTGTTGCCGAGTACACCAAGATATCGTCAATGAAGACCACTACGAAGTGATCAAGGTAAGGATAAAAGATCATGTTCATGAGTCTCATGAACATTGTCAGAGGATTGGTTATGACAAAAGGCATCACCAAGAACTCATAATGTCCATACTGACATCTGAAGGCTATCTTTGGTATGTCCTCATCCCATACCCTAAGATGATGATATCCTGATCTAATATCTATCTTTGAAAACCATTGTTCTCCCTTCATATGGTTGAAGAGATCATCAATCCTCGGCAGAGGATACTTTTTCTTCATGGTCACCTAGTTTAGGCACCTATAGTCCACATAAAGCCTCATACTCCCATCTGTCTTCTTGCCAAACAAAATTGGGGCTGCCCATGGAGAAACATTGGGCCTTATGAACCCCTTTCTCTACAAGTCTTCCAAATGTAACCTCAACTTACGAAGTTCCACAGGGTCCATCTGATATGATGGTGTAGATATCGAAGTTTTCCTAGGGTACATATCGATGTAAAATTCTACCTCTCTATGAGGAGTTAATCCCGAAACATCATCATGAAAGACATTAGCATACTGTTCAACCACAATAGGATAGCTCAGACTCCTCTCATCCACTACACTGAGGGTGAGGCTAGCCAAATGATGAGTGATTGACTACATCCTACTCTGAGAAAGTCCATTCTATACTACAAAGGTTTCCTTCTCAATGGTGAAGGAAAACCTGATCCCATCCTCGTAGACACACCGCACTTTGCACCTAAAATAGTCAATCTGAGCATGGACTGTGGATAACCAATCCATACCCAAGATAATGTCGTAAGGCCTCGATGCTAGTACTAAGAGATCTCATATGAAGCTCTCGCCACCTATAGTAAGCTCACACTACCTACACCAGTGTTTAATCACTGAATCCTCTCCCGTAGGAGTCTCTAAACATAAAGATCAAGCCAATGGATCCATCAAAATCTCCGAGATCTGAATGAGAGATGTGGAAATGAAAGAATGACTGGAACCTGTGTCTATAAGTATTATATCTAGGGTGGAGTAGACACAGATTGTACCTATAATCATATTTGGAGCGCCATGATCATAGGCCTTTGCTGCCTGAAGCTGAGCTTACCCATGTCCACCTGCTCCCTTTGGTCAGTGTGGACCACCTGGGGGTGGTGGTGGTAGAACCTCAAATCACCGTCCACCACCTCCTGCACGGCCTGCTTCTCTGCCATGTCAGTTGCCCTGTAGACATCCTCGTTCGAACCTCAGCTATCTCCTCAATGGTCCCTCTACTATCTTCTAATCATCAGTACGACGGATCGGGTAGTCGTGAGCCATGTGACCCTGCCCTCTGTATGTGTAGCATTGTCTACTCCTCTATTGACCCCCTCTTTCTCATGAGCTTTGCACACCCAACCCTACATCCCTGGTTCATCCTTTGGAAGTTCTATCCTTCTTGGACCTCTATGTCATCTTCCTACTACCTGCTGTAGATGACTCGATTACCTGTCGTCTGGTGGTGGCTCTCACCATCGATGTCTGCTCAGCTAAGAATCTATCCACCAATAGTGCTCTCTCTAGCACTCCATCATATGTTGGGATATTGAGCGATATCATTGACTCTCTGATCTCTCATCGGAGACCCTTCTCAAAGGTTCGGGCCCTGAAGAAAGGGTCCAGTACCATGTCAGTGGAGTAGCGAGAGAGGTCAGTGAATCTCGCCGAGTACTGGGCTACTGTCAGGTTGGCCTTCTGTAATTGCAGGAGCTCCTAAATACACACAGATCATAGAGTCTCTAGAATGAACTCCTCCTTAAAGAGGCCCTCGAAGTCCAACCAAGAAAGTGTTGCCTCCTCATGCATCTAGAGCATTAGGCTACACTATATCCCTATTTTTCCCTAGAAGAGGCTAGTAACTAGGATCACCATCTGGTCTGCTGGTGTCTCGACCAAACGAAAAAACCCATTTCATAGCCTCCAGCTAGTCCCCAGTTTCCTGCGGGTCTTTCTTTCCTCAAAACCTCGGAGGCCTCTATCTCTGGAACACATGAAATGTGCTCAGTAAGCATGCATGGTCTACTGGTGGGGCTGATGGAATCTTCTTCCCTATAGGTATTTTTGTTGTTGGTACACCACCTGAAGGTGATTTCACCATAAGAGGGCCTTGCACCGACGCCTCATCGCTCAGTGGGTCGTCATCGTGATCTCTCACTAGAATCATGGACGGATCTATACGCGACGACATCCTGTAAGGAAACACGTGTGCCACGATCAATAATTTATACTTGGTGAGCTGACTCAAAGAGATCAAAAGAAAAAAACATTTTCAAAACACTTTTTTTAAGAACCTAAATCTTCTTTTCAGGTATGTCTTTCTTTTCTGGTTGTTTTCGAGAAAAACAGGAGTTTCTGGAAATTTCAGGAGTACATGACGTGTAATTATAAGTACAAATTGTGTACCCAGTTGTCGCGAGTGACCATGTACTGGCCATGTAATTGCTGAGTACATGGTCATGTGTGGTGACCTAGAGACCGCCTAAAGCGGAGGCTGGAAAAGGAAAGTACACGTCGTGTACTTTTAAAGAACACACTGTGTACTTTCTTTTTTCATTAAACGGACCAGGGTCACATATGATGGACAGAACACACTTCTTATTCGTCTGTCTCGTCCAGGAGTGTCTGTAAGGCCGTATATATTCTCTGATCCCCCAACTCTTCATCCTTTCTCCGAATCGATAGTCTTCGATTGCATTGGAATCATCACGGTGAGTTCTTCCTTCTTCTAGAACTTCATCTCCTGATTTTTCCTCTTTCTCAAGATATCATCGATTGAATGTTTTTAATTTTTTTGTATATATACAGCGTTCTAGGGAGATTCAAGGCCTAAGGTTCATTTATATCAATCTCATGATTCCAAGGTAGGTGTTTTGTGCCTTTCTGTAGATAGTCTTTGAATTTTATATGCAAAAGTTCCCAATACCCAAGAAAAGGGTATTGCATGTTTATGGTTTCTAGCCCTGGTATTGCCTATTATGCCTTGTTTGTTTGGATAGAGGTTATTTGTTTATGAATAGGGTTAACTTTTCTATGCTATGGAGGTTTTTTCCATGTTTTCTTATTTTGACTATTTGATCTAGCCTTTCCTGTTAGGATGCTTCTTGCTTTCCATGCCTAGTATTGTTCGGATGGAGTGATTATTATCTGACATTCTATGATATGTTATAGATTTTTTATTCAAGTAGTTATTGAGGATTACTTTGGTTTCCATGTATCGTTTGTTCACGATTGACTTACACAGGGATATGGAAACCTGGTGTAGTAGACCATAGGGAGAATGGACGTTGAGGGCTTCTCCAGAGTGTTTTTTTACTTTTAATTTGCGAGACCATAGGGGTGATGGACATAAGTGCTCCCTCAACATATGTATCATGCATCATTTATATGTATGTGCTCCAGCTATTTATTACTTCCACTTTTTACTTTTGGTATGGTATTATTACTGCTTCCGCTATTGCTATCTGTTTTACCTCTATTGTGTTACTCTTCCAATGAGGGTATAGTTTCCCCACTAACCCACCCAAGGCCCTCACTACTAGTCGGAAGCCTCTAGCATTTGGGGAAATTTTCTTGAGGCCATGTGAGAAACCGGGTATGGGGTGCCTCTGGGTGGCACCCAGAACCGAGACGTTACAAAGTGGTATCAGAGGATTCTTTTCTTCTTGAATTACTATTTAGATCCTATATCCAGGGATAGGAAGTAATAGGTACTTAGTAATAATCTATGCTCAAGATTAGCTAACCCGTGTATAGGGAAAATCCAATTTACCTCACTATTGAAATTTTTCTAGTTTTACAATTTTACAGTTGATTTGATTTCACCGTTGGGTGATTCACTTATTTTGTGCTATTATCATTGATAATATTTAGGTTCTATTTCTATTTCAACCCAATGAGATGAGGGTATTCCATATCATGCATCATATAGGAACTTTTTGGAAATCACGTTTCATGCATTCCTGCCATTCCATTTAGGGTGTATTAGTGATTGCATGTTGTTGTGATAGATGCCTTGAGAGAATACCTGCTTTTGATAGGGTATTGAATTGTGTAAGGTTTCATTTAAATGAATGACAAACTTTGGTTCTTAAGGCATTATGGGCCCTCATAGATCATAATTTGGTGGATCATTGCCTTGTTTTTCTTGTATATGACATGTATAAGATGCCAATCTTTGATTCGCAGGGAGTATGGGCCCTCACAGATCGGAATTTGGAACTTTAATGTTCATTTCGGTGTTTTTTTTGGGTTACGAAGTAGTTTCTAAGGCTTAATGTATGGAAAAACCAGAATACACGGTGTGTAATGATGAATACAAGGCATGTGTCTTTATGTTTAGGAATGAACTGTTTTTCTTAAGTACACGATGTGTACTGTATATACACATCGTGTAGTTTCTAACCATGTCACTGGCTATGTAGGCGGAGACACGGGGTTGGGAATTCTTTGGGGGAACACGTCGTGTTGTTTATACCATGTTTCCACCCATGTGACTAATGAAACGGATGGATAAAAATTAAGTTATACATGTCGTGTCAAGCTTGAACACTCCATGTAGTGTAACCCATGTATCTGGCCGTGTAGCGAACAACATGGGTTGGTGAAATATCTCTAGTACATGTCGTGTCAGGAACAAACATGATGTGTAGGGTCAGTCGTGTAATCGGTCGTGTAACTAACAACATGGGTCAGTGAAGTTCATCTAGTACACGCTGTGTCTGGCACTAACACGCCATGTAGTCTTGTTCTAGGGAAACTGTGTGGCTTAGCCGTGTAGAAAAACTCGGGCAGGGGAAGAGGATTCAAGTATGCACCGTGTGTTAAGACAACATGCCATGTGTATAGGGTGTTACACAGCCTGGTTTGGAAAAAGTACATACCCATGTGAAGGCTTAAGGGAACACGTCGTGTATGCATTATACACGTTGTGTATCCATGTTTTGAAAAAAAATTGAGTTCTTTCTTTATCTTTTTTCCTTATTACACTTATAAGTTTCAGTCCTCAAAATTATTGATCTAAGGTGTGTGCTTGACCTTGAAAAGTCATGCCACCGAGACATTCTCCGGTTGTCCGCCAATTATATGGCAGTGATCAGGCACCGGATATGGCTGATCAGGGACTACCATCAGATCCTCCAGTTGTTCCAGTCTTGGCACCAGCCATCATTCTGGACACAGGTGCTGATGCACAGTTCTGAGTAGGCATTATGATGTTTATGAAAACCTTCCAAGGAGTACCGCATCCTGCCCCTTTTATGGTAGAGTTTACATGGGTTTTCCAGTAGCAACATCCTCCCACATTCATAGGGGAAGGAGGACCTCAGGCTGTAGAATCATGGCTAGAAGACATGCTTTATATCTTCGAGCATCTGGAGACACCTCTTGAGAGGAGGGTGAATCTCACTACGTACATGCTACGGGACTCTTCCAAGAGATGGTGGGATGTGATCTCATAGGTATGATGCCAGCAGGTTATGGCTTGGGATGAGTTACAGCATGCCTTTTATGACTACTTCTACTTGGAGACTTTGAGGGCTGGTCGAGCTCAAGAGTTTATGAGTCTGGAGTAGGGTACTCTCTCAGTCATGGAGTACTCTTCTCATTTCACAGACCTGCAGTGCTTCATGCCTATCCCAGAAGGTGATGATTTATTCCTAGAAAGTAAGTTTGAGGATGGTCTTAGGCACGACGTCCAATCTCAGGTGAACATCTTCAGGTTGACTTCCATCACTTATATAGTCAACCAGGCACTAATCACGGAGTGTAATATAAGGGATTCTGGAGTTGTGAGCCAGGGCGGCTTGACATCCGGAATGGGTATCCCTCCTACTGACAGCAGGAAGCACCATTGGGAGTCTACGTGTGGGGATCTGAGGAGGTGGGACACTTCTTCTAGTAGTCAGGTGGTGTGCTACCAATGCAGGAAGAGTGGGCATACGAGGACACATTGCCTAAGAGACCTAGTGGAGTGCCGATCATGCGGAAAGATGGGTCATCTTCAACACTTCTATCAGTTTTTCTCACCAAGAGTTGGTGACAAGGGTTCTTCTATGACTCTGTTTTCAAGAGAAGCACCACCAATTTCTCATCAGTCAAGGAACTGGAATTCTTCGTGCCATTCAGGCCGAGGTGGAGGTTGTGGCCATGGTAGCCAGTCGCCAGGCTTTAAGTGACAATAGGGTGGATCAGCTCAGGGTGGTCAGGTAGGGTCGTAGGGTCGCGGTGCAGGTCAGACTTTTTTAGTGGAGTAGACCCAATAAGAGTAGGATCTCGGAACCTCTACAGTTATAGGTATGATCCTAGTTGCCTCAGTTTTATCTTCTACACTTTTAAATATAGGGGCTTCCCATAGCTTTATATATGTTTCTATTGTGGAGGGCCTTGGGCTCTGTATCTTTTCTTTTGCTGATATCTTGACATTAGACACTCTGTTGGGGACAAGAACGACTAGTGTATGACAGTACAAAGAGTGCCCTCTAGAGGTTGGTGGGTGCCACTTCTTATGGGACCTCTACATCTTATAGATGACAGGTTATGACATCATTATCAAAATGGACTGGTTAGTTCACTTCCAAGAATTTATCAATTGCTATCGTCATAGGGTGAGTTTCACATCACTAGAGGGTGGATCATTTCTTCATAAGGGAGAGTGGGATGTCCAGACGAGAAGAGAAGGACCTGAGCATCATGGGTTGGGAGGATTTATAGCCCAAACTGCTAATTTATATCTGGATAACCAGGGGACTTAGCAGATGGACTTTTCTCTAGTGGTGGATCATTTTAGGGATGTTTTTCTAGAGGACTTTTCAGGTTTGCCTCTAGAGCGATATGCGGACTTTTCTATTGAGCTCATTCCAGGAGTGGTACCAGTGTCTATTCCTCCTTATAGGATGGATACACTAGAATTGTAGGAGCTCAAGAAGTAGTTGGAGGAGTTGCAGGAAAATGGTTTCATCTGACCCAGTACTTCTCCTTGGGCTTCTCCTGTCCTATTTGTGAAGAAGGCAGATGGTACCCTCAGACTTTGTGTGGATTATCAGAAGTTTAACCAGTTGACGGTCAAGAACCAATATCCCTTTCTAAGGATTTATGATATCTTTGATCAGCTTATAGGAGCTCGGGTGTTCTCAAAGATTGACTTGAGATCCAGTTACAATCAGTTGCGCATTAGACCATCAGATATACCTCTTATAGCCTTCTGGAGTAGGTATGGTCTATAAAAGTATGTGGTTATGTAATTAGGTCTCACGAACTCACCTGAAGTCTTCATGGCACTAATGAACCAATTATTCCATCCATACTTTGATTCTTTCATGATAGTCTTCATGGATGATATATTGGTGTACTCTCACACTCAACACGACCAAGCCACACATCTTGAGATCGTTTTGAGTACACTGAGAGAGCATCAGTTATATGTTAAGCTCTAAAAATTTCACTTTTGGATGGATCAAATTCACTTCTTGGGTCATGTTATCTCAGAGATAGAAGTATCATTAGACCCAAAGAAAGTGAGAGCAGTAGTTTCTTGGGAGCATCCAAAAAATTTCTTTGAGGTACGGAGTTTTATAGGTCTGGATGGTTACTACAGATGTTTCATACAGGACTTTTCACGCTTAGTAATTCCACTGACGGGTCTGAATAAGAAGGTTATGAAGTACTTATGGTCAGATTCTTGTGAGTCATCCTTTCAAGAGTTGAAAGGGAGGTTGACTTCAACACCAATACTAGTATTTCCAAAATTGGGAAGGAGCTATACTATATACTGTGATGCATCAGGTATCAGTTTGGGAGCATTGCTTATGCAGGGGGAAGGAGTTATTACATATGGGTCTCGGTAGTTGAGGCCACATGAGAAGAACTACCCAACGCATGATATCGAGCTGGCTACAGTTGTTAAAGTTTTACGTTGTTGGAGACATTATCTTTTGGGAGAGAATTTTTTGGTTTTCACCAACCATAAAATTATCAAGTATATCTTCACTCAGCATGACCTGAATTTGAGATGGTGAAGGTGGGTTGAGTACCTTCAGTCCTTTGACTTTGATCTTGCCTACACACCTGAGAAAGGCAACGTTGTGGCTGATGCACTGAGCAGGAGGAATCAGATATAGGTAGTTCAAGAGGCCAGTAGTGAGTGTAAGCTTATGGATCTGTTCTCTAAGATGGATTTGGAGGTGTACAATAGATAGGGGTAGACGTTTCTATCTTCTATAGTTGTTATCTCTACTCTTCTTGATCGAGTGCGAATGAGGAAGCTATCAGATTCAGAAGGCCTAGTCCTACGGGAAAGTTTGTCAGGAGAGGACCCTATTCCTAGATGGACCATACGTGAGGATGAGATCTTTCATTTCCAGGGATGCGTGTGGGTGCCAGAAGACATACGTGAGGAGCTAATTCAAGACTTTTATTCCTCAGTTTGGGTAGTTCATCTTGGTTTCACCAAGATATATCAAGATCTACACAATCAATATTGGTGGACCAATATAAAGAGAGATGTTTCTAGTTTTTTCATGAGGTGTTCCACCTGTTAGCAGGTGAAGGTGGAGCATCAGTGACCAACAGGGCTTTTACAATAGTTACCCATCCTTGAGTGGAAGTGGAATGATGTCACGATGGACTTCGTGATAGGTTTACTGAGGTCGCCTCGAGGGAATGATGCAGTATGGGTTCTCATTGGCAGATGCATAAAGGTTTCGCACTTCTTTCCGATCAAGGAGACCTTCAGTATTGATGATCTAGTAAGGTTTCACATCTAGGAGATTGTACATTTACATGGAGTTCCACACTCCATTGTTTCAGACAGGGATGTACATTTTACTTCTCGGGTATGGCAGGGAATTTAGAGGGCTTTGGGTATATAGGTACTTCTATGTACAGTTTACCATCCCCAGATAGATGGCTAGTCCGAGTGTACGATTCAGATGCTTCAGGACATTCTTTGAGTATGCATCCTGGGTTTTGTAGGTTCTTGGGAGAAGTATATACCTATTGTGGATTTTTCCTACAATAATAGTTTTCAAGAAACTATTCAGATGTCACCTTTTGAGGCTTTGTATGGTAGGCCATTCTGATCACCCTTATGCTGGATGGAGGTGTAGAGGCAACTATACTGGGACCTCATCTTGTCTAGGAGACCACAGAGCAGATAGAGTTGATTCGGAAGAGGATGGCTACTGCACAGTCATGACAGAAGTCTTATGCTGATCGACGAAGATGCTAATAAAACACAATTTTTTTGAATATTTTATTGATAATAAATGACATAATTTCCTCACATTGTTCTAAATATATTCATTTATGAAATATTTGGGATTAGATCATTCATTTAAAAATTTGATGAAAATTCAAGTTTTACCCTTTTAAAATGCATTGTAGTATTTCGAACATAAATATTTTAATATAACTTATTTGAACTTAAAATTTTGTAACCGTTTTAATAACTTAATTTTATACAAATGTTATTAAGGACACTAGAGCTAATGGGTGCATTTGGATGGAGTAAATGTTCCATTAAGTCAATGGTGAGCTGGACTCTCTAGAATGGACATGGATTCTGTATTTGGGTTATAACTTTTTCATCCATACTTTTATTAGGACAAAATTTTTAGAGGAGATCTAGGATTCAATTTCGCACAAATCAGCCTACTTTAAGGAGAGATTATTCATGCATTTCGGTGGTCAAATGGGTGGTGAAATTTAGATTAAAATATTTGGCTGAATTTCCCCATTCACACTTGAAACCACTTGTAACCTAGCCTCCCATCCACTATATAAATTAGTTTTTTTTCTCATTTATATTGGTGGGGGTGTGCATTAGGATATTGGAGGCAAAGGAGAATTGGTTTCACCCAAATTATTCAACCATTGTAAGTGGGGTGTCTCTTGAAGCAAGGATCTAATCATCGAAGCCTTCTTCTCTTCATCATGTTGTAATGTTTCCACTTATGTAATAAAATTCTTTTTTCTTCTTTTATTTCTTCTATTTTATTCTATTTTGTTAAAATTTCTTCTTCTCTTAATCTTCCTAATTATTTTGGAATCATTAGTGGATATGAAATTGGGTTCTAACCTTTCAATCCTTTTCTCATGAAAAACTTCTCCACGATGACCACACCGCACATAGAAGAGTAGTTTTCTAGTGATCGATCTATCTTCTACCCTATTCATTTAATTATTTTTAATCATTAATATACTTTAATTAACATAGTATGATCCATGAATTATGTTATTAAATTATAAGAAACTAAGAAATCAATTGATCAATTAACACAAAAACACGCAAGGTCGAGGTTTTGTTTAAATTGTGAGAGCACAAACTTAATTGGTAATACAAGACCACATGGGATAAGATTTTAGAATTAAAATATATTACCTAAAAAAATTCATCCTCATTATCCAGGATGTAAATGTACCTTAATTTACCACTTACCATAAGCTAACCTTAGAACATCAATCAAAGCAGGGTGTTGCGATTACATGTTATGAAGTTAGCCTAGGGTTAAATTCACTTCATCTTTGTGGTAAAGTTAATTATCATAGGGTTATAGATTTAACAAATTAAGTGATCATAGTTAATTTAATGTTAATTTAAATGATAATGATAGATAATTTATTTAAGAGGTAGAGTTAGATCTATTATGCTCTAAAAAACATCTTCTTCTTGTGTATTTTTAATCGAACTTCATTTCAAAAATAAAAACAAAAAAATGCAATATTCTTCCAGAAAACTTATTCTAGTTTTATAAATGATAAAAAACTCCCCATACTTAAAATTAGTTTTTTTATTCTATTTTATTTTATTTTTATAATACCTTTAAGAAGTTGTTATAATTTTCTTCCTCCTTTGAGAGATGACCTTGGTTAGCCACTCTGTTGCACCTAAGTAACCTGAAACTAAACATCATTTGAAAGCACCCACGATAGTGACTTTAAAATTGGAATAATTTTTGGGGAGGAAACTAATCTATTAAACCAATTTGAGTTATTTATTTTATTTTTCATTTCATTATTTTCTTCTCCTATTTCTTTCTCTCAAGTTTTTTTTCTCTTACTCTCTTCTTTTATTTTTATCGGACCAACTCAAACTTCTTTTATTTTTATTATGGTCCACTTTTCTTTATTTAATTTTTACCTTTCATTGATTTATGACATGAACTAATCCTTAAGATATACTAGATATTGACCTTGATATTAAATGCATCCTTAGGGCTCGAATCAGACATTATCAGTCTACAGGAAGTTTCAACATTCAACCAGTAAGAGAATTTATCCACTCCAAGAACATTGAAATTTGAAAGACTTATAATTCAAACATAAAAGAAGAACCAATGGCTGAAAATAATAGAAATGAAATTAATATAACCATTATATAATTGGATTCACATGATATTAATTATCAACCAAATTGTATTGCATACCCAAATCTTGAATCAAACTTTGAACTAAAATTTGGATTAATTCACATTCTTCTAAAATTTCATGGATTATCTGGTGAGGATCCATATAAACACCTTAAATAATTTAATGTGTTTTTCTCAACTATAAAACCAAGAAATGTTTTTGAAGATCAAATCAAACTATGGGAATTCTTATTTTCACTTGATGGAGCTACAAAATACTGGATGTATTATTTACAACCTAAATATGTAACTTGTTGGAATGATTTGAAATGTCTTTTATTGCAGAGATTTTTTCCAACATCAAGAACTACTTATATTCGTAAGAAGATATCAGAGATTAAGAAAGCCTAATGGGTTTCAATGTATGAGTATTGGGAGTGATTCAAGAATTTGTGTGCAAGATTCCCACATCCCCAAATCAGTGAGAAACTCCTCATCCAATAATTCTACGAAGGACTCACACCTATAGAGAGAATCATGGTGGATGATGTGGCTGGAGGAGCATTAGTGGACAAGACACCAGTAGTTCCATGTACATTTATTGACAAAATGACCCAAATCTCCCAATAATTTGGTGATCGAGGTACACCACATGTGAGGGGGGTATATCAGGTAAGTCCATATTCTCTTGAAAGTCATTTGATAGATACCAAGTTAGAATAATTGACAATTATGTTGAGGCAGATTGCATTGGCTCAAAAGATATCCCAGCCCCATCCTTCAAGGTTTTGTGGAATTTTCACAGAGACAAGTCACCCAACTAATTGTTTCCTACAACTATAAGAAACAGAAGATTGTGCAGTAGTGTTTCCTGGGAGACCATATTAGCAGCAAAAAACAACCACATCCCCAAAAGAAGTTTGATTACTTTGAACCAGCATACAACCAAGGGTGCAAGGATCAATCAGACATGAGTTATAGATCTGGACAACAACAAAGGTCCCCTTTTCAACAAAACTTACAGCAGCCTCTGCCTTTCTAGCAGGGTTTCCAATAACCCCAAAGGAGATTTGAAACCCAAGCATAAAAAATCCAACAACAAGGGAATCCCCCATAGAAGTTAGATTCTAATACTGATGACCTTTTGAAACAAATTGTTCTTAATCAACAGAATGAGCTGAATAGTCAAGGTTTGGAGCTGAGGGAGTTGAAGACTCAAATGAGACAGATTTCCACTGCCCTCCATGAACTAGTAAGTAATAATTCTGGAAATCTACCATCTCAACCTACTCTAAATCCCAAGTAAAATGTTAGTGCCATCACATTGAGAAGTGGGAAGAAAATGAATGATACATTTGTACCTACCATTCCACCAGGATTCACCTCAAATCCGGAGAAGCCACATTCCATACCAACTGATGATAAATCCAAGGAGAAAGATAAAGGTAAGAAAAATATTGATGATATTCATCCTAAAACCCTTCCATTTCTGAATAGAGTTGTACAAACCAAGAATAATGCTAAAGAGGCGATAAAAAAAGAAGTTTTGGATACATTCAAGCATGTGGAGATCAACATCCCTTTACTTGAATCCATCAAACAAATACCAAGGTATGTGAAATTATTAAAAGAAATTTTTACCAATCAAAGAGGGCTCAAGGGAAATGAGAGGATCAATCTTGGAAGGAATGTTTCAGCACTCATTACACTAAATCTAGGAATGATGACTAAGTGAAAGGATCCAGGGACATTCACTATCCCATGAACCATAGGGGATTTTCACTTTTCTGATGCACTTTTTGATTTGGGAGCTTCCATAAATGTTATTCCTCACTTTGTATTATCTTATTTGCAATTTGGTGAGTTGAATCCCATGAGAGTAGTGGTGCAGTTGGTGAATAGAGTTATGGCATATCCAGTGGGAGTTCTTGAGGATGTACTTGTCCGGGTAAGAGACATGATCTTTCTAGAAGATTTCTATGTGCTTAACATAGAGTATGATCAGGTAAGTTCTCATACCCCAATTATCTTAGGTAGACCCTTCCTCAAAACTAAAAAAACGATCATAAATGTTAATGATGGTACACTTTACATGGAATTTGGGGATGAAGTTGTGATATTTAATGTTATGGATTCCATGAGGTACCCCTCAGAGGATCATTCTACATTTTTTATTTCCCATTTTGAACCACAAAACAAAAACCCCATGGAATTTTATTGTTCTATTCTTAGGTAGATTATGAGTATTGGTTCTAGTTTGATGTCTAAGAGTACTTCCACACCTATTTCTAATGCACAAGACTCTCTTAGATTTTATTTTGAAATGGAATCATATTCTGATTTTGATCATATGAACTCTAATTATGACATGGACATTGAGTATGCTGATGGATTTGATGTTTTATTCTCTGATTTTGATGATGTATATTTTGATACTAATGATCTTTGTGCACATATTTTAGTTCCTTCTATGTCTCCATCCATACACCACCCCCTACACTAGAACTCAATCCATTTCTACCAAATCTCAAATAATCATACTTGTTAAGTGGTGAGAAATTACCTGTTATCATTTCTAACAATCTCTCTTTGGAACATGAAGAAAAACTTTTGAATATTTTGAGGGAGAACATCAGTGCAATTGGGTGGACCTTGGCTGAAATATCAGATATTAACCCCTCCATTTTCATGCATAGGATTCTTGTGGAGGATGGGGCTAAACCGGTTAGGCAGCCACAAAGGAGATTTAATCCAACACTTTTGGAGGTTGTTAAAAAAGAGGTTGAAAATTTTCTCAAGGCAGGAATAATCTATCCCATTTCAGATTCCCAGTGGGTGATTCTTATTCAGGTTGTGCCTAAGAAAAGTGGTGTTACAGTTGTAAAAAATTATAAAGAGGAGTTAGTTCTGATGAGGGTACAAAACAGTTTGTGTGTGTGTATTGATTATAGGAAAATAAATCAATCTACTCATAACGACCATTTCCCCCTCCCATTTATTGATCAGATGCTTGAGAGACTAGCTGGGAAGACACGCTATTGTTTCTTGGATGGATTTTCTGGATATTTTCATGTTCCTATAGCTCTAGGGGATTAGGAGAAGACTACATTCACATTTCCCTTTGGAACGTTTTCCTGCCAAAGGATGCCATTTGGACTTTTCAATGCCCCATGTACCTTCGAGAGATGCATGGTGAGTATTATTTATGATTTTATTGAGACCTGCATGGAGGTATTCATGGATGATTTTATAGTGTATGGTTCTTCATTTGATGAATGTCTAAGTAGTTTGGGAAAGTTTTTGAATCATTATATTGATAATAATCTGGTCTTGAACTTTGAAAAGTGTCATTTCATGGTAGAGCATGACATTGTCTTAGGGCATGTAGTGTGAAAACATGGGATAGATGTTGATAGATTTAAGGTAGATATTATTTCATCCTTACCACATCCTTCATGTGTGAATGATGTTAGATCTTTCCTAAGGTATGCAGTATTTTATCGGCACTTCATCAAATATTTTAGTAAGATTGCTCTTCCCATGTCACAATTACTTCAAAAGGATTCTGATTTTTTGTTAAATGATTATTGCAGGACTTCCTTTGATGAGCTAAATAAGTGTTTGACCACTCCACCGATCGTACAGCCCCCATGGTGGGAGATTCCTTTTGATCTTATGTGTGATGCCTCCAACTTTACGGTTGGAGTTGTCTTATCTCATAGGGTGGAGGGATGTTCACATGTGATTTCCTATGCATCGAGGACATTGGATACAGCCCAATAAAACTAAAAAATGATTTAAAAGGAGTTTATCACTGTTATATTCGCTTTAGATAAATTCTGTTCATATTTATTGGGCTCTAAAGTAGTTGTTTTTTCTGACCATGTAGCTTTGAGGTACCTCTTGAAGAAGGAAGATGCAAAGCCCAGGCTAATCTGATGGATATTCATTCTTCAAGAATTTGACAATGATATAAAGGACAAGAAGGGGTTGGAAAACTTGGTGGCAGACCACATGAGTAGGCTTACTCACACACTAGAGGATGACACCTTGGACCAGGTACTACTTTGGGACACTTTCCCTGATGATCATCTTTATTCCATCTTAGGTACGCATCCTTGGTATGCAGATTTATTTAACTACCTTGTTTCCTCTGAAATCCCTGCAAATTTAAATAAACATCAAGTCCAAAAGTTAAAGAGTGAGTCTAGATTTTATGTATGGGATGATACCTACTTATGGTGTATGTGTAGTGACCAAGTTATTAAGAGGTGTGTTTCTGATCATGAGTTTGAGTCTATTCTGCAATTCTATCAAACACTTTCTTATAGTGGACACTTTGGACCCCAACAGATAGCTAGGAAAGTTTTGGAATCTTGATTATATTGGCCTAACTTATTCCATGATGCCCATGTGTTTTGTAAGTCGTTCTCATGTTTCCAACACACGGAACATTTCTAGGAGACATGAGATGCCCCAATAACACATACTATTCTATGAAATTTTTAATGTATAGAGAATAAATTTTATGGGTCCTTTTCCTAGCTCATTTGTTTTACTATATATTTTGGTTGTCATTGATTATGTGAGAAAATGGATGGAGGGTAAGGCCACCAGGACTGATGATTATCATGTTGTTGTGGACTTTGTCAAAGCGCAGATTTTTTGTAGGTTTGGAGTACCAAAGGCCATCATCAATGACCAAGGGACACACTTCTGTAATCATAATTTGGCTTCCCTCCTTTGGAATTATGGGGTGACACACAAAACATCAACACCATAACACCCCCAAACAAATGTCCAGGTTGAGGTTTCAAATCGTGAGTTTAAACAAATTTTGGAGAAAAATGTGTAGCCAAATAGGAAAGATTGGAGAAAGCACTTGGATGATGCATTGTGGGCTTATAGGACAGCATACAAGACACCCATTTTTATGTCCCCATTTCGGATTGTTTTTGGGAAATCATGTCATCTTCCCGTGGAAGTTGAGAATGAGGATTATTGGGCTATAAAGAAATGCAACATGGATTTGGCCCAAGATGGAATCCAAAGGAAGATGAAAATTCAAGAGCTTGAAAAGATTAAAGTGTCTTCATATGAGAACTCAAGGCTCTACAAGGAAAGATCAAAATCATCTCATTAAAAAATTATCTAGAAAATAGAATTTCAAGTTGGAGAGAAAGAATTGCTCTATAGTTCACGACTGAAGCTGGTGCCTAGTAAGTTGTGTTCCAGGTGGTTAGATCCTTATGTTGTGACTAATGTTTTTCCTTATGGTGTAGTTGAGATCACACAAGAGTACATTGGACAGATATTTACAGTTAATGGTCAACATTTGAAGAAATACATTGAGGGACTTCCTACTGATGCAGTGGATTTCATCACACTACATGACCCCATCATCACTTGAGCATACCAGGCTGTTCCTAACCCTTAAACTTTTTTATTATTTTTCCTATTTAAAATTATACATTTCATGTGCATATATCATCTAATGGGTTCACATTTAGGACAATTAAATATTTTAAGTGTGTGGGAGGGAACCTTTTAGTTTAGTAATTTCAATTGTTTTCCTGTTTTTCAATGATTTTCAAAAAAAATGTGTTTTTCAAATTTTGTGTGTTTATTTTTCAGTTTTTTGTGTGTTTTTGAAACTTTTGGGCTGAAATTATTCTCATAACCATTTTTAAATCCATATTAATAAGTGAAACAATTGTTCCCATGAAACCGAGCTTAAATGAATGCTGAAAATAACTTTGTTTCAAGTTCAAATCTTTAGTAATTTCATGAAAAGTACTCCGAATTTTGAATCTCATGCCACATCTCACTATCTTTATATTTGAAATCACTTTCTTGTGAGTCTTCTAAAACATTATTTTCATATTTTTCACATTCACCTCACTTCTTGAGATAACTAAAACATGCTTGATTTAACCAGAATTTGATTTATTCTTGACAAAACTTGATGGTTTGAGGTACTTATGTTTTAAATGATTGAGGAATTTTTTTGGTATTAAAGCCCCTATTTCAAAGAATCATTTTTTATAATGGACTACCTTGAACATTTAATCCTTTTAGCCCTTATAATCCATGAACATCTTGTTAGTTTATCCACATTACAAGCCAATTTTCCTTATCCAACCAACTCTTGAAGTGAAATTTCATAATCTAGTTGAACTTAAGTGTGGGGGAAGCTGTCTTGAGTTGTGCTACCATATTTTGTGATACTTCGGGTGGAAAATTAAATTCTGAAGAGATGTGTTTGCTGCTGAAAAAATCATTATATTGAAATTTGTTCCTTTTTTGGATCTTTCATGATAACTGAAGCTGTCCCTTTTTGGATCTACTAATAGAGGAAGAAATTTGTGCCTATTTGGAGCTTTCAAGAAAATCATTCTTGAGAAGATTGACATTTTTACTGATGAAATGTTGATTAGTGTAAAAATTCATGATGATGAACATTAATTGATGCTATGGGGATTGAGTAGGAGACCATATTTAATTGAAAATTATATTAATGTAATTTTTCTTCAAAAAGAGTCAAGCCCCCCCCCCCCATTCAGCCTCATAATTTTTCACATCTTAATTCTGCCAACCAAAAGCCACAGAACAGCCCTGAAAAGTACTCATGATAAACATATTTCCTTGACTCATATTGGGTGGCAATGTTAGAATTTATCAAGCCTATGGTGACCCTTGTATGAGTTTGGATGAGAAAGACTTTGCTAAAAAATTGACATTTGTGTGATAAGCGAAAATTCAAGTGAGGTAAGTGTTTTGTGCATGGGATGATAAATGAAGTGGAAATATATTGAATGATATAAATGGAGAACTTGAAATAATGGTTTTTTATGATGCATGATATCTTTTTTTTCTTAGTGTTTAATTGTTGGATCTCAAGGATATGTGTTTTAAAATTTGTTTTGATTTGATATTGATGTTTACGTGATATGAGGTTTTGCCCAGAAGTGCAAAATGGTAAGTGTGGGGGAGTTGATAAAACAATATTTTTTTGAATATTTTATTGATAATAAATGACATAATTTCCTCACATTGTTCTAAATATATTCATTCATGAAATATTTGGGATTATATCATTCATTTGAAAATTTAATGAAAATTACAATTTTACCCTTTTAAAATATACTGTTGTATTTCACACATAAATATTTTAATTTGACTTATTTGAACATAAAATTTTGTAACAGTGTTCATAAAATAATTTTATACAATTTTTATTTAGGACAATAGAGATAAAGAGTGCATTTGTATGGATTAAATGGTTTATTAAGTCAATGGTGGACTGGACTCTCTAGAATGGACATGGGTTCTGTATTTGGGCCAAATATTCTTCATACATGATTTTATTAGGCTCAACATTTTATATGATCTAGAGGATTTAATTTAACACAAATAATCCTTTTGGAAGGAGATATGATTCACTCGTTTTGTGGTCAAATGGGTGGTGCAAGTTGGATTACAATATTTGGCCGAATTTCCCCATTCACACTTGAAACAACTTGTAACCTAGCATCCCCTACACTCTATAAATTAGTGTTTTCTCATTTGGAGGGGTGGGGACGTGAATTAAAAGATTTTAGGAAGAGGAGAATTAGTTTCACCCAAATTATCCAACCATTGTAAGAGGGGTATCTCTTGAAGTAAGGATCCCCTCATCGAAGCCTTCTTCTCTTCATCATGTTGTAATGTTTTCATTTGTGTAATAAACTTCTTTGTTATTCTTTTATTTCTTCTATTTTCTTCTGTTTTGTTAAAATATATTCTTCTATTAATCTTAATAATTGTTTTGGAATCAATAGTGGATACGAGATTGGGTTTTACCCTTTCAATCCTTTGCTCATGCAAAACGTCTCCACGATGACCACACCGCCCATGGAAGAGTAGTTTTCTAGTGATCGGCCTATCTTCTACCCTCTTAATTTAATTATTTTGAATTATTGAGATTTTTTAATTCACATAATATGATCCATGAATTGTGTTCTTAAATTATAATAAACTAATAAATAAATTGAAAAATTAACATAAAAACATGTGAGGTCGAGGTTTTGTTTAAATTCTGAGAGCGCAAACTTAATTGGTAATACAAGACCACACGGGATAAGTTTGTAGAATTAAAATATATTCCTTAAAAACAATTCATCCTCATTCTATATAATGGAAATGTTCCTTGATTTACCACTGACCATAATCTAACCTTAGAACATCAATCAAAGTAGGGTGTTGCGATTTCATGTTCCAAAGTTAGCCTAGGGTTAAATTCACTTCATCTTTGTGGTAAAGTTAATTATCGTAGGGTTTGGGATTTAAAAAATTAAGGGATCATAATTAAGTGAATGTTAATTTAAATGATAATGATAAATAATTTAGTGAATAGGTAGAGTTAGATCAATTATTCCTTTTAAATATTTTCTAAAAAAACATCTTTTTGTTGTGTATTTTTAATCGAACCTCATTTCAAAAAAATGCAATCTTCTTCCAACAAACTTCTTCTAGTTTTATAAATGATAAACAACCACTCATCCTTACAATTAGTGTTTTTATTCTCTTTTATTTTTTTTAGAATACATTTAATAAGTTGTTATAATTTTCTTCCTCCTTTGAGAGATGACCTTGGTCAGCCACTCTGCTGCACCTAAGTAACCAGAAACTGAACATCATTTGAAAGCGCCCACGACAGCGCCTTTCATACGCCCTATGGATTTTGAGGTCGGAGATCAGGTTTTCATGTGGGTCACACCATGTTTGGTACATAGGAGGATTAGGAGATAAGATAAGCTTTCGTCAAGGTATATCGGACCATTTGAGGTTTTGGAGAGAGTCATAATGGTTGCCTATCAACTATAGTTACCCCAGAGGTACCGTGCTATGCATGAAATCTTTCACATTTCTTAGTTGTGGCGTTACTTCTCAAACCCATATAATGTCATTAAACCTGATGATGTTGAGCTAGAGGTGGATGCATCATTCAAATAGCATCTTATCGAGATTTTTGATCACAGTGTGAAGGTTCTCTGTGGCCGATCTGTTCTTTTGGTATGAGTTTTATGGCAGCACATGCGAGTACAAGATGAGACATGGGAGAGGGAGGTCGATGTATGATCGTAGTGGTCAGAGTTTTTTGAGGTTTCTTCTTCTATATCGCCTTGCTAGGGAAATTTAGGGATGAATTTATTTAATGTGGTAAGTTTGTAAGAACCTAGATCTTCTTTTCTGGTATGTATTTATTTTTTGGTTATTTTTGAGAAAAAGAGGAGTTTCTGGAAATTTCAAGAGTACACACCGTGTAATTATAAGTACACATCATGTACCCGGTTGTTGTGGGTGACCGTGTACTAGCCATGTAATGGCCGAGTACATGGTTGTGTGTGGTGACCTAGATACTTCCTAAAGTAGAGGTCGTAAAATGAAAGTACATGTCATGTACTTTTAAAGAACACACCGTATACTTTCTTTTTTTTTTCATTAAATGGATTGGGGTCATGTTTGACGGACAAAACACACTTCTTCTTAGTCTATCTTGTCCAGAATCATCTGTACAACCACAGATCTTCTCTGATCCCCCGACTCACCATCCGTTCTCTGAACCAACCATCGTTTATTACATTAGAATCGCCATGATGAGTTCTTCCTTCTTCTAGAACTTCATCTCTTGATTTCTCCTCTTTCACAAGATATCCTCAGTTGAATGTTTTTTAATGTTTTTTAATTTTTTTGTAGATATATGGTGTTTTGGGTGATTCAAGGCCTAAGGTTCATGTATATCGATCTCACGACACCGAGGTAGGTGGTTTGTGCCTTTCTGTAGATAGTATTTTAATTTTATGTGAAAAGTGCCCAATACCCAAGAACAGGGTATTACATGTTTATGGTTTTTTGCCCTATTATTGCCTACTATGCCTTTTTTGTTTGTATAGAGGTTATTTTTTTATGAATGGGGTTAAATTTTCCATGCTATGGAGGTTTTTTCCATGTTTTCTTATTTTGACCATTTGTTCTAGCCTTGCATGTTAGGCTGCTGGTTGCTTTCCATGCCTAGTATTATTAGGATGGAGTGATTATTATCTGACATGCTATGATATGTTTTAGATTGTTTATACAAGTAGTTATTGAGGTTTACTTTGGATTCCATGTATCTTTTTTGCACAATTTACTTACACAAGGTTGTGGGAACCTGGTGTAGTAGACCATAGGGAGAATGGACATTGAGGGATTCTCCAGAGTGTATGTTTACTTTTACGTTGCAAGACCATAGGGGGGGTGGAGGTAAGTGCTCCTTAAAAGTGTCTATAGTTACCTCGATATGGTCCACTAGGGGAATTGGATGTTGAGTGCTTCCTCAGAGTTCCTATTAGTTACCTATACGAGACTACAGAGGGAATTGATGGTGAGTGCTTCCTTAGAGAGTCTTTGCTAAAGCTAAACCAGAGGTGTTAGACTGTGAGTACTTTCCAGAGGTTTCTTGTGTTTGTTTGGTTTAACTAGATTGGTTAGGCTGTGAGTACTTCCTAGAGGGTTACCTAATTTTGATTAGATTCTTACTTGATATATGGAAAATGAATGCAATTGAATTTGTGGGATTGTTCCTATGTGTACTTCCTTGTTTACTACATCATTTTGTTTATTTTCTGTCATATATATTCACTGACTGTTAGGCACAGATATTTGGGTGGTTTCCTACTGGGATTAGTCTCACACCCTGTTTGGATCATACTTTTGGGCCCAAACATATTATATTTTTGTAGTAATAGATAAGGGAAATCACCACTCTACTTCAGGTACTTGATTGTTGTGGAGCTAGGGAACATGTGACCAAGCTAAGGCTTGTGATGATGTGAATATTTTTACTACTTTTCTTTTGTACTTTGGTTTAGTATTTTATTCTATAATTGTGATTTGTTTGGATAATTTCTTAGAAATATGTATCATGCATCATTTAAATATGCGTGCTCCATCTGTTTATTACTTCCGCTCTTTACTTTTGGTATGGTATTATTACTTCTTCCACTATTGCTATCTGTTTTACTTCTACTGTGTTACTCTACCAATGAGGGAATAGTTTTACCACTAGCACACCTAAGGACCTCACTGCTAGTCGACAACCTCTGGCATTTGGGGAAATGCACTTGAGGTAATGTGACCAACCAGGTACGAGGCGCCTCTAGGCGGCACACAAAACTGGGACGTTACACATGAAAATAGTGGTTTCATGCACCAAGTCAAAAATCAGAAATCAGGGTCCTGTTGTATGGATACGTTGGTCGCTGCACCAACATTGGACTCCCTGAACTGAATCCCGAACTCAAGACACTTAACACTATTTCTCCATTGAAAAACATAAACTCTTATTCTTTCTGGTAGAACCGACCACCCTCTAATACCACTTTGTCATGACCCATCCCCCTGGGGCTCATACTGTGACTTCCCCAAGCCCCCCTTCCATAGGTTAGGGGTTGGAGACTAGAACTGGAAAGATATATCCCTAAAATGGGAAGGCATTACCTTAAAAACATGTACACACAGAGATAAGGCACACTACACACCAATATAATACAATGAAAGAAGAAAGGTACAACCACAACTAAAAAAACACCACCGAGTGTAAAAGTAAGTACTGAAAGTAAGGGGCTAGTATATAATCCCAACTGAAAAGAAAGTACAGAAAAAGAGAAAAACATGCTCCAGAGTTCGTCCACCAAGGATCCTACCTAAAGGGTAGGTACAACTCGTCGACTGTCGTCACTACCACTCACCGCGCCCGTCTATCACCTCCAAGAATTGTCTAGCCTTGGCATCCTGAGTCTCAGTCAAATATACTCATCATCTACAACAGACATAATTAGGATCAGGTAAAGACCGTGTAGAGGTGAGTATAACAGTACTTAGTTGGGACCCTGAGACCCCCTGAAGGTCTCTCAAAATTCTACAAAGGAATAACCACAAAGCATGATCTCAATCACAAAGCACAAAGTAAAGATATCTCACACCAGTTATAACTTAAGTACATAAGTAATGATGATTAGTCGTAATGATATATCATCTTATTCAGTCAAGATACTCTGTTGTTGACCCACACAGGATCGTTATATGCTGACCCACATAGGATTATTGAGTGCTGACCCACATAGGATCGATATGCGCTGACCCAAACAGGATTGATGAGCGCTAAAACACACAAGATCGATAGGCACTAATCCACACAGTATCACTACATGATGACCCATATAGGATTGATAGGTACTGACCCACACAGGATCACTATGAATTTTTCACATCACTACCAACCACTGGATTCTCACACTTAGCATGCTTGATTCCGGGAGGATCCTCTCCTAAAGCCATCGGTTGTACCTAAACCACCACGAAGTCCCAAGAATAAGTAACCCAATGAACTGCCACATCATAAGGGTCTAACATAACAAAAGGCGCGTTAATTGGACGCTCGATCAGTAAGTTATAGGCATTTTAGTTCTGAGGGCCCGGTTAGATTCAAGTTTGATCCAACCCAGTTGTACTCCAACTTTCTCCAAAACTCAAGTGGAGTATCTCAAAAGGATCACCTTGTCCTAAGGGTTCCATCACCATAGATGATTCTTCAAATGGACATCCAGTTTAGTATATATTTCCCATTAATATAAGTTAGGTCTTAGGTGGGTTTGGGTCCGGTCCGACCCGGTCGGACTGACGCTACCTAAATGGGTTGGGCTTGACCCAGTTTGACTGGGCCAGGTCTGGCCCGTTGGGCCACGAGCTCATCCAGTGGGACTGGCTGGGCATGGGGGTCTGCTCCCCTCTCGAACAGAATAATTCTTTTCGGGTTCCACCATTAGTGGTACCAGTTGGTGCTGTTCCACTAGGTCGGTCCAAGTGGACTGGTCAACAGTGGACCTGCGGGTGTGGGTACGCCCTCCACCATAACTCGGAGTCATGTCCCTCCTCTGTGTCACACCAACCACCGTCAATACAGCCAGCATCGACCGACTTCCCTCTGTCCTCTATGACACCTTCGGGTGCCACCACCTTCTCATGGCCAGCGAGAGCCAGCCACCTCCTCCTCCAGTCTCCAGTGCTACCGCACTGACAGAGCTTTCACGGACCACCAGTGAAGTTTTGGTGGTCTGATCCCATTTCTGTCTGCACCTACGGGCCTCTCGGGATGCCACCTACACTGTGTGGCCCTCGTTTTATCCTTACCTCCTTGTTTCTTGGTCGCCCACGAAGAACGCAACCAAACCAAGAACGGCGTAGGGTCTAGGCCTTGTTCGGTTCAGATTGCACCCTCCACATTAGTTTTATAACAAGGTAAGAGTTCAAACATCATCAAGATAAGATTAATTCATAAAAATCTTAGAAATAAATCAAGAAAAACCCCTACCTGGAACACGTTGGAAGATGCTACAGATGAGGAAGATAAACACGCGTTCGATGTTGTTTTTTTTCCACTGTTGTCTAGTTCAAATCCTCCAATGGTTGTCGAAGCTCCATTCTATGTTGGTGAAATACATCATCGGCACTTTTTTAGAGGTTCCTCTCATGAGTGACCAAAACCCATGCCCAATATTTGTTTAAATAGAAGATATGGGACTAACCACATTGCATTTCATTAATGCAGTTCATTAATAAACCACAATTAATGTTCCATTAATTCAACGAACATCATGGTTACACAACCCAAGGGTCATGTCATTAAAATACCTTCATTAAAATGACTGAAAAACTCTGGAGTCTCACCATCTTCGCTCAACGGTTACAAAAATAAATAAAATAACTCATGGAGTTATTTTATTATTTTTTTTAAATTCCAAAAATTAACTTTTTCATCAAACCCTAGTTAGTCGAAGTTAAGCTTTGTCT
Source organism: Viscum album (assembly GCA_963277665.1). NCBI lineage: Eukaryota > Viridiplantae > Streptophyta > Magnoliopsida > Santalales > Viscaceae > Viscum > Viscum album. The sequence continues at coordinate 1,150,982,598 of OY728140.1, forward strand.
AAGAGAATCCTGGTGCTAAGAATTAAATGGTGCCCTTGGATTTTTAATCCAAGCACTGGTTAAAAAGATAGAATTTTCCACTCACACTTTTACTGAACGTACCTTAAAAAAAGTTTAAAATTATGTTCCGAACTCTCTGGGACACGAAACCACAAGCCTTCAATTTTCACAGACTCATAATAATCCCAAATAATTTAAAAAAATAATCTTGAAAAACCTAGTATTTACAGTCCTTATGGTCATTGGGGAGTTTTTGGATATTTTCCTTGAGGAAGTTATGACACTACCCCCTTGACATGATGTTGAGTTTGGGATATCCATATAGCCTAGTGCTTCTCGGATTTCGATGGATCCTTATCAGATAGTGCCTTATGAGTTAAAGAAGTTGAGGATTTAGATAGATGGTCTGATACATAAGGGTTTTATCTGACCTAGTGTGTTATTGTGGGGTGATCCAGTGTTTTTTTTCCAATAACGTGAATGGTAGTTTGAGGTTTTGTAGACTACTGGAGGTTGAATTAGGTGACGGTCAAGAATCACTACCCTCTTCCAAATATAGATGGTCTTTTCAACCAGCTAAGAGGGGTGATTTGGTTTTCTAAGATCAATATGTGGTCTGGATATCACTAGTTGTGGGTGAAGGAGAGTTATATCCCGAATACTGCCTTCAGATGCAGGTATGGGAACTTTGATTTTGTGTTCATGTCATTCAGTGTTACAAACACACTAGCTATTTTCATGGGGATTATAAAATCTTTGTTCTGTGAATTCCTGGGCCAGTTCGTAATCATGGTCATCGATGACATATTGATCTACTCAAATTCATAGGAGGAGTATTTCGGTCATCTTAGAGCTCTCTTGAAAGTTTTTTGATGCCACCAACTCTTTGGAAATTTTTCCAAGTGTAATTTCTGAATGTTATAGATTCATTTCCTTGGGCATGTGGTATCTCAACAGGGTGTGATAGTAAACCCATCGAAAGTCAAGGCAGTTTTTTCTTGCATAGAACCCAAGAACATGGAAGAGTTTCACATTTTTCATGGTCTTATAGGCTATTATCTAAGGTTTGTGGATGATTTATATTGTGTTTCATCCCCATTGAAATCATTGACCAGGAGAGACCAATATTTTTTATAGACTGATCAGTGTTAGGAAATGTGCAGTTACCTGAAAGAGAAGTTGACCAATGCTCCAGTGCTTTAATTTCCTAAGGTGGGTGTGATATTTGAGGTGTTTTGTGATTCTTCCTATCTGGGATTAGGATTCATGTTGATTAATTAGAGGTTAGTTATCTCTTATGGGTCTAGGAAGTTAACTCACCATGAGTGTAACTATGCCACCCATGATCTAGAGTTGGCGGTGGTTGTTCTTATGCTAAATTTTTGGCGGATTGCCACATTGGGGAGTGCTTTGTGGTCTTCACAGGTCACAAGAGTTTGAGGTATAACTTTTCTCTGTGTGACCTGAATTTGTAGTAGCATAGATGGATAGAGTTTCTTCAAAATTACGATTTTTATATCGCCTACACATTAGGAAAATGGAATGTTGTGGCCAATTATTTGAGTAGGAAGTCATGGAAGGATGTTGTTTAGGATTTTAGGGATGTTTAGAGAGTGATAGAGGAGTTGTAATACTTTCAATTAGATGTAAGGGTGGTTGATAGTAGAGGATATCTATTTGAGATGATGGTTCTATATTCTCTGATGCAGCAGGTAGAGGAGTCTCAATGGGGAGACTCATCTATAGAGCTGATGAGAAATCATGTTTTCCATGGTGATGCTCCAAAAGGATGTTCAGAACCAGATGATGTTTCATGGGTGTTTGTTTATTTCAGTATTGATTCATGATAAGTTCCTTCGTGAGTTTCATGGATTACCTCTAGTAGTACACCTAGGAGGATCCAAGATATACCATGGCTTGAGGATGCAGTTTTGGTGGCCCATGATGAAATGGGAAATGGAAGAGTTTGTGGCGAGGTGTTTGGTTTTCTAGTAGGTAAAGGCCAAGCATCATGTTCCAGGAGGTTTTTTATATCCTTTGGATGTTCCCAAGTGAAAATGGGATAAAATATCAATGGATTTCATCATAGGGATACCTCGATCTCAAGGAGGTTATGATGATATCAAGTTGATTGTGGATCGGTCGACAAAATCAACCCACTTCTTAGCGATCAAGGAGTGAGTGGAAGGGATTATTTGGATAAGAGGTATGTGGATCAGGTGGTGTGTTTTAATGAAGTTATGAGTTCCATAATTTTAGATTAGGACAAATATTATACCTTTTGAGTCTAAAGGGGTTGCATCATACTTTTGGCACTCAGTTACGCCTTATCACTGCTTTCCACCCTAAAAAGATGGGTAGATAGAGCGGACCATCTAGACATTGTAGGATATGTTATGGGCCTACATCTTTGACTTTGGTATATCATGGGAACAAAAAATACCCTTGGTTGAGTCTTCTTATAATAACAGGTATCACTCATCCATTGCATGACCCCATTTGAGGCTTTGTATAGGCAACCATGTCATTCTCCATTTTGCAGGATAGAGGTTGGGGAGGTAGAAGTTCTTGGTCTCGATGTGGTGTAGAGCACGAAAGAGAAGTTTTATCTTGTTCATGATAGGACAAAGTCCTATATCAATCGTATGATTAGGCCCTTGTAGTTTAAGGTTTGGGACCATGTGTTCTTGACGGTTTCCCCTCAATGTGGGAAATGGAGTTTTGGTAGGGGAAGTAAGATTTCTCCCAAGTTTGTTGGTCCCTTTGAGGTACTAGAGCGAGTTGGAGAGGTGGCATATTGGTTGGTGTTTCCATTGTGGATAGATAGGATCCACGGATTCTTCCATGTATCTCAACTCTTTTGGTATCTTCACGACAACTCTCATGTCATTGACTAGGGAGAGTTGAATATCGAGGATGATGCAACATTCATGGAGTGTCTAGTATAGATCTAAGATCACCAAGATAAGGCACTACATGAATAGACCATTCCCTTGGTTCGTGTGTTGTGGAGGCATGGTGGCCTGGAGGAGAGTACTTTGAAACATGAGGCATAGATGCACTACTAGTACTCGAAGCTATTTTGAATTTTTAATTACTATGTTTTCTTGAGTTGTGATGTTTGGATCTTGTTTTGTTATGATATTTTTTTCTCTTGATGTATGATGTGTGATAAAGTTTCAACATATGAAAAGGGGAGGACTTGATTCTTAATCAATACTTGTTATACTATAATTAAATTAAACCTGTGTGGGTGATTCATTTCCACCTAGAGCAGACAATATCTAGATATAGAGGATGGAATTCTCTGATTCATGTGTTCAAGGTGGTGAAGTTTTTTGGTTGTAGTGGTTGTTGGTTTGGGCTACGTGGATGATGAGATGGTTGTACAATGGTTTTTTGGCACTATAGTTGTGTAAAAGAAGGTGGTTTATGGTTTTTCAAATTGTTTTTTGGGTGTTTCCCTTGGAATGTTTGGCTAGTGGTATCTTTGAGGAGTAACGAGATCTTTGAGGTATCTCGCAGGGTGGTTGTTTGGATCCCTTTCCTTCTGGGATTTGTTTTGGATTCTTGAGGGTGAGAATCGTTTGAGAGCTATATAATGTAACGGCTCATTCCTTCCCAGTATATTACTTTTGGAGGAGTCTTGAGGAGTTTCCATAGTGGTTGGAGGTGTATTAGGGTTGCACCAAGAAATTCACATCATGGAAGGGGTACACAACATGAATTGATGGTTCATGACTTGTGTAGTTGGCCAGTTTCACAACTTTTATATGGAAAATGGGGAACCTATGAAATGGATTCATGTCTTGAAAGTAATTCATGATGTTTAATTAAAAAAAGGCTAAGGTGAGATGAATTTTGGAGAAATTTGGAAATTTTGGGAAACCCGTGTATTTCACGTCATGAATGGACTACATGATATAAAACTGGTGGGATCCATGTTATTTTATAACCCTTTTAGCTAATTCTTTTTCATTCAGCTGTATCCCCTCCTATTATTTCAGAATAGCCCTAGGAACCCTGAGTATATCTTCTAGCCATCTTCCACCATCTTCAATCTTTTGGTTCTGTTGGATGATCGTTAGAGATCTATGGTAAGTTCTCCTCTCTTTATCATGGGTTGCCTTCTGTTCTTTATTGAAGATCTACTATGGTGATTCATATTTGGTTTGGGTTGTGAGTTGGGTTCCATTTTTTATAACCCTTGATTTAGTGTAGGTTGATCCATATATTTTTTGTGAGTTGTGGTTTGCGAGTGTTTCTTCTTCGCCATGTGGTGCGTAGTAAGTTGGAAAAGTTTCTTTGTGGTAGGGAATCCCTTGTTTCTCAATTTTGTAAATCATGTAGGGGGTATCTTGTTTATATATTGGGGATTATTGTAATATATTAATCAAGATAAATTAATTGTCCAATTAAAATTAAAGTGGAAAGAGTAATGATTCACATTCTTTTAAAACTTTGATATTATTGTGATGTTGAGATTTTATGGACTGAATGCCCCACTAAAAATTGTGGTCATTAGGGGATTTTTTTACATTGGTTTGTTATTTGTTGTGGAAAACTTATTTCATATTTCTGTGATATCACCCCAAAATGGAAATTGGATAACCACTTATATTTGTATAATGAAATGGTTTCCCCTAGATTTATGGCTTGTATGATGACACCCCTAAAATAAAGTTAAATGTGATAAAAATCCCTTTGTTAAATTTGTAAAATGGTCCTTGATGTGTTTTAATGTGTAGCTATGATTTTGGGGTAGTGATGTGTGGTTTTGATTTGGTGTGGGTGGCAAGGTGATGGTTTGTTTGGTCATGCTTTTGGGTTGGTGGGGTGATGGTTTATTTGGCCATGCTTTTGGGGTTGCAAAGTGATTGTTTTTTGGATGTGCTTTTCCGGTGACAAGGTGATGGTTTTTTTGGCCATGATTTTGGGGAAGTTAGGTGATGGTTTGTTAGTCCATGTTTTTGGGTTGGTGACTAAATGGTAAGGTGGGGATTATGATCTACTTGTGAGGTATGGTTGTGTTATGTTAGATGCCCGGGTAGTGATGGAATAATTGGTTAATAACATTTAAAATGGTTGGGGTTTGGTTTGTTTAATGGGATGAAAATTACTAATGAATAAATAAATGATGGGTTGTGTGGTTAAATGCAGTTTTTGGTATATAATTAAAGGGATGGATAATGAAATTGGTAGGTGGTGTGAGATGTAGCTTGAGGTTTGTGTGGTGTTATGCATTTAGAGGTGGTAAAAAAGTGAGGATTTTGTGAGTTGGTTAGTATTTTTTTGTGAACTCATAGGTTGGGATTGTGTATGTCTATATGTATATTCTTGTATAGTCCTTGTGATTTCTATATGCACCCCACCTGCATCAATAACTATGTTATGAAACCCGTATTTTCACATGGGGGTGTTTTTTCCAACATCCTGATGATGAGGATGGATGGTTGGCCACCCACTCTTTCCCAATCTATCTTACAAGAGAGTAGATATGCATAAGCTATGATGGATGAAGGTTTGTTAGTTCACTAGGTGATAGATCAAGTGTTTTCAGGCGATATGTGATATGACTGTGTTATGGAGAGTCTTGTGGTGGGGGGTCATGCATGGTAGGAGGAGGGCACGAGATTGATGTCCTTCATGTTCATGATACCCTACTACTTTGGTTATGGTGGTGGTTGTAATGTGATATCCCATGTGTCTTTGGGAGAGATGAGATGTGACTGTGTTGTGGGGTGGTGGACCAGATTCTTGCGAACATGATGTGATATAACTATGTTGTGGGATAGTGGTATATGTTATTCGTAAGGTATGAGAGCATCAGGACGTACAATGTTGGGGTGTGAGAATGGAAAAGAAGTGGGAAAGCATTGAGGGGTAACCTTTATTGACACGATTATTATTATGTTATTATTCAAGGCTTTCATTATATGGTGAGTGTGTCTTGGTGAGGTTGGGATGGTTATTTAACCTATTTAGGTGCTGTTGGTTCTGTTTTTTGCTCACGAGTGCATTAGTATGCTTCTTTCACATGTGCATGAGAGCCTTTATTTTTTCTACAGAGTATACTTATATGATCACCCTGTGTATATATATTGATTTTCATGTTTCTATGAGTATTATGTAGATCGTGTTGAATAGTAATAGCTCGAACCTTTTTGGATAGTTGATATGTCCCTACTTTAGCTTTACTTTTGGAGACTTTTATCTGTACCTATATTTTTTATACATGCATTATGGGATGATTTTGGTTTCTTTTTATTTGGTTTCATAAAGTTTCTTGTGCATGATTCATCTTATCTCCTTATCCTATATTATTATAGAGGGTAATGACTCCCATTTCATGAGATTTTTATACCCTCGATGCCAGTCACTAACTCGGGGCTTACTGGAGGTGGGAATCGAGGGCATTATCTCTCACACCTCATTACAGTATATTTGGTGGGAGGGGGTGTGACAACAAGAATGAAGGGATAATTCCCACCTAGTTGTAGAGGAATGTAGAAAAAGGATGAAGGGTGCTTCAAGATTATATTTCATTTTAACTTATTCATGTTGGGTTGGTGCAATTTCTAATTCCAATTTCCAATCTATTTTTCTTTATTAAATTCATGACCATTGATTTTTGAGTCGAAAAAGAGCATATTTAAATTTTGCAACTGATTTCCCCAAACTATTTCATGACCACTGAATAGTCTGGGGTAATTGGGATTAAATACAGTATCAGGATAAACTTAGTACATTAAAACTAAGGGTGTAATTCTGGCCTGGCAACCCAAAAGCCCGATTGGCCCAGACCAAAAGCCTGAGCGGCCCAACCCGACAAAGCTCGAGTCGGGTCGGGCTGGGCCTGGGCCTATGCAAGTAGGCCTGCGGGTCGAGCCAAGCTGTCCTAAAAAGGCCCAGCCTGCAGGCCCGTACAATCCCACTTGCTTTAAAAACAATACTAGGAAACTGCCAGTAGGGAGACTCAAACCCCCTATCACATGTTTCCAAGGTTGTGCCTAGACCAACTGGACTAAGTGATGCACCTGGTTTAAAATTACCAGACTATATATATATATATATATCTGTGTGTGTGTGTGTTTATATATAATTATGTGTGTGTGTGTCTATATATGTATGTATATATATAATTATATATCAATGATTTAACATAATATATATATATATATATTAACAAAAAAACATTTTCCCACTAATGTTTGTGCACGCCCCCTCCCACCTTATTTTTTTTAATTATGTTGCAACTTGCATATATTATATATATTATATATACATATATAAATCTATTTAGAAAAAAAATTAACTCACCCACTAATATGCACCCCTAAATAATTTTATTTTATAACTTGCACATATTATATATATTCACATGTATAAATCTATTTAGAAAAAAATTAACACACTCACTCACTACAACACACACCTCTCATTCATTTTTTTTACAACTTGCACATATTATATATATAAATATTTTTTGAAAAAAATAAAATATTTAAAATAAACGATGTAACATAATATATATATATATAATAACTCATTATATATTAACAAAAAAATACTCACCCCTAATGTTTGTGCACCCCCCCCCCCCCCATATTATTATTTTTATATATTTTGCAACTTGCATATATTATATATACATATATAAATCAATTTAGAAAAAAAAATTACTCACCCACTCCAGCGCACCCCTCGTTAATTTTTTTAAAACTTTCACATATTATATATATATATATATATATATATTCATATGTATAAATCTATTAAGAAAAAAAATTAACACACCCACTCATTGTTGCGTACCCCCAACCCCTCGTTAATTTTTCTTAACTTGCACATATTATATATATATATATATATTAACATAAATAAATCTATTTTAAAAAATTAAAACTTTTAAAAAAATGTTTTAATTTTTTTAAAATAAACATTTAATATAATATTTTAAAAACTAATGTTTAGAAAAAAATGATTTAAAAAAACATTTAAAAAAACATCAGTCTATTTAGAAAAAAATTAATACATCTACCCACTACTGTTTTAAAATTACCATTATATATATATATATATATATATATATTAATAATATATATTTATATATAATTATATAGCAGCGATTTAAAATTATATATATATATATATATATATATAAAAACAAAAAAACATTCACCCACTAATGTTAGCGCATACCCCTCTCCCGCCTTATTTTTTTTAATTATGTTGTAACTTTCATATATTATATATACATATATAAATCTATTTAGAAAAAAATATTAAATCCATCACTGCTACGAACCCTTCAATAATTTTATTTTACAACTTTCACATATTATATATATATATATATTCACATGTATAAACCTATTTAGAAATAAAATTAACATACTCACTCACTAATTCACAATTCTCATTCATCTTTTTTACAACTTTCACATATTATGTATATAAGTCTTTTTTTTTTAAAATAAAATATTTAAAAAAATGTTTTAAAATAAACGTTGTAACAATATATATATATATATAATAACTCATTATATATTAACAAAAAACACACTCACCCACTGATGTTTGTGAACCCCCTCCTATATTATTATTATTTTATGTACATTGCAACTTGCATATGGTATATATACATAGATAAATCAATTTAGAAAAAAAATTAACTCAATCACTCATGCGCACCCCACATTAATTTTTTTACAACTTGCACATATTATATATATATTCACATATATAAATCTATTAAGAAAAAAATTAACACACCCACCCACTACTGTGCACCCCCCAACCCCTCGTTATTTTTTTTATAACTTGTACATATTATATATATATATATTAAAATATATAAATATATTTTTAAAAAATTAAAACAATGAAAAAATGATTAAAAATTTTCAAAAAATCATTTAAAAATAAAATTTTAATATAAAATTTTAAAAAAATAATGTTCAGGAAAAAAATGATTTAATTTTTTTCCCAAAAACATCAATCTATTTAGAAAAAATATTAACACACCCCAACCCCTCGTTATTTTTTTATAACATGCACATAATATATATATATATATATATATATATATATATTAATATATATAAATCTATTTTACAAATTTAAAAAATTAAAAAAATGTTTAAAAACTTTTTAAAAAAAATGTTTAATATAAACTTTTAAAAATTAATGTTTAGAAAAAAAATGATTTAAAAAAACATTTACAAAATAAAATGAATCTTTTTTAAAAAAATAACACACCCACCCATTGATTCTCACCCCCAATCCCTCGTTAAATCTATTTAAAAACATTTTAGTTGTAAAATGTAATTGTTGATAAAGAAGAAAAAAAATTAAAACAAATGTTAAACATTTAAAAAAACTAAATATTACTTAGGTTGACTTTGTTCCCAAAGTATGGCCTCTAGGATGAAGTGAGAGAAGTTGTGAGGAGAGATGGGTAGGGATTGGCCAAACTAAAGGGATTTAGAGGTGTGAATAAAAGAGAATGAGAGGTGCACTTTTATAAGAGAGGGGTCATATTTGGAAACTAAAAAACTATTAATTAAATATAAATTGATTTTCAATTCCAAATAGATCCAAACTGAGTTATTTAGAATATAATATGAGTATGGGTCAAAATCCTCTCAACTAATTAATTTTAGACATGTTTTGATTTTATTTTAAAGCTTGTCATTTTCATTTATCCTTAATTAATCTATTTAATTTTAATTGTAGTAATAATATTCTAAATATTAAAAGGTTATAAATATTTACTTATGTGGTGTCAATTGTCTATAATTGGACACTTTATGAAATTTTCAAATTTATAATTATCACTTTTTAGTTTTGAAATATTTTTATGTTTTTTAAATAATTTAATAAAATGTTATTTTTAGAAAATATCAATAGTGTTAATTTTGACACTATTCATTTATATGAATTTAATTAAAATCCAAACAGAAATATAACTTCAAAAAAAAATTTAATATACTCCTAAAATGTCGTAGTCACCTATAAAATTTGTGGATCAACTCAATTATTTCAAATAATAATTATTTTAGTATTTTTAAAATCATTTATTTGATATTTCTATTAATAAATTAATTACTTCTTCATTATTGTGTCATTATTTATGGTATTTATTTTATATCTAAAAATTATAAATAAATTACTATGATGTATATAATTATTTTATATTTCCATATACTATTCATGATCAAATTTATCTCTAGTTTATCTCTATATTAAAATTATTGTACTTATAAGAAATGAGAGTGAGACATTTTGTCACATTCTATAATTTTAATAATATCTATGTCATTTTCATGGACAAGTGTCCATTAAATGATTAAAAATTTATCATTATGATATATTAAACATTATCCTAGTTATTTGGATGAATTCTAGATTTTGAATTATTTTATAACATTTAATAAAATATTTTATATTTTAAAATACCTATAGTGTCAATTTTCACACTATTCATTAGTTGACTTTAAAAGAATTATAATAGCAATATAGGTTCAAAAAAATTCCTTTAAATCATCAAAAACATATCAAATTAATCCATAAAATTCATTTATGGCATTAATTATGTAAAATTATATATATTTTAATATTTTTAATATCATTTATTTGATTGTTCTATTAATTAAGCAATTATTGCATCATCATTATGTCACCATTTAATTTAATTATTTATTTCCTAAAAATTATAAATAAATTACCATGATTTAGGATATAATTTAATATTTCTAAATAATATTTATAGTCTAAGTGATCCCCTGTATAACCCCATATTAAAAATACTTGTTAAAAACAAAAGTGTAACAAAAATGACTTTTCGTTGAATATAATATTATAAATTCAATAAAGTTATCCAAGTGGCTCGAAGTGGTCCTAAATTCTACCCAAGGATAATATTGGTCGGAATAAACTCATTCAAAAAAATTAGAACAAATTTTAGGATAATTTTGATATTTTAATAGTATAATGCTTACCTTTAATTACCTGATTTACCCTTAACCGTGGTAATAAAATTTATTACTAATGTTACAATTCATAATGTAAAAAAATTAAAAGTGACCTATTTAAATAATTTGTACCTTTTTAATATAAATATGGAATCAATTTTTCCAAATTCAAAACAAATAATTGGCAGAAATTAATTAAAAATAAATTTCATTGATGGAATAAGAAAACGTGTTTTTTAAGTAAAACGTTCAAAAGTTCACATAGTTTTTATATATAATTTCAATGTGAAATTGATTCCAATTACTTAAATTTGATTAAATAATAAAAACAAAATATAATCATACTTTAAAACCAATTAAAATGATAATCTATCAATATAAATAAATTAGGCAAAAACGCAGTTTTGAATTAAAATGTAGTATTTTCACTATTCATTAAAATATGAAATTTATCAGAAAAATACCAAAAATTAAACCAAAGTAAATTTTTATGTCCCTATCAAAAATAAGAATTCTATTTTGTCAAATAGAACTTATAAAATTTCCAAAAACTATATTTAAAATGGGTTCAACATCAAAAGGCGGCAAAACTTCATTTTTTAAAAAATATCTCTTTTATCCAAAAAATTGAATTTATTCTTATAGAATGTCATATAATATGAATGTTAAAATTATATGTAATATATAAAATTCAAATTTTGGTTAATATTATTCATAACCTATAACTTAATGTCTAGGTTATATATTAAATTATAATATTTTATTAATATATTATTGTTCGGTAAAACTGGGCCTTGCATGTAACACAAGACAACTCATTGTTGTGTGTAGCATAAGATTAACATGGTGTTTCATAAAAATAAAGAAATAATTAAAATTAAATTTATTCATAAATGAAAATATTGTAAAGTCTTGGGGTGTTACATCCTCATCTCCTTCAATAAATTGTGTCCTCTTAATTTTTGAATTTGACTTCGGTAACTAAGGTTTGATTATTCAAAATTCCTTTATTGTAATCTCACATCAGAACAAGGGTCGATAAAAATTACGCTTTAAAATAAAGAAAAGTAAATTATGTAAGGTCACCACCAATTAGTCTTTCTAATAGGAGAACATTAGTGGCAAGTAGTGATACGTGCATGGATGAAAAATGTAAATATTTATAGGGAGTGATTGAGGCCATCAATCACAAACAAGTGAACAATTAATTAAAAAATGAGGGCCTCAAATCCATAAATATATAATGATTTAAAATTATATTAGTGAAATAAAACTTAAGGTATTAGGATAACACATTTTTTATACTTTTTCCTAGATTTGAGGGATTATTTTACTATCTAGAAAAGAACTCTAGAAAAATTACTTGATTTCATTAAATGTATTAATTTTATCCTTTGGTTGTGCTTCGATCTATTTTCAATTCGTTTTGTTCACTTGGAGATGGATATTGAAGATTATTCATTATTTATGAATCACTTTTGATGAATTGTAAGGTCCATAAGTTTTTCATTCATCCATTAAATGTTTACTAAACCCAAAAATTTTATCATATAATATACAATAAATAATACTTAAACCCCAAACTATAATATCTAATGTTCACCTTATCCCATTACAACCTTAAGACTTTTTGAAAATAATTATTTCCAAATTCACCTTCCAAAAAGTTCTCTAAATTTCCAAAATCTATCTTAACATCATATTTCCCAAACAACGTAATATAGATATTATTGTCACATAAAAAATATTTGACCACTTTTAAATCCTTAATGAAAACTATTACACTTCCAAATCCTTAAAGAAGAAGTGCTACAGTGAAATATTTATATATATATATATATATCTCATGAATCTTATAACCATAGAACCATTGATGTAATAATTCTTGAATCCAAATACAAAATAATATTAATCATTCCACTTCACTCTCAAACCATTAACTACGATTCAACATCTTATTCCTTAATACCTCTTTCATCTAATTTTTCTTTTGTAGCATATTTATTATTAGAAGTATAACCATTTATTTTATAACCTTTCTAATTCTAACCAGTGACTAAAACTTAAATAAAAAAATGAGAAACACTAATCATGGTGATACAGTCATGAAGATACATTAATAGTATCTCTAAATGATTCCATCTTCTCCTCAATCCATAAGTCTATATGATTAACCTAGGTAATCCATTACCAAATCTAAAGGAAGATATCATAAACTTATACTTATCCTTAGATTCATTAAAAGGTTTATGTTTTCTAATCTATGTTTTCTAAATCTAGTTTCCAAGGTAGTTGTTAAATTCCTTTGATACCAACTATAACTCATCGACCCCAGAAGCCTGGAGCTGGTGCATTGTTTTAATACATTGACATGATTACAAGGAATAAAATACCAAAATACCTATCAGTTTAGAATTATTTGAAAATATATTACATACATAAACTTTACATTACAATTCATAACATAAAATACAACATAGATAATTCTTTGATATCACCATTATTCTCCTAGATTAACTCTGCATATCAATCATAAACACTTCTTGGCATCCTGGGAAAATAAAACATAATAAATGGGTGAGCTCAGATGATTAGTAAGGGTAAACATACATCAGAATATAATATGAATAAATAACCATAAACCTTAAGGAATGTTGTATAATTAAAACACAATCCCTTTAAACATAATCTTGAGCATAATATGACAAGAATAAATAATACCATATAAAATAAGAAAAACCATGGATATTCTACTAGACAAATAACCACATGAAATATCCATAACTAATATCACAATGAGGGAATGCATAATTATAGAAATCTATACTATCAAGATATATCATCAAGATAGCTACTGTCAAGATCTATTCTCATGAAAATTTAAGTATTTCAGTAGAAACCCGTCTGATTTGTGTCAATATCTATCCTCATGACAATGTTAAAATACTTGGAAAATAAATGAAAAGGGTTTTCCACCAACTAATATCATCTCTTGAGACCTACTGATGCATTGATGGGCTATAGCAGGTTCCACCTGTCACTTACTAAATCCAATACATTCCTTATATTAATATGGTGAAACATAAACAAAATAATCATTTGTATTGAAATATATTATATGAAATATGAATACTTTAACCATAAACCAAGAATGGTATCTAAATAGCACATCCACAATCAAACTGATCATAAACCATTCAATAAAATATGGTAAATGATATCATAAGATATCAACCTCAATTAATCAAAATATCCAAAAAATTATTTTGATATAGATGAAAATACTCTATTAAAATCATTAAAAATATCTTGAGACAAATACCCCTTTTTATTTTAAATCATTTATTTAAAAGTTGCAAACTTATCAAAGAATACATTTAAAAAGAGTTTTTTGAATAAAAGTGTCACATACCACTTTGAAACCTTTTAAAAGAATTAAAATTTTAAAATATTCATATTCATATAAATAAATCTGTAAAACCATTTGGAAAACATATTCATAAATGAAAAATATTTAGAAGAATAAATCTTTAAAGCATTTAAAAATATGTTTTAGTTAAATATTCCTTTACATATTACCTTAAAAATATTCCTTTTGAAAATATTTTTAAGATACATGGACATGGATGATAAATATGTCCCAGTAAATACTTATATATAAACTATCTTGAATAATAATAAGATTGTGAAATTAACCCTTACCTTAGGTCTGATTTCTTCCGTACATGTCTGATACTCCTATATAATGGTTTTAAACATATTATTAACTTGTAAAAGAATCATAATAATATTTATGATATCATATATGATTCATGTATGACTTTATATTACTTGTTCATTTAATAATTTCATGTTAAAGTAATGTTTCGGGTAATAATCATTTTGTTTATCGTACATATTTTATCTTGTTATTCTTGATCTTATTACTTATATAATGATTTAATTACTTCCAAAATTTAAAACATGATTTATATATAATATATATTAAATATATAAATATATATAATAAATATATATATGAAATGGAATACACCATTCATGGAGACAGTAGGTTGTACGTACGCATGAACATTGTTTCTGTTTTCTTAAAGTATTGAATGGAAGAAAATAAATGATATATATATATATATATATATATTATTCCAGTAGAATAATTATGTTATATATTTCATACTTATTAATTATATATATTTTTACAATCATTCTTGAATAGTTAACATGGATAATGAATCTCATCGCATCATGGAGACTGTAGGTCATACGTACGCACAAGTGACGATGTCATTCCCTTAATGGTTAAATAGCATGGAATTGGATGATATATGAATTATAAAGAAACATTATCACATAATATTTATTATTTAAATCTTTTATATTCATCATTATACTAATCGAAATAAAGTATAGATGAAAAATATTTTACACCATGACGTGGAGACGGTAAGCCGTACGTATGCACGCATGGTGATATTTCTTTTCATAGGATGGGTTGAAGAAATAATATGGTTTTTCCATAATAATAACAAAATATCAACATATATAAAATGATGGAGTTATTACTTTACTATGGAAACAACATTGGAAGAGTAAGTATAAGAAAAAAAGAAATTTAATTGAATTTGTAAAACAATTACCTCTTCTTCGAGTATCTCCTTTTGATTTGCACAAAAGGACTCATTAGGTTAGCTTTCTGCCCAAAGTATGGCCTCTGGGATAAAATGAGTGTATTTTGGAGGATAAATGTGTATATTTTGGCCAAAATAAAGGTATTTATAGGTGTGAATAAAATATAAGGAGTGGTTCAATTTTATAAGAGTGGGGAGTGGAATCTTTAAAAACTCCAAAAATATTAATTTAATATAAATTGATTTTCAATTTCAAATAGTTGTAATGTGAGTTATTTATAAGATAAGATGATGATGGTTATAAATAAACTCAACCAATTAATTTTAGACATTTTTTTATTTTATTTTAAACCTTATCATTTTTATTTATCCTTAATTAATCTATTTAATTTTAATTGTAGTAATAATATTATAAATATTAAAAGGTAATAATTATTTTCTTATGTGGTGTAAATTGTCTATAATTTGAAACTTTATTACGTTTTAAAATTCATAATTATCAATTTTTAGTTTTTAATGATTTTTATAATTTTTAAATAATTTAATAAAATATTATTTTTATAAAATATCAATAGTGTCGATTTTGATACTATTCATTTTTTTTTTGAATTTAAATAAAATCCAAATAGAAAGATAATATCTAAAACAATTATTGAATATAATCCTAAAATGACATAGTAACCTATAAAATTCATGGATCACCTCAATTATGTCAAATAATATTTATTTTAATATTTTTAAAATTGTTTATTTAATATTTCTATTAACAAAATAATTACTTCTTCATTATTGTGTCATTATTTATGGTATTTATTTTGTCTCTAAAAATTATAAATAAATTACTATTATGTATATAATTATTTTATATTTCCAAAGACTATTCATGATCTAATTTATATTCAAGTTATCCCTATATTAAAATTATTGTACTTATAAGAAATGAGAGTGTGACATTTTGTCACATCCTTTGATTTTAATAATATCTATATCATTTTCATGGAAAAATATCCATTAAATTATTAAAAATAAATCATTGTGATATATTTGAAATTATACTAGTCATTTGGATGAATTTTATATTTATAAAAAAATTATCACATTTAATAAAATATTTTTTATTTTAAAATACCAATAGTGTCAATTTTGACACTATTCATTAGTTGACTTTTAAAAGTATCTTAACAACAAGATAGGTTCAAACCAACTCCTTTAAATCATCACCAACATATAAAATTAATCCATAAATTTTTTTGATGGAAACAATTATGTAAAATTATATTTATTTTAATATTTTTAATATCCTTTATTTGATTCTTCCATTAATGAAGAAATTATTGCGTCATCATTGCATCACCATTTAATTTAATTATTTATTTACTAAAAATTATAAATAAATTTCCATGATTTAGGTTATGATTTTATCTTTATAAATACTTTTTATAGTCGAAGATATCCCCAGTATAACCCCATATTAAAAATACTTTACTTGTTATAAACAAAATTGTAACAAAAATGACTTTTCATTGAATATAATATTATAAATGCATTAAAGTCATCCAAGTGGCTCAAAGTGGTCCTAAATTAGACCCAATGATGATATTGGTCAGAATAAAATTATCCAATTAAATTAGGACAAATTTTAGGGTAATTTTGATATTTTAATAATATAATTCTTACCTTTAATTACTCGATTTACCTTTAACCATGGTAATAGAATTTATTACTAAAGTTACTATTCATAACATACAAAAATAAAAGGGGCCTATTTACATAATTTGTAACTTTTTATTAAAAATATGGAATCTATTTTTTTCAAATTCAAAACATAGAATCGTCAGAAATTAATTAATAATTAATCCTGTAGATGGAATAAGAAAACAAGTTTTTTTTAAGTAAAATGTTTAAAAGTTCACATAGTTTTTATATCCAATTTCAATGTAAAATTGATTATAATGACTTAAATTATATTAAATGATAAAAAATAATATAATTATACTTTAAAACCAAACAAAATTATAATCTATTAATATAAATAAATTAGACAAAAAAAGTTTTGAATTAAAATGCAGTACTTTCACTCTTCATTAAAATATAAAATTTATCAGAAAAATACCAAAAAATCAACCAAAGTAAATTTTTATGTTCCAATTACAAATAATAAGTTTATTTTATAAAAATAGAACTTATAAAATCATAAAAAACTATATTTAAAATGGGTTCACCATCAAAAGGCGGCAAAAATGCATTTTTTAAAAAATAATTCTTTTATCCGAAAAATTGAATTTATTATTATATAATGTCATATAATATGAATGTTAAAATTATATGGAATATATAAAATTAATAATTTGGTTAATACTATTTATAACTGCTAATTTAATGGCTATTTTATATATTAAATAATAATATTTTATTAATATATTGTTGTTCGGTAAAACTGGGCCTTGCATATAACGCAAGTCAACTCATTGTTGTGTGTAGTGTAAGATTAACATGGTGTTTCATAAAAATAAAGGAAGACGTAAAATTAAATTTATTCAGAAATAAAAATATTATAAAGTCCTAGGGTGTTACATTGAATTTAGGATGCATCACCAAAGTCTTTCACAAAGAAGCACTTTTTCAACCACACTATAACTGACTATCAGACTCGTATCATGTTTCTAATAAGTAATATATCATCAACATATATTAATAGGAAAAAGGTTGCACTCCCACTAACCCATTTGTAGACAAAATACTCACATTCATTCTTTATGATACCAAATTCCCTTATGACTTCATCAAAGTGAATGTTTCTTGACTTGGATAATTACTTCAATCCATAAATGGATTTATGCAACTTTCATATATTATTAGAATCATGTGAAGTCAAAAATCCACATAGTTGTGTTATATAGACATATTCAATAAGGTTTATGTTGAGGAAAATTGTTTTTACATCCATCTGTCAAATCTCATGGTTATGGTAAGTTACTATAGAAAGAAAAATTCATGCTGATTTCATCATGGAAACTGGTAAAAAGGTTTCATCATAGTCTATGAATTTATGTTTCTTAAACCCTTTATCCACTATTCATGTTTTATAGGTACTAAATTTACCTTTATGTTAATATTCTTCTTAAATACCCATTTACACTCAACAATCATTACATCTATCTATGAATCAACCAAAACTCAAACTTGGTTCTATTACCTAGAATCCATCTTAGAATTTGTGGCTTCTTGTCATCTTGTAACTTCTAAGATGCTTATTACCTCTCAATAGGATAGAGGTTCATCATCAACCAATAATGAATCATCATCATTGGTGACTAGAAAACCATATCTCTATGGCACTCTAACCTCTTTGGAGCTCTTACATAGTACTTGTGTCTCTAGAAAAATCTCTTCTAGAGAGTCTTGTAGAACTTGTTCTCATGTTGAATCCTATGTATCTTGAGCATCAATTTCATTGATTTCAATATTTTTCCAACCATATCTTTTGAATATGTGATCCCTATCAAGGAATATATATTTTTTCTTATCACTATTACCTTCTTATATGAGGGTTCGTATAGATAATATCTCCATATTTTTTTAGTACATCCTATAAAGATAAACTTTTTTCTACAAGGTTTTTTGCTAGAAATAGTCTTCGTAAACACTTAATAACCCCATACATGAGTATATGAAAAAACATGTTTCCTTACACTCCAGAACTCGAATGGAATCTCATTTTTCACCTTATTTGGTACATGGTTTAATGTGTGCACCACAGTATATAATTCATATCCCCAAAAGGATAATAGAAGATCTATGTATCTCATCATAAACCTTACCATGTCCAATAAGGTATGTTTCCCCCTTTCACTAACACCATTCCACTATTTCATATAATGAAAACTGAGCTACGATAAAATCTTAAACTCTCATTGATAGTTAATAAACTCTTTGTTAATATATTGTCCACATCAATACGATTGGATTTTACTTATCTTTTTACCAAGATGATTCTACACTTAATTCTTAAACTCCTTAAATTTCTCAAAGGATTCTAACTTAAACCTAATCAAGTATAAATTTCCATATTTACTTAAATTTTTAGTAAAAGTAATGAAGTATGATTTTCCACATCTAGATTCAACTAAAAAAGGACTGCACACATCTATGTGTACTAATTCTAGAATCTCTATGGCCCTTTACCCCTTTCCACCAAATGGTGGTTTAGTTATTTTGTTTTGTGAACAAGTATGTATTCTATCAAGTAGTTTTAGTTCAAAATAATCTAAATACCCATATTGATAGAGATTTTTTGAGTGATACTCATTTACATGAACAAGTCAGTGATTCCACTACTGGATATGATATGATTCATGCAAACTTGATTTTTTATCGATTTCCAATACATAGTTATCATACTATGGTATATAAATTCTATTATTGAGGTGTGTCATACTGTAACAAATGTTATCTTTATAAAAGTGACGTCATTCATTATTAAACCTAAATGAAAATTCATCCATTTCTAGATGTGATATGGATATAATGGTTTTAGTAACACTATGAATGGAATAACAATTCTTCAAGACTAGAATCAATCATGTTGGAAATGTAAGATAGTAGTCTCTTATCTTGAAAGCTAGTCTTACTCTATTGGCAGCTTGAACATCTACATCAACTTTGGTAACCTTCCTGAATATATTTTGTTCCTATATTTGAATATAAATTTGAGTACTTCAAACTATATCTAATACCCAACTTATAGATATGGAAAGATTATACTTGATAAAAAATTCACCTCAAGGTTTCCCTTGATTCCTTACCATGGTGCAGTTCTTCTTCTAGTGATCCTGATTTCCACATGAAAAACAATCCACAACTTGTTATCTTACCTACCTATGGGTCTTCCTCTTATTGGAAGGATGGTGCTCGAAATCCGTATACTTCGAATGAGCCTTATGTAACCTTTCTCTGCACATTCTTTTTTTCAACATAAGGAATCCAGGTTTTTTACGCTTCATGTACTTATTTACTTGGAGAATCATATATCGGAGCTACAGGAGTGAATTATTAATATTGGCCATATTATAATTAATAATAAAACTAGAGAAACTCTGCGGTAGTGAGGCAAGAACAAGGTTAGTGTGCATCTCATCCGGGTGCTTAAAATTCAACATGTCCAAATGCTCAATATAGTAAATCAGCATGACTATATGAGACCCAACTGAAAAAAATTCTCCAATATTTCATTAGAGAAGTGACTTAGAGATATTATACCACTCATGTCAATTCTTCTCCTAATAGAGATCACAATGGTGAGAAAACATGTTATATGCATCCATTTCCTTATACAGCTTTTGGAGATCACTGGACATGGATGATAACATGAGACACTAGACATATAGTTCATCATCCAAGTGTTTCAAGTAGAAAAATATTTCTTCCTCACTAGCCACCGTAAAAAGGTGCAACAAAAATAGGGTAATCCAACATGTAAGATTTTTACTCTTGGTGTAATACAATGTACGAGCACATATACCACTCCTAAAATACACTATCGGTTAGTAGATTAACATTATCTAAGTTGATGTGTGAGATTAATTTCATTAGAAGGAGTAAATATAATATCAACATATGGAGAAACTTTTTTGACCTTATTTCTAATGACTTCATGGAGAAGGAGTGACAGTAGTTGGGTATCATTTCACCAGAAGAAGAAGACTAGTGTTTTGGGAGTTAGTACATTGAAATTTCATTCACTAAAAGATAGAGTGAGATATGAATCATGTTAATTCATTGAAGGTTAAAAAATCTACCAACTATGAATTTTGAGGTAATTAAGTTATTTTACTAGATTAAGGGATTATCCAAGCATCAGGGAGGAGGTAGAACTCATCCCATAGATATAGGATAGTGGTGGTAATTGGAATCATAGAAAGGAAACTCTTATAAAGGAGGGTGGATCACTTTTTGTTTATATATTCACTTAGTGAGTTACAAGTGATTTGATCTCTATAATAATTTGACTAATTCTTAGAATAAAATTAGAGTGTAATTTCCTTGTGTATTAGGGATCAAGCTTGAACCGTATTAGCCCCTTGTGTTGTTCTTTTCCTTTTATGTTTTTCTTCCAATCATTGTTTCTATTAGTGTTGAATTTTTTTATTCTAGTGTTTTACATTATGGTGCAGTGACTTGGGTGCACTTGTCTTAAAAGTTTTGAGTTTATACATGGGGTTTCATTCAGAATCATTTTCTTTTGTGAATAAATTTTTGGTGGAGAATATTTTGTTGGTTCAACTGAAAGGTGGTCATGGACCCAATAAGTTGTATTAAAGATCAAGGTTGGAGTGTTTCTAGAGGATTAGGCTATGGTGAAGGTGTTTCAAAGTTTGGTTCAGTAATAATATTTTACCCTTTTAATTATAATATAATTTCAATAAGAATTTACTAAACTCTTATTTTACAGTGACCGGAAGTAGTGGGAGTTCATAATATCTAGTTGGATGGCATAAAACGAGAATAAGTTATAAATGGAGAAGTTTTACTAAATGGATTTTGGGTTTTGTAAAATGATGATAGAGGATTATATTCTACAAAAATACCTCAATTTTTTATTGAATGGGTCCAATATATAAGTGAGGAAAATGAATAATCGGAAAGTGTGGATAATAAATCACTTAGGATGATGTGAATTTCACTTTCCTAGAATGTGGTGTTTAACATACAAGAAGTGAAGACCATGATGAAACTCATAAAGACCTTAGTTGATATGGATGAGAAGATCATGGATATTAACAAGATGTTCTTTATAAGGATATTATTCAACATGTGAATGTTGGAAGGAAGATCTTTAGACAATCATTTGAATAACTTAAATTTAAGGCCCAGTTTGATATAGTGGAATTTTTATGAAAATGGAATGGGAATCAGAAATAGAATTTGGTTTCTAAACTATTTTTTGTATGGTTGGAAAAGTGAAAGGAAATATAATAAATAAAATAATGAATAAAAAATTTCAATATTTCCCCATTTGGATCAATGTTATCTACAAATACAAATCCACATAAATTTTTATTTTCATGTTGAGGATTTTATGGAAGGGGTGGGGATTATTTAAAGAGTTGAGACGTCATTCATGGGGTTGTTAATGGGGGTTCTCAATGGTGGCATATATCTCGTTGATAATTTTAGTGGTAGTAAGTAGTGTATAGTTGCAAAGCTCATCTATTGGGTTTCATCGGTGTGAATTTAGGGTGTCGGTAGTGTGGTTACATCATGGGAGGAGGATCCAGAATGATACAGAACTTCAAAGGTTGTTCGTAGGGTCCACTACAATTGGTTTAGTAGGGAGAGGTGAGGTTATGGATGACTGGATCAATAGTGGGAGGAGATAATGATGGTGATAAGATTATCTATAGGGAATGTGGCTATGGAGATAGGTTCAATAGTGAGGGTGATGAAGAATATGAGGGTGTGGAAATAAATAAGATGTTGTAAAGATGCGGTTGGAAATTAAAAAATTTCAAAGGGATATTTTTGTCCAAAAAATTTATTTTTGTTTCTATACCTTTGTTTCCATCCAATATTATATGTAATCTAGTTTCCTTCAGGAAATGGAATCTATGTTTCTATTTAGGGTTACCAAACATGGATTTTATAATTTTTAATTTACATTTCTATTTACCATCCTCCTATTTTATTGCACTAAATAGGACCTAATTTGAAGATTTTTTGAATTAGTAAAGGTACACATTAGAGATCTAGTTTGGGAATTGTTGTTACTTTCCTCACTATTGGGGTCATGGGATGTGATGGTGACAATTGTGAGTAATTCTAGTAGAAATAAAGACTTGAAGTTCATGGATGTTCGTGACCTGATCTTAAATGAAGAAATTCATCCGAAGGAGATTCAGATATCTTTTGGTAACAATTATAGCATGTATGGAAGAGGGTGGATTACTGGATGAAAAATTCATCAGAAAGGGAAAGGTTAGAAAAATTGGAGAAGTAGTAGCTTGGTGGAAGGTAATCCCATGTGTTATCATTGCAATAAAAAAAGTCACCTTAAAAATATTATAGTAATTGGAGGGATAACTCTTGAAGATATACTTATGGAAGTGGGTATGTGAACCTAGTGTCAAAGGAAAGGAGTGGTTTGTTCTTAAGTACCTCTAACTCACTTTAGTATTGGGTGGTAGACTCTAGAGATTAATTCCATTCAATATACAATAGGGTGAGTATGAAGAGTTACATCTCTAAAAGATTAAGAAGAGTACATCTGGAGGATGGTAAATCTATTGAGATTTTTAGCATGGGATATTTCTCCACCCAGACAAGGAATGGAATCTTTTTGGACTTGAAAGGTGTGTGACACGTTCTCGGATTAAGGAAGAACATAATTTCCATGATCCAACTCAGTGACTCAAGTTTTTGTACAATGTTCATAGATGGAATGTGGAATATTTCACATGTCTATAAGGTTGTAGAAAAAGGAAGTGAAGGAAGGGACCATGAATCTTAAAATTTCATAAAAAGGAGAGATGCATGCTGGAGTAGTTACTTATGCTAAACTTGGGCATTCTACTGTAATACATCTTAGGGAGAATGGAATGAATATTCTTGTTTTGAAGGGATTGCTGAAGATTGGAAGCATAAAGTATAGAATGTGTGAGGATTGTATATTTGTAAATCAAAATAAAGTGTCCTTATAAATACGAGGAAAAAATTACAAAGAACTAAAATTTAGAGTTAGAACACAAACAAAATGTAGGGCATATATGTTGCATTCTCACAGAGGTTCACCCTTCTACATGACTTTCATCGATAATTCTGTATAAATATTATGGGTGTAATTCATCAAGCACAAGTCTATGATGTTCAATACTTTATTTCAATGATGGGACATGGTGTAGTATGATATCAAAATTAAGTTGAACTAGTTATGGTTAGGAAATGGTGGTGAGTATGGAAGCAGAGGGTTTTAGAGGTTCTGGTGGTGAATGTGTATTTGTTTTGAGATGATTGTGCAAGGAATTTTGGATAAAAATAGAGTTTTATAAAGGATAAATAGAGTTTTATAAAGGATAGATAGGAATTTAGGGTAAAAGTATGGGGGAATGTGAATTCATGCGGGGTTCCCCAAGGTTTTTTGGGAGAATTTTGTGAAATTTGTTGCTTAGTTAGTAAATTAAAGTCCATCATCACCCATTGATTAGAAACTTTTGGAGAACTATTGGTCCAAAATAAAGTTTTATTTTAACCACCTCAAAGTATTAAAATCACTCATCTATTCCCATATTAATTCTAATTAATGATAAAACATAGAGGTTAAGTCTTGAGTATGTTACTTTGTTGGCTATGTTGAAAGAGAATTTGGATTTCAACTATAGGATAATGACTCTCATAAAGTCATCAAAAGTTGAAGTGTGATCTTCAATGAGGATATCATGTGGAAGGATCAGAAACTGGTGAGAAATAACAATTAAAGAAAAGTGTTATTGGAATTTTAGGTTCATGTGGATGGATGACCAGAAGATACACATTTTTAAAAAACAAATCAGGAAACATGATAGTATAAATGCACCACACCATATAGTGGAGTTACCAGAAGAAGGGGTCAAGTTCTGATGTTTTTTACCATGTCAAAAGTACCATAGATTTCAAGGAATTAGGAAGCTCAAGCACTAGAAGTTCACACTCTAGAATTTGTTTCACCAGAAGAGGCTCAACTGTAGGGAAACTATGAAGATATATCGGGTAATGGTGCTTATTACAAAGGTATATAAGTAATTTTCATTATATTCTTATAACGGATGATGGAGAACCTGAATTCCCATAATAGGTAAGGAGTTTTGAAGATTCAAAATAGTGAGAGTTATCCATGAGGGGTGAACTAGGTTCCCTTTATGTGTCCAAAACCTAGGAGCTAATGGATAGACCTTCTAAAAAGAAGATTCTTTAAAAAATCATTTATAAACTAAATGAATAATAAGATTATATGGATAATTACAATGCCCAATTAGTTGAGTTGGGATTTTAATAGAAGGAAAAAAGTTGATTTCTCTGAAATATGTTCTCTAGTAGTAAAGTATACAACTATCTAATAATGTTAAGTATGGTTTTATTGGAATGTATTCATATAGATAAGATTGAAATGAAGACATAATTATTTAATAGAGATTTAGATGAAGGGGTCTACATGGAGAAGCCAGCTAGTTTCAAGGATCAATGGAACCAGGAACTTATTTGTAATGTCAAATGCAACCTTTACGGTTTGAAGTACGAACCAAGGTTATGGAAACCCTACTCTTTATTACACATTAATTCATGATTTATTTCATAAGAGTACAGATAATACAAATAAAAATATGGATAAGTCTAGTTTATTTGTGAATTAGGTATATTACATAACAACTTAAAACATGGAATACATCATCTTTATTTAAAACTTCCTTAACATTCTCGTATTATTCCTTCATACTTAAAACTATGCTGGATAACTTGGGGAAATACATAAGAAAGGTGTGAGATATAAATCCAAGTAAGGGAATAAACATTGAATAAAATGAATAAAGAAATACATTTTAGATAATAGGTATAACAATGGGGCATAAAAGGAGTGAGAATCATAAACATGAAAAATAAGTCATGATATAACATGATAATCATAAAGGCAACATGGGAAATGTGGAAACAACTTAAAACTTTGTATCATAAACATAGGTCAAGGATAAATGTCAAGACATTATGATGGAAAGAGTCATATAAAGTATTAGGTTCACTCCCCAATCCCTTGCATGGAATCTCGTGAGATTAAAATATTATCCAATGTATTGGAGTGTTATGTAATTCTGGGTTCACCAGTCATTTTCATTTCATTCTCATGCTTAAGAATGCCACATAGATCATAAAACATTGAATCATTTATCATAAAATTTTATTCCAAAATCAATTATTGTTAAATAAATACATGTAAGTCCCAAATAAAATAATTATAATTTCATAAATGTAAACACCCTTGATAGGAAATGGGTATGGGTATTCACTACACAATTTTTTGGCATGGAAATCGCAATGAAATTTCAGCAGCACAACAAGTATGTATTAATGTTCATAGAAGTGATTAATGAGAGTGAAGGGGGTCTCTAATAATTTATAAATAAAGTGGATGGTAAGAGAGATATGGAATAACATATCCCATCATTAGGAATTAGAGATAAAACACATAACATAATGATGATACTTGAATAAAGAGGAGAAGAAGAGGATCCCTCGCCTTGAGAGGGTGATTCAAAATGCTTGGGTGAAGCTTCTTGAAAGCTTGGGGGAACCTTGGGAGGAGTATATAGAGGGAATGTAAAATTAAGTACGTGCTCAAAGGTTCTTGTGTGAAGAGAAATGAGATATTGGGTGGGTTTATATAGGAAATGAGTGGGGAATTCTTTATAATTTCTCAAACATAGGTTTTGGACTCTATATAATAAAATAACCAAAACCAAAAACATTCCCATGGTTTATTCCAAAGAGGGTTCTTTTTAATTATTTTATTAGGCCAAGTTCTGAAATTATTAAAATAATACCCTTGCTGATGTGGAAGTGAGTCATGTTTATAAATAAATGATTTGAAAACCTTAAAATATATTATAGGTTTTAGAGGATTCATAAAGGCTTTATAAAATTAATAAAATAAACTTAATATTACATTATTTTAAATTTAAAACATATATTTGGTCAGGTATACCCTTTATTGTTTTTATTGCATTATTTTTTGGTCATCATGATGTCATAATACACACTGTATATTTATATCGTATTAATTTTTTACCCAAAAATTCGGCAGTCTCAAAAAATTATGAAAAGATTATCATTGGATAATTTTGATGTTATAATTAAAAAATAATAATATTTATTTTATCCAAATAATTTTCTAAATATTTTAATTTTTTCTTTTAAAATAATAATTGACATTTATTGAGAAATTTTGGGTTTTTTGACAATAACAGTTTTCAAACCCTTATAAAAATTACATTTGAATTAATAAAAATTATATGATCATTTATATTTAATAAAATTTATTTAACAATAATATTTTAATAAAATATTGTGTATTTTTGAAATCCATTACTTCATTAATGCCTTAATTTAATTTGAATATTACCCAAAAATATAATTCCTGTTAAATTATATCAAAATCAAAAATCATTTATAAAGTAACAATAATAAATTGAAAATATATTCATTATTATATACAATAAACATATTAATATTATTAGGTTCTTGATACATATATATTTAATACACTAGAAAACTACCTAAGAGTAATGTGCGTGATGGTGACACTTTCACGGGGTGGTTCGGTGTACATAGTTTGGGTCGTGATCTCGATGAGCTTGAACTTCTCCCATAAATGGTTTCACTCATAATTAAGTTGTTGGATATTATCTTGGGATTAGTCAAGGTAAAATCTTAGTGATGTTATCTCCCTCATAAGCTCCAATAAATGGTCTTCGTAGGGCACAATCCTAGAGGTTGAGGTCGTCACTGTGTCTATATCAATTAGATTCGTTAAAACCCAATATTTATAAAAATCATATGATTGCTATTCAATGGATATGTTATCAATAGTAATGATTCTTAATGGTCTTTTAAATCAGATAGAATATAATGAAACCAAATAATATCATGTGTTTTCTATATCTATGATATATAATAATGCATTTAATTAAATCATAAGGGGGATTTGATTTATAAAAGTTTGGGTCATTATAATCTTACCCCTTTAGAAATTTTTCCCTCGAAATTTTCATTTCACACACTAAAATAGGTGATTTTAATTCTGTTTCATCACTTCCTCCAGTTCCCATGTTTCTTCTTCAAACTTATGGTTTCTCCATAGCACTTTGACCAGGTGCATTTTCTTATTCCATATAACTTTGTCTCTATGATCTAATATCATCATCTGATGCTGCTCATTTTAGAGATCATTCTCTAATGGTACCACCTATAGATTGAGTACATGTGATGGGTCTGGTATGTACATATTCAATATAGATACATGGAATACATCATGTAATTGAGATAGGTTATGTGGGAGTGCTATTCAATAGGCTACCTATCCAATGTGACCAAGTATCTCAAAGGGATAAATGAATCTTGGACTAAGTATTCCCATATTCCCAAATCTCATGACTTTCTTCCAGAGATATATGTGGAGAAATACCTTTTCTATAACCACAAACTCTAGGTCTCATCGATGATTTTTAGTATAGATCTTTTTTCAACTCTGAGCAGCCTTGATGTGTTACTGAATGGTATTGACCTTTTCCATGATCTCCTTGACTATTTTAGGACCTATCAGTTTGTGTTCCCTAACTTCATTCCAATAAGTAGGTGTTTTTCACCTCTTCCCATAAAGGTATTCATAGGGAGCCAATTTTATGCTTGAGTGGAAACTGTCATTGTATAAGAACTATACCATAGGAAGAAGTTGATCTCATACTCATTTAAAGTCAATTAAACATACTCTCAACATGTCCTAGAGTGTCTGGATAGTCCACTCATATTGGTCATCAGTTGGGGGTGATAAGTTGTGATTAAGTTTAACTCTGTATTTAGAGCATATTGGAGACTCTTCCAGAACTTTGAGGTAAATCTTGGGTCTCAGTTTGATACAATTGATAGTGGTGTTCCATGTAGCCTCACCACTTCTCTAATGTATATCCTTTCAAGTTGATAGAGTGAGAAGTCCTCTCAAATTTCAATGAAGTGAGCAGTCTTTTTAAGATGATCAACCACAACCCATATATAATTATTTCCTATTGATTTCTTTAGAAGACTAGTGACAAAGTTCATGGTGATTTTTTCCATTTCCATTTAGGTATGGGTAATTATTGCGTCACCCCCCCTATATATTTTTCTCTTCTCCTTTACTTGCTGACATACAGTACATCTTGATGTATATTCCACGACCACCTTCTTTATATTGTCCCACCAATAGTGTTCTCAGAGATCTAGATACATTTTTGTGCTTTCCAAATGGATGGAGAATCTTAAGCTATGTGAATCATCCAAAAAATCCTTCTTTAACTATGGATTTGATGGTAGACATAGTCGTGAATGAAATATCAAAAATCCTTCTTTATTAACACTGAACTATGAGGATTTCCATTTTCGTATAGCTTTCACTTTCATATAAATTCTCATATAATATTTTTGAGAATCCTTTATCTTCTCCATAAGGGACAATTGAGAAATCATTTTTGAAAGGATTGATTATGTTCCTTTCTTTATGATTCCCATGTCCATAATTTTCAAGTCTAAGAAGATCAGATCCTTCTCAATGCTCATCAATGATAAAATTACTGGATATTTCTACTTATAGTTTCTAAAACATTATTTTCTTTCTCATGATGGTTATGTATTTTGAAGTCATAGTCCTTGATCAACCCTAACCATATTTTTTAGTACATATTCATCTCTTTCTATGTGAATATATACTTGAGAATTTTTTTATCAATATATATTTCACACTTCTCCCCAAAGAGATAATGCTGACATATTTTCAATAAAAAGATCACTGAATCTAACTCTATATTATTTATTTGGTAGTTCTGTTAGTGAAATTTAAATTTCCTTAAAAAATAGCCTTTCACTTTTTTATTTTTCATTAACACGCATCCCAATCCCTTCTTCAAAGCATCATTGAATACCATGAAAAGTTCTCTACTCATGGGTAGTGTGAGTATAGGTGTAGTAATAAGCCTCCTTTTTAACTAATTTATTCTCTCTTCACATTCATTATTCCAAAAAAACTTGAATCCCTTTTGAGTTATCTTGGATAGAGGGTTTGAAAATTGAGATAGATTTCTCACAAATCGACAATAGTTCTCAATTAATCTAAGGAAACTACGAATTTATATTACATATGTTGGTTTCATCCATCCTTTAATTGCTTATATATTTTAAGGTTCCATATATATCCCATTTATTGTGATAATATTCCCCACTAATGAGAATTAATTTAACCAAAAATTACATTTGATGTACTTTTCATAAAGTTTCTCCTTTCATAAGGTTTTTAGCACAGTTCTCAAATTCTCCCCATGATCCTTATTTCTTTTAGGGTATATTAGAATATAATCTATAAAGACTACCACAAACTTGTCAAGTTAATCTCTAAATACTCTATTCATCAATTCAATAAATATTTTTGAGGCATTAGTGAATCTGAATAGAATTAATATGAAATCATAGTGCTTGTACCTTGTATGGAAAACAGTCTTGTGGATATCATCCTTCTTCACCCTTAATTGATAATATCCCAACCAAAGATCCACCTTGGAGAAGTATTGTGCTCTACATAGCTGATCAAACAAGTCATCAGTCTATGGTAGAGGACATCTGTTCTTATTGTGATCATGTTGAGGTCATGATAATCAATGCAAAGGTGCCTTGACTCATCCTTCTTCTTGATGAAGAGGAATAGTGCACCCCAAGGTAAAGCACTTGCACATATGAACACTTTATCTAGATTCTTCTATAGTTGTTTCTTTAACTCCTCAAGTTCCAAAAAATCAATTCTATATAGATTATTGGATATTGGTAATGCCTTGGGTATAAGCTCAATTGAAAATTATACCTCTTGTGTAGGAGGAAGACTAAACAATTATTCAGGAAACATTTTAGCATATTCCCTCACAATGGGAATGTCTTCAAGGATGATCCTTTCCTTAAACTCATTCATTTGAGCTGGATATACTTTCTCATAGGTCAATAATATACATTCTTGAGATGTTAGTGCTAAATAAGATTCATTATCCTCCTTAAACTTTAACATAATTGGGGAAAGATTCACGATATGGAGAGTGATTTCCTTCTCATGGAAATTTATATTAGATATATATAAGTAAATTCAATCCATGCCTAAAATTGCATCAAATTCCATTAAAGGGAGTATCACAAGGTTCACTAGGATGTTCATCCCACAAATTTTGATAGGGGGGATTAATATACTTGGGATGAAATAATTTTCCCATTTTATATTTTCACCAAAAAATCTACTTCCATTCTTTGTGGTTGTATTTGAATAGTTCTACTAAACTTTCATGATATGAAGGAATGTGTGGAACTATAGATGACAACCCTACATTTCACTTTTTTGTTATGGTTCTAACCATTCACTTTATCAAAAATAGTCTTAGGGATAATAATTTTTAAATTATTAAACACATAAATAGGAATCCAATGACATTAAATGGATAGCTTATAAATTACATTTATATCTTAACTTATGAATTATAGGCTTTAATATATGTTATCCATGATCTATTTCTTAACATATACTTATATGGTCATTTTTGTTCCCTTAATAATGGTTCATAATGAGATTGTAAATTTTCCAAAGCATATCCCCAAGTAGTTTCAAACCAAGTGTACAACAAGGCCTATTGTCATGCACCAGTTCCTGATTGAGTCTAGTTCAACATGGTGTTTTTCTGTTTTACACCTATGTACATCTATTCCAGATCTACATCCACTTGTAGTATCCAGACATGGATTTATTTTCTTTATAAACTAGACAGGGATCTATTTTCTTGATAAACCACTTACTCTATAATTTATAAAAAAATTAGGTATGTTTTATTATACTTAGTTTTATCCCTAAGGATTTCACTATAGTTTTCTAATCCTAATCCCAAAATTAACTAAACTTTTCCTTTGATACCAACTATGGAAACCCTGCTCTTTATTACACATTAATTCATGATTTATTTCATAAATGTACACATAATAAAACCTATAATATTGATAATTATAGCATCTTTGGGAATTATGTACATTAAAAAACAACTTAAAATTGATAATACATCATCTTTATAGAAAAGTTCTTTAACATGCTCATATTATTCTGGCGTACTTAAAACTGTATGGGATAAACTTGGGACATACATAAGAAAAATGGGATATATAAAGCCCAGTAAAAGAATAAAAATGGAATAACATGAATAAAGTAATACATGTTAGACAATAGGAATATAAATGGGGCATAAAAGGATTTATAATCATAAACATGAACAATAAGGCATGATATAACATGATAATCATAAAGACAACATGGGAAATGTGGAAACAACTTAAAACACTGCATCATAAACATAGGTTAAGGATAACTTCCAAGTCATCATGATAGAAAAAGTCTCGTTATGGATTAGGTTCACTCTCCAATATCTTTAATGATTTATCATGAGACTAACACATTTTCCAATGCATTGGAGTGCTATATAATTCCAGGCACACCCATCACTTTCATTTCATTCTCATACTTAAGTGTGCCACATAGATCATAAAACATGGAATAATTTATCATAAAATTTTATTACATGATCGAGGAGTGTGGAATAAATACATTTAAGTACCTAATAAAATAAGTATAAGTGAATAAATGTGAACACCCTTGATATTAAATGGGTACGGGTATTCACCACACAATTATTTGGCATGGAAAATTGTGTTTAAATTTTGACAACATAACAAGGGTGGATAAATGTTCATGGAAGGGATTAATGAGAGTAAAATGATTCTCTCATAATTTATAAATAAAATGGAAAGTGTTGGGGATATGTGTGATCATATACCATCATTAGTAATTGGATATAAAAGACATAAGATAATGAAGATACTTGAATAAAAAGGAGAAGAAGAGGATCCCAGACCTTGAGAGGGTGATTCCAAATGCTTGGGAGGAGCTTATTGAGGGATTTGGTGAACCTTAGAAGGACTTAGATATGGTATGGAAAAGTAAGTACATACTCCAAGGTTTTTTTGTAAAGATAAATGGGAGATTTTGTGGGTTTATATAGGAAATGAGTAGGGAATTTTTTATCATTTCCCAAACTTAGGTTTTGGATTGTATAAAATAAAATAACCAAACTCACAAACCTTACCATGATTTTTCACATGTTTTCTACCAAATAGGGGTGGTTTTCATTAATTTATTAGTCTAAGGTCCAAAATTATTAAAATAATACTCTTGTTTATGTGAAAGTGAGTCATGTTTATAAATAAATCATTTTATAATCTTAAAATATATATAATAGGTTTTGGAGGATTCATAAATGATTTAAAAAATTTATCAAATAAACATAATATCACATTATTTTAAATTTAAAACATATATTTGGTCATGGTTACCATTTATAGTATTTATTAAATCATTTTTGGGTCATCATGATGTTCTAATACACACCGTATATTTATACCGTATTAAATTTTTACACGAAAATTTGACTATCTCAAAAAATTATGAAAAAATTACCATTGGATATTTTCTACATTATTATTCCAAAATTAATATTTATTTTATCCAAATAAGTTTTTAATTATTTTAATTTTCACTTTTAAAATAATAATTGGTACTTATTGAAAAATTCTCAGTTTTTTTGACAATAACAGTTTTTAAACCCTTATAAAAATTACATTTGACTTACTAAAATTATATTATCATTTATATTTAATAAAAATTAATTAATAATAATATTTTGATAAAATATTAATTATTTATAAAATCTATTAATCCATTAATTCCTTAATTGTATTTTAATATTACCCAAAAATATAATTTTTGTTTTATTGTATCAAAATCAAAATTCATTTATAAAGAAACAATAATAAAATTAAAATATATTCATTATTATATAAAATACATATATTAATATTATTCGGGTCTTGATAAATATCCCTTTAATACACCAATAAATTCCCTAAGATTAATGTGCGCGATAGTGAGACTTTCATGGGGTGGTTCGACGTACATGGTTTGGGTTGTGATCTTGATGAGCTTGAACTTATCACATAAAAGGTTTTTTCATGATTAATTTGTTGGATCTCGGCTTTGGATTGGTCAAGGGAAAATCTTAGTGATGTTATCTCCTTCATACACTCTAATAAATGGGCTTTGTAGGGTACACTATTACTAGTTGAGGCCATCGCTTCATTTTTCTATGTCAATTGGATTTATTAAAACCCTATATTTATACTAATCATATGATCACTACTAAATGTATATATTATCAATAGTAATGATGCTTAATAGAATTTTAAATTCAATAGGGTATAATGAAACCAAATAAGTGCATTTGTTTTCTATATCCATGACATATAATAATGCATTTAATTAAATCATAAGGGTAATTTTATTTATAAAATTTTTTTCCATTACAAAGGTGTTAGAATTTAAATTTCATCGATTTCATGATGGAACAGAAGTTATTCTAGGATAATTTTAACCATTACTATTACCATAAGGTGTCTTCAGATGAGATTTTCATCATCTTGATACTTTATGTTGATGGCATGTTGATATAGGGTCTAGTGAAAGAAAGGATCAATGAGTTAAAAGGTGAGTTCTCTAAAAGCTTTGAGATAAAGGATCTAGGTCTGGAAAAGAGAATTTTAGTGATGAGTATTGTACGAGACTGAAGTTTTGGTACACTACACCTAACTTAGGATGACTACATTTTAAATGTGTTAGAAAAATTTGGTTTTTAGAAGAAAATCAAGTTACCAAACCCCTAGATGAACATTTAAAGCTAAGTGAGGATAAGTCACCTCAAACAAAAACTGAGGTTGAGTATATATTGAATGTTCTATATGAATCTGATATTAGAAGTTTGGCATATTCCATTTTTTTTACTCATCTATACATTTTATGGGAAATGGAATCTATTGGTGTATTTATGTAAAACCTTGAAAGGGAACACTGGGAAGCTATGAAATAGATCCTATGGTACAAGAAGGATCCAAATACTTGGCACTTTTCTTCAAAATAGATGAGCCTCTGTAAGGTTTTTCAAACTCTAACTTTGGTGGAGATTCAGATTCATGGAAGCACATTACCAGATATGCATTTAATTTTAGAGGAATTAAGATGAGTTTTATATCCAAACATAAACTAGTGGTTTCACTTTAGACAATGAAAGTGAAGTATGTAGCCTTAATAAAAGTAGGGAAGGAGTTTGTGTGGTCGAAGGGGTTGTTGGATGATCTTGTAAAATCATCATAAGTATGGAAATTACATTGTGATTCAAAAAGTGTGACTCCCTTGTATGGAAATCCTATATTTAATTCTTGGATGAAGCACATTCATCTGAAGTATCACTTCATTCATAAATTGTTATAGGAATGGGTATTTGAACTATAGAAGATCAAAGGAGTGCAGAATCCATTTGATATGTAGAAAAAGGTCATGACTTAGGAAGTGATGAGGTGGTTTTGTGGATTAATAATTTTTGGTAGACTATAAGGAAGTCATGGTGGGGAACCATAAATTTATTTTACAAAAAATAAAAGAAAGAAGTATGTTTGGGAGATAGAAAAATACTTAATCACAAAGATGAAATAAATATCGAGTGAGAGATCATTGAGGTGTGAGATCTATATCATCATAAGTAAGAAATGTAATATCACTTAATGGATAG
The DNA here is from genome assembly GCA_963277665.1 of Viscum album. Taxonomy (NCBI): domain Eukaryota; kingdom Viridiplantae; phylum Streptophyta; class Magnoliopsida; order Santalales; family Viscaceae; genus Viscum; species Viscum album. The sequence continues at coordinate 1,151,018,658 of OY728140.1, forward strand.
AATTTAGTGACCTTATTTCCAATGAATTTATGGAGATATAACCAGAGGGCTTGGGTGCCAGTTCACTGGAAGAAGCTGACTATTGTTTTGGGAATCAGAACATTGAAAATTCATGCACCAGAAGATGGAGTGGCAAGGGAATCTTGAAAATTAATTAGTGGATGAACATTATACTGATTGGTCACATTGAGTAAATTAAGTGATTTGACAAGAAAAAGGTCTCATGTGTGCATCTCAAAGGAGGTGTACCTCATATATAAGAGATATGATGGTGCTAGTGACTAAAATCACCAAAAGAGAACTTTTATAAAGGAAGGTGGATAATTTGTGGTTGATATATTCACATGGTGAGTTGTGAGAGATATTATCTTTGTAATCATTCTCTATATTCTTAGAATAAAAGTTAAGAATCATTCCCCCATGTATTAGGGAACAAGCCTAAACTATGTTAGCTCTTTGTGTGGTTCTTTACCTTTCAATGTTTTCTACCAATTGTTGTTTCTAATAGTCTTTCCTGAATTTCTACTTGTGGTTTTAAATTTTAGTGTGGTAACTTGGGAGTGTTTATCTTCCATGTTCTAGGTGTCATACATGGGGTTAATTCTATTGTTTTTATTTTAGTTTAGTGAATAATAAACTATCCCTTAACCTAAGGGGAATAACTCCTTGAATTAGAGATTGGATCAAATTGTAATATTCGATTTGTACTTATATATATATCCTTAGTTGGTTTCACCTGGGATCCTCTATTAATTTTTTTCACTCCCCTTATAGTTTCATCCTTTACATATTCTTACTCACATACCAGTGAGGGGAACCAGGTGTATGGGGTTACATAAAATAAATTGTGGACACGTAGGCTCATACATAATAAATAGTGGTGATATGCAGATCATCATTTCAATTTAATAATAATTATAAAAACATCACACAATAATAATTAAATTAAATAAATAAAATACATATATATATATATATATATATATATATATTTCTATCAAGTACATAATCATCCACACATGTGATGAGTACGTATTTCAAAAAATAACTATCATTCATTTTATTATGTATGAGCCTATGTGTCCACAATTTATTTTATGTAACCCCATACACCTGGTTCCCCTATTTAAAGCAAAGGAGAATCTAATTTCAATGACTATTATTTCATTTGGAATGATAGATTCTATTTCCTACCACATACTAGAGAGAGAGAGTCTCTCTCAGAGAAACTAATCCAAGAACACCTTTGATGAATCAAATAGAAAAGATCGAGGTGATCGTCGCGATGTCAAAGGAATTTTCAAAAGTCCACACCACCACCTAGAATTTGATAAACGATGAGAAAATAGATTATTGAAGGCTGTTTGAATGATCTTCAGGGGTTCAAATTTGAATCCTTCAAGAAATGATTTCCTATGACTAGCTGCATTTGAACACGCCGCTGAATCAAATGAGGTACTTGTTTATTTGTTTTAGTGCTTATTAAATTTTTGTGGGATCCTCATACCTCTACATAGGCTTGTATATCTAATGATGACATAGTTACATCTCTTTGGTGATGAAAATTTTATTTATTTGGCCCACCGACTTCCACTGTTCACCCCAGTACCAGCACTATTTTGATTTTACTAGATGGTAATGAATCGTGCGATCAAAATATTTTATCAGTTCCAACCATTTTCTATATCTCATGTTAAACTGTTTATGAGTGAAAGTATAATTCAAAATTTTATGATCATTATATGTTTTATACTTTACTCCATATAAATTATGTATCTATATTTTTAAAACAAAAAACACAAAAGCTTGTTTTAGGTCATTTGTAGGATAATTTTGCTCATGAGTCTTCAATTGATATGAACTATAAGCAATAACTTGATCATTTTTCCTCAAAAAACAACCATGTATCTTCAAATAAGCATCACTGTAGATAACGAATTCACCATTTCTAGTGGGTGGGGCCAAAACTATAGAATTCATCAATCTTATTTTTAGTTACAAGAAACAATCATCACTCTTCCATCCAGATGAATTTACCTCCTTTTTGAGTTAACTTTTAAGTGGACTATATAACCAAATAAAATTTTAACAACCCACCATTAGTAACCTGATAATTTAATAAAACTATGAATCTCTATGAAAATTTATGGTCTTGTCCATTTTTTAACCACTTTAGTTTTAGTAGGGTCAATAGTTATATAATTTTAGAAACAATGTGTCTAAGAAAAGAAATATAATGCAACCAAAATTCACATTTACTAAATTTTTCATATTTTTTTTCTTTTGGGTTTTTCAAAAAAAAATACTTAGGTGTTTTTCATGCTTCTCATGACTTTTATAATATACCAAAATATCATCAATAAACACAACCACAAACTTATCCAAATAATCATGAAAAAATCTATTCATAAAATCCATAAATAAAACTGGTTTATTAGACAACCCAAAGGGAACAACTACAAACTCAAAACGCTAATATCTAGTCTGACACATCATCTTTGAAATATCTTCCTCCTTCAACTTCAACTGATGGTACCTCAACCTAAGATTAATCTTTGAAAAATACTACACTCCCTAAAACTGGCCAAAAAATTATTAATATGAAGAAAATGATATTGTTTCCTAATAGTGATGGTATTCAAGGATTTATAATCAATTCAACAACTTGTTTAACTATCATTATTTTTAAAAAATAAAATAGGATCTTTGTATGGTAAAGTGATCATATGAATGAAACTTTTATCTAGAAACTCTTGTAATTTATTTTTCAATTCTAAAAGATTTTCTTGATCCATTTAATAAGGGGGTTTTGAAATTGATTTAGCATCAATAATTAAGTTAATATTAAACTCAACCTATTGGTTATGAATAAAACTAGGAAAATCATTAGAAAATACATTCATATGTTCATTTACATGTGTTGAATCACTAATTTGAACAATTTCATTATTTTAAATAAAATTATCTAGGTACATTTTATTATTATCTTTCATAAAATTCTCATATTCTTATTGTTGTGAAAATTTCAGGAATTACAGTGACAGAAAAGGTTTACTGATGAATAAAATAAAGAACAAAATAACAAGAAGAATATGAACATGAACATAGAGGTTTACATGGTTCAGGAAATAGTCCCCACATCTACAGAGAGGCAGAACAATTCACTATAACTGGGAGAATAATTACAAATACATATTCATATTTTTAAACACATAGAAACCCTATCTCGAATGAGTTAATAAAGTAAGATGATGTAATTATTATACCAATCGAATAAAAATTCAGAACTTATACAATGTGGTTTCCACCCAAGTCCAAAATGCTACAATATTAGTATTAAGAATTTCAAAGAGCTACAGTAACCGAAAACTACAAGTATGAAAAGCTATAGTGATCTGTTGCATGTTTCTATTGTAAGTACACACCGGTATAGCTCCTTATCAGTGTCATCAATCAGCTCTACTATAGTGATTCATCATTGTTATAGTTACCAAAATTTAGGAAGGGGGAATTTGTCCCTTGGAGTAGGGATGTGCTTCCCCCTACAACCCCCAACATCCTCATCTTTGAGGTCAAACTATGAGAGTTGTGGTCTGGTGTACAATCGGAGTTTCTATTATTCGACCAAACTTTATCCTAACAAATTGGGCTACACCATTCCAGCACTTAATATATTATCAAAGGTATTAAATCCTTGAATATAACTTTCTTAACTATGAAATATATCTTAGTATGATAAACTAAAATCCAATCCAAACACTGAATAATATCAAACTCTATTATGTTTCATTTAATGATATTTACATAAAAAATAATCCCATTGATAACAATAATAATATTCCTATAAATCTTGGTTACTTTAATACTTCCACCAGAAGTTTTCACCAAAAGTTCTATATTTTGTTCATGTGGTGATATTTTCATTTTACTTTCAAATTTCTCAAAAATGAAGGAATGTGAAGATCCAGAGTTAAACATAGAATTTTTATAATTCAAATAAAAATGTACCTATCACCACTTCATTGGATGACCTAATATCAACCATAGTATTAGAAAATGAATTTTCCACACCTTTTTTTATTTTGATCTTGATGATTTCACTATATGTAGATAACTTGGTACACACATTATCATAATGCTCCAACTCATTAAAATTAAAAAAAATATCATTGTTAGATGGTTATCTATTACCACATTCTTTGACTGTTCAAGACTCTTCTTTATAGTCATGAATCGTATGACCAAACTTACCACACCGATAATAATTTTCAAATATTTTCAAACATTCACTAATTTTTTTACCACACTATAAACATGTTAGGGGATTACCTTCAGATTTCTTATTTTATTATTCCCCCCATTGTTTTTCACCTTGAGCGCTTCTTACTCTTATCATCATGAGGCACATAATTTTCAGAAAACTCCATCTAAAATTTCTCGGCACAATGAAAAACTTTCTCATTACTTTTAAATTCTCATAAGGTTAAATCTCTTCATAAACTTGGTTTAAATATTGAGTAAAATCTATTAATTTTATTATCAATGTATCAAATACAATTTCGTGTGTACCTATCCAATCTTGTAAAATTTTATTCATACACAGCTATTGAATCCTCCACCTTTTGCCTCAATTCCAATAATTGTTTCTCTATTCTGAGTTGAACATCCTTAGGGAAATATTTACCTAGAAAAAAGATTCAGAAATGTACCCCATTCTATGGTATCAAGGGATTCTCCCTCTATAGTATTATTAACCAAATACCAACATCATTCATTTTCACCTTCAGAAATGATAAATGAAAAAGTTACCTTTTTATGTTATAAACATCCCATGACTTTAGATATCTTTTCCAAAGAATTTATCCATATATTGGATACCACTAGATCTAAAGTTCCACCAAAAGATGAGAATTTTATTTTATAAAATGTTTAAATATTAGTATGTTCCTTTGTGGTAAATCTAGTTGATCTCTAACATAGATACCACCACCATTTATAATCTATGTCAACTGATTCATCACTATAAAAAACTTCTCAGTTATAATTCTAATCATTCCATACTATAGATATGGAAGGATATTGTCCTCTTTATTACTTCCTACTTTAGGTTCCTTGTTTCCTCTATGGGAAATAATTCTAAATAGACATATATTAGATGAATTAACATGGTAATCTTCAAATGAAATATCATTTCAATATAACCATAAATTATAATCGCTTAAGGGTATTCTAATAATATTATCCTAACCTCTAAATTTATCCAAAACTTCGACATGATGTTAATTATAAGGACCCTAAATTAAAACATTATATAATATAGTGTCTTTATACTGGACTTCACTTTTTTGAATTCCTAAAGACCTTTTAGGTTTATAGTTTTAGATAATTAGTTCATAACTCTTACATAACAAACTCATATATTATAAAACTTGACACTTCCACTGAGTATCCATTTTTCCTACAGTATTGAATTTTTAAAATGAAACATGTTTTATTTTCATGAAAAATATTTATGACTTTAAAATTTACTTCTTATTTGTCTCTAATAATCCTTAAAACCTATGAAAAATATTTGAAAATGTGTTATGAACACAAAAATATTAGTGAGGGATATAAAATATATTGAAAGCGGGTTCCCTAAACCCAACTTATGTATATACTTTGATTTTCGTTACAAATATACAGTTTTATATTTTTTTTATCTTACCAGAATAGTGTTGATAATTCAGCATCCACCATATTTATGGTAATGTCCTTATATTACATATCATATCAAAAGGTTATAGTGATTCTCAGACTATAATGATAACCTAGAGATACCATGAAAGTAATATTAAACTTATATCATATATTCCAGATACAACATACTGACAGGACACATATAATGTGTGACCATCATGTTTTTTGGGATTATAAGCATTGATACTTCTTCTCATGAAGTTCACACTTAGTGATCTCGAGTAGATAAGATCATGAGGATATACCCTCCAATAGGAACACTACATGTTTCATGTGTCATTGGTTGTTCCTATCTACAAAAATTTGTATTGGTCTCTTAAATTGAGATCATTATCAATGTGTATCATTTGATCACGTACTTTGATGCAAGGAAAAAATCATGATAATGAGGTCATGGTGAGGTATCTTGTGTTGGGTGCGTCTTTGGTGGTATGACATTGGTTGAATGGTCAAGATATAATTTTTTGCTTCTGATTTGGGGAATTGATATCTCAGGCCTAGTTGATTAAGATTCTAGTACCTTCATAAATCCATGGTTATGGTAGTCAAAAGGTATATTCATCTGGTTAGATAAAAAAATAATAAATAAATATTAGATGGTGACACAAGTTGTGTATCCTTATTTATGAGATATCACGAGATGAAGAGATTATATTACATTGTTCATGTTCGTAGGAAAGGTTGTCATTGCTATGACTTTTCCTTATCTATTTAGGGGTCTTGATGGGTTTCTAGTTCCGCTCCTGGTTTGTGAATTTTTATTCACTACTATCGAGATAAGATCCTAGAGGGACACACACAATAGCATATTCAATAATTTTTCATATTCTAGTGAATAGGTAGATTGGATATGGTGGGCCCATCATGGGGTCCGAGAGTTGTCCAAGTTTTATTGATCACTAAAAAATAAATAAATTCATTATTATTCAAGTATATAATAATTTAGATGAATTTATTTATTAATATTATTCACAAGGTATTATGAGAATACATGGAATAATATTATATAAATGAATGTTATTTTAATATTCAAGGATTATTTAATGTTAGTGAGAATTAAGAATCAAGTTAATGAATTATGTTTATCACGTAATATATTTATTATATATTAAAGTTATATGATAAAATATAAATAATATTTATGATGTGGTTAGTACATAATGGACATAAAATATATGGGGTTTGGGGAACCCTGTTTGGGTATTTTGGACATCCACTATATAGGTCGAGAGGATCACATTTCTGGTCGAATATTCATTCCAAAAAAATTAAGAGATCCTCTCTCATCCAACATCCTAGAGAGAGAAAGGCTCTATCTGAGAGATTGATCCAAGAACACATTTGCATATCGAAGGTATAGGATCAATGTGATCGTTACGATGTCGAAGTAATCATCAGAGATCCAAGCTAGCACCTGTAATTTGATGAAGGATGTATGCACATATTTTTGAAGCATGTGTGTATGATCTTGAGGGGTTTGGCCTTGGATACTTTGAGCAATGGTCGATGGTGATAAGCTATTTTCGGGCATGTTTCGGTTTGAACAAGGTAACTATTCAATTTAATTTTGTTCATTGATAATTCATTCGAGATCCTTAGACTTCATCGAGTCTCGGATCACCAGATACAATGAAGTTTCATCACCCTAGTGATGAAAATTTAAAATTCCCTGCCCACCAGCATTCATTTCACGTCCCGGTACCATCAATTGGTATCAAAGGGATTGAGTTAAATGTTTGATCTAATAAAAAATTAATTCTCATTAAATTAAGTAGTGATATTTAATTTGGACCTAATAAGAATACCACACATCTATCTAATATCAAAAAGGCCAAGATATAGCCATCCCAAATTTAAATTATGGATCAAAATCAGTTTTGTTTCTTGGGTTTTAAAATTTTAAAGATATATATATATATATGTAATTACGTTTTTTTACATATTTTTTGGTGAATTCCATTTTTCTGATTAGAATTTAAGCAGCCAGAATTTCTCTAATCGGTGCCTTCATTTACATTAAATGTAGATTATTCTAAATCAAACAAAAAAATCCTAAATATAATAGACTTTTTATGTTATCAATAAAAAATATGTGAAAATTAAAAATTTAGGGGTGGGGAGGTGATCCTTGTCTGTGTAAATTCAAAAACAATAAAAAAAATTGTTTATTATTAAATTAATAAAAATGTAGATGCATGGTGAGATAAAAAGAAAAAGAAAAAAGCATAGCTTCTAGAGAAATATATGGGTTATCTTCCATCAAAAAGCCCTTCTGGTACCACCACCTCCTGATCGAGCTCGTTACTCGGGCTAGATGCCTCACCACTATCACCTAGAACCGGCATCACCCACCAATATTAATGCCCCAACAGCTTGCTGATATCCCCATACCATACACTGTACCAAATGGATAGGCCTGACTAGATAAACTGTTGTGACTAGGCCAACACATGAACTCCATACCCCATCAACTGTCCTCATCGTTCATTTTGGAAGAACCTATGAACCTCTCTACTATCATACATTGTACCCTCTATCATTATCTGCATCGCCTTCATCGCCAGGGCATGCTAGTCGACTCCATAAACATCATCACCTATATGGAATCCAACCACCATGCCCCCTCTCTGGCTGAATCAGGTGCCACATCCACCCCCCCCCCCACCTGTCAGCGAGCCCCTATCGTGGGCCTATTTCTAAAAGTCTTACCCACATTGGCCCAACCCATTATTGGGTAGGGTGGGTCGTCCGAGCCTGGAACGAGTCAAGGTGGGTCTTCATGACCCGAAACTACCCGACATGTGGTCTGATAGGACTGAAACAAGCCCACTTGGGTTCTTCCTGACCCACAATGGCCCTGGGCAAGGTTTCAGTGCCCGAGACAAATTTTAATACCAACTAAAATTAAGTTATTATTTTTTGTATTAAATATAATAATAATTTTATTATTTGGAAAATTTAATTCAATTTTGATATAAAATAAAATTAATTTAATTAATTTAATATTTTGGAATAAAAAATTAAATTAATACTAGGACCAAATGAGACTAAATTATTTGAATTTAAATAATTTATTTAATTTATATGAATTTCCTTGTACTTAAATTTATTTCAATTTAAATTAATCATGCATTTATTTTACTCATTAACCAGTCTTGAGAACTGACCGAACCTATGTATGTATGGGTTAATTTTATTTAATTATTTTTTATCTCTATGTGATGCTTATATTAATTATTTAATTCTATGATGGTCTATGTATTTCCTTTTAATTAAATGTGTATAAGGGTAGGCACATCCATTCTTACCTTTATGTATATTGTGCTTCCCGAGATCCCCTCACCTACATGTAAGTACACAATTACTGTTGATTATGATGATGTAAGATGTGAACCAATCCAAAAAAAGGTGGTACCCCAAATGATATGTGATAACATTAGACTGAGGATAAGTTGGGATATGGTTCAGGGCTCAACTCAGGTGTGATACCCCTAAGTCATGGTTAATCCATTGAGTTTAAATAGATTGACCAATATTATATGTTAAAAACCATTCGAGTAATTTATTTCCTTTATGTATTATTTATTATTTTATATATGTTTATATTTATTATAGAAAACGCAAAAAATAATAAACCGAAAAAATATATAAAGAAGCAATGAATGTTTCATATTAATGTATATTTAGTTGTGAGTTTGAAAACATAGGAAGAACATAATTAATAGAAGAGTATTAAATTCATTGAATAATAAAAATACCTAAAATTAATATTAAGTCATATATGCCTTTCATCGCTCAAATTTGAACAAACTGGGTGCATAAGGTGCTCATTAACCAAAGTTGAGGGTCCCTCATACTATTTGAGATTTATTATAAGAGTGACGGGTTGACTTAACAAAATTTTATTGAAAAAAAGTATCCAAAACTAGCTTCCTAGAACTTTATAGGAAAAGAATTGATGGAATCAAGGTTATGATTATGATAAGTTGGTGATTTACTCAATAGTTCAAGAAACTATGAGTCAATGTGGTTAGCAAGTCAAGTTCCTACCACGGAACTCTTCAAGTAGTGGCATAGCCAAATATTATAGACTATCAGGATTTGCTTCAAGGATCCTTACCACTAGGATACTCAAGCGACATAGTATTCTAATTCTAGTAGTGAGTGATACTGGAGTTTGATAAAATAGTGGGTGACATTTAATGATTTAATTAATAAATAAATAATGTATAAAATGTAATCAAGATAAAGTAATAACTGCTAAAGTTTATTTGTTGAAGATAAAAATGGAAATCACAAACACTGTGAGAATATTATAACTATGATCTATTTTGGATAAAGAAAATATCATGACCAATCATAACTTCTAGGAGTGGTACAAGCACTTGCATATAGTACTATTCCAAGAGTGTAAGTTTTATGTGTTGGAGTATTTAATTCCTGTTGAGCCTCCTCAGGGAGAAAGAAAGACAGATAAATATAATTATAAAAAAAACATTTATATGATGCACTAGATGTACACTGAATCATGTTGTCATCTTTGTCCAATAAATTATAGAAAATGCATGATGATGAATATTCCTACAAGATATTGACTCATCTCCAAGAAATATATCATGGGACAGCAAGGCAAGAAAGGTATGAGATATCAAGTGCACTTTATATGTGTTGGCTGGTATAAGGGAATCAAGTAGGACCTCTTGTACTCAAGATAATCTGGTACATTGAAATACTTGAATCCCTTGGGTTCAAACTAAACCAAGAACTAGAAATAGATCTCATTTTTTATTTTTTACCATCAAAATTCTTTATTTTTATTATTAAATATAATAAAAATAACATGAAAAAATCACTCCTAAACCTTTTGTATTTAGTTCTACAAGATTATAATGATATGAAGAATACCAATTATTCAATCCTTATAGTGAAAAAGATGAGTAAGGGAAAGGATAAGGGGTCTAAGACTAAGTCTGGGTTGAAGACACTAATGTATCATCATTAAAAAAATACAAAGATACAGGGAGAGGGGAATGAGTAGGAGGATATCTAATTTTCATGTGGAAATAAAGGCCATTGGATGAAGAATTATGGATCTAGGAAAAATAATCAAGGTGATGATTCTACTTTATGTATCTTTTTCATTGAATGAAATTTGTCATTATATATAAGTTGAGTATTGTATATATCATGTGGATCACATATTTTTATTCATATACAGGTACCAAGTAGATTTGAGAAGATTGAAAAGTATGAGGTGGATATCCAAACCAAAAATGGTGACAGTCTAGTAGCCTTGGTAGTGGGAGATTATCATATGAATTTTCCTAGTGGTTTGATTCTTGTGTTGAATAATTTTTATTATGTTCCTTCAGTTACCATAAACATAAACTCAGTGTCAAGTTTGGACACTATGATATTTTATTTCAATTTTGGAAATAAATGTCTTATATTTTATAAGGATATAATATGTTATGGTATGGTGCATATTAATAATGGATTGTGTATAATTGAATTCAAAAACCTAGTAATGGAAATCAATGACAAAACTAGTGAACATAAATCTTATAACACCTACCTTTGGCACTTCAGTCTTGGTCATGTAAATGGGAAGTGTTTACAGAATTTAGATCAAGTAGTTTATCTAGATTCATCTGAGTTAAAACCTATGGATGTATGTTACTCTTGTATACAAGGTAAAATGACCAAAGTACCTTTCTTGGGAATGGATTAATATCCACAAAATTACTAGAATTAATTCATACTGATGTATGTGGTCCATTTATAATATAGGAAATGGGTGGGTTTTCGTACTTAATTACTTTTACCAATGGATATAATAGGTATGTATATATCTAATTAATGTGGTATAAGTCATATTCCTTTAAAATGTTTAAGGAATACCAACATTAAGTAGAAAATCAGATTAGTAAGAAGATTAAGATACTCCAATCAAACTGAGGTGAATAGTATCTTAACCAAGATTTCATAGATCTATTAAAGGAGGAATATGACCTTTCTTAACATGGTCATATCAATGATGAGTCAAACAATCATTCCATTATCCTTTTGGGGATAAAAATTGTAGACAATGACATATACCCTTAACAAAGTACCAAATAAACTGACAAATGGGATTCTATATGAGTTTTGGTGCAGAAAGAAACTCAATCTATCGCACATATATATATGGGGATGCGAGGTTTTTTTAAAGGCTATACCTTGTGAAAAATTAGCATCCAGAAGCATAGAGTGCTTCTTTATAGGTTATCCTACAGAAACTAAAGGATATTACCTATATAACCCATATGGTAGAAAAGTTATTATGGTAAGAAATTCCATATTTCTATAAATGGAACATATTTCTGATCAAAATAGTTGGAGCAAGACTGACTTCGATGAACTTACAGATCCATATGAACAAGAGTTGGTATGGGAATAGTCTCCACAAGAGACAGTGGGAGATGAAGATGTTCTTAAGACACAAGTACTGTGTAGGTAAACTCGAGAGGTTATAGAACCAGAATATTAGGGTTTTATTATCACCAATTCAGGTGACACATTACTCCTTGGGGATTATGAACTTTTATCCTACAAGGAAGAAGTAGAAGGAAAGGATTCTACTAAATGGAAAGATTCCATGAATTCTAAGTTGGATTCCATATATCAAAATAAATTGTTGGTTTTGGTATACCCTCAATCTGATGTAAAACCCATTTAGTGAAAATGGATATTCAATAAAAAGATAGACATGGATGGTATGGTCAATACCTATAAGGAAAGACTGGTAGTGAAGGGTTTTAGGTAATGTTAGGGCATAGACTATAGAAAAAACTTCTCACCAATAGCGATGCTTAAATCCTTCAGAATATTACATGCAATAACATCCTTTTATGATTATGATATTTGAAAAGTGGATCTCAAAACTTATTTTCTAAATGTTAAGTCAGCTCAAGACATTTATATGACTTAACCAAAAGGTTTTGTTAATTCAAATAACTCCAATAAATTATGTAAGATGAAGAGATCCATTTATGGGTTGAAACATACGTTGTGATCATATAATGTTTATTTTAATGATTCTATAATAGAATTTGGTTTTTTCAAGAATGAAATAGAGTCATGTTTATAAAAGAAGTTTAATGAGAATGCCACCATTTTCCTCATATTATATGTTGATGACATATTAATTATGGGAAATTAAGTACAAGTATTACAGTAATTTAAGACTTGGTTAAATGATTGATTCTCCATGAAAGACTTAGGTAAAGTAGCCTAAATTATAGGGATCATGATCAATCGAGATATATATCATAGGATTATTAGGTTAAATCAAATTATATGTATTAACAAGGTACTTAAAAGGTATAGTGTGGAACAATACAATACTGGTTTATTTACAATGTCACATGATATGAAACTCTCCATCAAATATGTCCACAAACACAAGATATTTAAAGAATGGGTAGAACACCTTATTCCTCAGTTGTGGTTTCTATCATGTATGTAATTTATTTATTAATTTTTATTTTGTATTTACTTTAATCATAGTGGGGATATATAAATCTAATCTAGGAGAGATGCATTGGGCAGCTTTAAAAACAATCCTAGAGTGCTTGAGGAACACAAAGTATATGTTCCTGGTATATGGAGGAGATGAGGAACTAGTAGTGAGAGGATACACTAATGCTAGTTTCTAGATAGATCATGATGGTCTGAAATCACAGTTAGGATATATCTTTTTCCTGAATAGTGGTTAAGTGATATAGAGAATCTTAAATAAACCTATGTTCGCTAACTCTACAGTAGAATCCAAGTACATCATGGATTCCAATGCAGCTAAGAAGTTATTCTGGATATGAAAATTTATCTCATAAATTGGTGATATTATTAGAAGTATAGACCTTTTTCTAGTTTATTGTGATAAAACTGCATCATTGGTGGTTTCCAAGGATCCAAGGTCACACCAGAGGACAAAGCATATACTTTGGAAGTTTCATATTTTGATGGATTTTACTCAGAGAGGTGAAGTCAAAGTTAGCATAGTATCCATAGAGCATAATGTGATGGAACCCCTGAATAAATCCATATCTCAACAGAAGAATGATTCTCATGTGAGAGATAACGTATTGATACTTGTTTGTATTTGGCTCTATTGTAAGTGGGAGTATTAAAAGTGTGTTACCTAGACCAAACTTATGTATATAATTTTATTTTCATTACATGTATACAGTTTGATATATACATGTGTTTATCTTACAATAATAGTGTTGATACTTTTTAATCCACTATATTTATGTTAATGTCCTTATATTACATGTCATATAAAAAGTTTATAGTAGTTTCGAGACTATAATGAGAACCTATAGATACCATGACAATAATCTTAAACTTATGTCCTATGATCCAGATACATCATACTAACAGGGCACAAATGATGTGTGACCATTAGGTATTGGGTCTCATAATAATTAAGACTTCTTCTCATGAATCTTTCACTTGGTGATATCAAGTAGATGATATCATAAGGAAATACCCACCAATAGAAACACCACAAGTTTCTTTTATCATTGGTTGTTCTTATATAAAAACATGTGTATTGGTATCCTGACTTGAGATCATTATCAATATGTTCCAATTGATCATGTAATTTGATGCAAGTAAATACCATGATAATGAATTCATGACAAGGTATCTTGTGTTGGGTACATCTTTGGTGGTATAGCATTGGTTGAATGGTTATGATATAATTTGTCTCTTCTGAGTTGAGGAAGTGATATATTAGGCTTAGATGATTAGGATGGTAGTACCTTCATAAATCCATGGTTATAGTAGTCGAATGGTATGTCCATCTAGTTAGATCAACAAATAATAAATTAAGAATGGATTATTTCATAAGTTGTACATCCTGATTTATGATATAACTTGAGATAAAGAGATTATATTACACAATGATTATTCATAGGAAAGGTTTTCATTGCTATGAAATTTCTTTATCTCTTTAGGGGCCATGATAGGTTGTTAGATTCTACTCTTAGTCTATGAATTATCATTCACTAAAATCAATATAAGGGCCTAGAGGGTCACACACAATATATTATTCAAGAATCTGTATTATTCTAGTAAATAGGTATATAGGACATGGTGGGACCCACCATGGGGTCTGAGAGATTTCTAAGTTTTATCGATCACCGATTAATAAATAAATTCATTATTATTTGAGTCTATAAAAATTGTGTTGAATTTATTTATTAAGATTATTCATAAGGTCTTAAGTGAATATGGGGACTAATATTATATGAATGATTATTATTTTAATATTGAAGGTTTTTTTAATATTAATGGGGATTAAAAGTCAAGTTAATGACTCAGGTTTATCATGCAATATATTTATTATATATTATAAGTATGTGATAAAATATAAATAATATTTATAATGTAATTAGTTTGTCATAACTATTTATTACTTACTTATTTAGTGGATGTTAAATATACGGGGTTCGGGGAACCCTATTCGGGTATTTTGAACATCCACTAATTAAGTCGAGAGGAGCTCATTTCCGATAGACTATTCATTCCAATGGATTGAGAGCTCCTCTCTCCTCCTGCATCCTATATAGATAAAGTCTCTATTCGATTAATCAATATAAGAACACCTTTATAGATCGAAGGCATTGGATTGAGGTGATCATCATGACTTTGAAGGAGTCATCATAGCTTCTTGCTAACACTTGGATTTTGATGAATGACATATGATTAGATTCTTGAACCAAGTGTGGAAAATCTATAGGGGTTTGACTTGAGATCCTTCAAGTAACGGTCGCTGGTGATGAGCTGCTATCAATCACACTTCGATTAAAATAAGTTAACTATTCAGATTAATTTGTATACTTTGATAATTTACATGAGGTCCTTAGACTTTACTAAGTCTTGTATTTCCAAAGACGATGAAGTTTCATCACTCTGATGATGAAAAATTTAAATCCTCATCCCACTAGTTTTCACTGCGTGCCCTAGTACTATCAAAAGAAATAAATTCATTAGTCCAATAAAAAACACGAAAACTCATAAAATGTTTACCTATTCTACTTTATTCTTTTTTATATAAAATAAATCATATCCACATTGAAACCACATTTTTCTCAAAGAAATCCTTTAAAACTCATAAAAAGAAAATAGAAAACCTTGTAGGAATATTAGAGTATTATATTCATAATTTTTGTTCACTCATGTCAGAAATAAATAGATCCTAGTTAAATCCATCAGAGAAACCTCCCTATTTAACTTTCTTTTCCTTTTAAGACAAAGAACATTACTCAATGAATTATAGAGTTATATCGGGATCACCAATCATATAAGTTGTATCAAGATCACCTACCATTGTCTATAATGATCAAGTACCATATCATAAAAAACATTTTTAATATTTCACCTTTCCATTATAAAACCCTTGATTTTTTTTTTTGAACTCATAATCAAAGCACTTTCTATTTTTACATAAAAATAGAGAGATGGATCTCTTTTTTTGAAAGCTCTTTAAAATAAAAAATTACCAAAATATTGTGGAAATGATTTCATTTGAAAATAAACATGGTAGTGTAAGATTAAAATCAATGAAAATTCATGATTATGGTAAATTTCATTCTTTTCGTATATGTTAAATAGAAACATTCTTTTACACTTAAGTAAAAAAGATTCAAAAGTAACCCATAAGAAAAAAGTTAAAAAGGTTACTTTTAAAACCATTATAAAGAAAGTAAAATGTGGTTGAAAATGAAATTTATCAACCATTTAAGCATAAATAAGGATTTTCTTAAAATATTTAAAATAAAATTGACATGGTATAAAAATATTTATAAGTAAACCTTTAAAAGGTAATTTTTAAAAGAAAGTACATTACCTTAAATAGCATCCAGTGTCGCATGTTATTTAACTCCTAAATAATAAAATTATATTATTTTTTAATTACCTAAGAACCATTTTCATGTTTATTCCATTATCATTATCACTTTTATGTAATTTATTACTATGTTTCACTTAGTTACTTAATTAGTTAATTTTATGTCAGACATTTTGGAGACGTTCGATTCATAACCTCAAAACAGCTTTGGTAAGATGAATTTGTTCAAAGGGTTCATTATTACATCATCTCCAGAATGATAATAATGACATAATTATCATTTTTATACATTAAAAACAATTTTATAACCATCCATTAAAGGTTTATATGAGAAAAAAATCACATCGCTTCATGGATGTGGTAATCCACTTGTACACACGAATGGCATTATCATTTTTCAACAGATGAAAGAGTAAGAAACTAGATAATATGTAATCTTTAAATAATGATAATTATATAATTAATATCATATATATTAATTAAATCAATCAAAATAACCATCCTTTTATGTGGTGATGAAAAATGAAAAACATCACATTGTGGAGGTGGTAATCTGCATGTACACACGAACGATGTTTTCATTTCACTTGGGATGGAAAAGAAGATTAAAAATAGTTTTCCCATAATAATAATAACATTTAATTATATGTAATATATTGATGTTATTATTTCATAATGGTTATATAATATTTGAAAAAGGTATAAGAATAAATAAACTCGAAGTAGGCTGGTTAGAACTTACACCTTATCCTCAGATAACCTCTTTGAATTACCCCTTAATACTTATAGGTTTGGTATTTTGGTAAGGTCATGGACTCTAATACATGGGAAGATATAAAGGGGAGATATTTTTGAATGGATTTTTTAAACTATATTTCTCAAAATGTGTGAATAAAATAAGATAGGTGGTGTCCTTTTATAAGTGAGAGGAGGGGAACCACTGGAATTACTTAAAGTATTAAATTAATATAAAGTAATTTTCATGTACATGTGATGCTAATTTAAAATTTTTCAAATATAATATGATAATGAATCAAAATACAATCATATAATAAATATTGGACAATTTTAGTTGAAGTTTCCACCTCTCTTAGTTTTAACCTGTAGTTAACCTTTTTGACGATTATTGTGATATTAAAGAAAATTACTCTTTAGGGATCAAGAAAATTACTATAAAAGGAAAAGTGAAAAATAAGTGGATCATGGTTGATATGATCGACCATATATCATCCACTTTTTTAAAGTTAATATTTTTATAAATTTTAAATCATTTAAAAAATATCATTTAACATAATATACTATTGTAGTCATTTTCGGGAATATTCACATAGTTTGACTTTAATGACATCAAGATAGTAATTAAATTCAAATATAAACTTTTAATACATGCCTAATATGTTATGTTTATCTAAAAAATTAATGGGAAACCATAAATAACCTTAAAAATAATACTTTTCGAGTTTTTAAAATAATTTACTTGATTTTTTTACTTCTTGCACAAGTACTGTTTCAGTGTTGTATAAACATTTAAGGTAATTATTCCATCAATAAAAATTAAAAATAAATTAGCATAATATTTTTTTTGATAATATGAAATAATATATACATTTAAAAATCATTTAATTAAGTAATATTTATGTTTTAATCAATAATTCACCAGGTATGTGTTGATTATTGCGGGGATTAGGTTTTTAAGACGTTAAAGGAAAATATGAGGAAACTGGCCAAAAATGATCATTACACATCCTGAAATTTACTTACACATCATGTAGGTATAATTAATATCATATAAAAAGTATTTAAGGAATTAAAAGCCATTAAATTATTACAGGACGTGAATCTCCAATACACATCATGTAACATTTGAAATTCAATTCCCACTTTAAAGATCCAGTTGATGGAGGAAACATGTCGTGAAGACCAGTTACACATCGTGAGAAGAGTCACACCTCCAAATATCAAAGATTTAGGCCAATATTATCACCATATCCAAATTCTATAGAGAAAATATTGTATTGGAATCACACGATGTAATATCTTTACACGTCATGTAATACCCCGAGTATCTACATCTCAATCATACACAACAGTGATATAATTGGGAAGACCCCTTTGATTTTCATTTTCTCTCATGTTTTTTTTTCTCCCTATCTTCTCCATTTTCCATAAACTCACATTTCATCAATTAATATTATTTTTTTATTTCTATTAAATCTTCTTTGATCAACTTTCAAAGTGTTATTCATCCTTTTACAATGCCAATACTGAGTTACGTGTGTTTTCTATTTCAATCGTTATTCGACGATGAACCATTGTTGTGTTCTTCATTGTTTCTTGTTTCAAGTAAGTGTTTCATTTAATTTTTTATTGATTCTATTTTTAAGTTGGTTTTTATTTAATACATTATCCTTAATTTCTAGATCTCAATTATTATTGGTAATTTAAAAATGTTTTCAATTCCTTACGTGCTTTTAATAGATTCTACCATGAAAGGCTAAACTACATAGGGAAGGGGTCGAGATTAGGGGTATCTGAACTTTATGAATATTTAATTATAAAATTGGTAACCTTAAGGATAGTAATAAGGTTATATAATAATTTTTTATCTAATTATTTTAGGTAAAAAGTGTAGTTTGGGAATAATAATCTAATCTGAACACATCCCATGTAAATTAAACAACACATCCTAGTGATTCAAATTTTTGCACCATTTTTTAGGATAAAAATTGTGATATAGTACAGAAACCTACTGAAAGAACAAGTTATTACCTCACCTGTTACCTCACATGTTCCCCCATTCAATATAGTGCATTCATTAGGGCTCCTTGACTCATTCAAGGAACTTTGACACTCAAGAACTGATTACCTTAGAGTATAAAATTGAAAGGTACCTAATAAAACACCCTCATTAAAAAATTTCTAACTGGGATAATCCTGTAGGTTTCGATCTAGACAACATGAAAAATATGAAACCCGAACTACATGAAGAATATCTAGTGCAATAAGAATGCATCATTATGTATTACATCTTACTATAAATCAATGGTTTTAAGATCAGTATTGTATGCCCTCCTATTTAGGTGCACACCTTAGAGATTAATCTTAGACTCATTCATACGATCCAAACTATGGGTCAGTTTACTGGTATTAAAAGTGAAGATCCCTATGAACATATCTCCAACTTCTAGGAAGTCTGTGATACCTTTTATAGCCAGGTAGTATCTTCGGATGCTATAAGACTAAGAGTATTTCCCTTCTCTCTATGAGACTGATCCAAGTATTGGCTCAAAATCCAAGCTTCTCATTCCATCAATACTTGGGATGAATTAGCCAATAAATTTACGGACAAGTACTTCCCATCTATCCAGACTTGGAAACTCTGAAATGACATCCATAATTTCACCAAAACTGATGGAGAATCAATATTTGAAGCATGGTATCGCTTCAAGGAACTCATCTGGAAGTGTCCACATCACAAGCTTGATGTGTGGATACAACTCCAAACATTCTATCAAGGACTACAACCAGCTGCTTGCACAGTTTTTGATGTCGCCTCTAATGGAGGGTTGATGTTCAAAACCCCTGAGGATGGCCGATCAATTTTGGATAAAGTCTCTCATAATGTCAGTTTTTGATAGATAAATCATGGACCGATCCACATGGAATCCACCAAGTTGAAGAAAATACTCAAATATCTAAAAAAGTGCAGGACTTAGCTAAGAATATGGCATCCTTTAAGCTAACCTTCTGTATCACCTCCCCCTCCTACACCTGTCATAGAGATCAAATATTGAAAAATGTGTGGTGTGCCACAACTATATCAATACTTCATGGTAAGGTGTTGAGGAATAAAAAATCCAAGATTATAATCGCATTAATTAAAATCATAAAAATCAACAATTTCATAAACCGTAGCAGTATTATCAATAGAGGCAAGTTTAACAGCCGTAGAAAAATAATCAAGCGTACTGCAGGAAAAGAAGTGGTCAGACACCATTTAGGAACCTAGGACCACCGGGATATCTTCTGATGAATCTTATGCATATACCACCATGACAAGTAATGAAACAAATATTCCCTCCTAGATCACAATAATAATTTCAAATAACTCCACCAATACCTCCACAACCGGTCATTCCTCTTCAAAAAAAATTAGAAAATATACTCTCAACCTTTTTTCAAAAGGTAGATCATAGGATGAACATCCAAGAGACATAAATACAGAATCAAAGGGTGGATCTTCATAACCTTGAGAATTAAATGGTTTAGATCTCAAATACCTTATTAGAGAGATTACAAGGTACTCTACCTAGTAAGATAGAGACATACCTAAGGGAAGAATCAAAGACAGTGGTTCTGAGGAGTGGAAAAGTGATGGATTTTAGAAACCTTGAAAAGGAGAAGAAAAACAAGTTGAGGAACCCAAAATTCATACAATAGTCATAGAATAATAAGATGATGAAAAATCAAATGAAACTTCTCAAGAGGTACCTCAAGAGGTACCGCCTTCTACAAAAGCCTCGACAAAAGAGAAACCCAATGAAGATACCTACATTGAGCTGCCATCTTTTAAACTAAATCTCCCTTTTCTAAAAATAATGAGGAAAGGAAGGATCCAAGGTCAGTATAATATTTTTTTGGAGATGTTCAAATAATTGCACAACCACATTCTATTTTTTGAGTCAATCACACAAATACTCACATATGCGAAATTTCTCAAGGAACTTTTATCCAATAAAAAGAGAAATGGAAGACCTATGCGTCATCTTACTAAATGAATAATGCATTATGTTTGTTCAGCAGAAAATACTAAAAAAACTAAGAGACCCTAGGAGTTTATGAATCCCATGAACCATAGGATAATGTGACTTTATAAGAGCCTTGTAGGATTTAGGAGCCAACATTAACATCATGTCGGTGAGTTTATTCTAGAAACTGGGATTTAAGGAACTCAAATCGACCAGAGTGGCACTACAATTAAATGACTGATTAGTAAATTATCCCTGAGGAATTATTAAGGATGTATTATTCAAAATTGTAAAGTTCATTTTTTCAAAAAAAAACTTCATCATTTTTGACATGGAAGAGGAAGGATACATTCCAATCATCCTAGGAAGACCAGTCTTAGCCACTGGGAAGGCACTGATTAATGTGAATCAAGGGAAACTCATATTTCAAGTAAGTGACAAACAAGTTGTGTTCAACTTGGAGAAAGAAAAAAACAAATATATGGGACTTTTGACTACCAAGCTATCTTTCTCATTAATGAAATAGTTGATTACATAATCATTTAAGATAAAATTTATGAGATTCCTCCTACTTAAGAGGATGGATATGACTTTAAGGAAGTAAACTAAATTTAAACTCTTATAAGGGATAGTATCCCACCATTCATACCTTCAATCATTCATCCACTGAAACTTGAATTGAAATCCCTCCCAAGTACACTCAAGTAGAGACTACTATTACTCAATCATCCATCATTAATTTAGAAATGATATAGTCACAAGAGGAAAAATTGATTGAAGTCCTACAAATACATAAGTATTCAATTTCCTAGGGGTGTCTAACATCAAGGGGATAAATCCTACTTTGTGAAGCCATAATATTTTACTAGAAGAAGGTGAAAAATCCAAATGCCCAACCCATAGGTGACTCACCCCACCAATGAAGGATGTAGTTAAGAAAAAAGTACAAACTTTTGGACATTGGAATAATTTTTTTTTAATCTCTGATAGTGAGTGAATGAATTCACTATAGGTTTTTAAAAACAAAGGAGGCCTCACAGTTGAAAAAATTTATGAGGATGAAATGAGTTTGAATTGCACCATCACTGGATGGAGAGTATGCATGGACTACATAAACCTAGATGTAGAAACTCAGAGAGATTATTTCCCTCCATCCTTCATAGATAAAATGATTGAAAGACTCAGAGGAAATGAATTATACTATTTCCTTTATAGATATTTGGGATACAATCAGATTTTAGTCAACCCAAATTATTAATATAAAATAACATTCATGTGTCCATTTGGAACCTTCACCTATAGACGCATGTCATTTGGTATGTGTAATGCACCAGTGACCTTTCAAAGCTGCATGAAACATATATTCCATGATATGGAAGAGGAATTATTATAAATTTTCATGGATTAATTTTTAGTTTATGGAAGATCTTTTGGGGTCTGCCTAAGCAATCTTGATTTAGTTCTGCAACATTGTGAAGATAATTTTTTGGTTTTAAATTAGGAAAGTTCCACTTTATTGTCCAAGGATTCATAGTACTTAGAAAAAAATCTCCAAGTATGGTATGAAATTTGATCCCACTAAGATAAATTTGATCAAAGATTTACCTAATCCCTCCATGGTTAAGGGCATACAGAGCTTTTTGGGGCATTCATGTTTTTATCATCACTTCTTAAAGGATTTTGAGAAATTTTCCCACCCCCTGAAACACCTATAATTAAAATAAAATATATTTTAATTCATTAAATAATGTTAGTTGGCATTCAAAAATTTAAATAAAATCCTAGTAGTCACTCCTGTTATCATTTCACCATATTTGTAAAAGGAGTTTGATTTGATGTGCGATGCCAGCAACTTCGTTGTTGGTGATGTTTTAGGATAGCGATTTGGTCACATATTCTACCCCATCTACTATGCCATTCACAAACTTAATAAAGATCAGCTGAACTATAAAATTATATAAAAGGATCTCTTAGCAGTTATCTTTATTTTTGAAAAATTTCTCTCTTATCTAGTTTTTTCAAAAGTAATTGTGTACACTCACCATGTTGATCTATGATATTTGATGAACAAAAAGGATTCCAAACTAAGACTGATATAATGGATCTTGTTGCTTCAAGAATTCAATATCATCATTAAGGATACCAAAGGAATGGAAAATGTTGTCGCTGACCATCTATCCTGACTTCCACTACCCCTTATAAAGGACGATGATGATATAGACATCGAAGTTGAATTCCCTGATCAAAATCCCTTAAATATAAATATGAAGGAACACCCATGGTTTTAAAACATTAAAAATTATCTTTATATGGGATCCCTCTTACTAGACTTCACTTATCAACAATGGAGAAGATTTTTTAGTCAAAGTTTCACACTACTATTGGGATGAACCACTCCTTTTTAAGCATTGTGATGATGGATTATTAGAGAACTGTATCCTAGAGGAAAATATCCAAAGTGTGTTAGATATGTGTCACACATCACCAATTGGAGGGAATCATGGATCAGATTTCATAGTAGAAAAGATTCTACAGAGTAGACTTTTCTTGTCCACACTCCACCAAGATGCAAGGAATTTTTTTCAAAGCTGTGATCAGTGAAAAAAACTAGCACCGTTGAAAAAATAAATGAAATTACACAAAACCCAATCATGAAAGTTGAAATATTTTATGTATAGGGAATATATTTCATGTGACAATTTCCTAATTCACACGATAATTTCTATATCCTTGTTGGTGTGGACTACATTTCCAAATGGGTAGAATCTAAAGCTACAACCCATGACACGACAAAAGTGGTCATGAATTTCTTAAAGAAAAATGTGTTTTCAAGATTTGGATTTCCATGACTACTCATTAGTGATCAGGGAACAAATTTTACCAATCAAGTTGTTAAGGGAATGCAAGAGAAGTACAGAATCCAATATAACATAGACATTCCCTACCACCTACAAAAAATCGGGCAAGTTGAATTGTCAAAAAGGGAAATTAAACAAATTATTGAAAATAAAGTAAAAAACCAAAATTATTGGAGTATAAAGTTGAATGATGTTCTCTGAGTGCACCTACCTACATAAAAAACACCCATTGGTACCTGATTCATGCTCAAATTTACCCAAGAGAATAAGGTAGGACGGTCCTTGTAGTTTACCTTGGGTTGTCGAATCCTCAGAGATCTAAGAAAAAACCTATAGACACGTACATTCTATGGACTATTTTTGGCTATGAAGTGGCCAAATTGGGTTTATTTTAGATGGGTTTAAAGGAAATCTAAGAGACTTAAGTGAATTCAATCTAAAATAATTAGTTGATCCTAGGTTATCACTTGGGGTGGATTGGACGTATTCCCTTTTAAATTATTTCAATTTCTAATATTTGAGTTGAGTTCATTTAAGGAGATCAAACAACTTCATCACTTACTGATTTTATACCAACACACCATAATAATAATCACCTATACACTTGAAGGATCAAAGTTTTGAGCACTTCAAGGTAAATTTTCATATTAACACTTGAATTGTGTGGCCTTAAATTCAACAAGGATGATGGAGTTTAAAGATCATCAAATAAAAATCTCAATTAAAGAAGTGATTAGACATTAATGGGGTGATAAATAACATCCAATCCAACCCCTTGCTACTCCCTTGGATCAACCCATAAGTGGGTTATCCCTCCATTGATTCTATGGTTTCAATGTAAGCGGAAAGTAGACTCATGAGGGAAGAAATTGAGAAGAAGAAAAAACACAATAAAATAACGATCACTCCACCGTTGTGTGATAATTTCACAAGGTTTGGTGTGAATAAATTCATACCTTGATCCAACGGTATCAAATTGATATTAATAACAAAATAATAAGAGGATAAGAAGAACTTTTATTAAGAAACTAAAGTGAATTGAACAACTTACATGTGAAAGACAAACTTGAGACAACAAAATCGCAGCATAACATTACAATTGAACAAAGCATCAAAGATGAAAAAATCATCCACCGCCACTGCCATAAATAGGAATTTTGGGTGTCTTGGGTCGAGACTCCAACAGTACAAAGCATCCCACTTGATTATGGTAGGCCTAGGGTGGTGGAAAGCTTGTGGAGCTTGGACTTTTCCACACTTGACCCAAGATAGAATCCAACTTTCATCCACTTAACAGATGCGCTTTAAAGTACTTCTAGATGGCCGAATCATAGTGGTCCATAGAATAATAAAATGGACATAAGGATGTCTTATAACCTCCTATAAACTATGGGACTATTTTGAGTTGTTTATTCTGAGATATGATCATATTGGTAGGATTTTTTTCTGGGCTGCAGAATCTGGCCCAGAATTTTATCTCCAAATTGGTCCACCTTAATGACCACCATGGAGGCCGAATTATCATTTGATCCGGAATAGTTATTTGTTTCTATACATGTATTCTATAATCCCACGAAATTTGGGATTCATTAGGCCTGTATTTTGGGCCCCAAATTCTCATCAGTGGGCTGGTGTCCAATCTGACTTCTCCAGAATTGTTTCCTTCCATTACAAAATATCCCCATCTTATTCCATGAATTCTCCACTGATCCCTAAATAAAACATGTTCATATTGAAGTTTATATCAATTTAAAAAAATATAAAATTAAAATATTTATAATTATATTCCTTAAAATCAAATGAATCATTGGGTACTTTAAATGATGTTCAAAAATGTACCACATAATAGTGCATTTTAAGAAGGAATTACAATCATAATGTGAAATGATGTTCAAAGTGTAAAATGCACTAAAATTGTGTTTTTGAATAATAAATCACATTAATATTATATATATTAACAATGAATATTAGCCTCATTTAGTGTCTAATCACACC
Source organism: Viscum album (assembly GCA_963277665.1). NCBI lineage: Eukaryota > Viridiplantae > Streptophyta > Magnoliopsida > Santalales > Viscaceae > Viscum > Viscum album. The sequence continues at coordinate 1,151,044,895 of OY728140.1, forward strand.
CCCCAACTTGAGTTTTTCTAGTCCCGAGCAAAATGTATCTCAACAATATGAAATTCAAATTCCCTTTTCAAAAATCATTTTAATACACAATGATCACCAAAAACCCTTATACCAAACAATCATGAAACTCATAAAAATATTTTAATACAATATAGTTTCATAAGCGGATCCCAATCCTAAGCCCATTCCTTTGTTCAAATTCATTTCCATATTTCATCCAATATCAATTAAGTATGAGGATGTGTTGTGCATCACAATCGACATGAGGGTTAATCTTTATTCAAGGGGGAAATGATGGAAGTTCTAGGTGGAATCACATTTCAATATTAAGATGAGTATTCAATTTTTTTGTATTGTTTTTTTTTTTGTTTTTTTTTTTTGTTTTTTTTTTCAATTTTTCCATGGTAATTGAAATTGCACTCAAAAGAGTCAACCCCTATAGCGAGACTTTGCCGATGACTCCCAGGCTCAAATACCTTAGGGAACCAAGTAAAGCCCATATACTCGGGCATCATCTCAAGTTAACTCAATAAAAAACAAATTCAAATTACCAAAAAATAGAGATAAAATTACTAACTCTGGGCCAGACAACTATGGAGTCACAATCTCCAAGTGCCAAAAGAAAAACATTAGGTCATTTCATTGCTCTACGTGCAAATTTATAATTTTTTTTTTGAATACTCAAATTAAACTAAAATTATCACCAAACTTATGCTATTTATTTGGGGGACCCCATGAACTCAAACTAATACCCCACTATCCAAAGGACGTGCATTGTGATCTTTTTTTTATTTGGATGAAAATATAAACGATGAAATATCACATTGGACAACCACACTTTCCAAAATCAATGCTCATGAAATTATACAAGGATTAAAATTAGAATCATGGAATGCTAAATTATTTGATATTCAGTTTCAAATTTTTTAATGTGTAATATCATGTTCAAAGTTAAAGGAATTTTTCCTTCCATTTACACACATTTTTTTTCAAATCATTTTTTTTCACAAAATCATTTTTTAATTTTATCTCCCCCCCAAATTAAAATAAAATTATCCCCAGTGTTTGAAGAAATGAAAATTTAGAAATATTAGAGGTAGGTAAAAGAATTTCAAAAAGGAAATTGAAATATAAGGATCATGGAATGAAGTCACCTAGTGGTTGAAGTTGAAGTTCTTGTTGCTCTAATTTATTCCTTTGATATCCATGTCACTTGTAGAGTTCCCTAGTAGAAAAAGGAAAAAATAAAGAAGAGAAAAAACAAAACAAAACAATATATATATATATATAATAAATAAAGTAAAATATAAGTATATATATATGAAAATTATAGAATAAGGAAGCACAAAAAGCCGTAGGTCAGTGGTAAGCGTGCGCCCCTGTCTCCCTTCGGTCCCAGGTTCGAATCCTCGCGGCTTTGCCGGTTGTGACGGGGTTTGCCCCATGATCTACGATGTGGCCTTTTTTCTATTATTATATTTTTATTTATTATTTTTTTGTATTTTTATTTTAACCTACAAACACATAAAAATAAAATAAAATAAAACGATGATATATTGTCTTCTTTTTAAATTTTTGGGTAAGGTATTACTCAAGGATCATGCCATGTGACACGGATGAATATAGTGCTCCCCTTTCGCACCCATCCATACTCATAATAGAAGAATAGGTCAACAGTCTATTTTTTATTAAATATCAAAATTATTAATTAATCCTATTTAAAATATAAAGTTTATTAAAACAAAAAAATGATAAGAAACTTTAAAACCATGGGTTGCCTCCCAAGAAGCGCTTTGTTTAACGTCATTAGCTTGACTTCGACCCCTAATTGATTAATTATTTTCATCATCTAAGGTGGTTTCACACAATTATTCATCAACTTCATGTTTTTTGGAATGGTTCAATGAATGGTTTGACTTTATGACCATTAAGTTTAAAGGTTTGACCATTAGTGGGATATTGAATTTTCACATCCCCATGGGGGTATACCTTATGCACTGTGTATGGACCTGACCATCTAGACCTTAACTTTCCCGGGTGTAAATGAAGTTTTGAACTATACAAGAGCTTAAATTTTCTCAGTTCAAAATGTTTGACTTTGATATTCCTAGATTGGTAGGCTTAAACTCTAGCTTTATTGATCCTTGAGTTTTCATAATCCTCCATCCTTAGTTCCTACAGTTCATTGAGATCTAATTTCATTTTTGTTCCAACCAATGAGAGGTCATAATCCATTTTCTTAATTGCTCAAAAGGCCTTATGCACAATTTCAACAGGTAAATGGCATGCTTTTCCATAAACCAACCTATATGGGGACATTCCTAAAATGGTTTTATACGTGGTTCTATAGGCCCAAAGAGCATCCAAGAGTTTCTCATACCAATCTTTCCTAGAAGGATTGACAGTTTTTTCAAGAATATTCTTAATCTCCCTATTTTCTAATTCAGCTTGACCATTGGTTTGAGGATGGTACGCAGTGGAAACTTTATGAGAAATCCTATACTTAGACATGAGTTAAAATAATGTACGGTTACATAAATGGGTTCCTTGATCACTGATTATGGCCCTAGGAATTCCAAATCGAGAAAATATGTGCTCTTTCAGAAATCGGATCACAACATGATGGTCATTAGACTTGGTGGGAATGGCTTCAACCCATTTTGAAACATAATCAACAGCTAAGAGGATGTATAGGTATCCCCTAGATTTTGGGAAGGGACCCATGAAATTGATTCCCCAATAGTCAAAGATTTCAACCACTAAGATGGGAGTGAGTGGCATTTGACTCCTTTTTGTGATGGACCCTACTTGTTGGCATCTAGGACAGCTTTGAAAAAATGTGTAGGAGTCCCTTGAGAGGTTGGTCCAGAAGAGACCACACTGAAGAATCTTAGAAGAAGTTTTCTTGGAGGAAAAGTGACCTCCACATGCCTTACTATGATAGAATTTAAGGATGGACTCTTGTTCAGATTCTGGGACACACCTCCTAATGACATGGTCAGGGCAGAACTTATGGAGGTATGGATCATCAAAAACATAGTGTATAACATCAGAAATGAATTTCCTTCGAGCTTGAGTCCCTAAGAATTTTGGAATGACTCTTGTAACTAATAAATTGGCTATGTCAGCATACCAAGGGCAGTCACTCATAGAGTATAGGTGTTCATCAGGAAATGATTCAGACACAGAAATGTGATTTGAGTTATCTTTGAATTCCATCCTAGAGAGGTGATCATCTACAACATTTTCAACGCCCTTTTTATCCTTGATTGTGAGATCAAATTATTGTAAGAGAATGACCCACCTAATCAGTCTAGCATTAGCATCTTGTTTTTGGAAGAGGTATTTTAGTGCAGAATGGTTAGTGAACACAGTGATGGGGGATCCTAAGAGGTAGCACCTAAACTTATCTAAGGAAAACATAATAGCAAGTAACTCCTTTTCAGTGGTGGTGTAGTTGATTTGGGCATCATTTAAGGATTTTCTTACATAAGCAATGACATAAGGAGTTTTATCAAAACGTTGTCCTAACACAACTCCTATAGAAAAGTCATTGGCATTACACATAAGTTCAAAAGGAAGGTTCCAATTTGGAGATTTCATAATGGGAGGAGAGGTGAGAGAGGATTTGAGGGTTGATAATGAACCCTCACATCTTTCTGTCCAAACCAATGGAGCATACTTTACTAGGAGAGCACAAAGGGGACGGGAGATTAAACTAAATTCCTTGATGAATATTCTATAGAAACCAGCATGTCCTAAGAAAGACCTCACTTCCTTGACATTTTTGGGTGATGGAAGGTGATGAATGATGTAAACCTTGGCTTTATCAACTTCAATCCCCCTACCTGAGACCAGATGGCCTATAACTAGTCCCTCTTTAAACATGAAATGGCATTTTTTCCAGTTTAGGACCAGATTCATTTCTTCACATCTTGACAATACTCTCTCTACATTCCTCAGACATCCCTCAAATGTATCCCCAAACATAGAGAAGTCATCCATGAAGACCTCTAGGAAATCCCCTACCATGTCTGAGAAGATTACCATCATGCACCGCTGGAAGGTTCCAGGGGCATTGCATAAACCAAAGGGAATGCATTTGAAGGAAAAGGTGTCGAATGGACAGGTGAATGTAGTCTTCCCTTGATCCTCTAAGGATACCTCAATTTTATTATACCCTGAGTACCCATCTAAGAAACAGTAGAATGCATGACCTGTCACTATCTCAAGGACCTGTTCAATTAATGGTAAGGGGAAATGGTCATTCTTAGTGAATGATTTTAGCTTCCTATAGTCAATACAGACCCTCCATCCACTACTCACCCTAGTTGGAAGTATCTCTCCATCCTTATTGGTTATCACTGTGATTCCTTCCTTCTTGGGAACCACTTGGATTGGTCTCACCCACTCACTCTCAGCTATGGGATAGATGCTACCAGCTTTTAACAATTTTAGAAGTTCCTTCCTTACTACCTCCATGAGATTAGGATTGATTTTCCTTTGAGGTTGACGACATGGATTTGAATCATATTCCAGAACAATCCTATGAGTCCCGATGAGTGGGCTAATCCCAGGAATATTAGACAGGGTCCAACCAATGGATTTCTTATGTTTCCTAAGGACATCTAGAAGCATCCTCTCATGATTGGCTTCAAGAGAAGAAGAAATGACAATAGTATATGTTTGATTTTACCCTAGGAAGGTATACTTGAGTGCAGTGAGAAGTTCCTTCAATTCAATATCAGGTTGGTTTGGAATTTCAGAAGAATATTGGGACATTGGATCAATATCAATTTTGTTTCCTATAGTTTTAGATAGGATTGATTCCCCACATGTAGAAGTTTCAGTTACTAGATTAGCTTGATCAGATTTAGGGAAGGAAGTTTGATTGGTCTCCATGAATGTGGTTTGCTGAAAGGTTTCACTGATTGTTGGACCTAAGACTTCATCATAAGAGAAATTTGAAAATGATTCAAGCCAAGGAGATAAACTTCCTTTATATGAACAAAGGAAATCAATCTCATCCTGACTTAAACATCCATCAAATATTCCTTGATGTTCTATGGATTCATTATCAATGCTTCCTATCATGTTTACTTCATGAATGTCCTCGTCATCCCCTATTTGTGAGATTTCATTATGGATGTTCAAGTCTAGACTCATGTTTCCAAAGTTGATGGTCATGTTCTCATTTCAGACTCAGATAATAGAGTTGATTGTTTCAAGGAAATGGCAACCAAGGATGATTGGGGTTTGTTCCTTATTTCCTAAGTTTGGATGGTTGTCAAGGACAATGAAGTCAATAGGATAGATGAAGTCTGCAACCTTTACCAGAACATCCTTTAAAATCCCCTTTGGATCCCTAATGATACAATTAGAAAGTTGAAGTGTGACAGATGTGGGTTGGAGTTCTTCTAGGCCTAACTGGCAGTACACAGCATAAGGGATGATATTGACACTAGCACCTAGGTCACACAAGGCCTTGAAAACTTTTCTCTCTCCTAGTTCAACATTAATGTAAGGGCAACCCGGGTCTTTCAACTAGGGAGGAATGGTCCCTTGAATGGTGGTACTCACATTAGTAGCCAAAAGGACTTGGTTTTTATGTGAAAATTTTCTTTTAAAAGTGCACAAGTCCTTAAGGTACTTTGAGTAGGCAGGTATGGTTTGGATTGCATCGATAAGGGGAATGTTCAACTTGACTTGTGATAATATTTCTCTTAATGTTTCAATTAATTCAGGCTTGGTTTCCCCCCTCATGCGTTGAGTAAATGGTGTAGGTTGTGGGGTTGTTTGTTGAAGAGTTGTTTCTTTGAAAATGTTATAGTGTTTTTTAGTTTTATCATTTGATTCATTTGAATTTTCATCCAAGTTTGAATCTTCAGGTGGGTTCTAAATTAGTTGTTTAGGTTTCTCAATTGATTTCCCACTTCTTAAAACAGTCACATCATTTAGTTGTTCATGAGTTGTTTGAGTACAACTTAACTCTCCCCTTGAAGTTGAGGATGGTACCGCCTGAGTAGGCATGGGTGCCTTTCCAGTTTTAATGGTTTGAAGTTCTTGTTTAAGGGAAGAGACTTCCAAGTTCATCCTTTCCATTTGTTTTCACAGTTGTTCTAGTAGGCTTTGTGGAACGGTTTGGGTTGGTTCTTGAGAATATTGGTTTATCCCGGGGGATATTTTGGAAGTGGGATGGTTGGTTGAAAATGGACCGGTGGATGTGGGTATTGGATAGTTTGGGTTTGGAACTGGTTATGGGTTTGGTAGTTCTGATGGGGGTAAGGATTTTGTCCTTGTGGTTGGCTAGGTTGTTGGTTATCTTTCCAGCGGAAGCATGGGTGGTCATTATACCTTGGGTTGAAGTTGTTTTGGTATCGAGGCTTTTGAAAGTTAAAAGCATTTACTTCCACTGGGGGTCCTCCTAAAAGAACATATTTGATGGATGGAATGGTTGCGCAGTTGTATGTCTTATGTTCATGTTTGTCACAAATTGTGCAAACAGGGTCTACGGTTTGGATTTCATGGACTTTCTTAAGGTTTATCTCTTCAACCTTCCTAGAGAGTGCTGCGAATTTAGCCCTAAGGCTTTCCTCATCTCTAAGTGTATGAATCCCAGTAGTTCTTTGTGTCTTTTCAGAATAAGGTGAAGTTCCCCATGTTTGTTTTTGTTCAGAAAGGCTTTCTAGATACTCGTAGGCATCATTTGGGGCTTTGTTTTTAAAGGTTCCATTACACATCATGTCAATGAATTGTTTGTTCCCCGGACCCAACCCTTAATAGAAAATTATCACTTGTTCGGGAATAGAAAAACCATGGTGTGGAACCATCTTTAGAGTGTCTTTTAACCTCTCACATGTTACATAGAATGACTCTCCCTCTTTTTCAAAAAAGTTTTGGATGCTCTTTTTAAGTGCAATTGTTTTGTGGTGGGGAAAGTATTTTTTGTAGAATTATCTTTGTAGTTGGTACCAAGAGTTGATGGATGATGGTCTCAAATTGTTTAGCCAATTTTTAGCTCAATACTTTAAAGAAAAAGTAAATAGACTCATCTTAGCTGATTCTAGTTGATGTGGGGGACACATGGTTTCTGCAATGTCATTGAACTCCTTAATGTGAAGGTAGGGCATCTCGGACTCCATTCTATGGAATGTGGGAAGGTGGTTTAGGACATGGGGTTTAAAGATTTAGTTGGAATCTCTTAGGGACTTGTGTATAATTCATGAGGGGGTATTGTTCCAATAAGGTGTGAGGTAGTCATTCATGGTTTGATCGACCGCATTCCTCAAGTTTGGGGCTGCCTTATTTGGGTTTCCATTTTGGTTCCCACCCGGGTTTATGAGTTGGTTTCTTTGAAGACCTTCCATTGAAATATGCTCAATTTTTTAATTTTGAGTATTAGGAAGATTATGATCTAATTTAAAGAGTTACCTTGGTGTCTTGACTCCCTAACCTTAGGACTATCCACCCTAACTAGATGGTTTGATTGATCGCGGGTGTAGGCAGACATGCGCCAAAAGAGAAAAAAAATGAGAAAGGGAAAACATAATAGAATTTGGATGAGAAAAGAAGAAATGGGGGAGAATAGAATGGGTGTTTAGATGACTTACTTGGGTCCCTGAAAATGGTGCCAAAATTTGATTCACGCTCAAATTTACCCAAGAGAAGAAGGTAGGACGGACCTTCTAGTTTAGCTTGGGTTGTCGAATCCTCAAAGACCTAAGAAGAAACCTATAGACATGTACATTATATGGACTGTTTTTGTATATTAAGTGGCTAACTTGGGTTGATTTTATATGGGTTTAAAGGAACTATAATATACTTAAGTGAATTCAATTTAAAAGAATGAGTTGATCCTAGGTTATCACTTGGGGTGGATTGGAAGTATTCCCTTTTCAATTATTTCAATTTCTTATATTTGAGTTGAGTTCATTTAAGGAGATAAAACAACTTCATCACTTACTGATTTTTTACCAACACACCATAATACTAATCACCTATACACTTGAAGGATCAAATTTTTGAGCACTTCAAGGTAACGGTTCGTATTAGCACTTGAATTGTGTGGCCTTAAATTCAACAAGGAAGATGGAGTTTAAAAATCATCAAATATAAATCTCAATTAAATAAGTGATTAGATATTAATGGGGTGATAAATAACATTAAATGCAGCCCCTTTATACTCCATTGTATCAACCCATAAGTTAGTTATCCCTCCATTGATTCTATGGTTTCAATGGAAGTGGAAAGTTGACTCATGAGGGAATAAATGGAGAAGAAAAAAAACACAATTAAATAACGATCACTCCACCGATGTGTGATAATTTCACAAGGTTTGGTGTGAATAAATTCATACATTGATCCAAAGGTATAAAATTGATATGAAGAACAACAAAATAAGAGGATAATAATAACTTTTATTAAGAAACTAAAGTGAATTGAACAACTTACATGTGAAAGACAAACTTGAGACAACAAAATCACAGCATAACATTACAATTGAACAAAGCATAAAAGATGAAAAACTCCTCCACCACCACTACCTTAAATAGGAATTTTTTGAGCCTTGGGTTGATACTCCAACAGTACAAATCATCCCACTTGATTATGGTAGACCTAGGGTGGTGGAAAGCTTTTGGAACTTGGACTTTTCCACACTTGACCTGAGGTGGCAGCCATCTTTCATCCACCGAACAGACACTCTTGGAAGGAATTATAGATGGAAGAATCAGAGTGGTCCATAGAAGAATGAAATGGATACACGGATGTATTATAACCTCCTGTAAAATATGATCCCGTTTGGAGTTGTTAATTCCGAGATATGATCATATTAGTAGGATTTTTTTCTGGGCCGTAGAATCTGGCCCAGAATTTTATCTCCAAATTGGTCCACCTTAATGACCACCATGGAAGCCAAATTAGCATTGTATCCTGAAGAGTTATTTGTTCCTATACATGTCTTATATCATCCCACGAAATTTTTTATTCATTAGGCCTGTATGTTTGGCCCCACATTCTCATCATTGGGCTAGTGTCCAATCTGACTTCTCCAGAATTGTTTCCTTTCATCACAAAATATCCTCATATTCTTCCATGAATTCTCCATTGATCCCTAAATAAAACATGTTCATATTGAAGTTTAGATAAATTTCCCAAAATATAAAATTAAAATATGTATAATTATATTCCTTAAAATCAGATGAATCATTGGGTACTTTAAATGATGTTCAAAAATGTACCACATAATAGTGCATTTTAAGAAGGAATTACAATCATAATGTGAAATAATGTTCAAAGTGTAAAATGAACTAAAATGGTGTTTATTAATAATAAACAAAATTAATATTATATATATTAACAATGAATATTAGCCTCATTTAGTGGCTAATCATTACCGCCCACTTCTGATTAGTGTACGGAAATCCTTTTCATTTGTCAATAGAACTAGAGAATCACTCATATTGGTCAATTAAGAATCTCAATCTATATTATAAAAAATATTTGGAATCTATTATTCTATATTTTTATGAATTGGAAGATATAATCAATGATTATTATGAAAATTACATGATCTATAAAGAGAAAACCAATAAATGGCATGATCAACGCATCACAAGATGCATTTTTATCTCAGGGAATGTGGTTTTGTTATTCAACTCCTATTTAAAATTGGTACTTGGGAATATCAAATACATATGGTCAGGACCCTTTGTGATCATAAAAGAATTCCCTTATGGGGTCATACAGATTCAGAAACAATTCAAACCACCATTCAAATTCAATGGTCAAAAGTTGAAAATATATCAAGAACCCTTATATGAGGGGAGTGTCATCACCTTGAAATTAATCTGAGCACTAAATATTCAATATATTGATGTTAAATGAAGCGAATACTGGGATTCAACCCAAGTTAGGTCACCTTAGGATATATTAGGTTAGAATAATCTTTAGGATAACTTGGGGAATATCGGGAGTAAACGACCAAAATCTAGTTCCAAATTGTGAAAAAAGCACCAAATACACCTTGTGTAATCAAAATTCATGATGTGAAATTTTCACTACATGAATTTATTTAATTCCTAAATTACATGTCACAAATATAATTACATGTCATTAAATTTCGTGATCTATTTAGGTCATGAACCTAGGGTTCATGATGTGCACCACTCCCCTCTCCTACCACTTTCACCCGCCCCCCACCTGCAGCCTTCACATTATGCCTCCCCCTCACCTCTCCAACTTCATAAATACCTCTCTACAACTGACCATGTTCCTGAAATGGTGTGCCAGAAGACAATATAATAGCCCAAACCCACACTTCTGAATTCGGTGCTAAAACATACTGTGTAAATTTTTTTATAAAAATAAACTGAATAATTACATAACACATTACACAATTGAGGAACTTTTATAGGTCTAGGTTTTAGAGAATTAGAAACAAATATTACATTTCATCAAAACTGTACAAAATAAAATTAACTAAATAGAAAATTATTCAGTGTGCTGCCTCCTCATAGAACTCACATCACAATTTAATTCTAATAATCTTGTACAAAAATGAATTTAAAACGTAGGGAGAGCATTTAATATTCCTAGTAAAGAGTTTTGAAAATGTTAATAAAAACTGTTAGAATAATTTATTATAATAAACATAAACACACATATAGATATATATATATATATATATTAATTTATATTTCTAAAAACATTGAAATCTATACAATTTAGAAAACATTAATTTCATTAAATAATTATATTTGAAAATATCATTGGGATTTCTCCATCTAGAATAATAATTTTTTTGGTGGGTCATTTATGATACATGGAAAACCATAATAAAACTGTAAAGCTGCTAGTCATAACTCATATGGAACAAAATCCCCTTAATATTTATGGGTTCATTCCCATAACATATTATTCATTATGCTAGTTCTAATTTTTAGAAAACACTTTTAGTGGACCTTCCTTTATCAATCATAACCAAAAACCTTTCAAAACTACATACATCAAATTATTTTCTTTAAAAGAAAATAAACTTTCTTATAATCCATAAACATAATCTTGAGAGTTTATAAAACCATTTTTTGGAGAATCCCATGCTCAAAAATTTTGATACTTATTTAAAAATTATAAATAAAATGCATAATAAAATATATGCACACTTAATTAAAAATGCATGGAATGCTACTTATAAGTTAGATAATGGACATACCTAATTATTCATGACATACCAGGAGTTGCAGGTACAATTTCCCACATGAAATAATAACTTGTTAAGGATTATCTAATAAAATAATAACTATTATCATTCAACACATAAATATAATACAGAAAATGATAGATTAAGAACAAATTTATAACCTTTTTATATAAATTTGGAAACAAAATATTAATCTATTTTTATAAATAAATTTATATACATATAACATAGAATGGTGTTTTAAAAACATAAGTAATCCCTTTGATAAATGAATCTCTTACAATATATAGGCTTATAGATAAAAAAATAAAACAAAACCTTTATATTATAAATTCTAAAAAATAGAAAGTTATATAGATACATATATAGATATATAGATATATAGATATATATTCATATATATGTGTGTGAGTATATATGTATATCTTTGTAAACAACATAAACTAATAAAATAAAAACCTAAAAAACCATAGGTTTAGAAATAAAATTTAAAACAAAAACTATTATATTATATATTTTGAAAATAGATAGTCATATATGTTTATATATACAAATATATACACATATATGTAAATCTTTGTAAAGAGAAGATAATTTGATTAACAAAAATAAACCCTTACATGAATCCATAAGAATGAGGGATTTATAAGGAATCCCATAAATCATAAATTTAAAACAAATATTTTTCATCAAAATTTCTTAAAACAAATAAATAGGTATGTATATATTTATATATATATATATATCTTTGTGTGTGTGTCTTGGTGAAATAAAACATAAAACAAATTGAACCCTTACTTTTTTTTAGATCAAACGAGGGATTGAGGCTTCTGGAATTCGAGCAGAGTGAAATGGGGGACTTGGGAGGATGAGGATTGGGTTTTATTAGGTGTGAAAATAGGGATATATATATATATATATATATATATATATATATATATATATATTATCTCATATTGTTATTAAAAAATATGAAAATTAATCTAAACTTGACCAAGGAAATTGAAAAATCCCAAGGAAATCAAATTGTTGGGAATTATATAAATATTATAAGGATGGATTCTAAAGGAAGTTGTAGAAAGAGAATCGAGTTAAAAATTTTATTTTAATTTTTTGAATCACCATTAATGTCATTTTGTGGAAGATGAAACTAAAATGGGGTCATGGTGAATGTGAATTTGACGGAGGGGATGAGTCGGGTGGTCATCGACCTACTGGTGCGGCGCGACCAGGTAACAAGCAGAGGAGATAACCAAAGAAATGAAGGGATATTTGAGATCATTCATGATCGATCAAAGAGTTAGGATTAAACCTGGCAAGAGTGAAGGGGAGACCGATTGGGGAAAGGGAGTGGAAAGTCAGGATTATATTGGTCTGAAATGGATGGATCAGATTAGATATTATGTTTAAAAATGCGCCCCACATTGAAAAGAATTGGTTTTAGTGGCCACATTATATGGTAGGGTGTGGATTCCTTTCTCTGAAAACATAATCACACACATATGAATCCTTATACATGGGATCCCACCCTGGGCATCAGCCTACCTATGCTCAGACTGACCCATACAAGAGCTGATATTTAGAGGATTTATACATGTAGGTCTAACTTGTTGCTCGAGCTTGGTTCACACGGGCTATGCACTTGAGGTATATCCATTCAACTAAGGATTTTTTTGGGCACCAAAGTAGTGGGGTGGGATACCCAAGTTGGTGGGTGTACTTATCTTATTTATTTATAAAAATAAACTTATTAAACACAACCATAGTAAAAAAGTATAAATCAATCATTTTTTGACTTTATGTAAATTAATTACATAATTTAAAATTTTAATTATATTATTCTTATTTGGAAATATAAAATTATTTTTATCAAATCCTAAGGTCAGAATATCAAACTTTAAAAGCTTAATTAAACATTATCATTGCACGTCGTTAATTTTATTACTAGAAAATATCATTTTAAATTCATTTTAAAATTTTAAAACATCCAATGGTAAAATTAAAAGAAAACCCAATGGTTATTCAAAACATAAATGTTCATTAAAAATTACAATGACTATTTACAATGGTCATATCAACTTTATAAATACATGTCTAAGGCATTCCAAAACACAAAAAAAATCATCAGAGTTCTTTTCTTACTTCAAAAATAGTTTTGTACATTCCTATTTTTCTTAGAATTTTTGTTATTCTTATCACTATTTCTTTTATTATTATGGTATATCTAAGAGATGGAGGATACAAAATCGGTTTTATTGTGCTGATGGGAGGCATTTCGGTGGTGTTTCAAGGGCTTGCAAAGAGTTTTATGGAGTTTTGAGGTATTTATCCTTGTAATGATGTAATGTACTGGTGTTTTATTAATAAAAAGGTTTCTCATGTGTTCTCATTTTATGGAATTCATTTGAATTAATAGCATTTATTTTCATAAAAACAATAATATTAAAAACATAAATACATCATGGGTTCAGGGCATTACATTCTCCCCCCTTAACTGAATTATTCCCTCACAATTCGCTTGTACTCACAACCACTTTCAGTATTCAACATTGATATTCCTACATAAACAACTTAATTATTATTAATTATCAAAATTAAATTATAATCAATTAATTTATACCTTCACCCGATCCACCAACATGGGTGGTTCTCCTGAAAAGGCAGGTTTCTTCCATGCAAATCGATACCCAAATTATCTTTTAGCTCTTCAAATTATTTTTCCCAAACACAAATCGAGCAACCAGGGTCAAAATCATGCATACAATAATAGGATATTGAGAGATAAGAATAAAAGTTGAAAATCTTAGAGATATCAAAATGGGTTCTATTTCTATAAACCAACCAAACTACCTCATTTTCTAAAATTTTAAAACCATAAAGTCTCCCATAAAAAATGAAGTTCAATACGTAACCCAGATAATCTGCATGGAGGTCACCCTCTTCTAAAACTTCCTAGAAATTCCTTAAGGACTAGAACTTTTCAGACAGGGTAAAACATTTTAAGAAACCCTCAAAAAATTTTCCTCGACGGTGCATAGAATGAAAGTTGTGCATGCACCATGAGGAAATAGACAAAGCCTGGTCTTTGAAATAATTATACGATATTTGGAGTATTCGATACTAGGTAAATAATTTTATAGGATATATGGAGGTTTTATAAGGGCTCAAACACATCCAAACATGATTTTAAAATTATATTTTTGAGTAACTAATCCGGGAGAGACAAAATATTAGTTTATGATCTTCTTACTTTCATCTGAAAATATCAGAAAAAAGAAAAAAATTATAAATAAGGTACACTTAAATTTTTAATTTGTTCTAATTTTTTCAAAGTTTTCTAGAACCTCCCTCTGATACCAATAATAATATCCCAAACCCGCGCTTCTGGGTTTAGTGCTAAAACATGTTGTGTGATTTCTTTATAAAAATAAACTGAATAATTACACAACACATTAGAAAATCGAGAACCTTTTACCAGTCTAGGTTTTGGATAATTAGATACAAATATTATATTTTAACAAAACTATACAAAATAAAATTAACTAAATAGAAAATCTTCCATGCACTGCCTCCTCATAGAACTCAAATCACAATATAATTCTACTAATCCTATACAAAAATGAATTTAAAACGTAGGGTGAACATTTAATATGCCCAGTAAGGTGTTTTGAAAATGTTAATAAAAAATTTTAAAATAATTTCTTATAATATATATATATATATATATTAAAGTAGATTTCTAAAAACATTTAAATTCATACAATTTAGAAAACATTAATTTCATAAAATAATTATATTTGAAAAGATAATTGGGATTTCTCAATTGAGAATAATAATTTTTTTGCGGGTTATTTATGATACTTGGAAGACCATAATAAAATTGTAAGGCTGCTAGTCATAAATAATATGGAACAAATTCCACTTAATATTTATGGGTCCAATCCCCATAACATCACATTCATTATACTAGTTCCAATTTTTATAAAACACTTTTAATGAACCTTTCTTTCTCAATCATAACCCAAAACCTTTCAAAACTACATGCATAAAATTATTTTCTTTATAAGAAAATAACCTTTCTTATAACATTCCATAAAAATAATCTTGAGAGTTTCTAAAACCATTTTTAATAGAATCACATGCCCAAAAATTTCTATACTTATTTAAAATTTATAAGTAAAATGAATAATAAAATATGTTCACACTTGATTAAAAATGAATGGAATGCCACTTATAAGTTAGATAATGGCCATACCTAATTATGCATGACATAACAGGGGTGTAGATACAATTTCTCACATGAAATAATAACTTGTTTATGATTAACTCATAAAATGATAACTATTATCATTTAATACATAAATATAATCCATAAAATTATAGATTAAGAAAAATTTAAAACCTTTGTATATAGATTTTTTTTAAAAAAATAATCCCTCTTTATAAATAAATTTATATATATATGTATATACATAAATATAATTCATTATATATATATATTCGGTGCTTGGGGGTACAATTACATTTAAACACATACACACCTCACACACAGGCTAGAAAGGCATCTCATAGCCCCCCCAGGGGATAGCCCACTGATCAGGCCTTATTTATTCATACATGGACCATTGACCCAGTGGGAATATAGCCCATTACATGGCCCTTAAGACCCAAATTTTTGACCCAAAGTCCCTTCGGTGAGTAGTTATGCTATAATACCAGGGCTTAAATAGTAATTGCAGTAGTGTTGTCACCGCTACAGTGCCTACTATAATACATTCCACCGCTATAGTTTCATCATTCAACATAAATTGATAAAATCAAAACCTTAAAAACAATAGGATTAGAAATAAAATTTAAAACAATAACCATTATCTTATATATTCTGAAAATAGATAGTCATATATGTTTATATATACATATATATACACATATATATGTAAATATTTATAAAGAGAAGATAATTTTATTAACAAAAATAACCCTTGTATAAATCTATAACAATGAGGGATTTATAAGAAATCTATTAAATCATAATTTTAAAATAAATATTTTTCATCAAAAATTATTAAAACAAAGAAATAGGTATGTATATATACTTGTGTGTGTGTGTGTGTGTGTCTTAGTGAAATCAAACATAAAAAAAATTGAACCCTTACTTGTTTTTGGATCAAATAAGGGATTGAGGCTTCTATAATTCGAGCAGAATGAAATGGAGTATAAGGCCCCAGCCTTAAACCTTAATTAATATTGAATTAAATGAGTAATTCACATTGAGGATCTTTTCAGGTTTAGAGTTTTAGAGAATTAGGACATAACTATTACATCTCAAAAGATTACAAAGTAGTCGCTTCTACTAAATTTCCATAAAATAAAAAACTCTTTAAAAGAAACATGTATAGTTCCATGTTTTAGGTAGCATGACTTTCCCTTGATCCCATCCTTGACCCTATTCCACGCTAAGTCCTGTGAAAAACATTTCAAAAACTTGGGATGAGCATAAGGAGCTCAGTAAGGGATACACAAAGAATGAAAACTGTTAGTTTTTCAAAACAACAAGTAAACCATGAATACTTTATCAATGTAATACTTTTCACCTTCATGAAGTAGTAAAAACTCTTCACTGAAAAAAAAATATCATTACTTACCTTTCTGTAACCAAAGTATTACCATAAAACCCATATAAAGAACACATAACATATATAAAGGTAACTTGGGACATAAACATACTTAAGTGGAATAACCATACGGTCGACTTCCACACATATCACTTAAATGGAATAGCCATACGGCCAATTTCCATACATACTTAATGGAATAGCCATACGGCCGACTTCCATACCCAATGCATTGGAGGTTATAACGTAACCACCCGTCCTGGTATTCACGGCACCACCCGTCATATGGTTTATAACGTAACCACCCGTTAAAATGTCCAAGTACCAATATAAAATCATAAAACATAAAACCAATATAAATGAATGATAACATTTCCACATCACAATATATCATAATAGAATCCTTTATCAAAACCATTTTCAAAACCATTTAAAACATTTAATAAAGAGATTTTTGAATCAAAGTGTCCCATACCACCTTGAAGCTTAAAATTTTAAACCATTAATATCCATATAAATAAATCCTTAAAACCATTTTGAAAACATGGATATTAATAAGAACAAATAATTAAAACATTTAAAACGACATTTTGGTTAAAGGGGTTTTACCAAAATTAGAGACACTTGAATACAATAATTGAGGAATAACATTTAGTCAGAACTTTATAATATCATGAGAATAAATGGATTCATGATATAATACTCCAAAGGACAGTATATACACCATATAAGAGTGAATTGGTGCATAACAACAATTAACCCTCAATAGAAATGTCAAATGTGATGAAATCCCTTATAAAGAAGGTATCCTTAAATTAAGGACAAATCAATCTCAAAAATATGTGTGACAAATATAAATACACCCAATATAAGTGGATATTAAGTGTAAAACAATAAAAGTTCATTCACACATATTCAATGGATGACATATTCAATGACTACATGTTGAACCCAATGAAATCTAAATTGGATTAAAAAGTTCCCTTGACAGCCTAACGGCATCACATCAAAATGAGTTGATGAGAGATAAAAAAGTGTATCTCATCACTTGGACATAAAATTTACATCAATAAGGATATATGAGAACATATCCCAACATAACAATATGTAAATTAAAAGACCCAACAAAATAAGTCTTTTTAAAAAAAGAGGAGGGTGAAAGGTTCCCTTACCGACTTGGGTATCTTTCAAAACATACACCCCATGAAAGAAAGACAATAGATAATTGATGTAAATAATCATAAATGAAATTATATTACACAAAGAGTAGAATAATGGGCAGTACATACACCACTCAATGGAATTTGTGGCAAATGTAGCATAAATCTCACGGGAATAAAAGTGAGATGAAAAACCCCTTACAAAAATTCGGCAGCCTAACGGCGCCACTCAAAACTTCCAAAATGGATTGATGAGAGAGAATAGGGTCTCTCATCACATGAACATAAAAATTACAGTAAGTTTAATATAAAAGAACATCTCAATAACAATAAATATGAGCTTTAAAAGGAATGACATAAAAGAGTGTACTTAAAAAGAAAGAGAGGAGTAGGATCCCTTACCTCGGGTCCGACTTGACTCGATCATTCTTTAATCTCCTGAATAATAAACATGAGTTAATTTATACTTCCTTAAAAACCTTTTTCAAGTTCATTATTCCTTTTATATTACTTATTACCATGTCATAAACATTATTTAATCATTTAAGTTAATAATATTTGTTTTGCCGATATTTGGTTCTTAAGTCGAAAGTGGACTTCTTACAATTACATGTTGTTCGTGTGGCCAAATGTTTTTTATATCCAGAATTGTATTCATGATGTATATATCATATATGTCATATATATCCAGTACATGCATGTATTTATAACATTACATAATCATTTAGAGGTAAGAAATGAAATGCATCGTTCATGGAGACGGTAAGCCGTACGTACGCATGAACGCTACTTTCTATTTAGTATTTTATAGAATGGAATAATAATGATATAAAGGTATATTATAATTCCAGTATAATATCATATATAATATCAGAGTTTCATCCTTTATACGTCCCACATATGGTATTTAACGAATCAAATCACTTTGAGGGGGCGGTAGTCCGCACTTCCTTAAATGAAGATATCGTGTTTACCCATAATGGAAACCATAAAGGTATGCCCAAAATGAAAAAAAACAGAAGATTAAGGAAAACATAAACATATTATATATCATATATAAAAATAGTGACATCATAATGGCCACCTTTGAAGGTGTTAAATGAGTATTGAACAATCATCGTTTCGGGAGGCAGAATTTCGCCATCCACGGAAACCGTATGTTCTTTAACCATTTGATGTAGTTGTGTGAGAGTGTAGCTCGAATAAATCTTATAACAACATCCTAGTATATTTAAGATACTGTTTTTGTTACAAAATAAGTAAATAAAAAGAGTTTAGGGGGTTGGAGAAGCAAAAATAAAACAAATGAACATGAGAGAATGAATTGCCTTTAAAAGTGTAACTCCTTTTGATTTGAGCCTAAAGGCTTCCTTTGAAAGGATTCTGCCCAAAGTGAATCCTATAGGATGAGTAGATGGATGTGGAGAGAGTAAATGGGCAGGGTTTTGCCGAGCCAAAGGCTTGAGGAGTGTGTGAAATGGGGTAGAGGTGGGGTCCTTTTATAAGAGGAGAGGAGGGGCACTTTTGGAAAGTAAGAAATATTACTTTATTTGAAAATGTGTTTCGGTTTTAAAAGGTCCCACATTGATATATTTCGTGGATAAGTTGTTAAGGGTTCGAAATTAACCCATACAATAAGTTTTGTACATGTGTAGTTCATATATTTTACATTATCTTTCCATTTTATTTAAATCGTTAAATAATGAGGTCATCGCTGCATCATCATGATGTCATAAATAATTTAATTTATTTAGTGTCTAAAAATTATAAAAAAAATACTATGATGTAGGAAATCTTTTTATCTTTCCAATGACTATTTATAATCAAAAATCGTATTTTTATAACCCCATGTAGAAATTGTTTTTGTAAAACATATGATGTTTGTGTCATTTTTACTTTTACATTAAATAAAAAGTTATTTATGTCATTTCCCAAACAAAGTAGCTTCATGGGGTCCTCAAGTTGACCCATGGCTTGTCTTGGTCGGCCATGACACAACCAATGAGGGTAGGACATGTGTCAAGCTCATCTTATTTTATTAAAGCATTATTTTTACCTTAAACTACACTAATTACCACTAATCGCGATTAAAAACTTAATAAGTTACTATTCACCAAAAAATTATTTTTATCCCATTGAACCACATTTTATATATTAATGACAACCATGTATGTCATATTTTTGAAATTCAAAACACAAAGATGGCAAAATTTCATTTAAACGGAAAAATCAGTTTTTATAAGTACCACTTAGTGGTTTCACTATTCATCAAAAATTGAAGTTTTTCAGAAAAATCCCAAAAATTCACCATAAGCTATATTTGATATTAAGAATTCAAAAATGAAGTCTATTTTACAAAATTCAAAACATATAAGTCAGATTAATTAATTTAATAATTAATTCCCGCTGTCAGAGAAAATAGCGTGTTTTTATGAAACAATAAGTATCAAAAGATTGACACTGGTTTAAGTCTCATTTCAAAGTGAAATTAATTCCAACGACCACTATTAGATTTAATGGTAAAAATATATTCTAATTTCACTTTAAAACCAATTCAAAGGATAATCTAATCATATAAATAAATTAGATTAAAAAGAGGTTTTGAATTAAAATACAACATTTTACACTATTCATTAAAAAAAATGAACTTTATCGGAAAGATACCAAAAATTTACATAAAGTAAATTTTGATGTCCTGATTCATAAGAAGAGTTTTATTTGGTCCAATAGAATGTGTAAGAGTGAACAAAACTATATTTAATGACGGTTCGCCATCAAAAGGCGATAAGTGAACCTTTAGTGAAAACTAGGGCATATACGCCTAAAATTGAATTCTTTCCGTATTTTAAGCCTTTATCTTTTATTGGATAAATGTAAAAACATTTAAAAACATGTATAATCATATTTTAGTTATTTCTATCCATTCCCGCCAATACAACGGCTACATGTTAACTACCATTTAAAATAATATTATTTTATTATTAGAGTGCAATGTAAGATTCCCAAGAAACTCATTGTTGCGTGTTGGGTATGCCATCGAGCATAGCATCCCCTTTAAAGTCATATTAATACTTTATTCACAAATATGTATAAATATGAAAATGTCATATTCTTTATTTACCTGGGGTGTTACATCCTTCCCCCCTTTTGGGAATTGCGTCCTCGCAATTTTAAAATTGGGCTTGGAAACATCCTTGAAAGTCCCACATCGGAAGAAGAGTCGGTAAAACAATCACTTTAAAATAAAGAAAGATAAGTACAAAGGTCACCCAAGTTAACCCATACTAGGATTCCAAGTTTGAAAACATGGACATGGAGGAGAAAACATAGGGTCATGTTCTGATGAAGAGTGATAGAAAACATGTTTAGGAGAAAGTTAACCATGAGAAAATCACAAACTTGTGATGGGTTAAACGGTATTCGATTCCCCCGTAGGAAAAGTTAATAGACAACATTTTTGTTTTAAGATACCTTTTATTGGAGAATTTATTCATAAGGAAACATAATCATTTATCATGTTGACTTTCAACTTTTATTAGATTCCTTACACAAACTCATATTTTCTCCAAAAGGCGAGTATTTAGGAAGACTTGTTCACATTAAGAGTACTATAATCAACTTTTAGAGAATCACCTAATCAACAAAAGAGAACTATATACTTCCCATGTCATTAGACTTTAACCAAAAACCAAAACCAAAAAGGCTAGTACAAGATCAGATAATCCAAAAAAGGATAACCCTTTATAAAAAGAAAATCTATTCTTAACCTCCAAAATTTGTCCAAAAAAACCCAAAGTTCAACGAGGACCATTAGATAAACAATTTTTCCATAAAATTCTTCAATTTAAACCAATCTAAGATTGAAACCCAAATATTTGAAGGATTTAGTCACATAGTCTTCCAAGTTAAATCGTAACATTTATCTCCAAACAACATCAGTTGCTCCTAAAGTCTCGTATTGAAAAGTAATTAACCTAATTACATATCCTCTATGATAGGTTAATAATTTTCATAAATAACCCAAAATCAACTTACTCTTAAAAAAAGAATCATTCAAACTAACCAGGGACTTCATGTAGTCCAGTGGTAGGCGATAAATACCAGTTGTACTTTGATTGTGGGTTCGATTCCCGCAGCTTTGTCCAACGCGATGGGTAGTCACACGGTCTACGTGTTGTCCTTTTTTCAAAACTATATAATTCTCAAATAATTCCACACAAAGGGATAAAATCATCAAAAATAACCATAACATAATTTAACCTCAATTTTATCTCATGCCTTTCACTTCAATCATAACATATAGTAACCCATAATTACCTCAAAAGTAAGGATCATATAAACCCAAATGGTTCTTTATAACTATGTCCACAAAAGAAAAGATAAATATTACTTGAATAAAATTTGCCTATATTAAACATCAAGGTTACACATAATATAAAAAGTCTTCTAATGTAACCCCATCATCAAAAGAGACTTAATACTCTTAAGAATTTCACCATAACTCTTGAAGCCCTTATATGTTGACATCTTACTCATTCAACATTCTTCATGATCCATTATCCATTCCTTTCCAACTTATTCCGAAATACCTCTTTCCTACAAACAAAATCATGAATCATATCCTAAGATTCCAAAATAGGAAAACAATAGTCATGAAATAGTATATACCTTTGATTGGTTATTGTCAGTTTCTTCATCCTCAATCGGAATGGCATTAGGTATTGGTAAACGAATATTGGTACGCTCTTGGTGACCCCATTCACGAAACTTCTTCATAGGACATGTGTTTGCATAATGACCATGCACACCACATTTAAAACATTCAATTGATCCCTCATAAAGAACTTCTTTCCCTTTCCTCGAGTCAACTGGATGCTTCCTTTTTCCATGGAAGGTTCTTGATACCTTCATTTACACATCTATAGAAAATTTATGTCCCTTTGAAACATTTTCCTAGGTGTTTCTTTCCACATCTTTGACACATAGGTTTTTGAACACACTTAGCTTTATGATTATTACCTGTACTTCCTTAGGGATTTGTTTCTTTCATATATGATGCCTTAGAGAAATCTCCAAGGTTTAGGTGGTCAATCATGACTCCAGATAGTTGGTTGAGGATAATCACAAGAGTTCTCATTACAGCTCCCATATCATTCAGTTGCTTGCTCAAAAAACTGTCACAGTTTCCTTCACATCCACTGTTACTTTGGTGCCTGCTAGATCCAGCCATTTACTAAAACCAAAAAGGTCAGTGTGAGTATATCAACAAAACCATCATGTACTAATGAGGAAGGTAAACACTAAGACATACTTACTCATTCACTTTACCTAAAACTAGGAATCTTTCTTAAATCCTAACCATTATGGTAATGTCACTTATGCTTAAAGAATACCCTAACCTATAAAGTTATCTAAACCGACCTTTGATACCAACTATAAGGCTCCAGCCTTAAACCTTACTTAATATTGAATTAAATGAGTAATTCACATTGAGGATCTTTTCAGGTTTAGAGTTTTAGAGAAGTAGGACATAACTATTACATCTCAAAAGATTACAAAGTAGTCGCTTCTACTAAATTTCCATAAAATAAAACACTCTTTAAAAGAAAAATGTATAGTTCCATGTTTTAGGTAGCATGACTTTCCCTTGATCTCATCCTTGACCCTATTCCACGCTAAGTCCTGTGAAAAACATTTCAAAAACTTGGGATGAGCATAAGGATCTTAGTAAGGGATACACAAATAATGAAAACTGTTTGTTTTTAAAAACAACAAGTAAACCATGAATACTTTATCAATGTAATACTTTTCACCTTCATGAAGTAGTAAAAACTCTTCACTGAAAAAAAAGTATCATTACTTACCTTTCTGTAACCAAAGGATTACCATAAAACCCATATAAAGAACACATAACATATATAAAGGTAACTTGGGACATAAACATACTTAAGTGGAATAATCATACGTTCGACTTCCACACATATCACTTAAATGGAATAGCCATACGGCCAATTTCCATACATACTTAATGGAATAGCCATACGGCCGACTTCCATACCCAATGCATTGGAGGTTATAACGTAACCACCCATCCTGGTATTCACGGCACCACCCGTCATATGGTTTATAACGTAACCACCCGTTAAAATGTCCAAGTACCAATATAAAATCATAAAACATAAAACCAATATAAATGAATGATAACATTTCCACATCACAATATATCATAATAGAATCCTTTATCAAAACCATTTTCAAAACCATTTAAAACATTTAATAAAGAGATTTTTGAATCAAAGTGTCCCATACCACCTTGAAGCTTAAAATTTTAAACCATTAATATCCATATAAATAAATCCTTAAAACCATTTTTAAAACATGTATATTAATAAGAACAAATAATTAAAACATTTAAAACGACATTTTGGTTAAAGGGGTTTTACCAAAATTAGAGACACTTGAATACAATAATTGAGGAATAACATTTAGTCAGAACTTTATAATATCATGAGAATAAATGGATTCATGATATAATACTCCAAAGGACAGTATATACACCATATAAGAGTGAATTGGTGCATAACAACAATGAACCCTCAATAGAAATGTCAAATGTGATGAAATCCCTTATAAAGAAGGTATCCTTAAATTAAGGACAAATCAATCTCAAAAATATGTGTGACAAATATAAATACACCCAATATAAGTGGATATTAAGTGTAAAACAATAAAAGGTCATTCACACATATTCAATGGATGACATATTCAATGACTACATGTTGAACCCAATGAAATCGAAATTGGATTAAAAAGTTCCCTTGACAGCCTAACGGCATCACATCAAAATGAGTTCATGAGAGATAAAAAAGTGTATCTCATCACTTGGACATAAAATTTACATCAATAAGGATATATGAGAACATATCCCAACATAACAATATGTAAATTAAAAGACCCAACAAAAGAAGTCTTTTTAAAAAAAGAGGAGGGTGAAAGGTTCCCTTACCGACTTGGGTATCTTTCAAAACATACACCCCATGAAATAAAGACAATAGATAATTGATTTAAATACTCATAAATGAAATTATATTACAAAAATAGTATAATAATGGGCAGTACATACACCACTCAATGGAATTTTTGGCAAATGTAGCATAAATCTCACGGGAATAAAAGTGAGATGAAAAACCCCTTACGAAAATTCGGCAGCCTAACGGCGCCACTCAAAACTTCCAAAATGGATTGATGAGAGAGAATAGGGTATCTCATCACATGAACATAAAAATTACAGTAAGTTTAATATAAAAGAACATCCCAATAACAATAAATATGAGCTTTAAAAGGAATGACATAAAAGAGTGTACTTAAAAAGAAAGAGAGGAGTAGGATCCCTTACCTTGGGTCCGACTTGACTCGATCGTTCTTTAATCTCCTAAATAATAAACTTGAGTTAATTTATACTTCCTTAAGAACATTTTTCAAGTTAATTATTCCTTTTATATCACTTATTACCATGTCATAAACATTATGTAATCATTTAAGTTAATAATATTTGTTTTGTCGATATTTGGTTCTTAAGTCGAAAGTGGACTTCTTACAATTACATGTTGTTCGTGTGGCCAAATGTTTGTTATATCCAGAATTGTATTCATGATGTAGATATCATATATGTAATATATATCCAGTACATTCATGTATTTATAACATTACATAATCATTTAGAGGTGAGAAATGAAATGCACCGTTCATGGAGACGGTAAGCCGTACGTACGCATGAACGCTACTTTCATTTCTATTTCGTATTTTATAGAATGGAATAATAATGATATAAAGGTATATTATAATTCCAGTATAATATCATATATAATATCATAGTTCCATCCTTTATACATCCCACATATGGTATTTAACGAATCAAATCACTTTGAGGGGGCGGTAGTCCGCACTTCCTTAAATGAAGATATCGTGTTTACCCATAATGGAAACCATAAAGGTATGCCCAAAATGAAAAAAAAAACAGAAGATTAAGGAAAAAATAAACATATTATATATCATATATAAAAATAGTGACATCATAATGGCCACCTTTGAAGGTGTTAAATGATTATTGAACAATCATCGTTTCGGGAGGCAGAATTTCGCCATCCACGGAAACCGTATGTTCTTTAACCATTTGATGTAGTTGTGTGAGAGTGTAGCTCGAATAAATCTTATAACAACATCATAGTATATTGAATATACTGGTTTTGTTACAAAATAAGTAAATAAAAAGAGTTTAGGGGGTTGGAGAAGCAAAAATAAAACAAATGAACATGAGAGAATGAATTACCTTTAAAAGTGTAACTCCTTTTGATTTGAGCCTAAAGGCTTCCTTTGAAAGGATTCTTCCCAAAGTGAATCCTATAGGATGAGTAGAGGGATGTGGAGAGAGTAAATGGGCAGGGGTTGGCCGAGCCAAAGGCTTGAGGAGTGTGTGAAATGGGGTAGAGGTGGGGGCCTTTTATAAGAGGAGAGGAGGGGCACTTTTGGAAAGTAAGAAATATTACTTTATTTGAAAATGTGTTTCGGTTTTAAAAGGTCCCACATTGATATATTTCGTGTATAAGGTGTTAAGGGTTCTAAATTCACCCATCCAATAAGTTTTGTACATGTGTAGTTCATATATTTTACATTATCTTTCCATTTTATTTAAATCGTTAAATAATGAGGTCATCGTTGCATCATCATGATGTCATAAATAATTTAATTTATTTATTGTCTAAAAATTATAAAAAAAATACTATAATGTAGGAAAGCTTTTTATCTTTCCAATGACTATTTATAATCAAAAATCTGATTTTTATAACCCCATGTAGAAATTGTTTTTTTAAAACATATGATGTTTGTGTCATTTTTACTTTTACATTAAATAAAAAGTTATTTATGTCATTTCCCAAACAAAGTAGCTCCATGGGGTCCTCAAGTTGACCCATGGCTTGTCTTGGTCGGCCATGACACAACCAATGAGGGTAGGACATCTTTCAAGCTCATCTTATTTTATTAAAGCATTATTTTTACCTTAAACTACACTAATTACCACTAATCGCGATTAAAAACTTAATAAGTTACTATTCACCAAAAAATTATTTTTATCCCATTGAACCACATTTTACATCTTAATGAAAACCATGTATGTAGGATTTTTTAAATTCAAAACACAAAGATGGCAAATTTTCATTTAAACGGAAAAATCAGTTTTTATAAGTACCACTTAGTGGTTTCACTATTCATCAAAAATTGAAGTTTTTCAGAAAAATCCCAAAAATTCACCATAAGCTATATTTGATATTACGAATTCAAAAATGAAGTCTATTTTACAAAATTCAAAACATATAAGTCAGATTAATTAATTTAATAATTAATTCCCGCTGTCAGAGAAATTAGCGTGTTTTTATGAAACAATAAGTATCAAAAGATTGACACTGGTTTAAGTCTCATTTCAAAGTGAAATTAATTCCAACGACCACTATTGGATTTAATGGTAAAAATATATTCTAATTTCACTTTAAAACCAATTCAAAGGATAATCTAATCATATAAATAAATTAGATTAAAAAGAGGTTTTGAATTAAAATACAACATTTTACACTATTCATTAAAAAAAATGAACTTTATCGGAAAGATACCAAAAATTTACACAAAGTAAATTTTGATGTCCTGATTCATAAGAAGAGTTTTATTTGGTCCAATAGAATGTGTAAGAGTGAACAAAACTATATTTAATGACGGTTCTCCATCAAAAGGCGATAAGTGAACCTTTAGTGAAAACTAGGGCATATACGCCTAAAATTGAATTCTTTCCGTATTTTAAGCCTTTATCTTTTATTGGATAAATGTAAAAACATGTATAATCATATTTTAGTTATTTCTATCCATTCCCGCCAATACAACGGCTACATGTTAACTACCATTTAAAATAATATTATTTTATTATTAGAGTGCAATGTAAGATTCCCAAGAAACTCGTTGTTGCGTGTTGGGTATGCCATCGAGCATAGCATCCCCTTTAAAGTCATATTAATAACTTATTCACAAATATGTATAAATATGAAAATGTCATATTCTTTATTTACCTAGGGTGTTACATGGAGGACTTGGGAGGATGAGGATCGGGTATTCTTGGGTGTAAAAATAGAGATGTATATATATATATATATATATATATATATATATATATATATATCATGTTGTGATTAAACAAAGATGAAAAGGAATCTAAACTTGACCAAGGAAAATATAATTGATGCAAAATACTATGGAAATCAAATTGTTTGTCATTATATAAATATTATAAGGATGGATTATGAAGGAATACATAGAAAGAGAACCGAGTTAAAGGTTTTGGTTTAATTTTTCAAACCACCGTCAATGTTGTTTTGTAGAAGATAACACCAAAATGGGGCCATGGTGAAGGGGACTTTGACGGAGGGGATGAGTCGGGTGGTCATCAGCCTACTGGTGTGGCACGAACAGGTAACCAGTAGAGGAGATAACCAAAACAATTAAGGGATGGTTGAGATCATTCATGATCAATCAAAGGGCTAGGATTAAACACGATGAGAGTGAAGCATAGAACGGTCAGGGAAAGGGAGTGGATGGTCAAGATTAGCTCGGTCTGAAATGGATGGCTCATATTATATCTCGCATTTAAAAATACCTCCCACATTGAAACTGATTGGTTTTAGTGGCCACCTTATAAGGTTGGGCACGACTAACTTACTATAAAAACACAAGCACACACACAGGGATCCTTATACATGGGATCCCACCCTAGGCCTCCCCCTACTTATTCTCAGACCGACCCATACACAAGCTGATCTTTGGAGTCCTTATACATGCGGGCCTGACCTATTGCTCGATCTTGGTTTTCACGGGTTATGTGCTTGAGGTACATCCAGTCAATAAGGTCTTGTCTTGCACATCTAAGTAGTGATGCGGGCTTCCCAAGTTGGTATTGTACTTATCCATTTTTTTATAAAAACAAACTTGTTAAACATAACCAAAGTAGAAAGTAAAAAATCATTCTTTTTTTAACTTTATGTATATTAATTACATTATTTAAAATTTTAATTATGTTATTCTTATTTTAAAATATAAATTTATTTTTATCAAATACTAAGGTCATAATATCAAACATTAAAAGCTTAATTAAACATTATCATTACATGTCATTAATTGTATTACTAGAAAATATTATTTTAAACTCATTTTAAAATTTTAAAACATCAAATGGTAAAATTAAAAGAAAACCCAATGGTTATAAAAAACATAAACAGTCACTAAAAATTTCGATGGCTATTTTTAACACAACAGTCATATAAACTTTATAAATATTTGTCTAAGGCATTCTAAAATACAACAAAAATCATCAGAGTTCTTCTCTTGCTTTAAAAATTGTTTTGTACATTCCTCTTATTCTTATCATTTCCATTATTCTTCTAGCTATTGATTTTCTTATTATGGTATATCCAAGGGATAAAGGCTACACAATCATTTTTATTATGCTAATGGGAGGCATTCTGGTGGTGCTTCTAGGGATTGCAATTAGTTTTATGGAGTAGTTGGGATATTTAGCCTTGTAATGATGTGATGTACTAGTGTTTTATTAATAAAAAATTTTCTCATGTGTTATCATTTTCTTGAATTTGTTTGAATTAATAACATTTATTTTCATAAAAATAGTAATATTAACAAAATAAATACATCATGGTTCAGGGTGTTATAGATAGTGCAAACTCCTCTTGTTGATCCTACGCATGAGCATGAAGATCCACCTCCGGTCAAGTACCGATGAGGTACCACACCTCCAATACCTTGTACATATTCCCCATCTTCCTCATCTCTAGTCTCTACAATTCTAGTTATCTATAGGGATTCCCATTAAAACTGTAGTGGGTTGTATAAGGACGATCTCCCCCACCTACACCCCATCCAACATTTTTAGACCCCCAGCACCATGTTTCACTCAATAGACTACATAAAAACCAATAAGGACTAACAAAACTCTTTACATGATATTCCTAGAACACCTGAACATTATCCAAGTGGTCCTCCAACTCCTCAACCTCCTACATATCTCCTCAATTATCTATGTGCATGAGGATATCTACTAGGATATGTTTATTGAGTACCTTTCCACTTTTGAGGTCTCTGTCGATAGCCTCTGCTTCTGATTAGGAAGCCAACCACATGATCTATCTTTCACAAATTTTGTCATAGGGCTCAGAATTTATACTGATGAATTTTCCACATCAAAGGTATTCCTAACCTTACAGCTATATCATGCATGTTGGATTAAAAACTAATCTGGAGGATGATTGATTAGGATGATCACACTGAGCACAATCCTCAGATTACAAAGTCAACACAGCTCTGAGGTGCAATGCTCCAAATTCTTCATAGGGTATTGACACATGTCTGGTTTGCTCAAGCCAAGTCTAACAACAATGTTAGCCAACTGGACTTCCTCATCCTTGATTCTTCCATGGGTGGCCCTTCCATTAACATGGAATCACAGTTTTCCTTCTGCTATAGAGAAAATGCACAGCAGACGTGAAGTACGCTGATGGGTGTATATTTCATTAACAATTTAGCCCATCATATTGGGATTTTTTATTACACCCTTTCACTCACCTCCCTCGGTCTCATGGAATCCATTAACTTCTACTTACTACAAAAGATTCAACTACTGATCAATAATGGTGACATCTACCAATGGGAACCATGATTATTTGAGGCTACTAATGAGGCACTCGGAGATCATGTAGTTGAACCTACACCAACTCCTTCCACATATTGTCCAGGCACCACCTCCATCTCATCCCCCACAGCTTCCATACACACCCATGAACCACCCATATTCTTTCTTATACCACCACCACAAACCTTACTACTCCACCCACCCCATAAAATTCAGAAGATCTCTAGAATATGCACCTTTGCATCCTGGATAATCTACATCAAATTACCCAGCACCTGCAAATCACTTTTACAGAGCTCTCTCATTTCACTACCCCTTCACCACTATGATACTCTACATCCTCTTAGCCTCAAAATTCCTCTGTCATTCCTTCATCATCCATAACTCTTTCCCCATCCACCACTTAGGATGATATTACATTCGAGATAATAGAGCTTGCTACCCAATAGGAGTTTCTAGCAGTGCATACCCGGGGGGACAAGGGCCCAACAGCCACTCCATCCACTGAGGTTCCTTTTATTGATCCAGCTATTATATCCATGGACACACTCTGGATTGGTACCTCACCACCACCCACTACTGAGATAGCTACCATCACTGTGACACCACCTCCAGCAATTGATCCTCTATCCCCATCTTTCATTGCAATTATTGGCCTGGAGGTTCATCTATAGCCACCATATATTCAGGAACGGACTTTGGATGAGCTAATTGATGGTTTTGATTACTCTTAGTATACCCTAGTGCACTCATCTATTTTTTTATGCTGCCTGGGTGCTCATTTTTTGTAATGTTTTTTTTCCTATCACTATTCTATTATTGCACTTATTATATATATGGGATGATATTTTTACTTTATTTTTCCTAGATTATTTTTCAATTCATTATACTAATATAGTATCCATGTCTAGATCTTCTACCTCTTCTATGGCCATCAATGTGCATGTGTTGTCACCATCTACCCATGTTCTATGGATGACTCAACATCTGGATGATGTCGACCATAATCTTGAATAGCTATCACTAGAGATCCAAGCTCAGCATCTATAACCACCATGAAAAGCATGAATCTATTTCCTTACACACTGGTCTCATGCTTGGTATACTCCTAAGGTGGTTAATCCTTCCAAGAAACCAAGAGATCATAATGAAATGAACACCAGTTCTTACAGGAGACAAAGGAATTATAATTAGATGGACTGAATTTTGACCAATTATTTTTTTTATCCATCTAGATGATAAATATTTGTTATCTATTTATGGGAGGCAACCCATATTTCATTTTTTCATCATTATATGTACTTATAATTTTTCATTTTTCCTTTTTTAGATTTCTCTTTTTAGTCATAGGATACTTTGAAATTTATTGTACAACACATATATGCATTTATATAAGATGTCTTCCATTTCTATTCATTATACGCACCTTCCCATCTTACAGCTTACAAAAATTTTAAACCCTGTAGAATAATGTATTATTCATTGTAAGAATTATATTTCTAACCAATTATGTAGGTATCCAATTACAAATTAAAGATTTATCAAGTTTCCCCATGGCATGTCACTCATTACTGGGAGCACTCAATTCCTTAGCATCACCTTTCAAAGTTTTAATTTTAATTCCCTATACTTTATATTTCATACCTCTCCCATGGTACTTTCACAGACAGTGTGGAAACTATATCATTTTAAGTGTGGGGGATTATTTCTTAATCTTCAAAATTGATACACTAGGATTATTTCTTTTTCTCATTTATATAGGAGACATTTTTCATTGGAAGTAATATTTAAACCAAAAAAATCATTTCACCCATTTAAATAAAAGACAATTTTAAGTTTTAAATTATTAGAAATCCAAGTTTTGAACCTGTTTAGATTTTTAGAATGATTGCTGAGTTTAGTAATTTAATTTTAATTAAACATTTTTAAAATTTATCTTGATTGAATTATTACTTCATTTTATACCATAAGTGATTGCTAGTTTTTCTTGTATACTCTCATTCCTGATAGGATTCTGAGAATACGATTGCATATTCCTTTATGAGAATATTTCGTGAATGACACCTGGGATATGTAAACGTATCAGAACTTGAATTGAGATCTTATTGAGGATATGACTAAAAAATAAAATTTTAATGTGATTGATGCAATATTTGTTGAGAAAATTTTTCTTAAGACCCAACTTACAGTTGTCCTTCATTTTTCTCATAGTTTCCATGAATGACCAATCTAGGATATAGTTATTCCAAGCCAATTATCTCTTCCTAACCTACCCTTATTTTTATGCATGATTATACTTTGAACAAGTGTGGGGGGGATTTTCAACCAACCAATGTAGGTTTTTTTGACTGAGGAGATGTATTATGGTTCTTACAAGACTGATTTGTTATGATCCATGTGTAATTTTTGGAATTTTACTCCTATTCTATTCCTTTAAAAAATACAAAAATAAAAAAGAAAAAAATTATTGGGTTGTGTATTAGGAAGGTCAAAAATCACCATTCCCAGATTGATGGATCCCCTGAAATATCATATGTGGTTAGGGTATAGATGTGAGATATGGATTAAACATGAATTTTGAAAAATAAATTAAAAATAAAATAAAATTAAAGGAAAATGGTACCTTTTTTGACACATACTTGATACACTTATGGATCCATTTTGATCTGTTTAGAGAATGTACACAGTTTGATCTTGAAGTAACCACATCACTGCACTATTTCTTCTTATCATGCACTAAAATTTAGAGCATACCTTCCTTTTGAGCCTAATTTTCAATTTTTACCTTCCTTCCCTCAACCTCATAGTCATTTGAACCCTTTTTACTGAATCCCTCGCGATTAATTTTATATTTGTCTTTTAAAAGTGAATATGGTAGAACCAATGCAATCCTATGTTTATGAATATGTATATGAGGTATGAGCATAACATAGGTTTCATTTTACCATGAGTGATGAGAGAAAATTCATTTTGAGGTAAAATTGTAAAATGGGTATATAATTTAAGGAACTGTTAAGAAATTATAACTAAATTATTAAGAATTTGTATAAAGAACTAAACTATGAGGCATGACTAATTTTTCTATGTAGGATTGATTATAGAGACTGAATTTTTCTACTTACACTTAGTTTTATTTTCCTGGTTATAATGAATGTTTCCTATATTAAAAATTGCTTACCTTTGGCCATCATGTTGAGATGATTTTTGATTGAGGATAAGCAATTGTTTAAGTGTAGGTAAATTTGATAATCTTAAATAATATAGAAATTTTATAATCATTTAATTAACTAATATTAATGTTTTACTCGATAATTCATCAGGTATGTGTTAATATTTCAAGGATTAGGTTTTCAATATTCTAAAGGAAAATTATATAAAACTGACCAAAATGATCATTACACATTAAGAAATTCACTTACACGATGTACAGACATAATTTACATCATATCACAAGTCGTGAAGAAATTCATGAAGAAATTACAAATCATGAAATGATTACACGATGTGAATCTCTAATACACTTGTGTAACATTTGAAATTCAATTCCCACTTTAAATGTCCAGCCGGTGGAGGAAAAACATCATGAAGACTAGTTACACATCATGAGAAGATTCAAACTTCCAAATCTCAAAGATTTAGGCCAAGATTCACACCAAATCCAAATTCCATGGAGAAAATATTGGATTGGAATTGCATGATGTGATATTTTTACAATTCATGTAATAAACCGAGTATTTACATCTCAACTACACAAAACAGTGATAGAATTGGGCAGAACCCTTTGAATTTCATTTTCTATCCCCTTATTTCTTCTCCCTAAACTCAAATTTCATCAATTCCTCTTATTTTTTTATGCATATTCAAGCATCGTGTATCAACTTGAAAAGTGTTCTCTATACTTTTAAATCACCAATACCAAGTTATGTGTGTTTTTGTTTCAATCATTGTTAAATGATGAACCCTTTCTGTGTTATTCCCTGTTTCTTTTTTCAAGTAAGTGTTTGGTTGAATTTGTGATTGATTCAATTTTTAATTTTCTTGTTCTTGAATGCATGATCCTTAACTTCTTGATCTCAATTATTATTGGTAATTTAAATATGTTTTCAATTATTTACCCACTTTTAATCTATTCTACTATGAGAGGATAAACCGCTAAGGGTAGGGGTCGAGAGTAGGGGTATCTGAAATTTATGAATCTTTAATTCTCAACTTGGTAACCTTAAGGTTAGTAATAAGGTTATATAAGAATTTTTTTATCTAATTATTTTAGGAAACCCTAAACATGGGATGTTTGAATGAATAACCCTGGCCTGATTAGAGTGGAATAGGTTATGAACAATATCCTATGATACTTTCTACCTTATAATCTAGGCTTAATGCATCTAGGAAGTTAGCTATATCTAGAACAATGAATATTTTCCTCTT
Organism: Viscum album; assembly: GCA_963277665.1. NCBI lineage: Eukaryota > Viridiplantae > Streptophyta > Magnoliopsida > Santalales > Viscaceae > Viscum > Viscum album. Next base: position 1,151,080,034 of record OY728140.1, read on the forward strand.
GGATATATCTAGTTGGTTTGAACATAGTCAACTAGTGACCTTTTCTTTCTTCACAGCCTAAGCCTTAGGGTTATTCCAAGTTAAGACCGAGATTATCCTTCTACCTGAACCCTAGAATTGATCTTGATCCCTTTTCTCTATCTGATCTTAATTCCAAATTCATTAACTTTATTTTACTCCCAAACTAGACGGGTTTTTTAGGACTCTTACACATAGGTTTCAAAGTCTTGGTTTCTGTCATCCAGTTCAATCCCTATGGTATTGACCCCATGCTATCACTACACTACACCATGGTAGCAAGTGTAGTTTGGGAATAATAATCTAATTTGACCACATCCACTTAAAATTAAACAACATATACAAGCATGTCAAAATTCATTCATCTTTCAAATAAATATTTAGAACTAAAAATAACCTCTTTTTATAACAACCCTATTCTTTTTATTACATTCATACATGATTTAATGACATAAAATTACACTTAATACAACCCAAAATATCTATAAGTCTAGTGTCTTTAGAAATTAGGAACATTATATAACAACTTAAAACATTAAATACAATATCATTATTGAAAACTTCCTTTACATGACCACAACATTCCTTCGTACTTAACATTGCATGGGATAACCTGAGGAAATATATAAGAAAGGGGTGAGCTATAAAGATCAGTAACTAAATAAACTTGGAATAATATGAGGAAGACAACACATGTTAGGTAACAGGAATATCAATGGATCATAAAAGAAACATGAACATAAAGGCATGATATAGCATGATAATCATAACATGGAAATGTGGCAACAACTAAAAACATTGCATCATAGGTCAAGGATAAAGTTCCAAGAAATCATAGTGGAAAAAATCCCATAAAGGAATCAGGTAAATCCATATCCCAACATGTCTTATCATTATACTAAACATTACCCAATGCATTGGATCACTATATAATTCTAGGTGCACCCGTCACTTACATTTCATTCTCATGATTAAGTGTTCCACATAGATCATAAAGTATGGATTCATTCATCATCATAATTTATTCCAATATCAAGGAGTATAGAATAAATACATGTAATTCCTCAATAAAAATTTATATGGGTATAAAATTGAACACCCTTGATAGGTAATGGGTACGGTATTCACTTACACAATTGTTTTGGAATGGAGATTCATAGTGCCATTTCAACAGCCTAACGGCGTGACATAAAAATTAATAAAAAGGGTTTATGAGAGAGAAAGAGGTATAAAATCACATATAAATGAAATTTATATTAATATGGTCATATAAATACATGTCCCAACATAAGTAATTTGGAAATATAATTCATAACATAATAAAGAAACTTGAAGAAAGAGGAGAAATGGAATAACTCTTATGAAATTTCAGCATGGTAATGAGTGTATGTGGGAGGGATTAATGAGATTTAAAGGGGTATATCATCATTAAAATGTAATAAGGTAAGTATGGAGAGGTGAAAAAACATACCCCATCATTTTTAAATGAAAATAAAAGGGTGTAACAATATAAGGAAACATGGATAAAAATGAGAATAGAAGGAACCCTTACTTGAGTGTGTGACTTCAAAATCTTGAAGAGGGGATTCTTGAGTGCTTGAGGTGAATTGTAAGGATTATAGAGAGGGAAGGACAGATTAAAGAAGGTATAAAAGTATTTTTAGTGAATATAAGTGGTATATTGGGTGGGTTTATATAGTAAATGAGAGGTTAGTTCTTTAATATTTCACAAAATTAGGTTTTGGAATCTATATAATTAAATATTCAAAACCAAAAAACCTTACCATTTTTTCCCAGGGTTTTAGCCAAAGTGAATTGTAAAAAATTATGTTATAAGTCCATGGGCCAAAGATATTAAAATATTATACTTTCTTATGTGGAGGTGAATCGCATTATTAAAGAAATGAACTTAAAATTATAAAATATATTATACATTTTGGAGGATTCACTAAAGCTTTATAAAATAACGTTATTTTAAAGGTAAAAAATATATTTGGATTAATATCCCTTTTATAGTGTTTATTACATCACTATTGGGCCATTATGATGCCATAAAACACGCTATATATTTATATGATATTTAATTTTTACCTAAAAAATCGACTGTCTCAGAAAATTAAGAAAAATTAACTGGTGGAAAATTTTGACATCTTGATTCCAAAAATAATATTTATTTTATCCAAATAATTTTCTAAATATGTCGATTTTCACTTTTAAAATAAAAACTGACATTTATTGAAAATTGATGGGTTTTGACAAAAATAGTTTTTAAACCTTAATAAAAATTACATTTTGCCTCATAAAAATTATATGATCATTTATATTTAATAAAAGTAATTTAATAATAATATTTTATTAAAATATTATTTTTTAATTCATCAAAATATATTTCCTAATTCAATTTGAATATTAACCAAAAATGCTATTTGTCTTTAAAAAATAATAAAATAAAAGTATATTCATTATTCTACACAAAAATAATGTACATAATCATAATGATAGGGTATTGATACATATCCCTTCATTACACCAGCATACACCCTAAGATTAAGGTGTTTGATGGTGGGGTTTCATGGGGTCATTCGGTGAACATGTTTTGGGATGTGATCTCGATGAGCTTGAACTTCTCCCGTAAACAGTTTCGATCATGCTTAAGTTATTGGATCTCAGCTTGGGATTAGTATAGGGAAAAGCCCAAAAATTTTATCTCCCTCAGAAGCTCTAATAGACAGGCTTCATAAGGAACGATCCTACTGGTTGAGGTTATCACCTCCTTTTTCTTCGTCGAGAGGATTTGTTAAAACCCTATATTTATAGTAGTCATGTGATCAATGTTCAATGGCTATATTATCAATGGTAATGATACTTAATGTTCATTTAAATACAATTGGATGTAATAAAACACATATAGTGAATGTGTTTTTATATTCATTTTACAAAATAAGACATTTAATTAAATTAAAAGGGAAATTTCACTTATAATAGTTTGGGTCGTTACACTTTATATCTCTATGAAAAAATATTAAATATATTAAAACAAAGAGAGTGACATTTTGTTATTGTTCTTTATTTAAAATTATATTAAGGTCATTATCAAAGGAAAGTGGTAAGAAATTACCATATTTTTTAACATTTTATGTTCATCCTACTCTAATTGGGACCACTCCTTATCAAAGTAGGAAAACTCTATACCAACAATTTGAAAATACTATTACACTCACTGGTGGAAAATAACTGATCATGGATCGTAGGAAACCAATCCATACTGAGGAAAACATCATAGGGTTTCACTGCCACTATAAATAGATTCCATGTGAGGCTCTCTCTCATCCTAGAGTCAGGTCACACTGTTGGTAGAAGTATATAATCACTAATACTCTCTATAGGAGCCTCAAACAAAAGGTTCAAGCAAAAAGGTTCCACTTGTATCACTAGGTCATGAATAGGGGATATGCTCAGGGATAAGTTATTGTAACAATGGGTTCCCAAGACCTAACTTCATTAGTAATTTTTGATTACCATACCATGTATACATTGAGTTATACATGATGTACACTTACCAATATAGTGTTGATGTTTCTGCATCTACTATTTAAATGGTAATGTCCATGGATTATTTTTCATATCAAAATGTTATACCATTTCTCGGGCTATAATAAGAACTTTGAGATACTATTATATTAATCTTAAATATATATCTTATGGTCTAGATACATCATACTAAGTAGACATAGTTGATGTATGACTATCAGGTGTTGGGGGATCATAATCATTGATACTTATTCTCATGAATTTCACACTCGGTGATCTCTAGTAAGTGAAATCATGAGCATAGGACCACCAATAGGAACACCACATATTTCAGGTGTCAAGATCTATTCCTATCTATGGACATGTGTATTGGTATCATGACTTTATATCATTATCAATGTGTTCCATTTGATCACATACTTTAATGTAAGTCAAAAACCATGACAATGAAGTCATGGCGAGGTAGCTTCCATTGGGTGTGTCATTGGTGGTACTGCATTGTTTGAATGATCAAGATAGAAATCTTTGCTTCTAATTTGAGGAAGTAATATCTTGGGCCTAGTTAATCAGGGTGGTATTAAATTCAAAAATTCATGACCAAGGTAGTTGAAGGTAATTATCTCCAGTTAGATCAATAAATAATAAAGATAGAAAGGATTATAACACAATTTTGTGTCTAGATTTATGATATATCTAAGACAAAGAGATTATATTACACAGTACATGTTTGTAGGAATGGTTGTTATTGCTATGAATTTTTCTTATCTCTTTAGGAACCTTTATTGGTTGTTAGACTCTACTCTTGGTCTATGAATATTATTCAATGCTATCGAGATAAGTTCATGGAGGGTCATACATAATAGTATATTCAATAATCTTTCATATTCTGGTGAATAGGTATATAGGACATGGTGGGACCCACCATGGGGTCTGAGAGTTGTCCACCTATTAATGATCATCGAAAAATAAATAAATTCATTATTATTCAAGTATAGAATAATTGAGTTGAATTTATTTATTAAAATTATTCATGGGGTATTTAGTGAAAACGGGAAAAATATTATACGAATGAATATTATTTTAATATTCAAAGTTCATTTAATATTAGCAGTAATTTCGAGTTGATTTAATGACTTAAGTTTTATCATGTAATATATTTATTATATTAAAATAAGGTGAAAAAATATAAATGGTATTAATGTTGCAGTTAGTTCATCATAACGTGTCATAAATTTCTTATTCCATGGACATTTTATTTTTGGGGGTTAGGGAACCCTTAGATGGTATTTGAACTTCCCACTATATAAGCAGGATAGAGGAATTAATTTAGTGATTATTCATCCTAATGTAATGAGAGATTCTCTCTCCTCTCATATCCTAGAGAGAGAAATCCTCTCTCTGAACGATCGATCCAAGAATGCCTTTGACGGATTGAAGGGATGGGATCGAGGTGATCATCGTGATGTCAAAGGAATCATATAAACTCTACACTAGCACCCAGAATATGACACTCAGTATCCATGTGTATTCTTGGAGTGTGTGTGATTGATTTAGAGGGGTTTATATTTGGATCCTTCAAGAAATGATCATCGACGACTAGATACAGTTGAACACACATCAAAATCAAATGATGGACTTGTTTATTTTTTATTAAATCCACACAAGATCCTTGAGCCTCTACTGAGACTCGGATTGCTAGATATGACATAGTTACATCACTTCGGTGATGAAAATTTTTAAAATCCTCATCCCACTAGCTTCTGTTGCGCACCCCGGTACCTTCAATTAGTATCAAAGAGATCATGGGAATTTTTTGATTTAAAAAAAAATCATTAAATTATGTATATGGTTTAAATTTGATCCCAAAGGAATAGACCGTACATCAATATGATTTCATATGGCCATGTTATGTTCATTCGAAAATTTTAATATGGATCGAAAGAGGTTTTTTTATGGGTATAAGTTTTAAAGAACAAAAATTTTAATAGCCCATGTTCTGTCTCTGGTGATCCTGAGTGATTTTAGGCATACCCCAATCTTTGTCTAGATTTATAGTAGCTATAATAGTACTTTCTAACCATGTTTTTTTCCTATGGTCAAGGAGGATACCACACAATTGTGGAATTCAACAAAAAAATTGTTAATATAATTTTAAAAAATCACTTATGTTCTAGGCTTAAGAAAAAAATGGAATAATGAAAAATGGGGAAAGTCCTTTCATACATCACAAAATAATTTCTATAACCCCAATAACTTAGGTTTTTTAATTTTGATATAAGAAAAACAAACAAAATGAAGAGAAAAAAATTGGGGGATGGTACCCTGGTGACCCTTCCTTTTAGGTGAAGCCAAAGGGGTCGTCCCACCCCCTCCTCTCTATCAACAATCCCAATGGGTCACCTTGACCACTAGCTCAGCCAATTGGTGACTCTCCTAGACAGGTTGCACCATCGCACCATCTGATGACCCAACAACCTCCTTCTCCCACCCTGGTCATGTCGACCATGTGAAAAAAAACCCCACCAAATCTGGTGTCGCCCGTCCAACCTCCCAGCTGCAGCATCACCACAACGTTGTCACCACGTCTTGATGTAGTCACGAGCTCCCCGTCAGACCCCCTTCTCAGGATCTCACCACCCTCAACCATCATGGATCACTTCACCCATCGATCATTGGCCCCATGAGTCCTGATGTTGTGCTTTCCTCCATCAGAGTTGTCTCTCGACTAGTTCCAAGTCATCCTCGGACACCGACCTCACCGACCAGTTATCCCCGATGTCGTTAGGTCCCCTTATCAACCAACTCAAATGTCAACGCCACACATCAAACCACTATGTCATTGTTTTCATCTGATTTCACGGCATTCTGAGTTCGTTTGGCTGGTTTTGACCACCAGAAACACCTTTTTAAAGGGTTTCAAATCTTTAAAAACCACATATTCAGTTGTACCACACACACCCCATGTACTATTGACATTTTTTTTCCTCACACATGTCATGAATAATAATAATTTTGTTTTCCTATGATTTCATTTCATTCTGAGGTTGTTTTCTATTGATATGACCATTAAACACATATTTTGGTGTTTTATGAAACTAAAAGGGTGTTTTTCGTCATCACGGTCAAATAACACCTCTGATTGATGTACTGTCTACTCAACCATTTCAAAATTCACTCTGATATTTTTTCATCTTATTTCATGACATTACAAGGTTTTTTGGTTGGTTTTGACCACCTAACGCACCATTTTAAAGGACCTCAAATCTTTAAAAACCACATATTCAGTCATACCGCACAAACTGCATGTTTGATTGGCATTCTTCCTCCTCTTACACATCATAAATAATAATAAGATGGTTTTTTTTATTTCAAGTTATTGTGAGGTCGTTTTCTATGGATATGACCATTAAACATCCATTTTTGTGTTTCATGACTCTAAAAGTGTGTTTTATGTCAGCACGGTCAAACAACACCTCTGATTGACGTACCATTTGATAGAGCATTTCACAGTTCACTAAATTGTTGTTTTTATCTAATTTCATGGCATTATGAGGTCGTTCGGCTAGTTCTAACGACCCGATGCACCTTTTTAAAGGGGATAAAATCTTTAAAAACTACATATTCAGTAATATCGTGCACACTAGATGTCTAGTTGATGTGTCATCTTCTTGTAAATGTCATGAATAATAATTATATATATTTCCTTTTATTTCATGACATTCCGAGGTTGTTTTCTATGGATTTGGCCATTAAATGCCTGTTTTGGTGTTTTATGACACTAAAGTTGCATTTTTTGTCATCACGAACAAACGAAACCTCTGATTAACATGTAGTATACTCAACCCTTTCACAATTCACTATGTGGTTGTTGTACTCTGATTTGATGGCATTCTGAGTTTTTTAGGCTAGTTTTGACCACCCGAAGAACCCTTTTAAAGAGCGTCAAATCTTTTAAAAACCACATATTCAGTCTTAACATGAACACTGCACATTATATTTATGTTTTATCTCCTCTCACAAATCAATAATAATAATAAGATGGTTTTCTAGTGATTTAAAGTCATTATGATGTCGCTTTCTGTTGATATGGTCGTTAAAGGCACGTTTTGGTATTTCATGACACTAAATGTGCATTCTCTATAATCATGGTCAAACGAAACCTATGATTGATGTACCGTATACTTGACTATTTCACAATTCACTTCATGATTGTTTTTGTTTGATTTCATGGAATTTTGAAGTCGTTCGGATGGTTTTGACCATCCAAAGCATCTTTTTAAAGGGCCTAAAATCTTTAAAAACCATAGATTTAGTCGTATTGTGCACACCGCATGTCCAATTGACATGTTGTCTCCTCATACACATCATGAATAATAATAAGATGGTTGTCTTCTGATTTCATGTCATTCTGTGGCTGTTTTCTATGGATCTTACCATTAAACACCTGTTTTAGTGTTTTATGATACTAAAAGTGTGTTTTCCATCATCACGAAAAAACAACACCACTGATTGAAGTATCGTCTACTTGACCATTTCACAATTCACTCTAACATTATTTTTTTCTAATTTCATGTAAATCCAAGTTCGTTTGACTATTTTTGACCACCCGATGCACCATTTTAAAAAGCATTAAATCTTTAAAAATCACATATTCAGTTGTATCGCACACACCACACATCCAATTGAAGTTTTTCATATTCACACATGTCAAAAATAATAATAAGGAATTTTTCCTATGATTTTAAGCCATTACGATGTCGTTTTTTATGGATATGACTATTAAACGCATGTTTTGGTGTTTTATGATACTAAAAGTTTTTTTTTTCGTCATCACATACAAACAAAACCTCTAATTAATGTATATTCTACTTGATCATTTCAAAATTCACTCCACCATTATTTTAGTCTGATTTTACAGCCTTCTAAGGTCATTCAGCTGGTTTTGACCACCCAACACTCCTTTTTAAAGGGCATTAAATCTTTAAAAAACACATATTTAGTTGTACCATGAACACCACATGTCTAATTGGAATTCTGTATTCTCACACACATCATGAATAATAATAATATGTTTTTTCTTTGATTTCAAGACATTGTGATGTAGTTTTATATAGATCTGACCATTAAATGCATGTTTTGGAGTTTTATGACACTAAATATGCGTTTTCATCATCGCAGTCAAACAAAACCTCTGATTGACATACCATCTACTCGACCATTTCACAATTCACTCTACATTTTTTGTCGTATTATTTCATGGAATTATAAGTTCTTTCGACTGGTTTTGACCACTCGATACACCTTTTTAAAGGGATTCAAATCTCTAAAAACTACAAATTTGATTGTACCACGCACATCGGATGTCTGGTTGACATTTCATCTCCTCAGACACATCATGAATAATAATAATACAATTTTACTATGATTTCAAGTCATTCAGAGGTTTTTTCCTATAGATATGACCATTAAATTCCCATTTGGTGTTTTATGACACTAAAAGTGAATTTTTCATCATTGTGGTCAAACGACACCTCTGATTGACATATCGTCTACTCAACCATTTCAAAATTTACTCCAAGGTTATTTTTTATGATTTTATGAAATCCTAAGGTCGTTTGGCTGGTTTTGACCACCCAACACACCTTTTTAAAGGGGGTCAAATCTTTAAAAACCACAAATTCAATCATACCATGAACACCGAGTGTCTAGTTGATGCATTGTCTACTCGTACATGTCACGAATAATTATTAGATATTTTTCTTATGATTTCATGAAATTATGATGTCTTTTGATATGGATCTGACTGTTAAATGCCTATTTTTGTGTTTTATAACACTAAAAGTTAGTTTTCCATCATCGCAGACAATCGACGCCTCTGATTGGCATATCGTCTACTTGGACATTTCACAATTCACTTTATGTTTTTTGTCCTATGATTTCATGGAATTTTGAGTTTGTTTAGTATGTTTTGACCACTCGATAAACCTTTTTAAAGGGTATTAAATCTTTAAAACCCACATATTCAATCATACCATGCACATCGCATGTCTGATTTATGTGTTGTATCCTCTCACATGTCAAAAACAATAATAATATGGTCATCCTATGATTTTAAATCATTATGATGTCATTTTCTATGGATATAACTGTTAAACACATGTTTTGGTGTTTTATGACACTAAATGTGCATTTTCCATCATTGAGGTCAAACGATACCTCAGATTGATGTACGTTCTACTTGTACATTTCAAAATTCACACTATCATTGTTGTTTTCTGATTTCATGGAATTCTGAGTTTGTTTGGAAAGTTTTGACCACCCAACTCACCTTTTTAAATGGCGTCAAATATTTAAAAACCACATATTCAGTCATACCATGCACACTACATGTCTGATTGACGTGTCTTCTACTCACACACATCATGAATAATAATAATATGTTTTACCTATGATTTCAAGTCATTATGAAGTTTTTTGATATGAATCTGACCGTTAAACTTCTATTTTAGTGTTTTAGGATACTAAAAGTGTGTTTTCCATAATTGCGGACAAACAAAACCTCCGATTGATGTATTTTCTACTCAAAAATTTCACAATTCCCCCCCCCCAAAAAAATTTTGTCTGATTTCATGACATTCCAAGGTCATTCGGCTGGTTTTTACCACCCAACACACCTTTTTAAATGGCGTCAAATCTTTAAAAAACACATATTTAGTTGTACTGCACACACTGCATGTCCGATTGATGTTCTGTCTACTCGCACACATCACGAATTATAATAATATGATTTTCCTATGATTTCAAGTCATTTTGATTTTTTTTCCTATGGATCTAACTATTAAATGCATGTATTGGTGTTTGATGACACTAAACATGTGTTTTCCATCATCACAGTCAAAAAACCTATGATTGATGTATCATCTACTCAAACATTTCACAATTTATTCCACGGTTTTTGTCGTCTGATTTCATCATATTCTGAGGTCGTTTGGCTGGTTTTGATCACCCGACACACCTTTTTAAAGGGCCTCAAATCTTTAAAAACCATAAATTCAGTTGTATCATGCACACCGCACATCTGATTGATGTTTTGTCTCATCTTACATGTCAAAAATAATAATAATATGGTTTTACTATGATGTCAAGTCATTATAAGGTTGTTTTCTATGGATATGGTCATTAAACGCTTGTTTTTTGTGGTTTATAACACTAAAAGTGTGTTTTCCATCATCGCGGTCAAAAAACACCTCTGATTGACATACCGTCTTCTAAACCATTTCACAATTCACTCCACGGTTGTTTTCATCAAATTTTATGGAATTTTGATGACATTCTTCTGGTTTTAACCACCTAAAATACCTTTTTAAAGAGGATTAAATCTTTAAAAACCACATATTCAGTCATACCATGCACACCGGATGTTCGATTGATGTGTTTTCTACTTTTACTCATCATGAATAATAATTAGATATTTTTCATCTAATTTCATGAAATTTTGAGGTTTTTATATAGATATGACTATTAAATGCCTGTTTTGGTGTTTTATGACACTAAAAGTGTGTTTTCCATCATCATGAACAAACAACACCTCCAATTGGCATACCATACACTTGAAAGTTTTACATTTAACTTGTTGATTGTTTTTCTCTGATTTCATGGCATCCTGAGTTTGTTTGGATGGTTTTGACCACCAGACGCACCTTTTTAATGGGCGTCGAATATTTAAAAACCACATATTCAACCATACCATGCACAGCGCAATTCTGATTGATGTGTTGTCTCCTTTCACACATCAGGAATAATAATAAGATGGTTATTCTATTATTTCAATTCATTCCGATGTCGTTTTCTATAGATCTGACCATTAAACACATGTTTAGGTGTTTTATGACACTAAACATGTGTTTTCCATCATCATGGTCAAATGACACCTCTGATTGATGTACCATCTGATCAACCATTTCATAACTCACTATGTTGTTGTTTTTGTTGGATTTATTGGCATTATGAGTTCCTTTATCTAGTTTTAACCACCCCACACACCTTTTTAAAGGGAGTCAAATCTTTAAAAACCACATATTCAGTTGTACCGCGCACACTACACATCTGATTAACATTTCATCTACTCACACACATCATGAATAATAATAAGACATATTTAATATGATTTCAAGTCATTCTGATGTCATTTTCTATGTATCTGAGAGTTAAATGTACGTTTTGGTGTTTTATGAAACTAAAAGTACATTTTCCTTTATCACGGTCAAACAACACCTCTGATTGACGTACCGTCTGCATGATCATTTCATAATTCACTCCAAAATTGTTTTGATGTGATTTAATGGAATTTTGAAGTCGTTTGGTTAGTTTTGACCACCTGGCAAGCCTTTTTAAAGGGCGTTAAATCTTTAAAACCCACATATTGAGTCACACCATGCACATCACACATCCAATTGATGTTCTATCTCCTCAAAAACATCACAGATAATAATAAAACAATTTTCCTTTGATTTCAAGTCATCCTGAGGTTTTTTTCTATGGATATGACTGTTAAACATCTGTTTTTGTTTTTTATGACACTAAACGTTTGTTCCATTATTACAAAAAACGACACCTACGATTGACGTATTGTCTGCTTATCCATTTCACAATTCACTTTGTAGTTGTTTTTGTATGATTTCACAGAATTCTGAGATCGTTCGGTTGGTTTTGATCCCCACATTTTTTTAAAGGGCGTTAAACCTTTAAAAACTGAATTAGGGTCTTGAATGGATTTTGGATCCATGGGATGTTTTTATTTGGTTTTATAAGGGTGTGGAGTAGGTTTAGAGGTTAAATAAAGAGTATTACCTAGAATAACAATTCCATTTTCCACTATCTATAGGTCTTAAATGCTTAATCTCATTTTTCTTCATATCTATCTTGAGAAATAGTTTTTTTTAAGTGATAAATTAAATGGGACACTTTCTGAGAGACTCAAACTCATTTTCTTAAGAAACTCCATGCTTAATACCTTCAAAAGGTTTTTTGTGAGTAGATTTAATAGGTGTTGTGGACACTTTATTATTACTCAGATTTCAACATGAAAAATATAGATTCTAGAAAATATGATCTAATTCTATCATTATATTCCCAATATAACAGATTTAATTAGTATTGCATCTTCATTATCTCCATAAGATATCACAGATTTCAACCTTTATAGTCATATTTCAGTGATGACATTCCATAGATAAAAAATTATAAAATCAAGCTGGTAAGATCCATAAATTTCACAAATTTCATCTTTTATTTCAGAAAAGACAGATTCCTCATTGGGGTTTCATGGATAGTGCATATCCTTTATGTGAAAACAGATTCATAGTGCTCCTTTGACTGGTTGATCATTCAATCTTCCAAGTTCTTCCATTATTAAATAAGGCATGAAATAATTAAAAAAATCTTCCAAAATAGTCTAAACATCATTGAGACCTGTCTTAGGCACCTAGATCACTCACAATAAACTTGAAATCCACTATATCTTAATCATTACAGCACATCCACACATATTATAGAAAATATTTTTAGGTTCTGAAATTGATAATTTAAGTTAAAAAATGGTAAACTATTGTTTTTCAGACACTGTATTCATTTTATCTTTTCCTAAAGATCACCCCCAGATTTGGATTTAAAACTTACTCATACTTAATCTTCCAGAATATGTACACTGATTTTTATAATTTTAATTTTCATGAACAAATTTTAGTATATGTAAACAAATTTAAGAAAATATAATCTTGATTTATTCAAGGTGATATATTCATCGACACAACTCTACCACTGATTATATTCAATAAATTATCTTACTTAATTAGATGTGATTCAGTCAATAACTAAATTACTTTGAGTAATTACAGATCTTCTTGGAAACAACATTTCATCAAGAATTTATTGATTAACTATTATTAATAGAATCATCACTATATTTTATAAGTATGAAACCAAAAATCTAATCAAAAACTAGTTCCAAAAATAAATTGAAGTGTTATGTAATATATCATGATTAACAATAAAGTGAAATTTAAAATAATGAATTAAATCACAAGAATTAAAACAATAAAACACAAATAGGTGTAAATATAACTAAAGGATTTAGAATAATTATTAATTCCTAATTCATGTATGATATTAAAATGGTAATATAAATTACCTCATGCATGAGGTTCACCCTCATCTGGATCACCAATAAACTCATTGTGATTTCCACCAGCTATATCTGGAGCCTACAACATATATAAATATCATGTATCTTAAGTGTATCAAAAAAATTCAATATGAGTATGGTTTATTTTCTTTTTTAACTATGGAACCATTTGTGTACCATCAACAGGACACTGGTGAAATCTACTAGTGAAATCCATAAATCACTTAATCCCCTCATAATATTTAGTAGAAAACCTATCTAACATATCAATCTATCTCTTATCCATATCTATATTTAATTGTAATAAAATAATTGAAATATCATATTTAAATTCTAAAAAAACTAATATCATTAAAACTTACGAACCAATAAATCCATAGTCTGAGGAAAATTTTGGAGAAGAAATAAATACTCGATGATACCAAACCATTTGGTTAAGTTATAAAATATGACAAAATAATATATGAAAATGAAATTAAGAACAATAATGAACATTAGATTCAACATTATGAGTACCTCTTCGAATATAATAATGCAAAGATTTTAAATTATATTGATCAAATAATTTACACATATAGATTATAATTCAATATATTACACAAATTAACTTTTCATATGTGTGCATGCACCAACACACACATAAATTCTATAAATAGTTGATTCAAACAAGAATGAGAGTTCAAGAAATGTGCCAAAGGGGTGGACCAAATCACATAGAGAAGTAGTGGATGAAAACGAGGTGTGGAGTTAGAAGGATATGATTGGTCGGACGATGGGGATGACATCCATGGAGGTCAGACAGTGTGGAAATGGCATACCTAAAAGCATGGATAACCCTTGATCTTTAGTGGGGTGTGGGGTTATATGTATTAGAGAAGGAGACTATAGAGTTGGAGGGAGGGGATGAGGGTGGTGGTGGGGATGAATGATCATGATAATCCATGTGGGGAGTGGGTGGAGATCTTTGCGGTGACATAGTAAATATATACACCAATCAAGTCAGTATGATTTTGTAAATTTTAATTTTATCATTTGGTCAAATTACTAATTTGGGAGTGTTTTTTACAATGGACCCACTAATTATTACTCCCCTTGTTTACTTTAATTAATTAATTCCATATTTATTTATTTTTCATAAATAATTTCTATTAAAATTTAAAACAATACACTATCTTGTAAAATGTTATGGATATGAATAAGACGCACTGCATAATGAAATAGGTAAGGCCAAAAAAATAACTAAAATTATTTACTAGAGAAATATTCATTTGCTTATCTTCGAGAATTAGTTGAGTGAATGGAAATGTAGACAATCACTGTCCAAAAATTCATCAGAACACCCTCAATTACTAAAGTTAAGAAGTGTGACATTACTGGGAAGGATCAATAGGGCATGGAAGCAGCTGCTCATAGGGCCTATGGTTGTGTGAATATGAAACAATATTCAAGAATTCAGGTCAGAGGTGTCTCATCACATATTTTTTATTCATGAATTATATGTATTGGTTCCTATAGGGAATGGGGTATGGGATGTGGTAATGTATTACTAGGAACCAACTCACCCTCTTCATGTTGGATCCATGATTCAATAACTCTGTTTTGATAAGAATAATGATCTTTATTTAACTTTAGTTTATATCAAGTTTTTTTTATTTAAATTTTAAATATTTTGATGGACTTTGAAATTTTTATGTTTAAATATTTAAGAAAATGTTATTTCTAACAAAATTTGTGTTAATCCCCAAGGTATCATCACATGAATTTTTTTTTCTATCTCACAAAACTCTATTTTTTGTTATTCATGGGTTGGATTTGGATTTTTGTTTCTATATTTTTTATGACCATTATTAAATTCAAATATCCTAGTTTTTTTAATCTTACTTATGTGTTAATGAAGACAGTTCATTTAAATATCTACAATTGAAATAAGAGAGTTCAATTAAATCTCTACAGATTTTAGTTTGTTTGGGAATTAATGCAGATAATGAAAAATCACTGCATAATGGCAGCGTTAAGGTTTCATTACATTGAGTACTAAACTAAGGTAGTGTTAAAACGATTCACCATGAATTGCTTTGGTTTTATTGTTTTTTCATTTCATCTATGGTAGAATCATGGAGTTAATGGAACAATGTGATCTAACATAAATAGAGGAAGAGTGATAATTATACTAGGAAGAAAATGCAGACTATGAACACAAGATAATGCTTTCTTATTTATTATGATGAAAAAAAATTACTATGTTAACACACCATTGAGAATCAATGAGATAATCCATTTTCTAGAGAATTCAATATTGACATTAACATAATGAAAAACATTGAAGCACTAATACACTACCTCTATCTGACATGAACAATGATATAATGTGAATACTTACTACAAATCAACAAAGAAAAAACTAAAGGGGTTATATATATTATAATATATATAAGAATTGATATTATCTAATAATTTATTGAGTTTTTTTCATAAAATTGAATCAAGAACTTTATGCATTATTTACCGGATACATGGAACTAAAACTAATTAATTAATAAATTGGATAAATGTTTCCAAACTCACCTGGAGTGGCCGTGAGTAAAGGGGGGATACAAGTTTGGGGATCCATGATGAGGGATCGATTCAAATGAGGGGCCTTGACACCAAGTCTTGACAACACGGGCAGGAGGGCTCGACGGTGGAGCTTGATAGGTGAGGTAGGGCTCGACAAAGGCGAGAGAGCTCAATATTGAAGCTTGATAGGGGCGAGAGGGATCGACGGAGGTGGGAGAGATTGACGGCAGGGTGTGACGAGGTCATAAGGGTTTGACAGTGGCGGGATAGAGGATGGGGGAGCATGGTTGGGGGAGCAAGGTCACAGGGATGCGGGGTCATGTGTGGGAGGGTGAATGAAAGAGAGGGAGAGGAAGTGGGAAGGATTTTAGCAGGGGAGTGAAAAATTTAGCGACCACCGGATGAAGGTCGCATGAATCTACCCTCCATGAATTCTCAGTTTTCTACTAGTGCTTGGTCAACCCATGCCCTACCTCCTCCATTTTCCACTCACTATTGTCTCTCCAATCCCACTAGCCAAAGTCACAGCTTCAGTAGAGATCCAATCAAGCTTCTGCTAGACTATTGTGGGGTCTGCCCAACCCAGATAGGGTCAGGGGTGGATCTACCCAACTCGAAATGGGTCAGGGCATGTTTTCCTAACCCGGTACAGCTTTTCATGGGGTCTTCCCAGTCCTAAACAAGCCTTAATTGGGTCGTATTGACCCGTATTGGACCTATGCAGGGTTTCAAGGCCCAGGTAATTTTAATTTAATCAAAAAATAATTTTATTTATTTTTTGTTAAAAAATAATAATAATTTTAATATTATGAATAATTAATTTAATTTTGGAATATAAAATTAAATTAATAATTTAACTAGATTAAATTAAATTATTTGGATTTAAATAATTTATTTAATTTATTTAAACACCCTCTTACTTAAATTTATTGAATTTTAAATTTTATCACACTTTACTTTTACCCATTGACTGGTCTTGAGATGTGACCATCATTGCATGTCTGATTTATTTAATTATTTATTACTTGCATGTGATTTTTATAATAAGTTGTTAGTTTTATTAATGGTCTGTGTGTAATTATTTTTTATTAAATATATATAATAGTATGGGATCCATCATTATCTGTATGTACATTGTACTTCCTAAGACTCTCTCACCTGCTTGTGAGTATTCATGTACTATTGACGATGATGTTATAAGTCATACACCAAGTCAAGGTAAACCCCAGATGATAACTGGACACACTAGACTGAGGAGGAGCTGTATCATGATTCAAGACCCGACTCAAGTATAATTTCCCTAGGTAAGGTTTAATCTATTAAGTTTAAATGAATCAACCAATATTAGATACTCAAGATCAATCGGGTAATTATTTATTTTATATATTGTTTATTATTATTTTCATTTTCAAGATAGTGGGAAACATATAAAATAATAAATATTAAAATGTATAAATACGTGATGTATATTTTTCTATTAAGTCTTAGTTGTGAGTGTGACAACATAGTATGAACATATTAATAGAAATGGATTACATTTGTTGAGAAATATTAAAAATCCCTCAAAGAAATATTAAGTCACAAATGCCTTAAATCATTTGAATTTGAAAAAAACATGGTGTATAGGATGCTCATCATCCATAGTTAAGGGTCAATCCTAATACTGGAGTGTTCTTATAATAGTGATGGGTTGATTAACTAATAATGGTAGCAAATAAGTAGTCATAGCTATCTTGCTACATATTTAGAGGTAATAATTGAGTAAATCAAGTTTGGATTTTAGAAGTTGGGACTTCACCAAAAAGATCAAGGATCTGCGAGTTAATGTGGTTGGCTAGTCAAAAACCTCCCTTGAACTCTTTGAGTAGTTGTAATGACCCCAACCATAGTATCCTGGAGATAGTGCCTTAATTTATTACATTGGCATAAGATACAAGAAATCACATCCTAAAGGACCGAATAGTTTAGTAGTCTTGGTAAACTAGATATATAGATGAAACCCATTTTACATTAGAAAAATAAAATAAAACATAACAAAATTAATTAATTTTCATTCTGGAACATATTCAAGATATCTTCTTCATAATATTGTGAAAGAAAAAAAATAAGGTTGAGCTCAAATTCTCAGTAAGGTTTAAGTACAACTGAAGATAAACTAAATAAATATTCATAATAAATATGGAAAGGTAAATAATTGATCACACATACCATTTAATAAATAAACTTATAATGGGATGCAACCATAGATTTTTTTCATAGTGAAAATACTTTGGATAATAATAAATAATTATAAATGCATAAAATTCTTAATTATTAGATATTATGTATCTAGAACATGAACCATTATATCATCAAGACCTTTCAAAAGATTATTTAAATTTGTGGGTAGAAACCTTTCTGATTCTACTTGGAAATAAAAAAATGGTTTGTTGCCAAATTATTTCATCTCATGAGACTATCGATGCATCAATGGGATTTTCTATATATAGTCCCCATCTATTCTTACATGTACAAGAATTCATCATATATGAAAATGATAGATTTAATTCATCAATCAATAATCCTTTTCAAAAAAATCTATATTGAGAAAACGATATGGATTTGACATTATTTCCCTAGTTAACCAAATACATTCAAAGTAATCCTCGTAAGTAAAAAAAAGAATATGGCTTAGGCAATAGTCGTATCCATGATACAACAAATATGGATATCCAATGATCACAAAATATGGTATCATAAAAGATAAAACTAAATTAATTAAAATTTTAGATAAATTATTTTGACATAGATGAAAATATTTTAAATGATATCATTGAAAAAATCTTGAGGAAAATAATCTTTAAACATTCCAAAGTGTCTAATACCACTTTAAAACATTTAAATCATAAGATCAATAAAGGGATAATATTAAATGAAATTTATAATAGCATGAGAATAAGGAGATTAATTATAAAACATGTAAAAGGAGAAATATATACACCTCATAAAAGAATATAGGTGTATAACATAACAAATGGCTCAAAGAACAAAAATTGTGACTAAAATTAATTACCACTTTGGTAAATTTGAAACTGTAAACCCAATTAAAGAGAATAATCAAATGGATATGTAAATAGATGTAAATTTAAGGATAAGAAACTTAAAATAAATACATGGTCATTATTTACACCACACAACAACAATAAGTGGTGAATAAGGCATATATCTCACAGAAGTAAAAGTGAGATGAGAAACCCTTACCCCATGCTTCCCTTTAGTGTTTTATACTTTAACCTCATGTATAATGGTTTAAATAATGTTAATTTCTCATTAAAGAACCATATTAATATTTATAATACCTTATTTGGTGATTTTATAACATCTTATGACTCATTTATTAATAATATTTCATTATTTTTATGGTTTTAAGCGTGTTTGTTTCATGGTTTTGTGATCGGTTCATTTGTGTAAAATTATAGATGTTATTATAAAATGGTATTACAAATCCAAAAGTGGAACTAACTACTAAATAATTATAAATTCTCCCATATATAATTTTTTCCTTGTATGAGGATGATTTATTTGATAAAATGTTAATGATAAATGTTTAGTTTTTTTGGCAGTTTATTCTGAATGCCACAAACTAGTTTCATTTTATTTACTATTATGATTATATATTAGTTCCAAAAAATTAAATAGGTTATTATATGCCTATTAAAATTTTATTTAACCATAATGATAGTTTTATGACTAGTAGTGAAGGATTTAATAGAAAACAAACAAAAACATTATTCACGAAGGTGATTAACCGACATAACTTAGACAATAGTTTTGTTTCTTTGAATAAGATGGAATGAGAAATGAAATGGTTATCAAATATTAAATTATCAAAATAAAACTCTAGTATATACATTATTATTTATTTATCATTTATTTATGGATAAATTAGATGAGGTTAAAGTGTAAGAAGAAAAGAAAATAAGAGAGGTGTTTTGAGAAAATTACCTATTGAATATCACCTCCTCAGAGGACCCCTTGAGGAGCTTGGATTTAGCCTTTTGGTGAGAATCATAGAACTTTTACATAAATAGACTAGGGTGGAGAGTTTTTTTTAGATATTTTATGATATTAAAGTATTTTTTAGTTAAAATGGGGTGGTGAGGGGTGGTATTTATACTTGTGGAGTGGTGGGTTTTAGTGATTAAATAGTGATTATTTTATGTTTAAAGCCAACCACATTGAGGCGGCATTAATTTCCACAAATTTTGATGATAATTAATGTTTTAAAGGATTTTTATGGTCTATAATTACCTCATAAAACCCATTAAATGTTTTAGTTTTTAGGTATTGTAAGCCTTTACCTTTTAGCTTTAACTTGTTTCATTATTTTACCTATACAGTGGTAAATAATTTTTTTACCATGGTAAATTTTTTATGCCTAAAAATTAAAATGACCTTAAAACCTAATTTGAAAATTAATATTCAAGATATGGAATCCATTTTACCAAATTAAATTCACATAATTAGTAAAATTATATTTAAAATTAATCTCACAAACGCAATGGGAAAGTAGGTTTTTAAAGTGAAAAAGTGAAAATGTTTGAAATGTTTTTGTATCCAATTTCAAAGTAAAATTGATTCCAATGACATACATTGAATTTATTGATGTATAATTGAAATAATTATAATTTAAAACCAATTTAAAATATAATTTAACATTATAAATTATTTATATTAAAAGCCAATTTTCAATTAAAATTCAATATTTTTCAATATTCATCAAAAAATGAAAGTTCTCCAAAAAATACCAAAATTTTACCCCAAGATAATTTTGATATTACTCTTTATAAAATGAGGTTTATTTTCAAAAATAAAATTTATAATAGTTTCAAATTTTATTTTTTAAATAGGTGAGCCATTAAAAGGTGTCAAAATTGCCTTTTAGAAAAATATAGCTTTTATGCATAAAATTGGATTTATTATTATCTTAATACTATAAAACTTATTGGATGAATTTAAAAACATTTTATTGAATATAAAAACTAAAAATTTCATTAAAATATTTTACCAATAGTGTTTAATTTAATCTATTGAGATAAAATTCTATTATGGGTATAAAAATAGTTTTTTATAAAAACACATCATCAATGTTCAATTGGTTTTTATTTTCATTAATAATTAATTGGTAACCAATGAATTAATTTTATAAACATGTGTAAACTATATTTTTTTAAATTTAGTTAATTTTATCCATTCCCTCTATTCCAACGACAAGGTGATTCCAATCATAATTAAATAATAATGTTTAGTTGTTTCCTTAAACTCAATGGTTTGTTCAACGTAAGCTATCGAAGAGATTGAACTTAAAAATAAACATATCATAAAATCGTGGGGTGTTACATTATCCCCTCATTCAATAAATTTTTTCCTCAAAATTTTAAATTTCACTTCTAAAATCAAAGGTTTATAATTTAAAATTTCTTTGTAAGAAACCCACATCATAAATAGGGTTAATAAAAAATTCCCTTAATAATAGGGAAAGGTAAATGAGAAGGTCACCAAAAAATTAAGATTTTGAAAAGGATAAAATTAGTGTGAAGTGAAAACCAGGACATGGAAGATAAATAAAAGTATCAAGTTCTGATGGAGAGTGATAGATAACATGGTCATCAAAAATTCTATCATTACAAAACTGTATATCTATGATGGGTTAAAGAGGCCATTGATTTATTGGTAAGAAAATTAAATGAATAATATATTTATTTTAAAATAATTTTCCTAGATATTAGGAATTATGTTACTACTTTGGGAAAGAACATAAGGAAATATAATTACTTGGGAATTGGAGTTTCATCTTTTAATCAATTTCCACCACAAACTCATCTTTTTCTCCAAATGATGAGTATGATGATTTTTTATGCCTGATTCACTAGAATCAACTTCTATGGATCATAAAATCCGCAAAATAAAAATAATTTATTCCTCTAGTATTTAGGTATTAACCAAAACCAAAATGGTTATAATATGGTAAGATAATTCTCAAAAAGAAAAAACCTTCATATGAAGAAAGATACTTTAATCTCCCAAAATTCAACAGCAATACCCAAAATTCAACTTAGACCATTCAATAAATTAGTATCCTTAAATTTCTAAAAATATCTTCCATCTAAATATTGAAACCAAAAAATAAAAAAGATTTGATCACATATTCTTCCAAGATAAATTTAATATTTATCTTCAAAAATGTGCATACCCTAAACATATAATCTCCAAGATACTCAAACTATTTCCATAAATAACTTGAATCGCCATAAATCTATAATAAAATCATATATTCCTAAAAAAGAAAATTAAACCTTTATTCCTAAAATAAAATTCCATAATATTATATTTAACTTAATAATATAGGGTCCCCTAAATGAACTTATCCTTTATCCATCAAATCATTTAACTGAAAATAAAATTTCATATTTACTGGGACTTCACATGAGTCAATGGTAAGAACTACACCCTTGTCTCCCTTCGGTTTTGGGTTCAATACCCACATCCTTTCCAAATGTAATAGGTTATCACCCAACCTAAAGGTTTACCTTTTTCTAAAACTATATTAACATAATCTATACATAATTTCCAAAAAAATGTGATAATTTTTTTAAAAAATAACCTTAATATATTCAACATTAATGAAATGTTTTAACCTCAATGTTTATCTAATACATTTCATTTTTTATTCCCAAAATATAATAACCCATAATTACCATAAAATCAAAGATCATATAAACCCTAAAGTTTATCCTTACCTTTAAACTTATGTCCAAAACCTATAAAGGAGTTATTTCCTAATTAACTTTTTCACACATTCTAAACCAATGGGTTGTGTTTCCACAAATGTCTCCCAAAATATCCTTAATCTTGATTAAATCCCGTAACATAAAATCTCAAAAGGGTGTTTAATAATTTAAACATATGATTAAACTTAAACTTATAAACCCATGATGGTATCTATAACTCTTAAGTTAATGAAAACATATATTCTTCCAAAATCAACACAATTCCCTAGACATTTCATGATTCTTCTAACAATAATACCATTGGTGAAATATTTCTTCAACACATTTTCTATCATATTCAATTTTAAACTAGTTCCTTCTAGTTTAATATATTTAATAAAACCAAAATGCAAAGTGTAAACATCAAACTACAAGAATCATAGAGGTCTATTGAATAATAATGAAATATTAGTCAAAGGATGTATAAATCATGACACCTTCTTCTCAATCTATGAGTCCATAGGTTTAACCTAGGTTGTCCATGGTCATTACCAAATCTATAGGATTTTATCCTATAATCAGACTTATCCTCAAAATTAAGCCATAGGTTTATGTTCCTTAGTTTATATTTTCCTAAATCTAGTTCCCAAGGTTTCTAATAAACTTTCTCTAATACCAACTATAATGGCCTCTACTCTAGTAGCCCGAAGTCGGTTCCTTACTTTATTACATTGGAATAAGATACAAAAATTCACATCCTAAAGGACTGAATAGTTTAGTAGTCTTAGTAAAATAGATACATACATGAAACTCATTTTATATTAATAATAGAAAATAAAACATAATAAAGGAAAGTAATTTTCATTCTTGAACTTATTCAATATATCTTCTTCATAACTTGAGGAAAGGAAACAAAATAAGGGTGATCTCAAATGATCAGTAAGGGTTAAGAATTGAAAAATCTAACCTAAATCAATAATCATAATAAATAAGGAAAGTTAAATAACTGATCACACATTCTATTTAATCAATAAACTGAGAATAAGATCCATCCATAGATTTCATCATAGTGAAAATACTCTATATAAAAATATTTGAATTATGAATGTAGGAAATTCTTACTTATTAGATGTCATGTATCTGAAACATGAACCACTATACCATCAAGACCTTTAAAAATATGGTTTAAGTATGTGGGTATAAACATGTCTGATTATGCTTGGAAACAAATACAAAGGGTTTGTCACCAACTGATTTTGTCTCATGAGACTATTGATGCATCAAAGGGATTTTATATATACGGTCCCCACCCATTCTTCCATGTCCAAGAATTACTCATATATCAAAATTATTGATTTAATTCATGAATCAATAATCCTTATCAACAAAAATTCATATTGAGTAAAAGATGTGAATTTTATATTATTTCCCCCATTAACCAAATAACTTTCAAAGTAATCACTATAAGTAAAAATGGAATACAGCTTAGGAAATAATCATATCCATGATACAATAAATATGGATATCCAATGATCACAATGGATGGTATCATAAGAGAAAAAACTCAATGAAGTTAAATATTCAATAGAGGATGTTGACATAGATGAAAATACTTTAAATTAGATCATTGAAAAATTCTAGAGTAAAATAATCTTTAAACATTCCAAAGTGTCTCATACCACTTTGAAACATTTGAATCAAAAGAACCATGAAGGGATAAGATTAAATGAAACTTAGAATATCATGAGAATAAAGAGATTCATGATATAACATGTTAAAGGATCAGTATATACACTGCATAAAATAATATAGGTGTATAACATAATAAATGTTTAAAAGAAGGAAACTTGTGACAAAAATACATTACAAATTTGGTAACTTTGAAACCGTAGACCTCGTGAAAGAGAGATAATAAAATGGATATTTAAATCTCTATAAATTTAAGGATAATAAATATAAAATATATTCACGGGAATTATATATATCACACAACAAAAATAAGCGGTGAATAAGGCATATATCTCACAGAAGTAAAAAAATGAGATGAGAAACCCTTACCTCACACTTCCCTTTAGTGGTGCATACTTTAACCTCCTATTTAATGGTTTAAATAATGTTATTAACTCATTAAAAACCCATATTAAAATTTATAATACCATATTTGGCGATTTTATAACATATTATAACCCATTTATTAATAATATTTCATTATTTTCATGGTTTCGGGTGTGTTCATTTCATAGTTTCATGATCGGTTCATTTGTGTAAAATTATAGATTTTCTTATAAAATGGAATTAAAACTCCAAAATTGGAATGAAATATTATTAATTTTATTCCATAATTGTAAATGGTACCATATATTATTTTTATTTCTTGTATGAGGATGATTCATTTGATAAAATACTAATGATAAATTTTTAGTTTATTTTGGTGGTTTATTTCGAACGCCATAAACTATTTTCATTTTATTTACTATTATGGGTATATATTAGTTAAAAAACATGAAATAGGTTATTATATATTTCTATTAAAATTTTATTTAACCATAATAATAGTTTTATGACAATATATGAAGGCGGTAATGGAAAACAAACAAAAACATTATTCACGAAGGTGATTAACCGACATAACTTAGACAATATAGTTTCATTTCTTTGAATAAGAGGAGATGAGAAGTGAAATGGTTATGAGATATTACATTATCAAAATAACACCCCATTATAAACATGATTATATAGTTATCATGAATTTATGGATAAAGGATATTAGTAGAAAGTATAAGAAGAAAATAAAATAAGAGATGTGTTTTGAGAAAATTACCTCTTGAATACCACCTCCTGGGAGGACCCCTTGAAAACCATGGATTTAGTATTTTGGTGATACCAGAAACACATTTACATGGGAATAGTGGTTTGGAGAGGCTTATTCATATATTTTAGTAGATTAAATGCTTGTGAGCCGAAATGGGGTGGTAAGTTGTGGTATTTATACTTGAGGAGAGATGAGTTTAAATGATTAAATAATGATTATTTTATGTTTAAAGCCAACCACATTGAGGTGGAATTAATTTACATGAATTAAGATGATAATTAAGGTTTTAAAATATTTTTAGGGTCTATAAATACCAAAAAATTATTAAATGTTATAATTTTTAGGTATTTAAAGCTTTTACCTTTTAACTTTAAACCATTTCATTATTTTACCTGTATCGTGATAAATATTTTTGTTTACCACAATAACATTTTTATGCCTAAAAATGAAAATGACATTTAAACATAATTTGGACCTTATTATTTCAAATATGGAATCCATTTCATCAAATTCAATTCACAGAATTGGTAAAATGATATTTAAAATTAATCTCGCAGACGAAACAGGAAAGCAGGTTTTTAAAGTGAAAATGTTCAAAAGTTGAAATGTTTTTATAACAAATTTCATTGCAAAATTGATTATAATGACCTAAATTAGATTTATGGATGTGTAATTTAACTAATTATAATTTAAAACTAATTTATAATATAATTTAACATGATAAATTATTTATATAAAAAATCAATTTTCAATTAAAATTCAATACTTTTCACTGTTCATCAAAAAATGAAACTTCTCTGAAAAATACTAAAAATATTACCATAAGATAATTTTTATATTTATATTCAATAAATGAAGTTTTTTTTATAAAATAAAATTTATAATAGTGTCAAATTTTAGTTTTAAAATAGGTTCACCATTAAATGATGGAAAAATTATCTTTTAGAAAAATATAGGTTATTATGCTTAAAATTGGATTTATTCTTATCTTAAGCCTATAGAACTTATTGGATAAATTTAAAAACATTTTATTGAATATATAAAATATAAATTTCATTAATATTTTTTATCAATAGTGGTTAATTTAATATATTAATATAAAATTCCATTGTGGTCTGTAGGGTCCTGAAAAATCCGTAAAGGAGAACGATGATCCCCTTTAACTCAAGGGAGGTTCTGCCCAATTTCCTCTCAAAAGGGATGGGAAAATGTGGATGATACTCGAGGATGGAGAAGGAGGAACCGATCTGCGGGCCGGTCTAATGTTAACAACGCATGGCCAGTTGTGCAAAGCGTCCCTCCTCTGCGGACCCTTGTCGTTCGCGGAATGGAGGCGGAGACCCTGCGCAGGCGCGAAGCAGGGCGGGCGCCAATCCGGTTCACCGACATAAACCGACCCAGCTGCGAGTCGTGTCAGCTGGCCTAAACTGCCTCCTTTGTCATTTTCAAAATGGAGGCGGAAACCTCCACGACCGCGAAGCACTCCCCTCGTTTGGTTCACGGGGAGGGGGAGAAGCGCTCAATACCCACCACGAATTATGGATTGACCAAGTTAGTCGTAAACCAGGTATTCGGTCATGGGCCTCCGCAAAATGTGTTGCGTGACCGTAGATATATCTCTTTCCCCACTCTATAAAAGGAGACCGAGGGGAGGAAGGAGAAGAGGATTTTGGGGATTCGGAAGGAGGACGGAAAGGAGATCGATCAGATTCGGGTGGAAGGATTTTGAAGGAAGGCTTAGGACTTCAAAAGTTCCAGTTCGCAAACCAGAGCAGGTATGAACCTGGGAACGAACTAATAAAGAACTGAAAACGCATAATAATTTGGTGAACCGCGAACTCAAAATAACATAAAAAGAGAAGATTGTGAACCATAGCCCCTCCGCGGATGCACTCCCCATAGACCAGGGAGTTTATGCCTCTTTTTTGATCTGTCACGCCATGTATCACCCTCCTACATGGGCGAAGCCCCGACCGACGAGCCTCCAGCTGGTTCCTCCCTTGGTCGTCGCTGCCTACATGGAACCCTCTGCGGACCACCCTGATTCGCAGATCGAACTCGAAGCTGCGAACCACCTTGGTTCATGGGATGCCAATCATTCTTTGGACCCTCCTGGTTCACGGACGGCCAGTCAGTCCGTGGAACCTCCTGGTTCGCGGACGGCCTCTCAGTCCGCGGACCCTCCTGGTTCGCGGACAGCCTCTCTATCTTTGGACCACCCTAGTTTACGGATGGACCCTCCATCCACATAGCACTTCCCTACGTGAAGGGCACCAAAATCTTCAGAGTTCCCATTCCCCAAACAATATAAGATCCTCCTAATTCGGCCTGATTCCCCGTGAGTCCCTCATTGTCCTACTCATCGGCCCCGAGCTGAGGCCTCCACCAAAGCCATCAGATTCATGTGGTGTAACCCTCAGGTGCACCAGCGCACCATTTGATTTCACATAACCATGGTAAATAGGGTAAAAGGGGTTTCCCCGACCCTTGAGCAGATTACCGAAGAATGCCTGGGTTCACATTCCCAGGGTAATGCAGGGTCTGAGCCCGAGAACCCCCTTCCTACCTCTACTCACTAGGATAGGGGGCTGCACACTTTGGCGGTCAGGAACTTATCCCCTTCTCAGAGAGGGGGCGGCATACCCATCAGAAGTTAGTCTTACCCATGCACCTCGGTACTTCCCTGGGTACTTCCTTGGGGAACAGAAGAGGTGACGGGCACAGGAGCACCCCTTTCCCTCTCCCGCTGTTCTTTGTCTCCATGGGCGTCCATCCCGGAGTAAGCCCCGACTTTATGGTCTGCCCTATGTGTAAGCCCCACTCCACTTCTCACAGATGCACCTTTTGCGACATGATCCTATGGTCCCTGCTGCCTCTTGTTTCTCACACCGAGCATGACTCACGTGGACTTAGAGTAAGCATCGACCATGACATCCTTTCATGGACCTCCTCAGAGTGTAATCCCCAATCCATCGCTCTGGGCCTCCTTAGAGTGTAAGCCCTAATCTATCACTATGGGCCTCCTCATAGTATAAGCCCCAAGCCTATTCGAACTACGTGGACTTTGATCCCTGTCCCCTAGGCAGGGTACGTAGGAAGTCTCCCTGAGGTTCAAGCCCGATCACAATCGGACCCCCGGGTCCACCTTCACATCGGTTCTCCGACACCATAATTCAAACTACGTAGACTTTGATCCCTGTCTCCTAGGAAGGGTACGTAGGAAGCCTTCCTGAGGTTCAATCCCAACAACCGGTTGATCCGACTATCTTCACATCGGTTCACCGAGCTGCTCCCAGCACCGTCTCAGTGAGTCCAGACTCCTCGGGGTCATTAATCCAATGAGGGGTGGTAAACCTCAGGCATAAATGATTCTTAACCCCTGCGTTCAGCTGACCATTTCCAATAAAGGGTTAAATCGGTGGATACTATGTTTGTGTATAAACCAAAGATTCATGAACATATGAATACGTCTTAAATCTATAAGAGAGTCCTGGAACAGGAAATAATTCCCTCCAAAAGGGTGAAATGAGCCCGACTTCCCATCCTCTCGACCAATGTGAGTTCTTAAGCATCACTGGTCAGACCATCCGTCGAACGCCTACCTTTGGAAAGAAGGTCCATCCATCATCAGATACGGAGCCATTGGGCATTTCGAGGCCAGAAACTATGAAACAAAAATGGTGAACCCGACGTGAATCTTTAACCAAGCATGACAGATTTAACTTAATCCCACCTTGTGCCCCCTTTTACTCTCAAGGAGGGCCAAGCAAGGTCGTTAATTGTTCATGGGATCATGAGATGATACTTTGACGGGTTTGCTGCTTGTATTTGCTAAAATGTTTTACAGGTACTACCTTCAGAACTCCCTTCAATCCAATGGCATCTCGAAAGAACTCACAAGCGCATGCTTCCAACTACGCAACGACCGGACATCCTTACCTATAGAGGACCATGTCACCCACCCGGTGTCTTCAATGCTGGGTCTTAGACGTGCTGATCTGAGAGTACCACGTGGATGGTACTCTCCCAACGGTGGAGGCGGCCATGCATGCCCTTCAATCCTCCATAACTCACTGGTCGCCAGCTCAGCAGCGGCCACAAAGGCAGATCCAGACAGCCCCTATTGTTGTCTCTAACTGTTTCGGGAGTCTATCCTCGGAACGGGACAATGCATACCTCCCTTATCTTAGGGAGGTGGATGAGGTCGACATTGAGGACTTCATCCCCACCGAACGGGGGTTCCGCTCCAAGGCGCCCACCAGCAGACGTCATTGCGTTCATGCCACGATTCAATATCCTCATGCCGAGGAGGATGTCTCCCTGAGGATTCAGGCCCATGCTCCCCGAGCTCCGGCCCCTCGGACCGCCCGACGAGGGCGGCAGACGTACAATCAGGGATCGGTCGTCACCCAGGTCCCTGAGGAGGAGCTCTGCTGCCCAGCCATGGAGACGTACCACGAATAGGCACCTACACCTATTCACTCCTCCTGAGCCCTCCATCCAGACATGGCAGCATCATGCAAGACGACGCGTATCCCCTCCGTACTCCATCAAGCTCATCGCTCACCCAGGACGGCACTTACTAGGAAGGCACCTCTCCCTGCCCAGGGTCATGAAGCCCACCAGCTTAATGTGGTGGCGACTTGGCGCCTGCAGGACCAGCTCCTAGTAGGTGCTTCTGACGCCTGACATCCTGATATGGTGGCGATCAACAAATCCCGCCACCCAGATGTGGCGGAAAATCATAGGCGGTCATGTCTCCCCGCCAACAAAGGCCACCAACTCGATATGGTGGGAAACCAATATATGCAGGGCCAGCTCCCTGCAGATTCAAGTAAAGTATGCCATCCTAATGTGGTAGAAAATGGATAGATAAACCAGCGTATCCCAATACTGGGGAAGATTCGTTCACCTACCCCGACACAGGAGAATTGTCAGTACCCATTGACCATCGGAGGACTGGAGCAGGATATTCCTACTCTGATACCAGAATGGGACTTCATACCTATTCCAGCCAAAGATGTCTCTCTATATATTCTAGAAATGATGGAGGAGCAGGTATCGATCCTAGATCATATCCTGCAGACTTTCCAAAATGTAATTGCATCAGCGGCAACAGCAAGGACTCGGGCCCGTGAGCCCGTCTCCCCAATTGAGGTGACTCATTTGAGAGATGAGATGGCCTCCTCGGAGTAGATCTGCATCCCTGCTTCAGCCTAGGAGGGTCATCGGCCATATTATGTGATGCAAGGGAAACCGGATCGAGCAGCTTCACTTGTTCCAACTGGGGGACACCCATCCATCACGGTGGATGCTCCAGAGCAGGAATATATCCCTGATAAAAGTCAATATGTTCATCAGTGTATCCTGGAATCATCACGGGACCCAATTAGATAGGGACCCAAAGGTGAAGGTCATTGTTAACAGTAAACGGTCCTCGTTTCCCACAAAAGAGTGCCCCGAACGCACCAAAGGCAGCCAGAAAATAAAGAGGGAGTTCATGACTCTGCTCTACTGGAAGTTGGGGTTCCCAACGCCGCTAAGCACACATCACAGGCTCAGAACCCTGCCCACCCATTACCATATTATGGGAGTGGCAGTAGTAGTTGCGAAGGTCCTCCCCGCAACGTTGCTACCAACAGCTCTGAAGGTCCTCCCCAGAGCACCCGTGGGGGCCTCCCCACGGGCATATAATGATCGATCACGAGAGCTCCTCTTTTGATGCGAGTCATGAAAACCCTCCATGTGGCTAGAAGATCGAGCAGCAAGAAGGTCCTCCACTTGTTGCGGTCCACCCTGAAGGTCCTCCTCGGGGTATACTCTGCAAACACTCTCCATGTAGTGGGACCATAGATTATGATAGTAGTCCTCTCTATCATAGTCGCAACTACGGAGGCCCTCCCCGCAGTGACGTCTCATCATAACAAGAAGGCACTCCCCTTGTCATGGCTTTCCCTGAAGTTCCTCCCCAGGGGTTACGCCGCAACAACACTCCGCGCAGCCGGGCATCAGATCACGGTGATAGTCCTCGCCACCCTGATAATGGAGGTCCTCCTCGTAGAGACATCAAGAAACGAGAAGGCCCTCCCCTCATTACAGTACATTCTGGAGGCCCTCCCCAGGATGTATCCTGCGGATATTCTCCCTGCGGCAGTAGTAATGGTAGTCCTCTCCATTTCCACAGTTGTGATGGTAGTCCTCACCACCACAGCCGCCATTGTAAAGGTCCTCCTCGCATTGGCCCTAAGAAACAAGAAGGTCCTCCCCTTGTCACGGTGTGTCCTGAAGGTTCTCCCCAGGATGCACGTCGAGCTTCAAGCCATGATGGACATCCTCACCATGATGGAAGTTGTTGCGAAGGTCCTCCCCATAATGACGCTACGCAGCCAGAAGGTCCTCCCCTTACTGCGACACGCCTTGGAGGTCCTCCCCAGGGTGTGCACTGCAAAATTCCTCTATGCAGTGAAGCATCAAGCAGTAATGGTATTCCTCGCCATTACGACCGCCATTACGGAGGTCCTCCCTGCAATGACATATCATATCGACAGGAAGGTCCTCCTCTTGCCGAATCAAGCACCGAAAATCCCCCGTATGCCAAGGCACTCAGAAGGATGGGATCAAGCATTTTAGATTACTAGTTATTCATCGATGACATCCTTCTACAATCAGGAGATGGTCCAGAGCCACGTTCATCCTCTGAACCACCTCGGAATTTCCCACATAATGATTCAGCACCTACCGGTCCCACTACCTCCAACCACATTGGTAGCGAGCATCTCAGTTGGGCCGACCAGGTAGAGGATTCACTAGCGGAGGAATATGCCGATATGCTGCACCTGAGGAAAAGACTGTCCAGGGATGATATACCAGTTATGTTTTGTCCTACAACCACCTCTCAGTTCGACATACCCAAAGAATTGTCAGAAGAATGCATGCACGGCATCTGTCATAATATATGGACAACCCTCCACTAACTGAAATCAAGATTCCTGCCCTACGACGGGTATGTAGACCACGTCAAGACAATAGGAGACCTCTTGCATCACATCGACCTGGAAGCTCTTCCTTCAGCATGACAACAGCGACCCGAGAGGCGTAAAAGAAACATGGAGATAGCCTGACTCCGTGCGCTGCACCAACTACGCTGCCTCGTCAGTGATGCTCCGATGGGATTCCATATCAGGGGATGGGGAGAACTCAGAGCTCTACATTTCACTCCACTCCCCATCCAGAAGAACCCGTTCGGAATGGTGTCTTGCAACGTCGTCACGTTAAGACGACAATCAAGCGGTCTCCCTATTCAGGAAAGGAAAAACACCCAACAGAGTCAGGCCTTGAGTAAGTCCCAGAAGCGTCAGGACTGGTGGGAACGAGTCATTCAAGAACTCCTGAATCAGGCCACCGAGAGCATACAACAGTCCTCTCGCCTAAGAGAGGCCAATCAGCAATCTTTTCCTACCTCCCCAAAAGTGATTGATTCATAGAAGAACTTGGCACCAAACCCAGTTCACCCCCGAATGGGGGCACGCAAGATCAGGCAGGTAGCGATAGTCGCAGCCACTGCCACAATCCAGGGTCAACCCCAGCCTGCAGGGCTGGGGGAATTTTTAACAAAAAATTCCCCCGTAAGACCAATAAAACTGGGAAGAGACTCAATGTCCAAGGAACGGAGCCAACCCCATCCCTCAGGGATGGGGGCATTATTACCCCCTCAACAACAACCTCCCCCACGAGAATCAGTATTCTCTCATCTAGGGAGGATAGTCAGAAGAGGAGGTTCCCATCCTATCCCGTCATTTGAATCATCATCCCCTATGAGAGGAAGGTGCACTGTAAGGTCGCATCAAAGAACTCTCTGTGTCACCCTTCGTCAAGAAGTTTGAAGGCAATCCCAGGTCACGAAAGGGAAGGCCAGCAGAAGACACGGGAGATCCTATTCCCATTTGTAAGATGACATCTTCTCCACCCCACGATATGCATCTATCAACGTCATAGAGGTTAACCCCACGAGTGACACCAGAGATACTGCAAATCAGGAGGGATCGGGAGATGATAGTTTCGATCAGGCTGTGACTCACAACGAACCACCAGGTGTGCACACCCAGAACCAAAGGGCCACCCTAAATATGGTCATCCTTATAGCCAACCATCCTCTGCCTACCCTATGAGCTTCCAATAAGGATAAGAAAAAAGGACTGGTTACCCTTAACCCTCCTCCTTCTCTCGACAAAGATGAGCCACTCACGCTCGAAAAGAGATTCGCTCGACATGAAGAGGAGATGAAAGAATTGAGGTGGCTTAATGCCAAGCTACTCTAGAGGAACCACCTTATTGAAAGTGCATCCCAGGAGGAGCTGCATCATGAACTTCCAGTAAGTGCACCTCAAAGACTAAGGTTTTCCCCGGAAAAAGAAATACGGTCAGGGATCCCGTCTGATGAGGCGCCCGGCCCATCCAACTACCTAAACGTAGATTCGGATGAATACCAAGACTTCCTTCCACTCAGGAAGAAACTGGAGTGAGTACGCCTAAACCCTCCGAAGGTGCCACAAACGGCACATGAACCCCTAGTTTCGGCCAATCTGGATCCTCAGGAAATGGCTCGGGCTATGCCTGCCCAGGACCGGTCCCAACAGGATGTAAACCAAGGTCTCACCAACACCATCGAGGCACTAACAGCTCGATTGGAAGTGATGGAAGGTCAATGTGCTCCGATACAGCCAGAGCGGAAACCCTACCCTGATTGGGTGAGAAACACACCACCTCCACCCAATTTTGGGAGCCCTGTATTCCCTATCTTCAATAGATCGGGCGATCCAGAACAGCATTTGATGCTCTACGCATCCTATTGCAACCCTATGATGGGGACTCCGGAACAGCAAGAAGCAGTAAAACTCAGATGCTTCGTACGGACCTTGCAAAGATCTGCCTTCGTCTGGTATACGAGTCTACCAGCTCAGTCAATAAAGAGTTGGGAAGACCTTCGGCAGCAGTTCCCGTTCCACTTTAGCTCGATGTTGCCTAAAACAACGGTCAGCGATCTCATGAACTCCAAGAAGAGAGAGAACGAGAGGGTCTCGGATTTCATTGCCAGATGGAAAGGTCTGACCTATTCCCTGAACAGGCCAATGCCTCAAGATGATATGCTAGCCATATGAATCTATAATCTTTGAGATGAGCTGCGAATGATGCTCATACCAGTGGAGTGCACCACTGGCTTCCTCCATCTCTTGGCCATTGGCCATAGAATTGAGGACTCCCTGCAGCGGACTAATTTGAAGTCCCGAATAGCCTCACAGGCTCCTGCGAAGAGAGCCCCCAGAGATGAAGTGTCCTCTATCACACTCAATCCGGCCCCTGTGCCTGCTCTATCGCCCAGGCCTCCACCAAATCGTCAAGGGCCTCTTGTGTATCAGCGGCTACCTCCGCCTAAACGGGACGATCAGCGAGGACCAAAGAAAACCCAGTTTGAGGAATGAAGACAAAAAGTATACTCGTTCCAGGATGATCAAGTTTTCAGCTACTCCATTGCTACCATGAACTGAAACTTGCTCTGCCTTCTGGAGCCGAGGAAACCTGAAGAGGTTAGCTGCGATGACAGGCCAGATTACTTCCCCTACCATCGGATATTGGGGCACAGTATCTGAGAATGCTTCGTCTTCAATGGCCTCCTGCAGAGGATGGTAGACTTCGGACAGGTCGAGCTGGGACCACCCCCAGAACATGTGGCATTTATCTCTACCACTAAATTTGACAAAGAGGAGGGGTGGCAGAAAGTCACCAGCAAGCAGGGGCAGAAATTTGACAACTGGATGACTCGAAAGACTATCAACTGATCCCAGGGCATACTCCGAGCTCAACTACAGCAGCCGGTGTTGCCGCCAATATCCCCTGAAGCCGTAGAGCCGACAGTATCGACCTCACAAACCTCCACGAGCCGGTCATCCGGGTGTAATCGAAGTAGAAGGAAATAATCTCAAGAGGAGCAGTCTGCAACGGGGCCAAAGTTAGTCCCAACCCTGGAAGATTATATGCCCTCGAATTTGGCGCCACGGGCACCGACCCACCAAATGACACCATCAGGGAAAACCGACCAGGTTGACCTATTAGAGGATGAAGATCCAGTCTTTGGTTCTATTAACATCATCCATCTTATAGAATCATTCCCTGATGAAGGGTATGGTTACAGTCCCGAGTTACCTACATGAGGAGCCGGGAAAAGGAATCACAGAGGTAGAGGATACCAAGGGAGGCGCAGCCACGGCCAAAACCAACCCTATGGTTGGACCCTAGCCCAAACCATTAATATCATGGAAACTCATGGGAGATCCCTTCAACAGACTCAGTAGTATAAAGAATACCTTTCCACCTCCACAAGCAGCCACTCTGGACCTGTTGTTATGCGATACCCACCAGAGGAGAAACAAGTGTCTGGCCACCTAGTGTGCACAAATAGACCAGTCGGGCCAAGTCCTAAAAACGTGGGAACGACATCGATATCCGACCCCGCGGTTGGCCCCTCCTCGTCAAATTCTCCATCCCCCAAAGCACCCGCTAAGACTATCCCTCCAATGGAGAATCGTCGGCCGCTGGAGCAAAAAATACAATATCTTTAAGCAGCTACCATCGGTACCAGCCAAGCTTTTAATCCTCGATGCCCTAATTCTGTTAGCAGACCTCAAGGAGGCACTTATAGAAGCTTTGATTAGCCCCCAAGAGTTTCAAGCTGAGGTATCTGCCGCCAAAATTTACCGGACGGAGACTGACTTGACTAAATGTAATGCGGTGATTTCCTTCACCGATCAGGATGAAGATTCCATTATGCAAGGACACATCAGACCACTATATGTGTCTAGTAAATTGAATGGTATTGAGATCCAGAAATTATTTATAGACAATGGATCTGGAGTTAACCTCCTTCCCCTATGGGCACTCCATAAGTTGGGCTACAGTGAGGATGATCTAATACCCTCGTCCATGACTCTGTTGGGTTATGACAAGAGCGAGCAGAAAACAATGGGACAAATTAAGCTAAAGACCCATTTTGGTGACCCGGTAGCCTACACGAAATTCCTGGTGGTCCAGAAGAGCACAGCATTCAATTCCCTAATAGGGAGGTCGTGGCTCCATAAGCACATGGTCATTCCTTCATCCTACCACCAGTGTGTCAAGTACTGTGTCAATGGACAAAGTGGAACATTGCACGCCGACAAGTCCCCTTTCTAGATCTCTGAGTCACATTACATTGACGCCGGGTTCTATGAGCAAAAGAAAAAGAATCCTTTGTTCGATGGTGTCAACTGGATCCCCACTCCAAATGGCCTAGAAATGGTTCCTGATGACCCCCTCAGGAAGCTTAGCAGAGATTATTTCTTGCACATTAACCATGTTGAGAGTAGGATTTCAAGTACAGATGTGCATTCGGATGTCCTCATGACTTCAGCCACGCTGGTCGAGCACAATAATGTGAGAACGTCTGTCGACCCTTGATCTGGGGACAAATACTCGAGTAAGGATGCCCACGACACCTCACCTCCGGACTCCCAAGAGCCCATGTCAGGGGATCTCTCCTCATCGGATCAAGAAGATGAGGACTTGGGAGAAGAAGAGGATGAAGATCTCCAGGATGCACCTCCCGCATTTGAGGAGGGTATCTCCACCATGGTGGATGAGCTTAGGGAAATAAACCTGGGTACCGAGGAAGATCTGAGGCCTACTCTCATCAGTACAGCCATGTCCCCCGAGGAGCACGAGGTATATACCTCTTTTCTAAGGAAACATCGGAATGTTTTCGCCTAGAATTACACAGAAATGCTGGGACTTGATCCCAAAGTGGAAACGCATCACCTAGGTCTTCCAGAAGACCACCGGGGCTATAAACAGGCCGCCAGAAGGATGCATCCCTCACATGCTGCCAAAATAGAAGCTGAAGTCGATAAGCTCATTAAATAAGGCTTCATTTGGGAGGTCCAGTACCCCATTTGGTTGGCCAACATCATCCATGTCAATAAAAATAATGGAAAAATCAGTGTCTGTATTGACTTCAGAGATCCCAATCGGCATTGTCTGAAAGATGACTTCCCGGTCCCGATCACCGAATTATTAATCAATGCGACGGTCGGGTAAGAGGCTATATCCTTCATGGATGGCTATTTTGGATATAATCAAATCAAGATGGCCTGAGAAGATGAAGAATACACTACCTTCAGGTCCCCTCAAGGGGTATTCTGTTACAGAGTCATGCCCTTTGGTCTCAAGAATGTTGGCGCCACATATCAGCGTGCCATGCATCATATCTTTAAACCGTTCCAAGGGAAATTCATCGAGTGTTACGTGGATGGCTTGGTGGTCAATTCTAGATAGATATCGGATCACTTTTCAGACCTTGAAACCATCTTCAACAAAATCTGATAGCATAGCTTAAAGATGAACCCCTTGAAATGCACCTTTGGGGTTACCTCAGGGAAATTCCTTGGCTTCATCGTACACCATCGTGGAATCGAAGTCGACCCTGAGAAGACAAAGGCTATCCTTGGATTACCACCTCCCTGAAATCTCACTGAGTTGAGGGGATTCCAAGGACACCTAGCCAATATTAGGAAGTTCATAGCCAACCTGGCAGGCAAATGTTTTCCCTTTGCCAGGTTAATGAAGAAGGGGGTCATGTACCAATGGACGGATGACTTCCAAGAGGAGTTCGACAACTTGAAGAAGCACCTCTTAAGCCCACTGGTTCTCATGCCCCCGGTTAAAGGAAGACCTCTCCTCCTATACGTAATGGCCCTAGAGCGGTCACTGGGAGCCTTCCTCGCACAAAAGAATGACGCGGGCAGTGAAAACAATCTCTATTACCTCAGTCAAACCATGATTGATGTTGAGACTCAATACTCAAATATCGAGAAGAGTTGTTTGGCCTTGGTATTCACGGTTAAAAAGTTGCGACATTATATACAGATTCATGAGGTCTATTTGATCTCGTGGAGTAACCCGCTCAAGTACATCCTCATCCGCCCGATGCTAATCGGATGCCTATCCCGATGGGCGGTCATCCTGCAACAGTTTGACATCCGGTTTGTGCCTCAGAAAGCCATCAAGGGTCAGGAATTAGCAGAATTTCTGGCAGAGCACCCTTTGACAGGGACCACTGCACCGGACACCGAGCTACCTGATGAATACATCTTCTCGATTCGAGAGGAGTTCACAACATGGGAAATGTACTTCGACGGCGCATCCTGAAGCCCAACCGGGAAGAGGATGGACGATCCCAGATTCAACAAAGTGGGTTTGGGGATAATACTTGTGTCCCCAGAAAAGGTAGTCTTTCCATATTCCTTCCTCCTATCAGAAGGATGTATGAACAATGAAGTGGAATATCAAGCTCTCATTGCAGGCTTGGAACTCGCACTCCAGGCACAGGTACAGCACCTTAAGATAAAAGGTGACTCGGAACTGGTCATCAAGCAAGTCAATGGTGACTATGCTATTAAAAAGGAGGATTTGATCCCCCTGTTTGACTATGTCTGGGGGTTAATGGTGGAATTCTCCACAGAACCAACATTGACCTATATTCCCCGGTCCCAAAATGCTCAGGCTAATGCATTTTCGAATGTAGCCACAACCCTAGATGACCCAGGCCAGGATGAAACGGTTATCAGTATTGCTCACAGTCGAATGGTATTGCTATTTGTTCAGACCAAGACAGAAGAAATCCACGAAGTCAGTCCTGTCCCCAAGCCATATGCTCCTGCCACCGGCTGGATGACCCCCATTGCAAACTACCTTCAACGGGGAGAAATTTCATCAGACAGGGCTGAACGAGAGCAAATACGGAGAAGGGAAATCAACTTTGTCCTATATGGAGGTGCGGGTTAGCAAGAGGTCCTCTAAAAATGAGGCCTCGATTGAGTGCTCCTCAGATGCATTGATGGAGAAGAAACTGCTGCCGTAATGAATGAAGTACATGCTGGAGTATGTGGAGCACATCAACCGGGGACCAAGCTTCCCCATCAGGTTTGGAGGCTTGGGTACTACTGGCCTATAGTGGCACAAGACTGCGAGCGTTTTACCGCGAGATGCCACTCATGCCAGATTCATGCCAACTTCATACACCAACCCCTGAAGTTACTTCATCAATCCAAGTACTCCTGGATATTTTCCATTTGGGGGATGGACGTCATGGGACCATATCCTCCCGCTATGGCCAAACAGCTGAAGTATATCCTCACGGCAACCAACTTCTTTTCCAAATAGGCAGAAGCCATACCCCTCAAGAAAGTCAAGGCAAGAAATATTGTCAAATTTGTGAATACCAATATCATCACTAGATTTGGTGTCCATCATACTATACTGACGGACAATGGAACCAACTTCTGCTCTGCTGAATTGGAGAAACTATACCACGAGTATGGTATCAAGGCTAACCACTCATCCCGCTACCATGAAGTGGCCAACGGAAAGATAGAGGCTTTCAACAAGACCTTGTCCAACATCCTCTAGAAAATGGTGGACAAAGACAAGAATTCATGGCCATATAAACTCCTCCATGAATTGTGGGCTTATCGAAACACAATCTGCACCACTACTCGTTCCACCCCATACTCATTGGTGTACGGAACAGAGGCGCTCTTGCCCATTGAACTCCAACTTCCCTCAATCTGTGTTGCCATTTGTGATCAATTATCTGATGATGAGTAGTCAAAAAAGCAGCTAGGTGAATTGGAATAGCTATATGAGAAGTGGTTTCACACTTTGCACCATATGGAAGTCTACCAGAACCGGATCGCATGAGCCTTCAACAAAAAGGTTCGTCATCAGTCTTTCTTGGAAGGATAATTAGTGTTAGTCCTCCATACCCCGATGATACTTGGAAAGAAGCATCCAAAGCTAGAACCCAAGTGGGAGGGACCATACGTTGTACACAATGTCTACTCCAACGGAGTATATACCCTGATCTCCATGAATGGGCAAGTCACCATGGCTCCTACAAATGCGAGATTCCTGAAGAAGTATTTCGCATAGAAATCGAAAGTATCATGTCCTCACCACATGACGTTAAACTGCATGGAGTTCGTCTGAGCTGCGGGACGTTAAAATGTAAAGAACCCAATGGTCTATGTTGTACCCCACTCTCTTGGATTTTAATGATCACAATCACTCTCATCGTGATCTAATGTTGTTTCAAGTGTTCTTGTTAATAGGCATGATTTCAGGAGCAAGAAGTGGCAAAAAAGGAAAAGTGGACTGTTTTCAAGTCCACCGGCCAGCCGGTGTGGGACCACCGGCCAGCCGGTAAGGGCACCGGCCAGCCGGATCCAGCCCATCGGCCAGCCGGTGGACCAGGCAGAAGGCCTTGCCCTCTGCCAGGTGCCACCGGTCAGCCGGTGTCTGGCCACCGGCCAACCGGTGGGCCCAGACAGAATGGGATGCCCTCTGTCCAGACCACCGGCCAGCCGGTGGCCTCCTCACCGGCCAGCCGGTGGAACTCCTTGGAATAGTGAGACCTACTGTCTCACCACCGGCCAGCCGGTGGCCTTTTCACCGGCCAGCCGGTGGCTCCTGGGCAGAAGCACTCTCCACCTTCCAATGCACCGGCCAGCCGGTAGATCAGCACCGGCCAGCCGGTGTGCTCAGTCAAACTAGTCGTTAGGCTTTGACCAGGCTGGCCCACTTGATCCCCAACGGCTCCTAAAGCTCTCCAACGGCTATTTTGAAGTATTTGGGAGTATTTATCCTATAAATAGACGTCCATGGATGCCGGGAAGACTACCGATCATATACTGAAGCATACCAAAGCTATTTTGATCATTTGAGGTTCCTACGACAATTCTCAAAGGCTTCTTGAGATCCAATTGCCATCCTTGAAGCTTGGGCTGCCTCTACATCAACTACACTCACCTCTTGGCGCTCAAGGCTTCCTCTAGTTTGTTCTAAATTATTTACTTCAATTGTTTAGTTCTTAATTGGGTTTGTATTAAAACAAACCACCCTTTTTCTTCCTTCTTTCAACTTGGGTTTCTTGCTACAACCATAATAAAAAAGCAAGCTGTAAGAAGGTGATCTAGCCTACCTTAAAACGGCTAGTGGGTTTCTTGCTATAGCCATTAAAAAGCAAGCGGTCGTATAAATCTCCCAACGTTGAGTTGGGAGCGGAGACGTAGGCTTGAGTTTAAAGCCGAACTCCGTTATCAATTGTGTCTTGCCTTTTTTACTTTCCGCTGCATTTAAGTTTGTTTTAAATTGTTCATTAATTTTAAAAAGGCAATTCACCCCCCCCTCTTTCCATCACCTCCGACCCAACATTTGGTATCAGAGGGAGCGTTTGTGTAATACCTTAACCGGTTACAAACGAAAAATCCATAGTGATGGCTTCTTTCTCACAAGCACCCGAAGGGTATTCCATGACTCGGGCTCCATACTTCGATGGAACCGATTACACATATTGGAAAACACGAATGATTACTTTTCTTAGAAGTATTGGCTATCCTATATATAGAATTGTTATGCAAGGCTACACTCTTTCTAGTAAGGATGAATCTAATTGGACCCCCGAAGACATTGCCAATTTTGAGCTTGATGGCAAAGCCATGAATGCTCTTCATTGTGGGTTAGACCGTAATGAGTTTAATCGTATTTCTACTTGCACCACCTCACACGAAATTTGGAAACTTTTGGAAGTGACCCATGAGGGCACTAACAAAGTCAAAGACACTAGGTTAGATATGTATCGTCAAGACTTTGAGAGTTTCACAATGCACCCACATGAGTCAATCACTGAAATGTTTACTCGTTTTACTGATGTTTGCAATGGGAGAAAGTCCCTTGGTGATGATGTTTCAGCAGAAACAATGGTGAAGAAAATTCTTTGGGTCCTACCAAGCTCTTGGGCACCAAAGGTGACGGCAATCCAAGAAGCGAAAGATGTCAAGAAGATGCCGGTTGAAGAACTCATAGGGTCACTCATGACTTATGAGATTACCATGAAGAGGCAAGCCGATAAAGAAGGAAAGATCTACAAGGAGAAAAAGAACATTGCTTTCAAGGCAAAGGAAGAAAGCTCCTCCGATGATAGTGAATCCTAGATGGCTCAACTAGCAAGGAAAATGAGCAAGTTCATGAAGAAAAAGAAGAAATTTCAAAAGGCACGAAAGGAAGAGCCAAAGGAGGAGAAAGAAATCACTTGCTTTGAATGTGGAAAGAAAGGCCACATCAAACCGGAGTGCTCCATTTTCAAGAAAAGGTTAAAAGAAAAGAAAAACAAGAAGGCCTTCAAAGCATCAACATGGAGTGCAAGTGATGACTCCATGTCTTCAAGCGACTCAAGCGATGAAGGTGGAAAATGCCTAATGGCATTTGATGAGGTATCCTCTTCTCACTCTTCTTCTCACTCTTCTTCCTCATCTTCTTCTTTTGATAATAATATGTCTTATGAAGAACTCCAAAATGCAAGAGATCAATTAGAGGAAGGTTTTCACGAACTTACCTCTAAATTTTTGACCCTGAAAAAGAAAAACAAAACTCTTATTTCCGAAAAAGACAAACTTCTCAAAGAGAATGAGGAGCTTGCCCTTAAAGTCAAAAATATTCCAAATGTAGATTCTCTAAATTCTACCATTAAGGATTTGAAGGAATCTCTTGCCAAGTTCACCCAAGGTGAACAAAACTTAACTAAATTGCTAGGTTCTCAGCGTTCGGCTAGAACCACACATGGACTTGGCTATAACAAGCAATCCACTTTTTCTAGGGCACCCACTACCTTTGTAAGGGGGAGCTCTCAATACAAATTTTGTAATTATTGTAAAAAGACCAGTCACATGATTTATGAATGTGATTGTAAAAATGCTAGGTATGGAAGACCCAAATCCATTACCTACTCGGATGAGTATCATAGAAGGAATCCCTCTAGAACATTATGGGTTCAAAAGTCTCTTTTTGCTAATCTTTCCGGACCCAAACTTATATGGGTACCAAAATCTCTTCTTTCTTGATTTTGTAGGATAAACGCCAAAAGAGTAGGACCTCTAAAGGCTCATGGTATCTCGACAGCGGTTGCTCAAGGCACATGTGTGGCGATCCCTCCGAGTTCAACTCACTTGAAGAATTCGATGGAGGATATGTCACCTTTGGTGATAACTCAAAAAG
The DNA here is from genome assembly GCA_963277665.1 of Viscum album. NCBI lineage: Eukaryota > Viridiplantae > Streptophyta > Magnoliopsida > Santalales > Viscaceae > Viscum > Viscum album. The sequence goes on from OY728140.1 coordinate 1,151,124,021, forward strand.
CAAGATCGTCGGAATAGGTACCATTGGTTTTGGTATCTCCTCTTTTATTAAAGATGTTTTATTAGTTAAAGGTTTAAAGAATAATTTAATTAGCATTAGTCAACTTTGTGATAGTGGTTTTTCAGTCAATTTTCAAAATGATTTATGCAATGTGTTAGATTTTCAAAACAAGTTGATATTTTCTGCTTCCCGTTTTCAAAATGTTTACATTATTGATTTAAAATCTCTAGCTAGCCAAAATGTTAAATGTTTAAGTGCTCTTGACAATGAGTCTTGGCTTTGGCATAGAATATTGGGGCATTGTAGCTCTCATTCACTTCTAAAGCTTAATAAGAACAAGCTCATTCGTGACCTTCCTAAACTTAAATTTAAGAAAGATTTGATTTGTGAGCCATGCCAACTTGGTAAGCAACACAAGTCTTCTTTCAAATCTAAGAAGGAAGTGTCCACCTCAAAATCTCTTGAACTCCTTCATCTTGATCTTTTTGGTCCTACTCCCGTAGCAAGCTTAGGTGGAAAATCCTATACCTTAGTTATTGTTGATGACTTTTCTCGTTTTACTTGGGTTTTCTTTTTAGCCCATAAGAATGATGCTTGTAAAACCTTTTTGAAATTCTCTAGGAAAGTAGAAAACGAAAAAGGATATAAAATCATATCTCTTCGTAGTGATCATGGTGGTGAATTCGAGAACAAATAATTCGATGAATTGTGTTCCTCTCAAGGATACAATCACACCTTCTCTGCCCCTAGGACTCCTCAACAAAATGGAGTGGTTGAAAGGAGAAACCGAACTCTCCAAGAAATCGCTCGAACCCTCCTTAGTGAATTCGACCTCCCTCAATATTTTTGGGCCGAGGCGGTAAACACTGCTTGTTATACTATTAATAGAGTCCTTGTAAGACCCCTTCTTAAGAAAACCCCCTATGAACTTTGGAAAGGCAAATTGCCCAAAGTAGGTTATTTTAAAGTGTTTGGTTGTAAATGCTTTATCCTTAACACAAAAGATAACCTAGGGAAATTTGATGCCAAATCCGATGAAGGTATTTTTCTTGGGTACTCCAACTCAAGAAAAGCCTATCGTGTCTTCAATAAACGTTCAAAAATCATCGAAGAATCATCTCATGTCAAATTTGATGAAACTCTTCCAAAACCTCATCCGGTCATTGAGGATGTTGAAGATAAGCTTGATAAGCTTCATTTGAATGATTCCTCTTCTCCTCTCAAGTAGGATGACCATCAAGAACCCTCTTCACCTTCTTCGCCTTCCACCTTGCCTAAGGTTTGGAAACCTTCTAGAGACCATCCTTTAGAAAATGTCATAGGTGACCTTCAAGCCGGTACTCGAACTAGAAGATCTATCCTCAATGAAGTTGAACATCAAGCCTTCATTTCTCACCTAGAACCTCAAACCGTTAATGATGCCATTAATGATGAGAATTGGGTTCTTGCAATGCAAGAGGAACTAAATCAATTCTCTCGAAATGATGTTTGGACTCTTGTTGAAAGACCCAATGATCATCCAATTATTGGCACTAAATGGGTTTTTAGGAACAAACTTGATGATCAAGGAAACATAACCCGGAACAAGGCTCGCCTAGTAGCTAAGGGCTATAGTCAAGAAGAAGGAATCGATTATGGTGAAACCTTTGCCCCCGTTGCTAGGTTAGAATCCATTAGGATCTTGTTGGCATTCGCCGCCCACTTAAATTTTAAGCTTTTTCAAATGGATGTTAAAAGTGCTTTTTTAAATGGTTTTATTTCTGAAAAAATCTTTGTTGAACAACCTCCCGGTTTTGAAGATCCAAAATTTCCAAATCATGTTTTTAAGTTAACCAAGGCTCTTTATGGCTTAAAGCAAGCCCCTCGGGCTTGGTATGAGCGGTTAACAAAATTTCTTTTAGAAAATGATTTTAAAATGGGTCAAGCCGATTGTACCCTCTTTTTAAAACACACTTCAAAAGATCTTTTAATAGTCCAAATTTATGTTGATGATGTTATCTTTGGTTCTACCAAATAATCTCTTTGTACTGATTTTTCAGATTTAATGAGAAAAGAATTTGAAATGAGTTTTATGGGAGAATTGAAATTTTTTCTTGGTTTTCAAATCTTTCAAAATTCAAAAGGTATTTCTCTAAGCCAAAGCAAATACACAAACGAGCTTCTAAGTCGTTTTGGTATGGATCAAGTAAAGGAAATTAGTACACCCATGAGTACTTCATGTAAGCTTACGTTAGACGAAGCCGGGAAACCGGTGGATAACAAGCTTTATAGGAGTATGATCGGGAGTCTACTTTACCTAACTGCGACCCGTCCTGACATCATGTTTAGTGTTTGCCTTTGTGCTCGTTTTCAAGCCAATCCTAAAGAATCCCATCTTAAATCGGTCAAAAGAATTTTTAAGTATTTAAAAGGATCCAAAAATCTTGGTTTATTTTATCCCTCAAATACTTCTTTTGAACTATCTTCTTATTCGGATGCTGATTTTGGTGGATGTCAATTAGATCGTAAGAGTACTAGTGGAACCTGTCATCTGCTAGGCAAGTCCCTTGTTTCGTGGAGTAGCAAGAAGCAAAATTGTGTTGCTCTTTCTACTGCCGAGGCCGAGTATGTAGCCGCTGGCAATTGTTGTGCCCAAATTATTTGGATGCAACACACTCTCTTGGATTATGGTCTTTCCTATGATCATGTCCCTATTCGGTGTGACAACACTAGTGCCATTAGTATCTCTAAGAATCCAATACAGCATTCTAGGACAAAGCACATAGACTTAAGGCATCATTTCCTTCGTGACCATTTTCAAAAAGGAGATATCACTTTGGACTTCATTCCTACTGATTTCCAATTAGCTGATATTTTTACCAAACCGCTCCCGGTTGACCGTTTTGATTTTATTAAAGGGGAGTTAGGAATGATTCGTCAATGAGCACTATTAAATATTTGACTTTCTTGGCTTGCTTATATTTTATTTTTATTAGAATTTTTTAAACACTTTTTTTTTAATTCTGTTTTTTATTTTTTTTATGACTTTTAGTACCACCGGTCAACCGGTGGTACATCACCGGTTAACCGGTGGTGTCGGGTTTCTGTTTTTTGGGCCGACCTGAGGAAGGGTTAAAATTAATTTTAAAACCCTTCCTCCCTCATTTCTCTCTTCTCTCTCGGGCTGCTCCTCCTAAAACCGCAGGTCCTCCAAACCCTAGCCTCCCTTCTTGGTTTTTGACCTCTCAAACCTCCTTTATTCTCTCAATCTCTCTCTTTTTCTTCCTTTTGCCATCATGGGACCTCGATCTACTCGCAAAGGCAAGGGAATCGCTCAAGAAGCTCCTCCTCCTCCTTCCATCCCTCAACTCCCGGACATTTGGCATGACAAAGTCATTCTGCCGGGTAGGGTCATTGATTATTCTTGGTTGTCTACTGCTCGTCTTGAGCTTTTCTCGATCATTGAGTATCAACATTGGCATTCATTTTTTGAGCCACCCGAAAAGGATGTCATTTATCCTCTTCTTGTCAAAGAGTTCTATGCTCATTTGACGTGGTCCGTTTCTGATGACATTGATACCATCTCCTCCACTGCTCTTGGGCAACCCATCACTATCACCTCTTTGGAGATTGCACGGATGCTCGGGGTTCCTCATGTTGGACCCCATGCTTTTGCTCAGGGGGAGTTTCCTCGGGACCGTGAGTTTGATATAGCCGTAGCCCTTGAGCATCTCACAGGGCAGCCCTCAAATCCCATTGTCAAGCTCTCCCAGCTCTCTCCTAATCATCGTATTATTGAGCGCCTCATTCAAACTTCCCTTGCGCCCCGTATCGGGGATCATGATAATGTCAAATTCATTGATATTTATCTTCTCTCATTTATCACCCGAGGCATACATTTCAATTTGGTCCGGTTTCTGTTCCGGGCCATGACTTATGTGGCTGAGCACCCGCGCCGGTCCAAAACTCTACCCTACGGACGCCTCTTGACTAAAATCTTTTCCTTTCTTGATGTGCCTCTTCATGCTACTTCCTTCGAGCAGCCAACGAAGGATAGCATAGTGAATTTTATGATGGTGCAACGGATGAACATCCGTTGGCACCCTTGGCGTCAGGAATGGATTGTCGACAAGGACGGTCTTCTCAAGGCCTACTCTCCTCAAACTCATTCCCATCCTCCTGCCAATGCCATGCCTCCTGCTATTGCCGCTGCCTATCCTCTTTCAGACAGTGAGGATAGTGATGATGATGAAGAGGAAGGCAGTGGTGACAGCGAAGGTGAGGCTGATGCTGCTGCTGATGAGGAGGCTGGAGAGGGTAATGATACACCTGAGCCTGCTGAGGCTGTGCCCCCTCCTGCTGATGCTGGTGGCTTGCCGGTGACGGCTGATCAGTTCCTACGCTTCCAGGATCAGATTGAGACCCGGCTGGACTTGCAGTTTTCCTACATCAGCTCTCAGTTTGATCAGCTCCACTCACGGATTGATTCTCTAGATCGTCGCTTTGAGGCGGTCCAGGCTCCTTCGGCTCCTCCGACCTTCAGGCGTCGCCGTCACTCTCGGCCCTCTAGGAGTGAATAGAGTCGTTCTTGTTTTTGATTTGTTTTTGTATTTGTATTTGTTTTTTGAACTTCCTATGTACCATTTCATCTTTTATGGAATTCAAGTTATCTTATCTATTCATCCTTTTTGTCATTACTTATTAGTATTTTTCTTTCATACTTTTCCTCCTATTTTGATAATCCCAAAGGGGGAGAAAACCTCTCTATTACATAGTTATTTATTAAAATACTCTTTTTACAAGTTCCATTTTAAGTTATTGATGTCATCAAAATCTGTTTTAAATGGTTAAGTTATTGTTTTCAATTGATTTCTTTAAAAAAATGGCATTTGGTTGCAATTTCAAAAAAATGACTCTTTCTCAGTATCTCAATGCTTTCAAAATCATTATAGTTGGCACGTCTCTAAGTTTTCCAAGTTCAAATTGTTTATTTAAGTTTTCAATTGACATACCCTTTTTTTTAAAAGCTTTCATACCCTTTTTTAAAGATTTCTTTTTTGTGATTGTGATCATCAAAATAGGGGGAGATTGTTGTACCCCACTCTCTTGGATTTTAATGATCACAATCACTCTCATCGTGATCTAATGTTGTTTCAAGTGTTCTTGTTAATAGGCATGATTTCAGGAGCAAGAAGTGGCAAAAAAGGAAAAGTGGACTGTTTTCAAGTCCACCGGCCAGCCGGATCCAGCCCATCGGCCAGCCGGTGGACCAGGAAGAAGGCCTTGCCCTCTGCCAGGTGCCACCGGTCAGCCGGTGTCTGGCCACCGGCCAACCGGTGGGCCCAGACAGAATGGGATGCCCTCTGTCCAGACCACCGGCCAGCCGGTGGCCTCCTCACCGGCCAGCCGGTGGAACTCCTTGGAATAGTGAGACCTACTGTCTCACCACCGGCCAGCCGGTGGCCTTTTCACCGGCCAGCCGGTGGCTCCTGGGCAGAAGCACTCTCCACCTTCCAATGCACCGGCCAGCCGGTAGATCAGCACCGGCCAGCCGGTGTGCTCAGTCAAACTAGCCGTTAGGCTTTGACCAGGCTGGCCCACTTGATCCCCAACGGCTCCTAAAGCTCTCCAACGGCTATTTTGAAGTATTTGGGAGTATTTCTCCTATAAATAGACGTCCATGGATGCCGGGAAGACTACCGATCATATACTGAAGCATACCAAAGCTATTTTGATCATTTGAGGTTCCTACGACAATTCTCAAAGGCTTCTTGAGATCCAATTGCCATCCTTGAAGCTTGGGCTGCCTCTACATCAACTACACTCACCTCTTGGCGCTCAAGGCTTCCTCTAGTTTGTTCTAAATTATTTACTTCAATTTTTTAGTTCTTAATTGGGTTTGTATTAAAACAAACCACCCTTTTTCTTCCTTCTTTCAACTTGGGTTTCTTGCTACAACCATAATAAAAAAGCAAGCTGTAAGAAGGTGATCTAGCCTACCTTAAAACGGCTAGTGGGTTTCTTGCTATAGCCATTAAAAAGAAAGCGGTCGTATAAATCTCCCAACGTTGAGTTGGGAGCGGAGACGTAGGCTTGAGTTTAAAGCCGAACTCCGTTATCAATTGTGTCTTGCCTTTTTACTTTCCGCTGCATTTAAGTTTGTTTTAAATTGTTAATTAATTTTAAAAAGGCAATTCACCCCCCCTCTTGCCATCACCTCCGACCCAACAGTCTAAACTATATGACCTTAAAATAAGAGCATTACATCCTCACTGCATGATGTTAAACTGCATGGAGTTCGTCTGAGCTGTAGGACGTTAAACTGCCAAGCACCCAATGGTCCAAACTCTATGACCTTAAACTAAGAGAATTACGTCCTCACTACATGATGTTAAACTGCATGGAGTTTGTCCGAGTTGCAGGACGTTAAACTGCCAAGCACCCAATGGTCCAAACTATATGACCTTAAACTAAGAGCACCTCGTCCTGACCACATGACGTTAAACTGTATATCCCTCATCCTCACCACATGACGTTAAACTGCATGGAGTTAATCAGATCTACATGACGTTAAAATGCCAAGCACCCAATGGTACAAACTCTATGACCTTAAACTAAGAGAACCTCGTCTTGACCACATGACGTTAAACTGTATGGACCTCGTCCTCACCGCATGACGTTAAACTGCATGGAGTTCATCTGAGCTACATGACGTTAAACTATTAAGCACCCAATGGTCCAAACTTTATGACCCTAAACTAAGATTATTCCATCCTCACCGCATGATTTTAAACTACACGGAATCCAATAATACCCCTCATCCTAACCACATGACGTTAAATTGTACAGCTTTTTTCCTTACCGCATGACGTTAAAATGCATGGATAATAAAAGTTAAAAATGCCTCTTTCCCCCATGTACGGACCAGACCTGCATGGGGTGCAATTCCTCATCCTCACCACATGACGTTAAACTGCACGGATTTCAGAGAACTATGTACGGCTTGATTCCTACCCCCACAGGATACGTAGTGATGCCAGGATCCCCTATCCTAGCCCAGCCACTCCCAAATAAAAGTTAAAAATGCCATTTCCCCCATGTATGGACCAGACCTGCACGGGGTGTGTACCTCGTCCTCACTGCATGACGTTAAACTGCACGGACAAGAATTTTTAACAATGCCCCTCTCCCCCCGTGTACGGACCAGACCTGCACGGGGTGTAACTCTTTTAGAGAACTATGTATGGCTTGATTCCTGCCCTCACAGGATATGTAGTAATGCCAGGGTTCCCCGTCCTTTCCCAGCCCCTGAATAAAAGATGAAAATTCCCTTTCCCCCAGTGTATGGACCAGACCGACATGAGGTGTACTTCTCGTCCTTACCACACGACGTAAAACTACACGGATAGCAAGATTTAAAAATGATCCCTTTTCCCCCATGTACGGACCAGACCGGCATGGGGTGTACTTTGCGTCCTTACCGCACGATGTTAAACTGCACGGACAATAATGTTAAAAATGCCCCCTTCCACCGTGTATGGACCAGACCTCCACGGGGTGTATACTTCATCCTTACCGCATGACGTTAAACTGCATGGACTTCATCCTTACCACATGACGTTAAATTGCACGGACTTCGTTGTGACCCACCCAAGACACATGGAAATACGAGATGGAGATAATCCTTGCACATTTAGATGCATCCTCTCCATACATCAGACTCCATGACCCGGATAATTATGGATCTTCATAACCATTCATGGCTATCGGAAGTGGAAAGTCATTGACCTGTGGACACCTTTGCATGACTATTCATACCATGCCCTCAGCGGCTCTGCATAATGATAGCCCATGGCTCGTCTACCAAAGGCAAGATTTCCATAGGCGACACTCTTCCTAGCTCCGTATGCTTATCGGCCTCAGAGCCCCCATACCATACCTCCTGATCCAGAATTTTATGGCGAAGTGGTTTACAATTTCATTCCCCTTTTCACGTCCAGGTGTCGCCATGGTATCCCTATCTGGCTAGCCTATGTGTCTGTCGGTGGTTCACATAGCGACCTGCATCAACGAACATCAAGCCAGGACTAGGCTACTTTGACTCAATGTACAATTGCAGTGAAGATGTTTCTTGTATACTCGGACACCATTATCCCCACATACTGAACTCTGCACTATGAGCGACCGTGGATCCTCATAATCATTCACGGCCATCAGAAGTGAAAATTCATCGACCCGGGGACACCTTTGTACGACTATGCATACCATGACCTCAGCAGCTCTGCATAATGATAGACCCTGGCTCATCCATCAAAGGCAAGATTTCCTTGGGAGGTACTCTTCCTAGCCCCATACGCTTACTAGACTCAGATCCCCCAAACCACACCTCATAATCCGAGAAAACTCAAAGTTGCAGTTTATGACCCTCATCCCCCACCTTGTTCCAAGTATATCAGAGCATGTTGACCCAGTTATCCTTCGAGTGACTGCAGCAATAGTCACCCAATGGTCTGAACTCTATGACCGCTAAACTAGGAGTACCTCATCCTTACTACATGATGTTAAACTGCATGGAGTAAAGGTACACCCTCATGCGCAAAATAAATCAGTGCAGGGAGATCTCCAAGCTTTAATAGCAACCAGGGCCGAGTACACCCGACATGTTCAAACATTTCCTTCCCCGATGACAGACTTTGTGGCCCGGATAATTGTGGATCTTCATAACCATTCATGTCCATCAGAAGTGGAAATTAATCGACCCAGAGACACCTTTGCATGACTATGCATACCATGCCATCAACGGCTCTGCATATTGATATCCCCTGGACCGTCTACCAAAGGCAAGATTTCCCTGGGCGGTACTCTTCCTAGCTCCGTACGCTTCCCGGCCTCAGAGCCTCTGTGTCATCTCTCCTGATCCAAGAAGCCCTGGAACCATGATTTACACCATCAACCCCCCTCCACATCTTGGACATGCCAGGATACTCGGGCCCAGTTACATTCTAATCAAGAGCGGCCTTTTTAACTACGTCCTCACCGCATGACGTTAAACTACACGGTCAATCATCCTTGTTGCACGACATTAAACTGCACAGCATTGGTAAAGGAAAGAAAAATTACCCTCGTCCTCACTGCATAATGTTAAACTACACAACATCCTTTAATAATTCTCTTCATCTTTACCGCATGACGTTAAACTGCACGATCAAACCCGTCACAGGTTCAATAAGGAATGGAGGATTTTCTCTGTCCTTCAGTGCACGGGTCAGACCGGAACAAGCCACCGTCTCACACCCGCATGAGAAGGTATTACTTCACCCATTCTCGAGAAGTTTAGTCTAGATGTTTTCCCAGTATCTAGGAACCCTTTCATCATAAACCATACTCTGTACTCAGAAAAAGCCGGACTCTCATAAGACACCCCTGGTGGTCCCAAATCTCAACTTCCCTGAAGTTTCTTGGCTATCAGGGGAATACAATCATTGACCTAAGGACATCTTTTCATGACTATGCATACCATGCCCTTAGCAGCTCTGCATATTGATCGCCCCTGTCCCGTCTACCAAAGGAAGGATTTCCTTAGTCAATGCTTCTCTCCATACACCTCTTGGCCTCTGAGCCCCTATGTCTATCTCGAGATTCGAAAACCCTCTGAGTTACAGTTTACCAAACTCTTTCACAACCCTTCCTGAATATGGTGGAACGTCTTTGACAAGACTACCGAGGACCAGGAGAAGTTGTTCCATTCTAGATGATGTCTCAACTGCATGACTTTAAACTGCACCAAGACTCAACCGTCCTTTATGCTAAATAAATGTGTAGGACAGGAACCTTGCTTCCACACCCCTGATTGATACAGATGTTCTCAAAACCTTTCAGACGTCACATACCCTTTCCAAGCCACCCCCGGTGGTTTTCATAATTCTCCAAGCCACCCATGGTGGTTTCCATAAGTCGTACTTTCATGAAGACCTATGGCCATCAGAAATGGAGATTCATTGACTTAAGGACACCTTTTCACAACTATTCATACCATGCCCTCAGTGGCTCTGCATATTGATCGCCCCTGGTCTGTCTACCAAAGGAAATATTTCCTTAGGCGATGCTCCTCCTACCTCTATACGCCGATGTGGCTCCCATTCCTTGATATATTCCCTTCATGTCGTTCAAATTTAAACATGTTTCCCCCCACGTGCGTCTGAAGAGTATTGAGACATCTTTTAATCAGCTAAACCCCATTGGGGCCCTTGCCCCACCATATTTGGTCAAAGCTATTTGACCTAAAACATCAGTAATGATAGTCTTGATGGCGGGACTTTAAACCGCCCAAGAAAAGAGGTACAAAGCCTGTTAGGCCGAAAACCCAAAAAGGGTGACCTAAGAAAATGTCAGGTCATACCCGCTGGGTCCACGCTAAATGGGCCCAGGAAAAATTAGGGCATTAAAATAAAAGACAAATTTTTTTTGGGGTTTTCCTATAAAATCCTAGCAATAGTCGAACTATGCTCGCTGGACCCCATGGTCTAGGCAAAAGTTAGATCTTGTTTTCCTGAGTTATGATTAATCCTGATTCAGTGAATTGTTATTTACACAACAATTGTTCTAAGTAACGATCAAATTTCACAGCAACAAGTGATTGACAGAGACTGTATTTTGTTCTAACAAAAAGAGGGCGTCCACAAGCTGGGGTCTCACCCTCACAAAAAAAAGGGGGGAGAGGGTTAAGTAAAACAGAGATTACAAGAGTGGATCTGATAGTCATAAAGGAGCCTGGCTCGCTCTCTCCTCCAGATCAGCAACCGTACGGTGGAGGTCGTTGCAAGACCATTCCAACATGGCCTTCTCCCTAGCTTTAACCTCAGCCACCGGACAAGTAAGCTCCACTATTTTTTAGAGATCGTTGATTCCTTTTCCGGTGGCTTCGAGATGACCGGTCACAGCTGACAACTGATTCTTCAACATCGCTACTCGTTCTTCAAATTCATGCAACTCGGAGGATAGGACGGCCACCTGATCTTGAGAGGTCGCCTCCTATCCTATTAGCTGACAAAGCTGTATCGTGGCTTCCTCTAGGGCTCAGGTCCCGCAATGATTAGTAGCAAAGTAAGCAAGTTTTTGTTCACTAGTGGAAGTTTCCTCACGGGCCATGACAACTTGGAAAGCAAGAGAATGGAACTTCTGATAGTTAAAGCCACCCGACCCCAAACCTAGGAAGAGCTGTCGAAGAGCTTCGGTCTTAGTTGTCATCTCAACAAGAGGAGTTTCGGCAATGATCTCGCAAATCTGAGGCCAGGCCCACCTACGCACCGCCCGGTGGTATGCCATGACACAAGGATCTTTGGTATCCTCTCCAGATAGCACGGGGATGAAATATGGCATTGCAACCAGCGCAGGCATGTGCTCGCTAGAAGTTGGTTCCAGAGATGGAAATTATGGAGCCTCTAACCCCGGTTCAGGCTTGGGGATCAAGTTTCTAAGCCTGGTATCAACTGGAAAAACTTTCTGGATTGTCTCACTGGGACCCGAAACCACAGGTTCATCCTCATCCATGTCCAAGAAGGATGAACCCGTCTGAACTTCAGCCATCGCAGGACTGGGAGAGGAAAATCCCCTGAGCCGCTTTGATCGACGATCCATCAGTCGATCCTCCCTTAGAACTGATGAGAAAGGTGTGGTGGGTGCAACATCTGTAGTACCTCCTGATTTGGGAACCTTTCGAACTGCCTTCCTAGGATCCCATCGGGATAGTATTTTGCACATGACTTTGCATACTCCATGGAAAGGCCGGCGGCCGCCCCCATGACAGGTAGGGGAATGCTCGCGTCAGATCCCTCACACGTTAGCATCAACCACCATTGACGAAGTATGGATGGGTGCATTCCTTGAGCCCGAGGAGGGGAAGTGAATCTTGGACTTGCATGCACCCAACTGGTGAGAAAAATGATACGGGACATACAACTTGCACAGAAAAACCTCATCGATCCGCGCAGACAGAAATCCATCCCACAGAGAGATCATGTAAGAATGCTCCTCCAGGCTCCCCTGGTGGTTGTCAACTAAGACGCCAGAAGGGGTGGGGTAGGTAGTGAAAGAAAACTGAGAAAAGTCGCTCAGAATCCCGAGGACTTCACCAGGACTGAGGGATTTCAAGAGAACTCCAGCTATATTAAGTAGTGTAGGCCAAAAAGTAGGAAGAGGGATGACCGTGTTATGACGATACTCATAACAGTGATAATGATCTGCTACCCAGACATACAAAAATTGAAATGGCCCACTCAGATGGAAGGGTGAACCTCCCTTCTGCATGTGACCCAGCAGTTCATAAATACGAGCCAATGTGGGAACGACCAAATTCACCAGGCAGCCCTCTGCCAGCTCAACTACCGTCATCAGGGTGCAAGCCCTGACGCCAGGATTAATATCCCGAGAAGGGAATAGCCACCCGCTCAGGAACATAGCAAACAAACCCGCAAGCCGGAGCATAGGTGGCACGCCGGGGCGCACCTCATAACCCCATGAAAGGTAGTCTCCTGCCTCCAGAACCGCCCAGTAGGAACCTGGGGAGGTTCGTGACTGTTGAGAAGGATGAGTCCTGGGGCTCTTGATCTTTGGTATGGGACCAGTGGTATTTAGAAATAACCCTATCTAGGTATTATAGGGAATAAGAGAGTGGGAATGCAATGCCTGACCCAGTGACTGCTCTGCCATAACCAGCAGATCCCTGGCCAACAAAGGCACTTGTTCGACGTCGTCCCATGCATCAGGAGCAGGCAAAAAATTTTCATACATTTCACCGATAATCGGGAGTCCTCCCAAGTGATGGATATCCCACAGACTAATGCCAACTTCACCATGGGCAAGGTGGAAAGTATTAGTGCTTGAACACCAGCGACTGAGTAGGTCTGGCAAGACCAAGGATGGTGGGTAAATAGAAAATTGGGAATCCCACACTGCGGAGTATAAATTGACCACTTCCAGTGGTTCGGGAGACTCCCAGGAGTGATGATTGACCCAGAAATCCCAGGCACAGTCATTTGAGAAGATCCCTCCAGACCGAAGATCCCACCTAGGTATCCACCCCGCATCGGGATCTACTCAATCAAGGTTGATAACTGAAGGGTAACTCTTGAAGACAGATTCCTGAGAAAAGATTCAGGTGTGCTGATCACTTTGGGTCCAAACAGAGCCTCCCAAAATGAAGGCATCTTTCTGTTCATAGTCGGAAACTATCTCCCCTGATTGGGTAAGGTTCACCTAAATACACTTGGACGACGCTTCCAAGAAAGGACAAGGAAGACCTGAGAAAGTGGGGGGAATAGGGACATCGTCTTGAAGACCAAATCCATGAAGCAGAAGCCGATTTGATAGTGGATAATCCAGGAACTCAGGAGGGAGCAAGTCTTTCAAGGCACCATCGTCAGGAATGATGGGCTGACTAGGGTCCTCTTGGGTATTCTCCACTCTGCAAATCATCGTTAAATGTCTCCCTGACCCAATTGGGAGAGGCTCTGCAGTAGGCCTCGGTGCAGAATGAGGGGGAACTATATTTTCTCCCTACACAACAAAATCCAACAAATGGTTAGTCCAAAAATAATAAATATTGTACAAAATACCAAATATATGGATGAGGATCAGTTTAGGAGCCTTCATAAGCAAAATCCTCAAGGAGGCCTCGAAGGATGGTTCGCGATGACAACATCTCGTGAACCAGCCCTTCGCAAAAGTAGTCCGTGAAACCCGGGCCCGCAGAGCGTTGGCCAGGAAACCACGGACTAGGTTTCTTCACAGAATTTTAATCCCGAGTTTTAAGTGGTTAAGTTCGAAAGATTTAGAAACTTTAAGTTCAGAATATTTTAAACCGCGGAACATCGAAATCGCAGAGCATCTAAACCATGGAGCACCAAAACCACAAATCAATTTCCTACGCGGATCGTCATAAATTACTTTTTAATCAATTAAAAGTATTGGTTCGCGGCTGGGACGTTGATCCGTGGGTGAAGAACGACGCGAACAAGAAATGGTTCATGGAAGTATCAGTCGGTCCGCGGACGAAGCATTTCACGAAGGAACAAGCACACAGAGGTAGAAAAGCGAAAAAGCTATGGATTCGCGAAGAATCTGGTAGAAGATAAATGAAAGGGCCCTCCATATTTATAGGCATGGTCCCCTACCGGGTCCACCTCTCTATTGTGAACCACCTGAGTTTCAGGACCACTCTGCATCAAAATAGCCGCCTCTTCGTTCCGATCAGACACCATTCTGATGGGGGGAATTTTTAGGGTCCTGAAAATCTACAAAGGAGAATGATGATCCCCTTTAACTCAAGGGAGGTTCTACCCAATTTCCCCTTAAAAGGGATGGGAAAATGTGGACGATACTGAAGGATGGTGAAGTAAGAACCGGTCCGCGGACCGGTCTAATGTTAACGATGCATGGCTGGTTCCGCGAAGCATCCCTCCTCCATGGACCTTTGTCGTTTGTGGAATGGAGGCGGAGACCCTCCACGGGTGTGAAGAAAGGTGGGAACCAATCCGTTTCACCGACATGAACCGCCCCAGCCGCGATCCGTGTTAGCCAGCCTGAACTGCCTCCTATGTCGTTCACAAAATGGAGGCGGAACCCTCCGTGGCTGCGATGCGCTCCCCTCATTTGGTTCGTGGGGAGGGGGATAAGCGTTCAATACCCACCAAGAATTATGGATTGACCAAGTCAGTTGTAAACCAGGTATTCGGTCATGGGCCTCCGCAAAAGGTTTCACGTGACCGCAGATACATCTCTTTCCCCACTCTATAAAAGGAGACCGAGGGGGGAAGGAGAAGAGGATTTTGGGGATTCAGAAGGAGGACGGAAAGGAGATCGATCAGATTTGGGTGGAAGAATTTCGAAGGAAGGCTTAGGACTTCAAAAGTTTCAGTTCGCAAACCAGAGCAGGTATGAACCTGGGAACGAACTAATAAGGAACCGAAAACGCATAATAATTTGGTGAACCACGAACTCAAAATAACATAAAAAGAGAAGATCATGAACCATAGCCCCTTCGTGGATGCACTCCCCATGGACCAGGGAGTTTATTCCTCTTTTCCGATCCGTCGTGCCGCATAGCACCCTCCTACGCGGGCGAAGCCCCGACCGACAAGCCTATGGCCGGTGCCGCCCTTGGCCGCTGCTGCCTGCATGGAACCCTCTGTGGACCACCCTGGTTCATGAATCGAACCCAGAGTCATGAACCACCTTGGTTCGCGGGATGGAAATCAGTCCGTAGACCCTCCTGGTTCGTGGATAGCCAGTCAGTCTATGGACCCTCCTGGTTCGTGGACGGCCTCTCAGTCCGCAGACCCTCCTGGTTCGCGGACGGCCTCTCATTCCGTAGACCACCCTGGTTCGCGGATGGCCCCTCCAGCCGCGTAGCACTTCCCTATGTGAAGGGCACCAAAACCTTCAGAGTTCCCATTCCCTGAGCCACATAAGATCCTCCCGATTCGGCCTGATTCCCCATGAGTCCCTCATTGGCCTACTCATCATCCCTGAGCTGAGCCCTCCACCAGAGCCACCGGATCTGTGTGGTGTAACCCTCAGGCGCACCAGCACACCATTTGATTTCACATACCCACGGTAAACAGGGGAAAAGGGGTTGTCCCGACCCTTGAGTAGATTCCCAAAGCATATCTGGGTTCACATTCCCATGGTAATGCAGGGTCTGAGCCCGAGAACCCCCTTCCTGCCTCTACTCGCCAGGATGGGGGGCTGCATGCTTCGGTGGTCGGGCACTTCTCCCCTTCTCAGAGAGGGGGCAGCGTACCCATCAGAAGGTAGCCATCCCCATGCACCTCGGTACTTCCCCGGGGAACAGGAGAGGTGATGGGCACAGGAGCACCCCTTTCCCTCTCCCGCTGCGCTTTGTCACCATGGGCGTCTATCCCGGAGTAAGCCCCGACTTTATGGGCTTCCCTATGCGTAAGCCCCACTCCACTTCTCACGGGCGCACCTTTCACGACGTGATCCTTTGGTCCCTGCTGCCTCTTGTTTCTCACACCGAGCATGACTCACGTGGGCTTAGAGTAAGCATCGACCATGACATCCTTTCATGGGCCTCCTCAGAGTGTAAGCCCCAATCCATCACTCTGGGCCTCCTCAGAGTGTAAGCCTCAATCTATCACTATGGGCCTCCTCAGTGTGTAAGCCCCAAGCCTATTCGAACTACGTGGACTTTGATCCCTATCCCCTAGGCAGGGTACGTAGGAAGCCTCCCCGAGGTTCAAGCCCGATCACAATCGAAACCCCGGGTCCACCTTCATGTCGGTTCTCTGACACCCCGATTTGAACTACGTGGACTTTGATCCCTGTCTCCTGGGTAGGTTATGTAGGAAGCCTCCCTCAGGTTCAAGCCCAACAACCAGTTGATCTGACTATATTCACATCGGTTCACCAAGCTGTTCCCAGCACCGTCTCAGTGAGTCCAGACTCCTCAGGGTCATTAATCCAACGAGGGATGGTAAACCTCAGGCATAAATGATTATGAACCCCTGCGTTCAGCTGAACATTTGCAATCAAGGGTTAAATCTATGGATACTATGTTTGGGTATAAACCAAAGATTCATGAACATATGAATACATCTTAAATCTATAAGAGAGTCCCGAAACAGGTAATAATTCCCCCCAAAAGGGTGCGATGAGCCCGACTTCCCATCCTCTCGACCAATGTGAGTTCTTAAGAATCACTAGTTAGACCATCCGGTGAATGCCTAGCTTTGGAAAGCAGGTATATCCATCATCAGATACGGAGCCGTTGGGCGTTTTGAGGCCGGAAACCACGAAACATGGTCATAAAAAAAGTTTTTAATAAAAACATATTATTTATTTTCAATTGGTTTTTATTTTCCTTTATAATTAATTAGTAACCAATAAATTCATTTTATAAACATGTTTAAACTATATTTTTATAATTTAGTTAATCTCATTCATTCTCTACATTCTAATTTCTAGTTTATAACTATCATAATTAAATAATAATGTTTAGTTGTTTATTTAAGATTGGTGTGCTGTGTAATGTAAGTTATTGAAGAGATTGGATTTAAAAAGAGAAATTTCATAAAATATTAGGGTGTTATAGTAGTATCATATATATATATTATACTGTGAGGATGGGTTTCAAAGATCCTTTTCACTAGAATACTCAAGAGACAGAGTATTTTGATTCTAATACAGAGGGTTTCTAGAGTTCGATAAAAATAGTGGGTGACATTTAATGATCTAATTAATTAATTAATTAAGTCTAAATCAGTAATCAAGATAAAAAAGGTTCTCATACACTATATTTTGTTTTTGTATAAAATTTAAAGAAATATCACAAGTAAACTAGGATAATTATTGGACAAAGAACATTTCCAAACTTTCATGAGTTTCCAAAGAGTAGTATAGGAACTTACGTAAAGTACTACATAGTAAAATCAAGGTGTTGGTGTACCCAATACCTATTGAGATTCCTCAAAAGAGAGGGTGATAAAAATGCATAAATGAGATTCATGTATGATTAATATAATGGTTATTTCATAATAATATCATAAACGTCTGATTTCAGTTGTGGATACAACATCAGGATATGGATAATTTCACATGTAGTCTCATATCTGAGAAGCTTGCAATGAGGGAAGTGAAGTGAGATAGGAATGGATGATGATTACACTGGATATGTGTATATTGAAAGATTTATGATGATCTTTCAATACATCCCATTATTATATATTTTTCACCCAGTTACTCCTGTTTCATTTAATATTACAAAAATAATAGTAAATAGATAAATAATTTAATTACTTTTGGGTAAGGTTCGCCAAGAAAATAAGGACTCAAAGAAGGTTTATTTCTTATTTATTATGGTAAAAAGGTTGAAATAAAATATTAAAAGAACAATGGTTGGACTGAATCCAAAGGAACCTTCACATTTTCCTTCAAATAAAAGTGGTATTAAACAGGAGGTTATTTTCTTCGTGTGTCCTGAAATATTTCCTTGAAATTTTAAATGCAATGAACTGTGTTGAAGAAGAAAGTAATCGCTTCTTCTTAAGGTATATTCATCAATAGCATATTTTTCTATTATACTTATTAGGTATTGAATACAATTTTCCTATCACATATGTATATTTGAATATAATAACCAAGTAAGTATAGAAACATTACAAGAAGTAAGTTGTGTTCTCTAAGTGGTGGAGAAAATGTGGTTCCTAAGTTAGCGATGATAAGTATATAAATTCTAATTGGAAAGATTAATGATTATAGTAAAACTTTTATTGAGTATTTCCAAAAAAATATCTTATATTTCCTTTGTACACAATGGGATATTATTTCGGTTCAGGAATGAATGTTTTCTGTGGTAGTAAATACTCAATCAAAAGTTTAGTAATGCATGAATCATTGTCAAAAACTGATGAATAAAAAATGTAAGAATTATATAACTAGGTGTGGAAAGAAAAAACTTTGTCAAGAAAAACTAAGTATTTTTCAAGGATATACCCATTATGATTTTAGAATCTTTGAAGTTAAATACTTTAGATATTATCGACACACTTATTTATTTAGTTTTGGACAAAGAAACCTTTAGAAATAAAAGGTAAGTCACAAATCTTTCGGAATTAGTTCAGCTAGAGAGCATGAATTATTCCAAAGGTAATATTGTGGTAAATATACTTTATAAGATTCCTTTAAGTGTTGTTTAAGGAATGTAAAAGTGGAGTAAATTATTTTCATGGTCAAAATATGTGAATTTCTTTGGACTCGTGTGTCAAATAATATCATGTCCAAGCATTCATCAATCAATATAATGCAGTGTGGAGTAATTCCTAAAGGAATATTACCTTATCAATATCAAATATGTGATGATAATAAGGAGGATTGATGGTGAGTCTTACATGTTAACATTTATCAATAAAATGCAATGTTCACTACTAAAAAATTGGGTTTATCTAGCCCTGGGTCTTTAACAGCACTAGCTAAAAGTGCTGCTAAAAACCCCCTTTGTCGGTGCTAGAAAAAGCTCTGTTAAAGGGAGTCTTTAATAGTGCTTTTTTAGCACTTTTAAAGGTGGTATTTAATAGCTCTAAAAAATGAACTGTTAAATGGGGACCTTTATCTGCACTTTTAAAAAATTATTGATAAAGGGGGTCTTTACCAGCACTAGTAAAAAAACACTGATAAAGGGAAGAGTTTTATCAGTGCTTGTAAAAAAGTGCTGATAAAGGGGGTCTTTATTATCGCTTGTAAAAAGCGATGATAAAGGATATATTTCAAAAAAACATTAAAAATAATATATTGATATATAAATATATTTATATTTATATAAATATAATATATATTTTTTAAATATGTTTTAGATAATGCTAAATAGGCATTTACACATAATATATGTGATATTTAGTGAAAATAACTTATAAAATAATTAAAAAACATATTTTTAATTAATAATTTTCTAATTATTATTAAGTAATAGTCATTTAGTAACAATTTGAAGATAAAAAATCAAAAAATTAATAAAAGGTCTAAAATGAGTTGAAAACGTAACTCGAACTTCAAAACGGCCATAAATTTTGATCCAGGTGTCCGTTTGGGCTCTACCACATATTAAATTGAAGTTTTCAATGATCTCTATTCCTTAACAATCTCAATAGACCCTGTCCACATTTTTAAGACAAAAAAAGGCCCATAAGGCCTCCAAAACTGAGTTTTTAGTCAGGGTACCCCAATTTTTTAACATTCAGTATATTTTCATCTTCATTTAAGGGTGTATTTTTTCCCTTTTCAGTGGGGAATAAATTTATTCCTAGATCTTACATTCATATTGATATTGTGGATTTGAAATTTTATCATTTTTCATAATGTAATGTTATTTATAATCAATATATGACAATATATACAAATTTTTTACATATTCACAAATAAAAATTTAATTTTATAAATAAATATTTAAACATATTTACATATAAAATATATTTCTCAACATATAAACCTTATCTAAATAAAAACTAATGTCCATATTATTTAAAATAAAAATGTATGTATATTTATATACCTATACAATTAATGTATATATAATGTTTATATATATTTTTTTTATTTATTTATTTGTGTGTGTATTGAAAAACAAATATATATTTATCTATGTATTATAATATATGTATATAAATGTTAATATATAATATATGAAAATAAATATAAATATATATAATTATATTTATAGATTCACATATATATATATATCTGTGTGTGTGTGTATTTATTTATAAACACGCAAATAAATAAACATATATATAAATATATGGATAAAAAATTTAAAATTATATATATATATATATATATATCATAAAATATAAAAAAACGATATAGGTGAGTGGAAAAGGTGTTGGTGTATGAGCTAGAGGTCTCAGGTTCGAAACTCACTACAGGCAGGGGCGCACGTGGGGTGGTGGAATTATTAGTGCTGATAAATAGGGGGAGTGCTAATAAAGGGATGGAATCAATGATAAAAATGTGTTAGAGAAAAAAATATCCTTTTTATCATTGGTGCCTTTAATAACTCTTTTTCAATATTGTTAAAGCGGGCCTTTTTCAGTGCTAAAAACACTATTAAAGGGGGCCTTTATAAGTGATTTTTACAAGAACTATTAAAGCCAACCCCTTAACATAACTTATGTTATCAGTGCTTCTATAACACTGATAAATCCCTTTTACTAGTTCTATTAAAGGCTCGATTTGCAGTAGTGGTGGAGTAATTCTTAAACACACATTTCCTTATACACATCTGATTCATGATTTAAGTAAAATGAGTATCAATGTTGCAACTTATATTCATTGTATATACTTGCATTATTTTTCAATACATTCATCACAAATAATGAAAATATCCCACAATAATATGTCAACTATCATGAAAAATGGATATCATATGAGTTATAGTATGATGAAAATATATTATGACATAAGAACATGTGTTTCGATATAAAGTGTATATTAAGGATATAAACAATCTTGCATCAAGAAAAACACAATGTATATATAAAGTAATTATCCTAAAGTTTCAAAAGGATATTACAGAAATCCCTAAGATAGAAAAGAGATAATCAAGTTATAGACTATATTTCTATAAAAGGTTGAATGTCTCTATTCGAGATATTGGGACCAATATTGACTTGGATTTAGTCAATGTCAGAGATGCATAAGTATTTGGTATAGTAACAAGTTACGCAAGTGCATGTGAAAAAATGATTGTTCCAAAGACACATACTGTATAGAAAGGATGAAACCATAGTGGTGGTTTTATATTCACCATGGGTTGTAATACATTATTCATTGAGAATAATAATTCATACAAGTAAGAAATATATGGAAATCATTTAAGAATGAAAATATCAATTAAAATTCAACAATAGATTCCATGTATCATAGTATAGAGGGATTATTATTTTGAATATTGTTGTGGTTATTCAAGTGAGACTATATATGGATGGTACAAACATGGTGCCCATGAGGCTTGATTGGTAACACCAAGTTGTTATTCCTTTATCCATTAGAATTTTACTTATCATAGATACTTTCTATAATCATTTTATTAGGCATTGTATTTAAAGACTATAAATCATGAAAGGTGTCTATATGAAACAATCAAAAAGGGATAGTGACACCATGGAATTCCAATAAGGGGTTAAAGTTATTGAAATCCACTTTAGGATTAAAAGTAAGCAACAAGATCATAGAAAATTCATTTGGAATGAATCTTTTATATGTGTCTTCCAGAGGTAAGTGGGAGAATCACTATTTTCTAAATAAAATATGTTTGATAACATATAGAAAATGGTTAATGGTCTTAAAGTTAGTTAAGAACATGATGAAAGTATCTCTCCAAATATTATCTTAAAGTAGCAAACTATATTTTAGGGGGTGTTATCTACTGAGGTAGATCTAATGTTTTCTTAAACTAATTCAAATTATATATACTAACATGGTATTTTAAATAAAAGTTGGACCCATTTGAGTGAGATTTGTTTCCAATTTCACATTGAATAAATTTCTCCAAGAAGACATGAATAAGCATAAGAGGATATTAAAGTGGTGAGTTTAATTCTATATGCTTCTGCGATCAATCACATATTCCATGATATGTACAAGAAATGATATTTCCAACATAAACTTTATGATAAGAAAATATCAATGATATATATAGTAGAACTAAAAGGGATGCAATTAGAACTATCCAATTGCACTTGAATAATTACAAAGTATGTATACCTGGTATGTGGAGTGGGAACGATTCTAGGTTTTTGGGGACACAAACTAGTCTTCCTTGGATCAATGTGATCTAATATCGCAGTCAATCTAAGGTAATGAGTGAGACAAGATCATTCAAGAAAGTGGTTGGAATATCAAAAAATACCAAGTGCGTTATGAATTCTAAGGTATCTAAAGATATAGTGTAAAATATGCAACAATTTGTTCTATTTCTTAGAATCGCACCTAGTAAGTAAAGTATTATCATAATGTAAATTATGATAATTCTACTAATCTTAATTTTGTAATAGTGGGTTACCTATACCCAACTAAACAATACTTTTCAATTACTATATCATGGATATAGTGAGTTATACATGATGTACACTTACCATTATAGTGTAGATATTTCTGCATCCACTATTTAAATGGTAATCTCTATAGATTATTTTTCATATCAAAATATTATAGTAGTTCCCAAGTTATAATGAGAACCTCGAGATACTATGACATTAATCTTAATCAAATTTATTATGGTAAGGATACATTATACTGATTAGACACAATTGATGTCTGACTATTAGGTTTTGGGAGATCTTAATCATTGAGACTTCTTCTCATGAATTTCATACTTGGTGATATTGGGTATGTGAAATTATAAGGAAAACCCACCAATAAGAACACCACATGTTTCTGGTTTCATTAGTTGTTCCAATCTATGAACATGTGTATTGGTCTTCTGACTTGATATCATTATCAATGTGTGTCATTTCATTGCACACTTTGATGCAAGGAAAAAACCATGGTAATGAAGTTGTGGTTAGTTAGCCTGTGTTGGGTGCATCATTGGTGGTATGACATTAGTTGAATGGTCAAGATAGAATTTGTGGATTCTGAGTTGAGAAAGTAATATCTTGGGCCTGGTTGATCAGGACAGTAGTACCTTCATAAATCCTCATTCAAGGTAATTGGAGGTAATTCCATCCAGTTATATCATCAAGGAACAAATCAAGAATAGATGATGACATAGGTATGTATCCTACTTTATGAGATATTTAAAGAAAAAGAGATTATATTACACAGTATGTGTTCATAGGATGATTATCATTGCTATGAATAGTCCTTATCTATTTAGGGGTATTGATGTGTTTATAAACTTTACTCTTGTTTTGTGAATACTATTCACTACTATCAAGATAAGGTATTAGAGGTTCACACACAATAGCGTATTCAATAATATTCCCTATTCTAGTGAATAGGTATATAGGACATGGTAGGCCTTACCATAGGGTTTGAGAGTTGTCTAAGTAATTAATCACTGAAAAATAAATAAATTCATTATAATTTGAGTATATAATAATTGGATTAATTTATTTATTAAAATTATTCATGAGGTATTAAGTGAATAAAACAAAAATATTGTATGAATGAATATTATTTTTAATATTCAAGGTTTGTTTAATATTAGCGTGAATTTTGAGTCAAGTTAATGAATCGAGTTTTATCACGTAATATATTTATTATATTACAAGGAGGTGATAAAATATAAATAATATTTATGACATAGTTAGTTCATTATAACTATTCATTTATTTCTTATTTAGTTGGAATTTTGTTTCTAGGTGTCGGGGAACCCTTTCTGGGTATTTGAACCTCCCACTATATAAGCAGGAGAGATGATCTCATTTCATGTGCATTGTTCAGTACAACAGAATGAGATTCTCTCTCTCCTACTTCCATCTAGAGAGAGAAATCCTCTCTCTAAGCATCGATCCAAGATCGCCTTCGACAGATTGAAGGGAGAGGATCGAGGTGATCATCGTGATGTCAAAGGATTCATCAAAGCTCCTCGATAGCACCCAAAATTCGATGAACAGTGAGTGCATAGATTCTTGAAGCATGTGTGGATGATCTAGAGGGTTTCATATTTGGATCCTTAGAGCAATGATCGTTGATTACTAGTTGTATTAAAACACATCGCCGAATCGAACTAAGTACTCCTGTATTTACTTTTGTGCTTATTAAATTCACACGAGATCCTCAAACCTCTATTGGGGATCGAACCGTCGGATATGAAATTATTTAATTACTCTGGTGATGAAATATTTTAAATCCCCAACCCACCATCTTCCATTGCACTCCTCAGTACCTTCAATTGATATTAGATCGATCACGTGAATTTTATGAGTTAAGAAATAATTAATTTTCATCAAATTAAGTATAGGGTTTTAATTAGGTCCCAAAAAAAATTCTGCATCGAACTGATATCATATGATCAAGTTGTGTTCATCCTAAAATTTGAATACATATTGCAATTTGTTTTTTAGGGTATTAAAAGATTCATATCTAACATGGTTTAACATATTTTAAAATTTATTTTGTAGTGGTAGAAGGTGTTTACGGTCACCACTATTATTTCTGACCATGTCTTGATCATAATCTGGTGGTCAAAATAGTGTCGAATGGTGACCTTTTATCGCACACATCTATGGAATTATGCAATCAATATTCCACATGTATGTGGAATTATGTAATCAAAAAAATAAGACCTTGTACTTTGATACATGGAATCCATTATTTAATTTTAATTTATCTTTTCAATCTTAGTTAATTTTCATATACTACTTAATTTTAGGAATTATTATTCTCAATGAATAATGTATCACCGGTTGTGGTGAATATAAAACCATCACTATGGTTCCATACTTCCTATGTAGTGTCACTAGAATATTCCTTTTCCACACCTCTTGTGGAACTCATTCCTATTCCATTTACTTGTAAATCTCCAACATTGACTAAACCCCAGTCAATCTTGCTCCCACTATCTCAAGTAGAGATGTGCACCCTTTTATAAAAACATTGTCTATCACTTGACTATTTTTTTCTATCATATGGTTTTTTGTAATATCCTAATAAACTTTTAGGATAATTACATTATATAAAATTTGTGTTTCTTGAAGAAATTTTGTTTATATCCTCAAAAAATACTTTGTATCTAAACACATGTTCTTATGACATAATGGATTACCATCATACTATAACTCTTATGATATCCATTTTTCATGATAGTTGGCATATTATTGTGGGATAATGCCATTATTTATATTGAATGTGTCATCTATCAGGTGAGATTTGGAACCAGTAGGTGGTTTTGTCTATATCTACATCAGGGATGAAAATATCCTCCCTCAATCCAATACTATAAAGCAGAAGAATCTTGCAAAGTGGGTATTCTTGATGAGCTTTTTTCAGTAGTGTGGTGAGTGATTCATGGTCTAATACACTCTGAATTCTCTCCCTGATCATTAGGTTTTTGACCATCTCTTCCCGACAATTGGCGCCAACATTTTCACCTTCAGCGACCATTTTTTCTGAGACTTAGGAGTTTTCTGAGTCTTGTTTATGAAGAACTACTCGTAAAGGTTGGTTCGCGGAGGTTGTATCATAGAGTTTGGGTTCACAGATCATTGTTTCTGGAAGTAAGTTCACAGTGGTTTTGAGGTTTTCGAATGATGAGGTTTGAGATTTCAAAGCGATCATGAAGGTTCTAAGCTTCGAGAATAGACATCTTGGGATTTTATATTCATGAGATGATCATGGTCCCCTTAAGGGAGACATATTCTATTTAAGGCATACATCCTCCTACGGTCCTCAAACGAGTTTCATGAATAGACTTGGAGAATGGGCTTCTCTAACAAGAGTTAACTTCTAATTTTTTATGGTTTTCCCATGAAATCTGACCCTCCTTTCCCCTATCAGCTCCAATTCTAAGGGTGGGAATTTTTTGACACCAAAATACGCATGCCAGGGGATAGATCAAGGAAGGAACTGCTAATTAGTAAATAATACAAGCCAAAATGGTTTAAAAATCCACTTAAGGGGTTGAATTCATGAAATTCTCCACCATCATAGATGGGTTTGGCTTGTGAATGTGGAGTCTTGATGAAAACCTCCATGCAGCATCAGTCCACAACCATAAACCTCCTTTTTACGATTGTGTAGAGGAATTATAGTAACCTCCATGGACTGTCATCTAGGTTTGTAGATCCCCATTTATTCATGAAGCCCCTAAAGATTCATGAAGTGCTCTAAACATCTTTAAACCAACACCCATGCATCTGTTTGGCCTATAAATATCCCCTTAAGTTTGGATTTTAAGTGGATTTGACCTTTTGGATTCCAAGAAATTCTCTCAATTTTCAATACTCCAAATCTCCATGAATGAAAGAGGAGATGGACCTTCAAAGGTAGGAATATTTCATGAAACCACATCCATGGGATTTTGA
The DNA here is from genome assembly GCA_963277665.1 of Viscum album. Lineage (NCBI taxonomy): Eukaryota > Viridiplantae > Streptophyta > Magnoliopsida > Santalales > Viscaceae > Viscum > Viscum album. The sequence goes on from OY728140.1 coordinate 1,151,150,540, forward strand.
GAACCTCAACCCAAAGTGGAGATTCCTTTAATGAAGACTCATGCCCTTTCTGGAAGAAGAAATACCCCCAAGACATGCAGGGTTTCACGAGATAGCTATCCTTTATAAAACCCATCCCATGGGGATGAGGACTTTACCACAAGTAAGGATCACTCTATTTCACAAATCATACTCCTTCATGATACCCCTGGCCTTTGTGAGGCCCCTAGGATTCACAAGACCCCCTCTATGAGGTCCCAACTGTAGCACCCCCGGTTTGATGTATGTCACCTTTTTTATGAATTTTTATGTATTTAAAGTGCATGTAATGAGTTGGGAAGAGGTTGGGAGAGTTTGGAATGGTTTTGGATGAGTTTGGAGGGCTTTAAAGGGGTGCACGGTTTGAGCACGGTTAGTGGAAACCGTGCGGGTTTCCCAGAAAATCGTGCAGCCCTTGTTCTCGAGACAGTAGGCCTCGCACGGCCTGCACACAGTTTTCCAAACCGTGCGAGGAAACCATGTGGACCCTGGCTCTCAAGGCAGTGGCGTGCGCACGGTTAGTGCACGGTTTTCCAAACCGTGTGGACTAACCGTGCAGCCACTTAAAGTTAGGGTTATAAGTTCTAGGCTCACTCGGGATTGCCTCATTTCACTCTAAATTTTCTCCCACTCAAGCCACACTCGGGATTTTGGGTTCTCAGTGGTTTAGGGTTCTCTCCCACTCCTTTAGGAAGGTTTTTGAAGAGGATTCAAGGTGGTTTGAAAGTGATTTCTCCCGGGTAAGTCTTCTCTCATGGTTTCCTTGTGTTTTCCTCAAGATATTCTCTTCCCTCTTTCTTGGTTTTCTAGATCTACACTTGTTTTGTATATATCTAGGGTTGGGGTTGCCTGGGATGTTAATATTAAGTCTTGTGGATGTTAGGGAAAGTGATCTAGAGAGGTTCTGGTGGTGCGTTCTCCAGATTTGAGTCGCGGTTGTTCGTGGGTCGATTTCTCAGAAACCCTAAAGGTAGGTGTCTTCTCTCTTGACACCACTTGGTTAGAACTAGTGGTTCCTTGTTACAATTAATTGTTGTGATGAAAATTAATTGTGAATTGTTATGCAAAATTTGTTGGAAATCCCTTGGGTGATGTTTTGGGGATTTTTTGGAAAAAGGGTGTTTTTTTGGTGAAATTCTATTCTTGTGAATTTTAAAATGAAGTTTTTAAAATGGGATGATATGGTTGATTTGAAAAAATTATTGATGGAAAGGGTTTTCAATAAAAGGGTTGTTTTATTGAAATGTTGTTTGGCATGGAAAATGGTTTTCAATAAATGGGTGATTTATTGAACTGGATTGATATGCAATGGAATTGGTTGATTGCTTGTGGTTGTGACTTTGGTGGGTTGTATGCTTGGTTTGGTTTGATTGTAATGTTGTATGGAAGTGGTCGGGAAGTCTCACTATAAAAATGGGATGGATAGTGGTCGAAAGAACCACTATATGAGTAGTGGTCGGGAAGTACCGCTAGTTGTGAATGGGTGAACGAGTTGGGAGGAAGTCCCACTGTTTTGATTGTTTTGGTGTGAATGGGTGAATGGGTTGGGCAGAAGTCCCACCATTTTGGTTGTTTGTTGTTCTAAGGTGTAAATTTTGGGATAATTATGGCTTTTTTGGTTTTCTTTCCTTTGTTTTCTTGGTTTGGGTGTGATGGCTTGATAAGAGCATGGTTGGATTATGGTAATGGTTGCACTTGTGATTATATTATATAAACTGTTTTATATAATTGTGCTAACGATTTTATCCTAGTGTCGTGTGTAGGGAAGTCATTTGGGGAAATCCTACTGAGTTTTAGTACTCACCCCCTACTTTGGCACGTTAGTGTCTTTGCAGATGTTGTGTACTGTGACGTGGGAAAAGTTAATGCATCAACCTCCTTTAGTGGTGCGTTGTGATGTCTTGGTGGAACTTGGAGCTTGGAGCTTGGTGTGGAGCTTTGGTGGTGTCATGGCTCGTGGTGTTCTTGTTGAGTCTTCCACATTATACTATGATGTTTTTTTGAGTTATGTTGACATGTGAGGTGATGGATTATATGGTTGTCTTTGGTAATGTATGAGTTTGGTTTTGTTGACATGCATCATATAGTTGTGGTTGTTTGGTTGGTTTTGTCTCAAGGGAAAATTGTTCCCCAATTGTTCTCGGAGCTCTCGGCATTTATTTCCAGCCTTTAGTGCCATGCGAATGTTGCTTAAAGCCAAGTAACCCTCACCTCCTCCTCAAGCTAATGAGGTAGGGGTGGGGCGTTACAAGTGGTATCAGTTTGTTCGGTCCTTTGGAGTTGATTCTTGGATTTGGTTTTTACATTCATTGTGGTATACTCCTTGATTCGGGATGGTATCAAGGTGTAGGATTGTCGGAACTTGGAATTTATAGCATAAAAGAATGTAGCTAACCCTTTTATACTGAAATTCAAGTTACCAGGGAGTTGGGTACATAAGTGTTTTGGAGACACTTATAGGCATTGGATATCTCATCGTCGTGGGTGTAGCCAATGAGATGAGCATGACATGAATGGTAGAAATTACTTCCCACTAGGATTCATATTTCATTGGGGGTATAATGATTTATGTTGTAATGAAAAATTATAATGTGAATAAATTGGTATTTTGAAAATGGTTTGGTTTTTAAAATGGTGAAACATGGAACATGGGGAAAATGTGAACTGGTGGAAAGCCTTGTTGTGATAGTGTTGAGTAATGTGATTTGAAATGGGATTTCGTGATGTCTACGGAAGTAAGACTCATGGTTGTTTGTTTTCTGTTTATAAAAATGGCACTGGGTAGGTGTCGTAGAGACCAATCGGAGGAGGCTGCTGAGAATGTGGTTGCACCTAAGCCTCAGGTGAACCAGCAGCTAGTGCAAATCATAGTGCAAGCTTTCCAAGCTATGGGAAGTGGAAATAGAGTAGATAAACCAAGGAATGTGGATCATGCGATTCAGTTTTAAAAGAATAATACACCCATCTTCAGGGGTGATTCAGAGCCGCAAAGGGCAGAAGCATGGTTGAATAGAATGAACAAGATCTTTGAGTTCCTGGGAACGCTGGTAAAGCTGAAAGTAAAATTGGCCACGTATATGTTGGAAGATCTTGCCCTTCTGTGGTGGGAGTTGGTATTCCAAGCGGGGATGGACCAAGGTATTATGTGGGAAGGTTTTGAGGAATTTTTTAACAAACAATTCTACCCACATACATTCAGAATTCAACGTACGACTGATTTCTTCAGTTTGAAGCAAGAGCTTATGTCAGTGACGGAGTATGCATCTAAGTTTATGAACTTAGTGCGCTTTGTACCCGAGGTAGAGGGTAGAATGTCGTTGAAGGAAAGGATATTTGAAGTGAGATTAAGTCAAGAAATCTGTTCAAAGATAGCAATACTGTGTATAGACGATTACACAGAGATGGTGAATAGAGCCTCGGTGGCTGAGTGGGATTTGTTGGGAGCTCTGGGTGGGGTAAGCATGGTGGTACCCATGGGGAATAGTGGGAACTCTAACGCTGGGTTCAAGCGGAAGAGGGACACTTATTCCCAAGGTGGGAATATGGTATATAATTTGACAGCAGGATCAGTAAATCTTCCTCTAAATCCCCAGAGCAAGAAGGGATGTTTTCAGTGTGGTTCTATGAGCCACATCAAGCGGGATTGTACGGAACAACCTCAAGCTTGTCATAATTGTAAGCAGATGGGCCATCTGCAGCGTTACTGTCGGAATGCTCCAAGGTCGGGTGCGCGTGACACTCCTCAGGGATTGCAGATGTCGTATGCTTCAACGGGACGGGGGTAGCATCATACCCCTCGTCATCAGAGTAAAGTGGTTCATGGTGATTCTCGGAATACCATGATGCCTCAGTAGAGCAATAAAGAGCAGAGTGTGGCAAGAAAACATGTGTTTGGAGCTGAGCAAGTTGTGGTGGATGATCATTCAAGACCATCCACGGTGCGAGGTACTATTCTTTTAAATTCTACCTTGATGCAAGTGTTGTTTGATATGGGTGCTTCACACTATTTTATTGGTGCAAGTGTGGTTGGTTTGTTGGGTTTAAGGGTAGAAATGATGCCCTCGGTTTTAAAACTTCAAACTCCTTTGGGTCGAAGAGAGTGTTGAGATTTCTTGTGTAGAGAATGTTGTATCGTTGTGGGTGAGGTTGAGATAGTGTGGAACTTCTCAATGCTTGAGATGGATGGTTAGGATGTAATCCTGGGAATGGATTGGCTGGTGGCTTTTAAGGCCCACATCGATTGTGATGCGCGAACAGTGGCTTTTACGACACACGATGGAGTTATACATCTCTTTAGAGGAGAGAAGCATGAAAGGCAGGGTGTAACGGGTTTGTTGGCACCAGCAGTGGGTACGTTATCATATCAGTTGGCGGTGTTGTCGTTGGAATTGGTAGAGGGTGTTGAGCAGAGTGTTCCTCCAGCAGTGGTGGATTAGTTCATGGATGTTTTTCCTGATGAATTCTCTAAGTTACCTCCCATAAGAGAAGTGGAGTTTACAATTGATCTCCTTCTGGGGACCAGTCCTATCTCACTTTCATCTTATCAGATGGCACCATCTGAATTGAGGGAATTGAAGATCCAGTTGGAAGAGTTAGAAAACAAAGGGTTTATCCAGCCTAGCACATCTCTGTGGGCAGTGCCAGTGTTGTTTGTGAAAAAGGCGGATAGAACCTTGAGGCTATATGTTTATTATTGTATACTTAACCAAGTTATGATTAAGAATAGATATCCACTTCCACGAATTGATGATTTATTCGACCAGTTGAGGGGAGCCCAGTGGTTCTCCCAGATTGACCTGAGGTTGGGATATCATCAATTGTAGGTGAGGAAGGAGGATATTTCTAAAACAGCTTTTAGAAGTAGATATGGCCATTATTAATATGTGGTTATGCCCTTTGGTCTAACGAATTTTCCAGTGGTGTTTATGGAATTGATGAATCGGATATTTCAAAGATATCTGGATTCATTTGTGGTGGTGTTTGTCGATGATATTCTGGTGTATTCAAAGACAAGGGTGGAGCATGAGCCGCACTTGGTGATAGTGTTGGGGATCTTGAGGGATCATCGGTTGTATTCCAAATTGTCAAAGTGTGACTTTTATATATAGGAAGTTCGTTTTCTTGGCCATGTGATTTCGGAAAGGGGTGTTTTAGTGGATCCAGAAAAGATAGAGGTTGTTGTCTCATGGAAACCGCCAAAGAATGTGTTTTAGATACGGATTTTCCTTGGTCTAGCTGGGTATTATCGGCGTTTTGTTCGTGATTTTTCACATTTGGATTCACCGATGACATCTTTGACAAGGAAGGATGCTCTGTTCTAGTGGAATGAGCAGTTTTAGCAGTGTTTCGAAGAGCTAAAGGGTCGTCTTACATCAGCACCAACCTTGGTTTTTCCAGAATCAGGAAAAGGGTACGTGGTGTATTGCGATGCATCGGGATCAGGGTTGGGGTGCATTCTCATGCAAGGGAATCATGTGGTTGCATATGGCTCATGAAATTTGAGAGTGCATGAGAAGAACTACCCAACTCATGATTTGGAGTTGGAAATAGTGGTCCATGCTTTGAAAGTGTGGAGTCATTATCTCTTCGGTGAGAAATTCACGGTATATATAGATCATAAGAGCTTGAAACACATTTTCTCACAAAGGGATTTGAACTTGAGGAAAATGATATGGATGGAATATCTCCAGATGTTTGATTTTGACTTGATGTACACAACAGGTAAGGGAAATTTGGTGGCGGATGCATTAAGTAGAAAATCATATGCTCAAGTGGTAAAACAGGCATCAGAACAGTGGCAGTTGATGTCATTTATAGATGATATGAGGTTGGAATGTGAGGACCGGGGTGATAGAGCAGTCTTCTTTCTGGTTTTGTTGATTCCTAACTTGGTTGTCCTGGTTAGAGAGGCACAGATATCTGATTCTTAGTGTGTGACTGTGGGGTCGAGACTCAATGGTGGGGAGACCATTGAGGGCTGGCAACTGAATGGAGATTCATTTTTGTGTTTTCGGAATCGGGTGGTTGTACCAGTTGCTTGTCAGGAGAATCTTCTCAGGGCGTATCATCATTACAGGTGGGTTGTTCATCCTAGAATTCATAAGATTTATAGAGAGTTGAAAGTGAAGTTCTGGTGGGCTGTTATGAAGAGAAGTGTGGCTGAGTTTGTTTCGAGATGCTTGACTTGTCAGCAAGTCAAGGCAGAGCATTAGAGGCCAGCAGTAATGTTGCAGTCTTTACCAATCCCCGTTTGGAAGTGGGATAATATAGTGATGGATTTTGTCACGGGTCTCCCAAGAATGGTCAAGAAGCACGATACCATTTGGGTGATAGTGGATCGGCTAACGAAGTCGTCCCATTTCATCCCAATTCATGAATCTCATACGGTGGAGGATCTGTCCAAAATCTATATTTGGGAGGTGGTAAAGAGGCATGGTGTTCTAGTTTTGATTGTATCAGATAGAGATCTGAGGTTTACATCTTGTTTCTGGAAATACTTACAGAAATCCCTTGGAACGCAGTTGACGATGAGTACAGTGTATCACCCTCAGACGGATGGTCAATCTGAGAGGACGATACAAACTCTAGAGGATTTTTTGCGGGCTTGTGTCATAGATTTTGGTGGATCATGGGAGGAACACTTGTCGTTGGTTGAGTTTTCATACAATAATAGTTATCAGGAATCCATACAGATGGATTCTTTTGAAGCATTTTATGGGCGGTCATGTCGTTCTCCACTATATTGGGTGGAAATGGGTGAGTCCTCGATGGTTGGACTGAGTCTTGTCCAGGAGACTACGGAGAAGATCAAGTTGATCAGGAAGAGTATGGAGATGGCTCAGAGTCATCATAAATCGTATGCGGATCATCTTCGATGGCCTTTGTCATTCCAGGTAAGTGATCATGTGTTCTTGAGGATCTCTCCTAGGTTGGGACATCGTCGGTTTGGGAAGCAGGGAAAGTTATCTCCGAGGTATATTGGACCTTTTGAGATTCTTGAGTGGGTTGGTGGGGTGGCTTATCATTTGGCCTTTCCACCACGGTTTAGTGTAGTTCACAATGTGTTTCATGTGTCGTAGTTGAAAAAGTATCAGCCAGATCATGACCATGTGATTTGATGGGATCATGTTGAGCTAGAATCGGATGCTTCGTTGGTGCACGTGCCAATGCGGGTGGTGGATAGGAAAGAGAATGTCTTGTATGTTAAAAGCATCAGTTTAGTTCATGTTTTGTGGAAACATGGTCAAATTCAAGAGGAGACTTGGGAGCGGGAGAAAGAGATGGTCGAGCAGTGGCCCGAACTCTTTCGGCAAAGTGCGGGTTCACTAATTTCCGAGGACGGAAAGTCCAATGGTGGGGAGAATGTAGCACCCCCAGTTTGAGTTATGTGACCTTTGTTTATGAATTTTTATGTATTTAAAGTGCATTTAATGAGTTGGGAATAGGTTGGGAGAGTTTGGAATGGTTTTGGATGAGTTTGGAGGGCTTTAAAGGGGTGCACGGTTTGAGCATGGTTAGTGGAAACCGTGTAGGTTTCCCAGGAAACCATGTAGACCCTTGTTCTCAAGATAGTAGGCCTCGCACGGCCTGTGCACGGTTTGAAAAAACATGCGAGGAAACCATGCCAACCCTGGCTCTCGAGGCAGTGGTGTGCGCACGGTTAGCGCACGGTTTTCTAAACCATGTGGGCTAACCGTACAGCCACTTAAAGTTAGGGTTATAAGTTCTGGGCTCACTCAGGATTGCCTCATTTCACTCCAAATTTTCTCCTGCTCGAGTCTCACTCGGGATGTTGGGTTCTCAATGGTTTAGGGTGCTCTCCCACTCCTTTTTGAAGGTTTTTGAAGAGGATTCAAGGTGTTTTGAAGGTGATTTCTCTCAGGTAAGTCATCTCTCATGGTTTCCTTGTGTTTTCCTCGAGATCTGATCTTCCCTCTTTCTTGGTTTTCTAGATCTACACTTGTTGTGTGTATATATAGGGTTAGGTTTGCCTTGGATGTTAATATTAAGGCTTTTGGATGTTAGGGAAAGTGATCTAGAGAGGTGTCGGTGGTGCGTTCTCTGGATTTGAGGCGCGGTTGTTCATGGGTCGATTTCTCAGGAACCCTAAAGGTAGGTGGATTCTCTCTCAGCACCACTTGGTTAGAACTAGTGGTTCCTTGTTACAATTAATTTTTGTGCTGAAAATTAATTTTGAATTGTTATGTGAAATTTTTTGGAAATCCCTTGGGTGATGTTTTGGGGATTTTTGGGAAAAAGGGTGTTTTTTTGGTGAAATGTTATTCTTGTGAATTTTAAAATGAAGATTTTAAAATGGGATGATATGGTTGATTTGTGAAAATGATTGATGGAAAGGGTTTTCAATAAAAGGGTTGTTTTATTGAAAAAAATTTTGGCATGGAAAATGGTTTTCAATAAATGGGTGATTTATTGAAGTGGATTGATATGCATTGGAATTGGTTGATTGCTTGTGGTTGTGACTTTGGTGGGTTGTATGCTTGGTTTGGTTTGATTGTAATGTTCTATGGAAGTGGGTGGGAAGTCTCACTATAAAAAGGGGATGGATAGTGGTCGGAAGAACCACAATATGAGTAGTGGTTGGGAAGTATCGCTAGTTGTGAATGGGTGAACGGGTTGGGCGGAAGTCCCAATATTTTGATTGTTTTGGTGTGAATGGGTGAATGGGTTGGGAGGAAGTCCCACCGTTTTGGTTGTTTGTTGTGATAAGGTGTAAATGTTGGGATAATTGTGGCTTGTTTGGTTGGATTTCCTTTGTTTTCTTGGTTTGGGTGTGATGGCTTGATAAGAGCATGGTTGGCTTATGGTAATGGTTGAACTTGTTATTATCTTATATAAATTGTTTTATATAATTGTGCTAATGGTTTTATCCTAGTGGCATGTATAGGGAAGTCATTTGGAGAAATCCTACTGAGTTTTAGTACTCACCCTCTGCTTTAGCATGTTGGTGTCTTTGCATATGTTGTTTACCGTGACGTGGGAAAAGGTAAGGCATCAACCTCCTTTAGTGGTGTGTTGTGATGTCTTGGTGGAACTTGGAGCTTAGAGCTTGGTGTGGAGTTGTGGTGGTGTCATGGCTCATGGTGTTCTTGTTGAGTCTTCCGAATTGTACTCTGATGTTTTTTTGGGTTGTGTTGACATGTGAGATGATGGATTATCTGGTTGTATTTGGTAATGTATGAGTTTGGTTTTGTTGACATGCATCATTTAGTTGTGGTTGTTTGGTTGGTTTTGTCTCAATGGCAAATCGTTCCCCAATTTTTCTCGAAGCCCTCATCATTTATTACCAGCCTTTAGCGCCTTGGGAACGTCTCTTAAGGCCAAGTAACTCTCACCGCCTCCTCAAGCTAATGAGGTAGGTGTGGGGTGTTACACCAACCTTCATGAAGCACCACCTATGGGCCTCTTCATGGTTCCTCCTTTCAACTAACACCCCTTTGGTAAAGTCAAGTGCCTAGAGCCCCCATACCAATCCAGGACCAGTTCAACTACACTCCAAATGCTTGTGTGACTGGTACCACCCACTCCTTTGTCCATCCACTTCACTCTAAGTCTGGATTGGGCATCCATCCTACCTAAAAATCCTAAGAATAGGTACCCTAATGTCTATTTCTCCTAATAATAGGTACCCTAATGTAGGTCCTCCTGATGGAATCCTTCACAACAGTGCCAATTCCATGTCCCACCTAGAGGTACATGATTGGTGGTTACATAACCCCTATAGGTTGCATCTATGATGGAAACTATGCACATGTATTAGTTGAGAGTCCTTATATCGAATATTCCTCTTGCTTTTACACGGTCCCCATTGAGGAGTAAGCCCCACAATTTATAAGATACAAGACATAAAATGACCTAGCTCCATGTCCTAATCATATAACGATAAACTTCATGATAACATCCACAACACATGATATAAAACTATAGTCTCACCTCATGTGATGAACATGGGATTCCCCATGTATGATCATCATGGGATGCCACCATCTCGCCCCTATAGCGGGATGATCCTCCACCCCTAGGAATCTTCCATGTATAATCCCCAACCACATCATCATTGCTCCTATAAGTTCTAGGGAAACTTCCATGCATAAGCCTCACACCATCTCTTGTTGACACTCCTTTCATGACATGAGTTTCCTTACTACATGACATTAAACTAAATGGATCGATCCTGTCACATGAACTTAAACTATGACATCGAATTATGTGGGTTTTCATCACTGTCTCTTAAACATGGTACATAGGATTCCTCCCTAAGTCTTAATCCTGAAATCATCTTAGTGTGAAATCTCCCCTCTTAGGGACACACCCCATCGATCCATCTCAATAGGAAATTTGATCCATCTCCACAAGACGTTAAACTTGTGAATTTATTTGTTTGATCTATCTCCACAAGTTGTTAAACTCAGGACTTGATACTTCACAATAGGGTGTTCTGATCTTTCCTCATAATATGTTAAACTTGTGCCCAACCTATCCCCACAAGATGTTAAACCTGCACCCAATCGGTCCTCGTAAGAGGTTAAACCTGTGTCCAACCAGTCCTCACAAGACATTAAACCTACACCCAACTTGTCCTCACAAGATGTTAAACTTGTACCCAATTTTTCACTACAAGATGTTAAACCTACACCCAATATATCCCCGTAATATGTTAAACTTTCACCCAAACTATCCTTATAAGATGTTAAACATATGCTCAATTTGTCCTTTCAAGGAGTTAAAACTGCACCCAATTTTTCCCTGTAATATGTTAAACCTGCGCCCAACCTATCCATGTAATACATTAAACCTATGTCCAACCTATCCCCAAAAAATGTTAAACTTTCTTTCAACCTGTCCCCACAAGATGTTAAACCTACATCCAATCTATCCCTGCAAGATGTTAAACTTGTGCCCAATTCATCCCCATAATACTTTAACCTTGTGATCATATATGTAAGAGATTAAACTCATGATATTTTCCATAATACCTACTCATGTAATAAACATGGGATAACATAGGTAAAAATCCTTAGAAGAATTATGCCCCTAGCGTACCTACCCCATGTAATAAACATGGGATGCCTGAGGTAAAAATACTTAGAGTACTTGTGCCCCTAGCGCCAATTACATCATGATCGACATAGGGTGCCTTAGGTTTCGTGATTAAGGTGCCTCATATGAGATTCCTTCCAAAAATGAAGACTTTACAGTTTCCCAATATACCCAATTCCATACATGCCCAGATGTTCCCAACGTGACTACTCACCCTGATTGAAGGTTGTTTCCCTATCGAGATAGAAGTAACGTAATTAACCAACATCCACCTAGAGATGGCACTGGTAATGAGTTCCACGAACATGAATTAATCTATAATGGAGACTGAAACTAGGTAACAAGATCCAAATAAAAATCCATAGGAGTAACCGACATCCCATCATATCATTTTGATCAAAGAGTATATGTCGCTGATGAAAGTGATGAAAGTCACCTGCCTTTGGAAAGTGGGAATGTAAGGAAACTGGAAGCAGTGTGTCAGCTACCTGGCAGAAGGATAGTCTTGTGGCCCAGGTGAAAGATTTATAAACAATAGTGTACAAAAGTTATATACTTTAGGATTTCATCTATTAAGAATTATTCTTGAAGAAGGTAAATTCACAAATAGAAGAATTTTCACATAGAAAAGATGTGACAGACCCAATAACTAAATACATAACTTAGTATAAACATGATCTTAATCATGTGAGAGATAACAAGGATGGTTGTAAAGTTGGTACTAGTGCAAATGGGGGTGTTGTAGTAGTGGTTACCCTATACCAAACTAAACAATACTTTTCAATTACCATATCATGGATACATTGAGTTATACATGATGTACACTTACCATTATAGTGTAGATATTTCTACCTCTATTATTTAAATGGTAATTTATATAGATTATTTATCATATCAAATGGTTATAGTAGTTCTCAGTCTATAATGAAAACTTCAAGAAACTATGAAATTAATATTAAGAACATGTCCTTGGACTAGATACATCATACTGATTGGACACAGTTGATATATAACTATCAAGTGTTGAGGGTTCATAATCATTGAGACTTCTTCTCATGATGTTCACACTTGGTGATCTCTAGTAGGTTAGATCATGAGGAAAAAATCACCAATAACAACACCACATGTTTCAGGTGTCATTGGTTGTTCCTATCTACAAACATGTGTATTGATCTCCTAAATTGAGATCATTATTAATGTGTTTAATTTGATCACATACTTTGATGTAAGGAAAAAAATCATGACAATAGAGTCATAGTGTGGTATCTTGTATTGGGTGCATCATTGGTGGTATGACATTGGTTGAATGGTCAAGATATAATTTGTCACTTCCAGGTTGAGGAAGTAATATCTCAAGTCTGGTTGATTAGGATGGTAGTAACTTCATAAATCCTTGTCCAAGGAAGTATTAGGTAGTTCTTTCCAGTTAGATCAACAAATAATAAAACAATAATGGGCGATGACACAAGTTTACACCCTTCTTTATGATATATATAAATACAAAGTGATTATATTATACAGTACATGTTCGTATGATGTTTATCGCTGTTATGACTATTTATTATCTCTTTAGGAGCCTTAATGGGTTAATAGACTCCACTATTGGTCTGTGAATACTATTCACTAATATTGAGATAAGGTCCTAGAGGTTCAAACATAATAGCATATTCAAGAATCTGTTATATTCTGGTGAATATTTATATAGGGCATGGTGGTACCTACCATAGGGTTTGGGAGTTTTCCAAGTAATCTATAACCAAAAAATAAATTAATTAATTATTATTCAAGTATAGAATAATTGGGTTGAATTTATTTATTAAAAGTATTCATGAGGTATTAAGTGAGTATAAGAAAAAAAAATTATACGAAACGAATATTATTTTTAATATTCAAAGTTTGTTTAATATTATTGGGAATTTTGAGTTGAGTTAATGACTCAAGTTTTATCACATAATATGTTTATTATATTATAAGGAGGTGATAAAATATATATAATAATTATGATACATTTTTTTAATTATATCTATTTATTTATTGCTTATTTAGTGGGTATTTTGTTTTTGGGAGCTGGGGAACCCTTTCTGGGTATTTGAACCTCCCACTATATATGTAGGAGAGAGGACCTCATTTCATGTGCATTGTTCATTCCAATAGAATGAGAGTCTCTCTCTCCTCCCTCCTTCTAGAGAGATAAAGTATCTCTCCAAGCATCGATCCAAGAGAATCTTCGGTGGATCAAAGAGACGGGATTGAGGTGATTGTCGCAATGTTGAAGGATTCGTCAGAGCTCCGCGCTAGCACCCAGAATTTGATGAACAGTGATCACATGGATTCCTGGAGCATGTGTTGATAATCTAGGGGGATTTGGTTTTAGATCCTTTGAGAAAATATCTCTAGTGAATAGATTCAATCAAAGGAACCTCCAAATCGAATGAGGTACTCATTTATTTATTTTTGTGATTATTAAATTCACAAAAAATCCATGTACCTCTACTGGGGCTTAAATTTCCAAAGATGGTGTAGTTTCTTCTCTTTAGTGATGAAAAATTATAAATCATCAGTCCACCAACTTCCAATACTCACCCCAGTACCTTCACTTATTATCTAATATGTTAGGTTTTGATAGTGTGCAAAAGTAATATGCTTGAGGATATCATCTCTTCAAAAAGTATTACTCTAGGAGGTAAAGTCACAAATAACGGAATAGTCATGCAATGGAAGCATGAAAGGCCCATGAATAAAGTCATAACTCAGCAGAAATATGATCTTATCATGTGAGAGCTAACAAGGATAGTTATCAATTTGGCTCTAGTGAAAGTAGGAGTGTTTTAATAGTGGGTTCCCTAGACCCAACTTGATTAGTACTTTTTGATTACCATACAATGTATATAGTAATTTATACATTATGTACACTTACCATTATAGTGTTGATATTTCTATAACCACTATTTAAATGGTAATTTTCATATATTATTTTTTGTATCAAAAGGTAATAGAAGTTCCCATGCTATAATGAGAACCTAGAGATATAATGACATTAATCTTAAATATGTCATATGGTCTAAATACATCATAATGACTAGACACAGTTGATGTCTAACTATCAGGTGATGGGGGATCATAATCATTGAGACTTATTCTCATAAATTTCACACTTGGTGATCTCTAGTAGGTGAGATCATGAGGCAAGCCTGCCAATAGGAACACCACATGTTTTAGGTGTTATTGGTTGTTTTTATCTACGGACATGTGTATTGGTCTCCTAAATTGAGATCATTATTAATTTCTTTCATTTGATAGCATACTTTGATGTAAGGAAAAACTATGATAATGAAGTTGTGATGAGTTAGCTTGGGTTGGGTACATCATTGGTGGTATGGAATTGGTTGAATGATCAAGAAAGAATTTGTCACTTCTGAGTTGAGGATGTAATATCTCAGACCTAGTTGATCGAGATGGTGGTGCCTTCATAAATCCTTGGACAAGGTAGTGGAAGTTAAGTTTATCTAGTTAGATCAACTAACAATAAATCTAGAAAGGATGACAATAAAAGTTTGTGTCCTTTATGAGATATCTAAGACAAAGAGATTATATTACACAGTACATGTTCATATGAAAGATTGTCGTTGATATGAATTTTCCTTATCTCTTTAGAGGGTTTGATGTGTTTTTAGACTCTAGTCTTAATTTGTGAATATTATTCACTACTATCAAGATAAGGTCTTAGAGGGTCAAATACAATAGTGTATTCAATAATCTTCCCTATTCTGGTGAATAATTATATAGGAAATTATTATCCCCACCATGGGGTCTGAGAGTTGTCCAAGTATTAACGATAATTGAAAAATAAATAATTTCAAGAATTTGTTTCAGTGGTGGAATTGTCCCTCTCACTTTCATGTCTAAATTCACACCAAATATCACCAACGTAGCACATGAGCCTTAGAATAGTTTGTGAGGACTCCTTAAGTGCATCCAGGAGACCCGGGATCAAATCCAGGTAGAGGCTAATTTCTGATACTGTAGCAGGTATTGTAGCATTACTGTAGTAGGAACTGTGTAGACTGTAGTAGGTATTGTAGCGAGACTGTAACAGACACTGTTTGGCACTGTAGCATCAGGTAATATTCCCCCGTTTGGACCTTCGGACCACCGATTTGGTCCCCGAGTCCTTTAAAGGCTTTGGGCCACCCAGGCCTTTAGGTCAGTAAGGTCTTCGGGTCACCTCAAGGCCTTCGGGTCACCTTAAGTGCAGATGAAAACCAAAAAAACTACAAGGAACAAACTTTAGAAGGAAGATCAAGGAGATTTAACCATAGTAGAAGCTAAACGGATTGTAAGAATGAGAGGGTATGGCACCTTCCATCGGTACAAGCCTATGCATGAATGGGAAAGCCTAACTAAACAGCCATGCAAAGGTGGAGAGTTAATTTCACGATGAGGATGCTGGGGAGGAGCAGTTCCAAGTAGTTAGTCTAGGTTGTATGTAATGTTTGAAGCCTACAAGAAATGAATTCCTCTAAGGCCTACGGGCCATGTAATTCTTATGACTACGAGCCTTGTAAGGGTTACACCTCACTCCTTGAAAGGTGGATTATCAAAATCAATAAAAATGAAGGCCTTCGGGCCATTGGAGGAAATATCGCCAACGTAGGTCTCTACCTATGCCTCACATCTCCCTGGAAAAGACTCAAACAAAGGAGGAAAAAGTGTCGATCGTACATGTGTCTAACAGTACTACAAAAAAAAGTAGAAGGAACATATATCATACCTATAAACACTCTTAGAGCCTCTGGGTAAAAGGCCTCCAGTGCCTATAGCTGTCCAATATTCCGGCCACTAACTTCCTGAGCCTGGAGTGGTCCACCTGGGAGTGGGGGTGGTGGTAGCATCAAACCAAAGCACCATCCACCTCCTACTACTCCCCCAGCTCCTCCATCACATATGATTCCTCGCATACCTCATTTATCCAACCAATGCCTCTTCTTAAGTGGTTTGTCGACTACCTCTTTGACTTTAACAAGATAGGTGGGACAATCCTGTGTGAGATATCCATACCCATCACAATCATAGCAAAAATAATGCCTCGATGGACTAAGTTACCTCTTAGGTCTTAATGAATGATGGGGCCTCATGTGATGAGACTTATGTCACACACCTACTATCGGTGGGTCCTGTTGACATTACATCCTAGGATATCCCTGCCTTAGAAGATCATGATATGTACTCAAACCCAATGCATCATCATCCAACACCAAAATATCCATCCACGAATTAGTCTGACATGTTGCATCCACCTGAACCACTAGAGGTGGGTCTAAAAAATGATAAATGGGAGAAAGTTCCACCTACTAACCATCCTAACGAAATATCATCTCATGAACAATCCCCTTTAGGGAGGCCTTATTACACTAGTAGAAAAATACTTATACCAACGGTTTGAAACCGTTGGTATAGGCCTTCAAACCATTGGTATATCCTATACCAACAGTTTGGAGAACCATGGCCAAGTAAGTCGTAGGGGTAGGTCTATACCAACGGTTTTCCCAAAACCGTTGGTATAGACCTATACCAATGGTTTTGATCTATACCAACGGTTCCATAAAACTGTTGGTATATGTATTTCAAAAAAGAATAATTCGGTGGGTTTTGATCCCAGTACCTCCAGTTTATGATTGAACGATATAACCACTAACCTAAAATGACTTTTGTGAAGATAATTTCATAAATATGTATATTTATTATCATAAATATTTTAAATTTTGATTTATTTAATGTTCTATGTAAGAAGATTCCATAAAAAATACATGTAACTATACCAACGATTCTCAAAACCGTTGGTATAGACCTATACCAATGGTTTTGAGAACTGTTGGTATAGATTCTTTGATTTTGGGACCTATACTGGTACATATACCAATGGTTTTTCCAAAACCATTGGTATATGTCCATATTAGTGACCTATACCAACGGTTTTGGCCAAACCGTTGGTATAGGTCCATATAAGTGAACTATACCAACGGTTTTCCCAAAACTGTTAGTATAGATCTTATTTCTAGTAGTGTTACTCATCGGGTCATACTCTATATTGAGGAAACATCAGGAGTCACACAATAAGGGTTTGTAGGTGAAGAAAAGATAGAACAAAAGAAGAAGATTAAGATGAAAATATACATAGTGATTTATGTGGTTCAGGAATAATCCATATGTCCACATATAAGTATAATCACTTCACTAAAATTGGAATAACAATTACAAATAGATTTCAGAGTTTCACACACATGCACATTAAAAAACCCTAACTTGGATGAGCTAATAAAGAAGATGAATAACTGTGCCACCAACCGCACATTAAGTCCATTATGCTATAGTGAATGGTGATAGGAAGCCTTCACTACTATAGTGCTGCAACCACCCAAGTCCAAGATGCTACAATGGTTAGTGGCTAGAAGTCCGTGGAGCTACAGTACCATTGTCTCCAAAGTCTGAGCTACTACAGTAGTTGTTCCAAAGTCTGAACTGCTAGAGTTATAGTCCGGTGTTTAGTATAGGATACTAGAATTCAGCCCAACATCATCCAAATGGATTGGGATACACCAATCCAACACTCTTGACTCTGCTACGGAAACCTTACTGGTTGATGTTGTGGAAACATCCATTGAGAGAAAAGACATACCATAGTCAATGAGTATATCTATTGAGATGACTCAAGAATGATGTGGAAACCACAAACCATTCCTATATGGTGCATGTACCAAAGTTTTCCCTATAACCAGTGCCTACATGTTCAAGTCAACAAGCAGGTTATCAGAGTCCTGGTGAATGGACACGTCGACCGTTGCACAAACACTGGAGTCTCTGGCCTAAAAGTTGAACTCGAAACATTTTAACATTATTTCCCTGGTGCTTAAACCAAACCTCACATCTAGAAAAAACTCTAGTCCTAGGATAGAACTTATCTGATCCCACTCTATCATGAATCGACCCATTAGGTCATGCCTAGCCATCAAAAGGCTCTACAGAAACTACCCCAAACCCACCTCCATAGGCCTAGGGTTGGAGAAAAGCATCAAGAAGGCATATCTAAAATGGGAGGTATTTTCCTAATGTACCTATATGCAAGCACACATATCCAAACTCATAAAATTCTAAAATGTAAAACAACTGATGATAATGAATGCATACATCTATAATCCCACAATTAGAGTGTGACATAAACTATTAGAAAGCATAAAAAGCATCCAAATACGCACCCACCCAAAACTGGAAAATAAGGTCCTACCTACTTAAAAGAATGGTACTATTGTCAATACAACACTGGTATACACCTTGGTCAGTCTATCCCAAACTAAGCTTCACCTACTCTTACTCCTCCAAGGACTCTGTAAAAAGGTTTTTCAGCTTCATAAGACATAACATGTGTGGGAAGAGACCATGTAAGGGTGAGTATAACAATACCTAGTAGGACACCCCAAAAACACTAAACATAAAGCATCAAAGTAGTCATCTCATAAAAGGTATGTCAAGTAAGATATGAGGCATAATCATAACTAAGGATATCCCAGATATATACATAAAATACTCTGATTCTCCAAAGGTCTCAACCACTTCCAGCCATATATTCACTCGAGGTTTCAAGGAAACACTCATCCAGGAGGAGCTACTCCCTAAACTATGCTACCACTGATGACACTCATCCTAGAGGTCATGCTTATTAGGTCTAGAAAAGAATAATCACATAAGAAACTAAGTGGTTTCATCCAAGATAAACACTCCATCATACTAATACCCCATTAGAAAGATCATATCTTGATACAAAAACACCCAAGTCTCAATAGGGGGACACCGTACCCTACTGGAAACATCCTCCTATATGGGGGATTGACTACCATATAAGTGTTGGTCACACTAATTACACAAACCTTGTTTAGGGAAAACACTAAGAAAACTGAGAGGGTTCATCTGAGATACACACTCCATAAAACTAATATCTCATTGGAAAGATCATATCTCGATACACATATAGGGGGTAAACACCCAGGGCTCACTGGGGGCACCAGAACCTATTGGAAACATCCTCCTAGATAGGGGATCAATCCCCATGTAAGTATTGGTCATGAAAATTCTACAAACCCTACCTGGGGAAAACATGAAGGAAACTGAGGATCGCTCTGGGCATCTCTAAGGGATACATGCTCTAAGTCTCTTAAGGTTATAAGGTCTGAAGTTGGGGACCATATGTCATACTAACCCCAATAGAAGTGGACTAATATAACTCACTCTAGAATAAGGGAACTCGCCTGCACTACCCTAATCATCAGGAAACTATAGAGGGGTCACCATCCTTTGATGAGGATGTGATGTTGCATCAAACCCTCATAGGAATAGACCAAGGGAACAAACTCAACCGATACTGGTCCAAGAAATCCCACACAAACACACAAATAAGATGAACTAATATGAAAGAGGACTCCAACCTATCCTCAAAGTAGTACACAACATGTCCCTAAGGCTACACAGTGTGTCTCACAAATCCTGGCACTTATCATGTCTTGCGCTCACATGGAATACACTTTTCCACAATACACGACGTTTCCCAAGGGTACACAGCATGTAGATGTCACTATGACACTTGGCATGTCGTCTTCCCATGCCCATGTACATCGAGTTGAGCTTGTATACTTGGTCATGTCTGAGTACGCAAATTTCCCCATGTACTCCAACCTACCCATGTACTTCCCAAGTACACAGCATGTAGGTCCACATGGACACCTAGTCATGTACTCCCTGTATACGCCAAGTCGTCCGCCATGTACTACACAGTGAATGAATTGGCACACACGGTGTATAACACTACATGAATTATTGGGCATGTGCACCTTATACAAGTCGATCTGGTCAGAAAAGTGTCACATGGGGTGTGATACTTATCTCTATGCAGAAACCCTAGCACCGCACAGAGGGGACTACATGGTGTGTGTTCATAGGACTACACACCATGTAATTAGGTTTTTCATAAAACCCATGGAAGACTTCATATGTCTTCTTATTCTGACATCATTACTGCTGATTCCGCCCAAGGAACTAAAATATGGTGTCATCACCTGCTCGCAAGATTTTGTCCATGTTCGCTGCTCAGGAGACACTTGTCATCATACCTTGCCATTTCTGCATACCAAATCCACAAAAACAAACTCCCAAGTCATCCATGTATCTACTACTATCATTGTACATTGAAACTGTAACGTTATATATCCATCCCAAACCTGAAATAGCGATCTGTTTTGCCAAAGACTGAATGTGTAATGATTGTTCGCCAATTATTCATTGAATCGTAGGCCAAAAGATAATGTCAATGATTAACACACGTATAACGGGGAGAGAAAATTTAAACAACACAAACTTTAGTAATAGACCTCAGCCAATGTTTTTTTGGACTCAATTCATTGTCGTAGGGAGATGAAATAAGAGAAATAAATAAACCAAAACAATATCAATTCTTATATCGCTGGAAGATAAAAAAATTACCTGAATTAAACAATCGATCCATGAATTAATTTGTTAGATGATTAATTCTCATTTGTCATGGGTAAATAAAAATAAGATATATCCACAAAAAACAAAATACCTACCTCGATTTGGATCAATCACTAAAAAAGAATGATCAAACATCATTATTATTGATGATATCCAAAAGTTACGTTGGTGTTGGCATTTTATATGGTACTCTGATCGTTTATCCACAATCTGGATGCCCGCCAACATTCTTCCATGCTCTACTCTCAATTATCGGGGTCATGAACCTAAACCCATGAATTAGTTATAATTTTGTATTTATATAGAAAAAACTAGTTCATTGAATCAACATAAAAAATAAGTTAATTTAATTTATTTATTTAATTATTTATCACCACAGCGTATTTCAACCAAATGCCCAATGTTGGCAAAGATTATGTCGTGCCTAGAGTAAACTTTGTGTTATGAACTTAACGATGATCTCATATTTATATTTTAAGACTTTTTTTAAGAGTTATTACACTTTTTTCAGGAAAAATGAACTCATGTGATATTAATATATTTTAATATCTTTAAAAAATAATTTTGAGCTCAATGAGCTGCAGAATCTCACGCCGTCTCAGCGTCTGGATCTAAAAATATTTCTTAATATATTTCAAAGTCTTACAAGGAAAAAACAAGGTTTCTACAATACTATATCACATATTCTTCTCTTCTTAAAATCTGGATCCATTTTAGGATTATCTTTTGATCTTCCTCCATGATCTTGTTGAATCGCACTTGCTTGTGTACACTTCAAGAACCTTTGCAGGTTGTTGTCCTTACTCAAAAATTTCTGATCAACTGTATAAGATCAGTTTCCTCAGTGCCATAAATTTTTAGGAAGTTATTCCTTTAGTATGATTAAGTCCCAACCTCAATTAATGTTCACAATTGGTGTACACAAGTTCCTCGATATTTTATGCAAGAATAATCTTGCACAATCTCAAACTCTTATATTCTTGAATTATCAACCTGATTAGATCATATGCACTTCATGAATGAAATACATGGTTCATGACATGTGAAACCCTAGCACATTCATTTATTTTTATTAATATCTTATATGTTATCTTCAAGTTGGTTTAGGGTATCTAAAATTTCCTCAAGCCTTTATGTTTGCATGCATGCACCCACATTCACTTTCTTCTTCACGTAAATGAGTACGCAGCCTTCTTAAATCAAATCCTTCACACAAATAGTATGGATTTGGATGTCATTGTTCTTTTGTGCACAAGTTCTAGTGTGACTCCAGTTATTGTTTATTCATGTAACAATATATGTGATTCCATAATGAGTTCATACAAACCAATGAAGTTGCACGTAAGGGTATTGCACAATATCGAATGGATTCACAGAACTAGTTCTTTACAAACCACTTCAAGTGTGTGTAAGACAAGTTAAAGGCTCATGGGATCTTCTTTTTCATGTCCTAAGAGGCTCATGGAATCTCTTTATGAAACAATATCCTCACGATGCTCTAATTTTTCTTCAGAAAAAATGAGAGCCTCTAAAATAGTAGCAGTCCACTCTTGGGATTTTTTTTTACGTTTAAAAAAAAATCCAGAAAAGGGTTGGGGAAAAAATATTTTTAAAAATGAACCTTAAAGGCGGCATCCCGGATGCCGCCTTTGCATTTCAGGAGAAAGGTGACATCTGCGATGCCGCCTTTCCCCTAAAAAAAAATTTTGAAAATTTTTATTTTTATTTTTATTTTATTTTTGTTTTATATATATATATATATAAACAAAACAAAAAAATTTAGTAGAATTTCTCTGCTATTAAAGATCCAGCGCTACAGCCATTACAGCAGTCTGGATTCTGACAGAAACTCTTACTCAGGCCTCCCTTTTATAAGAGGGCTTGCCCTAAAAATCATTCTACACTTTCGATGTGGGATTCAGGTTCTCCCTTTCCTGTGCAGTACATTCTGCATTTCTGATGTGGGATTCTGTTTCAAGTACGTGACTTTGAAATACAATAAAATATAAAGTATAAGGCCAATATAAATGAAATTTTAAACATTGATTAAACATACAATAAATAGTTGAAAACAAAAATAATTTCCTCAAAAATGTTGATGAAAAATAATCTATAACCTTTCAAAACCACCTACTTGAAACTTAAAAATGTTTCAAGTACGTGAATTTGAAATACTATAAAATATAAACTATAAAACGAATATAATTAAAACTTTAAAAATTGATTAAACATATAATAAATAGTTGAAAACAAAAGGAATTTCCAAAAAAATGTTGATGAAAAGTAATTTATAAGCTTTCAAAACTGCCTACTTGAAACTTAAAATTTTTCAAGTACGTGAATTGGAAAGACCATAAAACATAAAATAGAAGACCAATATAAATGAAACGTTAAACATTGATTAAACATATAAGAAATAGTTAAAAACAAAAGTAATTTCCAAAAAATGTTAATGAAAAATAATTTATAAGCTTTCAAAACCGCCTACTTGAAACTTAAAAATGTTTCAAGTACGTGACTTTGAAAGATTATAATTATATTACTAATTAACTAATTAATTATTATATAATTTATAGTTATATTAATAATTAACTAAATAATTATTATATAAGTAATAATTAATGAGTAATAATTAATAATTAATAATTTAATGAATAGTTATAATTAATATTTATATTACTAATTAACTAATTAATAATTACTAGTTACTTATTAACTATTATATAATTAATAATTATATTACTAATTAACTAATTAATTATTATATAATAATTTTTAATAAATACTAACTAATAATTATAATGAATAATTATAATTTATAATTATATTACTAATTAACTAATTAATATTTAATAATTACTTATTAATAATTATTAATTACTAATAACTAAATATAATGAATAATTATAATAAATAATTATATTACTAATTAACTAATTAATAATTACTAATTACTAATTACTAATTAATTAGTTATAATTATTAATTATATTTCTAATTAAATAAATATTTATTATATATGTAATAATTAGATTACTAATTAACTATTATATAATTAATGATAATATTACTAATTAACTAATTAATTGACATATTTAATTATTAATAATTACTAATTAAAAATTATAATAATTATATTTAATAATAATATTACTAATTAACTAATTAACTATTATATAATTAATAATTATATTACTAATTAACTAATTAATTATTATATAATAATTTTTAATAAATACTAACTAATAATTATAATGAATAATTATAATTTATAATTATATTACTAATTAACTAATTATAAAAAGGGCCTCGACTCTATCTTTCTTAAAAAATTAACTAATCAACTATTATATAATTAATAATTTTATTACTAATTAAATAATTAGTTATTATATAATTAATGATTAATAAACACTAATTAAAAAATTACAAATTATATAGTTAATAATTATATTACTAATCAACTAATTAATTATTATATAATTAATAATTATATTTCTAACTAATTAATTATTAAATAATTAATAATTACATTTCTAAGTAACTAATTAATTATTAAATAATTAATAATTATATTACTAATTTACTAATTATATTAGTAATTAACTAATTATTTATTATATATTTTATTAATAATAATTACTAATTAACTAACTAATTATTATACAATTAATATTTTTATAATTAATAATTATATTATTAATTAAAAAATTAATATTTAATTATTAATAATTAATAATTATAATTAGTAATTATAATGAATAATTATAATTAGTAATTATAATGAATAATTATAATTAGTAATTATAATGAATAAATATAATTAGTAATTGTAATTATTAATTATAATTAATAATTTTAATGAATAATTTTAATTTATAATTATATTACTAATTAACTAATTAACTATTATATAATTAAAAAATATATAACCAATTAACTAATTAATTATTATATAATAATTTTGAATAATTACTAATTATTAATTATAATGGATAAATATAATTTATAATTATATTACTAATTAACTAATTAACTATTATATAATGAATAATTATATTACTAATTAATTAGTTAGTTATTATATAATTAATTATTAATAACTTCTAATTAACTAATTAATTATTAACTAATTAATTATTAATAATATTAATTTAATAATTAAATAAATTATTATATGTTTAATCCATGTTTTAACTTTAAATTATATCGGTCTTATAGTTTATATTTTAGTTATTCAAAACCACATACTTTAATCATTTTAAGTTTCAAGTAGGTGGTTTTGAAAGCTTATAAATTATTTTTCATGAACATTTTTTACGAAATTATTTTTATTTTTGACTATTTTTTATATGTTTAATCCGTGTTTTATGTTTCATTTATATCGGTCTTATAGTTTATATTTTATAGGCTTTCAAAGTCACGTGCTTGAAACATTTTTAAGTTTCATGTTGGTCGTTTTGAAAGCTTATAAATTATATTTCATCAATATTTTTTACGAAATTCTTTTTATTTTCAAATATTTGTTTTATGTTTAATCCATGTATTAAGTTTCATTTATATTTCTATTATAATTTATATTTTATAAGCTTTCAAAATCACGTACTTGAAACTTCTTAAGTTTTAAGTAAGTGGTTTTGAAAGCTTATAAATTATTTTTTATCATCATTTTTTATGAATTTTTTTTGTTTTCAACTATTTTTTATATATTTAATCCATGTTTTAAGTTTCACTTATATTGGCCTTATATTTTATATTTTATAGTCTTTCAAAGTCACGTACTTGAAACAGAATCCCACATCGGAAATGCAGAATATTCTGTGCAGGAAATGGAGAACCAGAATCCCACATCAGAAATGCAGAATGATTTCCAGGGTAAGCACTCTTATAAAAAGGAGCCCTGGGTGAGAGCTTCTGTTAGAATCCAGACTGCTGTAATGGCAGTACTGCGGCATCTAGGATGTCGCCTTTCACCCGAGCCCAAAGGCGGCATCGTGGATGCCGCCTTTGTGGCGTATTTTCGAAAAATAATTAACCTAGCTTTTTTAAAAAAAAAATTAAAAAAATTTATTTTAAAAAAAACACTTCACTCTTAGGTTGGGTACTCTCCTTTTATAGGAGAATTTTCCACCACCACATACCTGAAAATCATTTCATGTCGAGTCTATCTTTAAGCATCCAAAAAATATTTCATGTCGATCATATTTCAAATCTTCAAGGATCTCAAAATTCATCTTTTTCAAACATGGGTTTCCATCTCAGAAGATGCTGAAAAACATAGTGTCCTTACCTTTGCGATAGGCTTCTACTTTTCTAAAGAAATCTCACATGAATGAATATTTCAAACTCATCCATGGTGGTATGAATAGCACGCTCTATCTTTATATCATCCTTTGAAAATAAAATTTTCTTCAAAATGATTCATTCATGAAAGGCAGAGGTTGCATGCATGGAGGTTCTCTTCCTTTTTGCCCCAAATTCATGGCCTTAGAAAAACCATGGCATCCTCAAATTCAATCATTATAGGTTCATCATAAATAACATGATGAATAGAAACCCTCGGGTCAAGGACGAGGTTGAAGATGATCTCCCAAGTCAATCGGATGACAACGTTAGATCTCATTGAGTGGTGGTCATTCTATCCACATGTTTTAATGACATAGAAACAGTATGTCGTGTTCTCATGTCCCACATTGAACTTGAGCTTGGTCAAGCACTTTGCTTTATAATTCAACATTCAATGTATCGTTCAATCCGACATCAGGTTTCAGTACCCGCAACACTGCACTTACTCACCACACATTATCATGCCACCCCACACGGTGGCTTGGCACCTCCTTGTGCACACTCATGCATGCATCTGCCTACCCATGCAAGCAGTCACCCATGTGCCTCCCTGTGGACGCTATACATCCACTCACACCCCTTCCGCCATGCGGGCTACTCGGGTTAGCTCTCCCAAATTATTGAACTAGCTCCCACATATGAGTTTGATGAGTTGGACCTTGTGGATTGTAATGGTTGGCCATTTTTTATAAAGTTCCACCATCAATTAAGACTTAGAATAATTATAAGTATATAATATAATTTCAATCCATTCTAAAATATGATTCTTAATATCATATTCCTCCTCAAATATTCTTCATGTAAAATGTGAACACATTTTTCATGGCCTTATTTTAATTATTCTTATTCTCTAAACATTTTTGTAAATAATGTGTAATCCTTATTGACACATGTATTTGAACTTAAGATCAGTCCCACAATCATCACAATTTCTAAGGAGAGTTATTCAAGCATGACATTCAATATCATCAAATCAATCCATAACAATTATCTAAGAAACACCACTTCATCTTCAGCTCACTAAACATATATTGACACATCATTGACAAAAAAATGCATCATTTGGGCTCAACAATCTTCCCCTTTGTATTTTGTTGTCAATATATCTTCACATTTTAAAATTCAATATGTGTGACCAAACTTTTTCCCCCTTATTGATAATAAAATTCAAAGGGTGGGTGGGGGTCTTCACATCTCATCAATTTTCAAAAACATTCTCTCCTCCCTTAAAAGATTGTTTCTTAGAGGGATGATATCACATGGTTCTCTTAGAAAATAGTTTTTAGTTAATCATCACTAAGTCTATGTGGGTTAACCCGGTGTAGAAAACAAAAGAGATATAACCAAGGTTTATCTAAGTTGTTCATAAATTACCATGCATGTGAAAACATGATTATAAATTCTCAATTTTTTAATTAGAGTTTGTTAAGACATGAAATATATGATCATGCACACACTTTAACAAACTCATCAGAAATTTTGGGTGTAAAAAAATATCTCCCCCTATGTCTCATCTTATAATCAAGCAGGTACTCCCCCTTAATTGATATGATTAATACAATAAAAAATAAGATATGAAAGTGTGATTTCCATACCTCAACCTTCAGGTTTGAAATATGTTTAGAGTTTACAGATTCACTGGAATTTAATAAAATGACATATTATTCTCAAGGATTCTCCCCCTTAAGTGATGCATTCTTCTTCTTTCATTTCATGGTAGTCAGTAGACTTTGTGAAGGAAAATCTATTCACATTATCCAAAAGTGAATGCCTCAAACTTCTCCTTAAATTATCTACATGTTAGTTCATAAAACATAAAATAATAGGGAATAAAAATGTACATTCTTGTTCTTCAAGGGTAAAATTTAAGCTAAGAACTGCCTCTCAACCTGGACCATTCCTTTCTTTCAATCTCAACATGGGAATATTTCTTTGGACTATTCATTTGGTTTTGATTATTTTTATATTATTTCTTCCCTAGATCCCATTCATTGTGTGGAATTTCTTTTTCCACCTCATCCATCTGGATCTTCAAGTTTCTAGAATTGAAAAACTTATCATCAATTTTAACCTCACTTTCCACGGTCACTTTCTTTCCTTTTCCTTTAGAAATTTTTTCAGCTTCCTTCAATTGTTTATCCAATTTTAATTGATTTGGATAGACAATTGGGAATTCTTGACATTATTAGTCTTCTCAAAATATTCACTTTAATTACCACTATTTTTATATTGAAGCCTCTTACCTTTCATTACATAGGAAATATGTAACATCATGGATTAAAAAGTAGCCTCTTTTTAATATTTAAGAGTGCGTTTTCAGGTTCAGAGGGATTAGGAGCTATTTTTCAAAGTTTCTATAGAACCTGGGTTGGATACTGCTCATAGGACCATTTTACATCATAAATGTATAGTTTATGGTGTAAATATGTCATTTGGAACAAGTCGTATAACGGTTTACAACACAAGAATCTTTCAAATCGTAAGATCCCTTTTTTCATGCCATAAATTCCTTTTATGTTGTAAGATCTGATTTTAGACCATAAAATAATCGATCGAGGGTAAATTTAACTTGAGGCGACGTATTTTTTGGTATATATGAACCAATTGATTTTTATCATGTTGTATATGTAACCCTTATCTCATTCAGTTTATTCCTCTCAACCTCAAACCTTAAGCGATTCTAGGTGAGATTTTGGTGTCTCTTCTCCTTCCGAGTTCCTCTATTCAACGTTCAATCTTCATGGAAGTTGTGTCACTTATTCCTAGTAAATGGTCTGTCTCCTTCATTTTCATTGGTCATGGCAGCAGTTTTGCATCGTGATTTGGATTCTTCAACCCTGTGGCAATGTTTTGTGTAATTCTTCTAGATTTTTTGTGTGATTATCTCCCGAAGGCTAACCTTCATGTTGGTTTTGGTGTAGTGTGCGGGTTCTTTGAGGTATGTGTTGTTTTATATTCTCTATATGACACTTTTCTTGTTTAATTGATTCTAATATGTTGGAATCAATTCTAGGGCCTCTGTTATTGTCTGTGTGTTCCTTCCAGTGTTGTTGGATCCCATTGTGGGCGTGTGCGGCTTGAGTTTGAGGTAGGCGGTTCTGTCTCTAGACTATATTGGATGAACCTTGAATTCCCTAGTTTTATAAATTTTGTTATAAATGTATTTCATGATTTATTTATTTTTTTGTGCGTGTGAATTATTTTTTGATAAAAGGTGGCTCTCCCATGTTTTGGTAAAATAAAAGGTATTTTCATAGAATTTTGAAATGGGTTTATGAAATGGTTTTCAAAGCACAGTTTTGATAAAATAATTTTGGAAAATGTACCACATGGGAAGCTTTGGGTACTTAGGTGGAAGGTTTAGTAATAGGTCTCGTCTATCATTACTTTTGGGGGGTTCACTCATAGGGTGTTCTTTCGCTCCCTGGGCCAAGTTGTTATAATAGTGGGTGCCCTAGACCCAACTTGAACAGTAATTTTGATTATCATTGCATGTATATAGTATGATATATACATATTTTTATTCTTTCTATAATAGTGTTGATATTTCTGCATTCACTATTTACATGGTAATGTCCTTAGGTTATGTGTCATATTAAAAAGTTATAGCAGTTTTGGCTATAATGATAACCTCGAGATACTATGAAAGTAATCTTAAACATATGTCAAATGATCTAGATATGTCATATTGATAGGACATGTATGATGTCTGACAATCAGTTTTTGGGATCTCATAAGCATTGAGACTTATTCTTATGAAGTTCTTACTTGATTATCTCAAGTAGATGAGATCATGAGGACAGACCCACCAATAAGAACCCCGCATGTTTCAGGTGTCATTAGTTGTTCCTATATACAGACATGAGTATTGGTCTTCAGACTTGAGATAATTATCAATGTGTTCCATTTGATCATGTACTTTGATGCAATTCAAAAACCATGATAATTAAATCATGGTGAGATATCTTGTGTTGAGTGCTTCATTGGTAGTATGGAATTGGTTAAATGGTCAAGATAGAATTTATTGCTTCTGAGTTGAGGAAGAGGTATATTGAAGTCCCAGGTTGACCAGGATGGTAGTACCTTTATTAAATCCATGTTCATGGTAAAATATGGTAAGTTCATCAAGTAAGTTCATGAAATATATAAAGCAACAGAAGTATGATTACATAAGTGTGCATCCTACTTTATGAGATATCATGAGACAAAGAGATTATATTACATAGAATGTGTTCGTAGGAGATAGTCATAGCTATGACATTCCTTATCTCATTAGGGGCTATAATGGGTTGTTAGACTCTGATCCTAGTCTATGGGTTGGACTCACTACTATTTAGATAAGGACCTAGAGGTTCACACAAAGTGTATCCACAAGTTCCACCTATTCTAATGAATAGGAGTTTAGGACGAAGTGGGCCTAACGTACAGGGGTTGGTGAATGTCAGAGTATGATAAATCATAAGTATATTTAATTAAATTGTATTATTCAAGTTTAGAATAATGATGATTGAATTTATTTATCAAGTTATTCCTATGTTTTTTGGTTATGAAAGTGAATATAAGAAAATATAATTTTTCGAACAAACATAGGATGTTTAAGGTTCATTAAATTATTTGGAGGGATTAAAGACCGATTTAATGGTTCTTGTTTTATCATGTAACATTTTATAGTGTTACAAGTGAGTGATAAAATATTTGTGACATTTATAACAATTTTATTAAGTCATTCATGTGTGAAAAGTTCTAAAATGAAGGTTATTACTTTCTAGGGACCAAAGTGCAATTTCAAAAGGTATAAACTAAGTATAAAATCTCATTTTATCCTCTTGAATAAGAATATTCACCATTTGGATGAATTTAGTGAGAAAATATCTCCTCTCCTCTTCTATAAATTTCTTAGAGAGATATTTCGAAATAAGAACAAGGTCGGATCGATCTCACTTTCTTGAATGATTCTACGTTATTTGGGTGATCTAAGGGACATTGTAAAGCTATTTTATTTCCCATGATAGAACCTGATAAATGTAGATTGATGATCTAATAATTGTAAAGCATGTGTGAATGATATAGAGGATTCCTATCTTGGCACCTTTCTGCCACGAAACATCAACGATGATAAAATCAAAGCAGCGACTTCAATAGAACATGGTATCATTTATTATTTCATTCGATTTTATTTCTCATGCTTAAAATGAGTTACATATGATAATTTTATAAATCTGGAAAATGAGTTTTTTGGATTTAGTTTTTTTAACATGAATCCAAACCCAAAATTTTAAATTTCACATCTTTCATGCTTCTGTTGCACCCTGGGTTCCTTCAATTAGTATCAGAGTGAATGTATAATTATTTAAGTTAAAAATTTTAAAATTTTAATTAAATTTTATATTATTTGGGAATAGGGTTGTGATACGGTCCCAATGCAACTGACAGTGCATTGATCTGATTTCATATCGCCAAGATATGGTTAATTTAAGATCGATGGGTTTTGCGTAAAACTTGCAATGAAAATTAAAGTTTTTTCTTTACTTCACTTTATTGGCTACTAGTGTAAAGATTTTTTTTCAGAGTGTGTTGTGAGTGAGTTTTGTGTTATCTGGATGTACCATCATCATCATCATCATTCCAGTTTTATTCAAGTAAAAGAAATACAAAGAGATCGGGCCAGGAGGGCCTAGGGCCTAGGGGATCTAAAATAGTGTAAACCAAGGGCATACCCTCTAATCAAATTAATCCCCTTAAGTTTAAAGTGAGAAATTTTGGAAAGAATATTCACATTGGATCCTTGGTTCACTCCCCTCCTGCCATGTATGGGTCACTTTTATGTTGTTGTTGAGGAGAGATTTGCATTTCCTTATTATGTAATAGATCGACCAAGGCATTCCACCTTTTTTATGCAAGGAGTCATGGAGGATCATGGAATCAGTTTCCACTTGTGAAAGGAAAACATTCTCTTGGATTCAAAGCTTAAGACCAGTGAGAACCACCTTGGCCTATGCTATTAAGGGATTACCACTGCCAAAGTGAGCTTTAAAATCCAGTATCACACTTCCCCTACAATATCTAACAAGCCTACCTCCTCGCATGTCCCCTGAACTACATGCTCCATCTGTGTTTAGCTTAAGACCATCTTCTGGGGGAAGCCACCTCACCCATCTACCTTGAAGCCTGGGGGTGGGATGTTGGACCGAGGGACATGGGCCATGCAGAGCTCATAGGGACAATGTATCCTTCTAGTTGCTGATGAGGGTCACCATATCTACCAGAAAACTCCCAGTCCTTACGATGATGAATCTCCATATGGAAGTAGCTCCCTCATATCTGGCTCGATTCCTATCCTTCCAAAGGCACCAACACCCGTCATTGAGAATCATGGACCTCGCTGTTTTCTCCATTCTCGTATCATCTATCCCCTAAAACCACCTTTCAAGAAATGTTGCATCACAGGTTCCCCTAGAAGAGTATGCAGTAAACTCCCTAAATAAATGCCATCTTTTGTGGGCCTAATACCCTTAAAATAATAGGTGGTTCTCACTCTCCTCTTGTTTGTTCTTGCAGTAGTGGAAACTAGAGGCCATGTTGATACCAAGCTTCCTAATGTTTTCATCTGTTGGTGTTGCTTGATTCCTGATTCTCCAAAATAGAAAATTATACTTCGTTGGGATCTCGTTGCACCATACCAAGTCATTACATTTGTTATGTTGAGTCTGAGGAGTATTTGATCTACAAAAGTCCTTAAAGTTGAATCTCCCCGAGTTTGAAGGTGTGAAGATGCATCTGTCAGGTTTTGAGCTGATTTCAATGATTTCAAAAACCTCTTGTTGCCCCGAGTCCAAGACTAATCTGAAGAAAGATGGGTAATGGCATGCCTCCTT
The DNA here is from genome assembly GCA_963277665.1 of Viscum album. Classification (NCBI taxonomy): domain Eukaryota; kingdom Viridiplantae; phylum Streptophyta; class Magnoliopsida; order Santalales; family Viscaceae; genus Viscum; species Viscum album. The sequence continues at coordinate 1,151,183,374 of OY728140.1, forward strand.
AAAAGAGATGATGGGAGTAGGGCATCCTGAATACCCTAACACCCTGCCTGCCCAGTGTGATGCCAGAACGTCAGTTTCCCATATTCTACCATCCATCACGAGTTTTGCTGCAAGCTCAGTATGAGGGTGGAGATCTTGAACCAAAGGGGAGATCCATGCACGTACGTCTTGTACATATTTCCACCATGGTTTCATGACATAGTCTTTCCCCACATCGTACACTCTTAGATAGTTTCCCAGACTAGTTTCGCATGCATGCAGTCACTACTGCAAATATGGCCTTTATCGGCGCTAGAAAAGGGCATTAACAGCTCTAGAAAAGCGTTGTTAATCGAGATGAAGATAAAGGGGGGTCCCTTTTATCAGAGCTTTTTTTAGCGCTGATAAAAGTTAAGAAAACATTAAATATATATATATATATTCAATTCAGTGTGGGGCTTCAACGGTGCTTGAAGCCCCCTCTTCAACATCACCCCACCCCCCACCCGAGCCCACATGCCCCCAACCACCTCACCCCCCATTAACAGCTCCCCCACCCCATTTAACGGCACTAGGAATTATTCCCACCCGCGCGTGTGGCCTACCTCCCCCAGGATTCAAATTCAGGACCTGTTGTATATGCGCCTAAGCCTTTACCACTCCACCATATTACTTTGTTCTTTATTTATTAATATATCCATTTATTTATATATATATTTAGTTATATTTATTCTTATATTAGTATATATATATATATTAACATATATATTTATATTAATATATATATATATATATTAACATATATATTTATATTAATATATATATATATATTTAGTTATATTAATATATATATATATATATGTATATTAATATATATATATATATATATCCGTATATTAATATATATATATATTAATATATTTATTCCTATATTAATATATATTTATAAGATCATTTTTAAATACATTTATAAAATATGCTTTTTTGTGTGTGTTTATAAATAAATAAATACATATATACAACACACACACACACATATTATATGTGTATTTATAAGTATAATTATACATATTTATATATATTTACAAATATTATATATTAATATGTATATACATATGTTTAGAATATATAGATAATATATATCAGTTTGATAATACAGACGTACACAAATATATATACACACACACAAACACATCATATAGGTATATAAATATTAATATATTTGTATTTTAAATAAAATGGATATTAGTTTTTTATTTAGATAAGCCTTATATATTGAGAAATATAATTTATATGTAAATATTATTTATTATTTATTTATAAAATTAAATTTTTTATGGGTGAATATATAAAAAAATATGTATATATTGTTATATAATCGATTATAAGTAACATTACGTTGTGAAAAATGATAAAATTTTAAATCCATAATATCAATATAAATCTAGCCCCTCGAAATAAATTCAGTCCCCAATGAAAAAGGTCAAAAGGACCCCCTGAAACATGGCTGAAATTCCATCGAATGTTAAAAAATTTGGGTATGCGGACTAAAAACTCAGTTTTAGAGGCCTTCTGGGCCTTTTTTGGCCTCAAAAAAAGTGACAAAAGTTTCCCTTGGGTCATAGCATGTAGATCTCATCGGAAGCTTTGATTTGATATGTTTTAGAGCTCAAAAGGACATCCAGATCAAAATTTATGGTCGTTTGAAGTTTGAGTTACATTTGCAACTTATTTTTGATCTTTTATTAATTTTTTTGATTTTTTGTGGCTTCAAATTGTTATCAAATGATTATTAGTTGATGATAATTAGAAAATTTTTAATTAATAATATTTTTTAAAATATTTTAAATCCATTTTCACAAAATTTCTTATATATTAAATGTAATAGTCTATTTATACTTATCTAAAACATATTTAAAATATATATATTATATTTATATCAATATATTATTTTCATGATTTTTTTTTTTGAAATATACACTTTATCAGTGCTAGGAAAAAATGCTGATAAAGCCCCCCTTTATCAGTGCTACTAAAAAAATCACTAATAAAGGGGTCCCCTTTAACAGTGCTAAAAAAAGCGCTGATAAAGGGTGGCACTATGGAAACCCAGTTTTGTGGTAGTGAGTAGATGGTGTCTCCAAGGCTTTTGACATTGATCCCTCCATCGTGAACGGGACGAGCCATTTTCTCCCATGAGTCCCAATGCTTTTTCCCCACCGAAGATGCATCTCAAATGAACCCCACCAAAATTCTGTTGATGTTTTTGATAACTCCTTTCGGCACAGTACTGGACACCAAAGCATGGACCGACATGGCAGACGGGACACTGTTAACTAAAGAAACTCAGCTGCCAAGGGATAAAAAGTGGTTTTTCCAATTGAGGATGTGACTCGTAATCTTGTTCACCATAAGTTCATAATCTATTATCCATAATCTACCTGAAGAGATGGGGGCGCCAAGGTACTCCATTGGAAAGGTGCCTCACTGCATGTTCATCCTATTGGAAATGCAAGCTTACCTTGGAAGCTTTTTTTAATTAAAATAATAAAGCTTCTCGTGGAATCTAGTTTAAAACTTCTCATGGAAACTTGTTTAATTAAAAGGGTAAAGCTTTCTATGAAAGATAGTTTAGAGATTCTCTTGGAAGATTGTTTAATTAAAATAAAAAATCTTCCTTTGGAAGCTTGTTATCATTTTATATTATATATATATGTCCTTTAAATGCATACCCCATCTCTGGTCATACCAATCCGATCTGGGTATGATTGGCTTGATCCATCTATCTAGTTGTAATCCCTAAATTAATTTACAAGGATCTTCTTTAGTTCCAAATAGACCCGAAAATCTATGAAAATTTTTCAAAAATTAAATTTAATTATTTGGGATTTGATAAAATTATTTCAGGTGTTTTGGTACGTATCAATAATTAATTAAAATTATTTTAATGTAATTTAACACATTAAAAATACCCTCGAGTTGAATTTTAGAAAATTTAATTTTTTATTATGTAATATAATTGCATGTTGACTGATCATGAGATGATACCAACTCGTCCATGTTTGGTTTATTATTTATTTATTTTAATTATTTCATTTAAGATTTATAAAATGTAATGATTATTTTATTTGATTATTTGTGTATCGTCCATCCATTTTTAATTTTGTTTAAAGGTCTCTGTATCCACATTTAAGTGAAAATATGTAATTTCGCACCCCAAATTCCCCTCACCTGCATGTGAGTATACATTGTAAAGATCGGATGAGTTCATGGTGACGTTGTTCGAGTTGAAAGTCAGCATAGAGTAAACAAGTGAAGTGTGCGGGAGTTGTGGGCACTGCAATTCAAGTTAGGTATTGACTTAAATAATTCCCATAAGGTCTCATTTAATCTATTATTTTCTATATGGATTAACCAATAGTTAATGGCTCATGATCACCCCATTATTTATTTATTTTATCATGTTCATGGTTTATTATTTTTTGAATGTGTAATTATTACGTGTGATACATATTATAATAATAAACAAGCATGCAAAGATAAAATGAATGCGTGTGGTGAATTTTTTTTATTTAAAAGCATGCTTAAGTTGTGAGTGAGATCACATAGAACAAGTATGTTAAATAAAAAATGATTTCATTCTCCAAGATTAACTTACTAAATCCCTCAAAGAAAATATTAAGTCATTATATGTCTTCCATCACTCAAATTTGAACAAAATCGGGTGTTCGAGGTGCTCTTCATCCAAAGTTGAGGGTGCCTCTTACTAATGGTGAGTTCTTATGAGAGTATCAGGTCAACTTAACTAAAATTGGTAGTAAATAGGTAGTCAAAGATAGCTTTTTCAACTTTAGAGGCAAAGCGTTGAGCAATGTGAAGTAATTATTTGAAGGAGATAGGACTCCACTCAATAGATCAAGGAGCTGTGAGTTAATGAGATTGGCCAGATTAGTACCTACCTTAGACTCTCTGAGTAGTGGCATATCCAAAGGTTATAGACTATGAATAGGGGTTTCAAGGATCCTTTCCACTAGAATATTCAAGTGATTGGGTATTCTGAATCTAGTAGTTGAGAGCTACTATTATTTGATAAAATAGTGAGAGACATTTAAAATTAATAATTTGAAAATGTATATTAGTAATCAAGATAAAAGTAAAAATATACAAGATTTTATTTTTGTAGAAAATGGAAAGTAATACCAAAAGTACACTGCAATAATATTGGAAAAATAAAAGGTACAAACTGGCATAAGTTTCCAAATAGTAGTACAAAAACTTGCATAAAGTAATACAACATAATAAATTCAAGGTGTTGGTGTCCCCAATACCTGTTAAGCTAACTTAGGAAGTGATGGTGTAAAATAGATTACAGGAGACACATGTATGACCCATGTGATGGTTATTTCATAATGTTATCATCAAAATCTGATGTGAGTTACAGATACAGCATCGGGACATGGATGATTTTACATGTTGTCTCATCTCTAAGAATATTTTGATGGGAAAGTGAAGCGATATATAAATGGATGATGATTACACTAAAAGATGGACATGATCTTTCAATGAATCCCTTTATCATATCATTTTCACCCATTTACTCCAATTTTTTTAATATTATAAAATGAATAGTAAATGGAGAAAAACACTTCATTACCTTTTGGGTAATGTTCTTCAAGAAAATAAGAACTTAAAGAAGGTTTAATCTTTAATTCTTATAGAGAACAATATGAAAGACAAGGTGAAAAGGAAAATGGAAATTATCATTCCAAGGCACCTTTGCAATGTCCTTCAAAGAAAATAGGTATTAAATGGGATATTATTTTCTTCACATATTATGAAATAATTCTATGGAAGATAAATGCAATGTAATAAATTGAAAAAGCAAGAAGTCGCTTCTTCTTAAGGCATATTCATCATTATTTGTGATGTTTCTAACATGCTTCTTATGTATTAAATACAATATGCCTATCACATATTTATATTAAAATATAGTAACCAAGTAATTAAATAAATGTTACTAGAAGTAAGGTGTGTTCTCCAAGCGGCTGATATAGGGTGGTTCCTAAGTCAGTAGTGAGAAGCACACAAATTCTAATTTCTAAGTAAATGGTTCTAGTTGAACATTCAAGTGTAATTTGGACACAATTAAACATCATTCCAATTCTATAATGAATGTTTTTTATGGTGTTTAATACTCAAAAAATAGTTCTGTAATTCTAGAATCATTGGCAGTATGTGATGAATATAAAATATAAGACTTATATACCCAATTGTGGAAAGATAATGCTTTTTCAAAAAAATCTAAATAGTTTTCAAGGGTATACTGAGTATAGTTTTAGACACTTTGGGGTTAAAGACCTTATCGGTTATCAACACACATATGTACTTAGTTTTGGACAAAGAAACCTTTAGAAATAAAGGTAAGCCACAAAGATTTCAGAATTAGTTCAGCTAAAGAGCATGAACTATTCCAAGGGCAAGCTAGTAGTAAGTATACTTCATAATATTACTTTAATCATTTAAGGAATGTGAAAGTGAAGTATGTTATATGCATGGTCAGAAGATATGAGATGCTTCAGGCTGTTGTTTCGAAGAATATCTTGACCAAGCCTTCATCGATCAATACAATGTAGTGCGGAGCAATTCCTAAACACACATTATCATATCTATATCAAAGATATGATGCTAATAAGTAGGATTTATGATGATTATTATATATTAACATGTATCATGGAGAAATTATGAAACACATATTTCCATATACGCATCATATTCATGATGTAAGTAAAATGGGCATCAATGTTAAAACTCATGTATTGCAGATACTGCCATTATTTTCAAGACATGCATCACAAATAACAGTGTTATCCCACATCAATATATCAAATATAGTGACAAATGGATATCATATGAGTTTTAGTATGATATAAATCCATTATCATACGAACATGTGTTTTGATGAAAATATTTTGTTAGGGTATAAACACACGTGCATCAAGAAAAACACAATGTGCATTTATAATAATCATCATAAAGTTTTCTAAGGATATTATAGAAATACCTATGATAGATTAGATATAGTCAAGTTATATAAAATATTTCTATAAAATGGTGAAAATGTATATTTGAGATAGTGGGGAAAATGTTGACTTGGGTTTAGTCAATGTCAGAGATGCACAAATAGTTGACATAAGAACAAGTTCCATGAAACCTTGTGGAAAAAGAAGGTTCCAAAGACGCATATTGCATAGGAAGGATAAAACCATGGTGATTGTTTTATATTCACCATGTCTAGTGATACATTATTCATTGAGAATAATAATTCCTACAAGCAATTAGTATATGGAAATTATCTAAAATTTACAAGATCAATTGAAATTGAATAATGGATTCTATGTATCAAAGTACATGAAGCTTATTATTTTGAATATTGCGGTGATTATTCAAGTGAATATATAAATGGATGGTACAAGTGTGGTACCAATAAGGCTCGATTGGTAAGACCAAGTCTTTATTCCCAAATTCATTAGAATTTTACTTGTCATAGCTACTTTCTATGATCATTAAATTGAGAATTAGATGTCAAGATCACCAATCATGGAATATTTATATACGACGCAACCAGAAAGGGGTGGCGACATCATAGAATGCCAATAAGGGTGAAAGTTACTGAAATCCATTTCATGATTAAAGCAAGCAACTGGATCATAGAATATTAATTTGGAATAAATATTTTTCATGTGTCTAACAGTGGTTAGTGAGAGTGCCATTATTTTCCAAGTAAAATATGTTTGATAACATATGGAAAATAGCTATTGGTCTTACTATTAGTTAAGACTACTATGATAGTAACTCTCCAGAGATTTACTTAAAGTAGTAATAAAATTTCCAGGGAATGAGATCTACTATGGTAGATCTAATGGTTTCTTAGACCTAGTTAATAGTACATATACTGATAAGGTATTGATAAAATACAAGTGGGAACAATTCAAGAGAGAATTATTGTCAGTGTCACATGGCATAAATCTCTCCAAGAAGACATGCATAGGCATAAGATGCGATTAATGTGGTGAGTATAATTCCATAATCACTATCAATTGATCTATCACATATGTCATGATATGTACAATATGTGATATTTCCAATGTATACTCTATGGTAAGAAAATATCAGTTATATCTAGGATAATTGTAAGAAAATCAATCTAAACTATCTGATTATACTTGAGTGTGTACAAAATATATGTACCTAGTATGTGGAGAGGAAGAGATACTAGTTACAAGGGGACAAAAACTAGTCTTCCTATAAGGTCAATATGATCTAATATCATGGTTAGTCTAAGGTAATGAGAAAGACTATATCATTCAAGCTAGTGGTGGTCATATCTATAAATACCGAGTTTGTTGAATCTTATGAGGTGGCTAAAGAAGTAGTGTAAAATATGAAACAATTTTTTCCAGTTCTTATAATAACACCTATTAAGTAAAATTTGTATCATTATGATAATTCTATTATTATTACTAGCCAACATGTCAAGTTTATACAGTGGAAAAATGGATATACTCGGGGATATTATCTCTTGAGAAGTCTTACTCAAAGAGATAAAGTCGCAAATAGCAAAATAGCCATGTAGTGGAAATGTGGCAGGTTCATGACTAAGTTCATAACTCAGTAGAAACATGATCTTATCATGTGAGAGATAATAAGGATGGTTAGCAAGTTTGATCTAGTGAAAGTGGGAGTGTTGTAATAGTGGGTACCCTAGACCCAACTTGAGAAATGCTTTTGATTACCATTACATGTATACAGTTTGATATATACATGTGTTTATTCTTACCATAATAGTGTTGATATTTATGCATCCACTATTTATATGGTAATTTCCTTAAATTATGTGTCGTATCAAAAGGTTATAGTAGTTTCCAGCTATAAATAGAACCTCGAGATACTATGATAGTAATATTAAACATATGTATCATGGTCTAAGTACATTATACTGATGGGGAACATATGATGTCTGGCTATCAGGGGTTAGGGACACATGATCATTGAGAATTATTTTCATGAAGTTCGTACTTGGTGATCTCTAGTAGATGAGATCATGAGGACAGATTCGCCAATAGGAACACCACATGTTTTGGGTGTCATTGTTTGTTCCTATCTACGGACATGTGTATTGGTCTCCTGACTTGAGATCATTATCAATGTGTCATTTTATTGCATACTTTAATACAAGTAAAAAACCATGATAATGAAATCATGGTGAGGTAGCTTGTGTTGGGTGCGTCATTGGTGGTATGACATTGGTTGAATGGTCAAGATAGAATTTGTTACTTTTGGGTTGAGGAAAAGATATCTTGAGGGACCAAGTTGACAAGGATGGAAGTATCTTCATTAAATTAATGTCCATGGTACAAGAAGGTGAGTATGTCTAGTAAGGTCATGAAATATATAAAGAAACAAAAGGATGATGGCACAAGTGTGCATCCTATTTCATAAGATATTGCGAAATAAATAGATTATATTACACAGAACATGTTTGTAAGAGATATCCATAGCTGTGACATTTCTTATCTCATCAAGGGCCATGATGGGTTACTAGAATCTTCTCCTAGTATGTGGGTTGGAATCACTGCTATCGAGATAAGTACATAGAGGGTCACACACTAAGTGTATCCATAAGTTCCACCTATACTAACAAATAGGAGTTTAGGACAAAGTTCTCCCTGCGTGCGGGGACTAGTGAATGTCCAAATATGACCAATCATAAGTAAAAATAATTCAATTATATTATTCATGTTTAAAATAATGATTATTGAATTTATTTATCAAGGTATTCACAGGTTGTTTGATCAAAAAAGTGAATACAAGATAATATAATTTTTCGAACGAACATAGGATGCTCAAGGTTCATTAAATTATTTGGAGAGATTACAGGCTGAGTTAATGGTTTGTATTTTATCATGTAACATTTTATAGTGTTGCAAGTGAGTGATAAAATACTTGTGACATTTATGAAAAGTTTTTTAAGTCATACATGTGTTCAAATCTCTAAAATGAAGGTTATTACTTTTCAGGGACCAAAGTTCAATTTCAGAAAGTATAATCTAATTATAAAAGCTCATTTTATCCACTTGAATAAGAAGCTCCACCTTTTAGATGAATATAAAGAGATAAACTCTCCTATACTATTCTCTCAAGTTCTTAGAGATAGATTCTGAAAGAAGAACAAGGTCGGATCAATCCCGCTTTCTCGATCAAGTATACATTCTTCAGGTGATTAAAGGGACGTCGTAAACCTCCTTGATTTATCATGCTAGAACCTGAGAAACATAGATCAATGATCTCGGAATTATGGATCATGTGTAGATGATCTAGAGGATTCCTATCTTGGTTCATTTCAGGCACATCACATCAATGATGAGCGAATCAAATCGACAACTTCAATCAAACAAGGTACCATTTATGCTTTCATTTGATTTTATTTTTCAGGTTTAAATTGAATTGCACACAACACTTTTAGAAATTTGGGAAATGGTTTTTGTGTATTTTGTGTTTTTAACATGAATCCAAACCCAAAATTTTAAATTTTTCATCTTTCACACTTCTGTTGTTCCTAGGTTCCTTCACAAGTGTCTTAGGGACTTGTTAGACACTATTGGGAGGTTCACTTTTTGGGTTGTTCATATTATCTCTAGATTTGATTCATATTTCTAGGGTCTTGATGTGTGTGATTATATATGTTTTAGTATGATTATTCTAGCTATCATGACTTATAGTGATCCTTGGGGTGATGTACTTGTGCTTTGGTTTGTATCGCTTGGATTTGATTACCTATTTTGATATATGTGATATATTTTGAAATTGTTTTACCTGGATTATTTAGAACTATGGTAAAAGGGGGTGTTTTACCCATTTTTTATATAAAAATTGTTTAACTGATTATCATGCCTTGTTTTCTTTAAAGTTGAGAATATTTGGATTGTTATAAAGATACTTGTTATGGAACACCTGGGTGGGATCCTATTGAGTCTGTTTAGCTCACACTCTGTATATACCCCTTCAACGGTGTGTAGACCTAGTTATGACTTTTGATGTAGGGAGATGAAAGGCACTGTAGTGAGGCAGTGAGGTTTTAATCATCTAGTCTTGGATAGCTGGTGGTGAGATAGTGGGACGTTGTCTTCTTATCACATGGAGTAGTTACTTATAATTTAGGGTTTTGTCCTTTCCTGTTGGACTTGTACCTTGGAGTTTGTTTATCTACTTTTGAGTTGCATCATTTCTACTGCTTCCTTTATATTATGGCATATATTTCCTATTTATATTTCATTGTTTCTTTTTTGTTATGTATATATATGTCATTTCATTTGCTTCAGGTTGGGCGAAATCATCCCCTCTATTTATTATTGATGCTCAGGTGCTAGTCGTCAACTCGTGGGAATCGAGAACTCCCTTCGGGTATGTGATGGATCAGGTCGGGTGTCAGTTTGTGCGGGTATCCCAAGTCGATTCATTACAATTTGGTATCATAGCTTGGTTATGATCAGTCTTGGGACATCTGTTAGACTAGAGATAGGATTTTTAGGACTTGAGAGGTAGGTTTCAGTGAGTATCTAACCAACTCTTGTTGTGATGAGACTCAAGTTACCATGGGATGTTAGGATGTGTGTCTCCTATGTTGAGTTTTTAATCTTAATCTCAGTTTTTTATTTGATTTTATGGTATGAACTGAGGTTATCCTATTTTTTTCTATTTTCGATGTGTAGTGATATGACTCTAAGACATCTTCCACAGGTTCCACAAGAGGTTCCAACAGATGATCCTCAAGGGAATCTACCATTGGATCATAATATTATAGAGGATATCGTGCGAGAAGTATGTGTCATGGACAAAAATGTATCGCAAGTCTAGAACGCAGTTTTTGAGGTACATGCAGGAGCTGGAGGAGAAAGGGATCAATATCGAGTGTTCTTATGTGAGAATCCCCCATACTTTAAGGGTATGACTGATCCCAAAGAGGTGAAATATTGTTTTGAAAAGATTGATCAGATCTTCAACTTCCTAGATACACCTGATAATGTCAAGGTAAAGTCAACAACGTTCAAACTTGAGAGTCCCAACAAGAGATGGTGGGATTCCCTAGTACAGACAGATAGGCGTGTGGGCTTGGTCTATAAGATTTTCAAGACCCTCTTCTTCCAGTAGTTATGTCCAAGGTCTCTAATTATGGAAAAGTATTTGGAGTTCCTCTCTTTTCAGTAGGGAGATTATTCAGTGTCGTCATACGCCAATCGATTCACGGAGCTAGTTTGTTTTGCTCCATAGGTAGTGAAGAATGATCATCTGAAAGATCAAGAGTACCTGCAGGGTTTGCAACCAGATATCGGATTATAGGTATTTATACTGAAACTTTATACCTATGTAGAGATGGTATACGGGGTTATGATGGCATAAATGGATACAGCGGGAAATATTGGTCATTCTATCCATTCTCTACCACTCAGTGGCAGCTTTAGTGGCATGCAGGGAAAGAAGAGTAAGTGGAAAGAACATTTCAGGAGTGGTGGAGATGGTTCTCACTAGTGAGCCTCCTCCGCACCATCAGTTATATCCAATAGTGCATCCCTAACTTACTATCAGTGCGTTAAGGTCAAGCACACCTAGAATTCTTTTTCCGTACCTACAAAGATGTGCAATGGTTGTGGTCATTATGGCTATCTAAAAGTGATTCTTCCAGTATATATCTACATCTCATTATGTTTAGGGATCATTGTCTCCAAAGGCCATTGTAACATGGTCAGATCCTTCATGAATTGGATGAGTTTTTGGAAAAGGCTGACACAGGTACAACGACAATGAGAGATATCATCTTTGTTGCATCCTCTATAGAAATTTCTTTATTTGATATTGGTGTATCCCACTTATTTATATCTTCTCGTTTTGTTGATATGGTTAAACTTCCAAAAAAAAATCATGTCCTTTATTATGTAGTTAGTGACACCTCTTGGAAATAGGAAAGATCAAGGGTTTTGATGTCTTTCTTGTTCGCTATCAATAGCTGGCATAGAGTAACTCTTGAATTTCTTTGTTCTTGATCTGGATCATTTTGACATCATCATTGGGTATATTGGATTATCGCTCATTATACCGAGGTTGATTGTTATCATCAGCATGTATTGTTCCTTTTTGTCGATGGGAGTTTTCGAGTGTTTCATGGAGAGAGGGATCTGAGGTCTGATCATGTAGGACCTTTCCACCCAAAGCGTAGGATTTTGTTATCCTTTGTTGTAGTTGAGTCTGATGACATTTTTTTGTTGGTAATCTTCCATTGGTTGTCAGGGATTTTCCCAGAAAACTTCTCCGGTCTTCCTCTAGAGAGAGAGGTAGAGTTTATGATTGATCTAGTGTCAGGTACACAATCGATCTTGATACCCTCTTATCGTATGGCACCATCAGAGCTGAAACATATTAAGATTCATTTAGATGATTAGATGTAGAAAAGTTTTGTTCACCCTAGTGTTTCATCATGGTCATCCCTAGTGCTATTTTCCAAAAAGGATGGTGGTTCACTTCTATTGTGTGTGGGCTATCAAAAATTAAACCAGGTGACGAATAAGAATAAGTATCATTTTCCCCAAGTGAATGATATATTTGCTCTTTTAAAGGGGTGAAGTGGTTTTCGAAGATCGATATTTATTCGGTTTATCATCGGCTCAAGGTTCGGGAGTTTTATATGTCGAAGGTAGCTTTCAGGAGAAGGTGTGGCCATTACGAATATCTTGTGATTCCATTTGGTCTTACTAACACTCTTGCAGTATTTATGGATTTTATGAACCATATATTCCTTCAGTAACTCAACACCTTTGTGGTTGTGTTTGAATACAATATTTTGGTTTATTAGAGGTTTGATCATGAACTCAAGCACCGTCTGAATCTATTTTTGGAAATCATGAGGATTCACCATTTGTATGAAAATATTTCAAAATGTAATTTCTAAATCCAAGAAGTGAATTTCTTGGGGCACATGATTTATGAATGTGGCTTATCAGTTGATCTTGAGAAAGTGAAGTATGTCTTTTCATGGGAGGAGCTACATAACATCTTTGAGATTCAGAGATTCCTTGGTCTTGTTGGATACTACTAGCAGTTTGTCAAATATTTCTCAAAGTTGGTGTCACCTTTGACTACTCTTACCATGAAGGGAGTGAGGTTCACATGGGATGAAAAATGACAATCTTATTTCGATGAATTGAAACAAATTATGACATTGGATCCTATTACCTAATCCCAGAAAGGGTTATATGGTATATTTTGATTATTCTAGTGATGGTCTAGGTTGTGTTATTATGCAAGATGATCATGTTGTGTCCTATGACTCTCTTCATCTTCGGATGCATGAGAAGAATTACCCCACTATTAATTTGGAGCTTTTTTCAATTATGTATGTGCTTAAATGTAGGCGTCACTATCACCTTGGGGAGAGGTTCACAGTATTTTCTGGCCATAAGAGTCGGAGTTATATCTTTTATCTGAAATAATTGAATCTCAGACAGAGGCGGTGGTTGAAATACCTTTATACATTCAAATTCAACGTCACCTACACCCTAGGTAAGGGGAATGTCATTGAAGATGCTCTCAGTAGGAAATTGTCATCTCAATTTGTTTTGGAATCGAATGAATACTAGAACCTTAAGGGGCTCTTCACTCAATAGCATATGGATGCTCCGTATGATGTTTTAGGTATGGTTCTGACCAGCATTCAGTTATCATCATCTCTCCTTGAGTCTATTCTACAGATTCAGCAGCATAAAGATGAGTTCAAGGGAATTTGAGAAACCCTATATGGTGGGGAGACTGTTTATGGTTGGTCTCTCCCTTCAGATGGTATTCTATGCTTTAGGGATCAGTTTTACATATAAACGTCTGTGAGGAGTTCAGTTTTGCTTGACTGTAATATTTTTTCATGGACCGCTCATCCAGGCACTATGAAAATGTATTATGACATGAGATGGTGATTATGGTGGTCGGTTATTAAGCATGACATTGCATATTATGTGTCATATTGTTACACCTGCCAACGGATAAATGAAGAGCATATAAAACCTTCTGACTTGCTCTAGCCTCTTTTGGTACCAGTTTGGAAATGGCACAAGGTGTTCATAGACTTTGTTTTTGGATTACCATAGACTCCCTAAGGGAAGAATTATATCTGGGTGGTGATTGATTGGTTAGTGAAATCTTATCATTTTATTTTGATCAGATACACCACTAAGGTTGAGGATCTGAGTAAGTTGTGTGTGTAGGAGGTTGTGAGGTTACATGGGGTTCCCTCTATTATTGTCTCAGACAAGGATCATAGGTCCACCTCCCAATTTTGAAAGAGTCTTCAAGATAAGTTGGGGAATCATGTTCGGTTGAATACATATTACCAACCACAAATAGACAGTCAGACGGAGCGTGCTATTCGGATCTTGTAGGATATGCTCTGTGCATGCATCTTGAATTTCGATGGATCATGGGATAGCCATCTGGGATTGATCAAGTTTATATATAACAACATTTATTATTCATTGATCAGAATGGATCTCTTAAAGGCTTTGTATAGTTGCTTGTGCAAATCACATATTTTCTGGGAAGAGGTGGGTGAAGCCTCTCTTATGAGGTTGAGTCTTGTTCAGGAGACGTCGATGAGGATTAAGGGTATATATTAGCATGTGGTTGAAGTACAGAGTCGGAAAAAACCGTGTTTGGATCTTTGACTTTTCCCTTTGAAGTTTTTCATGGGTGACCAGGTTTTATTAAAGGTTTCTCCTCAGTTGGGTCACTATCAGCTAGGGAAATAGGGGAAGTTGGCTCTAAGATATGTTGGGTCGCTTGAGGTCATTGAGCAGCTTAAGAAGGTTTCTTATCGGTCGGTATTATTAGCTCAGTTGATAGGAATCCATGATATTTTCCACATATCTCAACTCAGGAAGCACCATCTTGATCCCTCTCATGTTCTGAGTTGGGATGATATTGAGTTTGATCTAGATGTTTCTATTTCAGAGCATATAGTGGAGATCATTGATTCTCATGTTAAAGTCTTTCATGGGAAGTCTATTCCATTGGTTAGAGTGTTATGGAGACACAGATCAGATTCTCACAGGACTTGAAAGAGTGTATTTTCGGTAAGGGAGCAGTGGTATCACCTCTTTCCAGAGCACACTTCTTCCACATGACTTCTTGGGGATGAAAAGTCTTATAGTGGGGATATTGTAACATTCTGAATAAAAATATACACTCTTTATAATTTCTAAGAGTGTGTTTTCAAGTTCAGGGGGCTTAGGAGCAGTTTTTTAGAGTTTCTACAGAACCTGGACTGGGTACTACCTGCAGGACCATTTTAAGTCAAAAATGTGCATTTTACTATATAAATATGTCATTGGGTATAATCTGTGAAATGGGTTATGGAACAAAAAAATTTCAAGCTGTAAAATCCTTTTAAGACATAAAATAATTGATCAGGGGTAAATTTAACTCGAGGCAAAGTGTTTTTCAGTGTATATGATTTGTGGGATATTTACGCCATAAATCAGATGTTTACGCTATAAATCCTTTGGCCCAGTTGGTTTTTATCACATTGTATGTGTAACCCTTATATCATTCAGTTTATTCCCCCCATCCTCGAACCTTAGGTGATTCTAGGTGCAATTTGGGTGTCCCCTCTCCTTCTAAGTTTCTTCATTCAGCGTTAGATCTCTATGGTGGTTGTGTAGCTTCTTCCTGGTAAGCGGTATTTCTTCTTATTCATTGTCATTGGTTGTAGTAGCGGTGTTGCGCCGTGTTTTGGATCCATCGACTCTGTGATGAAGTTTTGTGTGATTCTTCTAGATTCAGTGTGTGATCATCTCCTGGATGCTGACCCTCGTGTTAGTTGTGGTGAATCATGCAGGTTCTTTGTGTTACATGTTGTTTTATCTTCTCTGTCGACCGCTTTTCTTGTTGAATTTATTCTAAGATGTTGTAATTAATTCTTGGGCCTCTATTGTTTCCTTTTTGTTCCTTTTAGTATTGGTGGATCTTGTTGTTTGTGTGTGCGGCCCGAGTTTGAGGTAGGTGGTTCCGTCTCTAGCCTATGTTAGATGAACCTTGAATGCTTTGGTTTTATAAATTGTTTTATAAATTAATAGGCATGATTTATTGATTTGCATGTGTGTGAATGGGTTTTTGAGAAAAGGTGGTTCCCCCTATTTTGGTAAAAGAAAATGTAGTTTCAAATCATTTTGAAATGGATTTATGAAATGGTTTTCAAATCATGATTTTGATGAAATGATTTAGAAAATGTAACACATGGGAATCTTTGGGTACTAAGGTGGAAGGTTTATCAATAGGATTCATATGCTATTACTATCAGGAGGTTCGCTCATGGGATGTTCCTATTCTCCCTGGGACAAGTGTCCTCGGAAATTTTTAGACACTATTGAAAGGTTCATTTTCTAGGGGTGTTCCTCTTCTCCCTAGATTCGATGAATATGTCTAGGGGCTTGATGTGCGTAATTGACTATGTTTGGGTACGAATGTTCTAGCTAGTCTGGCCTATAGTGATCCTTAGTGTGATGTACTTTTTCTTTGGTTTGTGTCTCTTGGCTTTGATTACATGTTTTGATATATGTGATATGCTTTGAAATTTTTTTACCTAGAGTATTTAGAGTTGTGGAAAAAAAGGAATGTTTTACCATGCATTTGATATAAAAAAATCAACTAATTATCATCCTTGTTTTCTTTAAAGTTGAGCATGTTTGGATTTTTATACAGAGACTTTTTATGAAACACCTCAGTCAAATCCTACCAAGCTTATTTATCTCACACCCTGCACACCCCTTCGGTAGTGTGTAGACCTGGTTATGCCTTTTAATGAAGGGAAAGGTAAGGTGTTGCAGTGAAGTAGTGGGGTTTTAGTTAGTTGGTCTTGGGTAGCTGGTGGTGAGATAGTGAGACATTATCCACTTATCACATGGAATAGTTGTTTCTCATTCTGGGTTTTGTGCTTTGTTGTTGAACTCATACCTTGGAGTTTGTTTAGCTACTTTTGAGTTGCATCGTTTCTGATTCTTCCTTTTTTTATGGTATATATTTCATATTTCTCTTCTTCTATTTCTTTTTGTTGTGTTTATATATGTCATGTCGTCTGTTTCAGGTTGGATGAAATCATTCACTCTGGTTAATTTTGATGCCCGGGTACTAGACGTCAGCTCGTGGGGATCGAAAATGCCCTTCAGGTATGTGGAAAATCAAGTTAGGTTCCAGTTTTGTAGGGTATCTAGGGTCATTTTGTTCCTTTTTTTATACCATAAATTACATATTTACGATGTAAAATGGTCCTGCATGTAGGACCCAGCCTAGGTTCTGTAAAAACTCCCAAAAACAGCTCCAAATCCCTCAGAACTTGAAAACATGCATTTAAACATTAAAAAGGGCGTACCTTTTTATCCAGGATGTTATAGAATATCTCCTAGTAGTCTTGTCATGCATTTATAGACTGTGTGAATAACATGTTTACATCTTCCATAAACCTTTTATAAGCATTTATTGTTTTGAATTGGCAACTTATATGGTCTTTTGGTCAAAATCTTCTTTCTATGAGAACTTGCTCTCACATATTCACCATGACTTCCCCTTGATTCATGCATGTTTCCTAGAAATGACATATTATACTAGCAAGAGTGGTATTTGTGTTCATACCTTTCACAACACCAGCAAAAACCACTAAACTTAGATATTCCACCATGATATATATTTTCTCTATGCACTTGTTGTTCTGAACTTCTACAACTTGAGCCTACTTTTTCCTAGGGGCGGTGATTTTCTTGACATATTTCTTTCTCCCTTTGATGTAGGATAGGATCTCTCACTTTTTTTATATTTTATCCATTCTTTAGCTATTACACCCCCCCCACACACACACACACACACACAAACACACACAATTGTGACTTTATATGATTTTTATGAATTGACATGTTATGCCAACATTCCATAGCCTTATGTCTGAACTTCCAACAACACTAACAATAACCTATGAATCAAATTCTCTTCTTTTATAGTATATCCTTTATAGATTTCATAGATTTTGAAACTTTATGTTTTTGAGTGTAACCATCACTCTTTTGAATACTTCTTGGGGAGCAGATCTTCATACATCTTTTCTCATCCACCCTTGATGTGGTGGGATGATCAATATTTTCACCATCCATATTTTCCCAGAGTTTAGTTTGAAACTTGTACCAGCACTTGAAACAACATTAATACATAATATGGTTTCTAGGTTATGGGATACCTTCTTCTTGGAGGATGTTTCCATTTTATTAGAGGATGATCGCATGCCCTTATTGGAGTCATAACTCTCAATGCAAGCTTGTATGGTAGCATATCTTTTTTCAGCGGTACAGGAAGTTTCATCTTGCGGTGATTCTTGGTTTTTCAATCTCACCTCTAGCTCTAAACACTTCATGTTGAGGGTATTCTTCTCATCCTTTAGCTTTATTACTTGTTCTTAATGCATTTTCCTTGATTCTGGTAAAGGATTTTCAAGCTCCTTTACCTTTTTTGATTTATCCTCTAGTTGAGAAGTTTTGACAACCATAGAAACTTTGTGCACTTTTTAAAGTATATGAAAAGATTCCACAAAAAACAATCTCATAGACAACTTTCTCACATGAATAACTTTGCAATTCTTCTTCGGTTTCAAGAATGGATTTCTCTCTTGCTTCTACCAGGTCTGTGAGATTGATGCACTTTTTGAACCTCTTACTTAGTGCATCCTCCAGTTATTCAACTTCTTATTCTAGATATGCTTTATTAGAAAGAAGTACCTTGAAACCTATAACAATACAATTTAAAACTTCACTGGGGACATTCTTTAGATGTTCTTTGAATTTAAAAAGAATATCACTAAGTGATCCATCATCAACACATCTTGAGCAGGCTTCATCAAAAGAATAATAATAAAAAGAATTATTGCAACATATACCAATTTGATTACCTTCAGTTAGTGGTGTCTCTGCCTTTACAGTAAAATTCTTCTTCAGCTTCATTGTCTATCTTTTCTTACTATTTTTCTGAGTCTTGGCAGAAATCTCCAGATTCGTATCATTGGGGATGAATTCTTTTTTCTCCATCTGAGTTAGTTTACTCATTTCCTAAAATATTTACTTCATAAGAACTCATTTGAATCTTTAGAGGGGACCTTGCTCTGATACCGCTTGTAGATCCCCTGGTTGGATTGAACACTGAGATGGGGGTGAATCAGTGGTTTAATTTTATGAATTCTTTTCTTTTGAATTCAACCTCTTAAACTTGTTAAGGTTCTCGATCCACTCATTGATAAATCATAGTCTCATGTCGTATGCAAAAATGATAAGAGTGATCACATCACAAGGTATTTACAAGGTTCGACTGAATGGCCTACTCATTGCCATGTTGGTTATACCCCCAAATATAGATTCTTCACTAAAATATTTTTATCAATTACAATGGTCAATACAAAATCTCATTGTATCTTAACTCCTAAATCCACATGGGGGATCTTTATAATGAATCACACAATATTACTAGAATCCACACTGGTCTTCTACTCCTGAATCCTTACAGGAGGGTCTTTATACTGCCTCACACAAGGTTACCAGAATCCACATTGGCCTTCTACTTCTGAATCCTCATAGGAGGGTCTTTATACTACATCACACAGTCTGCACTTCTTTAAAGTGGGATCCACTGTAGGATAATCTTTTGATCTTACTCCATGAGCTAGATGAATCACACTTGCTCATGTACACTTCAAGAACCTTTACAACTTGCTGGCCTAGCTAAAATATTTATGATCAGCTGTGTAAGATCTGTTTTCTTGGTGCAACAAATGCTCAGGCAGTTCTTCCTTCAATCTGATTAATTCCCTACCTCAATTAATGTGTGCAAGTGGTGCACACAAGTTCTTCAATATTTTATGCAAGAATAATCTTGCACAATCTCGAATAGTTCTCTTCTTGAATTATCAACTCGATTGGATCATATGTACTTCATTCATGCAATGCATGGTGCATGAAATGTGACACCCTAGCACATTCATTTATTTTTATTATTATTTTATGTGTTATCTTCAAGTCTGTTTTGGGTATCTCAAATGTTCTCAAGCCTTTACGTATGCATGTATGCACTCATGTTCACTTTCTTCTTCATGCAAATGAGTACGTGGGCTTCTCAAATCAAATCCTTCACGCAAACAGTATGGTGTGGATGTCATTTTTATTCTATGCACAAGTATATCATGAAAGTTCTAACACGAATCAAGATTATGTTTCTTCGCATAACAATATACGCAGTACCTTAATGAGTTCGTACAAGCCAATGAGGTTACGTGTAACGGTATTGCACAATCTTGAATGGCTTCGCGGAACCAGTTCTTTGTAAAGCACTTTGAGTGTGTATAACACAAGTTGAAGTCTCGTGGGATCTCCTTCTTCGCGGCCTAAGAGGCTTGTGGAATCTCTTCGCAAAACATTAGTCTCACAATGCTCTTTTTTTCTTCAGAAAAAATGAGAGCCTCTCAAATGGAAGTAGCGCTCTCTCGGGAAGGGTACTCTCCTTTTATAAGCAAGTTCTCCACTGCCACATACCTAAGAATCATGTCACGTCGAGTCTATCTTTAAAGATCTGAAAAATACATCATTAAGAGCATATTTCAAATCTCTGAGGATCTAGACATTCATCTTTTTTAATACAGGTTGCCATCTCAGAAGATGCTGAAAAGCATGGCGTCCTTACCTTTGTGATCGGCTTCTTATTTTCTGAAGAAATATCACATGCATGCAAAGTTCGAACTCATCCATGCATATATGGATAGCACGCTCTATCTTCATATCATCCTTGGTCAATATCATTTTTGGGTAATTTAGGAGGGTGGGTTTTTTTAAAATTTTATGGGGTAGGGTTTTTAAATATTGGGAAAATGGGTTTGTTAGCGCCACATGAAGTGGCGCTTTGACCCCACACCACCCCCAAAACCCATATATATATGTATATATATAATAAATTTATTTATTATAATAAATATAAAAAATAAAATAAATACATAATTATATTTTTATAATAAATACAAAAATTACAATAAATATATTTATTTATAATAAATATTTATAATAAATATCTAATAAATATTATAATAAATATTATAATATTATTATAATAAATATACATGTGTCATACATTTATTATACATTTATTATAAATATTATAATGCTATAATATTATAATATTTATTATAATAAATATTGAATAAATGTATAATAAATAATATTATAATAAATGCACAATAAATGTATAAAAAATGTATAATAAATATTTATAATACATTTATATTTATAATAAATACTTATTATAATTAAATATTATAATATTTATAATAAAAAAAATCTAATAAATGTATAATAAATATTATTATAATAAATATTATAATAAATGTATAGTAAATGTATAATAAGTATTTATAATACATTTATTATAAATGTATATTTATTATAATAAATATTATAATATTTAATTATAATAAATGTATATTTATATTTATACTTATAATAAATCTACATTTATTTATTATAATAAATCTACATTTATTTTATACATTTATTATAATAAATATGTATAATAAATGTATAATAAATATTATAATACATTTATTTTTTAATTATAATATAATAAATGTAATATGTAATTATTTATCTTTATTATATAATTATCATATCTATAAATAATTATATACTATAATTATATAATTATAAATATACATTTATTTATTATAATAAATATGTAATTATTTATAAATGTAATATACATTTATTTATTATAATAAAAATATATATTTATATAAATATACATTTATTAGATATTTATTATAAATGTAATATAAATTTATAAATGTAATTATTTATTATAATAAATAAGTAATAAATATACATTTATAAATATGTAATATACATTTATTATAATAAATATGTAATATACATTTGTTATAATAAATCTAAAATACATTTATTAACTAAATAAATGATTATTTATTTATAAATGTAATATACAATTATTATAATAAATATGTAATTACTTGTAAATGTAATATACAATTATTATTATAAATATGTAATTACTTCTAAATGTAATATACATTTATTTATATAAATATACATTTATTTATATAAATATACATTTATTATAAATGTAATATACATTTATTTATTATAATAAATATGTAATTATTTATAAATGTAATATACATTTATTTATTATAATATTCATTAATAAATATACATTTATTAATATTCATTAATAATATTTATTAATAATATTTATTTATAAATATACATTTATTATAAATATACATTTATAAATGTAATTATAAATATACATTTGTAAATGTAATTATAAATATACATTTATTTATTATAATATTCATTAATAAATATACATTTATTAATTTACATTAATAATATTTATTAATAATATTTATTTATATAAATATACATTTATTATAAGTGTAAAATACATTTATGTATTATAATAAATATGTAATTATTTATAAATGTAATTATAAATATACATTTATTTATTATAATAAATATGTAATTATTTATAAATGTAATATACATTTATTTATTATAATAAATATACATTTATAAATGTAATTATAAATATACATTTATTTATTATAATAAATGTAATATGTAATTATTTATTTATTATAATAAATGTAATATGTAATTATACATTTATATTTATTATATTTATTATACATTTATATAATTATAAATATATATTTATTATAATTAAAAAATAAATGTATCATATTACATTTATTATATTATATTACACATTACATTTATTTATAATATAATTATATAATTATAAATATAATTATTTATAGATATGATAATTATATAATAAAGATAAATAATTACATATTACATTTATTATATTATAATTAAAAAATAAATGTATTATAATATTTATTGTACATTTATTGTACATATTTATTATAATAAATGTATAAAATAAATGTATATTTATTATAATAAATATTATAATATTTATTATAAATTTAAATATAAATATACGTTTATTATAATTAAATATTATAATATTTATTATAATAAATCTACATTTATAATAAATGTATTATAAATATTTATTATACATTTACTATACATTTATTATACATTTATTATAATATTTATTATACATTTATTATAATAAATATTGTAATAATATTTATTATAATAGATATTATAAATGTATATTTATTATAATAATATTTATTATACATTTATTAGATTTTTATTATTATAAATATTATAATATTTAATTATAATAAGTATTTATTATAAATTTAAATGTATTATAAATATTTATTATACATTTTTTATAAATTTATTGTGAATTTATTATAATAGTATTTATTATACATTTATTAGATATTTATTATAATAAATATTATAATATTATAACATTATAATATTTATAAAAAATGTATAATAAATGTGTAACACCCTGAGATTTTATGAAAAATATTCTTTTTAATTTCATTAATGTCTTGTGTTGTAAGCTACACTAAAAGGAGCTTGCACAACACGCATCCTTGACTTGCCTTGCATTACACGCAATCGTGACCTTCCTCGATAGCATGTGTAGTACGCAATACCGAGTTTCACTAAACAATGATATGCTATTAAAATATTATTAAAACTAGCCGTTATGAATAGTAATAACCATTTTTTGAAATTTTGTAAATTTTATTTTTCAAAATGGACTTCATTTTTGGATTCGGAATATCGAAATTAGCTTAGGGTGAAATTTTGGTACTTTTCGGATAACTTTCATATTCTCATGAATAGTGAAAATTACTAAATTTTAATTAAAAAAACCTTTTTAATCGAAATAATTAATAGTGATAAATTATTAATTTTATTGGTTTTAAAGTATATTTAGAATATATTTTTACAATTTAATACAATGTTGTTCATTGGATGTAATTTCACATTTAAACCAGACATAAACAAGTGTCAATCTTTTGATAGTTATTATCTCTTAAGAACACGCTATTTGTTTTGACGACGAGAATTAATTTTTAAATTAATTAATGCAACTGATATGTTTTGAATTTGGTAAAATAGACATCATTTTTGAGTTCATAATATCAAATATAGCTTAGGCCTAATTTTTGGTATTTTTCTGGAAACTTTCATTTTTTGATGAATAGTGAAACCACTAAGTGGTAGTTAAGAAAAATGAATTTTTCATAAAACTTAATTTTACCGCTTCTGTGAGTGGAATTTCAAAAATCCGAGAGACACGGTTGATGTTAGTAAGTAAAATGTGGTTCAATGAGATGAAAATAATTTTTGGTGAATAGTAACTTTTTACTTTTTTTTACCACGGTTAAAAGTAAATAGGGTAATTAAGGGTAAAAATGATATTATTATTACCCTAACACATGTCCTAATTCTATTGGATAAGTGTAATTCGACCAAAAACAACCTTAGAAATAAAATATGACCATTTAGGCCCACTTGGATTAGATTAGGACATTTATTATTAATTTATTTAAAGAAGGGTTAAAATAGTTAAAATCAAAGTTTAATAAGTAAATAATTTTTAATATAGGGTTATATATAAGATAAATTTGACTATAAATAGTCATTAGAAAGCTAAAAAGATTTCCTATATAATGTTATTTTATTTGTAATTTTTAGACATTAAATAATTTAATTTATTTATGACACAAAGATGATGCAGTAATTATCTTATTAATGAAATATTGACATAATTGATGTTATAAATACCCAAATAAATGTAATTTCAGACTTTTTATGAAATCAACTAATTTTATAGGTTAATATGACATATTATTATTGATTTAATTTACTTTTTTCGAACTAATCATTCTGTTATGATTTTCACAAAAATCAATTACAAAATAGTGTCAAAATTGACATAAAATAGTTTTTAAAACAAATATTATATTATTAATTGTTATTTTATTCCTAAAAATCTAAGGTTCAGCCAAATGAATTATATAAGGTTATATATATTAATAATAAACAACTTGGGGTTCTTTTGGCTTTTTATAGTAAGTTTATTAACCTTATAGTATAAGAACCCAAGAAGACACGGTAAAAGTAAAATTATTTTACTTAATGTTAAATCTAAATGATAAGGTTAAAATAGGAACCTAAACTTGTCTAAATTCTATTGGATGATAGGATTTTGACCCATCCCCACCTTATCTTCTAAATGAATCAATTTGGAGCTATTTAAAACCGAATTTTACTTTATAATAAAATAATAGTTTTAGTTATTCCAAAGGTGCCCCTCTCCTCCCTTATAAAAGGGAACCTCCTCCCTCTCTTCCTCACACCACTTTGAGCCTTCAAGCTCGGCCAACCCCTACCAAATTCCCTTCTCCACTTCCCTAGAAACATCCTAGAGGTTCTGGTCTTCCTCAAAGACCAATTTTAGTGCCCTAAAAGGAGATCTC
This sequence comes from Viscum album, assembly GCA_963277665.1. Lineage (NCBI taxonomy): Eukaryota > Viridiplantae > Streptophyta > Magnoliopsida > Santalales > Viscaceae > Viscum > Viscum album. The sequence continues at coordinate 1,151,208,914 of OY728140.1, forward strand.
AAAGAGGCGCTTCAAAGAAGAGGTAATGTCCGTTACCGATTCTTTCATCTTTATTTCTTCTTCCACTTCTTCTTCTTAGGTTGTTTAATTATGAAGTAATAACATCAGTATCACTTATATACTGATATGTTATTATAATTATGAAACAACCTTATTTCACCATCTATTCATCCTACGGAAAACGAAATCACCGCGCGTGCGTACGTACGGAATATTGTCTCCACGCCGTGGTGTAATCTATTTTCCACCACCACCTTACTTGGATGGGTATAATGGTGTACATAATAACTATATATGATTATTGTAAAGTGATATTGATTCTGAAATAGTATACATACACTCCAATACAATTCCACGATCATGATAACGATATCATCGCTCGTGCGTACGTACGGACTACCGTCTCCACGACGCGATGAGATTCATTCTCCACGTTAACCATTCATGAATGATTATAAAGTATATATAATAATTAATAATGAAATATATGACATAATAATGATTCTAGATTTATGTGTATATATATGTATGTCATCTACTTAATTCCATTCAACTCAATAAGGAAAAGAAAACAGCGTTCATGCGTACGTACGGTCTACCGTCTCCATGAACGGTGTATTTCTTTCCATTTACTGATCTATTATATATATATATTATGAATATATATTATATATAAATCATGTTTTATATTCTGTAATTAAGTAATCATGATCTAAGTAATCATATGAATAATTACAAGTCAAAACACAGACGACAAATGAAACGATTTTACCTAAAACGCTCTTTAACATGGAATTTACAAAAGAACGGGTAATATAAAGCCATAAGTGAACCATATATGATATCATAACAATTAGTATGATTCTGGAATAAGTCAATGACATTATTTAAATCATTATACAGGAGTTTCGAACACATACGAAGCAAATCGGACCTAAGGTAAGGAAAATATCACAATCTCATTTTTATCTGAGATTGTTTATACTTTGGTATTTACTGGGGTGTATTTTATCATCCACATCCATGTTTCCTCAATAAGTAATATTATTTTCATCCACCTACAATTGTTTAAATCCTATTTTACCCTTCGGTGAGTTTTTAGTAAAATATATGAAAGGAATCTTTTGACGTTTTTCGTACGAGGTACTTTTTGACTTTTCCGAAAAAAGTACGAGAAGAATGTTTTTTTTTTAACTTATACAGCATGAATGGATTTTTAAAACATTATTTCCAAGAAGCTTACTTTACAAGTTTTCAATTCTATTTTTAATCAACTTCCTTTAGTTTAGAATTGTATGACATGTTAAGAAAGGAAAAGTGTTTTTGAAGTAGAAAGGATATTTTCCTCAAGAATGGAGTTCAAGTGTTTTATCAAAATTATTTTCCATCTAAGATAATAAAGGGTTCTATTTCTATCCCTATTATTACATGGATTTGATTATGTTGTGATGGAAATATTTTTATGAATTCCTTTATCCTATATGAATTGTTTTATGATGTCATGATGATGTTTAAGATTCCCATTTTTATTACATGGGTTATGCAATGATGTATGATTTATGATTTTGTGGAACACATAAGAATGGTATCATTATGAGATGGGTGGGACCTATATCTCCCTCCAATTCATTAGGTAAAGATTTTATATCTCATGAGATAGACATGGCTGGAACGGTAGGTTATACCGGTTCAGTGAAACAGGACTGAAACGAGGAGTGAACTCGGTTCAGAAAGGGACTTTGTCCACTGAGATAGTCTTGGCAATGAGTCTTGAATAATAAGAAATGATTCTCTATGATTATGTGTGTATGCCAAAAAGTTTCATGTTTTAAGTTATGATTATTGGGATTACATTTCACTACTATGATTTATCCCATGTTATGAAATTATGATCTCTTTTGCAGGTTAAGATTTCCAAAAGATATGTTCTTATGAATATGACGTGATTGATATTTCTTTTGTTTATCCTTACTGAGCATTTGAGCTCACCCTTTTATGTTTTCTTTTCCCCAGGACATAAAGAAAGGATTTAGGTTTAAAAAAAAGGGGAAGATCTTTATGGGAGATGTTGAAGATCTTTCACCACGATTAGAAGATTACGTTCCAAGTTTCCAAAGACACTAAACTATTACGTTCCTTGTGTGTCTGTTTTTGTTATGTACTAAGTATTCCGCAAAGGTAATGTAATGTCCATGTACGTCAGGCTTCGGGTCTCTACAAAATGTATAACAAATGTATATTTTTTATAATAATATTATAATATTTATTATAATATTTATTAGATATTTATTATAAATAAATAAATTTATTATAATTTTTGTATTTATTATAAAAAATATAATTATGTATTTATTGTATTTTTTATATTTATTATAATAAATAAATTTATTATATATATATGGGGTTTGGGGGTGGTGTGGGGTCAAAGCGCCACTTCAAGTGGCGCTTTGCCCACTTTTTGTTCAGCGCCACTTCATGTGGCGCTGAACAAACCAATTTCCCCAATATTTAAAAACCCTACCCCATAAAACTAAAAAAAAACCTAGCCTCCTAAATTCATTTTCTTCAAATTGATTCATGCATGCAAGATGGAGATTGCATGCATGGAGGTTCTCTTCCTCATCACCTCAAAGTTATGGCCTCAGAACAACCATGGAATACTCAGGTTCGATCATCAAAGGTTCGGCATGCAGATTTTGATGAACGTAAACCCTCAGGCAAAGGCCGAGGTTGAAGATGATCTCTTGAGTCGATCGAATAACGGGTGTGATAGATCTCATCAAATGACACTCATTCTATATGCATGTTTTAACGATAGAGGAATATTGTGCAACATTCCCATGTCCCACATCAAACTCGAGCTCAGACATGCGCTTTCTTTTATACTTCCATGTTCCATGGACCGCTCGAGCCGGTAGTGGGGTTCGGAACCCGCAACACTGCACACACTCGCCACACGTCTTCGTGGCGCCCTGCATTGCGCTGACCCATGCATGCATCCACTTGCCCATGCAGGCGCTCACCCATGTGCCTCCCTGTGGATGCTATACAACCATTCACACCTCTGCCACCATGGGAGCTACTTGGGTTGGCTCTCCCTTACGATTGAGCTAACTCCTACATATGAGGTTGATGAGCTGGGTCTTGTGGCTTGTGGTGGTTAACCCTTTTTTTATAAAGGTCCGCCATCAATTGAGACTTTGAATAATTTTAAGTACATAATAGTTTTTCAAGTCATTCTCAAATATGATTCTTAATATCATATTACTCCTCAAATATTCTTCAAGTAAAATGTGAATACATTTTTCATGGCCTTATTTCATTTCTTCTTCTTCTTCTCCAAACATTGTTGTGAACAATGTGTCATCCTTATTGACACATTTCTTTGGACTAAAGATCGGTCCAACAATCATCACACAATTTACAAGGAGAACTGTTTAAGCATGACATCCAATGTCATTAAATGAATCCATAACAATTCTCCAAACATCACCACTTCATCTTCAACTCACTAAACACATATTGGCACATCATTGACAACAAATACAACACTTGGGATCAACAAGCCTTAACTGATAAAATAATCATAGAATTTCTTCAACTCCTTTGAACTTCTCAAAACCTATTCCAAACATCCAAAAACATAATCACCTCACATAATAAACTTTACTTAATGTGAGTTGGAATATGATTTATGTATTGACAACAAAATCCAGCACATTAACCGCATCCACTTCGACATTTCCAATACCTTCTTCTCTAGATGAATTTTGCATGCTAGAGGGAACTTCTTGTCTCAATAATCTCCTCAAGTACTCAACAACTTTCAAATAACCCTTGGGCTCAACAATCTTCCCCTTCATATTTTTTTGGCAACCAAGGAACATAAATCAAATTCAAGCTCAAACCTCTTAACCATGATTCATCATTCAATAATTCTAAGCTTACTTGAGCGAGCTCGGTGTAAGAAACAGAAGCATTGAATAATAATATCATGTGGTCCATAAAATAGTGATTTACATTTAAACATTCAAAGCCTTTGATCCTCTTGATTCCACTTTGAAAAATAGTTATCTCATCTTTTTTATACCATTGGAAATATCATTTGAGATACCACTTGCAAATAAACACTTCTTCAACTGAACAAATCTATCCTTGCTCAGAAAAACTGTTTGAAACCTGTATAAAAAATAGATTATTGCACATTCCTGCACATATTGTCATCAAAACTATTAAAATTGTTCACAAGGACTCACACACTACATGTTTGTTACGACTTTCCCCTTTTAATAACTCTCTCTAAGTATTTGTTCCCCCTAAATAAGATATTTTTTCCCATTTGAAAAACACATATCAATGGATTCTCTCTAAAATAATTCACCCCCTTTGAAAATACAATTTGTAAATACATAAAGGAACAAATTGAAGAGATTTATATTGTCGTTTTTCTTCCCATTTGACAACAAGAATCCAAATGATAAGATGAGAGAGGGGACTGGATTTTTATGCCTTAGCCCTTGATGAATGAAGAGTGAGAAATATTCTTCAACCTTCATGGCTTGGTAATCAACTTCCCCTTTGACTGACATCCATTTTGATCGGTGAGGTTCTTATCCAAATCCTATTTCAGATTAGGAGTACATGTCTTCTTCTTAACGCCATCCATAAGACATGTTGAAACTTCCTTCTACTTGCTTCTCTTGAAATTTTCTTTTTCGGAACATTTATATCGTTGTCGTGAAATGGAAGTACCCTTTTTTTCTTTCTTTTTCTAATCACTTCTTCTTGAGATCACTTCTTTGGCTTTCTTTTGAAGTAGACAGGATTTTCTACTCTTTTTGGAATCAATAATCTCCAAAGGCTTCTCAACATCTTTCTTATTCTTCGTATAAGGCATCTTTTTACTCATTGCAACACAAACCAAATATAGGTCACCTTGAGTACATTGTCCTCTCATCACAGCACATACATCATTCAACTTCTTCACAACACATTTGTTCATTTGAAATACCACTTCATGGTCTTCATCACAGAATTAAGACACTTATTAAATTGTGTTTCAACCCATCAACAAATAATATGTTCTTCAATTCCAACTTTCCTTCTTCAATAATTATTGAACCAATACCTCTAATTTTGAGTGATCCACCATTATCAAATTTCATCAATGGTTTCTTGCAATTCTCAACATTCTTCAAGAGTTTCAAATCTCTTATCATATGTGAGGAGCATCCACGATCCAAAATCCATGAATATTCTTTTCTTGATGTTTTATGTGAAACTTCAACAATCAAAGCTTTTTCTTTGTCATTGTCCTTCTTCTTCTGAGACTTCTTAGTATTGCAACACATATCAGTTGGGCTCGTAGAATGGTGAGACAATCTTCAACACGGTGACCCACCTGGTCACATCTTTCATGCACTTTTAAGCTCATGAGAATATTGATAATTAAACCAACACATTTTTTTCAAATGCCCAAAGCCTCCATTGTGTCACCGGTATCCATAAAAGGCATATTTCCCTTTGAAGAAAACATGTTATCCAGATTTAAACTCCTTTTCTTCTTTCATTCTCTAACCATTAATTTTGGATTCTTTTTGTGAACCAAAATTTTGATGGATTTAACTTTCCTTACTTGTGGTCTTGAATCGGGCATTTTACCAACATTTTTAAGGCCCTTTTCAATCTTTGAATGTGGCCTTTGTTGGTCAACTTCACATATTCCCTCTATCTTCTTCGGTGGTGCTTTCTCTAACTTCATTCATTCTCTAACCATTAATTTTGGATTCTTTTTGTGAACCAAAATTTTGATGGATTTAACTTTCCTTACTTGTGGTCTTGAATCGGGCATTTTACCAACATTTTTAAGGCCTTTTTTAATCTTTGAATGTGGCCTTTGTTGGTCAAATTCACATATTCCCTCTATCTTCTTCCGTGGTGCTTTCTCTAACTTCATGAATATAATTCTGAAAATTGGATTTGAACTTGTCCACGTCCTTTTTTTTGTTTGATAAATTTTTGTTGGACTGTCTCAAACTCCTCCTTTTTATTGACTTTTATTTTCAAGTTGATATTCAGCTTCTTCTCTTCATCCAAAAGCTTCTTCAATTTTTCAATCTCATTAATCAACATTAACTCCTTTTTAGAATGAAATTTATAATTTTTTATGGGTGGTTGATAACCCCGCTTAAAACCTTTATTCTCCTTTTCCAGGTGATAAATCTTTAAAACATTTTTTAAGGGAATTACTCAAAAGACATTCGATGTCGAATTATCTCAACTTGTAATTCTTTCTTTGGGGGTGTGCATTGCCTTGGTTTCTCACTATCCTACCAGGGATGAGCATGTGTCAAGTGCAGGTATTGGCTGAGTACGCCCCTCGCTGGTGTCTGCTGTAGCGGTTCCGACTGTGAAGGATCATCATAGCTCTCCTGTGAAGAAGGGTAAAGAAATGGTGGTTGATGAGGATAGATTCATCCTCTACTAAGGATGTCAAAAATGCACAAGGACTTCCCCTCCCAAGCTGGTGAGGTTGGGTCTGAAGCAGGGAGTATATCTTGTCCTCCTAATCACAGGGAAAATATTGTAGGAATTGAAACGCCCAACTCCACTCATCTTGGGTGGCGATTCTTGCACTCATCGATCAAGTCCTGGAAATGAGGTGTGTCCCCCGTTATGCGACCTTAGCCCAAATATTTCTAATTCTCCTCCCCTCACCCCAAGGGGACAGGCTAGGAAGATGGCACTAGTGGACTCGGGTAATTGCACGAGAAGTCGAGTCAGACAGTGTTCCAAGTGAAAGTTTTATGATGCATTTAATTGAATTTGTAACAGTTTGTTAGTTCTTCGGGTTATTCTATTATGTTTTTTTGAATGTGAAAGTCATCAGTCATACTACAAGGATCTGCCCAAGATGTGGTTTCAAAGCAGCAAGCATCCACCGGCGCATAGTCATTCGGATTTGGACGAACGAGAGAGTATGGCACTTGTCATCGGTACCGAGCCCGTGCAACCCTGCACGGGATAGCTAACTGAGCGGTCATGCGAAGGTGGAGGCTTGTTTTATTGATGTAGGTGCTGGGAATGGCCCGCTCCAAATAGTCTTGATTTGGATGTCTTTTACTTTTTAATGGTTTTATTTAGTTGGAATTGTTTGGGTTCACACTTACCTTTAAAAGTGTCAGTTGAAAATACCAAAAAAATGGATTGGAGGATATCGAATCAATTGACCTATTATTTTCGTATGGTCAATGTGTCAAAGAATTCAAGTGTAAAATGCTTTTAGCGGTATTCATGTGTGCTCCACGAACCTTGGAGCGACATCGCAGAATCTCAAAGTGCTAGCGCGGACGATTCTCAGCACTTACGAAGTTTGTCGTTGATCACAGCATGAATATAAGTTCTTTATAAGGTTGAGAGAATTCTCTTGAGTGGTTTATTGTGCACATTCAAGTCTCCGACGTCTAACCCTAAAAATGATATAGTCAGGTTTATATAGTTATGTTAGTGAATTGGTAATTGAACATAAGCTCTTAGGCGATCTCTCAATCCATAGTGAACCCCACATCAAATATTATTATTATTATTATTATTTCCTTGACGCATGCATGTATCACGAATAATATAAATAACATTTCTTAAATAAATTAATTAATATTTATTTAAATGATATTTAATATATCATTCTCACTGGACCCTTAACTCAGTCAGTCTTTCATTCTTAGTATTTATTGAACCTTGAATAATAATTATTTTCACTATATTTGTTCAATAAATAAATACATATTATATTCACTAGACTTGGGAATAAATATTTATTTTATTCTCAACTCGCATATTTATTATCTCGCTAAATATATGCAATCAACATAACTTAAATAATTATTATTCCTGAAAACTTGAGAATAATAATCCTAATATTAAATTCAAATAAAATTTAACTAAGCTTCTAGATACATTTAATGTGTGATCATCTCAACTTATTTTCTCATTTGCATTAGGCTAACTCGTTAAAGTCTTGGATTATCATTTAATAATACACCCAGACAGTCATGGAAAAATAAATTAAATGTCACAATTGCAATAACATCCTACGAATGCTCGCTATGTAATTTAATCCTTTTGTCATGATATCTTACCAAACAGGTTGCATCGCATGTGTCATCAACTGACATATTTGATATATTCATTTTTCCTAAAATGAAACTTGCTGATAAAACTGTTACAGTCATGAACTTAATCAGACATCTCTATTACAATCAAAGGGCTAGATATATGTGATCCAATTAATTCGAAAGGGACAAATTCATTTCTTGACTTATTCATTAATGTTATATCACTCGTAACACCCCCAACGTATGTTACCTTTTCACAAGTATATATCGTTACAGTTTTAGTCTACCCATGATATGCAATAATAATAATCTCAAGTCTAAAGACCAATACACACATATGCAAATTGAAATCTTCAATGACACAAAAACAGGTATATTCTCATAACTTTATTGAAGATGATCAAGGGAGAACTTCATAAGAACACATAATATCTTATGAGCACAATTCTCTTAATACCATGTATCATCTATGTCCAATCAAATGATGTCATTTGACCATAAAACATGTATTTAAGAATATTGTCATAAAACTTCAAAATCCTCATCATAACGGAAAACTATTATGACATTTCAACGCAAAAAAGATCATTATGACATTAAAAGTTGCACAGAAAAACAATAATAACGTGATGAAATTTATTAATATTCAAAACCATGAATATACAAATAATCAAAAATACGAAGTTTCCAATGATATTGCGTAAGTGCTCCCGAGTCATGGGCATCAAGACGTAGATGGTCACCGATCATCTTTGTTTTATTATTAATTTACTATATTATTATCAACCCAAGAACGATCATCTATTATTTGTTTTGTGTTAAAATTCAAAACTGAACGCTTCACATTCTGTTGATCTGGAAGTGGGGAAAAATTCCTCAATTGATAATGGTGATAACAAGCGCATTGGGGGAGACGGGCCACAAAATAGCATGGATGCAGAAAGGACAGGGTAAGATAATCCAACCGTGGAAAAATCATGATGTTATCGAGAACATTAGAGCCGGGCATGACACAGCATCTCTAAGCACAATTCCTGAGAGCAGCGGATGGTCTCGAACCAGGGTGCCTCCAAGCTTGGTAGAGAAACTGAAAATGAGAAAAAGATACTTCCCATGGACAACCAACTTCTTGGGAAGACTCGTACAGAAGCGTCGAGAATGTTTTTTGAAACGCTGTTCTTACGACCAGGGATTATATCCACGTGGATCCAAAAAAAAACACATGCAAATCGGAGAAAAAATTATCCAGACTACTCGAATTTGACCAAAATCCTCAGTATTTTACCGTCAATTCCTCAATCCAATGCACAGTTTGTTGGATCTCACAGAAATGTGATAAATCGGATTGGAAAATTGATGGTAGTACTGGAGAGTATTTTGATCTTGTACGATGCCATGAGATGGGACAACCTGAATAAGCCCATGTTGAAATGGAAGTAGAGATTTCAAATTAAGCACAAAATTCCATGAGGATATCACCAAAAATACATTATAATGGTTGTTTGGTCGAAGACAATACGTTAAAACAAATGAGAAAGCAAGCAATACCGAGGGGGGTCATTCAGCATCCATTTCTTCTAAGGCAGCCACCGCTGCACCCTTCGCCTCCTCCAGAAGGGTGTCCGGAACCTGACATTTGAATTCAATGTAGTCACGAAATGCAAAGGGAATGGAGTTCACAAAGAAAACTGTTGGGCTATGTTTGGCATGAGAGAATTCTTTGATATACATAAATAATATGTGTATGTATGTATGTGTGTATATATCTAATAACAAAATATAATATATATTTTCCCATGGTTCGAAAGATTTTCCAAACAAGAAATGGGCAACCCACCTAAATCTGATGGGACAGTTCCTGTCTCCCACTCAACCTCATAACAAATATGATTTCAAACTGTCGTCTCATCCAGTACTTTTTTCAGACCGCTGACACGCACCCTAAGAGTAGCTGAATGGCAGCAAAACAAGAAAAATCTTTGTGGAATATTACCTTCTGATGCAGCCGCTTTGACTCATCACACACCCAGCTCAACTCTAATTCAAAATCCTTATCCTTTGCCTCATCGTGGACCTTATAAATGCTGCATCCAAGGAGGTTAGGTTGTGTTTGGTTTGTAAAATCATTTTCAATTCTTATTTTTAATGCATACAACTTCTTAATGAAGATTTAATTTAGAGAATGGAGGGAACTGAAGAAAGTGCACCAGTGGTAATCGTTTTTTAGGAAAAACAAAAGCAATTTTTAAAAAGAAATTAAAAACATGTTTTAAATTTACATAATCAACCATATTTTTTGAAATATATTTAAAAAATAAAATCAAAAAACATTTTTCATGAACCAAAAGCAGAGGCTTCAAGTCTGCAGTTTCCAGACAGCTCGCTTTTTTGGAACTAGCTCATCTTTTTGTGCATGGAAAACAAGTTTCTATCTAAAATCAACGAAGTTCCATTTTAGGTAATGTTCGGTTTGCAAAATCATTTTCTAGTTTGATTTTCAGAGAAAATTAAAAGAAAATGCATATAGCTTCCTAATGAAGGTTGAACGTAGAGAGTTGAGGACGTCAAGAAAATACATGAATCTCTTGCAAGTGTTTTTCCCATTTTTTTTAGAAAGTGAAAACCTTTTTTTAAAAAAAAAGCTTTTATCTTCATTTCATTTTCAAAGACATGTTTTCCGTTTATATCATCAAACATAATTTCCAAAATATTTTAAAAAAGAATGTGAAGCACTTACATCTTGGCTATCTCAATAATCCCTTCCCTGCAACTCATCTCTGAAAGCTTCAACTTCTCAATTTCACTGCTCAGTCATAGCTGACATTTAATGACGTACAAAGCATAATGAAAAAATAAAATGTCCTGCCATTGATTTCAATAACTAAAATCTCAACCCCTCAGATTTCAGTTGGTGTAAATCAAATGAAAGCATTAACAGTTCCTTATATGGAATTAGAAACCAAGTCTGCGTTTGGTTTTGTAAAAAATTTCATTGTTTTCATTTTTCAAAAATGTATTAGAGAATATATTGGGTTATGCAAAATGGAAAACATTTTTTAGAAAATGAAAATGAAAATGAGATATTTTGGGGAGGGTGGGGAATTACATGTTTCCTGAAAATGCAAACGCAATAATAAGAGTTGAAGCACATACGTTCTTTTTTCCCCAACAATCCAAGATATTTTCTCATACGTACATGAAAAACGAAAACAGGGAACATATTCCAAAACCAAACGCAGCCCAAGCCCTGTCTGTTTCATGAAAAAAAATGTTTTTATTTTCAAAAATGCTCTAAAAATGTGCTGGATTGTGTAAATAAAAAAAAATACTTTGTAGAAAATGAAAATTAAAATTAAGAGATATTTTGAAAAAAAAAATCCTAAATTCATTTTTCCAGAAAAATTAAAATGTTCGGAGGATTGGGTTTAGGGTTTTACGTTTTAGCAGCCTGCTTCCCCTTTCCGATTGCCGCACCAAAATATCTCTAACAATTTTTAAGAGAACGGTAAATGTAGAGATTTATAAACAAACAAGCAACCAGTGAGAAATGCAGATTTACAAAATGGTAATCAACAACAAATGACGGGAAGGAGGCGTTTGACGAAAATTATTGAAAGCATTTTGAAAAAATAAATGACATTTGTTTCATTTTAGAAAGAACTAGCATTTCAATTCCTAGAGAAAACAAACAAACAAAATCAACAAACAATATAGAGACACCTGTAAATAGAGACGTTTTTACAAGTGGTTACCAAACAGGGCCTAAATCTCTCAGAGCAAAAAAAATATCACCAGAAAACATACAAAAGAAATCAAGTGTAATGATAGTCTCACGTATGAAATGCCAGAAGGCTCAATCATGTAAAGTTGTGGTCCTTCTTTGTCGTATCCTCCAAGAATTACACCACATCCAAAAGGTCTATACAGAAAAAAATCATTAAGCGCCATTGATAAAAAGAACATTTTTTTAATAATTCAGCATTATGGGAAAAAGACATTTTTTTTTAAATAATTCATTATTATGGGCAGGGAGATGCCATGCATTCTCTTCCTTGTACCTGAGCCACCAGTAGAGTGTGCAAAGATGCACATAACTAGCAACACGGTCAGCAAGTTCTTTCACGGGTATGGGTTCACCATAGACACTGCCAAACAACAACTAAACTTCAGCATCATAGATAATTAAATTAAATTAGAGGCAAATCACAACACATATTTTATTGCAACTTGAGGAAACACTATTGCGAAAATCCCTTCAAGACTTGTTTCCTTATTCACATTCTCTCTTTCTAGACATTGTCTAAGGCTTCATTTGACATCAATTGTATAAAACTGCTTATAGCACTTACTACTTCTGCTAAGTGCTTCTATGTAAATGTTTCCAGATTGCTTATTGAAAAGGTGTTTTTCGGTCAACTAAGTGGTTTTCCTCTAAAGCATCGGTGTAAATGTTGTCTAGGAAGCAAAATAAACACCACTTATTTTTGCAAACTATTTATCTTAAGTTAGGTGTTATAGGCAGTTTTCAGTGAATGTTGTAAAGGACAACCTAAATCATGCAGAATGATCATGACCACCAACTCATTTTTCTGTTCTTCATTAATCCTTTTGTCCAAGAACATATTTTCTTAACAATTGACTGAGCAGTAATTTGCTGCAATCCAATCAGATGCATAAATTTCAACTTTTTTGCTGAGTGCAAAGGAGTGGATGGGATACAACTACTACTTCGTTCCTACACAGTAAGCCTCTGTTGACAGTTGCAAGACCTATTCTTTGGTAGATTATCAATCACTAAGATCTTTCCTCCTAGGAGGGAAATTTGTACCCCCATAGGAAATGCCTCCCCCTCTAATGAGAATCCATAATAATTAACATAATAGTTATTTTTATTTACTTTTACTTATGTTTAATATTATATTACAATTATATTTTATACATTTTATTAATTCTAATATTCTTTATTATCATACTGTTATCTCTATAAATTGGAGGGACACATGACATTATGGGAAGATGCAGACACTTCACAATGCGAAGCGGCGCTGCAAAAATGAGGATGAAGCCGAGACAGAAGATTTAAGGCAGAGTTATTTCACACCATTAAGCACCATTCACAAAGCAAATGGAGACGAGAAAAATGTAAAGGGGTGCTAAAGAACGTCACTCAAGACGTGAACCACGAAGAAGGCAAGCCGCGCGAGGAGAAGCTGAAAATCTGGAACTACAAGAATTCACGGTGTGACACAAAAGCACACCGTGAAAGTTCGTGGAATATGAAAAAAAAATCCGGCTACTGACCAACTCACCACATGAATTTATGATTCGCAACATGAATTCAACGCAAGAAATATTTTTTTTTGGCTGCCGACAAATTCACATGAATGTATGATTCACGACGTGAATTAGACGCATCAACAGTTACGGGAATACGTTTTTTACCCATTTACGGGGGTTTTAAGGCTCGTTTGACCAATGAACCTTGGATGCGACTTGGAGGCCTATAAATAGAAGATTTCGGTCAAAGGAAATTGATCAATCTTGGAGGAGTTGGCGCCGCTAGGGTTTCGACCTGGGGACCGTTCACAGTTAGGTTTTTATTTCCTGTTTTCTGCGCTTTCCATGTCTGTAATTCCGACTTTTTGTATGTTGTCAATTCATTTTCTTTCTTCCAATCTTTATTTTCCTTTCTCTCTTCTTTGTATTTCTGAGTAGTTTTATGTTTTTAATTTCTCTCTTCCAATCTCTCTTTTCTTTTCTCTCCTCTATGGATTTTAGTTTATTTGTCGTTGGCAATCACCCAGCGATGAGTGGCTAAACCCGTAGGGGAGAGCAGACCTGGTTGAAAAGGGTGTGTACCGCGTGATTTAATTTTGTCTTCGCTCGTTCGATAACCTGATTCTCTATGAGTTGCGCAAAGATTAACATCCAATTTTATTTATTATTAAATTATTGAACAAATATTTTAATAATGAACAAACCCCAATGCAGTAGAGATGATTGATCCAGGAACAGCGAATTGGATTATTCTCCTGCACTACAATCAACCAAATGCATTCTAGTTATTCTGGCTTTTCGGATCAAGAGGGTCAGGATGATAAGGTAGTTTCAATAATAATTGACCAAATTATTGTTGAATACAAATAAACGATTGTGCAACTATTTAATCGAATTATCTTGCAAGTAAAATGGAATTAATCTATTTAGAACAACCTTTGAAGTTAGTGTGGTCTGGGAACAATTTAAATTTCTAATTGGGTCGCTCCCACGGGGAACTAATGACACCCTATGAGCTTGCCACAATACCACTATTTTAAGTATACTGAATTTAATTGCATGCTTGTCAAATGTGTGCATCACAATTAGGCACAAAGGTCTCTTGGGGATACAACACAAGGTGTGGTACGAGCCTCTCAATATGCACATGCCATGCAAAATAACATAATCAAGTGTATAATTTTTAACAAAATTTTAAATCTACAAATACTTGGGTTCAAACAAAATAATACAAATTTAAGCACATAACAATTGCCTCAAACAAAGCATATTAAAATAATCAACCTAAATCATCATCAATGAAAATATCATCATCAATAAAAGTTACACCGCCGCTACCCCCACCATTTGACTTGTATCCCTCCAAATCTTCATTTTCGAAGTCATTTATCTCATGTAACTCATACATGTTTTGTACCATATACAATAACAACAAACAAGCCTTGAACCCAATTAAATGGGATCAGTTACATGGATCAAGCGTCGTCAATTAGCTCTATTGAAGACCATATTTTCATTGAAGGCATTTAGAATAAGATCATCGTGAATGATTTGTGGTCCTTTTAGATCTACCTCTACTGCTTTTAATAAATGAATTTGTCATTAAATTTACCCTATTAACAAGTTCACCTCTAGGTTTTCTTCAAACATATCCAAATCAACTTAATCTAATCTCAAACATCTTCTCATCAATCGGAATCACTCTAATTTTCTCTCGAACACATTCATTTCTAATTTTTTTCACCTTAGTATGTCCACATGCTCATCTCAACATTTTCATTTATGCTACCCTTATTTTTTTGCTCAAGGCGACTCATCAAATGCCAACACTCGCTACCACATAGAACAATTGATCTAATAACCGTCATATAAAATGTATTCTTCAATTTTAAATTAATTTAACAATCACATAACAACTCATAAGACTTTCTCCATTTTATTCATTCAATTTGAATCTTATGAGACATTTGTATTAACATCTCCATCACATTGCAAAAATGAGCTTAAATATTAAAAACAATCAACTTTTGAAATAGTGTAGGTTGTAACATTACTATACAATACTTTGCTAAAACGACACTCTATATAAGACCGAAGCAAAAAAGGTGTGAGCTTAAAGTCAAACCTTGATGCAATCCTATCGAGACAGGGGGTCAATAATATCACCTAAAAAGTTCTAACTCGAATCAAACTCTCTTCATACATGTCTTAGATGAGTTTAATATACACCACCAGCACACCTTTTATTTCAAAAGTTTTCCATAAAACCTATCATATACCTTTTCCTCCAAATCAATAAAAACTATATACAAATCTTGGGCTTTTCGTCAATAATACTTCATCAGACCTCTAATCAAATAAATCACTTATGTAGTTGAAAATCCAAGCACAAAAGCAAATTAATTATCAAAAACATTAGTTTCCCTTTGAATCCTCTGTATCACTCTCCCAAATATGTCATGGTATAACTCAAAAGCTTAATGTCTCTATGATTCTCACAACATAAAATGTCTCCTTTATTTTTATACACATGAATAGAGAACTCTTCCTCCATTTATCGAGCATTTTCTTAGATTTCATAATCTCATTAAATAACTCAGTGAGCCAACTAATACCTAACTCAAAACAGATGTTATTTAACTCAACTGCTTTACCATTTTCCATTCTTTTTAAAGAATATTTAACCTCAAAGGGACAAATTGTTTTATGATAGTTGTAATTGAGTTCCTCTCTACTAACATTTAGATTATTTAAGTTTAATCCACACATCTGCTCTTCATTGAAGAGATTATTAAAGTAGCATCATCATCATTTCTTAATTTCCTCGTTCTTAGAAAGGGTACGTCCATCTTTTATGCACCAAACTTGATTAAATCTCTAGATTTTGGCTCTTTACCTCTAGCTAAACTGTAAATTTTTCTTTCATCATTTTCAGTATGTAATGAATGGTAAAGCTCCTCAAAAACTTGAGATTTAGCCTCACCAACTGCTTTTAGCCTCTCTACGAGCAACACGATGTCAAGCTCAAATATTTTTATTACTTCATAGGTGTAAAACTTTAAAACACTCTAGTTAACTTTTAGTTGGACATTTTCATTCCACCACCACGATTCTTTTCCTTTTGGGAAAAACACTTGATATTCCTAAAATATAGGTGGGCTATATTACGAACACTTTTAGCCACCCCATCACACATGCAGTCGACAACTCCTTAAACTTCCCAATCCACTTTCTTCAAAAGTTTGTAAATTCCATTATAAGGTTATCCTTTAGTCGTCGTCATCTAATTCTCGGATTCCTTAATTGTTTCATATTTCTCTTGCAATTCTTAACTTGTCGGTCTAAAACTAATAAACGATGTTGGGTGGTCAAACATTAAACTCGTACCTTTCTTGTTGAGTCGTCGATGAATGTCACATGGTATTGTGACCCTCCGAGGGAAAGTACTAGTGTAGGCCCCCAAACATCTGTGTGCACCAGGTCCAGCTTCCCAACTTTCGGTGTTCTGCCTCCTTTTGCAAATGATACCTTCTTCTGCTTTTCAAGGATGCAATCTTCACATAAACCAACTTCCACCGACTTCAACTCTGGTAGCAACTATTTTGTTGTCATCACTTTCATCCCCTTTTCACTCATGTGGCCGAGTCTGTAGTTCCACAGTTGAGAATCTCCGGTAGCATTTACTGATTCTACCATGTTCATGCAAGTCTCTGTCATATTGTACAGAGTACTATTTTTTGCTAGTCGAGCTATGACCGTAGCTCCCTTGGTAATCTTCCAAGCACCACCAGATGGTACTGAAGCCTGCATCATCAAGTTGCCTAACAGAAATGAGATTTATTCTTAAACCAGGGATATACCTCATGTTTTCCATAACCATCAAACTCCCGTTGTTGGTTTTGATTTGTGCATCTCTTTTCCCCACAATCTGCAAGGGTTCTTGCCAAAATTTCCAAAAACAAAATTGTTCAGGAATTCCTTCTCCGACGTGGAATGAAAAGACGCCCCTGAGTCTAAAATCCAAGACTCCATAGAGCTATCCACGCTCAGCAGCAACATGTCATCACTTCCTTCAGCCACTGTGTTTGCTCCACTGGTTTGAGGTCCCTTCCGTTTTTCTCTGCATTCCTTGACATGTCCTTTTTTTCCGCATGTCCAGCAGGTAGAACCAGCCCCCTTTGCCTTGTCTCGGCCTTTTCCTCTTTACTTTGATCGCCCTCAACAATTGTCTCGTTGTGGGTACATTCCTCTTCCTTAAACGTTCAGAGAATCTGTTTGATTCTCTTCTTCGCATATCTTCATTAAGGATTAGGTCGCGTACATCTTTCAGAGCCAATTTTGTATTCCCCAAAGAACTGCTCACAGCTTTTACAGTTGCTTCCCAACTGTCAGGTGAAGAGAATAGTAGACCAGTGCACATACCTCATCACCAAGATCAATGTCCATCGATGTCAGCTGACTTATGATAGTGTTGAATTCATTGATGTGATCTGCAACAATTCTCTCTTCAAATATTTTCAGGTTGAACAATTGTCGCATCAAATGCAACTTGTTTGCCGCAGAAGACTTCTCGTACATATTCATGAGAGCTTTCATCAGTCCAATCATCGTCTTCTCCTCTCTGATGTTGAACGCCGCATTTTTTACCAACGTAAGACGCACAACACCCAGAACCTGTCGATCCAGCAGCTCTCACTCCGACTGCTCCATGTTCGTTGGCTTCAGACCCAGAAGCAACACGTGCATCTTTTTTGATAAAGATAATTCTCGATCTGCATCCTCCAGAAACTAAAGTCAGTTCCATCAAAACAATCGATCTTCACCTTGCCTTTTTCCATAGCCATCATTGGAGAATCCCGAACTCAACCTCTGATACTAGTTGATGCGAAAACGTCAGGAATCGCAACGACAGAAAGAAACAATTTGGAGAAGAGTAAAAGGTAAAAAAACAGAACGAGAACACAAAGATTTACGTGGTTCGGAAATAATCCCTACGTCCATAGAGAGGCAGAATTTTACTATATGTCGGGAGCACAAATTACAAGGAGATTTCTCAGAGTTTCTAACGCATGAAACCCTAGCCCAAAATGCGCAGTATGGGTCGGAAGCATTCGGCACAACAACATCCAAAACGGATCATGCTACACCAAACTAACAAGACTTTCATAGTATAACCTTACAATCCTTAATAAATCTTCTATTCGAGCTTTTTACCAAGAAATAATCAATTTGGGTTCTTGTGATTCTGAATTTATAAATAATAAGATGTTCCTCTCATTTCCTAAATAGCGTATTTGCGACCACAAAATTACAATTATAGGTTGATCCTTCATCATTTACTACACTCAAACCAAACCCTCCACGGCAATCTATGTGATCTCTAGAATCCTTCCCGACATATGATTTGGAAAAACTAGAAATGGCTAACATCAATTTTGATCTGAAATAACCCCAACGGCAACATCATATGCACCCCATGTTAAACCTTCAAGACCCTCATTGAGTCTAAGATAACCATGGGCATCTTCGTCCTCTTCAACCCTCCCAATCAACCATTCATTAATGTTATCAATGTCTTATGGGATCAACGGTGTCACAAATTTTGAACTAGTGCTTCAATGCACGATAGTATTTTATATAAACCAAATCATTAACTTTTGTTGTGTGAATTTGTTCCTCCTTCAGTTATGAAGCTACAAATTGATTTAATTATGAATATTATAAATTTTGGGATGATAAATCAAATGCATTTAAAAATGAAACTTAAATGTTCAAATATGCTCCAATTTCTCTCACATACCAATGCGGTGCATGTGAGATTAAAAACCATTAAAACAAATTTTTATGAGATAGGAGTAGAACATTCAAAATTTGGCCACCATTAGGTAGAAGCTTTCTTGTTTCCAAGTATAATAGCCAAAGACTTTGTAAATAAGCCACCACCCTCATACAAAGTAATCTCATCCATGATACCAACCTTTAAATGGATTTAATTAAGTCATCTTGTATTTCAAAATCCACTTGAATATGGAACTTTCTCATGTCACAAACTTTCGAAACATAAGGAACCTTCTCATGTCACAAACTTCTCTGTCCGTTAACGGTGCCTAAGTTTTACAGGGTTTGAAACGTCCGGCAGGAGTTGAAACAGGTTTACAGACAGTCATTCTGAATCTTTCGATGACTTTCCTAATGTATTCCTTCTGGGATAAAACCAACAAACCAGATTGTTAGCTGAACTGTCAGTGGAGTCGGCGAATACAGAAATGGTGGAAGTCCTGGGGATCGTCGGTGAGTTTATGGACGTCTTCCCTGAAGAGGTGGCGACCCTACCCCTCGACGTGATGTTGAGTTCGGGATAGACTTGCAACCCGGTGCCCATTCGATTTCGATGGCTCCCTGCCGAATGGCACCTTCTGAGTTGCGGGAGTTGCAGATTCAGATTGACGATCTGATGAGGAAGGGTTTTGTTCGACCAAGTGCGTCACCTTGGGGTGCTCCTGTCTTGTTCGCAAAGAAGGCAGATAGTGGTCTCAGGCTGTGCATAGACTACCGGAGACTGAATCAGGTAACGGTCAAGAACCGTTACCCCCTCCCGAGGATAGACGATCTCTTTGACCAGCTGAAGGGAGCAGGTTGGTTCCCTAAGATCGATCTGCAGTCTGGATATCAGTTGAGGGTGAAGGAGGGCGACATCTCAAAGACTGCCTTCAGATATAGGTATGGGCACTTTGAGTTTGTAGTCATGTCGTTCGATGTTACAAATGCACCAGTTGTATTCATGGAACTCATGAACTCCGTCTTTCGGGAATACCCGGATCGGTTCGTAGTCGTGTTTATTGACGACATTCTGATCTACTCAAGATCAAAGGAGGATCACGCTGAGCACCTGAGAACAGTTTTAGAGGTCCTCTGACAGCACCAACTCTATGAGAAATTGTCCAAGTGCAAGTTCTGGACGCAAGAAGTGCACTTCCTTGAGCACGTGGTGTCCGAGCAGGGAATAGCGGTGGACCCATCGAAGGTCGAGGCGGTTGTTTCTTGGGTAGCACCCAAGAACGTGACAGAGGTTCATAGTTTCCTTGAACTGGCAAGTTACTACCCCGGAGGTTCGTACCCAACTTCTCCCGAGTTGCAGCACCTTTGACAGCCTTGACGAAGAAGGATCGAGCTTTCGTGTGGGATGTGTAGTGTGAGGCATCCTTCAGTTATCTGAAGGAGAAGTTGGTTAGTGTCTCAATGCTGAGATTGCCAGAAGAAGGGGCGGCGTATGAGGTGTTCTGTGATGCTTCAAGGCAAGGCCTCGGATGTGTGTTGATGCAGCGGCAAGGGGTGATCTCTTATGGGTCTAGGCAGTTACGTCCTCATGAGCGTAATTATGCCACCCACGATCTGGAGCTTGCGGCGGTCGTTTTCGAGCTAAAGTTGTAGCGGCATTACCTCATCAGAGAGCGCTTTGTGGTTTTCACGGATCACAAAAGCTTGAAGTATATCTTCTCCCAGCGGGACCTGAACTTACGGCAGCGAAGGTGGATAGAGTTCCTTCAAAACTACGACTTTGAAATTTCCTACACCTCAAGAAAAGGGAATGTGGTGGTCAATGCCTTGAGCAGGAAGTCGCAGAAGGAGGCGGTTCGAGAGTCGGCAGATGCTTGGAAGGCAATGGAGGAGTTGGCCGCCCTGCACCTGGATGCAAGGATGGATGGTGGTAGAGGTTGTCTGTATCAGATGACAGTGCAGTCTTCTCTACTACGGCAGGTGGAGAAGTCCCAGTGGAGAGACTCAGAAAGTGAAGTGATGCGTGACCGGGTTGCCCAAGGCGATGCCCCGAAAGGGTGGACGGAGGATGGTCAGAATCAGATATTATTCCGAGGGAAGATGTTTGTTCCAAAGATGATGCGCGAGAGGGTTCTTGGTGAGTTCCACAACTCACCCCTAGCGGTACACCCGGGAGTTTCCAAGATGTATCAGTGTCTGAGGAGACAGTTTTGGTGGCTCGGGGTAAAACGGGCGGTGGCAAAGTTCGTGGCCAAGTGCCTAGTGTGTCAGCAGGTGAAGGCTGAACACCGTGTTCCAGGCGGTTTGTTGCAACCTTTAGATGTCCCCGAGTGGAAGTGGGACGACATCTCGATGGATTTCATCACAGGGCTACCCAAGGTTCAAGGAGGCTGCGACGCCATCTGGGTGGTGGTGGACCGGTTGACAAAATCAGCTCACTTCCTGGCGATCAAGGAGTCGGGTGCAGTGGATGCCTTAGCACGGAGGTATGTGGATGATGTGGTGCGGTTGCATGGAGTTCCGAGGTCCATAGTCTCGGATAGGGATGCACGGTTTACCTCACGAGTCTGGAGAGGATTGCAGCATGCTTTTGGCACCCAGCTACGCCTTAGCACTGCTTTCCACCCCCAGACAGATGGGCAGACAGAGCGCACCATCCAGACTTTGGAAGATATGCTACGAGCATGTGTTTTGGACCTTGGAGGATCATGGGTACAACACTTGTCTCTGATAGAGTTCTCTTACAACAACAGCTATCACTCTACCATTGGCATGGCTCCTTTCGAAACTTTGTACGGGAGGCCGTGTCGCTCACCCGTATGCTGAACAGAGGTCGGAGAAGTAGGTGTTCTTGGCCCGGAGGTGGTGCAGAGCACGACGGAGAAGGTTCAACTTATACGAGAGAGGATGAAGGCAACTCAAGACTGGCAGAAGTCATACACCGATAATAGGAGACCCTTGGAGTTCGAGGTCGGGGACCGCGTATTCCTGAAGGTCTCCCCCCGGCGTGGGCAGCAGAGGTTCGGCAGAGGGAGTAAGTTTTCCCCCAGGTTTGTCGGACCGTTCGAAGTGCTGCAGCGGGTCGGCGAGGTGGCTTATCAGCTGGCGTTGCCACCACAGCTACAAAGGGTGCACGATGTCTTCCATGTGTCCCAGCTCCGTCGGTATCTGCACGACGATTCACACGTCCTTGACTGGGGAAAGCTGGATATCGGGAACGATGCAACGTTCGTGGAGCGACCAGTGATGATCGAAGGTCGTGAAGAGAAGGTGCTTCGTGGACGAACCATTCCTTTGGTTCGTGTGTTGTGGAGTCACGGTGGGCTTGAGGAAAGTACATGGGAACGAGAGACGCAGATGCGCGCCCAGTACCCAGAGTTGTTTTAAGTTTTGTTCTGTTTTGTTTATACTTGGTTGATGGAACGCTTTACTTTGCTAATTATAGAATGTGCGGTTTTCCTTTTCTCTGGGTGTGTGTGAAGTGTCCCGAGATTTGGGGAGGGGAGGACCTGATCCCTAGTTAAGACGCATTAAAGTGGATGCGCCTAAACCCGTGCGAGCGAGTCAGTGCCGCCCAAAGCGGATAGTATCTTAACATGGAGGAAGGGAAACCCCTCACCCACATGACCGGACGGTTTAATCTTTTGTTTTAATTGGTTTCACGGGGGAAAGGAGCGGTATGATTGTGATTGTTCAGGAGATAGATGGAGAAGGGGGCGCTCCTTAGTAACAAGGAGGTTTGCCCCTGAGAGGTATCTTTCGAGGGGGAGTTGTTCGGACCCCTCTCCTTTCTTTAAGTGGTTTTTTGGATTCTCGAGGACGAGAATGTTTTGAGAGGTATCTGATGTAATGGCCCGGACCTCTCCGGTCCATTCTTTTGTGAAATGTGGTGCTGGAGGTGCGCCGGGAGGTCAAGGTGACTTGGGGGTGCGTTTGGGTGGACTTTTAAGGAAAGCTAAAGGGCAATAGCTTTCGCACGTTTGGCGCACGGTTTGGCTAAACCGTGCGTCCAAACCGTGCAAGGTTGGCGTTGGAGGCAGTGGCTAACGCACGGTTAGCGCACGGTTTGGCTAACCGTGCGGACTAACCGTGCGAGGAGTGTTTGGCGAGGCAGAAGCTAACGCACGGTTAGCGCACGGTTAGCGCACGGTTTGTTAAACCGTGCGGACTAACCGTGCGGGCACTTAAAGTTAGATCCTAAAATTGTGGATCTGAACTCTTTTGCCTCTAAATGGTTCGTTTAAGCCCCTAAGCGGCCATAACTCGGGATTACCCTTCCTTGGAGGTAGAAGAACCTCTCCCAAGCGTTTTGGAGGCGATCCGGAGGCTTTTCTTGGCGAATCGAAGCCAGTTTCTTGAGGTATGTGATCGTTCTTGCTTGATTTCCTAGATCTACTTAGATCTACTCCTCCTCTTCTCTCGGTTTCTTAGATCTACGCCCGTTATGGGTAGATCTAAGCGTGTGGATGTCGAATATGATGAGCTTTGGTCTTGGTTGTGTTAGGAAAGGATATCTAAGGAGGATTCGTGGAGAATCGACCCGGTTTCTTGAGCATTCTTCGACCGTCGTGATTTCGTCAAAAAACCTTTGAGGTGAGGATCTTACCTTCGTCTCTCTCTCACTTTTGTGCATCATGCGGGGTGGGTATCCTCTTGTTTTATGAGATACAGTTGAACCGGTAAATAAAGATAATAATTGGTTAAGGAACGGGTTTGGGGAGATTTTTGTTGGTATTGTTGTTTTATTTCCATCAATGTTTCTCCTTTGCTTATGTTGTGAATTGAATGGGCTTATGCCTACTGAAAATCACGGTCGTTGGGGGCCTTTGCTTGCGCGATTAGATGTTTCCTTGTTTTTCTGGATTGTTTCGTGGATGGAATTCATAGAATGTGGAAATTGGCTAATCATGTAAAGTTGGATGATTAAATGAATACCCAGAACCCTTGTATGATCACCCGATTAAATTAAATGAAAGAATAAATTTTGTGGGTGTTGGTTGGGGTTTAATTATGTGAAGGGGTGTTTCGTGGGTTGTTGTAGAACGGGTGAGCAACGGGGCTGCGGTTGGCTTGGTTGTGGGTTGGCGTGTATCATATGGTTGTGATGGGCAGCGGAGCTGCGGTGAATGGTATCGAAGGGATAATGATGTGGTACGGGTATTGTTTCTGAGGTGTTTGTGGTTGTGGTGGTTGGCAGCAGGGCTGCAGGGATGGGTTGTGCATATGAATAAAAGTGGAAGAGTTAACTAATGAACTGTGGAGCATGGTAGTTGATTAAATACATAAAATCAATGGAATTGATTGGTTGATAAAAGAAAACGGTTTTGTGTTGCTTGTGTTTTCCCTAACCTTATTTGTGGTTGGCAGAGATATGTTTTACGAACGTTTGAACTGGTTTGGTTGTTGTTAGTTGCTCGGTAGTTAAGGAACTAATAAACTAAAACGGTTGAAACATGAAAAACTTAATGGGGTTTAGGGCTGTTCATTGTGTGCATACTTTCGTGGTAGCAGTGTCGAGGCATGTGCTCAGATCTTTTGTGCATGAGCCTTAGGATGAGCTGAGTGGTTGATATAATTATATAAATTTGTACATTTTATGTTTCTTTACGCACCCCACCCATGTTGAGCACCACGTGCCGAACACCCGTGGGACGGGGGGTGAGATTCCCAAACATCCAAAGGATGGCTGGTTACTGTTCTTCCATGTGCTCCCTCTTCCAGGTTCTATAGCCCAAGATCCTTCGGGCAGGTTACGACAGATGTTTCCCAAGAGTCTTCGGGATGAGGATGTGATATGTTCCCAGGTGTCTTCGGGATGAGATGTGGTTATGGCCGAGGATTGAGTGTCGGCGGAATGCGGGATTGGATGTGGTTATAGCCGAGGATTGTGTGTCGGCGGGATACTATGAGCTTCGTATGGCCAGGTTGCAGCACTAGCTCGAGCTTCGTATGGCCAGGTTGCGGCACTAGCTCAGGAAGAGGGGGAAGCATCAAAGCGTTAGGCGTGAGGACTTGAGCAGTATTCAGTGGGAAGGTGGTGCAGGGTACCCATACTTTGATAATATTACTATACTACTCTATTGACTTGCGATATTTGGTGAGTGTGGCTTGTAAGGTTGGGTGGATAGATTCCTTACTAGGCTTTGGTTCCTTCTGTTTTCTCACGGGGCATTAGGATGTCTCCCCACCTGTGCACGAGAGCTTTAAGTTTCCCTACTGAGTATACTTGTATGCTCACCCTACGTTTACTTTCAGGTTTTCAGGAGGATTTCAGGGACCGTGCGGGACCTTGCTAGTCGGGCGTTAAGAGTTTTGCTGGTTGCAGTTTTTGCTTTCCTTTCTTAGTATCGTGCTTTGGAGCTTTTCTTGTACTTGTACTTTTGTTTCAGTATTTTATAAAACATGCATATGGGCTTGGTTTTGGGTTTATTTTCATTTACTTGTTCCTTTTTCTTTTGGTGTATGACTCATCCTATTTCCCGATCTTAATTAATAAAAAGGGTAATGTCTCCCATAATTGTGAAAACTTATACCCTTGGTGCTAGTCGCCACTCCGGGGCCTACTGGAGGCGGGACTCGGGGGTCATTATCTCCCTTTCACCATTGCCAGCTCAAGAGGGGCATCTTTGGTGGGAGGGGGTCGTGACAGCGACCTTGCCTTTTTTTCGCACAGGTAACATAGCGCTGCCAAAAAAAATAGGTAAAGGCGAGTTCCCGCATTTTTCGAACCGGAAGAGGCATGCAACTGGATGCGACCATACCCGAGGTCATCGGTTTCTGTAGACAACCCCTACACACTGTCGGGTTGATTTCTAAGGGAGGAGATCACGGCGAAATACTTTTCAGAAAGATGTGCACTCTGGTAACGGACACAAGCGACGACGCTCGTCTTGATAAAATGGAGCAGCGCCTAAACCACATTGACACGGCGATGGTAGCTGTAACATCACGTTACGTTTTCAGGTACTTTTGATGTTTCTAAGTACCTCTGTTTTGGAGTAGTGACTTGAGAGAGTCGGGAGAAATTTAAATGGTGTTTTGAGGCAAAGAGGAAGTCGCACGGGCGGCGCACGGGTTGTCTAAACCGTGCGGCCAAACCGTGCGTAGTTGGTCTTGGAGGCAGTAGCTTCCACACAGGCAGCGCACGGTTTGTCTAACCGTGCAGCCAAACCGTGCGAGAAGGGTGGCCGAGGCAGTAGCTAACGCACGGCTAGCGCACGGTTTGTCAAACCGTGCGAACTAACCGTGCGGGCACTTAAATGAGATCCTTAAATTGTAGATCTCACTCATTTTTGCCTCTAAGTGCCTCGTTTTTCCTCCTAAGCGGCCCTAACTCGGGATTTTGCTTCTCCTAAGGTCAGAGAAGGTTCTCCCATCGTTCCGGAGGCGATCCAAAGGCTTCTTTTGGTGAATCGAAACCGGATTCTTGAGGTATGTGATCGTTCTTCATCGTTCTTGTTTGGTTTCTTAGATCTACTTAGATCTGTTTCTCCTCTTCTCTCGGTTTCTTAGATCTACGCCCGTTATGGGTAGATCTAAGTGTGTTGATGCCAAATTTGATGAGATTTGGTCTTGATCTTGCTAGGAGAAGAGATCTAAGGCGGGTTTTTTGGAGAATCGACCAGGGTTTCTTGAGTGTTCTTCGACCGTTGTGGTTTTCGTCAAAACCTTTGAGGTAGGTGGTTCTGTCCCGACTTACCAAGTTGATTATCATTGTATTTGCTTGATTTATTTCAATTGTTGATTCAAACTCAATTGCTCAAATTTGCTTTCAATTAAATTGATAAAAACTAAATTCCAATGAATCGAGATATTTGAAATGGTTTTGGCATGGAAATTTGAAAAACCCCAATTCCATTGAATTGAGTGTGTTTATGGAAATTTGCTGATTTAAATTGTTTAATTTAAATTGTGGATTTGATGGAAATGATTTCAATTAAATTGTTGAATTTAATTGTGGAAATAAATTGTGTGATGATGGAATTGGTTTTGATTGGATTTCAAACTGGTAAAAATGGCTTAAAATGATTTGATAGAAACTCATTGGTTTTATCTTGTAGAAAGGCATGTTTTGAATAAAACCTGTTTTGGTTTTAAATGGAATGAAATTGGCACTTTTGAAATGGAAGAATGGGATTGATCGTATTTTAAGCATTCTTAAAATAGTTCGCCCATCATGTAAGAGCGCATGCAAGCCATAGGTAGTTAGTGAGTTATTAGAATACACTCTACGCTACGACAACGTTCTAAAACATACTTGCGGCGGGTCACATCCCCGACGGGTTGGTGACGAGTCTCCTTTGACCAGTGTCATAGGGACGTGTGTATACACATTTTGCTGAGTTCACATAGAGAGTGCGGAATCCTATAACTGGTTAATACTATCGTACCTTTTGGCAGATGATCATGTTGCTCGCTTGTTTATTTATATTTGAGATATAAATGTATGCCAATGCTTTTGAACTGCTTTACATGCCTGCTGAATTTATATAAACTGTTTTATATAAATATTTTATTTAAGCCATTGTTTTAGAAATATTTCATCATTGTAAAGCCTTGCTTAAAATATTTATTTCCATCATTTGAAAATGTATAGCATGTTTTGTTAAAATATGCTTTTGAATTGCCAAACCTATTTCCATCTAGAGTATTCCCCTTTATTCCCATTACTCCATTATGCTCAGGTCTCTATCAGACTCTTCCAGAACCGACGAGAAGTAAAACGGGTATCCCGATCGGAAACTATCGCTGAATGCACCCCGTGAAGCTTAACAATCACTCTGACATATAGGTGCCCAAACTCCGCTACCTTCGTCGACTCCCCAATGGGAATAAAATGGGATAACTTAGCCAATTGATCTATAATAACCCAAATAACATCTTTCCCACTAGGACTATGGGGTAGACGGGTCACAAAGTCCATAGAGATCTTGTCTCACTTCCACACCGGAATGGGAAGAGGCTGAAGCAACCCGACCGGCCTCTGATGCTCCGCCTTGATCCTCTGGCAGGAAAAACATCGACATGCAAAATCTACAATCGATCGTCTCATCCCAGGCCACCAGTACAAACCCCTCAGAGTATAAAACATCTTGGCAACCCCCGGGTGAATGGCAACTAGAATAATGCCCATCATGCATCACCTCCGACCTCAAGGTCAACGGAACTACCAGACACTTCTTGAAGAAGAGGGCGTCGTCGAGAGACCAAAACCAATCACTCAAGGTCTCCCCACCATTTAGAACTTTGTCAATCTACTAGCAGTCAAGGTCGGATGTCTGCTAACACTGAACTCGGTCAACAATAGACAGTGTAACCTGAACACTGATCAAGGACACCTATTTTCCATCCTCCAACAACTTCATACACTGATCAAGGACACCTATTTTCCATCCTCCAACAACTTCATACTCAAATCAGCGAACAAACCCATCAAACTCCACTCATCCATTGATTCTCTAACTGCCTGGATCGATAACTTTTTGCACAAAGCATTGGCGACCACATTCCCCTTCATGAGGGTATAAGCGATATCGAAATCAAAGGTTTGAAGATACACCGCCCAGTGTCATTGTCTGAGGTTCAAGTCCCTCTGGGTGAAAATATACTTCATACTCTTATGATCCGAATAAACTGTAAATCGCTCCCTAAAGAGGTAATAGCGACAAGTTTTCAACGCATGCATCACAACTGTTAACTCCAGGTCATGGGTGAGATAATTCCTCTCATGTGTGGGTGTAGCTGAAGAGAGTCGTAAGCCACCACAATACACCACACACCCCCAATCACACCTGAGGCGTCACAATACACTACATACCGCTTCCCAGGCTCAAGAAGAATCAAGACTAGAGCTGATGTAAAAGGAACTTGCAACTCCTCAAAAGAATGTTGGCGCTTCTCACTCTACTCAAACTTCACCCATTTCCGAGTCAACGCTATCAAGGGAGAAGATGGTCGGGAGAAGTCCCGAACAAAGCACTTCTAATACCTGGCCAAGCCTAAAAAGCTCCCGATCTCAAACACGTTCTTGGGTCGCACCCATGACACAATTGCTTGGATCTTCTTAGAGTCCACAGAAACCCCTTTCTTAGATATCCCATGGCCCAAAAACTTTATTTATTAGATCCAGAACTGACACTTGACAACTTGACATACAAACGATGCTCTCTCAAAGTTCCCAAAACAACACTTGAATGGTCTATGTGGTCCTCTGTCTTAGAATACACCAAGATATCATCAACAAACACGATTGCGAAAGAGTCCAAAAAGTGGTGAAAGATTTGGTTCATCAATGCCATAAAGACCGCAAGAGCATTGGCAATGCCAAATGACATAACTAGCTCTTGAAGGCGGTCTTAAGAACATCCTCTTCCTGCAACCTCAACTAATGATACCCTGATCGGGCTCCCCTCAGTTGATCAAAAAGATCATCAATTCTAGGCAACGAGTATTTATTCTCAACGATGACCTGATTCAACTTACAATAGTCTATGCAAAGTCAGAGACTCTCGTCTTCCTTCTTTGCAAAAAGCATCGGCAACACCCATGATGACATGCTAGGCCAGACCTTGCTTTCAAGACCCTCTAACTGAACCTTCAACTCTTTTATCTCAACAGGAGTCATCCGGTATGATGGCAAGGAAATGGGGCTCGTCACGAGGACCGGATATATAGTAAACTCGACCGCTCGCAAGGGCAATAACCTGGAAAAATCATTCGGAAACACCTGAGGGTACCAATCCACAACCACCGAAAGACAGCCATTTGAACCCTGCTCCACAGCCTCAAAGAACAACTTGGAAAACTTACACGAGATCGATCCCACATCCGAAGCAACGGGCCCTGCCCTCCCTGGCCTCGGATCCCACTCATCTTGAACGACATGAGTGCTCCCGTTAGAAGACAGAAATTAGGCCCTACAACGATAGTAGTCGATCTGAGCTTTGAAACTGATCATCCAATCCATATCGATAATGAGATCAAAGACATCCAGATCCAACACAAAGAAATTCCACACAGCCTCCACATCAGCAACCAAAACACGACACTTCGAGCACTTTGAACCTTGCTTCGTCTTCCATCTCAACGAGGTAATTCATCATAAATGGCATGAACTCCACTAGCATTCCTAAAGCATCAAGCAACTTTAACGATATAAACGAATGGGAAACACACCTATCAAACAAGGGTAAAACCATAGAAGAAGCGATAAACACCGTACCTCTCACTGTGGTCGGGCCGAATTCGAAGTCCTCAGGTACCACATCAACTGTATAAAGACATCCCAGCTTAGACCCGCCCTGAGCCTTTTTAGCCGCATGAGATTCTCCTTTAGGAGGGAAAGATCCCACACCCTTAAAAGCATCTGAATGCTCCTGTTAACTCTTGAAAAACAAAAAACCAACACCACTCCCCTGAAGGGAAGCCTTGCAGAAGCACTGAAAATGACTTGGACACCCAAATCGGTGGCACGTCCTCAAAGCCTCTGGGCGATCAGAAGAAGCCACTAGCATTGAACCCGATGATTGTTGAGCTCCTTTACCACTGCCCCGACGAGGTTCATCCCACTTCTTACCAGAGGAAGAACTCTGGTTGTCGCCCACTGCTGAAGAAACCCCACCGAGGCCTGTCATCCCTATTAAGTACGCCTCAGCCATAGCCTCTTTATCCGCCACCTCAGCATAAGTTGATAAGCAAAGGAGTATAAGCATCAATCTGGTCTCGGTCTTCAAGCCCATTTCAAAACGTCCCACCTTGAGATAGTCGTTCGTGAGGAGCACAAGAGACAAAAGGACTAACTCAGCAAACCGAGTAGCATACTCCATCACTGAACGATCTCTTTGCTCCAACGTCACAAAAGTTATGGGTGACGTATGGGAGAATCGGGAGACCCTGGAGTGAAGTTTGAAGCAAAGGGGAAGGCGCACGGTCTGTCACGACCTGTCCTCGGGGCCCGTGTCGTGACTACCCCAAGCCCGCCTTCCATAAGCCAGGAGCTGGCGACTAGCACCAAAGGCGTAAATCCCGATAAAAAGGGAAGACATTGCCTTTATGAAACGCAAACAAACACACAACCAGAGTACAAGCGGAAGCAAACACTAAGTAAAACAATAAGACAAGTGTGCTGAAAGTACAAAGGGGGCCGTAAATACAAGTCCAACAGTAAAGTACAAGGAAAAGACAAAATAGCAGGAAGGTGTCAAGCTGCTCCTGGATCGTCCTCCGGAGTTCCTACCTGAAGGGTATGTACAGATGGCCACCTCAGCTCTCCACGTCCGTCTGTCACCTCCGGGTACCGTCTCGTCATTAAGTCCACCTTCGAGTACCGTCTCGTCGTGAAGTCCACCTCCGGGTATCGTCTCGTCGTGAAGTCCACCTCCGGGTACCGTCCAGTTCTACAAGCCTCAACCACGATCAGTGTTGTCCGTCGTCTGCATCCAACACAACAAGGTGAGGGCATAACCCGTGCAGGGGTGAGTATAACGATACTCAGTAGGGACCCCAAGACCCTCAAGGTCTCACTAAATCCAACAAGGATAAACCACAAAGAAAGATCTCAACAGATAACCTTTACTTAGGTATATGCCCATACATATACCTAAGTTGTCAAGTAACCCATCTCAATCATTAGAAAAACACAAAGGTCATTGACTCAGCTCAAACCAAGATTTTTATTCACGATTACGAAAAACACGGCTGCTGGAGAACTCCTCCTCTGTCGAGTGCAGTGGTCCTGTCACGACTCCGAGGTGTCACTCACTAACCTTAGACTGCTGAGGTACTCCTCCTGTCGAGTACCGCGGGTCTGTCACCTCACAAAGTAGTGCTCCTCCGCCATGGGTCTGCCACCTCACACAGTAGTGCTCCCCTTCATAGACTACAGAGGTACTCCTCCTGTCGAGTACCGCGGGTCTGCCACCTCACAAAGTAGTGCTCCCCACTGGGCTATGCAAGTCACTCCGAATCAAATCGGACAAGCAGTCATCAGGTCTCAGCCAGCTACAAGGTCAACGTACTCCGTATGCTCGCCTCCGGGAGGATCCGCTCCACGAGCCACCGGTCGATACTCCAAGTATCACAAAGTCCCACAAAGAAGTATCACAAAGGACCGTCTCGTCACAGGGGTCTTAACGCAACAGACGGCGCGTCAATCGGGCGCTCGGTTCGTGAGTTATTAGCCTCTTTGTTCCGAGGGCCCGGTTAGTTTCGTATACGAACCAACCCGGCCGTATCTCAACTATACCCTAAACTCCCATGGGGTATACTCAAAAGGACGACTATGCTCCAAGAGTATCGGCGCCGTTGACGGTTCGTCAAACGGACGTTCGGTGCCAAAGATATGGCCCAAGAAGGTAATGGGCCAGTAATGAGCCCGGGTCCGGTCCGACCCGGTCAGACCAACTCAGCCTCACCCAAAATGGGCCGACCTGGTCTGGGTCGACCCAGTCAGACTCGCTGGGTCTGACCCGGCCCACTGGGTGAGTCAGCCCGCTATGTTTTGACCCGGTCCACTGGGCCCGGCCCAGCGGACCGCGAGGGCGGTTTGGCCCGATAGTCGCCACGTAGGCGGCTCGATAACTTGGCCCGGGAGACCGGGCTGGTTCGACCAGCGACACCGCGGGGGCGTCGCGGGCCGGTTCAGCAGGCCGGTGACCGAAAGGCCAGCGGGCAGACCGCGCGGGGCGCGGGCGGGCCGGCTGGCCGCGGGTGCACCAGGCAGGGCGCGGGTGCGCCAGGCAAGGTGCTGAACGCCGGGCAGCGCGCGAGGGCGCGCCGGGTAGCGCGACAGGGCGCCACGGGGGCGTCAGGGTGCGCCGGGCAGGTCGCCGGCTGGGGCGCCGGGCAGGACGCCGGCAAGGGCACGGGGCGCCGGGCCGGTAGTGCAGCACGCCGGGGGGCGCCGGGCGCGCCGGCAAGGCGCCGCGGGTGCGCCGGCAGCGCGCCGACAGGGGCGCGGGGCACCGGGTGCATGCCAGGGGGCCGCGGGGGCGACGTAGTTCACGGAGGTCGCGGGTAGCGCGGCCTTTGTTCGCCGCCTTCGTCATCGTCGCCTCATTGTCATGTCGTCGTGGAGTCATTACAAAAAGAACAACGAAGGGGTCGGGCCATGTTGGTTTGTCCCGGACCCTCCGCGTTTAGGGTGGTAGCAATAGGTTCTCGCAAGTATGAAGCACAACAACCACCGTTCTTCGTTTTGAGAGAAAGGAAGAACATAGGAAAGGTTAATACTTTAAATAAAAATAAAACCCATACCTCTTGCTCGTCGCTCGTGGGCGGAGTCGCGGAAGGAAGACGATGAAGACCGTCGTTCGTCGCGTCCGCCACACGTCCCCAATTCCGAGCTGCGTCGGTTCGTTGACGATGTTGCGGAGGACAGATTTCTGGGGAAGGAAGGTCGAAGAAGAATCGCGTGGAAGATTGTTGTTGGCGTTCTTCACGTTCTTCGTTGGAGAGGATATGATTTCCCCAAGTGTTGGGCGTCGCAATACTTTACCAGCGCTTCGTCGCTTGGTGAAGCCGTCCCAAAACCTTCTCCCAAGGTCCTTATATATAGGAGAGGGGGAGAGGTATGTAACCATCGTGGAATTTATGACGGTTCATTTATTTGGACCTTCCTAAATTCCAACGATGCGGTTACTTAATTTAAAAAGGGGGTCGGGCGAATTAAATTGTGTTGGCGCAATTTAAGAGGTGTGTTGGCACAACTTAAGAGTGGAGGATGCCAAGAAGTTTCCCCCATATAGCCTGCGTCAAAACATATGACACGAATTAATTTTATGTTGACACATAAAATTAATTGACAGCAATTAATTTCACGTCGACACATAAAATTAACTCACAGCAATTAATTTTTACGTCGACCCATAAAATTAACTGACAACAATTAATTTTACGTCAACTCATAAAATTAATTGAGAGCAATTAATTTTACGTCAACATATAAAATTAACTGACAACAATTAATTTTACATGGACCCATAAAATTAATTGAGTGCAATTAATTTTACGTCGACATATAAAATTAATTGATGTGAGGTTTGAGAGGTTTCCTCTCCCTCCCCATTAAATGGGAGGTTAGGGTGTGGCGGTTCCACCACCAACTCCCAAGTGGAGCTTCTAACCACTTTATCCGCACTGCATGTGTTTAACAAAATAAAATAAATTATTCACTTATTTTATTTTATTAACCCACGTAAAACCCCAAAAACTAACTTTCATACCCGATCATCCGTCGTTGAGGTGAAAGTCTTCTTAAGCGAATATCGGTACTGCGAGTTCAACGGTGCCCTCAGAATTCGATTTCGAGCACCAGTTCAAAAGTTATATAACGTCGCTCATACGTTTACTGAACGTACCCGAAAAAAAGTTCGGAAAATTATTATCAGTCACCCTCGCCCCACTGCGGTCAAAGTTAGGCTCTGCCTAGGAGAAACACGCCCCAACGAACTCAACGGTACTCTCGGATTTTCAATTCGAGTTACCGTTTAGAAGTTATAAATTTTACAATAAAATAATTGTCAATTATTTTATTTACGGCCAAAAACTAACTTTCTCAGGTGGCTCGCACCGGCCAAAGTTAGTATCTGCTTAAAGGAAGCATACCCTCACGAGTTCAGCGGTGGTCTCAGATTTTTAATCTGAGTTACCGTTTGAGTTATAAGCATTTGAAAAATAAAATAACTTTATTTAATTATTTTATTTACGGTTATGCCATTTTCGGGTTTTCTCACAGGAGGTCTGCGCCGACTAAACTTAAGTCACGCCTAGGGTAAACCCACCATCCTGAGCAAAACGGTGTCCTCGGATTTCTGATCCGAGTAACCGTTTAAGAGTTATTCCACTTTTTCAGGAAAACTGCTTACACGCGTTAATTTAAGCATAACAAAATTTCAGAAAATTATTCCGGGCACACCGGGTCCATAGTTATTTACGGCGCATGGCTCACAACGACGACAAGAGCCCCCGGCGCAAAAGTGCACGACGCGGCGCACGGCGCGTGGCAATATTAACTTGCGGCGCACAAAAGAAGGTATACATATATCAACAATAACAAATAATAAATTATACAATTTATATATAAAAAACAAAGATTTATGTCAATAATTCATATTCCATACATCAAAAAACAAATGAAGTCAACAATGACACCTACAATTAAATATTAAAAACTATATATCTCAAAAAATCATATATATCAATTCCTGAAATATATTAAAAACCATATATCTCAAAAAACCAAGATGGGAGTAAAAAACCATATATCTCAAAAAAACAAGAGTAATTCGAAAAAAAATAAGGGGCGAGCAACATAAATAAAATTGAATTAAAAACAAAAAAAAAGTTACTAATTCGCACAGAAGGTGCGCCTGCTCTGAACAACATTGCGTATCTAAGTCGCAGTGGTTGAGGGGGCTCGGCTAAGTCGTGGTCGACTGGGTCACGGCGGTCGAGGGATCTCAGTTTGGTCGTGGCGGTCAATGTGGTCCAACACCGGCTGGGTCGCTACGCTCACGAGAAGAGTGTTGCGTAGAGTCGAAAGGGGAGGTCGTTGTTTGACCTCAAAAAAGATATTTTCAATCGGGGCGTAAGAGTTGGCAGGTTAAAAAAATACAAAAAATAATAAAAAAGGCTCAATGGCGCGCGCCACGCAACATGGCGCGCGCCATTGCGCAATATGGCGCACGCCACAATGAGCCATCTTAAATGAGCCATGGCGAAGCCATGGCGCGGCGTAGCACTCCCTAGCGCTAGCCATGGCGCAATGGCGCGCCATGGCGCGCGCCATTAATAACTATGACCGGGTCTCAGAATCAGATGCCGTCAGAAACTGCGTACTCGTAAAATTTCAAAGAATTTAAGAAAAAAAATTCCTTGAAATTTACGGGTCATTACACGGTCGGCGCACGGTTTGTCAAACTGTGCGGCCAAACCGTGCGTGTCTGATTGAGGAGGCAGTGGCTTCCGCACGGTCAGCACACAGTTAAGGGAAACCGTGCGATGAGGTCGTGCGTGAAGGATGGCCGAAGCAGAAGCTAACGCACGGTTAGCGCACGGTTTGTCAAATTGTGCGGACTAACCGTGCGGTCACTAAAAGTTAGATCCTAAAATTGTGGATCTAACTCGTTTTGTCTTTAATTGCCTTGTTTAAACCTCCTAAGCGACCCTAACTCGGGATTACTCTCCCTTGAAGGTTGGAAGACTTCTCCCAAGCGTTCCGGAGGCGATCCGAAGGCTTCTCTTGGCGAATCGAAGCTGGATTCTTAAGGTATGTGATCGTTCTTGATCGGTTTTTCAGATCTACTTAGATCTACTTCTCCTCTTCTCTCGTTTTCTTAGATCTACACCCGTTATGGGTAGAACTAAGGGTGTGGATGCCAAATATGACAAAATTTGGTCTTGGTTGTGTTAGGAGAAGAGATCTAAGGAGGGTTTTTTGAGCTTTGACCCGGTGTTCTTGAGCGTTCTTCGTCCGTGGTTTGGTTTCGCCCTTTTTGTTGAGGTAGGTGGCTTCACTCTCGACTCCTCTTGTTAGAATTGGTTGGCTTAGTTTCAAATTGGTTATTTGAATGGAATTGATTGTGAAAAGTATGGAATAAATCTTCTTTAGTAATGATTTATGGTTTTGATGAAACTGTGAAATCTTGGTGAATTGTGTGCAAAGTGGCTTGGCTATTTGAATTTAAAATGTTGATTTTAAATTATGAAATTGCTAAAATTGTAAATGGTTTGATGAGAATTGGGTTTTCAATAAAAAGGGTGTTTTATTGAAATGGTTTTGATGGATTTGATTTTCAATAAAAAGGCAGCTTTATTGAAATGGTTTGAATTGTTGAACACACTTGGTTTGGATGGAAAATGGTTTTCAATAAAAGGTGTTTTATTGAAAGGATGGTTTGGCATGATTGTTGGAAATGTGTAGTGTGTGTTATATTACATTGTACGAGGCTTGGTTGAAATATGACCTTGTGCTCGGTGTCAAACGTTTAATGGCACGTGGTAACTATATGTACGAGGCTTGGTTGAAATATGACCTTGTGCTCAGTGCCAAAGGTGTAATGGCACATGGGAAAAACAATTACCTTGTGACGACTTGGTAGATCGACGAGAAACCGCTCATGAGTATGGAACTGTCATAACGATGCATGCATGGTTGATTTCACGGGTTTGTGAAATGGTTGGGAATGCCAAAACGGGATGTTTGTGAAATGGTTTGGAAACTTGTTTGGTTATTTTTCTGGAAAAATAACGTGTTGGGAAAGCCGGTTTAAATTGCACTTTGATACTTTCGAGCATGTATGGTTTTGAAAAACTAGTTTATATTTAGTTATAAACTGCTCTGGTAAAAATGTTTTACACAAACTGTTTTACATAAATGTGGCTAACTCTTCTATCCTAGTGGCGTGAGTAGGGAAGTCATTGGGAAAAACCTACTGAGTTTTATACTCACCCCTGCTTTGGCACTTTGGTGCTTTTGCAGATGTTTTCCGAGACACAGGTAAAGGTAAAGCATCTCATTACTAA
Source organism: Viscum album (assembly GCA_963277665.1). Taxonomy (NCBI): domain Eukaryota; kingdom Viridiplantae; phylum Streptophyta; class Magnoliopsida; order Santalales; family Viscaceae; genus Viscum; species Viscum album. Next base: position 1,151,246,605 of record OY728140.1, read on the forward strand.
TGGCTCGTGGTGATGGTTGGGAGATACCGTGGAGCTTGGAGCTTGTGGACCACAGAGTCGTGGTGTCTTTTGAGAGTCATTTTGTTTTTCCGCTGTGTACCTTTATATTTGGTTTGGTCTTCCGTTGTTCTGTACTCTGATGTGGTTTAATATAAATGAAGTTGTTGGTTGATCTTTCATTGTTTATGCATCATATAGTGAATGGTTGATGGATGGGTTTTTTTTCTAAAAGGGTAAATCGTCCCTCACTCATACTTGAGACCCTTCGGCATTTATTGCTAGCCTTTAGCGTCTTGGGGATGTCGCTTAAGGCCAAGTAATAACTCGTTACACTCTCAAGCCAATGAGAATTGGCGGGTCATTACAATAAGCATCGATCTGGTCTCAGTCTTCAAGCCCATTTCAAAACGTCCCACCTTGAGATAGTTGTTCGTGAGGAGCACAGGAGACAAATGGACTCACTCAGCAAACCGAGCAGCATACTCCATCACTGAACGATCTCTTTGCTCCAACGTCACAAACTCACGGGCCTTCACCTCCATCAGTGTCTCGGGATAAAACCGTTGATTAAAAGCCTTTTTGAAGATAGCCCACATGAGATCCTCATGCCACCCTACTTAAACCAAGGAGTCCCGCCATTTCCTACCCGATCCTTCCAACTTGTAAGTGGCGAAACCTACTTTTGAGATCTCTGGGGTCTTCAAAAAATGGAAGATACGCTCGATCCTCTTGATCCATTCCTCGAGCTCATGGGTACCTCTGTCGCCACAGAAGACCGGTGGAATCTGCTCAGTTAACTCCTGGGCATGAGCATAGTCCACTGTTTGTGTCTAACCTCTTTCGCCCTCCTAGCCTAAGGATTGAATCGTACGGATCATCAACTCCAGTAAAGCAGGGTCAACCAGAGTCACCTGCGAAACATGCTCCACAGCGCCCTCCATTCGTCTCGAAAAGGTCCTTTTGAGTAGCATTGCCTAGAAAATACAAGATACCAACTCAATCAAAACACAATTGAATCTCAATCAATTAAACCACAAGAAACCCTTATAGGTCTCAAACAAACAACATCAATATAAGCAAAACATTCAAACGAAAGAGGCGAAAACGTCAAAATCTTAAAAAAATCCCACTGTGCATGGTTTGGCCGCACGATTAGACAAATTGTGCATCAATCGTGCGAAGCAGCACTAGAAGGTCACAGAACTGGTCACAGAACTGGTCGCACGAGCTTCACACGGTTACTACTAACTATGTGCCTAAACCGTGCAACTCTGTTGTCCACCCCAGTTTCACCCTGAAACTCAAAATTTCTCAAAACTGCTCATGGGTTCTTTCTGAAACCCATAACATGAAAAACATCAAATCTCATCAAAACAACCCAAAAATGGGTTCAAATTATAAACACAATTCCCGACCACCCATGGAAACTCGAGGTTTGGTACAAGGAAAAGTTGGTCAGACACTCCTACGCACCTACCACTCAAGCCACGATGGTCCTATCTCCTGTTTACCACTGACCCCCAAATAACCTGCCTCTGATAACATTTTGTAACGAACCGACCCGGGTCAACCTAACACGTCACCCGAGTCAGCTCGTTACAAGGCCCAAAGCGCGTTCTCAATCGCCGCAAGCTGGCGACAAGCACCAAGGCATCACAGATGACCATTTGGGAACTGTTTCGCCCTTGAAGATTTGGCACGACCCATCGATTAATCGAACGACCACACCAACCAAATAAGCAGCGTCAACGGATATAAATATCCAAGTCAGAGTATACATAGCAGCAACTAAAAATAGATATCATAAACATCATCACATCATCATATATAAGAATGACATATACACATGATATCCATAGTCAGCTCAAAACTGGGGATAAAGGCCAAAAGGGTTAATACATAACATCCCAATGATACAAAATCTCAAAACTGCTCCACACGAGCCAACTCCGTGAGACCACGTCTCCACCATCTCAACCAACCAGGGACATCGGTAAACAAGAAGGGTCACTGAACTGCAAGATGCCCTTGCCCTTACCCGTGTCCTGCAAAACAAGGTCTACATTCGCCCAAAGGCCTATGTAGGGTGTGAGGCACAAAGCATGGTAGGATACCATCATGAATCTATGTAATGCCTTTATCCATGCAAACCAATAAGACCAGTTTGAAAACTCATTTTTCAAAACCAGGTTCACTTTTTAAAACAAGTTCACTTGAAAACAACAATTTAAAAGTCCCTTTGGTTTTTCTCAAAAACAAACCATCTTTTCAAAAGCATGGGAAACAAGGCTCAAATGAAGGGAATAAAGCCACCCAGCAAGAGCATACTCAACTCATTCACACATGGCATCAACATGCGCATAAGCATAAACACCATCATATAACCAAATAATGGAACATGGGCATAAGCACAAACACCATCATATAACCAAATAATGGAACATGGGCATAAGCACAAATATAACCAAATAATGAAACATGGGCATAAGCACAAACACCATCATATAACCAAATAATGGAACATGGGAAGAAGCATAAAATATCTCAATCAACCAAGGCACTATCATCATGCACAAAGCATATAAAAACCAACCAGACATAAGTAATACGTACCATGGGCTCTAACCATAAGGGTCTAGTGTGACTTGGTCTAAAACAATATTTTCGAGTCAGCTAAGCAAGTATAACAAGTTTGGAAGCTCTCTGGGTCTTCCCCGGACCCAACAATAATCCCATGGGCTCTCTCAATCTGCATGGCCACATTTGGAAGCTCCCTTAGTCTTTCACCAAAAGGCTCCCTCGGTCCCTCAGATAGCACTCGCTTTGTCTAAATCATGCACACACGCACACCCAAGGTTTTGCATGTGCTACTCAATATCGAACACACAAAACATCAACAAGTGCCAATCACATAAGCCATTTCAAAAGCCAATTTAATAAACCAACATGCCCAATTAAATAAAACACCTTCCTCAAGGTAAAACAATTTTAAAAACCCACTTTAAAATCCATTCAAAACCATCAAATCTCTTTGAACCCTTTTCTCAAACACAATGTATTTAAGTCATCTCCCTTTGAAAAGCCACTTTGAATCATCAAATTGCAAACCAAATCCAAGAATCACCGCAAGCATGGATTTACCATCAATAATAACACAAATTGGGGGCAATTTAATAAACAAAAACCAAGGGAAATCAAGATTCAAAGGAAATCCATGGAAAAGCACCCTTAAATGAAGACCTATCGGAAACCGAACTGAAACTTGTCGCCTTTGACAACAACCACTTGAATCAAGCAAGAGAGGCCCTCACACACCTAAAACACAAAGAAACAATCCAAAACCCCCAAAACAACCCTAGATTCGGCCATATCGCAAGCTAGGGTTTCTATTCTCCAAGAAAATGGAAGAACAAGGTGAGATAAGGGGGGAGAAGGAGAAATCATGAAAAAAATGAGCTTACCTCAAGCAAAGGCACCAAGGATCCAAGAAGAATCCACCAAGAAGGAGAGGGGAGATGCTCGGAAGTGTGGGTAGAGGGTTGCGTGTGAGTGGGGAGAGAAATGAGGGTGAACCCCTTAAAAATTGAAAGGGGCAAAATGGTCAAAACCCACTTTTTTTAATGACCTAGGCACACCACGCCTACACGGTCAGACAAACCGTGTGGGGGCCATTGTTCTCCCCAAAAACAAGCCACATGGTTTCTGGAGAATTTTGCACGGTTAGACAAACCCTACTCAAACCTAATGATATCCTCTCGTTCAAAATTTATAAGTCTAGTGGTCAGTCAAGAAAGATCATGTTGCCTTGTCACATCTTCATTGTTCAAGCAGAGTTCTCCACCCACGGTTTTTTTCATGGTTACCCTAATGATATCCTCTCGTTCAAAATTTATAAGTCTAGTGGTCAGTCAAGAAAGATCATGTTGCCTTGTTACAACACTCCATGTGGTAATGACTCATCCAAATCTAACCCAAATCATGTGGGTAAAACTGAAGCACTATACCGGGAAGGGAAAGTCTTGATAATCATGGGAAAAAAACTGGGCTAATGATTCATCAATTCACAAGGAAAACTTCTAAAGCGTGACATGCAAAAAAAATGATTTCGAATGATATTTGTGTTCTTTATGCTAGTGGGCAATCAAAATACAAACCCTTCATAATTATTTGCTTCGGCCTTTGTTCGTGAAACAATTTGCCTGCCATCAGCTGCTAATCCGGCAACAGCCTATAATTTATGATACAAGAAGTGAGAAAGGAAGAAAGGTTAAAATGCTTGAAACGTACGTTTTGAAGAAATAAGTAAATCATGAACCAATGGGAACAAAAAAGTTTTGCATGTGAAACATGAATTAAGGCAGGGACCATTTAAAACAAACTGTGAATCCGCATGCTCAAATTTAATTTATACAACATTTGATGTTGTTGTGGATTGAGTGTCTTATTATTTGTCACCATTAAATAACCAAAAGTTCTTCTAAAACAACTCAATGTTGCTTGTTTTGGTTTGTAAAAGGTAGGATCTCATTAGGGGTGAGCTCTAGAAGAAACATTGAACCATCACACGATGTGTGAACCTTCACATACACATCATGTGGGATGTCATGTCAACATCTTGATAGGAGGATGACACTGATAAGAACTGGAAAAAATTAAAAAAAATTATGCAACAATTGCAGAAATTATTAGTTAGGGATTAAATTGGGTCAAGGATTGAGGGATAAAATCATGTTCAGCAACAAAAATTCCTAACTTCGTCTCCTTAAAATTTTTGTCACGACCGTGAGTCATTTTCCTGGAATAGTTCAGCCATAAAAGAAAAGAGATTCCAATCATCTCAAAACGCCTTGCATCTGGAAACACTTATTCATTCAAAACAGCTTCTGAAAAAAATCTGCCACCTTTCATTTCATGAGAAATCTCACAGACATATGTCATGGTACAAGCCACCAACGGATAGAATTTACACTCCATTGCAGTTGAAAAAAAAGCCTCGCCAACAATCTAAACGCTGCATTGTGCTGAGACTAAAGAAAAAGAAACAGAACAATGGAACATATTCCTAAGATAAAATTAAGAATTACTCACGAGGCAACTAATAATTGTGACAAATGATTTTTTTTGGGGATCTCTTGATTTCGGATGGAGTGCTTTGCGAGGGGGACCCCGTTGCGAAATGAAATGATGCAATTTATTAACGATTAATAAAAATTAGATTACCATCCCACAGTGACGATGAACGGAATGGATTCTCCGATTCGAGCCTGGCAACATCATCTTTGACGCTATGAGCTTTTCCACGCCCTAAAAAACTCGATAAAATAAATGTTAGGAACAAATTACACAGACCAGTACATGCAGACACTGAAGAACGGTCCCCGGGAGATGTTAAGAACCGGTTGCCACCATTAAAATCAAAATTAGTGTTACCATAACGATGCCGTCCTTGCACTTGATGCCGACTACAGTGCTGCAGGAATATATCAAAATACATGAGTTCATTGAATTTGAAAGCGGGGGGGTGGGCAAGCAGGGGAGGGGGGAGGAGACGAAGACAGACCCACTGTTATCGACTGCTTTGGCTGCGTATTCGATCTGGAAAACACGACCATCGGGAGAGAAGGTCGTGACGGAGAGATCATAACCAGTTCCAATGCTGCTCATCGCGACTTCGAACCTCTGCAGGAAGGATCTGCTGGTGAAGAAAGCTTGCCTCGCTCCAAGGACAAGCAACAGGACGGGAGAACTGATGCATGCGGATGCGGGGCAGGGCCGAGGTTTTATTGGACCTTGCAGACCACGGGTTAGGGACTTTCAGTTTGAGTGAGGTTTCATGTGTGCTATTGTCACGATAAAATGAAAAATAATCGCAAAAATGATGCAGTTAATTAATCATGCATGTTTTAAAAATATTTTTTAATTATAATACAATTTCAACAAAAAAAAAATATAAATCATGAGGATAATACAATTACAATTGTTGAATAAACATGAATTTTAATTGTATTTTATCAAAAAGAACCATCATTGTTTTTAAGGTTACAATATCAGTGATCAATTGAATGATTTAAATGTTCATAATTATTTAAAAAGTAAATCGATATTTCAAACTTTGTTAAAACAAATAATAGTTTTATGGTGTTGTTAAACGTTAATCCACCAGGCCAGTCCCGTCAATATCATTGCCCCATATCAGTCTTCAACAAGTTGTACTCAAAATAAACATAAAAATTAATAAAAATAAAGTAAATTTATAGTAAATATTTCTAGAGGAAAGAATAAAATGAAAGATATCGTGTACATTACAACACACGCAGTAAGACATTTAGCATGGCAACAAGAAACAGATAGATAAATCATATAGCATGGCAATAAGAAACAGATAGATAAATCGTAAAAGTGATTTAAAAGACGTTATACAATATGTATTATGCGATTGTTTTATTTTTTTATTGCAAATATGTGTCCCACAGTTGTTGGTGGGGTGGTTTGGGTTTGGATGGGGTGAGGGGCAAGTCGCAATGTCAAGTCTCTAAGTATGCATGATAATTGCATTTTTTTCCTTACAGCGTGTTCCGCGGTGGCAGGTGTAATCTATATGTATTATTGCAAATATGCAAAATGCAATTTGTGTGATGAAAAAAATGAAAACATGTAAAAACTTTGTATAACGTAAATAAAAAAGTGATAGAAAAGTCATGTTTTGTCAAAAAAAAATCAACTACAATGATAAAACATGTGTAGAAGTATTGGGTGTACTAGTACATTGTAAAATGATAAAAAACAAATACAAAATATGATTTATGTTAATGTTTTATATTTTATACTTTCTATGTGACAAGACAGTGCGAGCATGGTAAAAAATATAAAATCAACAAAAAAACGTTATGAGAAATATAGAGAACATCACAAATGACTACAAAAGTTAATACACAAGTTAAACAAATGTTTTATAGATATACAAATAATGTGTCGTGTAGTGAAAATTCAAAACAAACAAAATAAAAGTGTGAAGTATGCAAATATTTCATGGATGTTGTGGATTAATATTTATTTACATGGATGTCATAAGTTTAATATTTTGATGACTTCTCATTTCCCGACAAACCTTTCATATGATGAAACTTTTACGTAAAAAAGACTTAATTTTTCTATAAAGATCGGTATTTCAGCCATTGGATTTAACATACAAAATAGAGATTGATTTTGACCGTTGGTTACAATCTCATGTGTCGTATACACATGTCAACATGTTACTAGAAGAAATAAACTATGGCCCTATCTACCCCTCTTGTCTATTTCCTTTACATTATTGTATTATTTCATCATTGTCCTTACAAATCTCTTATTCCACGTTGCATTAACAATACATATCACCTATGATTGATCATGTATTTTCGATTTTGAAATTCCCAACAGTTTCAATCAGTGTTTGATTCATCTCTCAACACATTATTATCACAAGCTTCACCCATTTAGAGGGGTTAGTAATAGCAATAAGTCTTCTATGACAAACATTGTGAAATTTGGGTTTCTTCCACTTGACATTTATGGAAATAACTAATTGTTCGGTATTCTGGACATCACAATGTATTCAAATGCAAATGACCTTGACGAGATGATAAAAGTTATCAATCAAGCTTCCACTTAGAGTCATGCTCGCTGAAATTCCACCACCATCCCCTCCTCAAGGATTTGAATAATGGGTACCTAGCGGTAAATGTAACACCCCAAGCTTTTACGGTACGTTTCCCTTCGAATAATGTGATAGCGTGTGTTGTACGCAACACCGAGTTCTAACACACCATAACTAATCAAACTAGCCGTTATGAATAGTAATACCTACTTTTTGAAATTATATATATTTTATATTTGAAAATGGACTTCATTTTTGGATTCGGAATATCGAATTTAGCCTAAGGTGAAATTTTGGTACTTTTCGGATAACTTTCATATTTTGATGAATAGTGAAAATTACTAAATTTTAATTAAAAACAACTTTTTTAATCAAAATAATTAATAGTGATAAATTATGAATTTTAGTAGTTTTAAAGTATATTTAGAATATATTTTTACCATTTAATATAATGTTGGTCATTGGACATAATTTTACAATTAAACCGAACATAAACAAGTGTCAATCTTTTGATAGTTATTATCTCTTAAAAACACGCTTTTTGTTTTGACAGCGGGAATTAATTTTAAATTAATTCCTGCCACTTCTGTGTTTTGAATTTAGGAAAATGGATTTCATATTTGGAATCAGGATGTTCAAATTGTGTAAATAGGTAACTTTTATTTTTACACATTTTGAATAATTACTGCGGTAAATATTATATTTACCATGGTTAAAGGGTAAATCCGGTAAATAAGGGTTAAAAAAATAATATTATAATAATACAAAGTTACCCTAAAACGTGTCCTAACCTTATTGGTGGACACATACCCGACCATGAGCATCCTTGGGTCAATTTGGGGACCCCTTGGAGCCACTTGTATGTGGTAGGGACACTTTATATTAATAAAGCTAAAATAAAAATAAAAATGGCATAAGCTTACATCTTTTAGAAGAACAATTTTTACATAGGGTTATACATGTTGGATTTTCGATTATAAATATTCATTAGAAAGCTAAAAAGATTTCATACATAATGATATTTTACTTATAATTTTTAGACATTAAATAATTTATTTTATTTATGACACAATGATGATGCAGTAATTACTATAATAGTGAAAAATTAAAATAAGTGATATTATAAATACCCAAATAAATATAATATGAAACTTTTAATGAATTAAACTAATTTTCTAGGATAATATGATATATTAGGATTGAGTTAATTGACTTTGTTCGAAGTAATAAATCTGTTATGAGTTTCAAAAAAATCAACTAATGAATAGTGTCAAAATTGACATAAAAGAATTCTTAAAACAAATATTATATTATTAATTGATATTAAATTCCTAAAAATCTAAGGTTCGGCCAAGAGACTTATATCATGATAGGTTAATCATTAATGGACCACTTGGGGGTCTCTTGGATGTATATAGTAAGTTTATTAACCATAATATATAAAATACAAAGAGACATTGTAAAAGTGAAACTAATTAACTTAGAGTTAATACTTAAAGATAAGGTTAATATAAGTACCCAAACCTGTCTAAATTCTATTGGATGAGTTTCTTTCGACCTATCCCCACCTCATCATTTGAATAGTCAACTTTGGAGCCTTTAGAAACCGAATATGAATTTATTATAAATTAATATTTCTAGCTTTTCCAAAGGTGCCCCTCACCCCTCTTATAAAAGGGCACTCCTCCTTCTCATTTCTTCACACCTTCAAAGCCTTTTGGTTCGGCCAAACTCTGCCCAAATACTCTCCCAACATCCCTCAATATAACCTAGAGGCCTTAGTTTGATCAGAAAGCCAACCTAAGGAGCCCTTTTGATCAAATCAAAAGGAAGAACCCGAAGAAGAGGTAATGATTTCACCACCCTTTTCTAAGTTCATTTCTTCTTCCACTTCTTCTTCCTTTGTTCTTACCATTCTGAAATAATAACTCCAGTATCTCACATATACTGTGATGTTATTATAAATATGGTACAATCATATTCAGTATTCTATCCACCCTTTGAATAACATGTCACCATACGTGCGTACGTACGGCTTACCGTCTCCACGTCGTGGTGTAATTGTTATTCAATATAATATTATTTGGATGGGTATAATAATGATGTGCAACTCATGTAAATAATAAATATAACATGTTAATGATTCTGTATATATGATATACCATCCATTTATATATTATTTTAATATCAAAAGAATGATATTGTCGCTCGTGCGTACGTACGGACTACCGTCTCCACGAACGCGATGAGATTCATTCTCCATCGTAACCATTAAAGCGTAATTATCATTTTATGATTTAAAAATGATGTTTAAGGACTTGATATCATTCTGGATATGAATAATATACAACCTATCCTTTACAAACATGTCTTACGTAACAAAACATATGAAAGAAAACAAGTAAGTTAACACCCGAAACAACGATAATACTAAGATATTATTATCAAATCAATATTAAAAGATCATATATGATATCATATTAATGTATATGATTCTTGTATAATTTAATAACAATTATTTCACCATTATACAGGAGGTTAACCTACCACAACCAAGGAAAAGTACAAGGTAAGGGTTATTTCACAATCTCTTCATTATCCGAGGTTGTATTATACGTAATAATCTACTGGGATCTCTTTATCATCCACATCCATGTTTCTTCGAAATGTATTTCAAAACATTTTTACTATTTACAAGAATATGGGTTAAAGTCATTTATACCCTTGTTTGACTTTTTATTAGAGGTTTATAAAGGAATCTTTCCGTCGTTTTCAAAACAAGGTCCTTTTTAACCTTTTCGACAGAATTGAGGTAAGAATGTTTTTTTTTTAACTTATACGGCGGGTGCGGTTATTTTACGCCGTTATAAAATCTTCAAAGCTTTCCTTACAAGCTTATAAGAATATTTTCAAAGAAAATGTTTTATTTTATATGGATCTTAAATGATTTCAAAATAAAAGGAGATATTTCTTTAAAAAGAATTTTGATTTCATCTATGTCAACATCCTTTGATGGATTTTAAGATTATTTGAAGTTGAATTATTATGATACAAAACTTCTATATTGTATTGAAGGTTTTGTGATATGTTTGACTGTGGATGTGCTATTTTTATACCATTCATAGTTTATTGTGAAAGTATTGACATTTCGTATGCTAGTTTTAATACGAATGTTTATGTTATGTTTAAACCTTTTCATATGGGAATGCATTGGACTTAATAAGTGACGGGTGGAGCCCGCTATAGCTCCTCGATGCATCGGTAGGTCTCATGAGACAAACTAGTGTCTTGGCACAAGGCCTTGACAAAATCTTATTTGTAGTCTTGGCACGAGGCCTTGGCTATGTGGTTATGATAGTCTGGCATTATGCATTCCAACATTATGAAAGTGGTTATTGATTTTTGCATGTGATTATTCGATTAGTAGAATATCCATGTGAATAAGTAAATGGCATTATTTCATTTTACTTTTGCCATACCATGTTGAAGTTCAATTTTAAAAGGCTTTTGTTTTAGTAATGCATTGCCTTAAATGTTTATTCTTATTTATGAAAGTTTCCGCTATATTGTTATCCTTACTGGGCATTTGAGCTCACCCCTTTTCTATGTTTTATTTTTTCCCCAGGATGTGAAGAAGTAAATTATGAATGACCTGCAGGGATATTATGAGGGGATAGTAGTGTGGATTATGGAGACATTATGTTGTTGTAGTAGTTTTTCATTTTATGATGTAATGTAAAACTTATGAATATATCTAGTGTTTCCAAGGCTACTAAACCAATCGGTCTTTCGAGATTTGATCTTTCTTGTGATCATGCCAATGTTACGAAGTAATGCACCGACTCTGGGTAACTGGGGTCGGGGCGTTACAGTTGGTATCAGAGGAAGTTTAGTACAAACCTTGGAAGCTAGATTTAGATAAACTCTGATTAGAGCATGTATACCTAAGATGAACTTTGAGGATTAGTATAGAAGAACTTCCTAGAATTTTGGTATTGTAGAGATTTTGTGAGTTTTCCGAGCAATACATCCCTGTCTGGATACGAGCAGGTAGAGGCGGCTCTGGCACAGATGTACCTAGGGGTAAAACCCGAAAACACCGCTTTGAGCTAGACTCGAACGGGAACTGGTGCACGACAACGGGCCTTGCTGCACTCTTGGTTACGACACTCCCGGGGGATATGCTTAGGATAACTCTCACTTTCTTTACAAATCATTATGAAGGGTTTATGAGTATATACTTCCTCAAAGAAAACATATTTATGATTATGGATTATATCCATAGATAGTTCAATTTATGTTTAGTGTTTTATAAGTATGGGATTATGTATTTTGATTCATAAACTGATCTAGTTTATGACATTGTTTAGAAATGGCGCCTAGTGGAAGAAATGGAAACCGTATCAATGCACACACTCCATGTAGGGATTGCCCTCCTGCTCAAGATAATTATAGTGGGGCTGGTGATGCAACTAGTGCTGATCAGCTAATCACCATACTGGGACAACTTACTCAGGTTATGAATAATAACCTTACCCGTATGGAGCACCCTGATCCGCAGCGTGGAGGATCAATGTTAGATCGATTCATGAGACAACAACCACCAACGTTCAATGGGAATACAAATCCCTTAGTAGCTGAGCAATGGATATTTTCCCTAGAGAAAATATTTCAGGCTTTGGGGAGCAGTGAAAGGGAAAAAGTTATCATGGCAGTTTACCGCCTCACTGGAGATGCTGATCAATGGTGGTCATTGATTCAAAATACGAAGGAAGATGATGAAGTATCAAATATGGAATGGAGGGAGTTCAAAGATCTGTTTTTAGAAAAATACTTTCCTCGCGACCATCGAGCAGATATGGAAAGACAATTTCTGAGTCTGAGAGAAAAGGAGGATGAGAATGTCACAAAGTATGAGGCTAACTTTACAAGGTTAGCGAGGTACGCTGGTGATTATATTCGCAACCCAAGAAGTAAGATTGATCGTTTCTTTGATGGGTTAAAACCATTTCTCCGTCGAGCATTAGTCTCACAATCCTTTTCATCGTACGAAGACATTGTCTCATGTGCTATCAAGACCGAAAATGAATTCTCTAAGTCTTATGAATTTAAAGCAAAGCAAGAGAAGAAGAGACCTGCTGATCAATCTGGGAATGGAAATAAGGGGAAGAAGGGAAAGGTTGAATATCCATCTTGTGGTAAATGCGGGAAGAAACATCCTGGTGCTTGCCTGAAGGGAATGGGAGTCTGTTACAAGTGTGGTGAAAAAGGCCACCAAGCTCATGATTGCAAGGGGAAGAAGGAAGCTACCAACGTTCAGTGCTACAATTGCAGGGAGATGGGGCATTATGCAAATGCATGTCCTAAGCGTCAGGAGAACTTACCTCAGAAAAGGCCAAGGGATCAAGGCCAGGCTTATGCTATCACTACTACTGAGGTAGAAGCTCCGAAAGATGTGGTGGCAGGTAATTTAATGGTTTCCTCAAGTTTAGAAAATGCATTATTTGATTCTGGATCATCGCATTGTTTCATATCTTCCCAGTTTGCTAAGAAAATTAGATATTTCCAATTTGATTTAATAAGGGAGTTGTCAGTTAAAACTCCTAAGGGAAGTATCGTTGCAACAAAGTTTTGTGAATCAGTCCCCATTAGAGCACATAAATTTTCTTTATCTGCTGATTTCATCGTCATACCTATGATTGAGTTTGATATAATCCTCGGTATGGACTGGCTTTCGGACTATGATGCGAAGATTTATTGTAAGAAGAAAGAGGTTACGATTCTCGATGATAATGATAAGGAACACCTTATTTTTAGAGCAGAATCGTCACCACCTAATTCTTATTTAGACCCACCCCCAGTAGCTCAACTTAATTCAATTATTGGGGAGGAAGAGAATGAAGTAACTATCGGTGAGGAAAGGAATGTTCAAATAGAGGGTGTACCTGTTGTGAAAGAATTTGTAGATGTATTTCCGGAAGATTTACCTGGACATCCTCCAGAACGAGAAGTTGAGTTTTCCATTGATTTGATTCCTGGATCAAGGCCTATATCGAAGACCCCTTATAGAATGGCCACTGTAGAGTTAGTCGAACTAAAGAAACAACTAGAGGAATTGAGTAATAAGGGATTTATTCGCCCTAGTGTTTCTCCATGGGGAGCCCCTGTTCTTTTTGTTAAAAAGAAAGATGGATCTATGAGGTTATGTATTGACTACAGGGAGATCAATGCTATAACGATAAAGAACAAGTATCCCCTACCTCGTATTGATGATTTATTTGACCAACTGCATGGAGCTCAATACTTTTCAAAGATTGACCTTCGATCTGGATACCATCAGTTATGTGTGAAGAAGGAAGACATTCCGAAAACAGCATTTCGAACCAGGTACGGGCATTACGAGTTTACTGTAATGCCGTTTGGATTGACCAATGCACCCTCTGTATTCATGGATCTGATGAATAGAGTTTTCAAGGAGTATCTCGATGAATTTGTGGTAGTATTTATTGATGATATATTGGTATACTCCAAAACCTATGAAGATCATGAAAATCACTTGCGCATTATCTTGAAGACTCTGAGGAGGCATGAATTATATGGAAAGTTTAGCAAGTGTGAATTCTGGCTTCAGGAGATTTCTTTTCTTGGACATATTGTCTCTAAAGATGGAATCTCTGTTGATCCTTCTAAGACCAAGGCAATCCAAGAATGGCCAGCACCTACGAGTATAACTGAGGTACGTAGTTTTATTGGTTTGGCAGGTTATTATCGACGTTTCGTCCAGAATTTTGCCCGATTGGCAAACCCATTAACGAAGCTCACACGTAAAGGGGTTAAATTTGTTTGGACAAAAGAGTGTGAAGAATGTTTCGAAGAACTGAAGAGAAGATTAGTCAATGCTCCTATATTGACTCTACCATCGGGGAATTATGGGTTCGTTATTTATAGTGATGCATCAAAGAAAGGACTTGGCTGTGTCCTTATGCAGAATGATAGAGTTATTGCCTATGCATCACGACAGTTGAAAATTCATGAACAAAACTATCCTACTCATGATCTTGAGTTAGCAGCTGTGATCTTTGCTTTGAAGATATGGAGGCACTACCTCTATGGTGAAAAATGTGAGATTTATACTGATCACAAGAGTTTAAAGTATATTTTCTCACAAAAAGAACTCAACATGAGGCAAAGGAGATGGCTTGAATTACTCAAGGATTATGATTGTACGATACACTACCACCCAGGGAAGGCAAACAAGGTGGCAGATGCTTTGAGTAGAAAAGACCATGGAGTTTTGAACAATATGAGAATTGAAAGGGATCCAATTTTCATGGAGCTAGTGAAGATGGACATGGGAATAACCAGGGAAGGTGAAACATCAATTCTTTTTCAAATGGTTGCCAAACCATCTTTACTAGAAAGGATTAAGAGTTCTCAGACCGATGATGAAGAATTTCAGAAGAAGATTAAAGCTGTGAATGATGGGAGATTGAGAGACTTTGCGTATGAAGGTGGAATTTTGAAATTCGGGAAGAGACTTTGTGTTCCCAATATACCTGATCTAAAAAGGGAATTGCTGGATGATGCTCATAGTTCCAATTTCTCTATACACCCTGGGAGCACCAAAATGTATAGAGATTTGAAGGAACATTTTTGGTGGGACAACATGAAGAGGGAGATTGCTGATTTTGTGTCAAGATGTATGGTTTGTCAACAAGTGAAAGCTGGAAGGCAACAGCCTGGAGGAGTCATGCAACCTCTTCCCATACCGGGGTGGAAATGGGACAATATTACAATGGACTTTGTCATGGGGCTACCAAAGACTCCTAGAAGGAACGATGCAATATGGGTTATTGTTGACCGTCTTACCAAGTCAGCACATTTTCTTGCTATAAGAGAAGATCTACCCCTGGAACGTCTAGCAAGACTATACATTAATGAAGTTGTGAGACTTCATGGAGTACCCCTATCGATTGTTTCTGATCGTGATCCCCGTTTTACATCAAGATTTTGGAAAAGTCTTCAGAAATCCCTGGATACTGAACTTCATTTGAGCACTGCTTACCACCCTCAGACAGACGGACAATCAGAACGGACTATTCAGACCTTAGAAGACATGTTGAGATCTTGCTCACTTGATTTTCAGGGTATGTGGGATCAATATTTACCACTAGTAGAATTTTCCTATAACAATAGCTTCCATTCGAGTATTCAGATGGCACCATATGAAGCGTTATACGGAAAGAGATGTCGTACACCAACCTGTTGGGATGACGTTGGTGAAAGAAAACTTGTAGGCCCAGAACTGGTGGAGGAAACGGTGGAAAAGGTGAAGGTAATCCAAAATCACATTAAAGCAGCTCAAAGTAGGCAGAAGATCTATGCCGATAATCGAAGGAAGGATTTGGAATTTCAAGTCGGTGATCATGTTTTCCTGAAGGTATCTCCGTGGAAGGGAGTCATACGTTTTGGTAAGAAAGGTAAATTGAGTCCCAGGTACATCGGACCTTTCGAAATTCTAGAACGCATTGGGGCTGTAGCTTACCGATTGGCAATGCCGCCAAGTCTCTCCAAAGTTCACGATGTGTTGCACGTATCTCTGTTGAGAAAATACATGCCTGACCCAACGCATGTACTCACCTATGAGGAATTAGAACTGGAACCGGATCTGTCTTATTGTGAAGAGCCCGTCAGGATTCTTGATACAAGAGAACAAGTACTGAGAAACCGGACGACGCGTCTGGTAAAAGTTTTGTGGAGAAATCATAAGATGGAAGAGGCAACGTGGGAACCCGAGGAACTTATGATGAAGAACCACCCGAGTCTTTTTATGCAGTAATACCCTAGAAATTGCGAGGACGCAATTATTTGAAGGAGGGGAGAATGTAACACCCCAAGCTTCTACGGTACGTTTCCCTTCGAATAATGTGATAGCGTGTGTTGTACGCAACACCGAGTTCTAACACACCATAACTAATCAAACTAGCCGTTATGAATAGTAATACCTACTTTTTGAAATTATATATATTTTATATTTGAAAATGGACTTCATTTTTGGATTCGGAATATCGAATTTAGCCTAAGGTGAAATTTTGGTACTTTTCGGATAACTTTCATATTTTGATGAATAGTGAAAATTACTAAATTTTAATTAAAAACAACTTTTTTAATCAAAATAATTAATAGTGATAAATTATGAATTTTAGTAGTTTTAAAGTATATTTAGAATATATTTTTACCATTTAATATAATGTTGGTCATTGGACATAATTTTACAATTAAACCGAACATAAACAAGTGTCAATCTTTTGATAGTTATTATCTCTTAAAAACACGCTTTTTGTTTTGACAGCGGGAATTAATTTTAAATTAATTTCTGCCACTTCTGTGTTTTGAATTTAGGAAAATAGATTCCATATTTGGAATCAGGATGTTCAAATTGTGTAAATAGGTAACTTTTATTTTTACACATTTTGAATAATTACTGCGGTAAATATTATATTTACCATGGTTAAAGGGTAAATCCGGTAAATAAGGGTTAAAAAAATAATATTATAATAATACAAAGTTACCCTAAAACGTGTCCTAACCTTATTGGTGGACACATACCCGACCATGAGCATCCTTGGGTCAATTTGGGGACCCCTTGGAGCCACTTGTATGTGGTAGGGACACTTTATATTAATAAAGCTAAAATAAAAATAAAAATGGCATAAGCTTACATCTTTTAGAAGAACAATTTTTACATAGGGTTATACATGTTGGATTTTCGATTATAAATATTCATTAGAAAGCTAAAAAGATTTCATACATAATGATATTTTACTTATAATTTTTAGACATTAAATAATTTATTTTATTTATGACACAATGATGATGCAGTAATTACTATAATAGTGAAAAATTAAAATAAGTGATATTATAAATACCCAAATAAATATAATATGAAACTTTTAATGAATTAAACTAATTTTCTAGGATAATATGATATATTAGGATTGAGTTAATTGACTTTGTTCGAAGTAATAAATCTGTTATGAGTTTCAAAAAAATCAACTAATGAATAGTGTCAAAATTGACATAAAAGAATTCTTAAAACAAATATTATATTATTAATTGATATTAAATTCCTAAAAATCTAAGGTTCGGCCAAGAGACTTATATCATGATAGGTTAATCATTAATGGACCACTTGGGGGTCTCTTGGATGTATATAGTAAGTTTATTAACCATAATATATAAAATACAAAGAGACATTGTAAAAGTGAAACTAATTAACTTAGAGTTAATACTTAAAGATAAGGTTAATATAAGTACCCAAACCTGTCTAAATTCTATTGGATGAGTTTCTTTCGACCTATCCCCACCTCATCATTTGAATAGTCAACTTTGGAGCCTTTAGAAACCGAATATGAATTTATTATAAATTAATATTTCTAGCTTTTCCAAAGGTGCCCCTCACCCCTCTTATAAAAGGGCACTCCTCCTTCTCATTTCTTCACACCTTCAAAGCCTTTTGGTTCGGCCAAACTCTGCCCAAATACTCTCCCAACATCCCTCAATACAACCTAGAGGCCTTAGTTTGATCAGAAAGCCAACCTAAGGAGCCCTTTTGATCAAATCAAAAGGAAGAACCCGAAGAAGAGGTAATGATTTCACCACCCTTTTCTAAGTTCATTTCTTCTTCCACTTCTTCTTCCTTTGTTCTTACCATTCTGAAATAATAACTCCAGTATCTCACATATACTGTGATGTTATTATAAATATGGTACAATCATATTCAGTATTCTATCCACCCTTTGAATAACATGTCACCATACGTGCGTACGTACGGCTTACCGTCTCCACGTCGTGGTGTAATTGTTATTCAATATAATATTATTTGGATGGGTATAATAATGATGTGCAACTCATGTAAATAATAAATATAACATGTTAATGATTCTGTATATATGATATACCATCCATTTATATATTATTTTAATATCAAAAGAATGATATTGTCGCTCGTGCGTACGTACGGACTACCGTCTCCACGAACGCGATGAGATTCATTCTCCATCGTAACCATTAAAGCGTAATTATCATTTTATGATTTAAAAATGATGTTTAAGGACTTGATATCATTCTGGATATGAATAATATACAACCTATCCTTTACAAACATGTCTTACGTAACAAAACATATGAAAGAAAACAAGTAAGTTAACACCCGAAACAACGATAATACTAAGATATTATTATCAAATCAATATTAAAAGATCATATATGATATCATATTAATGTATATGATTCTTGTATAATTTAATAACAATTATTTCACCATTATACAGGAGGTTAACCTACCACAACCAAGGAAAAGTACAAGGTAAGGGTTATTTCACAATCTCTTCATTATCCGAGGTTGTATTATACGTAATAATCTACTGGGATCTCTTTATCATCCACATCCATGTTTCTTCGAAATGTATTTCAAAACATTTTTACTATTTACAAGAATATGGGTTAAAGTCATTTATACCCTTGTTTGACTTTTTATTAGAGGTTTATAAAGGAATCTTTCCGTCGTTTTCAAAACAAGGTCCTTTTTAACCTTTTCGACAGAATTGAGGTAAGAATGTTTTTTTTTAACTTATACGGCGGGTGCGGTTATTTTACGCCGTTATAAAATCTTCAAAGCTTTACTTACAAGCTTATAAGAATATTTTCAAAGAAAATTTTTTATTTTATATGGATCTTAAATGATTTCAAAATAAAAGGAGATATTTCTTTAAAAAGAATTTTGATTTCATCTATGTCAACATCCTTTGATGGATTTTAAGATTATTTGAAGTTGATTTATTATGATACAAAACTTCTATATTGTATTGAAGGTTTTGTGATATGTTTGACTGTGGATGTGCTATTTTTATACCATTCATAGTTTATTGTGAAAGTATTGACATTTCGTATGCTAGTTTTAATACGAATGTTTATGTTATGTTTAAACCTTTTCATATGGGAATGCATTGGACTTAATAAGTGACGGGTGGAGCCCGCTATAGCTCCTCGATGCATCGGTAGGTCTCATGAGACAAACTAGTGTCTTGGCACAAGGCCTTGACAAAATCTTATTTGTAGTCTTGGCACGAGGCCTTGGCTATGTGGTTATGATAGTCTGGCATTATGCATTCCAACATTATGAAAGTGGTTATTGATTTTTGCATGTGATTATTCGATTAGTAGAATATCCATGTGAATAAGTAAATGGCATTATTTCATTTTACTTTTGCCATACCATGTTGAAGTTCAATTTTAAAAGGCTTTTGTTTTAGTAATGCATTGCCTTAAATGTTTATTCTTATTTATGAAAGTTTCCGCTATATTGTTATCCTTACTGGGCATTTGAGCTCACCCCTTTTCTATGTTTTATTTTTTCCCCAGGATGTGAAGAAGTAAATTATGAATGACCTGCAGGGATATTATGAGGGGATAGTAGTGTGGATTATGGAGACATTATGTTGTTGTAGTAGTTTTTCATTTTATGATGTAATGTAAAACTTATGAATATATCTAGTGTTTCCAAGGCTACTAAACCAATCGGTCTTTCGAGATTTGATCTTTCTTGTGATCATGCCAATGTTACGAAGTAATGCACCGACTCTGGGTAACTGGGGTCGGGGCGTTACAGTAAAGGTGATGGGTTTTGGGTGTAAAGACCTGTTTTTCTTTCAATTAAGCTCTGGAATTTTGAAAGGCGCAGTTCTAGAACTCCGGTTTTGAAATCGAACAATGCAGAGGCATCAGAACTTGAAGTATGGAACGAACACAACAAGCGACAATCTTCGAAAGTGTGGAAAAAGGTGAGGGATGAGTTTTGGAGTGTGCATTGGTCACCAGAAGGTGCAAGTTGAGTTAGTGCAAGCAATGGGTTGTTAATGGTTGCCTTAGCCGAGCGATGGTTGACTACAAAGATCGGATAACAGTAAAACCAGCTGGACTCGTCTATAAAAGGGCGGGGCAATGTCACTTGCACGTCACTTGAACTTTTCATAAGCATTCCTCTATTCTGAGCAAAGTTTCAATATCTAGGGCTCTTGTAACTTAGAGGTTTTTTCTCTTAACCCAAAGGTTGCAGTGTTCCTCCCGCGGAGTAGGGTAATTCACTACAAAAAAAGAGGCAGCATTGACGTTTTTTTTGTGGACTAGCGGCAGTTTAAACTACCGCTTATTAGTATCGTGATGGTTTTAAAAACCGTTGCGCATTGCATGGTCGCTAGTCATTTAGCGACGATTTCATTAATTTCACAGTGGTTTTTCTATGTGTCGTTTTTGGAGTATTTAGCGGTGATTTCTTTTTTATTTAACGACGATTTTTTCATAAAAAAGACATCCTAGAGAAATATTTAAAAATTGAAAAGAACCACTGCTAAACATATTTTATTTAATGTATTTAGCGGCGGTTTCTAAAAACGGCCACTAAATCAGATTTTTTTAAAAAATATTTAATAAAAAAGTGTAAATATAAAAAAAGTAACATGCAATAAACTAAAACATGAATATATGATAAATCATCATACACACATCATACATCCATAACAAATACACAAGCATCCACAATCGTCATAACCTCAATCTCAGTCAACCCATACATCTGTCAACCAATACCTTGAGCATAAATACATACATATAACACACGTCCAACAACAACTCATGCCCAATATACATCAACGTCACAACCTCCACTGCATCTGTCTGCCACCACTGCATCTCATTAACTGAAATTGACCACGTCATATCATTAACTGTAACAAAAAAGAAAACAAAAATCAAAACTAAACATAACAAATCATAATTACGGTAGAATAATTGATAAAATTTTAAAATACTACAAAAACTAAGAACCGTCACGACTGCCTTATGAAGAATGTCGTGGATCAGAACAGTCAACCTCCTACCTACTGCCAACATCTGTTACCTACAATGAAAACTAGAATATTTAAGAAAAGAAATGTGAAAAAGAAAAGACACAAAATATATTCAGAATGCTGCACATAAAATCTATTATTTTGTTAATCGAATAGAATACATTTCAACATAAAAATAATAATAAATAATGTAAAACACTCTTAAAACATAAACTTACCTATTTAAGATAATATTTAACACTTGAAACTGAAAATGAATAAGTAAATATTCTAATTTATTTTTAAAGCGGCGTGTGGTGTGCTTGAAATCTACTTAATAAACAAATTTTAAGGACTTTGATATCACAAAATGTTATATATTTCAAAAATAACTTAGTGGTGATTTCCTAATGATTTGATGTCAATATGTGGTTGTTTTCTATGGTTTTGAGTGTTCCACAGATGTTTTAGTGTTTTAAAACACTAAAAACGTGTTTACGACCATAATAGGTAAACCATCTTTCAGAATGACTTTCCGTCAGTTCCTACATTTTCACAATTAAATATATGGTTATTTTCTCATGATTTTATATCATTCCAGCATCTTTTTCCTAGTTTTGACTCCTCGATACTTGTTTTTAAAGGTTTTTGTACCTTTAAGAAGCGGTTACTGAGTCATTTCGACCACACCGCACATCAGATTGACGTGTTGTCCGCGCGTACACGTCAAAAATAACTTAGCGGTGTTTTTCCAATGATTTGACATCAATATATGGTTTTGACCACTCCACACGTGTTTTAGTGTTTTAAAACACTAAAAACGGGTTTACGACCATAACAGACAAACCGTCATTCAGAATGACATGTCACTGGTTCCTATATTTCACAATTAAATATATGGTCATTGTCCCTTGATTTCAAGGCAATTCGACATCGCTTCTCTGGTTTTGACCCCCTGACACTTATTTTTAAAGGTTTTTGCACTTTTAAGAAGTGGTTACTGAGTCATTCCGAATGCATCGCACATCGGATTGACGTGTTGTCTGTACGTACATTTAAAAAATTACTGATTCGTGGTTATCCAATGATTTCACATCAATCTAAGGTCATTTACGGCCGTAATGAGTGAATCGTTATTTGGAATGGCGTGTCATTGATTCCTACATTTCAAAATTAAATATACGGTCATTTCCCCCCTAATTTTAGGGCAATCCGACATCATTTTTCTAGTTTTGACCCCCTAATACATGTTTTAAAGGTTTTTATACCTTTAAGAAGTGGTTACTGAGTCATTCCAACCACACCGCACGTTGGATTGATGTGTTGTCTGCGCGTACACGTAAAAAATAACTGAACGGTGATTTCCAATGATTTAACGTCAATCTAAGGTCGGTTTTTACGGTTTTGACCGTTCCACACGCGTTTTAATGTTTTAAAACACTAAAAACGCGTTTACGATCATAATGGGAAAACTGTCATTTGGAATGATGCGCCGTCAGTTTCTACATTTCAAAATTAAATATACGGTCATTGTTCTCTAATTTCAGGGCAATCTGACATCATTTTCCTAGTTTTGACCTACTAACACTTGTTTTTAAAGGTTTTTGTACCATTAATAAGTGGTTATTGAGTCATTTCGACCACACCGCATGTCAGATTGACATGTTGTTTGCACGTAATGTCAAAAATAGATTAGCGGTGATTGTCCAATGATTTCATGTCAATTTAAGGTCGTTTCCTATGGTTTTGACCGTTCCACACACATTTTAGTGTTTTAAAACACTAAAAACGCGTTTACGGCCATAACAGACAAACCATTATTTAGAATGATGTGTCGTCAGTTCCTACATTTCAAAATTAAATATAAGGTCGTTTTCTCCTGATTTTCAGGAAATCTGACGTTGTTTTCCTAGTTTTGACCCCCGAAACTTGTTTTTAAAGGTTTGTGTGCCTTTAAGAAGTGGTTACTGAGTCATTTTGACCACACCACACATCAGATTGACGTGTTGTCTGTATGTACACATAAAAAATAACTAATCAGTGGTTTCTAATGATTTCACATCAATATGAAGTCATTTTCTATGGTTTTGACCGTTCCACGTACGTTTTAGCATTTTAAAACACTAAAAACGCATTTATGGCTATAACGAACAAACTGTCATTTAGAATGATGTGCCTTTGGTTTCTACATTTCACAATAAAATATATAGCAATTATCCCCTGATTTCAGGACAATCTAACATCATTTTTCTAGTTTTGATCCACCAACACTTGTTTTTAAAGTTTTTTGTACCTTTAAGAAGTGGTTACTAAGTCATTCTGACCACACCACACATTAGATTGATGTGTAGTCTACATGTACACATCAAAAATAACTCATTGGTGGTTTTCCAATGATTTTACGTCAATTTGAGGTCATTTTCTATGGTTTTGACCATTCCACACATGTTTTAGTGTTTTAAAATACTAAAAACGTGTTTACAACCATAACGGCCAAATCGCCATTTAGAATTATGTGTTGTTAGTTCCTACATTTCAAAATTAAATATACAGTTGTTTTCCTCTGATTTCAGGGTAATCCAACATCTTTTTCCTAGTTTTGACCCCCCAACACTTGTTTTTAAAGGTTTTTAGACCTTTAAGAAGTGGTTATTGGGTCATTCCGACCACGCCACACATCGTATTGATGTGTTGTCTATGCGTACACATAAAAAATAACTCATCGGTGGTTTTACAATGATTTCACATCAATCTGAGATTGTTTTCTATGATTTTGACCATTCTGTGCATGTTTTAGTGTTTTAAAACACTAAAACATGTTTGCGACTATAATGGGAAAACCGTCATTCGGAATGAAGTCCTGTCAGTTTCTACATTTCATAGTTAAATATACAATCACTATCCTTTGAGTTTAGGTTAATTCAACATCTTTTGTCTGATTTTGACCCCTGGCACTTGTTTTTTTAAAGTTTTTTTTACCTTTAAGAAGTGGTTACTTAGTCATTTCGACCACAACACACATTAGAATTACGTGTTGTCTGTGCATACATATCAAAACACAACTTAGAGGTGGTTTTCTAATGATTTCACATCAATCCAAGGTTGTTTTCTATGGTTTTGACTACTTCACGCACATTTTAGTGTTTTAAAACACTAAAAGCGTGTTTATAGCCATAACAGGCAAACCATAATTTAGATTGATGTGTCGTTAATTCCTAAATTTCACAATTAAATCTACGTTTGTTGTCCCATGATTTTAGGACAATCCAATGTCATTTTCTTAGTTTTGACCCCCTGACGCATGTTTCTAAAACTTTGATATCTTTTAAAATTTCTTATCGAGTCATTCCGAGTACACCACACATTGAATGAACGTGTTGTTTGCTTATACATGTCACAAATAATTCAATGGTGTTTGTCCCATGATTTCATGTCAATATGAGATCGTTTTTTATTTTTTTGATTGTTAAACGTGCATTTTAGTGTTTTAAAACACTAAAAACATATTTATGGGCATCACAGGCAAACCGTAACTTGAATTGATGACATTTTTTAACAAAAAATAACATGGGGAGAGTTAATGGGAAAGCTCACCGTCTCATAAGCAAACTGCCCAAGAATCTATCCATAGATTCCACCAATGTCACCGGTAGACACCCCAAACTCATCAAATGGAATGATAATCTTGAATTCCTTCAGGTCTCATACATCTGTTTTGTTCATATTTGTATCCCTTCTATGGTTTCCTTTATTTGTTTGACACATGCATTAAACAAATAATAAAATATAAAGTTTTTAAAAAAAATGACATACATACCAGTAACAGTAACTCGCCAATATCCCCTAGATGGAGGGGTGACAAACTACTCCATCGTCGGAGGTGAATTAGGAAGTGGGCTACCAATGACATCTGGGGAAACAGGTGGCTGACTAGAAGTATCATGTACAATAAAATCACTAGGATCCATAGAAGAAGATGATAGTGGTGGCGTGCTCCAAGATACTGATCAGCTAGGATCCTGATTTTTTTTGTTCTCAGAATTCATGCATTTCAAATGGTTAAGTTATATTAAATATATAAAAAATAAAAAACTAAAAGTTTTTTTACAAAAAAGAAATGAAAAACTAGAACAATGTATATATGTACAAAACACTTATCAACGAGAAATTGTAATATATTTTCATTACCAATTTATACATTAAATTATCTCCATCTTCATTATCTTCATTATTATCAACCTCCATCACGATGAGTACTTTATTTTCACCTTCTCTTACAAATTCTACTATTTCGATATTTTCAGGAAAAAAATGTTCAATGTTTTTTGGTTTATGAGGTTCACTATCAAAAAATACCAATTGATCTTCCTCACCCGTATCATATTAGTCTATCTATTTTAAGTGTACAAGAACACACAACTAGAAAAAAGGCTATTTCCACGGTTCAAAACCGTGGAAATAGGGCCCAAAACCGTGGCCATAGGCTATGAACATGGTTTTTCCCAACCATAGGCACTATCGTCGTGGTAATAGGGTCTGACCTATTGCCACAGTTTTGAAAATCATGGCAATAGGTGTCTCCGTTGTCAACCGTGGCAATTGACCTATGGCCACTATTTTAACCATGGCAATACACTACTGCAGAAAACGTTTTTTACGTCGGTTATTTTTAATTTTTTACGTCCGTTTCTAGCCGACGTTAATACATGCGACGTTATAAATAAGGTTTTTGACGTCAGTTATTTAAAAACCGACGTCAAAAACATAAAATTGCGATGTTTATCACGTCGTTTATTTTAGAACCGACGTGATAAAGGGCCTGGAGAATGGTTTATCACGTCGGTTATTTTAGAACCGACGTGATAAAAGGCCTGGAGAATGGTTTATCACGTCGGTTATCGAAGAATCGACGTGATAAACGGCCTGGACAATGGTTTATCACGTCCGTTCTTAAACAACCGACGTGATAAACAGGGGGTGAGGGGGTTTATCACGTCGGTTCATATAGAACCGACGTGATAAACTAGGGTGAGGGTGGTTTATCACGTCCGTTCTATAAGAACCGACGTGATAAACCGGGCTGAGCGTGGTTTATCACGTCGGTTCATATAAAACCGATGTGAAAAACCAGGGGAGGGGGGTTTATCACGTCGGTTATTGTATAACCGCCGTGATAAACCGGTGGGAGGGGGTTTATCACGTCGGTTAGTCAATAACCGACGTGATAAACCATTGTCCAGGCCGTTTAGCACGTCGGTTATTCAATAACCGACATGCTAAACCATTCTCCAGGCCCTTTATCACGTCGGTTATTAAATAACCGACGTGATAAACCATTCTCCAGGCCTTTTATCACGTCGGTTATTAAATAACCGACGTGATAAACCATTTTCCAGGCCTTTTATCACGTCGGTTATTAAATAACCGACGTGATAAACTATTTTCCAGGCCTTTTATAACGTCGGTTATTAAATAACCGACGTGATAAACTATTTTCCAGGAATTTTATCACGTCGGTTATTAAATAACCGACGTGATAAACCCAATTTTTTTTTAAACAGAATGCAGTGATCTTCTCTCCACCAGAATCCACCAGAAAATAAATCAAGAAATCATACCACAAAAACAGAAGTACATCAAAAATAAGCATGTAAATAGATAACATATAAAACTTACCCACTAGACAGCATCCACCCTCATTTATACCCCATGGACAGCCCTCCCCCACCCCGTTGGAGCCCTCACCCTCATGTATACCCCCTGGACAGCCCTACCCCACCCCATTGAAGCTCCCACCCTCATGTATACCCCTTGGACAACCCTCCCCCACCCCATTAGAGCCCCCACCACACTCCTGGACTGCCCCCCGACCCCCGGACACCCCCAAACACCCCTCGACAACCCCCACCTGCCTGAACAGCACCTCCTCACCCCCTCACCCCACTTGACAGCCCCCACCACACCCCTGGACAACCCCCCACCCCTGGACAGCACTCCCACACCCCTGGACCGACTTCCCACACCCCTGGACATCCCTACCACCCCCCAAGACTGTCCCCCACCCCACCGGACAGCCCTCCCAGACTGCTGGACACCCCCAACCCCACTGAACACACCCCCACACCCTGGGAACCCCTCCCCCACAAACCCAAATCCATACCAGAAGAACCATCAAAAGTAGACCAAAATTAAACATTCACTTATATAACATTCAAAACTTACACTGTCAACTTCAAAAAAAAAACTAAATCAAACCTAAACAACTACCAAATAGACAATTAAAACGAAAATATTCAAAATTACATTTTACATTACAAACAACTAAAATTCAATCAAACCTGTAAAATAATTTGACCACTCCACTTGTATGTGTTTGATGTCTTCAGCAGTATAGGGTTGAGGGTCATCAAAAAGCTACAAATGAAAAAGAAGATAGTTAACGTGTATAATGAATAAATCAAATTGAAATATGATGGCAAAGTTTAAGAGGAAATCGTACCAGGTCAAAATTCACAACTGTCCCAGTTGTTATTATTTCATACATAAATCTTAACATATAATATATGCATTCGATGAGGCCTTGTTGTTCATGACAATTCTGTTTTGAATGAGTGTAAATTCAATATATTATTTTTATGTAATAAATCAAAAAGTACAAATTATAAATGGAAATTTACCTTCGCCTTTACATATTTGATCTTTGCATTTCTTTTCTTTGTGTTTTTTCGAAAGTAGACCCATGCACTGTTAGAAAATAATACGAATGGGGTAAATTTAAAATTCATTATAATATATAAAACTATTGAGAAATTGAAACTTACTTTTCCAATATATTCTTAAAACTTTCCCGCACATCACCATGAACAGAGCATATCCAATAAAGAGCTTTCTCCCTTGGGCAAAAAATCCCTAACATCCAATGATTACTGATAAAAGGAAATTTAATGTTAGTGGTTTTTTATGTTAAAAGATAATTAACTCTTTGAGAGAAATGTGTTTCATACCTCTCACAAAAAGGCATCATCCAACATTGTTGGATTATATTATTTTCAAATCTTTCAGCAATATAAAACATTCTTTGTTCCTCAGTCAATGCACATGCTTCAGGGAAAATCAATTGCGGGTCCATGAATCCATATACTTCTGTCAGTTCATTCCTCTCACAAATTTTATAAAGATACCTAATACAAAACATATATAAGTATACATTTTTAATAAATATAACGCAGGGAAAAGGTGTTAAGACTTACATGGAAAAAATTTGCACCACGTTGATGCCCAACTTATCTCCAGTAACAAGCTCCATGATATCAGATTTTGTAATCCCCACACTTATTTCACGTCCACAAACATGAGATTCCATTGGAAACTCATAAAAACCCAACAACAAATGTGAATATCTTGACAATCTGTCAAGGCCACTGGAATCTGTATCTGATGTCATAGCCTGTTGTCTTTGTTGTTGTCTATACAGTATTTCTTTACCTTTGAAGTATTCCTGTGAAAAAAAATTGAGAATTATAGTAGTTTTCAAATGATAAAACAACTTTAATAAAAAAATAAAATAAAAGATATAACATTCATACCTCTATGGTAATGAGTCGAAGAAGTCTAGATGGCCAAACTAAAAAATGGCCGATACTCTGCCCAACTATCGCCACCTCATCTGTAGGTATTGGTACCCTAGCTGATCTATCTATAATATCCTGTACAGTGACCCTCTGATTCTTTACCTCTAATTGTTGATGATGAACTGTATCTCCTATACAATATACCAACCCGTATGCTACTATATGATGTTGAGAATCATCAACATACAACTCGCAATATGTAGGAAGCTGCGGCGGAGGCGTAGGATAAAAAATGGGGTCCGCAGGCTGAGGTGGGGGAGTGGGAGCTACTGGCGGAGGTGGAGGATAAATAATGGGGTCTGCAGGGGGAGGTGGAGGAGTGGGAGCTGCAGTCTGAAATTGTCTTTGCATTTCTTCAAACATAGACTGCACCGAATCTCTAATCTTGTCTTCCATCGCCGCATTAATATTTTGAACTTCAGCCTCCAAGGATTCTATTTTTTTTATAAACCCCCTCAATGTTAGAAGTTGAAGAACGTGGAAACACTTTTCTTACCGATACACCTGTCGGATATCCTCTTACACGACCAGGATGTTCGAGCCTTCCCAATGCTGCAAATAAAATATCTTCCCTCCCAGTAGCTGTAAATGTCCCCTCTGAACTCTGCTCCTCAAGAGAGTCCTGTATTAATTAATTGAACATTTCTGTAATGATTGAAACTTATATGAAGAAAAAATTTAACTTAAATAAATTAAATAGATATCTTACAATCCTCTCAGCTACGATTCTCGATTCTTCCGAAAGATATTGCCCTTTTTTCCCTTCCGAGCTCTCTTCCATTTTTCATGTATAGATGGAGGGGATGGAGGGGCCACCTCTCCAGAGCTTGAAGACTCAGCTCTTAGTTGTTGAAATTTTTCCGCTATCATTTTTTCTTCCAATAATGTATACCCTCCCCGAGATAAAATATGAGGGTATACATTTTTAGATTGGATCTCCTGATGAGCTTTCCTTGTTTGCTGTAATTTAAGAATAAGAAATCATTAACAAAACATTAATAAAATCATTTATATAAGATAGTATATAAAAGTTTACATTGCCCTTACCAGAAATGACTCTTTTTTTCTACTTTCAAAAAACTATCTCCATGTGTCTTCATCTATAAAAGGATATATACGACATGGATTGTCATGACTCCTATGACCATAAATGAAATTAGATGTGAGGGTTGATTTGAAATCCCTCCATCTCCTGGCAGCCAACGATAAGCATTTCTTCCTGACTCCTCCAGTGTCAGGAATATCAAATGTCATCTGATAAAGAAGAGGTTAAACATATTATATATACCAGAAACATTAAAAGAATGGTCAAACAATGACAAAAGATCTTACCAAAATCGTCTCCCACAACTGAGAGATAATCGCTTTATCCACACCTCTCCAATCATCATACAGAATGCTTACTTTGGTCTTAGCCTGAGTTGCAACAAAACTCTTAAAATCTTTGGCATTCGGACCTCTAGGAATATCATCATCATCAAACTCAACTACTATCCTCTGATCCTGCGTACGGGCAAGTGATAATTTTGGTAAACGTGTGCAACCACGTTTACCAACCTTTGAACTCTTTGTCGTAATAGGAGCATGTGAATGTTCATCCCCAGAGGTATGACCAGCAATATGCTCCTCCCCAGAATCATGTGGTTGATTATCTGAATGATCTATCATTATCCTTCAAATCAAAAAAACAAACGTCAGTTCACAAATATACAAATTCAAATATTTTAATACTACACTGTAATCAGAAAATAGAAAAGTGTACTAGGTTACATAATAGTAAACATTGGTAATATGATAAGCATGTTAAACAATGGTAAAGATGTCAAAGATGGTCAAGATGGTCAAGATGGTCAAGATGGTAAAAAATGGAAAAAATGGTAAACCTGGTAAACATTGTAAACATGGTAAAGTAATTGTCAGTGAACAAATATACAAATTCAAATATTTTAATACTACTGTAATCAAAAAATAGAAAAGTGTACTAAGTTACATAATAGTAAACATTGGTAATATGGTAAGCATGTTAAACAATGGTAAAGATGGCAAAGATGGTCAAGATGGTCAAGATGGTAAAAATGGTAAACCTGGTAAACATTGTAAACATGGTAAAGTAATTGTCAGTGAACAAAAATAAGCATTTTAAAATTCATGTAATGGTTATAAACATGATAAAGTAAACAAAACAAACTTAAAACAATCAATAACATATACTTATTTTATTTTAAAACATGTTTTAATAAATAAAAAACTTACAATATCTAACATTTATGGAAAAAATAAATGTGAACAAGAAATAAACATA
Source organism: Viscum album (assembly GCA_963277665.1). Taxonomy (NCBI): domain Eukaryota; kingdom Viridiplantae; phylum Streptophyta; class Magnoliopsida; order Santalales; family Viscaceae; genus Viscum; species Viscum album. The sequence goes on from OY728140.1 coordinate 1,151,278,060, forward strand.
TGTTACCTGTAATTTTAGGAATGTACAGATGGATTGTTTTCCCAAATTCCTTCGTCGTGATCGTTCCTTATGGCACAAACTATGTCTTCAACATGATCGTCATTATGTTCTGTTAATATTTCCATTGAAGTAGGGATCTCACATAAATCAGCATATTCATCAAGTTCATCCTCACCAACATATTGTTTTTTCCCTTGTAAAACAACAGCCCACTGCATATCTGATTGATCTACTACATAAAAAATTTGTTTTTCATGTGTTGCCATTATAAAAGAATCAGCTGTGTCTTCCAATCTATTCAGATTAACAAGTGTCATTCCAAATTCATCGTGTCTGATACTGTTGTTACCGTTAAACCATTTACAGTTAAAAACGGGAAATTTAATTTTAAAGTAATCAACCTCCCATATGTCTTCAATCACTCCATAATATGCATTTGATGCAGAAATTGAGTTTTTGTACTTAGCACTCGAAAAATGCATTGCTTCTGCAAACACCAATACACCACTATTCTGAACTGCACTTCTGTTGTCCTGAGCTTTTGTATGAAATGTATAACCATTAATGTCATAACCAGACCATGTTATCACATTTAAACATGGACCACCCACTATCCATTTTAATGTCTCTGATACATCTGATCTACCAAGCAAAGTATTTTTAATCCATGACAAAAAAGTTTTGTTGTGCTCATTCAAAATCCACATTTCTTTCTTCTTTGGATGACATTGTTTCAACTCATTAATATGCAATGTGATATATGGTTGAGCATCAGCTATGTTATTCAAGATGTATGATTCTAACTTCTTCATCTGTTCAGCTGACAATGATTTGACTTTCAAGCCGTGAATCCCCTTTCCCTCATTATTAACTCGTTCATGGCGAGATGGAGGCAAACCTATGTGTTGCGCCGCAGCCAAGTAGCTCGTACAAAACTCTGCTACCTCCTCAGAAATATACTTTTCAATAATGGAGGCTTCAGGTCGATATAGATTTTTAACATACCCCTTTAATATTTTCATATACCTTTCAAAAGGATACATCCAACAAAGATATACAGGTCCACAAAGCTTTATTTCTCGAACCAGATGAATCATTAAATGCACCATTATATCAAAAAAAGTTGGAGGAAAATACATTTCCAATTGACAAAGTATAAAAATTGCATCCTTTTCCAAAATGTTCAAAGCATTCACATCAATCGCCTTATTACAAATTGAATTGAAAAAATAACACAACTTCATTATAGTCTTTCTGACACGAATGGGCAATATTCCACGCAATGCAACTGGTAGAATTTGTTGCATCATGACGTGACAATCATGTGATTTCATACCTATCAACTTCAATTCCTTCAATGAAACAAAATTTTTTACATTAGAAGAATAACCTTGAGGCACTTTGGTATCATGAAGACACTGACAGAAGCTAATTTTCTCCCTCTTCGATAATGTATGACAAGCCGGGGGAAGAAATGTTCGTCTTCCTTTAGGAGTGGGAGCTAACTCCAAACGTATTCCCATTGATAGTAAGTCTAATCTTGCATTCAACCCATCTTTAGTCTTTCCTTTAATATCTAACAATGTTCCAATCAAAGAATCACAGATATTCTTCTCCACGTGCATGACATCAATATTATGTTTAACTTCATGATACCTCCAATATGGTAGCTCAAAAAAAATTGACCTTTTCTTCCAAATATGTCTATCATTACCAGATTTCTGTGTCTTTCCCAATGTCACGTCAAGGTTTTTTACCCTCTCAAAATACAGATCATGGGATAAAGGTTTTGGAGCAGTATCAAATTCTTGTGATCCATTAAATGCCTTTTTTAGTCTTCTATAAGGGTGTTCCATAGGCAAAAACTTTCGATGACCCATGTACACTGTTTTCCTCCCATGATGCAATTGACAATAGGACATCTGTTGTTCGCAAATTGGACATGCTTTATGCCCTTTAACACTGTATCTAGACAAATTTCCATACGCTGGGAAGTCATTTATAGTGAACAGAAGCACTGCATGCAGTTGAAAATATTCCATTTTATAAGAATCATACACCCTAATACCATCAGCCCATAACAGTTTCAAATCATCAATCAACGGTGACAAGTAAACATCAATATCATTACCGGGTTGCTTTGGACCAGAGATCATTGTACTCAACATGACATATTTGCGCTTCATACAAACTTCAGGAGAGAGGTTGTAAATTACCAATAAAACAGGCCATGAACTATGTGTGCTACTGAGTGTTCGGTATGGATTCATTCCATCTGTGAACAACCCTAGTCTGAGATTTCTTATTTCATTTCCAAATGTAGAATACTGCGCATCAATTTTCTTCCATTGTGGACAATTAGCTGGATGACGTATTTTTCCATCACATACCCGCTCTTCAGCATGCCATCTTAAACTTTTTGCATCATGTGAATTAGCAAATAAACGTTTGAAATGATTAATTATAGGAAGATACCAAAATACCTTTGAAGGGAGCTTTGTAATCTCTACATCACCCTGTGATTTTTCTTTCACCTTATACCGTGATGTCCCACATTTTGGACACTCTGACAGAAATTCATATTCCTTCCTATATATAATGCAGTCATTCGGACAGACATGTATTTTCTTGTATCCCAATCCCATCGGGCATAATATTTTCTTGGCTTTGTAATGTGAATCTGGAAGATCGTTATCTTTTGGAAGAATGTCTTTCATCAATTGTAGCAGCTCTGTAAAACTTCTGTCACTCCATCCATGCTTCGCCTTCAGGTTAATCAATCTTAACACCGCCGATAGAACTGTAAAATCTGTACAACCGGGATATAATGGTTTTTCAGCATCACCATATAGACGTTCAACTGTCGGTTCTATCTCAATTTGTTCTGCTACAATATCGCGAATCATTTCTTCAATTCCATCGGAGTTACCATCTTGCGAATCATCATCATCAGTGACATTCCGTCCAGTTTCACCATTCCAAATCCAAGGGCTGTAACTCGGATTAAAACCATGACATATCAGATGATCTTTTATCTCTATACTTTTCAACTTCTTCATATTCAAACATTTCAGGCATGGACAGAAAAAAAATGTCACTACTTGGAACATTTCGTTTTGCAAATTCCAAAAAGGCATCAACACCTTCCTAAAATTCATTGCTCATTCGATGTGCCGTAATCCAACTTTGACTCATTATTACCTATAACAAATATCAACAAAAAATATATATTTTTAAGATAAGACAAAACATGTTTATATGAAAAAAATCATAATTTGAATGTAAAACAATTTAAAATATAAAACAAATCTTGAAAGTAGTAGTAGTTTTCATAAGTACCCAACACCAAATAGCTATACATCATAAGTGTCATGTTAAAAATATGAATATAGACCATTTGTTTTATGTTTAATAATATTGTCATATTATCTGATCATTCTGATTATATATTAGAATTACTATATACTTTTGATCCGATATATAATCTAAAGACATTAATATTTCTTTAGAAAAAGTAATGTTAATATCATGGTAATGTAAAAAAAAGTATATGTCGAACTATATATATGTAATACCAATAAAAAAATACATATGTGTTTGGCCTGGGTTTCACACATAAAACAACTCATCTCACAGATTAAATTTTTGAATCATCCTACATAATACTTATTTTTATAACTTAGGGAATGAAAATAATAAAAGTTTTGATTTATGATACTCATTATGGGTAAACATGATATATATAAATATAATATCTAATCTCATAAAAAGATATCCATGGGGGTATAAGATCATACACAAAGCACATGATCAAAAAGATAAGTGAAACAGTTCTATATAATCATAGATCATAAAACCTGAGTCCAAGTATAACAATTTTAGCATAACATAAGACATGATTTATATGATAGTGGGAACATGATTTAAAAAACCTTATTCATAAGATCACAACATTGGTATGTGGAATAACATAAGAGTGTGGCACAAACATAATCATATAAGTCATAACATATGTCAAGGGAAAACATAGTTTCATTCACCTCATATTGGGATATGTTAATCACCTTTCCTATAATTTATTATAATATTTCTTACCAGACACATCACATAACACATTGGACATGGTATAACCATCTGTATCCCATATTGATCTATGATATATAATGCATTATCGAATGCATTAGAAGGATATTATGGACCCAAATGTCACATAATTACTAACCATATATATGGGTGAATCGTGATCATCAAATCATTTATAACACTTTCGTAGATCAATTAACTAACAAAAATGAAATGGGGGTCATAATTGTTTTTACAAAAAATAATAATTATTAATACATAAAAATGTGTTTGGATGGTAAGATAAGATAATATACCTAATTCAATCTAATTATCATTAAATTATTTCTACCTAGATAGAAAAGACCTTTATAAAAAATATAATTTAACTTGAGAATGAAAAGAAAGTACCCTTTACCTTTTTTAATAATGAAAAATCTGAAAAGGATGATAATAATATTTAGGTATTATAATTTTTTATGAATTATTAATAATAAAAGAAATCACCTCACTTGGTTTTGTTGAAAATCAGACATACCATTGTATTCAAGAAATCAGATACACTTTGCATGAAAAGGTCCATCATTTTTAGGAGATGACTGAAAGAAGAAATGTATTATCAGACTCACCATGAGTCCAGAATGAAATATTTGATTGTAATAGGTATGAATTGATATTTTTATGAATGCAGATGAAAACAGATGATGGTTTTCTGATCTAGGAGTTCTAAAAATCATAATTTTTTGAAAAAATATTATGATGTAAGAATGTTGAATGAAATTTTAAGGATAGGTATTACCGATTGTACCTGGTCCAATTTCATTCATGAAAATAATTTTATAGACAATCATATTGAAAATATGATTTTAAGAAAATAAGTACTACCAATCTTCATCCAGAAAGACACATTCCAGCTAAGTAGGAAATAATAATGTTGCTGGAAGAATGGAACGTTACAGTACCACCCATTATTTTTCAGATTTTGCTGAAGCTAATCCTCAATGTTTTAATAACCATTTGTGAGTTGAATGTTGCGAGTTGAATGAACATAATAACCATTTGCAATAAAAAAAATTCCACGAGATTCAAAAACGAACGAAAAGCACATCAAGAATCGAAATAAAAACGAACGAAATAAATTCGTGGAAGGCTTACTTGAATGTCGCGAGTTGAGATGATAGATCCGAGAGGAGTGAAGAAGATAAAAAATGAAGCCAAAATGAGTGTAATGCAGGCGATCGACGAGCTGATTAGGGTTTACCGCGCGAGAGAGAGACGAGCCGGTGACTGTCAATCGAAAAAATCGTAAATGACAGAACACGGGCTTTAATTTTTTTAAATGCTTTATAACATCGGTTATATAATAACCGACGTTATAAACTATTTTTTAGCTTTTTTACGTCGGTTATCTTAAAACCGACGTAAAAAAGCTCCCGCGCTTTGGTTTTTTACGTCGTTTATAAAATAACCGATGTAAAAAATGCATAGATATCGGGTTTTTTTACGTCGGTTATTTGGAAACCGACGTAAAAAACCCCCCGAGGCTTTGGTTTTTTACGTCGGTTAACCGACGTAAAAAACCCGATATCGACGCATTTGTTACGTCGGTTATCAAATAACCGACGTAAAAAACCAAAGCCCCGGGGGTTTTTTACGTCGGTTATTTTATAACCGACGTCAAACACACCGCACTTTGGTTTTTTACATCGGTTATTTGATAACCGACGTAAAAAACGCGTCGATATCGGGTTTTTTACGTCAGTTACAAAATAACCGACGTAAAACCCCCCCCGCGCATTGGTTTTTTACGTCCGTTATAAGATAACCGACGTAAAAACCCAACAGGATCGATTTGTAAAGTCGGTTATTAAAATAACCGACGTGAAAAATCTACTCGCCGCATTGTTATGTCGGTTATATATAACCGACGTAAAAAATGGTGACGTAAAAAACGATTTATGCACTAGTGATAGGGCCCTATTTCCACAGTTTTAACCGTGGTATAGCCTAAGAAAACCATGGCAATAGCCTAAAAATAACATGTCCCTAGCTGGATTTTATCCCAGAACCTTCCCTTCATGTTCCAACGCCCTAACCACAACACCACCAAAGATTTTGTGTATATATCTATATAATATGTTATATATATTATTAAGAACCATGGAAATATCCTAAAAAACCATGGAAATAGTTCTTCCCGCCATTTTTTTGGTGGGAAATTTTTTCTCCCACGCAAGGGCGGGAGACCTATAGACACTCTTTTAAAACCGTGGCTATAGATCCGTGGTTGTAGCCTGTTTTTCTAGTAGTGACACTCTAACCTTCATGTATTTCATCATCCACATAATAAACCATCTTCCCCTGTGAATCCAAGATAAATGGATCATGTTCTGCACTCTCACTAGTATCCATCAAATGAGAGAAGTTGATATAAGTAAAATGTAATGAATCTTTAATTATACCCCTATCAATGTTGAACCACTTGCATTTGAGTAAGATAATTTAAAATTTTCCATGATAGTTTAATTCAATTATATCATTCATCTTACTATAGTATCTCACCTATGAAAATGTAAATAGATCACTATTTTGAGTTTTCAAGTCTTCTTCATGATAAATTATACAAAACCTGAAGCCATGGATATTGTAGGCATCAAATCTCTTAGCCTACCTTAGAGGACCTCGAGCCAAAAACTTCAAATCTATTTTAGCTCAATTTTCAACATTCATTATCTAGACAAAAATATATAAGTTGTTACTTTTAACATATAAAAAATAACCACACATCAACAATATGAATATGAGTATATACTTACATGATAGACAAACCATTCGATAAGCTCCTTATTAATAGTTTTTGTTAATTCCAGCTCATTTTGAGCTCGAACCCTTAGTCAACTCTTTGTTTGCAGTCAAAGTTCTTCAATAAATAGATCTTCAATAACACTATTGAGTTACACATATCTATGTGCTTGTAATAACTCCAATTCAGTCAGTGTAAAATTTGACCCCATTCCAATTTTTCATCCAATAGTTGGAAATACCGATGATTGATTTTCAGAATGAGAATTAGCGGAGATGTTGTCAGCACATATGACATGATTGAATCTAGTCTCAATCCCATCCAAATACCTAGAACAGAAGTTCAACCACTCCTCGACTATGTAACCTTCAGTAATAGATCCTTCTGGCTGAGCTTTATTCCTCACATATGATTTCAAATGACCTATGTACCTACTGAAAAAAATAAGAAACATATTAAAAAAATTTACACAATGATTTGATAAAATTGAATTCACCAATTAAAATAAAAAATATATCAATGTACCTATCAACTGGATACATCCATCGATAATGTACCAATTCACCAAGTTTAGATTCTTCAACCAAATGAACAGACAAATGAATCATGACTATGAATAATAAAGGGGGAAATAACATCTCCAAATGACATGGTGTCAAAATAATTCTTTCTTGAAGTTTATCAATCTTGGTTGGATTTAGAGTTTTTCCACAAAGCTCTTTAAAAAAGGCACAAAACTCAACTAGAACCGCGATTACTTTTCAGGTAAAGTATTACAAAAATACAATGATAATAACTGCTCTATCAAAATATGTGAGTCAAGAATTTTCAATCCATGTAACATTATATGTTTTAAGTCAACACACCTTGATATGTTATTTGAATATCTATCCGACACTTTTACATTCTTTAAAGTTCAAAGGAATACATATTTATCATGATTTTTCATTATAAAAATAGCTGACGTATACATGTCATTCTCATTTTCCCACAAACCATGCTTTATATTCATTGACTCCAGATCCATATGAGCATTAAGACGATCCTTCGATTTACCCTGCTCATTAAGCACTGTAAAAATTACATTATCACAAATGTTATTCTCAATATGCATTACGTTAAGATTATGACGTATCAGATTAAACTCCCAATAAGGAAGTTTGAAAAATACACTCCTTTTCTTCTATTATTGTGTTCCGGCTTCTTCGGATAATGTACCTCATACCCTTTCCCCCCTTCTTTAAACTGATGGCATTTTCTAAATTCTTCAGTGACATTCATTAATTTTCCCAATATTTCTAAACTAGATAACACCTTCAATGACTTTATCATTTCAATATCTTCATTGAATCATGTATTTTTAAAAATGACTTTATGAGAAGCATCAAGAAATCGACGATGAAACATAAAACACCATTTTCTACTATGAGGTAATCGTTAAGGTTCAAGATTAGAATTATAAATTAGACAAGCCAAACCAGTATAAGTGTTCCAACTAGATAAATTTCCTAGTCTAGGAAAGTCACTAATTTTCCACATTAAAGCAACATGAATTTTGAATAGTTGTCTCATTGAAGCATCATATGTTTCCATGCCATCATCCCATAATTCTCATAATTCTTTGATTAGAAGTTGAAGATACACATCAATTTCATTTCTAGGCATTTTATTTCCAGGAATAATCATCAAAATAATAAAATAAGTCTTCTTCATTCACATCCATAGAGGTATATTATAGGGGATAAAAACAACTGGCCAAATTCTATAATTAGTACTTAAAGTACCAAAAGGGTTAAAACCATCAGAAGACAATCCCAAACGTACATTATTAGGATCTGAAGAAAAATCTGGATATAGAGAATCAAACATATTCCATGATATTTAATATTTTGGATGTCTCATCAAACCATTATTACTATCCTGAGCATGCCACTTCATGTTGTATACAGTCTTAGACAACATGAATAATCTTCAGAAGCATGGTTTCATAGGAAAGTAACACAATACCTTTACAGAAGTTTTCTTCTTCTATTTCTTCCTAGGGTTGCATCGATTTATAATTTCATTGTTGTTCATTGACTTCTATTTTCTTGTATGAAATTTTGTTCATTCTTCTTTATCAGACTCTTCTCCCTAGTAAAGCATGCAATCATTATGGCATGCGTGTATCTTTGTATAATCAAGTCCAAGTTTGTTGATTATTTTCTTAATCTCATAGAATGATGTGGGGATATTAGATTCACTAAATGCATCATGAAGCAACTCTAAAATCATGGACATTTCTTTATTAGTAATTTTACAAAGAAACTTGATACAATAAAACTTCTGTAAAAAAAGACAACTTCGAATACTTGACACACCATTCATATAGTTCTTGTTGTCTGTCTTCAAATAATTCATAAAAATAATTTTTTTGTCACTGAATTTCTGAGTAAGATTAACCCGATCAAGATCAATTGAAGGTTCTCTTGATCTATTATAATCTTGGACATTGTATCAGGAAAACCAAACACATCATTTAACAAAATTTGAACTGAATTCTCCTTTGTCGGGTCACTTTATATTTCGTTGAAAATATTGTAATTATTTTGAATTTACATAACATTTGATTCACCATGCCAAATCCAACATACATATCGAGTAGGAAACTATTTCAATATCAAATGCTCATATACTTTGTTTCTATTCAACCATTACTTGAATTTACAATTAAGATACAAAAATTTTATTCTACTATCCACTTATCGTTTTGAAATTGAATAATCTAAAAATTCTTCTAATCCCTTGGAATACTAAGGTATGTTTCTATGGAATCCCACCTTTTTATTACATAACTTTTCATTACACTTTACAAATAGAGGATCTTTAAAGTCTAGTGTCTTGGAAATAAGGTACATAATACATGAAAACATATAAAATTATTTATATCCACTTGAAAGGATTATTGAAATGTTCATCCTAAGTACATTGATTGCATCTCATAACCTGGGGAAATACATCAATGGAAAGGGTGATCATAAGGCCCAGTAAGGGAAAACAAGGGAAAAAATTTACATGTGAACTTGAGAGCTATCAATAAGAACATGAGGAATTCCATAAAGGCATGAGAAAGAGAAATATAATAACAATAAGAACATTAATAATAACTTGAAAATGTGACTACAACATTTATTTCAGACATTAATAAGCATATCACTAAGGTCTATCCCCATGGTGTTGTAAAAATTACCAAGGTTATTCACCAAGGTATCGTAAAACTTGCCATCTCTAGAGATTAATTTCTTTACCCAATGAATTAGAGTGATATCAGGGAACACCCTTAATATTTATTTATTTTCACATGATCCATATATATCATAATCAAACATTTCATAAACAACCCATAGAGAATATAATAAGTGAGTTTCATATCAAAATCATGGCATTTTAAAAAGTGCTTAAAAACAAGTTCCTTTTGTCATTTCAATCCCATGGAAAAAAGGTGGGTTTCATGTATGTTAATCCCAGAATTAAAATATATCATTTGAAAACACATGTGAATACCCCTAGAGAAGATAGAGGTTTGGGTATTCAAAAAATAAAATAAAATAATTTCTTGATAAAAAGAGAGAAATTTCAAGATAAAAAACTGGCAACATAACAGGTATGAAACACAATTTTAGAAAACATTAAATAGAGGTGAAAAGGGTATAAAAATAATAAAAGACTCATAATAAAATAGTGGTATAAAAAAAATGGACATAAGAACATGATATGGAAATTTTTAAAGACATATAACATAAAAAAGAGATCATGAAAGGAAAAACAAACTTGAGATTTCTCTTACCTTGAGTAGTGACTCCTAAAATTTGAAGGTCGAGACCATGGGGGCTTGATAAAACTTTGTAAGGACTCATTTGGATGTAATAATATCAGAGATTCTAGGATAGATAATTTGGAATGAAATATAATGGAGGAATGGGTGGGTATTTATAGTAAAAGAGGGAGTTTTTTATTAATTTCTAAGGACGCCTCATCGATGGTATTTGAAAAACCATGGGCTTACCCATGGTATTTGACCATGGTTTTGATCACTTGAGACACCTAATATCATAATTAAATCCACATGAGTCAGACATCATTTTAAATTACATATTACATCATTATGATGTCATTAAACACACTGAAAACTCAAAAACTGTATTTTTACTATTCACCGGAAAACAAAACATTTTATAAAAATCTCATAAATTCACCCTAACCTAATATTGATGTTATGAATTCAAAAATGAACTCCATTTTATGAAAATAATTTTCTAATTATGATAAATTTAATTTTTAAGTAAAATCACTATTTACTCAAAAAATAATAATACTTAATTAATAATTTCTAAAACAATTATTTACTTATACTATTATATCACATTACCATTCAAGATACCTAAATTATATTTATAATTTCTTAGGTGAGTTTACTATTCCATTGGTCATATTACTATTCATAAGGGTTATATTATTATTCACAAGTTACTATTCCCCAAAAATTATGTTGATCTTATCAGACTCAAAAATTCTTACTCATTACAACTGTGTATGTCCGTTTTTTGAAAAATATTTCACAATATCAATTATTTAAAGTATAAAAATTATTTTAAACTACTCTTTTTTTTTCAATATTCATCAATAATATGAAACTTCTTAGAAAAAAATACTAAAAATTCATCCTAGATTAATTTTGACATTTGAAATTCAAAAATGATGTTTATTTTACCATAATAATTCTCTAAGTATGAAAAATATCATAAAAGTACATTTTTTACCTGTAAAATCAATTTATAATTTTTTTCTCAATTAAACATATATCTTATTAAGAAAAAGTATTCTTAAAATGGAAAATATTAAATAACAGTTTTATTTATACAAAGGGATTACACATAGTAACTAAGGCCTCGTTACATAACCCCTTATAACACCTACATAGGAAGTAAGAGTAAGGTGTGCAATGGTGATAGAATCTTGGGGAGGCTTAGACAACATTTCCAGAGTGATTATTTCTATCAACTTTAACTTCTCTAGTAGGCGATTTCATTCAAGCTTGGCATGTTGAAGCTCATCTTGGGCTTGTGTTGTACCTCTCGTACCCCTCGTGGTTTAATTTTCATGATCACAATCACTCTCTTATTTATCTAATCTTGTTTTAAGTGTTTTTGGATGATAGGCATGATTTCAGGTTGCCAAGGAATTGGGACAAGAAAGCCAGAAGGCAAAAGTGGACTGATTTCAGTCCACCGGCCAACCGGTGGATGACCACCGGCCAGCCGGTGGAATCTTGACAGAAGGCATCCCCTCTGTCCAGACCACCGGCCAACCGGTGTCCCATCACCGGCCAGCTGGTGGGACCCAGACAGAAGGGACACCTACTGTCTCACCATCGGCCAACCGGTGGCCTCCTCACCGGCCAGCCGGTGGTGCCTGGGCAGAAGGCCTCTCCATTTTCCAAAGCACCATCCAACCGGTGGATCTATACCGGTCAGCTGGTGGAGCTAGTCAAACTAGCCGTTGGGCTTTGACCAGACTTGTCCACTTGACTCCCAACGGCTCCGAAGGCCTCTCCAACGGCTCCGAAGACCCCCAAAGGCCATTTGAGGGTTCCCCCTCTATAAATAAAGGACTAGGAAGCCCCAAAACGGTAGTGGAATAATAACAAAGCCAACGGAAGCCAACAGACACATTTTTCATCATTTGGCAAACCTCCGGAAGATTCCTTCAAGGAACCTCAATTGCTCCAACCCATTTCCACATCCAAGGAGCACCATCAAAGAAGCTTGGGAGTGATCTTCATCAACTCCAATCAATCCATTGGCGCCCAAGACTTCTCCACATTACGGTTTTTCTTGTTTTATTATTTTGAGCATCAATTTGGGTTTGTGCCTACAAACCCCTCTTTCTCTCATCTTCCTTTTGTTTGGGTTTTCACACCACCTTCAAGGTGTGAAGAGGTTAGTCAAGCCTTCCCTTTAAAAGGCTTGAGTCATAGGTGAGCTAGCCTTCACCTGTAAGAAGGCTAGTGGGTTCTTGCTCAACCATTAAAAGCAAGCTGTAATAGGCTCTAGACTACCTTAAAGTCTAGTGGGTTTCTTGCTAAAACCATTAAAAAGCAAGCGGTAGTAAATCTCTCAACGGTTGAGTTGGGAGTGGAGATGTAGGCTTTGGTTTAAGCCGAACTCCGTTATCAAGTTTTGTGTCTTGCCTCTTTTATTTCCGCTGCACTTTTAACTTTGTTTTTAAATTGTTAAACTTTTTTTAAAAGGCAATTCACCCCCCCTCTTGCCATCACTCTCCGACCCAACAATTGGTATCAGAGGCAAAATTTGAGTAATACCCTAACCGGTTTCAAATTCAAGATCCTTTGTGATGGCTTCAACTTCTTTCGCCCCCGACGGCTATTCTTTGGGTCGTGCTCCATTCTTTGATGGAACCGACTATACCTATTGGAAAACCCGCATGACTACTTTTCTTAGAAGTATAGGTTATCCTATTTATAAAATTGTCATGCATGGTTATTCTCTTTCTTCTCCCGATGAATCCAAATGGACTCAAGCCGATATTAAAAATTTCGAGCTTGATGGCAAAGCCATGAACGCTCTTCATTGCGGCCTTGATCGTAATGAATTAAATCGAGTTTCCACATGCACTTCATCTCATGAAATCTGGAAACTACTGGAGGTTACCCATGAGGGGACCAACAAAGTCAAGGATACTCGATTGGATATGTACCGTCAAGATTTTGAGTCTTTTACCATGCATCCATCTGAAAATATTACTGAAATGTTTACTCGTTTTACTGACGTTTGCAATGGAAGAAAATCTCTTGGAGATGATGTTTCTGCAGATATGATGGTCAAGAAGATCCTTTGGATCCTACCAAGCTCATGGGCACTGAAAGTCACGGCAATTCAAGAAGAAAAAGACATCAAGAACATGCCGGTTGAAGAGCTCATCGGATCCCTCATGACCTACGAGATCACCATGAGGAGGCAAGCTGAAAAGGAAGGCAAACCGATCAAAGTTCCAAAGAACATCGCCTTCAAAGTTCAAAAAGAAGAAAGCTCCTCCTCCTCATCGTCTTCCTCTTCAAGCGGCGATTCAGAAATGGAGAATCTTGCCCGCAAAATGCACAAATTCATGAAGAAGCACAAGAAGAAGAAATCCCGCAAGGCTCAACCCAAGCCCGATTGTCCACTCAACAAGAAAAAGGCCAAGCAAAAGGAAAAGAAGAAGGCATTCAAGGCCACATGGAGTGATAGCTCCACATCCTCCTCCTCCTCCTCCTCAAGTGACAACGGTAAAAAATGCCTAATGGCATTTAATGAGGTATCCTCTTCCGACTCCTCATCCTATAGTTCTTCAAATTCTTTTAATCATTTATCTTATGAGGATCTCCAACATGCTAGAGATCAATTGGAGGAAGGCTTTCACGAACTCTCTTCCAAATTTATTGCTTTAAAAAATACATTCAAAATTCTTTCTTCCGAAAAGGATCAACTTCTCAAAGAGAAGGAAGACTTGTCCCTCAAGATCCAAAACCTTCCCGATGTTGATTCTATGGAATCAACAATCAAGGATTTAAGGAAATCCCTAGCTAAGTTCACCGAAGGTGAACATAACCTCTCGAAGCTCCTTGGTTCCCAATGCGTATCTAGAACCACCCAAGGGCTTGGCTATTCCAAGCAAGCTTCCTCTTCCCATGCTCCTACTATTTTTGTAAGGGGGAGCTCCCAATATAAATTTTGCAACTATTGTAAAAAACCCGGGCACTTAATTTATGAGTGAAATTGCAAAAATGACCAGTATGGAAGGCCCAAAACCATTTCCTTTAATGATGAATTTCATAGGAGAAGACCCGCCACTAGACAAGTTTGGATTGAAAAATCCCTTTTAGCGAGTCTCACCGGACCAAAATTTGTCTCGGTTCTAAAATACTCTCCCCGGTGATTTGTTGTTTTTATTTAGGGGGAGTTAGGATCATTTAAGCCTTTTTTCTTTATTTTCAAAATCTTCAATTCAAAACTTTCAATTCAAATTTCAAAAATTTCAATTGGTTTAAAAACTCTATCTTGTTTTTCAACCTTTCCCTCAATCAAGTTTTATGCCCCGTGCTATTTTGATAATCACAAAGGGGGAGAAATTCTTGGTTGATTGGGGGACAAATCTTTCTCTCATGCTTTGCCTTATCCTTTAAAGCATGCCTTTCATTTTAGTCTTTTACATTGCTTGTTTTGGTGATTGTGATAATCAAAATAGGGGGAGATTGTTGTACCTCTCGTACCCCTTGTGGTTTAATTTTCATGATCACAATCACTCTCTTATTTATCTAATCTTGTTTTAAGTGTTTTTGGATGATAGGCATGATTTCAGGTTGCCAAGGAATTGGGCCAAGAAAGCCAGAAGGCAAAAGTGGACTGATTTCAGTCCACCGGCCAACCGGTGGATGACCACCGGCCAGCCGGTGGAATCTTGACAGAAGGCATCCCCTTTGTCCAGACCACCGGCCAACCGGTGTCCCATCACCGGCCAGCCGGTGGGACCCAGACAGAAGGGACACCTACTGTCTCACCACCGGCCAACCGGTGGCCTCCTCACCGGCCAGCCGGTGGTGCCTGGGAAGAAGGCCTCTCCATTTTCCAAAGCACCGGCCAACCGGTGGATCTGTACCGGTCAGCCGGTGGAGCCAGTCAAACTAGCCATTGGGCTTTGACCAGACTTGTCCACTTGACTCCCAACGGCTCCGAAGGCCTCTCCAACGGCTCCGAAGACCCCCAAAGGCCATTTGAGGGTTCCCCCTCTATAAATAAAGGACTAGGAAGCCCCCGAACGGTAGTGGAATAATAACAAAGCCAACGGAATCCAACGGACACATTTTTCATCATTTGGCAAACCTCCGGCAGATTCCTTCAAGGAACCTCAATTGCTCCAACCCATTTCCACATCCAAGGAGCACCATCAAAGAAGCTTGAGAGCGCTCTTCATCAACTCCAATCAATCCATTGGCGCCCAAGACTTCTCCACATTACGGTTTTTCTTGTTTTATTATTTTGAGCATCAATTTGGGTTTGTGCCTACAAACCCCTCTTTCTCTCATCTTCCTTTTGTTTGGGTTTTCACACCACCTTCAAGGTGTGAAGAGGTTAGTCAAGCCTTCCCTTTAAAAGGCTTGAGTCATAGGTGAGCTAGCCTTCACCTGTAAGAAGGCTAGTGGGTTCTTGCTCAACCATTAAAAGCAAGATGTAATAGGTTCTAGACTACCTTAAAGTCTAGTGGGTTTCTTGCTAAAACCATTAAAAAGCAAGCGGTATTAAATCTCTCAACGGTTGAGTTGGGAGCGGAGACATAGGCTTTGGTTTAAGCCGAACTCCGTTATCAAGTTTTGTGTCTTGCCTCTTTTATTTCCGCTGCACTTTTAACTTTGTTTTTAAATTGTTAAACTTTTTTTAAAAGGCAATTCACCCCCCCTCTTGCCATCACTCTCCGACCCAACAGCTTGGTCTAGAGAAAAGACCAGTGATGCTACCTCCTTCCCAAGCTCCTATAAATGGGATTCATATGGCTCAAATCTACTGGATGAGGTCATCGACTCTTCTTTCAAAATTAATTATCCATTATCATTTCTATTCATAAACAATAATTATAACATCAAAATTTATTATTGTTCCCAACAATCATATTAACCAATGTTCATATAACGGTCGAAACTCGATGGTTACATTTCAATTATACTTATATAGTTTTATTTATTATAAAATAGTAAAACTTACATTTTCAGGAAACAAAATATTATTCAAAAGTTCGGGTTGTTACATTCTTCTCCCCTTAATAAATTTCATCCTCTAAATTTCAAATCATACCCTTAGAATAGAAAAGGTGGGGATACTTCTGCCTCATAGTCTCCTATAGTTCCTACATGGATTATTCATATTTGTGGTTCCTAAACAACACTTTAACAAGGTGGGTAGTCTTGTTGCATAGAACCATGTCTCTACGATCCAAGATCTTTATCGGCTGCTCCTCATAAGAGAGGTCGTGTTCCAATTGTACCACCTATGGATTTAGTACATGTGAAGGGTTAGGTATGTACTTACTCAAAAGGGATACATGGAATACATCATGAACTTGAGCTAGATTTGGAGGAAGTGCAAGCTGATAGGCCACTACTCCTATACGACCAAAGATTTCATAGGGGTCAATGTACCTAGGGCTGAGCTTCCCTTTCTTCCCAAACCTCATGAATCTATTCCAAGGTAAAATTTTAAGGAATACCTTATCACCAACATCAAACTCCATGTCCCTTTGATGGTTGTCGACATAACTATTCTACCGACTCTGAGCAGCCTTAATGCATTGTTGGATGACATAAACCTTTTTTGTCATCTCTTGCATAAGATTAGGCCCAAGAAGCTTTCTCACACTAGATTCATCCCAACAAGTAGGAGTTCTACATCACTTCCCATATAGAGCTTCATAGGGTGTCATTTGAATGCTCAAGTGGAAGTTATTGTTGTACGAGAACTCAACTAATGAGAGATGTTGATCTCATCTACCTTTAAATTCCATTGAGCACATTCTCAGCATATCCTCGAGTGTCTGAATAGTTCTTTTAGATTTTCTTTCAGTTTGAGGGTGATAGGCCGTACTGAAATTCAATTCGGTATACAGAGCATGTTGAATACTTCTCATGAATTTTGATGTGAACCTTGGATCATGACCATATACGATAAAAAGTGGAACTCCATGCAACCTTACCACTTCCTTAATGTAAATCCTGGAAAGTTGATCAAGAGAGAAATCTTCCCGAATAGAGATAAAATGGGCAATCTTGGTGAGACGATCAACTATAACCCATATCGTATTGTTTCCTTTAGAAGTTATCAGGAAACCAGTGACAAAGTCCATAGTGATATTATCCCACTTCCATGCTGGTATAGGTAGTGGTTGTAATACCCCTTTAGGAAGTTTTCGCTCTACCTTCACTTGCTGACATACCAGACACCTTATAGTGTAGTCAGAAATCTCCCTTTTCATATTATACCACCAATAATGATTAAGAAGTTCCCTATACATTTTAATGCTTCTAAGATATATAGAGAATTTAGAGCTATGAGATTCATCCATCAGATCCTTCTTTATTTCCAGAATAGATGGAACACACAACCTTTTATGAAATTTTAATACACCTTCTTGATCAATATTGAACTCAGGAAACTTCTCATCTTTCACAACCTCAAACTTCTTCTATAACAAAGGATCTTCTTTCTGAGTTTTCTTGATATTCTCTAGTAATGATGGTTGAGAAATCATTTGTGATAGATTTAATGATATCCCTTCCCTTACAATTACCATATTTAGTTTTAGTAGGTCTTTGATCAAGGGATCTCCTTGAATCCTCATCATTTCTAGAACAATAGGGTCTTTCCTACTTAATGCATCAACGACTTTGTTTTCTCTTTCAGGATGATAATGAATTGAACAATCATAGTATTTAATAAGTTCCAACCATCTCCTCTATCTCATGTTTAATTATTTTTGCATGAAAATATACTTCAAAATTTGATGGTCTGTGTATATATCTCACTTCTCCCCATAAAGATAGTGCCTCCAAATCTTCAGAGAAAAAACAACCGCAACCAGCTCAAGATCATGCGTAGAATAATTTTTCTTATGAGGCTTCAACTATTGAGATGCATAAGCAATGATTTTTTCATTTTTCATGAGGATGTAACCAAGCCCTTTCAGAGATGCATCACTAAAAACAATGAATCATTCTTCGATTGAGGGTAGTGTTAACACAGGTGAAATAACCAGTCTCTTCTTCAGCTCTTAGAAACTTTCTTCACACTCATTTGTCCATATGAACTTGACCCATTTTCAAGTTAATTTGGTTAATGGATTATAAAGTCATGAAAAGTTTTTTACAAACCTCCTATAATATCCCGCTAATCCAAGAAAACTATGAATCTCAATTAATGTTGTAGGATGAGGTCACTCCTCTACAACCTTTGTCTTTATAGGGTCAACTGAGATTCATTCATTGTTTACAATGTGCCCCAAGAAAGTAACTTATTGTAACTAAAATTCACATTTGAAGAACTTTACAAAAATCCTTTCCTTCTGTAGAGTTTTCAAAATAACCCTTAGATGATCCCCATGCTCCTCATGAATTTTAGAATATATCAGAATATCATCAATAAAAACTACCACAAAATTATCAAGGTAGTCCTTAAAGACTCTATTCATCAAATCCATAAATACAGAAGGTGAATTATTCAATCTAAAGGTCATAACAACAAACTAATAATTCCCATATCTTGATCAGAAGGCAGTTTTTGGAATATCTTCTTTTTTCACCCTCAATCGATGATAACCAGATTGAAGATCAATCTTGGAGAAGAACTGAGCCCCATGAAGCTGGTCAAATAAGTCATCAATTCTTGGAAGATGGTATTTATTCTTCACTATGATATCATTCAGTCCTCTATAATCAATTCATAATCGCATTGATCCATCCTTCTTCTTCATAAAGAGAACATGTACTCCCTAAGGAGACACATTTGTCCAGATGAAACCCTTCTCCAAAAGATCTTAGAGTTGCTTCTTTAATTCCTCCAGCTCCACATTCTCCATTCTATATGAGATTTTTGAAATTAGATTAGAACCAGGCATGAGTTCAATGGATAACTCTACCTCTCTTTCTGAGGGAGGTCCAGGTAAATCCTTAGGAAAAATGTCAATGTCTTCCTGAATTATGGGGACATTATCTATCCTTATACTCTCATTTACTTCTTATTCTTCACTAATCAACTCCATAAATAAGGCTATAGGAGGTGCTTCTAGACAAAGATCAGGTCGAGATATATCTCCTTAGAAGATAAATTTAGGTTTTCTATTCAAGAATACTGAGATTTCTTTACTTTTGTATTTGATCTTAGCATTATACTTTGAGAGCTAGTTCATCCCTAGTATAATGTCGAATTCCAACATGGGAATGACTAGTATATTTGTGAGAAGATTGTGCTTACTAAATTAAATACTATAGATTCTAAACACTATTAATGCTTGGATAATCCCTACAGGAGTCTTGAATGATAATTATACTTTTAGAAGTTCAGGGATTGATTCTATATTCTTTGCAAACTTGGAGGAAATAAAGGAATGCGTAGAACCAGAATCAAACAAAGTACTTGATCACTTTGAGAGAAAAAACAAGAGTATCTTCCACCACATCATTTGGATCTTCAACTTCAGCTATTCTGATAACAAAAGCACAACCTTTTTCCCTTGGCCTTTGCTAAAGCTGATGGTGATTCCCCTCCACTACCCTCAGATTCAGACAATGATTAACAAAGTTTCCAAGCTGTCCACACTTGAAGCATTGGACTTCAGGTAGGGCATGCACCATCTTCCCTTTATCGTTAGTGTTGGGAAGTTGAGGATTCACCTCACTATGACAATTATGAGTGATATGAATATCTCTTCCACACTTGTAACACTTCTCACTCCTGAGCTAGAAATTCCCCAAATGCTTCTTCCCACATTTATTATACATGGGAAGTTGCACTTGCTTTCCTCCTCTTCCCTAATCAAAGCTCCTACCCAAGATTGGATCCATTGATCTCTTCTTTTCATTGAATCTGTGAGACCACTGCATCTCTCCGAACTCCAGTTCAACTTTCATAACACTCTGCATGATCTCCTCATAGCTATCATAGTCCCAGTTGGCTAGATTCTTCCACAGATGAGGCCTTAGTTCACCAAAGAATCTATCAACCTTCCCATTAGGATCCATGCCAAAGCTTGAGGTGTAATGGGAAAGTCTTGTGAAGTTCATCTCATAGCTTCTCGTAGATTCATTCTCCTTCTGCTTCAGCTTGAGAAATTCCTTCTCCATTTTTGTTCTCATCAAATAAGGGAAATACTTATTGAAGAAGATCCCTCTAAACTCTTCCCACTCCATATCTTCAATATCCCCTCTTGGCCTCTTGTTTTTAATCAGTTCCCACTACTGATCAACTTCTCCCTCTAATCAGTAAACAACCAAGGTGACTTTCTCTTGTTCAGAACTATGAATTATAGAAAAGATATTTTTTATAGAGCTTATCCACTATTTTGAGATCAATGGGTCAATAGATCCACTAAATGTTGGTGGTCATTGATGCATAAAGGACTCAACAGAATGTTGTTCCCTTCTTGGTGAAATCAGTCTCTCAGCTTGATTCAAGTTATTTCACATAACTTGAGTCATTTGATTCATCATTCTCATGAAATATTCCATTTTGGCTTCCATTGGAGGGCCGTCAGTGCATGGTCCATTACGGTCACCATTTGCATGGTTCCTCCTATTTCCTACCATTTTATAAAAGAAGAAAAACTTAGTGAGAAACTTATTTCATTTAATAATCTTATAACTCTAAAGGATTTTTATATCTTAAAGCATCATGCTTAAACATGTTATTCATTATCAACAATTACATTTTCTATAAATCTTTCATAATGGTTCTTAAAAATCTTGTGATTAACCAAAAATATCCCCCAGGAGTGTCAAACTAGAAGTGAAATAAGGCCCATTGTCATGCACCAGTCCTCATTCAAGTTTATCTCAAAGTGGTGTTTTCAGGGTTTACCCCTAGATACATCTGTGTCAGAGCCACATCCACTTGTTTATATCCAGACAAAGATTTATTTTTTCAGAAACCACTTACTTAACATCTCACCAAAATTCCTATATTTAAAATTTTCTATAGGGTTCTTCCTAAATTTTTCATATCCTAATTTCCAAAAATAACTAAAATGCCATTTTATACCAACTATGACATCCTACCTTTTTATTACATAACTTTTTATTACACTTTACAAATAGAGGATCTTTAAAGTCTAGTGTCTTGGAAATAAGGTATATAATACATGAAAACATATAACATTATTTTTATGCACTTGAAAGTATTCTTGAAATTTTCATCCTGATTTCATTTATTGCATCTCATGACCTAGGGACATACATCAAAATAAAGGGTGAGTATAAGGCCAAATAAGAAAAAACAAGGGAAACAATTTACATGTGAACTTGAGAGTTATCAATAAGAACATGAGGAATTTCATAAAGCATGATAAAAAGAAATATCATAAAAATAAGAACATGAATCATAACTTTAAAATTTGTCTAAAACATTTATTTTAGACATTTATAAGCATATCACCAAGGTCTATCCCCAAGGCGTCGTAAAAATTACCAAGGTTATTCACCAAGGTATCATAAAACTTGTCATATTTAGAGATTAATTTCTTTACCCAATGCATTGGAGCACTATCAGGGAGAACCCTTAAAATGTATTTATTTTAATGTGATCCACATATATCATAATCAAACATTTCATAAACAAACTATAGAGAATAAAATAAATGGGTTTCATATCAAAATCACAATATTTTAAATGTGCTTAAAAACAAGTTCCTTTTGTCATTTCAATCCCATGGAAAAGGAAGGTGGGTTTCATGTATGTTAATACCATAATTAAAATATATAATTTTGAAATACACGTGAATACCCCTAGATAAGATAGATTTTTTGGTATCCACACAATAAAATAGAAGAATTTCTTGATAAAAAGAGAGAATTTTCGAGATGAAAATCTGACATCATAACAGGTATGAAACACAGTTTTAGAAAACATTAAATAGAGAGGGGAAAAAGGTCTAAAAATAATAAAAGACTCATAATATAGTATAAGGTTGGAAAAAATGGATATAATAACATGATATAGAAATTTGAAATACATATAACATAAAAAGAGAACATGAAAGGAAAAAACGAAGTTGTGATTTCCCTTACCTTGAGTAGTGACTCCTAAAACTTGAAGGTCGGGACCATGAGGGCTTGAGGAAACTTTGGGAGGAATCCTTAGGAGGTAATACTATCAGATCTTCGAGGATAAATAATTTGGAATGAAATATAATAGAGTAATGAGTGGGTATTTGTAGTAAAAGAGAGAGAGAGAGAGCGTTTTTTATTAATTTTTTAGGACACCTTATCGGTGGTATTTGAAAAACCATGGGCTTACCCATGGCATTTGACCATGTTTTTTTCCACTTGGGACACCTAATATCATAATTAAATCCACATGAGTCTAACATCATTTTAAATTACATTTTACATCATTATGATGTCATTAAACACACTGAAAACTCAAAAACTATATTTTTACTATTCACTAAAAAACAAAACATTTTATAAAAATCATGTTGGTTGGAGTAGAACACTCAATAGGGGGGTGAATTGAGTTCCTATAAAATTTTTTGTTAAAAAAATTATTTAAAAATTCTCCAAATTTAAAATATAAACATCCCAGTTAACTAAAGTAGAATATTTATAAGAGTTTTGAATGTTTAATTAATTTCTCAAAAGATTGATTAATTTTTCACTTACATAAATTTGAAAGATTAATATAAATTTTGAAAGTAATTTACTAAATCAAAAATAGTTATAAACACTAAATAATATTAACTATCAAAGTAATATTTAGTTTTCTGAAATATGTGAGAAAACAGAAAAAACTAAATTTGAAAAACACAGTAGAGAAAAACAAGAGGTTTAGTCTCAAGTAGAGACCTAGTCCTCTCCACTTAGTGATCACCTACCACAAAAGGAGTTTATATTAATAAACTTGATTCACACCCTGGACCAGGGTTCACAACAACACATAAGGTTGTCCAGGTCAACTAGACCTCTACCACAGTTATTCGTGGGAAAACAAAATACAACTAGACCACATAAGGACCTCTTCCATAGTTATACGTGGGATAAAAATAGTGTAAATGAGTGAGAGAGTGAAGATATATTGTATCTTCCATCTTAGATTAGGATATAGTATGTGTTTGTGACACACACACACGCACTACTCAAAAAGTAATAAAAATGTGCACAGTAGAGCAGAAATAATGAGAAAAGGTTTAGAATGCTTTGTGTGATGTGCTTGAAGCTTTGGACTTCTTATATTTAACAGATGTGAAGCTCGAGTACACTTTTGGAAATAGACACCAAAACAGAGTGTCGTAGAAGCTTTGTGTTCTGGTTTCTAGTGAGTTGAGATGCTCCTCGAAGGCACTCTTCACTAGGGTTTGTTGCTGCAAGTATGTTGGTAGTTTTGGTTCACATCAAATCCTTCCTTGTTCATAGCTAGCAAGAATGAGTGTTCTACTTGTATATTATTTTCTCCATATCGTAAGTTATCTCTATATGGTTTTTGTGATTTTTTCTTAGGTGATTTATTTATACATTGCAAAGGTTGATAATAGACATGTTCTCTATCATGTGAAGGTACCTCGTACTGGTCTTTGACAATGTCTACAAAAGGCAGACAAGGTCATTAATATAATAATTAGTATTGAGATTCATAAATATGACTGTTAGAATTAATTTTGAATTTAAGAGTAAAGAAAATTTTCTAAGTGTTGATCGATAGGTCATTCTGTTGGTAAGTTCTTTTGTCGGTAGGTCCTTCTATCAGTAGGTCCTTATGTCGGTAGGTTGATGTGTCGACGAGTCATTGTTGTTGGTGAGTTGCTCTATCGGTAAGTCAGACTATCAGGGACTCAAACTTGTATCAGTGGGTTGATGTGTTAGTGAGCCATTACTATCAGTGAATCATCTATTGGTAGGTTATAGTTTATGTTGGTATGTCCTTTTGTCAGTAACTCATACTTCTGTCGGTATATCCTTCTGTTGGTAGCTCATACTTCTGTCGGCGAGTCATGATATCTGTGACTCATACTTGGCCATTTTTATATGTTTGACTGTATTATATTATAAAAATTAACATAATATGTTAAATTTATAGTTGAACATAGATAATCACAATTAATCATATTTGAACTTAAAACTTAAGACATGATTAAACATGATTTGACATGATTTGTGAGCATGAAAACTGGAGAGGGCTAACAAATCTCATAAATTCACCCTAACCTAATATCGATGTTCTAAATTCAAAAATAAACTCCATTTTATGAAAATAATTTTTTAAATGTGAGAAATTTTATTTTTAAGTAAAATCATTATTTACTCATAAAATACCAATAATTATTTAATAATTTATAAAACAGCTATTTACTTATACTATTATATCACATTACCATTCAAGATGCCTAAATTATATTTATACTTTCTTAGGTGAGGTTACTATTCCATTGGTCATATTACTATTCATAAAGGTAATATTACTATTCATAAGTAACTATTCACCAAAAAATAAGTTGATCTTATCAGACTCTAAATTTCTTACTGATCACAATCGTGTATGTCCGTTTTTTGAAAATTATTTCACAGTATCAATTATTTAAGGTATAAAAATTATTTTAAAATGCTCTTTTTTTCAATATTCATCAATAATATGAAACTTCTTAGAAAAAAAATACTAAAACTTCACCCTAGATTAATTTCAACATTTAAAATTCAAAAATAATATTTATTTTACCATAATAATTCTCTAAGCATGAGAAATATCATAAAATTACAATTTTTACCTATAAAATTAATTTATCAAATTTGTCTCAATTAAACATATATCTTATTAAGAAAAACTATTCTTAAAATGGAAAAGATGAAATAATTTTTTTTTATACAAAGGGATTACACAAAGTAACTAATGTTGAATTACATAACCCCTTATAACACCTACATAGGACCTAAGAGTAAGGTGTACAATAGTGATAGAATCTTGGGGCGCCTCAGACAACATTGCCCGAGTGGTGATTTATATCAACTTGAGCTTCTCCCGTAGGCAATTTAATTCAAGCTTGACGTATTGAAACTCAGTTTGGATTTGGTCTTGAGTAAAGCCCAATAATGCTACCTCCTTCCCAAGCTATGATAAATAAGCTTCATACGGCCTGAGTCTACTGGATGATGCCATCGACTCTTCTTTCTTCATTAATTATCCATTATCATTTCTATTTATAAACAATAATTATAACGTTAAAAATTATTATTATTTTCAATGGTCATATTAACCAACAATCATATAACGGTCAAAACTCAATGGTTACATTTCAATTATAATTATATAGTTTTATTGATTATGACATAATAAAACTTACATTTTCTGGAAACAAAATATTATTCAAAAGTTTTGGTCATTACAGTTTCGAGGTAAATTAATCCAAATTTTATCCATAGTTATTGGATTGTATTCTCCCTATATATTCAAATATAAAGATATAAATGTTTAATAAAATAGGTACAAACAAAATTAAAAAGGATCTATATGGGTTAGAATAAGACTCAAGAGCATGGTATTTGAAGTTAGATACACGCTTGAAATAATTAATATTTAATGATAGAAGTGTGGAAAATAACCTTGACATTAAAGATGATAAAGATATATCAATTTTTGATATTTTATATGTAGATGATATTATTTTTATGGGAGAAAAATACAATGGTGTATTTTACCCTAGTGTTGTAACTAAGGAGGGTTCATTCCATTGAAAAACTAGCTACATTGATCAATGTTTGAACCATTTCTCATGGTCTAACTAGGACCAAAAGCACCCCTTAAAAAATATGAATGCAAAGTATACACTAACAAATCAGACTATTTGTAATGGGGTCCCATCGTAAATATTCCATTGTAGAAAATAGCATTGTAAATAGTTTCTCCAAGTTTTTTAAAAAACCTATTGCGACGGGCCCGTTGTAAATAACTTAAAAAAATAATAAAAAAATGATATTACAAAATTGAATAAAATAATATTAATAATAATAACAAAATAATATTAATAAAATAAAATAAAATAAATAATAATAATAATAATAATAATAATAAAATAAATAATAATAAAATTATCAATAATAATAATAAAATTATAAAAAATTATAAAATAATAAAAACCTCAATATTTTAAAAAATATAAAAATAACAACAACAACAACAAAATAATAATAAATAATAATAATAAATAATAAATTTAATATAATAATAAATAAAAAAAATAAAAAAAGTAATAAAATAATAAATAAATAAAAATAATAATAAAAAATGCAATATTCACAATAATATAAAAAACACAGTATATAGAAATGTAAATATATAAAATTACAAAAAAAATTACATTCAAATGTTTTATCATACAAAGTAAATACATTATTGAGGGGGAGAGTCATATGGAGGAGGTGGAGGAGTTGAAGGAGGTGGTGGAGAGAACTTCATCCCTAAACCATGAGTTAGATGTCGCATGCACTTCATTGCCTGCTCATGTTCCTGCTACTTCCATTGTCGCATCTCCTCCTGTTGTTGTTGTTGCTGCTATCAACAAAGCTCTTCATACTCCTTACACATACTCTCTATAAGCTCACCCTGAGATCGCAACTGCTTCTGATACTGTGCAGCATATGACGATGACTCTCCACAAGCTCATCTCAAACTGCACGCCGAAATCGCAATGATACCATAATAACACACATGCGTCAATCGAGAGTTGATACCAACAAATTGGCCTTTCTCAAAGGCATACTAGGTCGCCTGCATCTATGTTGCCTCATCAAATCCTGTTGTACTGGTCTGATCCTTAGCCTCGGTCTGACTCTCAGTTTGTGTTTGAGATGTCGTGACCTCATATGACTCCTTTAATTGCAATTTAAAATTAAAATAATTAAAATATTATTTGTAGTTAATTTTAAAACTCAAAAAGAAATTACACTGACTACAATCTAATGCTAGCGATCACCTCTAATCCCTTTAGTGACATGATCATTATGCATCCTCCTATAAATGTGTAACTTCATAATATCGATTTGTTTGACTACCTATATGAATATAAAATAAACAGTTTACACTTAAAGTTATGTAAATTGATTAAAAAGGGTACTTACCATATATTCCCTATGCATACTAAATTTACGACTACCAACTCGATGCATCACCTCCTGTCTCCCCTAGTGTTGTCGACCTACTGATGATCTCCTCTGAAAATGACCACCCATCTAGTGTGAACATAATCCATCCCAAATCTATGATGAAATATAATTAGGATGGTGGGTGTAGTAAAACTCATCAAACTTAGTGACTCTTGCTTTCCTCATTGCTGTCCTCCTCAAATTATGCAAAAAACTAACAACAACGATCTCACATACAACCCTCCCATTCCTACCAGACAGAGTCACACATGCTCTTATCGATGGAACACCATAAACCCTACAAACAATTAATAATATCAAGTTATTAATTAAATAAATTTCAAAATAAATATTATTTATTTACGTACCATCCAATGATCGAACATGCAGTGTTGAACATCTATGGAAATCTAATCCTATGTAACCCATGTTCCAGAAAAATAATTTCATAATATAGCACTCCCCTATCCAATAACTATATGCGAAAAGCTATGAAAAAAAGAACAAATAATCAAATAATTAGTATATAAATAAATTAATGATAATTAATGAAAACTAATTAAAATACATAGGTAAACATACATCTGTATTTGTGGATCAAATCCAAGACATGAACGTCGCTCGAGGATATGGTCAAGAATCATCAATCATGCAAGACCACACCCCCTCTGAGTCCTCCCTAAACCACCAACAGTCTGAGGGTCAGATGATCCAACATCCCGCTCATCATCAGGTAGACCAACCTCCTTGAACTCATAAAATAGATCTGATTCCATCTGAAACATGAAATGACCTTTGTTAGCAAATAGTTGAAAATAACTATTATATATAGATATATATTATATATGATTATAACCAACATTTAACTATGTCAATCATTATATTCATCCTCATCTTCATATATGACGATGTCAATATCTTCATATTCCTACTCAGCATCATAAATTTCCATATGAGTTTCAGTTTAATCATCTCTTGTCATTTCAAATTCATTTGTTAAATCATTAACATTTTCATCACCATTGACCCTTAACTGTGGGGTGTCATCATCAATATCTGTGTCTCTTTGTGAAAAATATGGATTTGGAGTAGTCTTTTGAAAAATGTGAATTTCTTACACTTCTGCGAAACCACATTCACTTTGAATAAACTGATTTTCCTGAGATTTCATTTTTATTATGCTCCACCAATCACCCAACTTTATTAAAGTAGCACAATAATTTGCATAATAAATTTGATGTGCCTAATGATCTAATAAAAATGGTTCATTTAATCCAAGAAGGATTTTATATTTAATATCAACAATTCCATGTCTCAGATGAACACACAAGCCTCTCTCAGTATCCAACCACTAACATTTAAACACCATTATGTAATTTTTTCCTAGACAACATAGTTGAATAATTTCTTCCAGCATGCCATAAAAGTCAACTTCAATTTCTCTGTGATGAGATCCTCTTAAGAAAACACCACTATTCATTGTTTTTTTTACTCCCCATATGCACGTGTATGAAATCAAAAACCATTCACCACATATGTATTATAAGATTTAACCATTTTGGATGGTGGGTTACTCAATGCACATAATCGATTATCAATTTTATCAGCATGTTGAGATACCTAAAAATTTGTAAAATAATTATTAATATAATAAGTAATAAATTTATTTTATATGTTAAACCATAAATAATTTATGTTACCAGTTTTTAAAAACTGTAGAAAAAATTATTTTGACAACGTTCTTCAAGAGCAACTGCTGTAATTTGTGGAAGATGTTTCTCGATATGATTATCATATAACATATAAATAAAATAATATTAATTTACTATAACAAAGATTATAGAATAAGTGATAGTACCACTCACAGTACAAATGGTGTCATTTCTTCCTAGTTGAGCAGAACATATATATGAGCTCTGTGATATTCATCATCAGAAAGCCAACGTTCATGAACTCCACCAAATCCAAGTTTTGGAAGATTAAAAACTAATAATTAATTTTCATTTCATTGTTAATATTTCCCTCATTATGTACCATGCAATTGTGTTTTGAGTTATATTCATATTGAAAATAATGAGAGCAGAAAAAAGAAATTTCCTCTTACAAATAATATTTTTTAATTGATCCTTCAACTGATCCTTTATCATGTACTTTTTTCTTCAATTTTTGCATGCATCTATCGAATGGGTACATCCATTATAACTGTAACGGACCTCCACATTTTGTTTCATGCGGAAAATGTAATATAAAATGTTTCATTGAGTCAAAGAAAGTTTGTGAGAATATTTTTTCTAGTTTATATAAAATTAAAACAACATCTTCTTACAGTCTTCTTAGTGCATCATAGTCTGTTGTTTCCGTGCAAATGTCTTGGAAAAAATATTATATGTATGTTAGTGCATCCAAAATCCTAGAATTCAAAAAACCTCTTAATCCAATCGATATAAGTCTTTCCATTATAACATGATAGTCATGAATTTTTAATTCAGTAATATGACCATTTATGAAACATCTACCCAAATTGGAAACATAAACATATGAAAGTCTCAAATATATAATCCACTAACAAAATAATAATAGGTTTTCTTTATATAATGACCCAGATTTTCAATGTAATTTTTTTAATTATATGGAATTATTATGAGTCTGTGAAAATTGATGGCATGTGATTCTGAGGCCCGGTGTGCCCGGAATGAATTCCTAAACTTTTTTTTAAGGTGCGTTCAGTAAACATGCAGATGACATTTTCTATCTTTTGAACCGGTGCTCGAATTAAAAATCTAAGGGCACCGTTGAATCCGCAGTGTCGAGATTCACTTAAAGGAGGATTCACTTCAACTATAGAATGTTGGGAGAAAAATATAGTTTTTGGACATTTAAAAGAATAATAAAATAACAATGTTATTTTATTTCTATTTTTCTTTTCTTCCAATGGCTGAGCGACGGTGGTGGGACCAACGACATGTCAATCCATTAATTGTATTGGATCCTCCTTGTTTGTAACCATACCGTTGGAATTTGGGAGGTTCATTAATTAAATGAACCTCATAAATTCCTCAAAACATTAACCACCTCTTCCCACTCCTATTTATATGGAGATTGGGGAGGGGTGTTGGAACGACTTCACTAAGAGACGAAGCTCTGACAAAGTACCATGACGCTAACCACTTGAAGGATGAGACCGGTTTCAGCGAGTGGTGACGAGCGCCACCAAATCACGAACCGACAACAATGATGAAGGAGGTTCTGTCGATCGTCGTCAGCTAACGTCTAATCCAGGTAGGGGGATTGTTGTAAAGTTTATCTTTATGAGATAAATTGTTGACCGCTTGATACAATCTTAATGCAGAGGGCACGAGCCAAATGAACAAGGCCCAGACCCTCCACTGCTTCAGTAATTGTCTCGACTTCGGGAACGATTTTCTAAATAGAGTGGCAGGGTGAAACCAGAGGACATGCAGTGGCAACGGTGACCCAAGAGCCTCACAAACGCTGAAGACACCAAAAATGGACCATAGGAGCGCATCCGGTGGCCCGGGGAAGGAACCGCCGACACGCCATGTCGTCGGCGGATGGCGGTGTCCAGAGGAGACCCATGGAGACCGGCCGCGGGCGGTGACAAGCGGTGCACCATTGCACGCCGCGGTGGCTAGAGCCGATTGGCCCGAGCTAGCAGTGCGGGACAAGGGTGCCACCCGCAGGCGCCGCCAGTGGCATGAAGGTGCAGCGCGACCCCATGTCGCACCGCGTTGGCGGAAGCCGGTCGGCCAAATGGATGATCGTTTCATGCAGTGGGGCAGCGCCCCACTGGCTGGCTGAAACGGCCCCACAACCGCAAGGCCAACGAAGAAGGCGGTCCGCCTTCTGGAGGATCGGTCCGGACGTAGGCTGGCCGAGCGACCCGGACCCGCGACCCAGCGCGGGTGGGCCGAGCCCCACCTGGAGAGTCAAGCCAACAGCGACCCCGACCCACGAACCAATGGGCCGACCTTGTCGGGCCAAACCTAGTGAACTGGGCTGACCCTTGATGGCTTGGATCTGGGCGGGGTCAGGTAGACCCCGGGACCCATTGCGTTGGGCCGACCTGACCAAGTCGGACCGGGCCCAGACCCAACCGATCCCCGAATAAAGAAACGCCCGTAACTGACGAACCAGGTGTCCGTTTGACACGCCGTTAGTGGCGTTGGGACCCCTTTTGGGAAGTGGTCCCTTTGACATATTCTAACAGGTCTGATCGAGCCAGGCTAGACTGAGGTGAGATCACCCCCCCGTTTCACGGAAAGGGATGTAACTAACAAACCGGGCGTCTGATTGACACACCATCTATGACATAAGGACCCTTGTGACAAGATGGTCCTTTGGTGATACTCTAAGTGATTTTTGACAGATTTTTATGTGCGACTTGGGTTAGATCAGACTTGAATCCAATTGGGCCCTTTTTACAAAAGTGCCCATATCTCATAGACCGAGCGTCCGATCAACGTGTTGTCTGTCACATTGGCCCCCCTATGACGGGGCGGTACTTTGGGTTTGCTTTTTTGGGACTTCGTACTAGTTGAAATATGACCGATGTCTTGAGGAACGATTCTCCCAAAAACAAGCATGTTATGAGCAGGAATCCTGTGATCGGTTGTCTTGGAAGTAGAGACCTTGTGTGGATCAGCATCATAGTGACCCTATGTGGATCAACATCATAGCTGCCCAATGAGGACCCATTTTAGAGTGACCCATTGAGGATCAACAACTAGCGACCCTATGTGAATCAGCATCGAGCAACCCTGTGTAGATCAGCCTTCCAGTGACCCTGTGTGGATCAACATTCCAGCGACCTTGTGTGTATTATCATTCTAGTGACCCTGTGTGGATCAACATTCTAGTGATCCTGTGTGGATCAGCTATGCATGACCCGATGAGGACCGAACTTAGAGAAAACCGTCGTGGATCAGCGACATACGACTCTTTGTGGATCAAAAATGGAACAAATCCTTCATGGTGCAGTTGTGGAAACTTTCTAATGGAATAAAATGATATAGCTTAAGACTAATCATCTTTATTCCTGAACTCTGAGATTTATACCTGGTGTGAGATGACTATTTCTTCGTGCTTTGAGATTGAGGTCTTGCTTTGTGGTATCTTTTTTGTGGAACTATGGGAGACCTTCAGGGGTCTCGGGATCCCCTACTGAGTATTGTTATACTCACCCCTACACGAGCTTTGCCCACACCTTGTTGTGTCTTGTATAGAAGATAGACAACTTTGACCGAGGTTTGGGAGCCAGGACTAGACAGTGCTCGGAGGTGGACCTTTAGATGTGACGTGCTGCAGTGATGACCAACATGAGATGTACCTACCCTTCAGGTAGGAACCTTGGAAGACAATTCCGGGAGTTGTTTTTTTTCTATTGTTATTGTACTTTTCAGTTGGGCTTGTATTCTGACCCCTTTACTTTCAGTACGTACACATCTTTTTACTACTGCAGTTTTACTACATGGGTTGCACTCGTTGTATTATTGGATGGTGTGTTTGTAGGTTTAAAGGCAATGTCTTCCCGTTTTTCAGGGATATGCCTTTCGGTGCTAGTCACCAACCCTTGGCCTATGGAAGGTGGGCTTGGGGTAGTCACGACACGGTCCCCAAGGGACGGGTTGTGAAAAAGTGGTATCAGAGGAGTTGGTTCTACCGAATAACTAGGATTCTGATCTTTTAATGGAGCAATAGTGTTAAGTGTTTTGAGTGTGGTTTTCAGTTCAAGGAGTCCAATGTTGGTGTGACAACTGACATATCCATACACTAGGACCCTAAATTCTAATTTCTGACTCAGTACATGATAAAACTGATTGCGTGTGTTTTTGAAATGTTTTTACTTGATTCCTTTTGAGTCAGCTCACCAGGTATAACTTAATGACCGCGGCACACCTGTTTCTTTTCAGGATTCCACCACATAGATAGTCATCCATGATTTCTAAGAGAGTACACAATGACGGCCCACCAAGTGACTAAAATTTGGTGTAGGGACCTCTTACAGTGATAGTACCATTAGGTGGTGTACCAGCAGCACCACTACCCATTGGGAAACCATTTCCACCAGCCCCACTAGCAGATGGTGCACGCCGAATGAGCATGTTGCATGAGTTTCAGCAGCATAGGACTCTGAGGTTCGGAGGTGAGATATATCCACAAGTGGTTGAGGACTGGTTGGAGGCTATGGCTAGAGTTTTTCACTTGGTTGAGACACCAGTAGATCAGATGGTTATCCTAGCTGCTAGCCTTTTCTAGGGCACAATAGGGAGATGGCGGAGCCTGACGTTCTAGACCCATGATGATGTGACCCTCACCTGGATGGACTTTGAGAGCCTCTTCAGGGTGGAATTCATCCCAGTGACACTACGCTCTGTGCGTATTCAGGAGCTCCTGCACTTACAGCAGGGCAGCCTGACCGTGGCCTAGTACTTGGTGAGGTTCACCGACCTCTCATGCTACTCTACTAAAATGGTGCGAGACCCTTTCTTCAGGGCCCAAACCTTCGATCAGGGACTCCGATGAGAGATCAGAGCTTCGATGGTATCTCTCAGCATCCCGATGCATGTTGGAGTACTAGAGAGAGCACTCTTAGTGAAAAGTTTCCTTGCTGAGTAGACACCAATGGTGAGAGTCACCACCGAACGACAGGTAGTCGAGTCATCTACAGGAGGCAGTAGACAGATGACACATAGGTCCAAGTAGGCTTGACCCACTAGTAGACGATCCCAGGACCTAGGGTCAGAGGTGCAAGGCTCACGAGTTAGATCAAGCCAGCAGAGGAGAAGACAATGCTTCACGTGTGGTGGGCAGGGTCACATGGCTTGCGACTACCTGACTAGCTGCACTGACGACCAACAGATGGTCGAGGGACCTCTTATGAAGTGGCGTAGATTTGAGCGAGGAGGTTCGCAGGGCAATAGATGTGTTAGAGGAGTAGGCTGTGCAGCAGGCGGTGGGCGGCGATTTGAGGTTCTACTGCCACCACCTCCAGGTGGTCCACCCCGACCACATGGAGCAGGTGGATAGGGATGATCTCAGCTTTAGGAAGCTGAGGCCTATAACCACAACACTCGATAGATGATTCAAGGTATGATCTGTATTTACTCCACCTTAGCTGCAATACTTATAGACACAGGTTCCAGTCATTATTTCATTGCCATGACTCTCGTTCGGATCTCAGAGATTCTGGTAGAGCTGTTGGCTCAATCCTTGCGATTAGAGACTCCCATGGGAGAATATTCAATGATTACACACTGGTGTAGGTAGTGTAAGATTACTCTAGGAAGTGAGAGTTTTGGCTGGGATCTTCTAGTAGCGGCATCTAGGCCTTACGATGTCATCTTGGGTATGGACTGGTTATCCATAGTCCATACTCATATTGACTTCATTAGGCGCAAAGTGCGGTGTGTCTGTGAGGATGAGACCAGGTTTTCCTTCACTGACAAGAAATGAACCTTTGAAGCAAAAGATAGACTTACCCAGAGGAGGGAGCAACTGATCACACATCAGTTGGATAGCCTTACCCTTGAAGCAATTGATGTTGAGAATCTGAGCTATCCTGTAGTGGTGGACCAGTATACTGATGTCTTCCCTGATGATGTTCTAGGACAACCTCCTCATAGAGAGGTGGACTTTTACATAGATATGTACCCCAGGAAGACACTGATATATACACCAGCATATCGAATGGATCCCATGGATCTTCGTGAGTTACGGGTACAACTGGAGGACTTATAGAGGAAGGGGTTCATGAGGCCCAGTGTTTCTCCATGGGCAGCCCTGATTTTTTTCACCAAGAAGGTAGATGAGAGTTTGAGACTCTGTGTAGATTATCGGCACCTGAACCAGGTGACTATGAAGAACAAGTATCCACTTCCGAGGATTGATGATCTCTTTGATCAGCTGAAGGGAGCTTGTTGGTTTTCAAAATAAACCTCAGATCAAGTTATCATCAGCTCAGGGTACGAGATGAGGATGTGCAGAAGATGACCTTCAGATGTTGGTATGACCACTATGAATTCTTGTTTATGCCATTAGGCATGACCAACACCCCTCAGTGTTCATGGGACTCATGAAAAAGATCTTTCAGCTATACCTTGATCGCTTTGTGGTGGTTTTCATCAATGACATCTTGATATACTCAGCGTCGGAGAAGGAGCATGCCTATCATCTGCAGATAGTTTTGGATACACTCTAAGAGAACCAGCTTTATAGTAAGCTCTCGAAGTGCCAGTTCTGGATATGGGAGGTCCACTTTTGGGGACACATTATCTCGGAGGCTGGAGTTGCAGTGGATCCAGTGATGATAGAGGTTATGCTTGCTTGGGATCCACCCAAGATTGTGACTAAGGTGCAGAGTTTCCTAGGGTTGTCTGGGTATTACCGGAGGTTCGTACCTAACTTTTCTAGAGTTGAGGCACCCTTTTCAGTGTTGACGAATAAGGTACATCCCTTTGTGTGGATAAAGAGGTTCCATCAGGGTTTTCAAGAGCTGAGGCAGAGACTGACGAGTTCCCTCATCTTAAGGATACCAGAAGAGAGAATTGGGTATGTAGTCTACTATGATGTATCAGGGACCAGACTTGGATGTGTCCTGATGCAGGAGCGAGCAATGATCGCTTATGGTTCATGACAACTGAAACAACAAGAGAAGAACTACGTTACCCATGACCTGTAGTTAGCAGTAGTGGTCTTCGCCTTGAAAATGTGGCGACACTACTTGATGGGTGAACGATTTACTGTTTACTCTGATCATAAGAGTATCAGGTATATCTTCTCCCAGAAGGACCTGAACTTGAGACAGTGACATTGGATAAAGTTTCTCCGGGACTATGACTTTGAGATAGTATACACTCCTAGGAAGGGGAACGTAGTAGCAGACACACTCAGTAGGAGGTCTGGTCTACAATTACTGAGTGAGGTGACAAAACAGCTAGCTGCATTGCAGATATCCTTTGTGGATAGAGATGAAGCAGCTTACCCCCAGTCTATGACTGTCACTCTCCCACTTTTTCAGCGAGTTCGGGAGGCACAGCTTGGGGAAATTAACTGTGAGGCTCAACGTGATCAGATATCGTTAGGACAGGAACCTAATGGATTTTTTGAAGGTGGGTAGCACATCATCCTCTTCAGAGGACACACCATGGTACCAGTGGCGCTACGAGAGGAGGTATTGAGGGAGTTCCATACGTCCCCTCTGGCAGTACATACTGGTGTGGTGAAGATGTACCAAGACCTTCAGCGTCAACACTGGTGGCCAGGGATGAATAAATCATTGGCAGAGTTTGTTTCACAATGCCTCACTTGTTAGTAAGTGAAGACTGAACATCAGGTTCCACCAGGCTTAACGCATCCATTAAAGGTACTGGAGTGGAAGTGGAATGGTATTTCCATGGATTTAGTGATAGGGATACTGATGTTATTAATATTTTCATGACTTATTATATTCCCCCTTTACTGATTTTATATGAAATGTGCATAATTTGTGTGAAATATTAATGTTTTAATATTAAGTATAATTTTTGAGCATTTTTAGAAGTAGTCCAATTGAGTCAGTTTAATGTTTTAATAATAACTATCAATATACTGATCCAAATTGTGTGGTTATTGTTTTGTAGGAATCTCATTTCAATATACAACATTTCATTAGAAGGTGACATGAGCCAATTATTCCATTTGGAGGGTCATATGGACCCCACAAGAAGGCCCAAGGAAACTGTGAAGAAACTGGACCATATATGAAGGTTGAATTACTGGGCTCAATCCAGAAGTCCAAATAACTTAATTCTCCTCCCAAGTTCTGAGGATGTTTAAAGGAGTCCATGATAAAAATTTCATAACCCAATCACAAATACAAGGGGCCCAACTGATGCATTGAAGTCCAGCCCACCATTCTAGCTGAGAATTAAAATTAGTATAGTATACATGACATATCTCATGATTTAAGCATCAAATATAGCTGAGATTTTGCAGTGTGAAATAGGAGATATATTCGGACGACTTTGTTGAATAAACCATTCGGATTTGAAGGCATATTCATATTAAAAAATCATTTCACATTATGGACTTCAAAAAGAATGGATTGAAATGGACAATTTAACTTTATTTAATCAACTGGCCATAACTTTTGATCCTTAAGTAAAAATGACTCAAAATTTTGAGAGTAGTCAGACAACATTATTTTCTAAAACTTTTAAGAAGGATATATTTGAAGATTCAGCTGTCTGAATAGCCAAATTGGCGATTCAGGTGGAGGGACAGATTGGGAATGCAAACTGTCCACCACCTTGGGCTATAAATACATCCCCTCCTCTCCTTTCAAAAGGGCTGGAATTTCAGAAGAGAGTAGAACATATTGGCACGAAAAAGTCCTTGAAAAAGGCTTGGGAGGATCTTCCATACTCAAGTTTTCACTTGATAGACCTTTCCTCCTCTCTTTGTTTTCACTTAATTTTGTGTTCTTCATTTTTGTAATTTTGTAAGTCTCTTTCTTTGTAATTCTGTTTTAATGCAAGTTACTTCTTCAATATCTCTTATTCTCATCCACCTTCTGTAGTTTAATATTTATGTTCTTAAAATAGTTTAAATTCAGTTGAATCCCCTTCCCTTCTTTTGCTTCCTCATTCAATCGAAAATCCGTTTTTAATTATCATCAACGTTCGTGTGTGTGTGTCGACGTACCACTCTTTTCTAATCCCTTTATTTTTCTTCTATTCTTAATTTATCATCATAATTATTATAACCAGAATATTAAACACCCAAATGGCTGAGTAAATATCTCATTGGGGTGAGTTATAATTTAGGTATGTTAAGTGATTGAGAGTATTTGATCGATGAGTATTCGTTAATTTAACATTGTGTATGTTGGACTTAATTTGTCATGGATTAATGACATATTTTGTTTAGAATGTGGTTTACATGGATTATTGGAACTAAAAATACACTACCATAAACATGTACAGATTGAGATTAAAATACTAATTAAGTTAAGGCTTGGATTAAAGCTTTAACACTTAGGAATTCTAATCGATGTCAACTTGTGAAGTGGGTGTTAATTTAAATGCAATATAAAGAAAAGCTCAAGGATATCACAAGCTTAACTCCCTAATAATGAACTCACCCCAATATTTATCAATTTGTTGAATCAAACATCATCCATAAATTATTTCATAATCTCTGCAAACAAACCCCCCAATCAGAATACAATTAACTAAAAACAAATGACTATTTCAAAGTATCATCGCCGAGGATTCGACCCGAGTGCTGCTATACACATTAGCAGAGCACCAGAACTTTGACCGGTCGATAGGCGACAGTCGTTCGTGCATTTCAAATGGCACTGTTGCTGGGGATGGTGCTTTAAGTAGTCCTTAGTTTCTGGTTATTTTCAAGAAAACACAAAAAAAAACAAATTTTAAAAAAATTGAAAAAAAAACACAAAGAAAAACCCGTCTTCCTCTTAAAAATCATAAACTAAAAAAAAAAACACAAAGGAAAACCCGTATTCCTCATCCTTTATAAATCTCTCTGAATGCCCCGTAGCCTCCCAAACAATCCCTTGGATTTGTTTGACCCTGAAATTGATAGAACTCTTCGTCGACTTAGGAGGACCATTAGGGATAACCAAATCACCCAAGAACCAATCATTACCCTACCAATTGAATTCGATATGGCCAATCCTAGGGAACAAACATTGAAAGAACTTGATACCCATGATATGAATTACCAACCCCTTGGTATTCAATATCCAAACATAGAGGCTGACTTCGAACTCAAATCGGGTTTGATTCATCTTCTACCTCATTTCCATGGGCTAGCCGGTGAGGATCCGCATCTACATCTCAAAGAGTTCCAGGTGGTGTGCTCTACTATGAAGCCTCAAGGGGTTTCTGAAGAACAAATCAAACTCCGAACATTCCCTTTCTCCCTAGCTGACACTGCTAAGTCATGGCTCTACTACCTTCCTCCTGGTTCCATAACTACATGGAATGATATGAAGCGTCTCTTTCTAGAAAAATTATTTCCTGCTTCTCGTACCGCTTCCATCCGAATGAAAATAAGTGGTATCCATCAATTCCTAAATGAATCACTCCATGAGTACTGGGAGAGATTCAAAAAGATTGTGGAAACCTGCCCACACCATCAAATCCCTGACCAACTCTTTATCCAATACTTCTATGAGGGGTTATTGGCTATGGAGAGAACTCTCATTGATGCCGCAAGTGGCGGTGCTCTTGTTGATAAAACTCCTGCAGCAGCAAGAGATCTCATAAGTAACATGGCTAGAAACACACAAAAATTCCATGCTCGAGCATATGCTCAAGTCAAACAAGCCCAAGATAATCAATCAATTGATCCGAACAAAATGACCGAGTGGATGAGTGAACTTACAGGTCTTATGCAACAACTATCTATGGCTACCAAATCCCCAACCTCGTCTTCTCCGCAATCAATGTTTCCTGGACCAATAAAAAACTATGGAATCTGCAACTCTCCATCTCATCCAACTGACACTTGTTCACAACTTCAAGAGGATAAATCCGATTCATCTGGACCAATGGAGCTCAATGTAGCATATGCTCAGCGGAACCCCAACCCTCAACAATCAAGTCAGTTTGTTAGAAACTTCAACCAACCTCACTCTGAGCCTTTCTCTTCTAACTTTAACCAATGATTTAGGTATGGTAATCCCGTCTCTCATCCCCCTCAATTCCCTCCTCAAAATCCAAACCAATTTCAATATAGTCAAGGTGGTGGTAACTTCCATCAACCTTTTCCTTTTGTTCCTCAACCTCAAAGGAACAATCCTCCTCCTGGATTCCATTATCCTAGTGAGCCTTCCCAATTCCAAAACCAATACAATCGCTTTCCCAAGAACCAAAATAAAGGTAATCCCAATCCGGGACAAGCCTCTTATTCCAAGAAACCATGGGAAAGTGCAGTAGAAGATATTTCCTCCTTCATCCATTCTAGCCTTAAAAACATTGAAACTCAAATAGGTCAACTTGCATCCCACCTGAGCCAGCAATAACAATCAAATTCTTCCCAACTCCCAGCTCAACCATTACCTAACCCCAAGGGTAATGTAAGTGAAATTGCACTTAGATCAGGAAAGCACATTGCTATGCCTCAAGATAAGTCCTCTAGCCCTCCTTTGAATGTTGACCAAGAAAATGAAAAGAAAAAGAAAATTGAAAAGGAATCTGAATCCATTCCATCACCTCCTTCTATCCCACTTAAGAACCCAATTCATTTTCCTCAAGCTGTTTCTAAGACAAGGAAGTCCTTTGAACTTGATCCTGAAATGCTCGACATGTTTAGACGTGTTGAAGTCAACATTCCTCTCTTAGATGCCATCAAAAAAATTCCTAAGTATGCCAAGTTTCTCAAGGAGTTGTGTACCCACAAGAGGCAACTTAGGACCTTTGAAAATGTTCCCACCCAGCAGTCTATACCCATTAAGTGCAAAGATCCAGGTACCTTTATGGTTCCATGCCAAATTGGAAGTTCCAACTTTGATGATGCACTCATATACCTAGGAGCCTCAATTAATGTCATGCCCAAATCCATATTCTCCAACCTTGGTCTAGGTCCTTTTCACCCAACGGGTGTTGTCATTCAGTTATCCAATCGAAGCACAGCCAGTCCTGAGGGAATAATTGAGGATGTCCTTGTTAGAGTAAATGATATTATCTTCCCAGCTGACTTCTATGTCCTTGAAATGGAAGGTGAGACAACTTCTTGCAAATCTCCTCTGATTCTAGGAAGACCATTCCTTATGACATATAAAACCAAAATTGATTTCCACGCTGGCATCTTATCCATGGAATTTGGCGACCAAATGGTTAGGTTCAATATTTTTCAATCCATGCGATACCCATTAGAGAATCAATCTGTATTCTCTATCCATGTTTCTGAAACTCCCTATGAGAGTGTGTTGAATCCTAATCCATCATGTTCTTCCTGTTCTACTAATAGAGGAGTTTGTGAATATTGCATCCTCATTAACCAAGTGATTAATGGTGAAATTGATGTTGACATTACAAATGCAAACTCTATTGATCTAAAGGATCTTGAAAACTCTTTGGAATCTCATCTCACCTCTGACATCCAATGCTCCAACATGGATGGTAATGAGGAAAATGAACTAGAATGCTCATTTGTTGATTCAGATCATATTATCCCACATTCATCCTTTCCTATCCATGATTCTGAAAATTCTGTTATATGTGAAGTGAACCTTGAACCAATGTGTTTATATTGTCCCGATGGTAGTGATGTTTGTGATATTTGTACCCTAATTAATAAAGTGATCACTGGTGAGGTTGAAATTGACCATTCTTGTGTAAACAACATTGAAATAAAGGATATTGAAAATTTTATTCAGTCATATGACTCCACTGATCCTCATTACTCTACATCGGTAAGTGATGAAATAAATGAGTCAAAAACAATTGGGATCTCATACTCTGTTTTTGGGTTATCTGATCCTTACATAAATGAACCATCAGAATTGAGCCATCTTCCTGAATTTACAAGAATAGAAAACCATCACTTTGTGGATAAAATCATTCCTCAGGTTGAAGACCAAAGTGAGGATAGAAATATTATCTTTCCAACCCCATTGAATTTCAAGCACACCAACAAGGATGGGAAGAAATTATCCAATGAATCATCAGGCCTCCCAAAGAAAAAGTTTTTCTGGAAGCACACTGGAGTTGAGAAAATACGATGGCCACCATCAGACTATGGGTAGTCCACTGCAATTGTCCAGCTGTAGAAAAATAAATGCAGTGCTTCTTGGGAGGCAACCCATGTTTTCTTTTACTTTTGTGAAATTTCATTTTCTTTTTAGTTTTTCATTATATGAATAATGAATTTTCTTTTTCAGGTAACATCCCACAATCTTGGATCAACCTCGACTTCCACCGAATCCCCAAATTATCTAGCCGACCTACCACTGGATGGAGAAGGTGACCCGCCAAATCCAAACCAGGGGGCACCTCTTTACCTTTAACTCTCTCTCTATCTATTCATCTCTCTACCTCTTTCTTTTTCTTCTTCTTCTCTCCTTCATTTTTTTACCACTTTTTTTTCAACCCTTTTTTTTCTCTTTATCTCTTGTGAGGGTGTGTATTTTAAAAAAAACCTTAAAAACTAAAAAAAACCTTAAAAACTAAAGAAAACCAAAAAACACAATCACTTAAAAAAAAGTGTCACGCTTACTCACCATCAAGTTTTGAAATTTTGTCCAACCATTTTGGGGAGTTAACAGACATGTTTTCATCTCAAAAATTTTGTATTTTCATCATGAATTTGGATAAAGAATTTTGTGTCAAAATTAACAAATTTTGAATGCTCAATTTTTGGATTTGGAAAATGCTTTTCCCAAACAGTGAGAACAAACATTTGCTTTCATGCCAAGGCCACCTATGGACATATATTCAAAATGTGTGTTTTTCACCACCATTTGTGAGTCTTGATTTTGTGGACCTTCGATCTGAATTTCCTACCTTAGTGTGCATTAATATGATAGAGGCATTTTATGAACCACATGAGAATCACAATAGCCAAATAGCCTCCCATTTCCCTTACATCAATCCTCCTTTTGAAATCCCCTTTAAGCCTATGAAAACATTTTCTTTGATAGCCACATTACAATCCCAATACCTTATCCCACCCAATGTCAACATGGATTTTCATTGCATAAGTTTTTGAAATTTAAGTGTGTGGGGGGGGGAATGGATTTCATTTTTGGGTATCATTTCCTTACTTTCTGGTGTGTTATCATATGCTTGAGGGCAAGCATCCATTTCAGTGTGGGGGTGAGGTTGTCATTAAGTGTGTTTTGGGGAATGTAATTAACTTCCATTTATGTAATTTTGTAAATGATATTGAAA
The DNA here is from genome assembly GCA_963277665.1 of Viscum album. NCBI lineage: Eukaryota > Viridiplantae > Streptophyta > Magnoliopsida > Santalales > Viscaceae > Viscum > Viscum album. Next base: position 1,151,321,765 of record OY728140.1, read on the forward strand.
AGTGTTCAAAAAAAAATCAAAAAAATAAAAAAATAAAAATTCAAAAAAAATAAAAAATAAAAAATAAAAATAAAAAAATGGGTTGTGTCTTGGGTAGGTCAAAAATCACTCTTCCTCAACCTTCGATATTGTTATAACTATTACAATTAGTGTCGTGAGGAGATCAAACATGGGTTGGGATATGAGTGTGAGATCTGTTTCAAGGTCAACTTTCGAAAAAACAAAGAAAAAAAAGAAAAAAAAAGAACACTTGCATTATATTCTTATATCATTGGGAGAAGTTTTGTGTCTTGTAAATATTCCATAATCTCATTACCTTCATATTTTATTCCTCTATTGTGTCTTTCTTCACACAATCATTCCCTTGTAAATATGTGTTTTCATTTCCTTCCATGTTTTATTTCAAAAAAATATGCATTGCTTTTTCTATGTTGGTATTTTAACCCTCTTCTTCGCTCTCTTGGACATTATATTCCTACCATCCCATAGCCACAGAAAAAACCCTTAAAAAGACCTCTTGATTCTTGTTCACTTTGTATAGGGATTGTAAGCTGAGATCTCTTTTCAAACTCTAAGATTTTCACTTTTGGTTGGTGAAAGAGTGAACCTCCACAAATAAATTTTATCATTTTGAGAGGTGTGAGTTTTGAGTGTCCACATTTTCCATTTCTAAATTTGAGCATGAAAAAATGAATTAGTTTTGGAACATTTTTTCTGTAACAACTTGTGGTGGATTTCAAAATGGATGAGTGAAATAGTCTAAACCTCCCCTGATTGGAGAAAACAAAATTTTAATATTTGTTGGTGAGTGAAAATGATTTTGTCATGTTTTTATATTTGTTGCACATGAGGACATGCACAAAAATAAGTGTGGGGGAGTTGATGTTATTAATATTTTCATGACTTATTATATTCCCCCTTTACTGATTTTATATGAAATGTGCATAATTTGTGTGAAATATTAATGTTTTAATATTAAGTATAATTTTTGAGCATTTTTAGAAGTAGTCCAATTGATTCAGTTTAATGTTTTAATAATAACTATCACTATACTGATCCAAATTGTGTGGTTCTTGTTTTTTAGTACTCTAATTTCAATATACAACATTTCATTAGAATGTTACATGAGCCAATTATGCCATTTGGAGGGTCATATGGACCCCACAAGAAGGCCCAAGGAAACTGTGAAGAAACTGGACCATATATGAAGGTTGAATTACTGGGTTCAATCCAGAAGTAAAAATAACTTAATTCTCCTCCCAAGTTCGGAGGACGTTTAAAGGAGTCCATGATAAAAATTTTAGAACCCAATCACAAATACAATGGGCCCAACTAATGCATTGAAGTCCATCCCACCATTTTGGATGAGAATTAAAATCAGTATAGTATGCATGACATATCTCATGATGTAAGCATCAAATCGAGCTGAGATTTTGCAGTGTGAAATAGGAGATATAGGTGGACAACTTTGTTGAATAAACCATTCGGATTTGAAGGCATATTTATATTAAAAAAGCCTTTCACATTATGGACTTCAAAAAGACTGGATTGAAATGGACAGTTTAACTTTGTTTAATAAACCGGACATAACTTTTGATCCTTAAGTCCAAATGACTCAAAATTTTGAGGGTAGTCGGCCAACATTATTTTCTACAACTTTTAAGAAGGAGATATTTGAATATTCGGTTGTCTGAATAGCCAAATTGGCGATGAAAGTGGAGGGACAGATTGGAAATGCAAACTGTCCACCACCTTGGGCTATAAATACATCCCCTCGTCTCCTTTCAAAAGGGTTGGCATTTCAGAAGAGAGGAGAATATATTGGAACGACCAAGGAATTTCAAAAGGCTTGTGAGGATCTTCCATACTCAAGTTTTCACTTGAGATACCTTTCCTCCTCTCTTTGTTTTCACTTAATTTCGTGTTCTTCATTTTTGTAATTTTGTAAGTCTCTTTCTTTGTAATTCTGTTTTAATGCAAGTTACTTCTTCAATATATCTTATTCTCATCAAACTTATGTAGTTTAATATTTATGTTCTTAAAATAATTTAAATTCAGTTGAATCCCCTTCCCTTATTTTTCTTCCTCATTCAATCGAAAATCCGTTTTTAATTATCATCATCGTTCGCGTGTGTGTGTCGACGTACCACTCTTTTCTAATCCCTTTCTTTTTCTTATATTCTTAATTTATCATCATAATTATTATAACCAGAATATTAAACACCCAAATGGCTGAGTAAATATCTCATTGGGGTGAGTTATAATTTAGGTATGTTAAGTGATTGAGAGTATTTGCTCGATGAGTATTCGTTAATTTAACATTGTGTATGTTGGACTTAATTTGTCATGGATCAATGACATATTTTGTTTAGCATGTGGTTTCCATGGATTATTGGAACTAAAAATAGACTACCATAAACATTTACTGATTGAGATTAAAATCCTAATTAAGTTAAGGCTTGAATTAAAGCTTTAACACTTAGGAATTCTAATCGATGTCAACTTGTGAAGTGGGTGTTAATTTAAATGCAATATAAAGAAAAGATCAAGGATATCACAAGCTTAACTACCTAATAATGAACTCACCCCAATATTTATCAATTTGTTGAATCAAACATCATCCATAAATTATTTCATAAGCTCTGCAAACAAACCCCCCAATCAGAATACAATTAACTAAAAACAAACGACTATTTCAAAGTATCATCACTGAGGATTCGACCCAAGTGCTGCTATACACATTAGCAGAGCACCGGAACTTTGACCGGTTGATAGGCGACAATTGGACGTGCGTTTCAGATACCACGTACGCCCATGGGCCACGATTCTATCTGGGTGATCATTGAATGACTCACCAAGTCGGCCCACTTCCTACCCATTTGAGAGCAGGGATCAGTAGAGGGATTGGAATGCCTCTACATACAGGATATTGCATGGCTTCATGGGGTGTCATCGACGATCGTCTCTGACCGTGATGCATGTTTTACATCCTGGTTGTGGAAGGGATTATAGGAGGCATTCGAGACTTAGCTACGTTTGAGCATCACCTTTCATCCTTAGATGGATGGTCAGATGGAGCAAACCATAACACTCGAGGATATGCTTTGTGATTGCATCCTAGATTTTGGCCGTAGTTGGGAGGATCACTTTCCCTTGGTGGAGTTCATGTAAAATAATAGCTATCACTCCACCATCGGTATGGCACCATTTGAGGCCTTGTACCATCGACCATGCAGATCACCCCTATGCTGGAAAGACCCAGGGGAGTCAAAACTTATGGGTACAGAGTTGGTACGGGCTACCACTAAGAAGGTACAAATCATCTAGGAGCAGATAAAGACTACATAGATTAGAAAAAAGTCTTATGCTGATAGGAGACAGAGACCTTTGGAGTTCGAGGAGGGAGACCATGTCTTCCTACAGGTCTCACCTCGATGAGGTTTGCAGAGATTTGGCCGAGGCGACAAGCTATCTCTAAGGTTCATCGGACCCTTTCAGGTTCTCAACAGAGTTTTCAAGGTGGTGTGTCACCTAGATGTTCCCCCACATATGCATCGGGTGCATGACGTTTTCCATGTGTTGCAGCTGAGGAAGTACGTGCATGATCTATCGCACATTATTGACTGGGGCGAGCTAGACATTGATGATGAGGCGACCTTTATAGAGGTTCCAGTGGATATTGGGGATCAACAGGAGCGAGTCCTTCATGGATGATCAATCCCTTTGGTGTATGTTCGCTGATAGCATGGGAACCTCCATGAGAGAACATGAGAGCGGGAGGCTCAGATTCGTGTTCAGTACCCCCATTTGTTTCTTTAGTCTATGTTGTGGATTTTGGGGACGAAAAGCCATAAGGTGGGGAGAATGTACAGAACCAAATTTTCCATGTAATTTTTTTTAATTATATGGAATTATTACGAGTATGTGAAAATTTACGGCGCGTGATTCCGAGGCTTGGTGTTCCCAGAATGAAATTTTGAACTTTTTTTAAGGTACGTTAAGTAAATGTGTGGGTGACATTTTATATCTTTTGAACCAGTGCTCGGATTAAAAATTTGAGGGCACCGTCGAATCCACAATGCTGAGATTCACTAAGGGAGGCTTCACTTCAACCATAGAATGTTGGGAGAAAAATATAATTTTTGGACATTTAAAGGGATAATAAAATAACAATGTTATTCTATTTCTCTTTTTCTTTTCCTCCAACAGTCGAGCAGCGGTGGCAGGACCAACGACATGTCAAGCCATTAATTGGATTGACTCATCCTTGTTTGTAACTATACCTTTGGAATTTGGAAGGTTCATTAATTAAATAAACCTCATAAATTCCTCGGAACATTAACCACCTCTTCCCCCTCCTATTTATATGGAGCTCGGGGAGGGGTGTTGACATGAATTCACCAAGCGACGAAGCTCTAGAAAATTATTGTGACGCCAACCAATTGGAGGATGAGACCGGTTTCAGCGAGTGGTGATGAGCACCAACGAATCACAAACTAAAGACAACGACGAAGGAGGTTCCATTGATCGTCATCAGCAAACGTCTAATACAAGTAGGGGGATTGTTGTAAAGTTTATCTTTATGAGATAAATTGTTGACTTCTTGATACAATCCTAATGTGGAGGGCGCGGGCCAAACAAAAAAGGCCCAGACCCTTCGCCGCTTCAGTAATTTTCTTGACTTCGGGAATAGTTTTCCAAATGGAGCGGTAGGGTGAAATTGGAGGACACGCAGTGGTGACGGTGACCTGAGAGCCTCGTAAGCGTTGACGGTACTGAAAACGGACCACCAGAGTGCGTCCGGTGGCCCGTAGAAGGAACCGCTGGCGTATCATGTCAACGGTGGCCGGAGGAGACCCGTGGTGACTGGCCAGAGGCGGTGGGAAGCGGCGTGCCGTCACGCGCCGCGACGGCCAGCCCGAACCAGCCGCGTGGGACAAGGGCGGTGCCCGTAAGCGCCGCCAGTGGTAGGAGGGTGCAACGTGGCCTCATGCTGTGCCGTAGTGGTGGAAGCTGGTTGGCCAAACGACCGACTGTTTCATGCGGTGGGGCAGTGCCCCACCGGCTGGTCGAAACGGCCCCGCAACCATAGGGCCAGGGAAGAAGGCGGGTCGAGCCAAACACGGCCCGAAGCCGTGAACCAATGGGCCGACCCCGAAGAGCCAGACCTAGTGAACTAGATTGACTCTTGATGGGCCAGACTTGGGCAGGGTCAGGTAGACCCTAAGACCTGTTGCGTTGGGCTGACCTGACCAAGTCGGACCGGACCCATACCCAACCAGTCCCTGAATAAAGAAACGCATGTAACTGACAAACTAGGTGTCTGTTTGACATGTTTCCAGTGGTGTTGGGAACCCTTTTGGGAAGCGGTCCATTTTTCATATTTCATCGGGCCCGACCGAGCCGGGCCAGACTGAGGTGCGATCACCCCATGTTTCATGGAAAGGGATGTAACTAACAAAACAGATGTACGATCGATGCACTGTCTGTGGCATAAGGACCCTTGTGACAAAGAGGTCCTTTGGTGATACTCTAAGTGAGTTTTGAAGGAGTTCGATGTGTGACTTGGGTTGGATCATACTTGAATCCAATTAGGCCTTTTTTACAAAAGTGACCATATCTCATAGACTGGGCGTCCAATCAACACACCGTCTGTCACTTTGGGACCCTTATGAAAGGGCGGTCCCTTAGGTATGATTTTTCGGGACTTTGTAATGGTTAAAATATGACTGATGGATTGAGGAGCGGTTCTCCCAGAAACAAGAATGCTATGAGTGGGAATCATGTGACTGGTTGTCTTGGAAGTAGTGACCCTGTGTGGATCATCATCATAGAGACTCTGTGGATAAACATCGTAGCTACCTGATGAGGACTAGTTTTAGAGCGGCCCATCGAGGATTAGCAACTAACAACCCTGTGGTGATCAACATCGAGCGACTTTATGTGGATCAACCTTCCAATGACCCTGTATGGATTAGCATTCTAGTGACCCTGTGTAGATCAATATTCCAACGACTCTGTGTGGATTAAAATTATAGAGACCCTTTGTGGATCACCATTCTAGTGACCCTGTGTGGATTAGCATTCTAACGACCCTATGTGGATCAACAGTGCTTGACCCGATGAGGACCATCCTTAGAGTGGCTCGTCGTGGATCAACGAAATATGACCCTATGTGGATCGACAATGGAACAACTCCTTCATGGTGCAGTTGTGAAAAATTTCTAATGGAATAAAATTATATAGCTTAAGACTAATCATCTTTATTCCTGAACTCTAAGACATATAACTAGTGTGAGATGACTATTGCTTTGTGCTTTGAGATTGAGGTCTTGCTTTTTAGTATTTCTTTTGTGGAACTCTGGGAGACCTTTGGGGGTCTTGGGGTCCCCTACTGATTATTGTTATACTCACCCCTGCACGGGCTTCACCTACACCTTGTTGTGTCTTGTGCAGATGACATAAAAATTTGACCGAGGTTTGGGAGCCAGGACTGGATGGTTCTTGGAGGTGGACCTTTAGACGTGACATGCCGTAATGATGACTGACCGTGAGCTATACCTACCCTTCAGGTAGGAACCTTGGCATACTATTCTGGGAGTTGTTTTTTCTGTTGTTATCATACTTTTCAGTTGAACTTTTATTCCGGCTCCTTTACTTTCAGTACACATATTTTTACTACTGTAGTTTTACTATGTGGGTTGTGCTCATTGTATTATTGGACCATGTGTTTGCAGGTTTAAAGGCAATGCCTTCCTGTTTTTCAGGGATATGACTTTCGGTGCTAGTTGCCAACCCTTGTCCTATAGAAGGAGGGCTTGGGGTAGTCAGAGCATGGGCCCTGGGGGATGGGTCTTGACACTTTAGAAAGTGTATAAGATGCTTTTGGATTCATTAACTTTTATGGTCTGACATTTTCAAATACTTCAAGTTCTGGTCGCCTACAAATTTGGGCAAGATCAAATCGTGCCTTTTACATTATCTTTGGTCTTACCTAGTGTATTCAAAACTGTATAAAATATATTATCAAAATAGTTCTTTTCAATATTCATGAAATCCAACATGTGATGAACCAACAAATCAAACCAATATGGAAGATCCTAAAAAATGCTTCATTTTATCCAATTGTGTTATTTCCCAAATCCATCAATTTTCTATTGGTTTATAGTTAGTTCAAATGTAATGGGAGGTAATGAAGAGACAAATTATTTTAACTCTATACCTGAGATCATTGTTGGAGGTCCATCTTTTTCAATTACGCCTTTTCCAAAATGATATTTTTTCCTCCAAAAAGGATGATCGGTTGGAAGGAATCTGTGATAACAGTCGAAAAAACAAGGTTTTCTTCCATTGACGAGCATAAATGCTTTGATTTCTCTCATAAAGTAAGAAAATTATTTTGGACCATGTGTACTCCAGCTAGATAACATGTCATATACTGAGAAGTCATTAATTTTCCACATCAATGCAAATTTTAGTAGGAAATTTTGTTTCATAGAAACATCATATGTACTAACACCATTACTCCATAATGAATTTAAATAATCAATTAATGGTTTCAAATAAACACCAATATTATTTTTCAAATGTCTTGGAATTAATAAGTTCAAAAAGATATATGGATCTTTCACCAACATTCATGGAGGTAAATTGCATGGAGTTATAAAGATAAACCAACATGAATACTAACTACCGTAAGAACCAAATGGACATAAACCGTCAGTAGAAAGACCCAATCACACATTTTGGGATTTTGAAGAAAAATAAAGATGTACTTGGTAAAAATATTTCCAAGAATCACTCTAATATGGATAATTTAATCTTTTACTAGTTGAAATATTGGTTTTGCACCATGAAATCAATGTCACTATGTTCTGAGACATAAATAAATGCTACAATCTGGGTGTAAGTGGGAAATGCCTCAACTGTTTTACAGGAATCAATCCAGACTTCCCTAGCTGAGCCTCTTTATACCTCGATTTTCCATATGTGGGACAATTATCCAATGACTCATTTTCACCATAATATAAGATGCAATCATTTGAATATACATGGATCTTCTAATAACTAAGAACCAGATTACAAACCAACATCTTTCTCTTATAGAAATTTGTAGGCAACACATTTCCTTCAGGTAATAGTGTTTTAAACAAAGATAATATCTGATCAAAACAACTATTTGATATTCCATTATCTGATTTAATAGCCATACATTTTTCAACTGCTTCAAATTTTCTTATCTTGCAACCAAGATACAAGACATCCTCAGCGGACCGCAACAACTCATAAAATTGAGATGGTTCCAACTTAGGAGTTAAATCAATATCATCCTAACTTTTAGTTTGTTGAAAAGACAGACCCACCACATCATGTACTAAATTTTGAAACCATGATGGATACGGAACTAAATTATTAGTATCTTTTCTGGAACTACATTCACCATGTTGATACCAAAAAACATAATCTGTTTGAAAACCAAAATGTAATAGATTACCCCCAATGTTTTCAAATGTGTCAAAGGTCCTTAGAACACATTTTTTACATGGAGACTTAATTGTCCCTTCTGAAACAAATTCTAGTTTTGATGATGCAAATGATAATAAAGTTTCAACACCCTCAATATATAGAGGATTTATACTAGAACAGTTTGGATTCTTACACTGATTTATCCAAGCTTGATCATCTAATAATGATTGTTGCTGACTTCCTTATTCCATATTTCTCTAAAAAATATAAAATAATTAGTTTTTTATGAATAATTTGATATAAGAAAAACACGATTCAAAAAAAGAATTTTTTTAATTATTCCTAAGTATTTTTAATTACCACTAATTACCGCTATTTATTACTAATTACCTCATATCACTATAAAAATTGATGTGTTTTTATTTACTGTTCATCTACTTCTTAATTACTTACAGTATAGAACACTGCATATCTTTTTTAACTGAAGAGTGAGTTAAATGCTAGAATCTATCAAGATTATAGAAAAGACACAATTCACCCCCTCTTATGTATCTTTGAATTATTCTGACCTAACAATTGGTATCATAGGTGAGCTTTTTGATAAAGGAGATAAAGCTCTAGAAAGATTAAAATAATATGGTCCATACAAAGAAGATGTCAATGGATGATCCAAAATAAGGAATGTCTATGATTTGAGCTCCATATTTTAATGGTGACAACTATGGATGATGGAAATCATGAATGATTGTCTATCTGAAGAATCTCGGATTCAAATTTTATACGAAGATCATCACTCCTTATGTGATTCCTGAGAAACTATAAACTTGGGATGCCACAACAGAAGTTGAATATGATATCGATTCAAAAGAAATGAATGACATAATTTTTAGACTTGGACCTGATGAATTCAATTGAGTATTAAAATTTTCTACTACCAAAGAAATGTGAAAAACAATAACTGTTTCATATGAAGGAACTAATAATATTTGACAAATGAGGTAAGCTACTACAAAACTAAAGTTTGACACCTTTATAATGTTCGACAGTAAAATAATCACACAAATGAGTGGACGGTTAACAGAAATTGTCAACAATATTACTACCTTGGGAGATCCAATTTCACAATTAGATCAAGCTCTAAAAGTACTTAGAGTACGTCCCTCTAAATGAAATGAAATATCTGTAGTTATTTGACAATCATCACCTATAAAGAATTTGACTATTAATTAATTGGAACATTGATGATGTACGAAGATGAAATGTAGGGTGAATTTAAAGATCACAAGATTGTAAAAGGGGGAAATACCACCCTTAAGGTGACATCTCAGAAGCATGAAAAAAAATAAAAACAATACGTCAAAATAGACAAAAATTCAGATTCCTCAGACTCTGAAATAGAACTAGATCAATTAGATAGAAATTTTAGAAAATTCTACAAGAAGAAAAGAGACTTTAGAAAATCCTTTAAGAAGGATGAAAAGGAACCAAGAGAAGTAAGATGTTACGAATGAAAAAAGATGGGTCACATTAGACCTAATTTCCCCTAATTGAAAGATGAAAGAAGAAGTAAAAAAATAAATATAAGAGGAAATATGATTATGAGTAGAGAGAAAAAAAGAGCTATGAAAGATACTTAGAGAATGTATGAAGACTCTACCAACACCTCAAAATCTTATTTAGAAAAATCAACACAAAATATGAAAGAAAATATATGCTTTATATCTAAGGAAGAAGATTAGGTACAAACCTATTACTCTCCTTCTTCTGACTCTGATGAGATACTCAAATAATAAATTAGCTTCTTACTATTCAATGCTAAAAGATAAATATTATTCTTTTTTAAAGAAGAATAAATAATTAAAAAATATTCACAATTTTGTTTTAGGTGAAAGAGACACAGTGCTAGAACAATATCAAGAAATAATTGAAAATCTCAATTCATCTACATCAAACTATATTATTTATGAAAAAGGATAAAAGAATTACAGGATGAAGTAGAATCTTATAAGAGTGCTACAAGTATTTTATCCAAAAGAGATAAAAATCTAAATGGTATTCTTGGTAATAATGTTATTAATAGAGAAAAGTATGAAATATGAATCAAGGGTGAAAAAACAAAATTATACAAAAAATATTTTGTGCCCAATTCAAAAAATGATACCTGCTATTACTATGGAATAAAAGGTCATTACACTAACAACTATTATTTAAGAAATCCTCAAATAAGTAGTCCTAAAAAGGATTTTATTTCCAAAAATATGACTGAAGAACGTAATATAAATATTGGAAAAATAAGGCATATCTAGATTTCTAGATCATTGCTCACTGACACAACCGGACCCAAGAAAATATGGGTACCAAAGCAAACATTTGTTTAAATGCTTTTATAGGTAAAATACCACAGAAAAAAAATGTTATTTGGTATATGGATAGTGTATGTTCTAGAAACATGAGTGGAGACTCATCCAATTTCCATTAACTGACATAAATGAAAGGAGTTCTAATCACCTTTGGTGACAATACAAAAGGAATGATTATTGGAGTTGTAACTGTTGGAGTTCCAAAGATAATTTCAATCAACAAAGTACTGTATGTACAAGGGCTAAAGCACAACCTGATAAGTATTTCTCAACTTTGTGATGAGGAATTTTATGTTGTTTTCTCTAAAAATTCTTGCTAAGTTTTCAAAGATAAATTTCTCAAATTTAGGTCACCTATAACTAAAAATGTTTATACTTTGGACCTAAATTCCTTATGTAAACAAAAAGTGAATTGTTTAACTGCTAATACAAATGAGTCATGAATCTGGTATAGAAGACTTGGACATTGTAATATATATGCTTTACATAAATTATCTAAGAAACAATTAGTTTCATATTTTCCCAATCTTAAGTTTGATAATGAAATATTTTGTGATGCATGTCAAATTGAAAAACAACACAAATTGTATTTCAAATCAACTAACAAAATTTCTATATATAAACCATTAGATATTATCTATATGGATTTTTTGGACCATCTAGGGTAGCAAGTTTGGATGGAAAATTATATGTTTATGTTTTAGTTTATATTTTTTCAATATTTACTTGGGTTTATTTTCTAAAACTCAAAAGTGAGGTATTCACCATTTTAGAAAGCTTTTGAAAAATTGTTCAAAATGAAAAGGATTTTAAAATAATTTTATTAAGAAGCGATCATAGTGGAGAATTTGAGAATTAACAATTTAATTCTTTTTTCTCAAATTTAGGTATTAAACAAACCTTCTCTATACCAAGAACACCTCAACAAAATGGAATTATTGAAATAAGAAATAGAACTATTTAAAAAATTACAAGGACTATTCTGAATGAATTCAACCTTTCTACCTATTTTTGGGTAGAAGATGTAAGTATAACTTTCTATATTCTGAATAGAATTTTTATAAGACTCTTTATTAAAAAGACACTCTATGAACTTTGTAATAATAGAAAACCTAAAATAAACCACTTTAAAGTTTTTGGATGTAAGGTATGCATCTTTAATACTAATGATAACCTTGGTAATTTTGATTAAAATGTTGATGAAGGAATATTTTTAGGATAGTATAATAATTATAAAGCCTATAGAGTTTATAGTAAAAAGTCAAGTATTGTTGAAGAATTAGTTCATGAAAAGTTTTATAAAACCGACTCTTTCATTAAATAGAAATATCAAACAAATAAAAATACTTACTCTTTTGACAACATGAGACTTGATTCACCTAAGAATGATTTTGAAAATAAAATTAATGAAATTTAGTACAGTTCAGAAGAATATGAAATAGAATAACCTGAAAGTGTCTTACCTAGATAGATAACAATATCAAAGAATCATACTTTAGAAACAGTTATAGTAAATATGGAAACAGGAGTTATAACTAGAAGAAATATAGGAAACTTAGTTGAATTATCTACCTTTCTAGCTCAGTTATAACCTAAGTCAATTGAAGAAGCTTTAGAATATGAGAGTTGGTTGTTATCCATGTAAGAAGAACTAAACCAATTTAGTAGAAATAAAGTTTGGGAATTAATATATAGACCATCAGATTATCTAGTAATACGAACCAAGTGGGTCTTTAGAAATAAATAAGATGATCAAGGTATCATTACCAAAAATAAAGATAGATTAGTAGCAAAAGGATATAAATAGGAATAAGAAATAGATTATGATGAAACCTTTGAAACTGTTTCTAGATTAGAGGTAATTAGAATCCTTCTAGCTTATTCATATCATATGAATTTTAAATTATATCAGATGAATGTTAAATTTGACTTTTTAAATGGATATTTAATGGATGAAGTTTATATTTAACAACCACCTGGTTTTGAAAACCCTCATAAACCAAATTATATTTTTAAACTTACCAAAGAACTTTATGGCCTTAAAGAGGCACCTAGAGTTTGGTATGAAATATTAAGTTCTTTTTTATTAGAAAATGGATTTTCTATGGGTCTAAAAGATCCTATTATTTTTAAGAAAACTACTTGCTCTAATATATTATTAGTTCAAATTTATATTGATGATGTTATTTTTTGATCAACAAATAAAAAGATTTGCAATGATTTTTCAAATATTATACAAAAATAATTTGAAATGAGTATGATGAGAGATTTAAATTTCTTTTTAGGATTCCAAATTTATCAAAAATATTATGGAAATGTTTTAAATTGAAGTAAATATATTATTGATTTATTAAAGAAGTTTGGACTATAAAATAGTAAGACTTATACAACTCCCATGTGTATCAATATAAAACTTGATTTGGATGAAGCTAGAAAACCAGTTGACAATAAGTTATATAGAGGTATGATTGATAGTTTATTATATGTTACTGCTAGTAGACTAGATATAATTTTTTTATGTTTATGTGCTAGATTTCAGTCAAACCCAAAAGAATATCATCTTACTACTATTGAAAGGATTTTTAGATATTTAAAAGGTAATATTTTTAATCTCTACTTTACCTAAAAACCTATGATTTTAATTTAATTTCATATTCATATAATGACTTTGGAGGATGTAGATTAGATAGTGTTGGGAAAAAAATATCTCAAGGTATCATTGAAGCATTTTTGAGGTGATTGTGTTTGTTGAAAAAGTGGGCCTCCATGATGTGTTTGTTGAAAAAGCAGACCACGATGTTCAAATTGTTGAAAAAAGGGGGTTTACATGGTGATTTGTCAAGTTCAAGAGATAATGTTGAGAATACACTATTTAAAGAAGAACCTCAACAAAGGAATGGATGATCTGGAGGTGGTACAAAAAGAGCAGATACAAGGCGGCATCGTTTTCCAGTGTTTGCCAAATTTTTGGACCTCAAAATCGACAAATAAAGAAAAGTGTTTTTGGAAAATGGACTTGCGCGCCGGGTTCTTGGAGTCTTGGAAAGTTTCATTCCATATGTTTTTCAATATCAGAATATCAAAATATGGCAAATGAAATAGGGGCACCCAAGTTTTGGTTTGGGCGCGCAGGGTGACTAGGGCAATAAAGGCTAATGTGGCTAGACTTTCACACTGGGAGGAGACTTACGTGTGGCGCTCAGGGTACCCAAAATGCCTATAAATAGAGGGACACCCCTCCTAATTTATCATGTAGCTCAAAACTTATAGAGAATTCGAGCTCCAGTCATGAAAGTAGGTTTGGATGCACAAGCAGTGGTTTGGTCACACAAGTATAAAGATATTCAGAAGTTACATGCCAATTGATAGTTGTGTGCCAATATTGTTTTGGGTGTAAAATGGTGTGATTCGCCCAAGTTTTGTGTTGAAGAAGGGAGTGTTGTGCAAGTGGTTTGGTGACACTTGTGCACCGAGCTTGTAGAAGCACGCTGGTCATTCTAGGGCTGCGCAAAAGTTGGAAGATTGCCCAGTACATCCATGGTAAAGTTGTATTCATCAGTGGATAAAAGTGGAACCTCAACAGAGAATCTATATATAGAGGAAGATGCATTCATTTTTGATAATGAAGGGACCTACAAGTCTTTAAAATATGAGTGGATCATTTCCAAAGCAGTGAGCACGGGAAGAGGAAGAAGGTGATCCTTTCTATCGACAGTGATCTAGAGAGAGAGAAATAGGGAGTGACCCTTGGGAAAGTAGTGAGTTGACCCTAAAATTTGTAAAGACAGTGAGCCTGGGCATAGAAGTGATCTATCCCAAACATTGTAAATTGGAAATGAGCTTTAGTTCATTTGGTATAACGTCACATCGTTGTTGTATTCTCCTTGGATGTAGCCTAGTGAGGGTGAACCAAGTAAAAATCTTTGTGTCTTCCTGATTGCTTCCCTATATTGAACCCAAAGCATCATCATAAGATAAAGAAGAAAATAAGTGATTATAATAAACACACAAGTGAAAACAAAGTGACCCTTGTGATAAAGAGGTTAAGATCTAATGGGGTAGAAATAATTTAGAAAAGAATATCCATACCCCGATTCACCCCCCCTCTCAAGGTATATAGGCCCCTTATGGTCCTAACATATATTTTTTTTTTTGAAACCTATCACTTTTTTGGGAAATCTTTAGTATCATGGTCGATTAAGAAACAACATTCAATTGCTCTGTCAACAGCTGATATAGAATATATATCTGCTGGCAGTTACTGTGCACAAGTGTTGCGGATGAAACACACCTTATTGGACTTTGGACTAAATTTTAATAATATTCTCATATAATGTGACAATACTAGGGCAATAAATATTTCAAAAAATTCTATAAGTCACTCTAATACTAATTATATTGATATAAGATATCATTTTCTAAGAGATCATGTTCTTAAAAAAGATATATATATATATAGAATTTGTAAATACCGAATATATTTTAGCTGATATTTTTAACAAACCACTTCCCACTACATATTTTGATTTTATTAAGGGGGAGTTAATAATATTTAATTTCAAATAAAATGTGTATTAATTTATTTCAGAAATTTCCTTGTTAATTATTTTATTTTAAGTCTATTATGTTTTTATTCATTTAATTTCTGTTTAAACTAGATTTTATCTTGATTTTATTTCAATTGTTAAAAAGGGAATCTTTTAAAAAAAATTAAAATTTAATGATTACCCCATGTAATCATCATGAAAAACTAGAAAACATCACTAAACCATCAGACTTATCCCACACTCATTTATTACTCCTTCACAACTCTTTGAATTACAGTGTGTCTCTCATTCTAGTTTTTCAAAACCCTAACCTTCAAACCTTCAATCCTCAAACCTCCGACAATGGAAACTTCAGGTACAGTTGAATTTCCACCAACATGTGAAGTATCAAAAAGTTTTTCAAGGCAAGGTAATAGATTATTATTGTCTAAATAAAACACATCTATTATTGAAGAACACAATTAGATTTCAAGGGTTGAATTTTATTTTTGGAGATAGTAATAAACCTTTTGTGTTTGAAATTGAAGTAAAAGAGTTTTATAGAAATGCTTCATTTAGTTTTGAAGATGATGAAGATACTGTTATCTCTAAGATTTACAACAATGAATTTTCTATTTCTTCATTGAAAATAGATAAGCATTTGGTTTGTCCCCATGAGGGGGATCCCATTTTGATTTAAGAAATACAAGAGATAAAAAATATAAATTAGAAGATATAATTTCATCTCTGTTTGGAACAAAAATTGTTAAGAAGATAATAATAAAAGACCTCCATGATGATAAAAAGGTCTTAATAAAGTTTATTCAGTCATCAATTATACCGAGAACTGCTGATTTGGAAAAAGTTTTGTATCAGGATATGTATATTCTATTTTTGTTTTTGAACAATATCAAGTTGAATTTCAGTCGGTATATACTGAGATACATGAATCATTGATTTCATAAAGAATCAAAAATGAATTTCTATCCCTATGGAAGGATTATTTCACTCTTGTTACTCACATTTGGAAAATACGATACATCTCATTAGGTACGATATGCCATCACAATAATATTTTGAATGCTAGAGAAATAAGGAAGTTAGGATATTTCTGGAGCAATTCTTGTGGTGGCCTGTTACCCATTAGAATAGTATAATAAGAAAGGATGATGGATACTACTCAGGGGGAGTGGATATTATTACCATCTGTTAGTTATGTTTGACCTAGGCCTAAGAAATAAGTTGAATTGAGAATTGAATAGGTTGGACTTACTCAAAGGAGAAGAATATTAGTAAACATTTATGGGGATATGGATAAGGATAAATAAGATAAAGAAGAAAGAGTTGAGCATGTGGATCAAGTGGTTGAGGATGTTGAGAAATAAGATCAAGGGGAAGATCAACTTAGGGAAGTTGTACCTGTTTTTTTAGTGAAACTTAACCTATTAATCTATCTCTTGTTGTTTCTAATTCTATAGATATAGAGGTGTCTGAATTAAGAGAAAGGACACAAGGGCTTGAAACTACAATTTCTAAGGAATATCCAAGTATGGTGTTAGTGGAGGTTGAACAACCTTCTAGATCACTTTCTACTGAGTCTTATGACTCCTTGAATAGAAATACTAAAGCCCTGATATGAAAAATACAATCAATTAAATAAACGTAAATTGTCTCTAAGATAAGAATTAGAAGTTGAAAAGAAGAAAGTGGAAGATATCATAAGTTCAACTATACCTTGAGATGATTTTGAGGCACTTCAAATTTAATTTAGGGATATTCAATAAACTCTTGTTTCCATGGGTGATCTTGAATTTTATCAGAACTTTAGCTGGTGAGTTCAGAAATTTAGAGGAATAATCTATTAAGAAATCTGATTTTGATGAGATGAAGCAATTTTTGGGGAGAGAGTTTCAGTATCTCAGATAAATTCATCAAGAAAAAACTTATACTCAACAAACTACTCCAGATATGATTAGAATATTTGAGGTAATAACCCATGTTTTATCTAATTTAAATGAAAAAATGCACACTCTATAGTGTGACAATATTCCCTTGAATGTTCTTTTGGATAATTAAATAAGTATGACCAGTCTACTGACCTCTAATGAATCATGGTCAGGGCCAGTTCTTCATCAATTGAAAGATTAGTTGTCTACATTCATTCATACCGAAGAATCAGTTAATGAATTTTTAAAGGTAAATTTGGTTAGAAGTTCGAGGATAGGTAAATACTCAAGGATGATTCCACGACAATTGATAGAAGTATTCAATAATCATTTCAGAGTTTGTTGGTGAAGTTACATGATATACATGGTGTTGTCCTATCAACTCCTTATCCTGATGCACCCTCTCCCAAAAAAGAACTAGATCCGACCGACCAGTATGACCAAAGACCATATTTTAAAAACATTTCTTAAGTTGATGGTGGAATGTAATCTTAAAAAAATTATTTGATCAACAATTTACTTTACTTTCATTTATCTTTATATCTATGAGTTTTATATTATTCTATACTTTTATTGTTTTATTATCTATGTCCAATTTTACAATGCCAATTCTAAATTTATTTATCTTTTAATAGTTTTATTAACTATGTATTTATAGTTTAGTAAAATATTAATTGTGAATTGTATTATTTTTTTCTTTCAACTTTCTTTTTGATATCACAAAATGGGGAAGAAAATTTGAGAACCACGACATTACATATTTTTGAAAAAAAAATTGATAAATTTTGAGAACTTATAATTTCTATAAATTTTGAGTAATGATTTTGGGGAGAAATTTACAATAAAAAATCAAAATCATAAGTTATATTACATTCTATTTGATAATAATATCTTTGTAAGAAAACTTTATTTAATTTTTTTTACATTATCTATATTATTTAATTTATGCTTATGGGTTTTGTGATCATCAAAAAGGGAGATTGTTGGGTATGTATTGTATCAATAATACTCTATGATATATGTTGATTTTTATGCTCACAAATACCCTTGTTTGTTTTATAATAAAGTTTCTTTAAGTATTTTTCATTAATATATTTATCATAACTATATGTATATTTTTACGGAATAAAAAGTTACAAGTTGTGTTCTGGAAACACTATTCATACCCTATATTTGGTGAATGGACGTATGGATCAACATCCCAATAGTGAGAAGTAAACATATGGATCAATAACCCTATGTTTGAATAATCATATGGAACAACAATACAACATTGAAGATTAGAATCACTGTTCATACTCTACATTCGAAGAATAAACGTATGGATAATCAACCCTACATTTGGAATCAACCTTATACTGAAAGGATGAACGTATGGATTCTCATCCCTATGTTACTTTTAATACCTATTGTATGAAAATGAACCCTACATGATGTAAAGGAACCATATACTATGCAGTTTAACCCTACATTTAACTATTTAATAATGGAAATTTAAATCCATGAATTTATCCAAGATTTCTACAATGGTCTTAACAGAAGTAAAGATCTGTTCAAAGCTATTTTACAACCAATTCAAAGGCTCATTATGATCGATTCAAAGAACTGTATTCAATGGATAAAATCACTCCTACTCCTAAGAAAAGTTACGACTCTACTAAATAATTTAAATTTGAACATCAGCGGTCTATCATGCGACTTTCTTGGATCTTCTCAACCAAAAGAAAGATATATATATGATCAGAATATTTTCACCATCGACACATGATACATATGATATAAAACTAAATTTTTATTGTGAATCTATTCTCTACAGAATTACTGTAAATAATGAAGGACTGTTATTTTTCTAAAGAGGATACGCTTTGAAGATATACATTTCAAACTCATACTACTATAACTACTACTGTTTATTAGTTTCTATTCGTATTAAAGATCATTTCTAGACATGATATTTTTATATATATTATTTCGTAAAGAACTTTCATCTTTGAAGAAGAAGATAAATATTTCAGCAGTTTCTGTTGTAACTGTGAATTTCAATCTGAACCATCAATAAATCAAGCTCTTTTGATTTATTGGAGTTTCAACTGCTCATACTCAGTTGTAGTTAAGTGTTATATTCTTGCACTAAGTTATGGATAACAAGTTTCTTATAAAAGAACCATAAGGATCTGTTTATACATTTTGTAAAGGTTTCAACTGACTATACTTAGTTGTGGATTTTAAGGTCTTTTTATAAGAGGACATTTCTAGTGAAAATTACCAAGCTCACATAGAGAGCGTTATTGGAGTAGACTAGGGGACCTTTGTTCCCCAAAATACTATAAAAAGTGTTGTTTTTTTACTATTTATCCTATAATCAATTACTTACAATATATAACTCCACACATCTACATTAATCTCAAAGTGAGTTAAACACTAAAATCTATCAAGATTATCAAAAATACACAATTCACCCCCTCTTGTGTATCTTTGTATTATTCCAATCTAAAAATTCATGGCTAAGAAATGCATACTACAACTTGGATGCATGGAGTATGGAAAATACTAGGATTGTATCATGGGGAATAAATGAAAGGTGTCCTTCAATATGAAAGGAAATTCAAAAAAGAATCAAAAGTTAGTGCATGTTCATACAGATGCATGGTGGTCATCCCTGGTTTGTTCTCACAGTGGTTCATTATACTATTTCACCTTTTTCAAAGATGTGATATACAATCTATGGGTGTTATTTCTCAATCACAATTTAGAGGTTTTTGAAACATTCGTCAAATGGAGATCCATGGCAGAGAAGGAAACCAGAACTAAGCTAAAATGTTTAAGGTCTAATAATGAAGGAGAATACAAAAGTAGATAGTTTCAGAGGTTCTACTAGTGGAAAGATATAAGGTTTGAGAAGATCATACCAGGAACACCATAACATAATGATCTCACAGAGAGGATGAATATTAAATTGAATGAGAAGGCTAGAAGTATGAGGTCACATGCCGATTTACATAAGGAATTTTAGGTGGATGCTTTTAACTGTACAACCTATCTTATAAATTAGATTCCTTCCACTCAATTAGGATAAGAACGTCTATAATAACTCTGGTTAAAAAGGATGATGTAAAAATCACATCTCAAAGATTATGGGTGTATCACCTACCTCCATGTTGATGTTAGGGAGAGGGACGATCTGAAGGCAAAATCTCATATTTTTCTGTTGGGTATGGAGATGGAAACTTTTGTTTCCAACTCCATAATAATGACTTTCGGGAGGTTTTCAGAAGTCGGAATGTTATTTTTAATGAGGGGATCCCATGGAAGGTTTTAAACTTGGAAGATGGAGTGACTAAGAACAATGAATCAACGCATTCCAAAGTTTATCTGGATAGAATTATAGAAAATATTATTAGTTCAGAGAGTATGTTAGTTTTGAAGAAACTAGAATTTCTAGAAGGTAAAGTTTCGAATGGAAGTCATATTCCATTGTTATCACCAAGGATAGATATACCTAAATTTGTGAGAACTAGAAAATATCAAGGTAGAACTCTAGAAACTGAAGTTATGGATACAATGGTTCTAAAAGGAGTAGAGTCAAAGATTTACTTATGTAGATATACTAGATCTAGGAACCCAATGTATAGGTTCGAAAAAGACATATACTTCTTGCTTCTTACGAACAGTGAAGAACCCAAGTGCCTCAATGAGGCAACATGTCTAAGTGAATTGAGATAGAGAGAGTTAGCAATGAAGGAGAAGATGAATTACTTACACATTTCCAAACACATGAGATCTAACAAGACTTTATACTGGGAATAAAGCAGTATAAAAAAGTGGGGTTATGTTTAAAAAAAGAAGAAAATTGTAAGAAATGATATAAGGAAAGACTTGTTGTGAAGGTATTTTAATAAACAAAAGGTGTGTATTTTTCATAAATATTTTCTTTAGTTGCAAATAATTTAAAAATTCATACATTTTTATAAAAGGTTTCTATAAAGGGTCTACATATTGATCAGTTGGATGCGAAGAAATCATTCCTTCATGGTGAATTGAAGAAGGAAATTTTCATAGAGTAGCTAAAAGATTTTGTGGAAAACAAAAAGGAAAATCTGGTGTGTTAGTTCAAAAAAAGTTTGTATGGGATGAAACATGCACTCAATACTTGGAATCAAAAGTTCAATGTCTTTATGTTTGATAATGCATTCATTTTAAGCAATGCATGTAAAGACCCAAAATTTTATTAATGAAAATTCCTCTTGATATAATTAAATGCCTTATTATGTAAAATGGTATATAAAAGATATGCACTTCCTTGGTTTTATGTTTTTTGGATTTTAAAATATCGTTAAGAATTTTTACCGTTGCTAATATAGTTTTTGAATAGTGATCACATGATTAGTATAAATATAGGGCTTTAAAAAATCCAATTTATTTAAACAAAGGAAGCGATTGCCTCATCCAGTAGAATTTCTCCATACGAAGCCCATTTTTCGGAGCTTGAGAAGGAAGTAACATCACTTGTATTCGCTCTAGACCAAGTCCAAGTCGAGCTTCAACACGTTAAGCTTGAACGGAACCACCTACGGGAGAAGTGGAAGTTAATAGAGATTACCACCTGAGCTATGTTATCCGAGCCGCCCCAAGAGTCTGTCACCATCGCACACATTACCATTAGGTCTTATGTGGGTGTTATAAGGGGTTATGTAACAAGACCCTAGCACTATGATTATGTGCTTTATTTTTTTATAAATAATATACATTCATTTTATTATTGTTACTTTGTAAATTGTTTTTAAAGCACAAATAGTATTTTTAGTTAATATTCAATTAAGGAATCTATTTTGATGAATTAATGGATTTTTTAATTAAATAATATTTTAATAAAATATTATTACTAAATTAATTTTTATTAAATATAAATGATATTATAATTTTTATGACTACTATTGTAATTTTTATTAAGGTTTGAAAGGTGTTTTTGTCAAAACCCATAAATTTTTGATAAATGTCAGTTTTTATTTTAAAAGTAAAAATTCACATATTTATAAAATTATTTAGATAAAATTAATATTTTTTTTGGATTCATAATGTTGAAATTATCTAACGGTGAATTTTTCATAATTTTCTGAGACAATCAAATTTTTGGGTAAGAATTAAATACTGTTTAAATATATAATGTGTGTTATGACATCATAATGACCTAATAGTGATGTAATAAAATACAATAAAAAGTATTTTTGGACAATATATGTTTTAAATTTAAAATAATGTGATTTTATATTTGTTTTATTAATTTTATGGTGCCTTAGTGGACCCTCCAAGACTTATAAAACATTTTAACTTTTTAAAATGATTTCCTTGAGAGTGTGACTCACCTCCACATAAGAAAGCATAATATTTTAATAATTTCATAAATTTTACTTATAAAATATTATTTTACACTCCACTTTGGAAAAAACCATGGGACGGTTTGTGGTTTTGATTAGTTTAATGTGTAGTGTCCAAAACCTAAATAATAAAGATTTCCCTCTCCATTCCTATATAAACCCACTCAATCTCCCATTCCTCTTCACTAAAACCATTTGGATCTCGACCACACCCTATCCTCATATCTTTATAATCCTCCAAAGGTGCCCCAATATCTCAAGAATCTTCTCTAAAGCCTCTCTCAAGCCTTTGGGATCACACTTCCAAGTAAGGGATTTATTCCTTTCTCATTTTTATCCAAGTTTCTTTATATTGTTATGCACTTTTATTTCCAATTAAAAATGTTGGGGTATGATTTGAAACCTCCCCTATACTTTAATACTTATGTTTTAATGATTATATACTCCTTTATATCTTTTTAATTCTTCCCATGTACACCTGTTACCATGCCGAAATTCCGTAAGGAATTTCTCTCTCCTCATTTACATTCAAGAAATTCTTTTATATTATGAATCTAAATTCCATTACATATGTTAGAAACTATATCTATATGACCCCATTACTGTATATTTCATGTAAATATTATGAGATACCCATTTCTCTCTCATAAACCATTTTTATGAATTCTTATGTCACACTGTTATGTTGTCGAAATTGCACCGCAATTTTCCAAGCCAAAGCCTTTGTGTAGTGAATACCATGACCATTTCTCTATCAAGAGTATTAAACTTTATACACATTTACTTATTGATTATATAGTTTCATGTATGTATTCTAAATTCCTTTATCATGTAATAAATGTTTATTTTGAATGATTCCATGTTGTATGATCCATGTGGCACACATATGCATGAAGTGAAATGATTAAGAAGGGTGTGCCCTAATAGCGCTCCAATGCATTGGGTAAAGAATAATATCATGATACGCCATGTGCAATGAGGTTTTACTCATGATGATTCAAATTTAATGAGGGTTTACTCATACTAATTCAAGTGCAATGAGGGTTTACTCATGCTCTATGTGCAATGAGCCTTGGCTCATGCTAATATCATGTTAAATGTTGTTGCCACATTTCCATGTTATAATAATCATGCTATATCAGGCCTTTATGTTCATGTTTCTCTTATGATCCATTGATAGAAATATTATTTAACATGTAATTTATTCTTCATATTATACCTTGTTTACTCCCTTACTGGGCTTTATAGCTCACCTTTTTCTTATGCATGTCCTCAGGTTATCCCATGCAATGCTAAGTATGAAGGAATGCGTGTGGTCATGTAAAAGAAGTTTTCAATAAAGATGTTTATTTAATTTTTTAAGTTGTTATTTAATGTTCCTAAGACCCAAAGACACTAGACCTGTAACGACCCAATCTTTTTGAGTAGTATATTAACTTACTCTTAATGATTTAATAAGATATTAATGGTTAATGCAGAAAGAGGAGTCGATGGCTTCATCTAGTAGACTCGAACCTTATGAAGCCCACTTATCAGAGCTTGGGAAGGAGGTGGCATCTTTGGGATTCGCTTTGGACCAAGCCCAAGCCGAACTCCAGCATGTCAAGCTTGAACGGAAATGCCTGCGGGAGAAGTTCAAGTTAGTAGAGATTACTACTAGGGCAATGTTATCTGAGCCTCCCTCGGATTCTCTCACCATAGCACACCTTACACTTAGGTCATATGCCGATGTTATAAGGGGCTATGTGACGAGACCCTAGCTTCTTTGTGTAATCCTTTGGGATGAATGAATTAAGATTTCTTCGTTTAGTGATGTTTGTGAAACTTCAAATTTCCGAATAATTTTAGGATGTATTTTATTGATGAGTTTTGAAAAAAGGATATTTTAAAATATATATGTAAACCCTAAATAATTAATGTTGTGTAATGATTTTCAAAAAATGGTCTTCTACAAAAGTGTTCAGTAAGGAATTTGGAGTCTAATAAGATCAACTTGATTTTTGATGAATAGTAAATTATGAATAGTGATTTTACACTTAGGATTAGTAATGTGACCAAATGGATTAGTAATTTCACTCAAAGAAAGTTTTAATATAATTTAGACACCTAGATTAAGTAATGTGATTCAATAAAATGGGTAAATAAAGGTTTCATAAATTATTAGTCAAGTATTAGTTTTTTCATGTGAATAGTGTTTTTTAATTAAAAATTTAATTAAAAATGATTAGAAAATTATTTTTATAAAAAGTACTTTATTTTTGAACTCAGAGCGTCGATATTATGTTATGGTAATTTTTGGGGATTTTTCTGAAAAAAACGAATTTTCGATGAATAGTGTTTTTATTTAAAAATTAAATTAAAATTATTTAGAAAATTATTTTTATAAAATGGAGTTCATAAATGTATTTAGAGCATCGATATTTGGTTAAGGTGAAATTTTGGGATTTTTCTGAGAAAGATGAATTTTTCAGTGAATAGTAAAAATGTAGTTTTAGGGTTTCGGTATGTTTAATGACATCATAACTGTGTCATGATGATGTCATGAGATATTTTAAGGGTTGACCAGACAAGGGTGACGAATTATTGTTTTTGGGGCCCCATGTGTCCTAACTCCATGGTAAATGCCAAGGGAGAGCACATGGTTTTGAGAAAAGCACTTGTGAGGTGTCCCTTGGCCATTAATGCCTTGTCCCCTCACTTTCCCTATAAATACCCACCCTTTCCTCCTTTAGTTTTCACTCCCAACTCTCCCCCAACGAAGTTCTGGTCTCCTTACCTCCCAAAGAGTCCTCCCAAGGTTCCCCCAAGCTCTCAAGGTCCAAACCTTTGAGTTTTAAGAGTTACATTTTAAGGTAAGGGATCCGACCTCTCTCTTTCTTTTCATGTAATCTCTTTTATGTCATTCCTTTTATGCTCCATGTTCTTTTGTGAGAGGATGCTATTTTATATTCCTCTTAATTCCCTTTTCATTTTTATATGATGAGAGATCCCCTCTTACTCTCATCATTTCGTTTTATGAAAGTTTAAATGACGCCGTTAGGCTGCCGAATTTTTAAGTGATTCTTTCACCCTTCTCATTTTTCAAGTTCGATTTTCATGTCAAATCTTTCAAGTTACTTTTTATTATGTTAGGGTATGATCTCTATATCTATCATACTGATCTCTTATGATCATATGATGAGATACCCTATTTGATCTTGTCAAATCATTTTTTTATTGAAGTTAAGTGACGCCGTTAGGCTGCCGAATTTTCATAAGAGAAATCTTATTTTTGTCTCACTTCCATGTTTTTCATTTCATATGGTATATCTTTCAAATTTCATTACCATGTTCTTAAATCCCTTATATTATGTCCCCCTATTGTTTTATGGATCATTTATGAGTGGGTTACCCATGTCCCCTCTCTTTTCAATGTTTTCTAAAACCTTGTAACATAGTCGTTATGCTGCAAAATTTTCATCTCAAAATGCCTCTCTCTTTTCTCAAAATTATTTTATGTTATAAAGAGAAGACTCAAAGATCTTATTTCTACAAGGGTATTCACACATATATCAAAATTTTCTATTTTATATTCTGGGATTTACATACATGAGACCCACTTTCCCTTTCCGTGGGTTTAAAGTGACGTAAAGATCATGTCTTTAAAGCAGTTTTTAAAACGTTATGATTATGAAATGAAACCCATTTATTTTATGCTATATGGGTTATTTATGAAATATTTGATGATTATATATGTGGCTCACATGATAATAAAGGCAAATTTAAGGGTGCGCCCTGATAGCGCTCCAATGCATTGGGTAATGATGTAACCACTAGAGATTACAATTTTCACGATACCTTGGTGAATAACCTTGGTAATTTTCAAATGACACCTTGGGGATGGACCTTGGTGATATGTTCATGATTGTATATGTTAAATGATGTATCCACATCTTCAAGTTATGAAAAATGTTATTTTTATTATGAAATTCCTCATGATTTCTTTCTCATTCCTTAAAGTTCTTTTCATGTCCTTATTGAAGTATATCAAGTTCACATGTAAAATGTTCCTCTTGTTTCCCTTACTGGGCCTTCTGCTCACCCTTTCTTTTGATGTATGTCCCCAGGTTATGAGATTCAGTAATGAACCTAGTATTAACTTAAGGAGAAGCCTTTCAAGTGTTTAAGAATAATGCTTTATGTTGTTTTCATGTATTATGTTCCTGGTTTCCAAGACACTAAACCTTAAAGATCCTCAGTTTTGTATAATGTAATGAAAGTTTATGTTATAAAAAGACGGGATGATATAGTTGGTATCAAAGGATGGTTTAGTTATTTGTGGAAATTAGGATATAAAAACTTTAGGAATAACCCTATAGAAAAGTTTAAATATAGGAAAACTTCCTGGTATTTTGGTAAGTATTGAGTAAGTGGTTTATCAAACAAATACATCCCTATCTGGATACGAGCAGGTAGAGGCGACTCTGGCACAAATGTACATAGGGGTAAAACCTGAAAACACCGCTTTGAGCTAGACTCGAACGGGAACTGGTGCACGATAATGGGCCTTGCTGCACTCTTGGTTACGACACTCCCGAGGGATATGTTTGGTTAATCACAAGCTTTTTATGAATCATTATGAAGGAATTATAGAGAAGTGTAATTGTCTAAGCATGAAGTCTTAGTTAAAAGATTCAAAAATGAAATAAGTTTCTCACTAAGGTTTTATTCTTTTAGAAAATGGCGGGCAATAGGAGGAACCATGCCGATGGTGACCGCAATGCACCATGTGCTGACGGCCCTCCGATGGAAGCCGAAATGGAAACATTCATGCGAATGATGAACCAAATGACTCAAGTTATGGGTAATAACTTGAATCAAGCTGAGAGGCTGATCTCACCATGAAGGGAAAAACTTTATGTTGAGTCCTTTATGCGTCAACGACCACCAACATTCAGTGGATCTACTGACCCATTGGTTGCGGAACAATGGATAAGCTCCATTGAAAAGATCTTTTCTATACTTCATTGTTCGGAACAAGAAAAAGTCACCCTTGCTGTTTATCTCCTAGAGGGAGAAGATGATCAGTGGTGGTCACTGATCAAAAACATGAATCCACGAGGAGAGATGGAAGCTATGGAGTGGGAAGAGTTCCAGGGAATATTCTTTAATAAGTATTTCCCTCGTTCGATGAGAACGAGAATGGAGAAAGAATTTCTCGAGCTGAAGCAGAAGGAGAATGAATCAGTTAGAACCTACGAGATGAACTTCACAAGGCTTTCCCGTTATACCTCAAGCTTTTTCATGGACCCTAATAGGAAGGTTGATAGATTATTTGGCGGACTACGACCTCATCTACAGAAGAATCTAGCCAACAGGGACTACGATAGCTATGAAGAAATAGTTCGATGTGCTATGAAAGTTGAACTAGAGTTTGGGGAGACACAGTGGTCTCACAAATCTAATGAGAAGAAGAGAACTCTAGAACCAAGCCTGGGAAGAAGTTTTGATCAGGAAAGAGGTGGAAAGAATATGCAACATGCCACATGCAATAAACGTGGGAAGAAGAATTCGGGGAACTGCTTGATCGGAAGTGGTAAGTGCTATAGGTGTGGAAAACAAGGCCATATTTCTCGAAATTGTCATAGTGATGTGAAGCCTCAACTTCCCAACACTAACGACAGAGGAAAGATGGTTCTGGCCCTACCCGAAGTCACATGCTTCAAGTGTGGACAGCTTGGGCACTTTTCTAATCAATGTCCAAATCCGAGGGTGGTGGAGGGGAATCACCATCAACCTCAGCAGAGGCCAAGAGAGCAAGGTCGTGCTTTCGCTATCACAACAACTAAAGTTGAAGTTCCGAACTATGTGGTAGCAGGTACTCTTGTCGTCCTCTCAAAACTAGCAAGTACTTTATTTGATTCTGGTTCTACGCATTCCTTTATTTCCTCCAAGTTTTTAAGGAATATAGAATCAATCCCCAAACTGCTAGAGGTAGAGTTGTCAGTCAAGACTCCAAGTGGGATTATCCTTGCATCAACAGTATTTAGAGACTCTAGTGTTTACTTTGGTGAGCACAATCTTATCGCAAATCTAGTAGTCATTACCATGATGGAATTCGACATTATACTAGGGATGGACTGGCTCTCAAAGTATAATGCTAAGATCAAATGCAGAAGTAAGGAAATCTCAGTAGTCTTGAATGAACGACCTACAATTATCTTCCAAGGAGAGATATCCTGAACTGATCCCTATCTAAAAGCACCTCCTATAGCTTTCTTTATGGAGTTAATCGGTGATGATGAAGAAGGAAAAGGGGGCATACAAATAGAAGATGTTCCGATTGTTCAGGAATACATGGATGTATTTCCCGAGGAGTTACCTGGACCTCCCCCAGAAAGATAGGTAGAGTTCTCCATTGAACTCGTACCTGGGTCTCAACTGATATCAAAGACTCCGTATAGAATGGCAAATGTGGAGCTAGAAGAGTTAAAGAAACAACTCCAAGACTTGTTGGAGAAGGGGTTTATCCAACCAAGTGTGTCTCCATGGGGAGCACCAGTTCTCTTTGTGAAGAAGAAGGATGGATCAATGCGGCTATGCATTGATTATAGAGAACTGAATGGGATCATAGTGAAGAATAGATATCCTCTTCCAAGAATTGATGATTTATTTGACCAACTTAGCGGGGCTCAATTCTTCTCTAAGATTGACCTTCGATCTGGTTATCATCAACTGAGGGTGAAGAAGGAAGATATTCCAAAGACTGCCTTCCGATCAAGATATGGGCATTATGAGTTTACTGTTATGCCCTTCGGCTTGACTAATGCTCCTGCTATTTTCATGGATTTTATGAATAGAGTCTTTAAGGACTACCTTGATAACTTTGTGGTAGTTTTTATTGATGATATTTTGATATATTCAAAAAGTCGTGAGGAGCATGAAGATCATCTGAGGGTTATTTTGAAAACTCTGCGAAAGGAGAGGCTCTTTGGAAAGTTCATCAAGTGTGAGTTTTGGTTACAACAAGTGGTTTTCTTGGGGAACATCGTAACCAATGAAGGAATCTCAGTTGACCCTGCAATGGCAATGGTTGTAGAGGAGTGGCCTCAATCCACAACAGTAACTGAGATTCGTAGTTTCCTTGGTTTAGAGGGATATTATAGGAGGTTTGTGAAAAACTTTTCACGGATTTCTAATCCACTAACCAAGTTGACTCAAAAAGGGGTTAAGTTCATCTGGACAAAGGAATGCGAGGAAAGTTTCCAAGAGCTAAAGAAGAGATTGGTTACTGCACCTGTGTTAACACTACCCTCTATCGGAGAAGGATTCGTTATTTTTAGCGATGCATCTATGAAAGGGCTTGGGTGCATCCTCATGCAAAATGACAAGGTAATTGCTTATGCATATCGACAGTTGAGGATTCATGAGCATAATTATCCTACGCATGATCTAGAGTTAGCGGCAGTTGTTTTTGCTCTAAAGATATGGAGGAACTATCTTTATGGGGAGAAATGTGAGATATACACCGACCACCAAAGTTTAAAGTATATTTTCACGCAAAAAGAATTGAACATGAGACAAAGGAGATGGTTGGAGCTTATTAAAGACTATGATTGTTCAATTCATTATCACCCTGGAAGAGAAAACAAAGTTGCGGATGCGTTAAGCAGGAAAGATCCTGTTGTTCTGGAAACAATGAGGATCCTAGGAGATCCCTTGATTAAAGATCTAGTAAAACTGGACATGGGAATTATAAGGAAAGGGACATCATCAACCCTATCCCAAATGATTTCTCAACCTTCATTACTAGAGAAGATCAAGAAGGCTCAAAAAGAAGATCCTTTGCTGCAGGAGAAGTTGGAGGCTGTAAAAGATGGGAAGTTCCCTGATTTCAATATTGATCAAGAAGGTGTATTGAAATTTTGTACAAGACTATGTGTTCCATCTATTCTGGAGATAAATAAAGAACTGATGGATGAAGATCATAGCTCTACTTTCTCTATACATCTGGGAAGCACTAAAATGTATAGAGACCTTCGTGATCATTATTGGTGGGATAACATGAAGAGGGAGATTGCTGATTACACTACAAGGTGCCTGGTGTGTCAGCAAGTAAAGGCAGAACGACAACTTCTTAAGGGGGTATTAAAATCGCTACCCATACCAGTATGGAAGTGGGATAATATCACTATGGACTTTGTAACTGGTCTCTCGAAAACATCCAAAGGAAACAATGTGATATGGGTTATTGTGGACCATCTCACCAAGACCGCCCATTTTATCTCTATTCAGGAAGATTTCTCTCTGGATCAACTTTCCAAGATATACGTGAAGGAAGTGGTAAGGCTGCATGGGGTACCACTATCCATCATGTCTGATCGTGATCCAAGATTCACATCAAAATTCTGGAGAAGTCTTCAACATGCTATGAGTACTGAATTGAATTTTAGTACGGCCTATCATCCTCAAACTGATGGCTAATCTGAAAGGACTATTCAAACACTCGAAGACATGCTGAGATTATGCTCAATGGAATTTAAAGGTGGATGGGATCAACACCTCCCATTAGTTGAGTTCTCCTATAACAACAGCTTCCATTCGAGTATTCAGATGGCACCCTATGAAGCTCTGTATGGAAAGCGATGTAGAACTCCTACTTTTTGGGATGGAACTGGTGAGAGAAAGCTTCTTGGGCCTGATCTTGTGCAAGAGATGACAGAACAGGTTCATGCCATCCAACAACACATAAAGGCTGCTCAGAGTCGGCAGAAGAGCTATGCTGACAATCGTCGAAGGGACTTGGACTTTGGTGTTGGCGACAAAGTCTTCCTTCGAATTTCTTCATGGAAGAGAGTCATGCGGTTTGGGAAGAAAGGGAAGCTCAGCCCTAGGTACATTGCCCCCTATGAAATCCTTGATCGCATAGGAGTAGTGGCCTATCGTCTAGCACTTCCACCGAACCTAGCTCAAGTTCACGATGTCTTCCATGTATCTCTCTTGAGGAAGTACATACCTGACCCTTCGCATGTACTGAACCCAGAGGTGGTACAACTGGAACATGACCTCTCTTATGAGGAGCATCCAGTGGAGATCTTAGACCGTAGAGACAAGGTTCTACGAAACAAGACTACCCACCTTGTGAAAGTGTTGTGGAGGAATCATAAATATGAAGAAGCGACTTGGGAGCCTGAGGAAACAATGAAGCAAAAGTACCCTCACCTTTTCGACTAGGCCTCAAGTATAAATTTCGGGGATGAAATTTATTAAGGGGGGAAGAATGTAACGACCCAATCTTTTTGAGTAGTATATTAACTTACTCTTAATGATTTAATAAGATGTTAATGGTTAATGCAGAAATAGGAGTCGATGGCTTCATCCAGTAGACTCGAACCTTATGAAGCCCACTTATCAGAGCTTGGGAAGGAGGTGGCATCTTTGGGCTTCGCTTTGGACCAAGCCCAAGCCTAACTCCAGCGTGTCAAGCTTGAACGGAAACTCCTGCAGGAGAAGTTCAAGTTAGTAGAGATTACTACTAGGGAAATGTTATCTGAGCCTCCCTCGGATTCTCTCACCATAACACACCTTACACTTAGGTCATATGCCGGTGTTATAAGGGGCTATGTGACGAGACCCTAGCTTCTTTGTGTAATCCTTTGGGATGAATGAATTAAGACTTCTTCCTTTAGTGATGTTTGTGAAACTTCAAATGTCCGGATAATTTTAGGATGTATTTTATTGATGAATTTTGAAAAAAGGATATTTTAAAATATATATGTAAACCCTAAATAATTAATGTTGTGTAATGATTTTCAAAAAATGGTCTTCTACAAAAGTGTTCATTAAGAAATTTGGAGTCTAATAAGATCAACTTGATTTTTGATGAATAGTAAATTATGAATAGTGATTTTACACTTAGGATTAGTAATGTGACCAAATGGATTAGTAATTTCACTCAAAGAAAGTTTTAATATAATTTAGACACCTAGATTAAGTAATGTGATTCAATAAAATGGGTAAATAAAGGTTTCATAAATTATTAGTCAAGTACTGGTTTTTTCAGGTGAATAGTGTTTTTTAATTAAAAATTTAATTAAAAATTATTAGAAAATTATTTTTATAAAAAGGACTTTTTTTTGAACTCAGATCATCGATATTATGTTGTGGTAATTTTTGGGGATTTTTCTGAAAAAAACGAATTTTCGATGAATAGTGTTTTTATTTAAAAATTAAATTAAAATTATTTAGAAAATTATTTTTATAAAATGGAGTTCATAAATGTATTTAGAGCATCGATATTTGGTTAAGGTGAAATTTTGGGATTTTTCTGAGTAAGATGAATTTTTCAATGAATAGTAAAAATGCAGTTTTAGGGTTTCTGTATGTTTAATGACATCATAACTGTGTCATGATGATGTCATGAGATATTTTAAGGCTTGGCCGGCCAAGGATGATGAAGTATTGTTTTGGGGGCCCAATGTGGCCTAACTCCATGATAAATGCCAAGGGAGAGCACATGGTTTTGAGAAAAGCACTTGTGAGGTGTCCCTTGGCCATTAATGCCTTGTCCCCTCACTTTCCCTATAAATACCCACCCTTTCCTCCTTTAGTTTTCACTCCAAACTCTCCCCCAAATAAGTTCTGGTCTCCTTACCTCACAAGGAGTCCTCCCAAGGTGCCCCCAAGCCCTCAAGGTCCAAACCTTTGAGTTTTAAGAGTTACATTTTAAGGTAAGGGATCCGACCTCTCTCTTTCTTTTCATGTAATCTCTTTTATGTCATTCCTTTTATGCTCCATGTTCTTATGTGAGAGGATGTTATTTTATATTCCTATTACTTCCCTTTTCATGTTTATATGATGAGAGATCCCCTCTTACTCTCATCATTTCGTTTTATGAAAGTTTAAGTGACGCCGTTAGGCTGCCGAATTTTTAAGTGATTCTTTCACCCTTCTCATTTTTCAAGTTCGATTTTCATGTAAAATCTTTCAATTTCCTTTTTATTATGTTGGGGTATGATATCTATATCTATCATACTAATCTCTTATGATCATATAATTAGAGACCCTATTTGATCTTGTCAAATCATTTTTTTTATTGAAGTTAAGTGACGCCGTTAGGCTGCCGAATTTTCATAAGGGAAATCTTATTTTTGTCTCACTTACATGTTTTTCATTTCATATGGTATATCTTTCAAATTTCATTACCATGTTCTTAAATCCCTTATATTCTGTCCCCCTACTGTTTTATGGATCATTTATGAGTGGGTGACCCATGTCCCCTCTCTTTTCAATGTTTTCTAAAACCTTGTAACATAGTCGTTATGCTGCAGAATTTTCATCTCAAAATGCCTCTCTATTTTCTCAAAATTATTTTATGTTATAAAGTGAAGACTCAAAGCTCTTATTTATACAAGGGTATTCACACATATATCAAAATGTTCTATTTTAAATTCTGGGATTTACATAAATGAGACCCGCTTTCCCTTTCCGTGGGTTTAAAGTGATGTAAAGATCATGTCTTTAAAGCAGTTTTTAAAACGTCATGATTATGAAATGAAACCCATTTATTTTATGCTATATGGGTTATTTATGAAATGTTTGATGATGATATATGTGGATCACATGATAATAAAGGCAAATTTAAGGGTGCGCCCTGATAGTGCTCCAATGCATTGGGTAATGATGTAACCACTAGAGATTACAATTTTCACGATACCTTGGTGAATAACCTTAGTAATTTTCAAATGAAACCTTTGGGATGGACCTTGGTGATATATTCATGATTGTCTATGTTAAATGATGTAGCCACATCTTCAAGTTATGAAAAATGTTATTTTTATTATGAAATGCCTCATGATTTCTTTCTCATGCCTTAAAGTTCTTTTCATGTCCTTATTGAAGTATATCAAGTTCACATGTAAAATGTTCCTCTTGTTTCCCTTACTGGGCCTTCTGCTCACCCTTTCTTTTGATGTATGTCCCCAGGTTATGAGATGCAGTAATGAACCTAGGATGAACTTAAGGATAAGCCTTTCAAGTTTTTAAGAAGAATGCTTTATGTTGTTTTCATGTATTATGTTCTTGGTTTCCAAGACACTAAACCTTAAAGATCCTCAGTTTTGTGTAATGTAATGAAAGTTTATGTTATAAAAAGACGGGATGCTATAAGACCTATTGATCTTCTATGTTTTATCAAGTGAATATTTTATGTAATAAATTATGTTTAAGTGTGAAATAAAGAGCAGGGTTGTTATAGTTGGTATCAAAGGATAAGTTTAGTTATTTTTGGGATTAGGATTAGAAAACCCTAGTGAAAGCCTTAGAGATAATACTAAGTATAATAAAAACATACCTAAATTTTGGTGAGTATAGAGTAAGTGGTTTATCAAGAAAATACATCTCTATTTGGATACGAACAAGTAGAGGTGACTCTGGCACATATATATCTAGGGGTAAAACCCAAAACCACCGCTTTGAGCTAGATTTGAATGGGAACTGGTGCATGAAAACGGACCTTGCTGTACTCTTGGTTACAACACTCCTGAGTGATATGCTTTGGTAAATTCATAAGCTTAGTATGGACCATTATTAAGGGAATAAAAAATATTCCCAAGAATATATGTTGGGAATTAGATCATGGATAACATATATTGAAGCCTATAAATTCATAAGTTAAAAAAATAAATGTAATTTATAAGTTATCCCTTTTGTCATTGGATTCTCCTTTATGTGTTACCCCTAACTTTCCCTTTATTCCAGCCAATGGCCGGTAATAGTAGGACTCAAGCTAACAATTGATAAGAAGATCAATGTGATGGACATTCTAATGAGATGCCCAATGTGATAGGAGTGAGAATCAAAAAATTTGTCACGATAATCTCTCAGTTAACTCAAGTTTTGACTAGAAACATGGGTCAAAGGAACGTTTAACCCCCCCTAAGAAAGAACAAGATGCAATTGAGAGATTCATGAGACAAAGACCTCCTATTTTTAATGGATCATTAGATCTCTCAATCGTCGAACAATGGATCAACTCCATTGAAAAGATATTCTCCATACTTCAATGTTCTGAATAAGAGAAGGTTATTCTGGATGCTTATCATATGGAGGGTGAAGCTGATCAATGGTGGACATTGATCAAAAATACAAAACCTGAGGAAGAGATCGAGGTGTTGGAATTGAAGGATTTTTTAAAAATGTTTTTCAACAAATATTTTCCTCAAACCCTATGACTTAAGATGGAAATGGACTTCCTTTACCTCAAGAAAAAATACAATGAATCCATCGGAGTGTATGAGGCAAACTTCACAAGGCTTTCACGATATGCCTCTGGGTTTTTTATTACCCCTGAATCCAAGGTTGAACGCTTCTTTGGTGGGATAAAACCTAGACTATGGAAAGCCCTAGCGATCTGTGACTTCGATAGATATGAGGAAATTGTACGATGTTCCCTTAAAGTCAAAATGGAGATCGGAGAATCTCAGGGGTATCATGAGGATAATAAGAGGAAAGTAGACTTTAATTCTGGTAGTCCAATGGATAAATCCAACAGTGCTAAGAAAATCCAGCACCCCACTTTCCAAAGGTGCAGAAAGAAGCACCTTGAAAATTTCCTGAAGGGGATGAGAAAATGCTTTAGGTGTGGAAGAAAAGGGCACATTTCCATTAACTGTTAGCAAGAAAAACCTGCTACTGTGATAGAGGAGAGGAATGCTCTGTTTTACCCTCAACACATTGTTCATTGCTTTACCTGCAAAGAACCAGGGAACTTTGAAAACCAGTGCCATAAGCCAAGGGTTTTTGGAGGCAACCAAAAACCTCTAAGGCAACAAGGGTGAGATTTTTCCATAACTAATTCTAAAGAGAACCCTGAAAACGAAGTGGTAATAGGTACACTAGTTATTCATTCAATAATACCAAAAATACTTTTTGATTCTGGTTCTATGCATTCTTTTATATCCTGAAAGTTTAGTTGAACAATCCCAACATCCCCACAAATTGAAATGGGCCTATCGTGGGGTGTGAAAAAAACAAATATTACCTAATTTAAAATTCATTAAAGTGGTCAAACTAGGTTGTCTCAAGATAGAAGTACACAAAAATTATGTTTGTCACTTAAATTTAATAAAGAAGAAAAGGTTGTTTTTTTGAAATTGTTTGAGTTGAAAAATAAATCAAGCAATAAAAAGAAAGGTTGAAAAATAATGGATTAAGAGAGTGATGGGGTCAGGGTAGGATCACATTTTGAAATTCCATCATAGTCACAAAGATTATTCCCCCTCTCTTCATATTGAATGATAAATTAGAGACTCCTCGATCGAGTTATCAATCACCCTTGGTTAAAGAAACAAATAGAACTCACTTCTATGTGCATGTAAGTTCATAAACAATTCATAAAAAACTAAGGCAAGTCCAGATCATGAATTTTTTCTCCTTATAACTCTATAAAAGTTTACTAGTTCTACACATGTGCCAACGATCGCTGGACACTCACCACCTAACACAATCTGCTCGATCAAGACAAATTGAACTAGGCGGATGGAGATTAAAAGTCTTCAACCAAAGCTATTAATGATGAATACAACAAACCCAAAACATGATCGAATTAAGATAATTGGGAAACAATGATAATATAAATCATTCAAAAGAAAAATAGGGTTTTACATTTAAGCACAAAACTCTGACATTACAAAAGTGAAACTCCCCCTTCCCCGATCACTTAAAGGTTTTACCCCTCAATGTGAAGGGTAATAAAGTTGAAAGGTGAATAAGAGAGCATGATAAAACAAAGAAAATAGAAAATATAAAATAAAAATAACTTTAAGAACTAGATCCTCTTGAACATCCCCTCTTGCACCTTCTTCAACCCCTTTGAATGGAAGTGAACACTCTTATTTATAGTCTTGTGGAGTAGAAAATTTCCCTCCAAAATTACTTCACTGAAATTTTGAGTCTGGATAGCATATTAAATGGCCAAATCTCGGGAAGGTGTCTTCATAAATGTCGTTCCAATATTTCCTTTTCATTCTTTCTCAAAATATCAGCTAATTTGGACAAATGTAACAAAATTTATCCTCAAATTACTAATGATAACGTTTTTTGCCTGAGGTGACTCTTCAAATTTCTATTTTTGTTTGCATGAAATGGATTCCTTAATGATCGTATTTCTTCATGAAATTTAATTTAAAATTTATTAGTGGAGTCCTCTTTCTATTATATCTACAATCACATCATTTGGACACATGTTGACTGAGATATGCCTCATTAATTAAGGTGGGGTCTATTCTGTCAACCAACAAACTTTTTCCACTTGATTAATTTTTCTAGGCCATTGTGTATCGAATTGGACCTTGGTACAGAAGAAAAATTTGAATCCCATTATCAAGGAAAGCATAAAAAAATAATCACACAATTTGGATCACAAATGTAAAAGATATTCCCGAAATACAGAGGCTCCACAAAACTGTTAAATTTCCAGAATTAACCAATTTCCACAACTAAGCCCATAATTCACCAAAACACTAAAACGATACAAATCAGATCAAATTGATTAACTGGAATGTGTTAAATCATTGAAACACATATTAAAAATAATTAAAATATTATTTCTATCACAAATAATTGAAGTAAGGATGTCGGTGAGAATGAAAAATGGGGAAATCATTGCATCCCATGAATATAACTCCTCTCCTATCATAATTTGTGGATTGAACTTCCCGGAGAACCTCTTCATACTACCTCTAGTGAAATTTGATACAATTATTGGCATGGATTGAATTTCCTTATATATATCCAACATAAATTGCCGTGAAAGGGAAATCACTCTCTATATGGAGAATCGACCCCTGATTCTGTACAAGTACTAGGAAGAGGATGAATCTTCTTTAGCACCATCATCTCAAGAATGGATATTACTTCCCTATGAGAACACATATCTTGCTTAGAGGATTGAGTCTAAGGAAGAAACTATCCTTTAATACATGCCTATTGCGAGGGAATTCACTGAATTGTTTTCTAAGGAATTTCTTGGTATTCCTCCTAGAAGTGATGTTGAATTCTTGATTGATCTTATACCTGGGGCGTTGCCAATATCCAAGACTCTATATATAATGGATGTTGTGGATATTGAAGAGCTGAAGAAAAAATTATAGGAGAATCTAGATAAAGTGTTTATATTCCCAAGTGCTTCACCATGGGGTGCACCAGTCCTCTTCGTCAAGAAGAAGGATGGGTCAATGCACCTTTGCATTGATTATCGTGAGATCAACAAAATCATGATAAAGAAAAAGTATCCTCTACCATGAATAGATGAATTGTTATATCAAATACGTGGAGAACAATACTTATACAAGGTGGATATGCAGTCAGGATATTACCAAGTAAGGGTGAAGGAGGATATTCCTAAGACTACTTTTTATACAAGGTACGGGAACTATGAATTCATAGTAATGCCTTTAAGACTCACTAATGCTCTAGAAATCTTCATGAATTAATGAATAAAGTCATTATATATTACCTTGAAAAATTTGTGGTATTATTTATAGACGATATTCTAATATACTCCAAAACTAAGGAGGAACATGAGGAGCATCTAAGCACTATACTAGAGACCTTGATAAAGGAGAATCTCTATGAAAAGTATATAAAGTGTGAGTTGTGGTTGAATAAAGTCTCATTCTTGGGTAATATCATCACAAGTAATGAGATATATATGGATCCCTCTAAGATAGCTGTAATTTAGGGGTGGACGAGGCCAACATCGGTGATGGATATCCATAGCTTTCAGGGGTTAGCTGGATATTATCGCTGATTTGTGATAAATTTCTCACAATTTTCCAAACCTCTTACCAAGATAACTTGGAAGGGAGTAAAGTTTTCTTGGAGTGATGAATACAAAGATAGCTTCAAGGAGTTGAAAATGAGGCTTATAACTACACCTGTTCTCACACTACCAACAAGTGGAGAACTTTTTGAGGTATTTAGTGATGCTTTGAAGATGGGATTGGGTTGTGTGTTGATGAAAAATGAAAAATTAATTGCTTATGCTTCAAGGAAATTAAAAGTTCATGAGAAAAAAGATCCAACACATGATCTAGAGTTGGCTGTAGTAATCTTCGCATTGAAAATTTTGTGACATTACCTCTTTGGGGAGAAGTGTAAAATATATACAGATCAAAAAAGACTTAAGTATATATTCTCATAGAAAGAGCTGAATATTATCTAATAAAGATGGTTAGAGCTGATCAAAGACCATGAATACTCAATCCATTACCACCCTGGGAAAGCGAACAAGGTGGAGGATACTCTAAGTAGAAAGGACCTAGTGATTCTATCATTTATGAGAATTGAAAAAGATAAAATTTTATTATATTTGATGATGATAGACACGAGAATAATAAACAAGGGAACATCATCAATCTTTTCACAAATTATTTCTCAAATGTATCTTTTAGAAAGGTCAAAGGATGCTCAGAAGGATGATGTGGGAATTCAGAAGAAAGTAGAAACTATCAGAAAAGGTAAATCCTCATAGTTCAATGTTAATAAAGAAGGAATTGTGAGATTTGGGAAAATACTATGTGTTTCATCAAGTCCAGAGTTGAAGAAAGAACTTTTGGATGATTCACATAATTCAAATTTATCCATTCACCCAGAGAACAAAAAGATGTATCGAGATCTCTGAGAGCATTATTGGTGAGATAACATGAAGAAGGAGATCGATGAGTATACACCAAAGTGCTTGGTATGTCAGCAAGTAAAGGCTGAGAGGAAGAAGTCTAAGGGGATGATGTAACTATTACCCATACCAACATGGAAATGGGAGAACATCACCATTGAATTTTTTCATAGGACTTCTGAATACATCCAAAGGAAACAATGATATCTGGGTTTCTATGGATTGTCTTAAAAAGACTGCACACTTCATTTAAATTTGAGAGGATTTCTCATTGGATTAACTGACACGAATATACATCAAAGAAGTGGTAAGGTTTTATGGAGTTCCACTATCTATTGTATCTGATCAATATCCAAGATTCACCTCTAAGTTCTGGAAGAGTCTCCAACGCACTCTGAATACTGATATAAACTTTAGTACGACTTATCATCCTCAAACATATGGCTAATCTGAGCGGACTATCCAAACACTTGAGGACATGTTGAGAGCATTCTCAATGGAATTCAAAGAAGTATGGGATCAACATCTTCCTCTGGTTGAGTTATCTTACAATAATAGTTTCCACTCAAGCATCCAAATGTATCCTTATGAATCCCTTTATGGGAAGATGTGTAGAACACTAGCATGTTGGGATGAAGTTGGGGAGCAAAAACTCTGAGATCTAGAAATGGTCAAAGAAATGGTGGAGAAGGTTAAGACCATCCAGCATCACATTAAAGCTACTCAAAGTTGACAAAAGATCTATGCTAATAATCATCGATGAGACCTAGAGTTTGATGTTAGAGACATGGTATTCCTCCATATATCACTATAGAAGAGATTTATGATATTTGGGAAGAAGGGAAATCTCAATCTAAGGTACATCAACCATTTTGAGATCCTTGATTGCATTGGAGTAGTGACCTATCGACTAGAACTCCCACCAAACCTATCTCAAGTACATGATGTATTCTATGTATTACTCTTAAGGAAATGAATACCTGAACCATCGCATATACTCAATCCAAAGGTGGTACCATTAGAGAATGATCTCTCTTATGAAGAGGAGCCGGTGATGATCTTAGATCATAGGGAAAAAAGTTCTACGAAATAAGACAATGCCCCTCATCAAGGTGTTGTGACGAAACTAAAAGTTTGAAGAAGCAATGTGGGAATCAGAGGAAGTGATGAAGCAGAGTCACCCTCATCTGTTTTAGTGTGAGAAGAATAAATTTCGAGGGCGAACTTTCTTAAGGGGGGAAAATTTTAATGACCCAAACTTGTATTAATGAAAATTCCTCTTGATATAATTAAATATCTTATTATGTAATATGGTATATAAAAGATATGAACTTCCTTAGTTTTATGTTTTTGGATTTTAAAATACCATTAAGAATTGTTACCATTGCTAATATAACTATTTAATAGTGATCACATGATTAGTATAAATATAGGGATTTAACAAATCCAATTTACTTAGACAAAGGAAGTGATGGAATTATCAAGTGGAATTGATCCATACTAAGCCCATTTGTTAGATTTCGGGAAGGAAGTAGCATCACTGGGCTTCACTCTAGACCAATCCCAATTCGAGCTTCAATACATTAAGCTTTAATGGAACCGCCTACAGGAGAAGTGGAAGTTCATAGAGATTATCACCTGAGAAATTTTATCCGAGCCACCCCAAGAGCCTATCACCATCGCACACCTTACCCTTAGGTTTTATATGGGCGTTATAAGGGGTTATGTAACAAGAAACTAACACTATGATTATGTGCTTTATTTTTGTATAAAGAATATACATTCATTTTATTATTTTTACTTTGTAAATGGTTTTTAAAGCACACATAATATTTTTAGTTAATATTAAATTAAGAAATCTATTTTGATGAATTAATGGATTTTTGAATTAAATAATATTTTAAAAAAATATTATTAATAAATTACTTTTTTTAAATATAAATGATCACATAATATTTATGAATACAATTGTAATTTTTATTAAGGTTTAAAAGCCGTTTTTATCAAAATCCATGAATTTTCGATAAATGTCGGTTTTTATTTTAAAAGTAAAAATTAAAATATTTAGAAAATTATTTATATAAAATGAATATTATTTTTCGATTCAGGATTTTGAAATTATATAACGGTGAATTTTTCATAATTTTCTGAGACAGTCGATTTTTTTGGGTAAAAATTAAATACCGTTTAAATATATAATGTGTTTTATGACATCATAATGAACCAATAGTGATGTAATAAAATAAAATAAATAGTATTTTCGTCCAATATATGTTTTAAATTTAAAATAATGTGATTTTATATTTTTTTGATTAATTTTTTGGCACCTTAGTGGACCCTCCAAGACTTATAAAACTTTTTAACTTTTTAAAATGATTTCCTTGAGAGTGTGACTCACCTCCACATAATCAAGCCTAATATTTTAATAAGTTATTACATTATAATTATAAAATATTTTTTTACACTCCACTTTTGAAAAAACCATGGGCATAAACCATGTTATGGTTTGTTGTTTTGATTAGTTTAATGTGTAGTGTCTAAAACCTAAAAAATAAAGAATTCTCTCTCCTTTACTTTATAAACCCACTCAATCACCCATTACTATTCACTCAAACCATTTTCATATCAAAAAAACCCTACCATAATCTCTATATAATCCTCACAAGTCACACCAAGATCCTAATAATCCTCTCTCAAGCCTCTCCCAAGCCTTTGGGATCACACTTCCAAGTAAGGGATTTATTCCTTTCTCATTTTAGTCCAAGTTTCTTTATTTTGATATGCCCTTTTATTTCTAATTAAAAATGTTGGGGTATGATTTAAAACCTACAATATAATTCCATCCTTTTATTTTAATGATGATATACCTCTTTATCTCTCATTAATGCTTCCCATGTACACCCGTTACCATGCTGAAATTCAGTAAGGTATTTCTCTCTCCTCATTTACATTCAAGAAATTCTTTTATATTATGCATCTAAATTACATTACATATGTTGGGAAATATATATATATGACCCAATTAATATCCATTTAATTTATATATGATGATATAACCCTCTCTCTCTCTTCAAATTCTTTTATGAATTCTTATGTCACGCCGTTATACTACCGAAATTCCACCGCAATTTTCCAAGCCAAAGCCATTGTGTAGTGAATACCATGCCCATTTATCTATCAAGGGTATTCACCTTTATGTACATTTAATTATTGATTATATAGTTTCATTTATGTATTCCACATTTCTTTATCATGGAATAAATGATGATGTTTAATGATTCCATGTTGTATGATTCATGTGGCACACTTATGCATGAAATGAAATGATTAAGAAGGATGCACTATGATAATGCTCCAATGCATTGGGTAAAGAATAGTATCATGATACACCATGTGAAATGAGGGTTTACTCATGATAATTCAAGTTAAATTAGGGTTTACTCATGCTAATTCAAGTTCCATAAGGGTTTATGTAGAGACCCAAAGCTTGACATACATGGACATTACATTACTTTTTGAGGAATACTTAATACATAACGAAAACAGACACACAAGGACCGTAATAGTTTAGTGTCTTTGGAAACTCAGAAAATAATCTTCTAATCGTGGTGAAAGATATTCAACATCTCCCATAAAGATCTCCCCCTTTTGTTTACTTACCTAAAACCTTTCTTTAAATCCTGGGGAAAAGAAAACATATAAAGGGTGAGCTCAAATGCTCAGTAAGGGTAATCATAGAGAACATAAAACAATCTATAAACATTTGAATGAAAAAACATGAACATAAAATCTAAACATCAAAATCTTGAGCAAAGACATAAATCATGGAAGTACATAAGGCATAGATCATAAAGGAACATTAAT
The DNA here is from genome assembly GCA_963277665.1 of Viscum album. Classification (NCBI taxonomy): domain Eukaryota; kingdom Viridiplantae; phylum Streptophyta; class Magnoliopsida; order Santalales; family Viscaceae; genus Viscum; species Viscum album. The sequence goes on from OY728140.1 coordinate 1,151,365,958, forward strand.
CATGTTAAACTAGCATGGGAATAAAACATGTAATTGTGGAATCCATTAAGCACATGTTATGATTTCCATAGTAGCCAAGGCATTGCTGCCAAGACCATCTTAGTGGACAAAGTCTCATTCTGAATCGAGTTCACTCCTCATTCCAGTCCTGTAACACTGAACCAGATTAACTTACCATTCTAGCCATGTATATCTCACGAGATATAAATATTTACCCAATGCATTGGAGGGAGATATAGGTCTCACCCATCTCATAATGAAATCATTCTTACTTGTGCCACAAAATAAACTTAAAACATTCATCATAACCTAAAGAATAAAATGGGTTTCATAAACATCGTCCCATCATCACATAATCCATATAAAACAAATGGATATTTCATCATAAGAAAAGTGAAACCATGTAAATCATAGAGACATTGTACTTGAAACATACACATATTAAATAATTCCATCTTAGATATAAAATGGTTTTGATAAAACACTTGAAATTAATTCTTGAGGAAAATATCCTTTCTTCTTCAAAATCATTTTCTTTTCAAAAACATTCCATGCAATTTTAAAAGAAAAGTATTTTGTTGAAAATAGTCATAAAATATTGTAGAGTAATCTTCATGAAAATGAGCCGTTATGAAACCGTAAAAATCCGTTCATGCCGTATAAGTTAAAAATAACATTCGTCTCGTACTTTTGTCGGAAAAGTCAAAAAGTACCTCGTATGGTAAACAAAAGAAAGATTCCTTCAATACGATGTGGTAAAAGTAAAAAAAGGGTAATAATGAATTTAAACATACATGGAAGAAAAGTAAACATTTTATGAAAACATTTTGAGAACATATGGACATGGTTAATAAACACAACCCCAGTAAATACTTACGAATAAACAATCTCGGATAAGAATGAGATTGGAATAATTATCCCTTACCTTATATCCGATATGCTTTGTATGTTTCCAAACCTCCTATATAATGATTTAAATAATTTCATTGACTTATTAAAGAATCATATTCATTGTTATGATATCATATATGGTTCACTTATGACTTTATATTACCCGTTCTTTTGTAAATTCCATGTTAAAGCACCGTTTTGGGTAAAATCGTTTCATTTATCGTACGAGTTTCGACTTGTTGTTCTTGATATTATTACTTATATCCTGATTTAATTAATTCTATAATTTAAAACATGATTTATATATAATATATATTCATAATATACATACATATATATATGATATATCGATAAATGGAATGAAATACACCATTCATGGAGACGGTAGGCCGTACGTACGCATGAACGTTGTTTTCCTTTCCTTATTGAATTGAATGGAATTAAGTAGATGAAATACATATATATACATAAATCCAGTATCATTATTATGTCACATATTTTATTATTATTCATTATATATAGTTTATAATCATTCATGAATGGTTATCATGGAGAAGAAATCTCATCGCGTCGTGGAGACGGTAGTCCGTACGTACGCACGAGCGATGATATCATTCCCATGATTGTGGAATTGTATTGAAGTGTATTTATAATATTTCAGAATCAATATAACTTTAAAATAATCATATATAGTTATTTATTTACACCATTATACCCATCCAAGTAAGGTGGTGGTTGAAAATAGATTACACCACGACGTGGAGACGATATTCCGTAAGTACGCACGCGTGGTGATTTTATTTTCCGTAGGATGGATAGAAGGTGAAATAGGGTTGTATCATATTTATAATAACATATCATTATATAAGTAATACTGATGTTATTACTTTATAATGAGACAACTAAAGAAGAAGAATTATAATAAGAAAGAAACTTGAGAGAATTGGAAGAAGAGATTACCTCCTCTTCGACGTACCTCCTTTAAGCTTCCTCTTATGGAAGTAGAGTTGGTCTTTTGAGAAGACCAAAACCTCCAGAAATTTTCTAGGAAAGTGGAGAAGAGAAATGGGCAGGGGTTGTCCGAGCTTCAAGGCTCAAAAGTGTGTGAGGAGAAGAGGTAAGGGGTGCCCTTTTTATAAGGGAGGAGAGGGGAACCTTTGAAAAAACTTAAAATATTATTTTATAATAAAGTCATATTCAGTTTTTAATAGCTCCAAATTGATTTATTTAGAAGCTAAGGTGGGGATGGGTCGAAATCCTCTCAACCAATATACTTTATACAGGTTTGGGTCATTATATTAACCTTATATTTTAGTTTTAACTCTTAGTTAATTAGATTGACATTTACCATGTCACTTTGTATTTTTATATTATATAGTTGATAAACTTACCATATAAATCAAAGAGACCCCCCAAGTGGTCCATTAATGATACACCTATCATTATATAAGTATATTGGCCGAACCTTATATTTTTAGGAATATAATAAAAATTAATAATATAATATTTGTTTTAAAAACTATTTTATGTCAATTTAGACACTATTTGGTAATTGATTTTTTTGAAAATCATAACAGCATGATTAGTTCGAAAAAAGTTAATTAAATAAATAATAACATGTCATATTAACCTATAAAATCCGTTTAATTCATAAAAAGTCTCAAATTACATTTATTTGGGTATTTATAACATCAATTATGTTAATATTTCATTAATAAGATAATTACTGCATCATCATTGTGTCATAAATAAATTAAATTATTTAATATATAAAAATTATAAATAAAATACCATTATGTAGGAAATCGTTTTAGATTTCTAATTAATATTTATAGTCTAATTTATCTTATGTGTAACCCTATATTAAAAATTATTTAGTTATTAAACTTTGATTTTAACTATTTTAACCCTTCTTTAAATAAATTAATAATAAATGTCCTAATCTAATCCAAGTGGACCTAAATGGTCATATTTTATTCATAAGGTTGTTTTTTGTCGAATTACAATTATCCAATAGAATTATGACATGTGTTAGGGTAATAATAATATCATTTTTACCCTTAATTACCCTATTTACTTTTAACCGTGGTAAATAAAAGTAAAAAGTTACTATTCACCAAAAATTATTTTCATCTCATTAAACCATATTTTAGTCCTTAATATTAACCATGTCTCCAGGATTTTCTAAATTTCACCTACAAAAGCGGTAAAATTAAGTTTTATGTGAATTTCCAAATTCTCCTAGGAGGTGGGTAAAAGACGGTGAAAAGTTCAATAAAATTTTTATATAACTAAAATTATTATAAAATGACTCCAATGAATTACATTGAACTTATATAGGTATTATGTATCAATTTTGACCTAAAATAAATTTTAATAAAATAAATAATTATTTAAATAAAAAGTCGGTTTTTAAATAGTAACCCAATGTTTTCACTATTCATCAAAAATTGAAAGTTTTCAGAAAAATACAAAAAATTCACCCTAGGCTAATTTTGATATTCCGAATCCAAAAATAAAGTACATTTTGAAAGATAAAATTTATAAAATTTTAAAAAGTGGGTATTACTGTTCATAACAGCTAGTTTATATAACATATCGTTGTTTAGTGAAACTCAGTATTGCGTACAACACACACTATCATGGAAGGTCGCGATTGCGTGTAATGCAAGCCAAGTCAGGGATGCATATAGTGAAAGATCCTTTTGGTGTAGCGTACAACACAATACATCAATAAAATTAAAAAGAATATTTTTCATAAAATCTTTGGGTGTTACATTCTACCCCCCTTAAAATGAATTTTGCCTTCAAAATTCATCGGGGTTATAAATGGTTTACTACTTGAAAGTTTCTTTAATAGAAACCCACATAATAAAAAGGAATACCAAAACCATCTTTAAAAACTAAAGTATGAAACATAACGGTTACCCAAATTAACTAATCACTGGGTTTCCACATAGGAGAACATAGGTGAAAATATGGATATGGAAGAGAAATCTAACCATCATGTTCTGATGGAGAGTGGTAGAGAACATGGATATGAAAAAGCCAACAATCACAAAGCCATATATTTGTGATGATCTAAGGTACCATCTGATTCATTGGATATAATGGCACTAGGACAACATTTTTGGTTTTCAAGATCATTTCCCTAAAGTTAAATAAATTGGAATTAGAAGAAATACTTTCTTGATTTTGGTATAGTCTCATCGTTGGTTGTTCCTTGGAAAATTTCCACTTCATCTCTTAAAGAAATGAAGTTGAATTTTTCATTCGTGAAGTGTTAGCAGATCATGTGATAGAATGATGGGTCATTCCATCTGTCTCAAACAAAAGGTTAAAAAAAGTTATCAAAAATACATAAGTCCATCTATAGTGAGATTAATCATATATGGTTCCTAAAATGGACTTATACTTTATATATCATACTGTTTAATATAATAAAACTGGTTTCTACTAAACAGGGACTTCCTGTAGGCCAGTGGTAGGCGATAAAGGCCTGTCGCACTTCAGTTGTGGGTTCGATTCCCGCAGCCTTGTCCGACGCGATGAGTTGTCTCCCATCCTATGGGTTGTCCTTTTTCTAAAACTACACTATTATAACATTCCTGAAATAATATCAAAAAAAGTTTTAGCCTTAGACAATAATAAATTATGTCCAACTTAATCCATTCCAATCTTTAGGCTTATCCAAAATACTTATGTCCAAGCTCATAGTATAAAGAAAACAATTACTAGAAATTTCATCTACCGAGCATGTGAATACCATCATTTATCCCTCATATATCACAAGATATATCTTGTTGGTCACATTCCAAACATGTGAATACATTAATCATGTATATTCTTGAACCATAGTGAAAACATGAATGCTGTCACAAGGTAACTCTTTCCATATACCAAAATCCCAAAAATTCTATATACTCAAACCATGATATCACTTTGTCCTTATATCAGTCATGAGATCATGAATACTATCATACATATTATTTTCTCCTTATCCCTTCATTATGCGCATATCATCTACTTTCCAAAAATATTTGAATAACCTTTTATGGTTACCGGTACCATTCATCATATACTTTCAAAACTCAAGCAAAGGCAATAGTGTAACAATCCTTAGATTTTTTTTATTCCATAGTACCATACATTATTCTTGATAAACATACAATCATTACACTACCTTCTTAAACCATTGACCGAGCTTCAACAATTCTTTTATCTCACATATCATTTTTAGTATCTTCATCATCATCAATATAAATACTACCCATACGACCATGATGATTCTCTTCATGAGACTTTCCCTTAGGGAATTGGTTTGTATAATGCCCATACACTCCACATTTAAAACATTTAACCGTTGTTGATGTCTTAGAAATACCATTATCCTTGTCCATGGTGTTAACTAAACCTTTTAATTTGCAATTAACGGATTTGTGTCCTTTTCCACACCCAAAGCACCTTCTAATTCCTTTGAAACATTCTCCTTGATGCCTCTTCCCACATGATTTACATGATAGAAATTGAACTTTCCTTCATCTATGATCATCATGAAACTCCATCTTTCTACTATTAGCTGATTCGGGAAACTTACCGAAGTTGAGATTATTGATCATATTATGAGATTGATTATTAGGAATAATAACGATATGTGGACCTCCAGATCCAATTTCATTCGGTTTCTCATGAAGAATATCACTCCATTTTCCATCATATCCTCTATTATCATGAATCTTCCTGTTACCAGCCATTTTCTAAAACCCAAAAAGAATAGTGTGAGAGGCCAAAATTATAATCAAGGGGGATTACCTTCAATATCTAACATCTTAGGTTAAATTATAAGATCTTTACCATAATTATAGGACTATAACCTATACTTATACTTAACCTTAGGGACATCCCTAGACATACCTTAGAAATATCTCTAGGGATTTCACTAAAGTTCTCGCAACCTAGTTTCCAAAGGTTAACTAAACCTTTCCTCTTATACCAACTATAGAGACCCAAATATTGATGTACATGGACATTACATTACTTTTTGCGAAATACTTAATACATAACAAAAATAGACACACAAGGATCGTAATAGTTTAGTGTCTTTGGAAACTCGGAAAATAATCTTCTAATCGTGGTGAAAGATCTTCAACATCTCCCATAAAGATCTTCCCCTTTTGTTTAATTACCTAAAACCTTTCTTTAAATCCTAGGAAAAAGAAAACATATAAAGGGTGAGCTCAAATGCTCAGTAAGGGTAAGCATAGATAACATAAAACAATCCATAAACATTTGAATGCAAAAACATGAACATAAAATCTAAACATCAAAATCTTGAGAAAAGACATAAATCATGGAAGTACATAAGGCATAGATCATAAAAGAACATTAATCATGATAAACTAGCATGGGAATAAAACATGTAATTGTGGGATCCATTAAGCACATGTTATGATTTCTATAGTAGCTAAGGAATTGCTGCCAAGACCATCTTAGTGGACAAAGTCCCATTCTGAATCGAGTTCCCTCCTCGTTCCAGTCCTGTAACACTGAACCAGATTAACTTACAGTTCTAGCCATGTCTATATCATGAGATATAAATCTTTACCCAATTCATTGGATGGAGATATAGGTCCCACACATCTCATAATGAAATCATTCTTACTTGTGCCGCAAAATAAACTTAAAACATTTATCATAACCCAAAGAATAAAATGGGTTTCATAAACATCGTCCCATCATCACATAATCCATATAAAACAAATGGATATTTCATCATAAGAAAAGTGAAACCATGTAAATCATAGAGACATTATAATTTAAACATAAACATATTAAATAATTCCATCTTAGATAGAAAATGGTTTTGATAAAACACTTGAAATGAATTCTTGAGGAAAATAACCTTTCTTCTTCAAAATCATTTTCTTTTTAAAAAATTACATGCAATTTTAAAAGAAAAGTATTTTTTTGAAAATAGTCATAAAATCTTGTAGAGTATGCTTCATGAAATTGAGGCGTTATGAAACCGTAAAAATACATTCACGCCGTATAAGTTAAAAAAAACATTCTTCTCATACTTTTGTCGGAAAAGTCAAAAAGTACCTTGTATGGTAAACAAAAGAAATATTCCTTCCATACGATGTGGTAAAAGTAAAAAAAAGGGTAATAATGACTTTAAACATACATGGAAGAAAATTAAACATTTTATGAAAACATTTTGAGAACATATGGACATGGATAATAAACATAACCTCAGTAAATACTTATGAATAAACAATCTCAGATAAGAATGAGATTGGAATAATTATCCCATACCTTATGTCCGATATGATTCGTATGTTTCCGAACATCCTGTATAATGATTTAAATAATGTCATTGACTTATTACAGAATCATATTCATTGTTATTATATCATATATGGTTCAATTATGACTTTATATTACCCGTTCTTTTGTAAATCCCATGTTAAAGCACCGTTTTGGGTAAAATCGTTTCATTTATCGTACGAGTTTCGACTTGTTGTTCTTGATATTATTAATTATATCCTGATTTAATTAATTCCAGAATGTAAAACATGATTTATATATAATATATATTCATCATATACATATATATATATGATAGATCGATAAATGGAATGAAATACACCGTTCATGGAGACGGTAGGCCGTACGTACGCATGAACGCTGTTTTCGTTTCCTTATTGAATTGAATGAAATTAAGTAGATGAAATACATATATATATACATAAATACAGTATCATTATTATTTCATATATTTCATTATTATTCATTATGTATACTTTATAATCATTCATGAATGGTTATCATGGAGAAGGAATCTCATCGCGTCGTGGAGACGGTAGTCCGTACGTACGCACGAGCGATGATATCATTCCCATGATCGTGGAATTGTATTGAAGTGTATGTATAATATTTCATAATAAATATCACTTTACAATAATCATATATAGTTATTTATTTACACCATTATACCCATCCAAGTAAGGTGGTGGTCGAAAATAGATTACACCACGACGTGGAGACGATATTCCGTACATACGCACGCGTGATGATTTCATTTTCCGTAGGATGGATAGAAGGTGAAATAGGGTTGTCTCATATTTATAATAACATATTATTATATAATTAATACTGATGTTATTACTTTATAATGAGACAACTAAATAAGAATAAGTATAAGAAGAAAGAAACTTGAGAGAATCAGAAGAATAGATTACCTCCTCTTCGACACACCTCCTTTAAGCTTCCTCTTATGGAAGTAGAGTTGGTCTTTTAAGAAGACCAGAACCTCCAGAATTTTTCTAGGGAAGTGTATAAGAGAAATGGGCAGGGTTTGACCGATATTCAATGCTCAAAAGGGTGTTAAGAGAAGAGGGAAGGGGTGCCTTTTTTATAAGGGAGGAGAGGAGCACCTTTGGAAAAACTTAAAATATTATTTTATAATAAAGTCATATTTGATTTTTAATAGCTCCAAATTGATTTATTTCGAAGATAATGTGGGTATGGGTCTAAATCTTCTCAACCAATATACTTTAGACAGGTTTGGGTCATTATATTAACCTTATCTTTTAGTTTTAACTCTTAGTTAATTAGATTGACATTTACCATGTCACTTTGTATTTTTATATTATATAGTTAATAAACTTACCATATAAATCCAAGAGACCCCCCAAGTGGTCCATTAATGATACACCTATCATTATATAAGTATATTGGCCGAACCTTATATTTTTAGGAATATAATAAAAATTAATAATATAATATTTGTTTTAAAAACTATTTTATGTCAATTTAGACACTATTTGGTAATTGATTTTTTTGAAAATCATAACAGCATGATTAGTTCGAAAAAAGTTAATTAAATAAATAATAACATGTCATATTAACCTATAAAATCCGTTTAATTCATAAAAAGTCTCAAATTACATTTATTTGGGTATTTATAACATCAATTATGTTAATATTTCATTAATAAGATAATTACTGCATCATCATTGTGTCATAAATAAATTAAATTATTTAATGTATAAAAATTATAAATAAAATACCATTATGTTGGAAATCCCTTTATATTTCTAATGAATATTTATAGTCAAATTTATCTTATGTATAACTCTATATTAAAAATGATTTAATTATTAAACTTTGATTTTAACTATTTTAACCATTCTTTAAATAAATTAATAATAAATGTCCTAATCTAATCCAAGTGGACCTAAATGGTCATATTTTATTCCTAAGGTTGTTTTTGGTCGAATTACACTTATCAAATAGAATTAGGACATGTGTTAGGGTAATAATAATATCATTTTTACCCTTAATTACCCTATTTACTTTTAACCGTGGTAAATAAAAGTAAAAAGTTACTATTCACCAAAAATTATTTTCATCTCATTGAACCACATTTTAGTCCTTGATATTAACCGTGTCTCTCGGATTTTCAAAATTCCACTCACAGAAGCGGTACAATTAAGTTTTATGTGAATTTCTAAATTCTCCTAGGAGGTGGGTAAAAGACGGTGAAAAGTTCAATAAAATTTTTATATAACTAAAATTATTATAAAATGACTTCAATGAATTAAATTGAACTTATATAGGTATTAAGTATCAATTTTGACCCAAAATAAATTTAAATAAAATAAATAATTATTTAAATAAAAAGTCTGTTTTTAAATAGTAACCCAGTGTTTTCACTATTCATCAAAAATTGAAAGTTTTCAGAAAAATACCAAAAATTCACCCTAGGATAATTTTGATATTCCAAATCCAAAAATGAAGTCCATTTAGAAATATAAAATTTATAAAATTTTAAAAAGTGGGTATTACTATACATAACGGCTAGTTTATATAACATATCGTTGTTTAGTGAAACTCGGTATTGCGTACAACACACGCTACCGTGGAAGGTCGCGATTGCGTGTAATGCAAGCCAAGTCAGGGATGCATGTAGTGAAAGCTCCTTTTGGTGTAGATTACAACACAAGACATCAATAAAATTAAATTTTTTTTTTCATAAAATCTCGGGGTGTTACAGTTTACTCATGCTCCATGTGTAATGAGACTTGGCTCATGCTAATATCATATTAAATGTTGTTGCCACATTTCCATGTTATGATAATCATGCTATATCACGCCTTTATGTTCATGTTTCTCTTATGCTTCAATGATATTCCTATTGACTAACATGTACTATATTCTTCATTTTATGCCTTGTTTACTCCCTTACTGGGCTTTGTAGCTCACCCTTTTCTTATGCATGTACTCAGGTTATCCAATGCAATGCTAAGTATGAAGGAATGTGTGTGGTCATGTAAAAGAAGTTTTCAATAAATATTTGTATTTCATGTTTTAAGTTATTATGTAATGTCACTAATCCTCAAAGAAACTAGACCTATAGATCTTATATGTTGTATCAAGTGAAGATTTTATGTAATAAATTATGTTTAAGTGTGAAATAAAGAACAGGGTTGTTATAATGCAGATCATCATTTTTACTAGAAGGTGTTTGGTGATGGGATCTTTATCATAATTCTTTAAGGATAATATCAATACAAATAATAAGTTATTTACAAATCATGGGTAGATTTTAATTCATCTTGTTATCATCAATGGAATTTTCTTCGGTGCTATCAGAATAAGAGTTGTGGAGCTCATCCTATAAACATGCTAATTTCAACCAACAATGACTACATGGATGTAACTAAAACTTAGAAAGATGGAGACATAGACATGGTTATTACCACATAGTTGTTTTTAAAACCAAATCCAACTACTAGGAGGGAGTTATCTACTTTAATGGTGAGGGAAAATACTAGGATTTTTTATGAATACTTTTCCAATTCATGTAATAAAGTCTTGCTTCCATGATAAGATAATTCCAATCTTCATGAATCAACATTGTGTATTGGAAGAGGACCAGCTTATGAGAAGGAGAAAGATCCCATTCAGATGTTGGAAATCCTTATAGATATCTGACTTACTAATATCAAGGAGGATCATCCTAATAAAAATCATTTTACGTGGTTATGAAAATTCCAATGGTTGTGGTTGGGTTTTTTTAGTCCTTCGGTGTAGGAGAAGGGATGAATATTCCTCCATATTTGTTTATAGATGTATTAGAGGCTGAGAATGAGGGTGGTGAAGGCCCAAACCAACCCTCTTATACCAATGTTATAAATTCCCCTAGATATAAATATGGGCTTCTTTAGTCTTTTATCGAGTTAGCTGTAAGTCTAAAACAAGCTTCCTTTCAATTACCCGAAGCATATATTCTATATTATTAAAGTGACTTTGGATTTGTTGATAATGTTGTTTATGATTAAAGAAATTGATAGATGTGTTTAAGGATTTTGATATTTTTTGAGATGTTTGGAATGTGTTTGGGAGTGTTCAGAGATATTTGAAGAAGTTCTGAAGTTATTCTACAAATTAGAAGATTTTTTCCAACCCGATAAATTGAAAAAGTACAAAGCATAAGGCTTAAAGAACTGAATGTAAGACTTCATATATAAGTGTAAGATATTTAACATTGAGTATAAATCTTAATTTATTGAACATAATACTTATCTACTGAATTTAATACTTCATGGTTGAGTGTAAATCTTTGAATTCAACTACAAGTTTTTGTTATAAGACTTTGGTCCATCATATTACATGAGCATAAGTCTTTAAGAGTGAGAGCCTTTTCATGAGCGTAATCCTTCTTGTACTAAAAATAAGACTATTCTAAGTGTATAACTTTGATCACCCCAACATAAGACTTAATACATAGTGAAATTGTAAGTTTATACTGGGTGAAAATATGAGTTTACAGATTTGAATATTCTGAAGAAGTTAAACCTGATGATTCAAAAAAAAAATTTCAATGTCCAAAACATCACATATAAAATACAATTTAAGATAATTCATGTGATATTTCAAAAATTATGAGCACTATTCATATTTGTTTTAAGTTTTGAGTTATTTTATTTGAAAATATATTGTGATTCTTGAAGTCGAGGCTGTAAATGAAGAATATCTAGATATTACATATGGAATGTTTTTGTGATGATATTTGGATCCTAAATCACTTGCTTCTCAAGAATTTATGTAAGATGAGATGTTGAGTTGAAATTTTAAAAAATCTGTGAAATCATGGTCGAGTTGTTGTATTTTTAAAAGAAAATGGACCCATGATACTAATCCAATTGATTCAAGAAATATCAAATGAATGAGATGAGTTTATAGACATGTATTATTTCATCATGAGTAGGAAGAAGAAGTAACTCCAATAAATATTTTCATTCAAGGGAATTTATACCATCTGATTTAAATCCACATGAAAAGAGAATTCATGTGATTTAATTTATCAGCTAAAGAAAATAAAGTAGCAAGAAACCAAATGTGGTAATTCTATAATGGTTCTTTTTTGGAAACCTTAAAGTATCACTGGTTTTCCTTTTATAGATACTAAGTTTGATGATATCCATTTAATGCTCTTAAATGGAATTCCCTTTGAAAAGATCAATGCAGAGAAGACTGAGGTTGATTGAAGAAAGAAAAGAGATGAGATATGAATGAAGAAGGAGTGAACCAAGGAGTATAACAAATGCATTTTTTGAGAAGAAAAGAAAGGGTGGGTACCTAGAACTATAGAAATATTTATTCTAAGATTTGTCTTTATCCAAGTTTATAGTGTTAATTTTTCATGAGAAAAATAAGAAGCAATTCTATATTAGATCTGTATGAATTGAGCAATTATTCATGAATATTTATAAAGTCTCAATGAGGGAGACCTACTCCTACTACTTCTAAAGCAACTGAGCTTTTAAGAAGTTCCATCTCATCCCTGTTACATATTTTTTATGAATGCAGTATGAAGCTGCGGTGTCTAGTGTAACTCTGGATAGACATAGTGTGACTCTGTGCCTACACTATAATATTTTGATTAGTTATTACTTATAGTGAAGAATATATGGTTGGGGAGACTAACCAACCACAACAAGGGGTAGGTTATTTTAGAAGGTGCCAAACCTTGTAAAAATCCTCTTGCTCATTGTCTCTTTATTTCCTGTATACACAAGTGAGTTTGAGACACTTAACTTGAGTGAATTGAATCTTAATAGGTTGTAGGGGTTGATTTAAGAAAGAAGAAACTATAAAAAATGGTTTTCACTAATTCACCCCCTTAGTGGAGTGATTAATGCCTAGAATATTTCCCCTTTTATTATATATTTTAAAGTTATATAATATTTGGGTTGAGTCTTGGGAGTTTCTGGAGTTTTTAGAGTGTTTTGGAAGTGTTTCTAGCGGTGCACTATTTGAGAACTGTTAAGGGAAACCGTTCACTATCACTAGGAAACTGTGTAAGGGGATGCTAAGAGTCACTGCATAGAAGCATGGTTGGTGCATGGTTTTTGCCAAACTGTGCACATGTTAGGATGAACTATCTGAATAGATAAAGTGGTAAAATCATTTTTGGTGCATGATTTTTTAAATTGTGTGATCCAAAAATGTGAGGGGATGACCTTATAATAGTAGCACTGCATGGTTGACACATGATTTTCCAAACCATGTGGCTACCTGGGTGACGTCTAGTAGTATAAGTACAGTTTGACAAACTGAGTGGACTAATCATGAAAAGTGTAGTTAATTCTCTAAAAATTATTCTTTAACCCATATTAAGGCCACATAACCCTCATTTTTCTCCTATTCTTCTTGGCCCTTGAACTCTTATCATCTCCTAGGATTCCTTAGTGATTCCATTTGGTCCAAAAGACAATTTTGACTAATTAAAGAGTGTTGGATCTACAGAATCAAAGGTATATCCTCATTATTACCATTTCTCTTTAGATCCTCTCATATCCTCTCACCCGAATCATTAGATCTAATTTATCATGAATATATCTATTTTCCTTGATGTTTATCTTGATGAGATCTCATTGGATCTGTTGAAGGGAAGGCGTCATGAGATCAAATCTTGAAGTTTCCTCATGTTATTCTTCATTTTTTGTCAACTGATAAGAGCTAAGAGGCTTTTATCTCATTTTACTCATTCTATAAATTGAATTATTTGTGTTTAAATTCCTTTTTATATGATTTTTAATAAAAATATGTTGGTTTTAGTATTAATATCCTTGGTTTTTAAATGATGATCAAAAGATGTTTAATGAAATTCTTGAAAGAAAGTGGTTTTCAAAAAAATGTTTTATGTGGAATAATTTGTTATGAGAACTTGGAATATATGGTTGAATTTGTTCATGTGAATTTGGGATGGATCATGGTCATAAGTTCCATTTTCCATAAGGAAAACATGGTAAAAATCATAGTTGAAAGTGTCAGTATTAAATTGGTTCACCAAGAGAGGACTTGGTGAAAGGATGAATTTCCACTTATGAGTATAGGGAGGTCCATAGTTTCGTGCATATTTGTGTGTGTGTGTGTGTGAGAGTGTGAACATGGGATGATTATTCCAAGTGGTAAGAAATGGTGATAGAACTTTATTTTATTTTTTTCATACATGAAACTTATTTATGTATTTATAATAAACTATTTATTTTCTTCTCTTATATTTATTATAAAAATGTGATAACTTGTTCCTATCCTAGTGGCATGTGTTGGGAAGTCTTTAGGTATTACTTATTGAGTTTATAATCACCCTCTACTTGGGAACTCTGGTGTATTTTCATATACTATGTATCGAGATATAGGTAAGGGAAATATGTCACATTTCTCGAGTAGTGCATCATGATGATTCCTCCTCAATTGGTGTTCAAAGGTTAGAGATTTATCGTCACGTCATTAGTGTGATGCCACTTTAGTGTTACTACATATGTATGTCATTTAGTTTCTTATATAATATTTTATTAATTTTTCACTACTGATATGATGTTTTTGGTCATTTGGTTTTCTTTTGAGTTGTATTGTTATTACTCATGCATCATATAATTGGTTTGGTTGTTGTATTTTGTCTTGATTTGTTGTTTTGGTTCTTTAAGGAAAATCACTCCCCAACTCCCTACTAATACCTTGGCATTTATTATTGGCCTTGGTGTCTTGGGGATTTCACCTAAGGTTAGTGGAACCACCTCCTCTTACCAATCCAATGGGTGAGGGGCAAGATGTTACAGATGGTATTAGTCTTGTTCGACCTGTTTGCTATCACGGGATGCTATCAAGGGTATATTAATGTATAAAATTTAAATGTATAGTATAAAAATATTAAACTAACCTTTTTATACTAAAATTAAAGTTACTAGAATATTCTAGGTATGGAAAGTGTTCTAAGACACTTTTAAGTGTGTTTCATCTCATTGTCATGGGTTTAACCAATGAGTATTGCATATCATGCATTAATAGAGATAATCCCCACTAATATTTCATTCCTCATTTAATGTTTGATGATTTATGAAAAAATGGTTAAAATGGTTGATTTTTGAAATGATGGGTGTAATGATTGTTGTTTATGTCGATTTGGAATTTTCTAAGCCTTTAGTTGCTAGTGAGTGATGATTAAAATGGTGTTTTGTTCTGGTTATAGAGAATGGAACTGGTTAGGTGTTATATAAATCATAATGAGGATGCTGAAAAAAATGTGGTTTCACCTGAGACAAAGGTGAACCAATAACTTTTCTAGAGAACCGTTCATTATTTTTAAGCCATTGATAGAGGAAATCATAATGATGAACCTCAACAAGTGGATCATTCAGTGTTGTTTTAGAAAAAAAATCCGATGATTTTTTAGGGGAATTTAGAAACTAAAAAGGTAGAATTGTGGTTCAATAAAATGAACCGAATATTATATTTACTTGGTACACTAGATGAGATAAAGGTCAAGTTAGTGGTGTATATGATGGAAGATCATGCACACCAATGGTGGGATTTAGCTATACAAGCTAAAGTTGAACAATATCTGACATAGGAGGACTTTGAATAATTGTTCAAAAAAAAAATATCCTCATACATTCAAGATATCCCGAAAAATGGATTTATTAATCCTAAATTATTATAATCTATTAGTGATAGAGTATGAAACTAAGTTTATGAACTTAGTTTGTTTTGTTTTGGAGGTAGCTTCTAGTGCACCCTTGAAGGAACACATATTTGAATTGGGATTATGAATAGAAATTCATTTTAAGATAGTTTTACTTTGTATTACCAACTATAAAGATATGGTTAACAGGGAAACAATGGAAAAAAAGGATATTGCTGGGAATCTTGTAGGAGGAAGTAGGTTTGTTTCCATGGGAATGGGTGAGAAATCTAATGTAGGGAACAAGCGGAAGAGGGACACTTGTTTTCAAGGAGGTGGAACACCTTAAACTAAGACCACTAAATTAGTTATCTTTCCTCCAAAATCCAATATCTATCTTAGTTTTTTATAGTTTAGTTATTTTACTCATATGAAGCAAGACTATATGACACCACCTTGATCTTTTCACAACTATAATCAGACAGGACATCTTCAATGTTATTATTGTATCAATCCAAAGTTTGGTGTTAGAGATATATCTCATGTTTCTCATACACCTCATGATTAAAGTGGACGACCCCACCAGTTAAACCCTCATTTGAAGAACCGAGTGAGCCAAAGTGATTCTAAGAAAACCATGATTCCTTAGACAATTCAATCATAACATGAAATCAAAAAACAATTGGGAGTGAGTAAGCAATTGTATGGTGATGAGTAGATGATTACAGAGGATCAATATGGTCCTTTGATGGTGTGAGGTATGATTATATTGAATTATAATCTCATTAAATATTTTTTTGGTACTAGTGTATCCCTATATTTTATTATTCTTCATGTTGTAAATCATGCGGGTTTTCATATTGAAATGATGCATCATGTCTTGAAACTTCAAACATATATGGGCCAATGGGAGTGTCAAGACTTTTAGCATCTAGTGTGTTTTATAACTATCGATGAGGATGATTTTGTTTGGGATTTCTATATTCTTGATATGGACATCTATGAAATGATTTTGGGAATGGATTGGTTGGAATCCTTCGAGGCATACATCGACTGTTATGCCCTAAAGGTTAGTTTCACATATTCAGATAGCATGCCACATCTCTTCAAAGGATATTGGGATGAAAATGCAAGCAAATAAGGACCTTTGTTACCACTGGTTGAGACTATCTATTATAATTTGGTAGTTTTTACTCAAACATATGTTGATGAAATCGAACATAGAGACTTTCCAACCATCATGGATAAATTTATAAATATATTCCTTCATAATTTCTTTAGGTTCCCATCCAAAAGAGAATTGGAATTTATGATTGATATCCTCATAGGGAACAATCCTATTTTACTTCCATATTATAGGATGAAACCAACTAAATTAAAGTAATTTAAAGTTTATTTGGAATATTTGAAAAGCAAAGGATTTATTCAACCTAGTTCGTCTCTATGGATAACACTATTTCATTTTTTCAAAAAAGTAGATGAAACTATTCAATTTTGTGTGTATTATCATAAGTTAAACTAGATTATAACAAGGAATCTATATCCTATTCCATTAATTTATGATCTTTTTGATCAATTGATGGGATACCAATGGTTCTCTAATATTGATTTATGATCAGAGTATCACCAACTTCGAGTTTAGAAGGATGATATTCCAAAAACAACTTTCCATATGCGTTATGTCTATTCTAAATATGTAGTTATATAGTTTGGTCTTATGAATTCACTAGTGGTGTTTATGGAAATGATGAATCAGATCGTTCATATTTATCTTTTCTCCTTTATATTAGTGTTTTTGAAGATATTCTCATGTATTCTAAAACTAAGTATGGTTACAAACAACACTAGATCATAGTATTGGGTATCTTGAGAGAAAATAACCTTTACGATAAGCTTTCAAAGTTTTATTTTTAGATAAAATAGGTATGTTTCCTCAACCACATAATTTCTGAAAGAGTAGTCTTTATTGATCTTGAAAATATAGAAGGTATTATCTCTTGGAAACCACTAAAAAACATCTTTGAGATATACAATTTTCTCAACTTATCAGGGTATTAAAGATGCTTTGTTCATGATTTTTCATGACTTTCGTTACCTATAACGACTTTGATATGGAAAACTGTTCCTTTCCAAAATATAGATGAGTTCAAGAAATCATTTCAAGAGCTTAAGGTCTGGCTTACTTCAGCACCTATCCTTATATTTTCAGATTCAATATGGGGCTATGTGGTTTATTATGATGCATTTGGATTTTGATCAGGGTGTGTTATCATGTAAGGAGATCATGTGATGGCTTATGGGTCATGAAAATTATAGATTCATGAGAATAATTACCCAAAACATGATTTGAATTTAGTTGTTGTAGTCCATGCCTTGAAAACTTGTCATTATTATCTTTTTGGTGAGAAATTCACGGTGTTCATGAATCATAAGATCTCAAAAAACATTTTCTCATAAATGGATTTGAATTTATGGAAATGAATATGGATAAAATACATTAAGTTGTTTGACTTTAACTTTATGTATACACCAAGGAAAGGAAATTATGTGGATAATGCATTGATTAAGAAGTCATATAGTCAATTGGATAAAGAGGATTCAGATTAGTGGTAGTTGACATCATTCATAGCTGAAATGTACCTGGATTTTGATGAACAAGGTGTTTTTACAATCTTATTTATAGTTTTTGTTGTTCTTGATTTGATTAAGCAGGTTAAATATGCTCAAACATATGATCCTGAATGTCTAACCTTGAGGTCAAAACTAAATGGTGGGGATACTATTAAGGGATATAGAATATATGGGATTTTAGTGTTTCATTTTAGATATCATATTGTGGTACCTCTGTCTCATCAAGAACAACCTATCTTTACTTACCACTACTTGTGATGGGTTTCTCATCTTGGTATACTGAAAATGTATAAGGTAATAAGGGCATAATTTTGGTGGGATAGCATAAAGAAGGAAGTGGTGTAGTATGTCTTGATATGCCTCACCTATCAGCAAGTCAAGGACCAAATGGTATATTTCAATATTTACCTATAACCATATGGAAATGTGAGTGGATAACTATGGATTTTTTCACATCTCTACTAAGAATAGTTTGGAAACATGATGCCATATGGGTGATTATAGACCGACTCACAAAGTGAGATCATTTTATCCCTATTTGTGAACCCAATATGGTAGAATACTTATCAAAAATTTACATATGAGAATTTATAAAGTTTAATTATGTACTAGTTTCAATTGTGTCTAATCAGGACCCCATATTTATAGCTTGGTTTTGGAAGTCCTTACAAAAATCCCTTGGAACCCAATTAACCATGATAATAGATTATCATCCTTAAACAGATGGCCAGTTCAAGCTGAAAATTCAAACATTGGATGATATACTTAGAGATTATGGGATGGATTTTAGAGGATCATGGGAGGAGAATATACCGTTAGTGGAGTTCTCATATAACAACAACTATCATGCCTCAATACATATAACTACTTTCGAATCTTTGTATGGTCTTCCTTGTCGTTCTCCACTTTTTTGGGTGGAAACATGTGATATATCACTTATCTTGAACCTATTCTCATGCATGAGATAATTAATAATATTTATATTATCAAAAAGAGGATGATGATAGCTCAGAGTCATCAAAAATCATATGTGGATCATCGTCATCATCCGTTATCATTTAATGTGGGTGATCATGTTTTCTTGAGAATCTCTCCAAGGCCACAGAATCACCATTTTCACAAGCAAGGTAAGTTATCTCCTTGGTACATTGTCCCTTTTGAGATACTATAATGGATTAAAGATATGGATTATTGGTTGGATTTATCACCATGATTTAGTTCTATTCATAATGTGTTTTATGTATCTTAATTGAAGAAGTGCCATCATAACCCTGACCATGTTATTCAATAGGACCATGTTGATATTGAGTCAGATGCTATATTGATTCATGTGTCGATACAAATTTTGGATAGATAAGATAATCTTTTTTGTGATAAAAACAATGGTTTGGTATGAGTCTTATGGAAGCATGGTCATATTTAGGAAGATACATAGGAATGTGATAAGGAAATACAATTGTAGTGGCCCAAACTCTCCCAAAGCACCAGAAACATACAAATTTATGATGAAAAAAAGACCAATAGTGGGGAGAATGTAACACCCCTAATTTTAGTTAATTTACCATTTTATTATATATTTTGAAGTTATATAATACTTAGGTTGAGTTTTTTGGGTTTCTATAGTGTTTTAGAGTGTTTTGAAAGTGTTTTTGGAGGTGTATGGTTTGATCATGGTTAGGGGAAACCATGCACTATCTTTAGGAAACCATGAAAGGGGAAGCTAGGAGTCACTGGGAAGGCACACATTTAGTGCATGTTTTATCCAAACCATGCATTGTACATGCTAGGAAAAATCATATAAATGGATACTGTAGGAAAATCTTGGTTGGTGCATAGTTTTTCAAACCATATGAGGGGATGACCTTGAGACAATATCACCACATGGTTGATGCATGATTTTCCAAACTTTGCGTCCTAACTATGTGATGTGTAGTTAATTCTCTAAAAATTAATATTTAAATCATATTAAGTCCCTATAACCCTGATTTTTCTATTATTCTTACAAGCTCTCAAACTCCTCTCCTCTCCTAGGATCCCTTTATAATTTCCTTTGGTCTAAAAGGCAATTTTGATGAATCAAAGTGTGCTGGATCTTTGAAATCAAAGGCAATTACTCATTATTACTCATTCTCTTTAGATCCTCTTATCTCCTTCCACATATATCACTATATCTAATTTGTTACAGATAGATCTATTTTCCTTGATGTTTATCTTGATGATATCTTATTGGATTCATTAAAGGAAAGGTGTCGTGAGACTAGATTTAGAATTTTCCTTGCGCCATTCTTCATTTTCCTCAACTATTGAGAGGTAAGAGGCTTCTATCTCATTATAATCATTATAGAACTTGAAGGATTGGTGTTTAAATTCCTTTCTCTCTTATTTTTTTTAAAAAATCTCTTGGTTTTGGTACCTAAATCCTTGGTTTTAAAATTATTCTCATAAGATGTTTGATGAAATGATTGAAAGAAAGTGGTTTTCAAAATAAATGTTTTATGTTAAATAATTTGATATGAGAACTTGGCATACATGGTGGCATGTGATCATGTATATTTGAGATGGATCATGCTCTCAAGTGTCATCATCAATAAGGAAAACATGGGATGGATCATGATCATAAGTTCCACTGTCAAATCATTTAAGCAAGCAGCACTTTGGTGAAGGGATGATTCACCACTCATGAGTATAGAGAGTCCACAGTTTCAAGCATATTTGTGCACGTGAGTGTGAACATGGTATGATTATTCCAAGTGATAAGAAATGGTGATAAAACTTTATTTTATGTTTTTTACATGGAAATTATTTATGTCTTTATAATAAACTATTTATCTTCTTATCTTTTATTTATTATAAAAATGTTCTAACTTTTTATTTTCTTAGTGGCATGTGTTAGGGAGACTTTTTGTATTGCCTACTGAGTTTATACTCACCCCCTTCTTGTAAACTTTGGTGAATTTGTAGATATTGTGTACTGAGATACATGTAAGGGAAATGTGTTGTATTTATCGAGTGGTGCATCATGATGCTTCCTCCTTAGATGGTGTTCATAGGTTGGAGATCTCTATTAGCATTGTTAGAGTGATTCCACTTTGGTGTTACTATATCTAGATGTATTTTGGTTTCTTGTATCAACTTTTATTACTTTGTCACAACTACTCTAATGTTTCAGTTCATTTGGGTTTCTTTTTAGTTGTATTGTTATTACTCATGCTTCATATAGTTAATTTGGTTCTTGTATTTTTTATTCATTGGTTATTTTGGTTATTTAGGGAAAATCACCCCCCAAATTTTTACTAATCCCTTGAAATTTATTTTTGGAATTTCTTTTCTTGGGTATGTCACCTAATGTTAGTGGTACCTCCACTTCTTCCCAAGCCAATGGGTGACGGGAGGGATGTTACAAGGGATGTCCCAACTTTTGATAGAAAAAAATCATCATATTTAGAATAATAGAATATTGTCATATCTTTTATATCTTGGATTGGAAGTTAGAGATACTGATATCTTTGGTTTACCACCCATTAAAGGGAATGATCTAATGAAACCGATTGAAAAAATAAATATGGAAAATGATGACAAATTAAAAAATTATATTTATATTCCCTTTTCATAAAAGGGATACACAAAAGTGATTAGTCTTAAAGTGGAAAAATAAATCCAATATAATCTTAAAAGTAGCTATGAAGGAAATGTGAAAGTTAAGGAGTATAAATTACAAATATGAAGAAGAAATTTTTAAGGCATAAAAATAGCTTAGGAAGAAAAAATTGACAATTATTTCATTTGGGTGAATGAATTTGTCAGTAATATCTAAAGATTTGGTGAAAAATATGAAGACTTCATAATTTTTAAGAATCTCACATGGAATTTTCCTATCAGGTTTGATCCTAAGATATCAGTTCTATAAGATACAGAGGCTATTTCCTTGGATGAATTGCATAATATTCACATTGCTTATGAAATGAGAAAAATTATAGCCTTCAAGAAAAATGGTAAAATATGAAATGGAATTTGAGGCCACGAGAAAGTTGAAAATTAAAGAACATGTTGACAATCCATATTCAAGTGACTCTAAAAATGAGGATCATGATAAATACTTTCAAAGAATCATTTCTCTTATCTCAAAGTGATTCAATAAGGGAAACAATAAATGATAAATATAAGTATCCTCTTAGATGATATAAATGTAATGAGATAAATCATTTTGCTATTAACCACCTTAAGAAGAAGGAACTAGATTTTGAATATGATGAAGATGAGAAACCTTACAAAAATAAGTGTAATAAAAGTTCAAGGGAATCATACAAAGCTATTAAAAGTAAGATTTTTTTCATAAATGCAAGTGAATAAACTAGATGAAAAAAGAAGATGAAGTTTTTCACTCATCCAATAGTGAATATGAGAGTTATTCTAGTGAGAAAATCACAAACTCCATAGATCGTATTGAAAAAGGGTTTGACATTTCAAGTAGTGATAAATATGGTTCAAAACCAAATGAGTTAGAATGGATGTTAGAGGATAAGTTTGAAGCTTTTCTTGAGATCAAGAAAGAAAATATAAATATGGGGAAAGATTATAATAATCTCATTTAAGAAAATAATGTGTTTGAAAAGAAAGAATAAAACCTTATTGACAATATAACAAAATCTAGGTAGAAATCTGATGAACATGAAAAGATAATAAAAGTTATTAAAGAATTTTTTCCCCTAAAAGAAGAAGAACTATCTAATATATAATATAAGTGTATTGAAGATGAATAAGTTAGAGGAGGATTTTAAAATTTATACTGAATTCAAATTTGGGTTATCTAAATCAGTTGAGAGGGCTCACATAAAATATCTGGTTAAAACCATACCAGAAATATCTGCTTATAATTCGACTTACAGTAATAATGTAGGTTATGAATCAAAATCCATTCAAGATTAGGATAAAAAAATTAGGGAGAAACATTATCCCATTTTTTTAAGTTAGGGGGAAATATATAATCTCTACAACACTCAAATAAATTAAAATTCATATTAATAATGCATAACATGGACAAACTTCCATACAACACTATAGGAAAAAAAATTATGAACTAAGAAGATTCAAGTTTCAAGGGTATTTCTGGTGTTGAAGAGTATTTGGAACCAATACTACACATAAAAGTAAAAAATTTCATTATTTGGGATGTGTAATGAATTTATAGGAATTCATCTAGAGTAGATAAAACCAAATCTTTAAATAAGATAGGTAGAAAAGTTAAGTGTTTCAGGCATGCAAACTTGAAATAGATTTGAATGTCTTAAGGATGTTTGTGGAAGGTGTGAGAAATGGGTACAATGTATCAAAAAGTGTTTAACAAGATTACCTGGATAGATAACTTATGATGAGAAAGGAAAGGGGGTTCATAAACCTAAGAAAGATATGCCATGCCTTGTTGAGGTTTCATTGAAGGTTAGTAAAAAAATAGAAACATGGATTCTTGATAGTGGGTGTTCCTCCCACCTGGATGGTGATAAAATAATCTTGAAGAATATTTAAAATCATGATGGTGGATTAATTAATTTTAGTAATGATTACTCCTTAAAAATTAAGGGTGTTGGTTTGGCTGAGATTGAACCTCAAAACTTGAAATCAAATGATGCTTTATACGTGGAAGGGCTGGAGCATGAATTCTGAAGTGTTAGTCAACTATATGATAATGGTCATGGGGTTACTCTTAAGAAATTCAATTGTGTCATTAAAGGATTGAAGGATCATTTATCTAGGAAAAAGAAATAATGGAAATATTTTTTTTATAGGGGATCCCATTGATTCTTATTACATGAGTGAAAATATGAAAATTTTTTATGGTATAAAATGATTTTTCATTTGGTCCAAAGGAGTTTAAATAAAATTGTGAAGCATTATGTTGTAAGAGATTTTACCAACCTTAAGAGAGAATAAGATGATGTTTGTGCAACATTCCAAAAGGGAAATATGACTCAGAAAACCTATAATAAGGTATAAATTCTCTCTATGAGGTCACTGGAGCTTATACACATTGACTTATGTGGTCCTATAATACAAAGTTAAACAATAAGTGATTTAAATTTCATAAAATTCATGGATGATTTCACTCAAATTACCAATGTGATGTTTCTCAAGAATAAATTAGATTTAGTTGATGTGTTCAAAGCTTTTAAAAGACAAATAAAAAAGGAATCAAGGCTTCACATTAAGAAATTGAGATCTAATTATGGGAAGAAGTTTACATGTGATGCATTTGAAAGTTACCTTGTTAAACATATAATAAAGCATCAATTCAACACACTATATTCACCCCAATAGAGTGGGGGTTATAGAGATAAATAATATAATTATTATTGAGATGGGTAGAATAATGCTATCTGACAATAAAATTTCAAAATATTTTTAAAGAGTGGTTGTTTGTGCTACCGCACACTTAAAAAAGATGTCTTTTAATACCCAAGACACATTTTAATCCATATGAAATTTAGTATAAAAGGAAATCAAATTTCAATTACTTTAAAGTGTATAGAATTTATTGCTTTATAAAGATCAAAGGTTAAAAATTGGGAAAGTTTGAAGAGAAATCTGGTGAAGGGATATTTATATGGTACTTATCTTATGGAAGTGGGTATATATGACAAAAATATGCATAAACTTATAGTCTATTTAGATGTCAAGATTTTTGAAAACCAAAGTAAGTTAGATCAATCTGCTCAAGAGGAGTTTGAGATTTCAGATGAGAACATGTGGATTTCAGACCAACAGGTTGAAAAATAAGTTAAGAATAGAACAATTGTTGATGAAGTTGATTCAGAACATACTGATGATGAATAATATGCTCTATATAGTGATAAGAATCAATTTCAGTGGTTAAATGGGCATGTTGATGCTAAGAACATAATTGGAGAACAATAAGATCCTATTCAAAAAAGAAGAGGTTTGATAGTGGGAAATCACAAAACACTCATATCACATGTTAAACCAATAACAATGGATTAAGTTGTATAGAATGATGAGTAGGTACAAGATATGAATGATTAATTGGATCAAATTGTAAAAATTCAACTTTGGAGTTTTTCCCAAGACAAAAATATGAGAATCTCATTATCACAAAATGGATTTTTAGAAACAAATTGAATAAGATAAGGGTTGTAAAAAGGAATAAGGCTATGTTGGTATGAAAATGATATACTCAAATGGAAGGCATTGAATTTTAGAAACCTTTTCTATAGTAGCAAGGCTTGAAACAATTATAATATTTTTAGATGTGGTTGCAAACAATCACAAAAAAGAGTATCAAATAGATGTGAAGTAACATATTTAAATGGTGTACTTGAGGAAGATGTATTTATTGAATAAATTGACGGTTTTATTCTATATATTGATGGGATCATAGTTAATAAAAAAATAAAGTCATTATATGGATTGAAATAGGATATCATATCTTGGTATTCAAAACATGACAACTGCTTGAGGAAAATGGAATTTAGGAAATGGAAAGCTGATATAAATTTGTATGTCAAAGAGTTTCCCATAGGTTAATTAATTATCATTGTATATGTTGATGATATTATATTTTATAGTGAAAATGTGGCTATTTTTTAGGAATTTTCTGAGCATGGGAGAACTGAGATACTTTTTTTGGTTACAAATTGAGCAGAATTAAGATTACATATTTTTGTCCCAAGAAAAGTATGCTAAAGACCTGCTAAAAAAGTTTAGTATGGAATAATACAAATAGGTTTACACACCCATTTTAGTTGGAACATAAATGTGTAAATATGGGAACAATGATAAAGTTGACCAAAAGGTATTTAGAAGACTCATTGAAATTATATTGTATTTGTTAATGACAAGACTAGATATAGCCTTTGATATGACACTTTGTGATCAGTTTAAAAGTGATACTAAAGAGTCATGAATGATTGTGACAGAGGATACTGAGATATGTGAAGTGAATAATGTATCATGAAATAGTTTACAAATGTAGTGCATATTTAAAGCTACATGGATACACTGATATAGAATGAGTAGGTGATTGTGAAAATTGAAAATCCACATCACATGGTACTTTCTTTATAGGTGAGGTTTGTGTAAGATTATATGGTAAGAAGAAGAATAACTTAGTGAAAATTAATACAATAGAGGCAGGATATGTGACATCCACTCATGCATGTACACATGTTTTATGGATAGTCACTACTGCAAATATGACCTTTATCAGTGCTAGAAAAGGGAATTAACAATGCTAGAAAAGTGATGTTAATTGGGGAGAAGATAAAGGGTGGATCCCCGTTATCAGCGCTCAGAAAAGCACTAATAAAGGCCCCTTTTATCAGTGCTAAAAAAACACTGATAAAAGGGGTCTTTTATCAGCACTAAAAAAAGCACTGATAAAAACGTCATTTATCAGCGCTTTCTTTAAGCAATGATAAAAGTAAAAAAAATAGTTAAAAAGAATTTATAAAATGTGGGGATCTTTTAACAATTCTTGACCCCCCCTTTTTATTAGTTATAGGTAGAGCCCCCTCCCCCTCACCACATGTTGCACTTGCCCGCGCAACCCCTTCCCACTTGCCCGCACACCCTAGTTTCCACCAGAACTTGAACTCAAGACCTCCCCCCTTGTGCGCCTACACCTTTACCACTAAGCCATTTAGTTTTTTCTCCATTTAATGATATATCTATTTATTTATATATATATATAGTTATATTTATTCATATATTAATATAGATTCATATTAATATAAATATATTTAGTTATATTAATAAATATATATTTATTAATATATTAATATATATATATATATATATTCATAAATTAATATATATTTATATCTATATATATATATTTTTAATTATAAATTTTTATCCATATATTTATTTGTATATTAATATATATTTATAATATTAGTTTTAAATACATTTATAAAATATGTTTTTTTATGTGTGTTTATAAATAAATAAATACATACATATATACAACACACACACACACACACATATATATTTACAAATAAATACATATATGTGTGTATCTGAAAAGCCATAGAATGTTAAAACGACCATAACTTATAATCCAGAAGTCCATTTCAACTCCACAACCAGTCAAATAGAATAAAATGAAACAATCTTCAATATGATATGTGATACAGGCCAAGAGAAAATCCGGATCAAAAGTTATAACTGCTTGAATGTTAAAAAATCGGGGTATACCAACTAAAAACTCAGTTTTATAGGACTTATGGGACTTTTTTTGGGCTAAAAAATGTGACATGAGGTTTATTTAAGTCACTAGTGTGTAAATATCATCTCAGTTTTTGATTTGATATGCTGTAGAGCTCAAACGGACACCCGGATCAAAAGTTATGGCCGATTGAAGTTTGAGTTACATTTTTAACTTATTTTAGATCTTTTATTAAATTTTTTATTTTTTTCATAAAATTGTTATTAAATGATTATTAGTCAATGATAATTAGCAAATTATTAATTAATAATATTTTTTAAAATATTTTAAATCCATTTTAACTAAATTTCTTATATATTAAATGTAATAGTCAATTTATACTTATCTAAAACATATTTAAAAAATATATATTATATTTATATCAATATAAATATAATTATATATCAATATATTATTTTTCATGAATCTTTTTTAAAATATACAGTTTATCAGTGCTAGGAAAAAGCACCGATAAATCCCCTATCAACGCTACTAAAAAAAGCGTTAATAAAGGGGTCCCCTTTAATAGTGCTAAAAAAAGCGCTGATAAAGGGCGGCGCTGCGGAAACCCAGTTTTGTGGTAGTGAGTGGTGCATTTGGTATATTTGAGAGTTGAAACTTAGAATCCATTAAGGATTTTGTGTGATAATTGGATTTTAATAAATCCATCCAAGAACCTTGTACAACACTCTAGATCAAAACATATATACATACGATATCTATTCATTAAATAAAATGTGAGCAATGGTGATATCAATCTTGAATAAATTTCTACTTAATAAAAAAATACTGATATCTTCATAAAGTACATGCCAAGATAGATTTTCTCTTAGTCGAGTCTATAATTCCATGTTCAACCCTATCCTCTCACTTGAATAAAAATGGAACTATGTCCCCACATGGGATTTGTATTGTGTCAACATAGGGGGATAAATAGTGTCACCACTCCATGTTATATTGGGAGTGATCACTATCGTGTCATCTAAAGTTGTGTTTAATTCTTAATGGGGAAGTTTGTTGAAATTAAGATTGGTTGCATGATTTTAGGGATGCATGTCTTAAGGGGGGATTTCATCTATGTCACTTGGACAAATTTTCACGACACTTAGGGATGAAACTCTCTAAAAACATACCCTTATCCAGTTATATGGTGCAATATACTTCTCATATGAAATATTTTGTGATATAATGATTCTCATGATAAATACTGAGAATGTGTGAACAAATATGATAATTTATTAAATAGTTGATAAATGTTTCCAACAAATCCAAAAGGGGAGATTGAAGTGCCTTTGGATTTATTAATGATGTAATTTATGGTTTGAATTTATTATCAATATTATTGAAGAAATTTAAAAAGGTTTTTAGGATATTGAGATGTTTTTGATATGTTCGGAATGTTTTTTGGAATGGTTGGAGGAAGTTTGAAGAAGTTTTGAAGTTATTATACAAATCAAAAAAATTTGTCCAACCTGATAAATTGAAAATTTACCAAGAATAAGGTTTTATTAAATAAATTTAAGACTTTATCTTTGAGTATAATACTTTTGATCATTGAGCATAAGGCTTAATGGGATGAATTTAATACTTCTCCACTAAATGTAGGACTTCATAGTTGAGCATAAGTATTTGAATCTCACTATAAGTTTTAATCATAAGACTTTGGTCCATCATATGACATGAGCATAAGTCTTAAGTGCGAGAGCCTTTTCCATGAGCGCAATACTTCTTGTATTGATCATAATAATTTTCCAAGCATATGAATTTAATCACCCCAATGTAAGACTCCTATAATTAGTGAAATTATAAGTTTCTTCTGGGTGAAAATATGAGTTTCTAGAAATTGAATATTATGAATAATTTAAACCCAAAGAGGCAAGAGTTTATCTTCAATGTCCAAAACATCACATATAAAATTAGATTAAATATGATTCATGTGGTATTTTGAAAAGGATGAGCGTTGTTCATATCTTTTTTAAGTTCCAATATATTTTATCTAAACAGTTTTTGTGAAGCTCAAAGTTGAGGCTATAAATGAAGAAGCTTCAGATATTACATCTAGAATGTTTTTGTAATGAATATGTGCTAATATTCAAATCCTAAATCACATATTTCTCAAGAAATGATTCAAGATGAGATATTGATATGGAATTTTAAAATTAAATCTATGAAGTCATGGTTAAGTCCTAAGAGGTTTAAAAGAAAATGGACTCATGAGAGTGATATAGTTGAGTAAAGAAATTTCAACAAAAGAATATGAGTTTGTCAACAAGTGTTGTTGCATCTTGAGTAGGAAAAGAAGTTTCTCCATTGAATATTTGTATGCATGAGAATTTTTTTCAACTGATTTAAAGCCATATAAAAAAGATACTTCACATCATTTACTTTATCAGGTAGAGAAATTAAAATATCAAAAAACCAAAATTAGGAATTCTATAATGATTACTTTTGTTAGAAACCTTAAATTCTTACAGGTTTTACTTTTATAGATATCGAGTTTGATAGGAACCATTTAATCATCTTAAATGGAATGATTTTTAAAAATATCGATGCAGAGAGGATTGGGTTTGAGTGAATAAAGAAAAGAGATGAGATAGGAAGAAAGAATGAGTGAACCGAGGAGCACAACAAATATATTTTTTGAGAAGAGAATAAAGGGTGAGCACCTAGAACTATGGTAGCATTTATTCTAAGATTTTTTTGGCCAATTTCACAGTTTTTAGTTTTCATGAGAATAATAAGAATCAGTTATACAAAATATTTGCATGAAGTGAGCAGTTATTCATGAATATTTATAAATTCTCAGTAAGGGAGATCTACTTCTATTGTTGTTGAAGAAATAGATCTTTCAAGGAGATCTATCTCATCCTGTTTTCATATTTTGTATGAAGGTAGTGCGAAGTTACAATGTTTTGTGTGACTTCGGACAAGCATAGCGTGACTTTTTTCCAATACCATAAGCTTGTTATTACTTGTTTCTTATAGTGAAGAATTCGTGGTTTGGGAGACTAATGAAACACAATAATGAGTATGTAACCTAGGAAGGGGACAAACCTTGTAAAAATATTTGTGCTTGCTATATCTTTATTTTTTTCATACACAAGTGTGGTTATTGGAACGATTTTGAAGAAAAAATAAGACCTTCATGCTAGATAATTTTTTCAAGAAAATGAAAAGAAAGGTAATAAGATTCTAATTTATTTATAAGGTTACACCCTAGTCCCAAGGAAGAAGTTATAGTGTCAAAAATATTACTCCTATTTTCACAATCCCCCAATCACTCATGTTTCTAGTAATTATTCTTTGGATTCAATACTTTCCAGTTTAAATAGAAGAGACTAGGTACATTGAAGGAAAATATCCAACACTACAAAAAACAATGCATTTAGTGTTGGTTGTTTAGAGGAGGTTGTGAACAACCTTCTCTAGATTAAATTTTTGTATAAATTAGCAGAGGTTATATCAAAATCTCCACTAAATTTTAACCGATTGATTTTAAAATAAATAAAAATAATATGGGGGGGTTAAAATCCCCTATAATGTCTGTTAATCCCTCAAATTATAGGGGGTTTTAACCCCCTCTTTTTTTTCTTTTTTAAATCAAATTTTATAATGTGTGTGTGTATTATAAAAACACATCATATAAATGTATTTAAAAACATTATAAACATATATATTATATAAATACATTAAATAAATACTTATACACACACACACACACACACACATGAAATTATATATATATATATCATATTAGTGAATATGTAATTTTATAAATATATATATATATATATACATTTTTAAAAATAAATATATAAATACACATTCGTGTGTGCATATAAATGTATGTATTAATACATGTATAAGTATATTTATGTAAACATATTTTGTTTTTGATATAAATGTATTTATAAATATATGTATAAGTATATTTATATAAACATGTGTGTGTGGGTATACATAATATAAATATATATTTATATAGATAATATAACTATATTTATAAGTATATGTATAGATATACACTACTAGAAAAAAGGTTACACCAATGGTTTGGAACCATTGATATATGCCCTCAAACCATTGGTATAGGTCTTCTATTGAAAAAAATTCCAATGGTGAGTTCTAATCCTAAGACCTCCTAGTTATTTTCCAAATACTTTTCCACTCTGCTACAATGACTTTGGTCATATAAAAACAATTATTTTTTTGAAATATTTATTATTTTTATTATTTCTAGTAGTGATATTTATATATAAATATACATAAAATATCATATAAATATAAATATATATTATTCTATTATATTTAAATAAATAAATAAATATATATATATTATATAGATATATTATATATATTATAATTAAAGTAAATTCATATTATATTAATTACATTTCATATTATATATACTAGAATATAAATAAATTTAATTTTATTCATTTATAAATAAATAAATATATATATGTATACATATAAATGTTTTTATAAATATTAATATTTTTTAAACTGTGTATGCAAAAATAATATATATATATATGTATGTATGTTTAATATATTTTTATAATATATAAATATAATATATATACTTACAAATATAATATATATATATATATATATATGATATATAGCATCCGGGTGCCCGTTCAAGTGGAACATGCTTTATCCCTTACACTTCGTTTGGCAGCGCAGATTTGAGAAGAAAAAAGAGATTTGAAGCGATTGAAATCAATATCCCCTGTTTGGTGAGGAAAAAAGGATGGAGAGAAATGTGACCTGCGGAAATGGAGAGAAAAACATTTCTCTCCCGCCCCGCATTTCACCCGTTTTGGAATCGTCCCAAAATTGCGACGATTTGGACGGAAATATTAAGGCTACTTCATATTTTTTTTAAATTTCCCATATTATCCCTATATAAATAATTATTTTATGCCATTTTTATTACACCGTCACGACATTTCCCATCAACCCGACGTTGTCAAGTTACTCTGCCAGTGCAGCAGTCCTCTGTATTCCAATTCAAAGTTGCGGTGTAGTTTCCTTTGTGCTTTTCATCATAATATTCTAATTAAAAGTTGTGGTGCGTTGAATTTCATAAAAAAATAAATGTTTGACTTATTCATGTCTCTACTATTTTCTTGAATTAATATTTATATAAATGAACGTGTTTTTAATTATTAATAATAACAAATAATATTTCCATGGGTATCTAAATATTTTGATCGATGTAATTTATAAATAATGATTTTTCTAAGTTCAATATAATTTATAAATAATAATAACAATCAAATAGAAATAATTTTGATAATGTGTATATAAATAATTTTGATTATAACTAATTATGTGTATATAAATAATCAAAAAAAATTATAAATAATTTTGATTATAGATAATTTTGATTATAAATAATTATGATTATCTTGAATTAATAGTTTATATAAATAATTTATAAATAATGTTGAATTAGTAAATATTTTGAATCAATAACTTTGAATTAATAAGTATTTTGAATTAGTAATTATTTTGAATTAATAATTATTTTGTATTAATAATTATTTTGAATTAATAATTTTTAATTTTTAATTTTGATTACCTAGAATTAATAATTTTGAATTAATATATTATGTAAATAAATTTTATTATCTTTAATTTATTTTTTAAAATTTTAAAATTTGTATTAATATATGTTTGTAGTTCAATGTTTACCTAATTTTAATGATATAAAAGATAATGATTGATAAAAAATCAAAAATATTGTTTTTTTATTTGTTATAAAAATGTAATAAAAATACTTTTTTAAAGGTTATTTGTGTCATTTAACATAAATTATTGATGTTGGGCAGACATGGTGGCGGATGTGGTGTTCGTAGGGATTTAATCTATGGTTGTTTTTTTTATCTTGGGAAAGTATGATCTTTAATCTCGTGTGTGTGTGTTATTTTTTTAATAAAGGTTATTTGTGTCATTTGCACCAAAACAGTTTCTTCTCTTTTCTTTTAAAAATTGACACCAAACGTGAAGGAGAGAAATCTAAATCATTTCTTTTCTTTTACTAAGTTATTAATCCAAACAGAATGAGAGAAATCACAATCATCTCTTTTCTTTTCTTTTCTTTTATAAACTATCAAATCATTTCTTTTCTTTTACTAAAATCTCACTAAACGGGGTCTTAAGGTATCTGTTGGGGGTTCAGCCCCAACTGCACATGATTTCCCCCAAATTAAATCAGGAGATTGAAATTTTTTGTTCTCGCACAACCTATGCGTGCGAGTCATTAGTCATGACGCCAATAGGGCATGGAGGCTCGCACTCCATAGATGGGAAGCGAGAGAAGTTAGGCGGTGTTGGGGGGAAACCTCATGTCGGAGTGGCCTTGTGGTAGTGCGATGGCAACGACTTTCTATGGATAAAGACCCCCGGTCGATGGTGGGGTATGGTGATGAATAAGAGTTGACGAGGGTGGTGGGTGGTTGTCGTAAATGAAGGAGCTCGACGACAAGGGTTGATGATGGATAAGGGACGATGAGGGCGATGGGTGGCCTGTGGTGTTGACAGTTCACAACAAATGATGAACTCTCATTCAATGGTGGGGGTTGATGATGGAAAAAGGCCGATTGATGGTGCGACCAGTGACAAGGACATGACGAATCACAACGGTGTGATCGGGCCAAGTTCTGGGCTTATGGGGTATGGACCTTCGAGCCAGTGTTTGTTCCTTTAGATCCATTAGGTCTAAAAAAATCCATGTTAAAGGCCTTTATGTCACAGGGTCTTTGGGCTATAAAAAGGTAATAAAATAGGTCCATGGGTGCTTGCCAATTATAGTGGGGCAGAATGATGCCCGACCACTGGGGTGTCTAAGTGTGTAAGTATGTTTCAGTATTACAATCCCCTCAACTAGTAATAATAATATTATATTTATATTTGTGTGTGTGTGTGTGTTTGAATTGTATAGATATAAATATATAATATATAAATACATATTTGTATCGATCGATATAATATATATTTGTTTTTTATATTTTTGTAGAATATAATATATATCTATATCTCTCTGTGTGTGTATATATTTGAATAGTATATTTGTATAATATATAAATATATAATATATAATATATAATATATAATATATAATATATAATATATAATATATAATATATAATATATAATATATAATATATAATATATAATATATAATATATAATATATAATATATAATCTATGTTGGATCGTAAGAGTTTATAATGACTACAAGAGGGGGGTGAATTGTAACTAATTTTTTTAACTAATTAAAATACCAAACCTCAGTATTAAGTTTATCAGACTTAGTATTTGTTTGATGATCAGTGTAACAAAATCATACTCAGAGTTTGTTTGATAAATCAAAGTATAGAAAATTTTAGCTAAACAAACTTTCCTTATAAATTTCATAGTGGGGAATTATAACTTGTAGAAACAAGTAAAATGAAACTTTACAAAGTTATTTAGTAAAACTAATAGAAACTTTATAAAATTAATTAGTACACTTTAACCTTTAGTATAAATGAATTCAATAAACTTGAATTAAGGTGTAACACCCCAGGTAAATAAAGAATACGACATTTTTGTATTTATCCATATTTGTGAATAAAATATTAATATGACTTTAAAGGGGACGCTATGCTCGATGGCGTACCCAACACGCAACAACGAGTTTCTTGGGAATCTTACGTTGCACTCTAATAATAAAATAATATTATTTTAAATGATAGTTAACATGTAGCCGTTGTATTGGCGGGAATGGATAGAAATAACTAAAATATGATTTCATATGTTTTTAATTGTTTTTACATTTATCCAATAAAGAATAGAGGCTTAAAATACGGAAAGAATTCAATTTTAGGCGTATATGCCCTAGTTTTCACTAAAGGTTCACTTATCACCTTTTGATGTTGAACCATCATTAAATATAGTTTTGTTCACTCTTAAACATTCTTTTGGACCAAATAAAACTCTTATTAAGAATCGGGACATCAAAATTTACTTTGTGTAAATTTTTGGTATCTTTCCGATAAAGTTCATTTTTTTTAAGGAATAGTGTAAATGTTGTATTTTAATTCAAAACCACTTTTTAATCTAATTTATTTATATGATTAGATTATCTTTTGAATTGGTTTTAAAGTGAAATTGGGAAATATTTTTACCATTTAATCCAATAGTGGTGGTTGGAATTAATTTCACTTTGAAATCGGACTTAAACTGGTGTCAATCTTTTGATACTTATTGTTTTATAAAAACACGCTATTTGCTCTGACAGCGGGAATTAATTATTAAATTAATTAATGTGACTAATATGTTTTGAATTTTGTAAAACGGACTTCATTTTTGAATTCAGAATATCAAATATAGCTTAGGGTGAATTTTTGGTAATTTTCTGAAAAACTTCAATTTTTGATGAATAGTGAAACCACTAAGTGATAATCAAGCAAACTGATTTTTCAGTTAAATGAAAGTTTACCACTAATGTGTATTGAATTTTGAAAATCCGACATACATGGTTGTCATTAAGAAGTAAAATGTGGTTCAATGAGATTATAATAATTTTTTGGTGAATAGTAACTTATTAAGTTTTTAATCGCGATTAGTGATAATTAGTGTAGTTTAAGGTATAAATAATACTTTAAAAATATGAAATGACCTAGAAACATGTCACAACCCTATTGGTTGTGTCATGGCCGACCAAGACAAGCCATGGCCTAACTTGGGGACCCCATGGATCCACTTTTGTTGGGAAATAACATAAAATACTTTTAATTTAATGTTAAAGTGAAAATGACACTAACATAGTATGTTTTACTAAAACA
Organism: Viscum album; assembly: GCA_963277665.1. NCBI lineage: Eukaryota > Viridiplantae > Streptophyta > Magnoliopsida > Santalales > Viscaceae > Viscum > Viscum album. The sequence goes on from OY728140.1 coordinate 1,151,402,514, forward strand.
ATTTTTAAGTGGGGTTATACAAGTCCAAATTTTGATTATAAATAGTCATTGGAAAGATAAAAAGATTTCCTATATCATAGTATTTTGTTTATAATTTTTAGACATTAAAGAAATTAAATTATTTATGACATAATAATGATGCAGCGATGACATCATTATTTGACAATTTAATTAAAATGGAAAGATAATGAAAAATCTACAATATACACATGGACAAAACCAATTGGATGAGTGGATTTCGATGCCTTATCACCTTATCCACGAATTCTACCAATGTGGGACCCTTTAAAACCGAAAAGCATTTTCAAATAAAGTAATATTTCTTTGCTTTCCAAAAGTGCCCCTCCTCTTCTCTTATAAAAGGCCCCCACCTCCACCTTATTTCACACACTTCAAAAGCCTTTGTCTCGGCCAACCCCTGCCCATTTGCTCTCTCCACATCCCTCTCCTCATCCTAGAGGATTTACCTTGGGCAGAATCCTTTCAAAGGAAGACTTTAGGCTCAAATCAAAAAGAGTTACACTTTTAAAGGTAATTGTTTGTCTCATATTCATTTGTTTTATTTTGCTTCTCCAACCCCCTAATCTCTTTTTATTTACTTCTTTTGTAACAACAACAGTATCTTCAATATACTAGGATGTTGTTATAATATTTATTTGAGCTACACTCTCACACAACTACATCAAATGGTTAAAGAACATACGGTTTCCGTGGATGGTGAAATTCTGCCTCCCGAAACGATGATTGTTCAATACTCATTTAACACCTTCAAAGGTGGCCATTATGATGTCACTATTTTTATATATGATATATAGTATGTTTATGTTTTCCTTAAGATTCTGTTTTTTACATTTTGGTCAAACCTTTATGGTTCCCATTATGGGTAAACACGATATCTTCATTTAAGGAAGTGCGGACTACCGCCCCCTCAAAGTGATTTGATTCGTTAAATACCATATGTGGGACATATAAAGGATGGAACTATGATATTAAATATGATATTATACTGGAATTATAATATACCTTTATATCATTATTATTCCATTCTATAAAATACGAATAGAAATGAAAGTAGCGTTCATGCGTACGTACGGCTTACCGTCTCCATGAACGGTGCATTTCATTTCTTACCTCTAAATGATTATGTAATGTTATAAATGCATGAATGTACTGGATATATATGACATATATTATAACTACAACATGAATACAATTCTGGATATAATAAACATTTGGCCACATGAACAACATGTAATTGTAAGAAGTCCACTTTCGACTTAAGAACCAAATACCGACAAAATGAACATTATTAACTTAAATGATTACATAATGTTCACAACATGTCAATAATTGATATAAAAGGAATAATGAACTTGGAAAAGGTTCTTAAGCAAATAGAAATTAACTCAAGTTTATTATTCAGGACGTTAAAGAACGATCGAGTCAAGTCGGACCCGAGGTAAGGGATCCTGCAACTCTCTTTCTCTTTAAGTACACTCTTTTATGTCATTTATTTTAAGCTCATCTTTCTGATGATTGGGATGTTATTTTATATTAATCCTACTGTAATTTTTATGTTCGTGTGATGAGGGACCCTATTCTCTCTCATCAATCCATTTTGGAAGTTTTATGTGGCGCCGTTAGGCTGCCGAGTTCTCGTAAGGGATTTTTCATCTCACTTTTATTCTCGTGAGATTTACGCTACTTTTGCCACAAATTTCATTGAGTGGTGTATGTACTGCCCATTATTCTACACTTTGTGTAAAATACTTTCGTTTATGAGTATTTACATAAATGATCTATTGTCCCTCTTTCATGGGGTGTATTTTTTGAAAGATACCCAAGTCGGTAAGGGAACCTTTCACCCCCCTCTTTTTAAAAGACTTCTTTTATTGGGTCTTTTAATTTACATATTGTTACATTGGGATATGTTCTCATGTATCCTTAATGATGTAAATTTTGTGTCCAAGTGATGAGATACTCTTTTTATCTCTCATCAACTCATTTTGATGTGACGCCGTTAGGCTGTCAAGGGAACTTCTTAACCCAATTTCGATTTCTTTGGGTTCGACATGTAGTCATTGAATATGTCATCCATTCAATATGTGTGAATGACATTTTATTGTTTTACACTTAATATCCACTTATATTGGGTGTATTTATATTCTTCACACATATTTTTGAGATTGATTTGTCCTTAATTTAAGGATACCTTCTTTATAAGGGATTTCATCACATTTGACATTTCTATTGAGGGTTCATTGTTGTTATGCACCAATTCACTCTTATATGGTGTATATACTGTCCTTTGGAGTATTATATCATGAATCCATTTATTCTCATGATATTATAAAGTTCTGACTAAACGTTATTCCTCAATTATTGTATTCAAGTGTCTCTAATTTTGGTAAAACCCCTTTAACCAAAATATCATTTTAAATGTTTTAATTATTCGTTCTTATTAATATCCATGTTTTCAAAGTGGTTTTAAGAATTTATTTATATGGATATTAATGGTTTAAAATTTTAAAAGCTTCAAGGTGGTATGGGACACTTTGATTCAAAAATATCTTTATTAAATGTTTTAAATGGCTTTGGAAATGGTTTCTTTTTATATGGATTCATTATTTCAAAATACTAAAATGTTATGTTGTGTTTGAAATGTGGAAATGTTTTGTTTCCTTATGAATATTTTATGTGATACGTGTATGTTATGGTTCTTGGGCATTGTTATGAAGAACGGGTGGTTCCGTGATAAACTAAGGGCGGGTGATCCCGTTATAGCTCTCCAATGCATTGGGTAACGCGAAGGAGTGAAACGTTAAGGTTTCTCCGAAGAGATTTAGGGAATATACTGTGATGGGTATTCCAAACGTAACCAAGAGGGTTACTCCCTACGTAAGAATGTTATGAATGCCTCAAGTTACCTTTATGTCTTATGATTTCTATGATTTATTCATGTTTTGATGAGTTAGGTTAAAGTGCCTATGTTTTATGGGTAAATTATGATTTCATCTTTATGTATACATGAACTCATGTTTCCTTTCCATATTTTTATGTCCCTTACTGAGCTTTTTATGCTCATCCCAAGTTTCTGAAATGTTTTTCAGGTCAAGAGGAAAGGTACATGATAAGACGTTAGAGTCAAGGATGTGTTAAGAGAGAATCCATTTTTTATTTTAAATATGTTCTCGTTGATGGGAAGAATGAATATTGTCTTTTATGTAATCCATTTTGTTTAAATGTGGAATGTAATGCAAGTTTCATGATCTAATTCTCTAAAACTCTAAACCTGAAAAGATCCTCAATGTGTAATCTTGTAATAACTCAAGATTAAGTAAGTTTTAAGGCTGGGGCCTTATAGTTGGTATCAAAGGTCGGTTTAGATAACTTTAGAGGTTAGGGTATTCCTTAAGCATAAGTGACATTACCATAATGGTTAGGATTTCAGAAAGAGTCCTAGTTTTAGATAAAGTGAATGAGTAAGTGTATATTAGTGTTTATCTTCCTCATTAGTACATGATGGTTTTGTTGATATACTCACACTGACCTTTTTGGTTTTAGTAAATGGCTGGATCTAGCAGGCACCAAAGTAACAGTGGATGTGAAGGAAATTGTGATAGTCTTTTGAGCAAGCAACTGAATGATATGGGAGCTGCAATGAGAACTCTTCTGATTATCCTCAACCAACTATCTGGAGTCATGATTGACCACCTAAACCTTGGAGTTTTCTCTAAGGCATCAAATATGCAAGAAACAAATCCCTACGGAAGTGCAGGTAATAATCATAAAGGTATGAGTGTTCAAAAACCTATGTGTCAGAGATGTGGAAAGAAACACCTAGGGAAATGTTTCAAAGGGACAGAAATATGCTATAGATGTGGAAATGAAGGTCATAAAGCAAGAACCTGTAATGGAAAAAGGAAGCATCCCGTTGACTCGAGGAAAGAGAAAGAAGTTCTTTCTGAGGGATCAATTGAATGTTTTAAATGTGGTGTGCATGGTCATTATGCAAACACATGTTCTATGAAGAAGTATCGTGAATGGGGTCACCAAGAGCGTACAAATGTTCGTTTACCAATACCTAATGCCATTCCTATTGAGGATGAAGAAACTGACAATGACCAATCAAAGGTATGTACTATTTCATGACTGTTGTTTTCCTATTTTGAAATCTTAGGATATGATTCATGATTTTGTTTGTAGGAAAGAGGTATTTCGGAATAGGTTGGAAAGGAATGGATAATGGATCATGAAGAATGTTGAATGAGTAAGATGTCAACATATAAGGGCTTCAAGAGTTATGGTGAAATTCTTAAGAGTATTATGTCTCTTTTGATGATGGGGTTACATTAGAAGACTTTTTATATTATGTGTAACCCTGATGATTAATATAGGCAAATTTTATCCAAGGAATAGTTACCTTTTCTTTTGTAGACATAGTTATAAAGAACCACTTGGGTTTATATGATCCTTACTTTTGAGGTAATTATGGGTTACTAAAGGTTATGATTGAAGTGGAGGGCATGAGATGAAATTGAGGTTAAAATGTGTTATGATTATTTTGAAGATTTTATCTCGTTTTGGGGAATGTTTTAAGAATTATATAGTTTTGGAAAAAGGACAACACGCAGACCGTGTGACATCCCGTCGCGTCGGACAAAGCTGCGGGAATCGAACCCACAACCAAAGTGCGACTGGTATTTATCGCCTACCACTGGACTACGTGAAGTCCCTGGTTAGTTTGACTGATTCTTTTGGTTATATGATTTTATGAATTAAGAGTAAGTTGATTTTGGGTTATTTATTAAAATGATTACCCTATCATGGAGGATATGTGATTGGGATAATTACTTTTCAATGCGTGACTTTAGGAGCAACTGATGTTGTTTGGAGATAAATGTTACGATTTAACTTGGAAGACTATGTGACTAAATCTTTCAAATATTTGGGTTTCGATCTTATATTGGTTTACTTTGAAGAATTTTATGGACAAATTGTTTATCGAATGATCCTTGTTGAACATTGGGTTTTGTTTGACAAATTTTGGATGTTAAGAATAGATTTTATTTTTATAAAGGGTTATCCTTTTCTGGATTATCCGATCTTGTACTAGCCTTTTTGGTTTTGTTTTTGGATAAAGTCTAAAGACATGGGAAGTATATAGCTCTCTTTTGTGGATTAGGTGATTCTCTAGAAGTTGATTATGGTACTCTGAATGCGAACAAGTCTCCCTAAATACTCGTCTTTTGAAAAAAATATGAGTTTGATTAAGGAATCTAGTAAAAGTTGAAGGTCAACATGATAAGTGATTATGTTTCCTTATGAATAAAATTCCTCAATAAAATGTAACTTAAAACAAAAATGTTGTCTATTAACTTTTTCTACTAGGGAATCGAATACCGTTTAACCCATCACAAGTTTGTGATTTTCTCGTGGTTAACTTTCTCCTAAACATGTTTTCTAACACTCTCCATCAGGACATGACCCTTTGTTTTTTTCCTCCATGTCCATATTTTCATACTTGGAGTCCTAGTATGGGTTAACTCGGGTGACCTTTGTACTTATCTTTCTTTATTTTAAAGTGATTGTTTTACCAACTCTTGTTCCGATGTGGGACTTTCAAGGATGTTTCCAAGTCCAATTTTAAAATTGCGCGGACGCAATTCCCAAAAGGGGGGAAGGATGTAACACCCCAGGTAAATAAAGAATACGACATTTTTGTATTTATCCATATTTGTGAATAAAATATTAATATGACTTTAAAGGGGACGCTATGCTCGATGGCGTACCCAACACGCAACAACGAGTTTCTTGGGAATCTTACGTTGCACTCTAATAATAAAATAATATTATTTTAAATGATAGTTAACATGTAGCCGTTGTATTGGCGGGAATGGATAGAAATAACTAAAATATGATTTCATATGTTTTTAATTGTTTTTACATTTATCCAATAAAGAATAGAGGCTTAAAATACGGAAAGAATTCAATTTTAGGCGTATATGCCCTAGTTTTCACTAAAGGTTCACTTATCACCTTTTGATGTTGAACCATCATTAAATATAGTTTTGTTCACTCTTAAACATTCTTTTGGACCAAATAAAACTCTTATTAAGAATCGGGACATCAAAATTTACTTTGTGTAAATTTTTGGTATCTTTCCGATAAAGTTCATTTTTTTTAAGGAATAGTGTAAATGTTGTATTTTAATTCAAAACCACTTTTTAATCTAATTTATTTATATGATTAGATTATCTTTTGAATTGGTTTTAAAGTGAAATTGGGAAATATTTTTACCATTTAATCCAATAGTGGTGGTTGGAATTAATTTCACTTTGAAATCGGACTTAAACTGGTGTCAATCTTTTGATACTTATTGTTTTATAAAAACACGCTATTTGCTCTGACAGCGGGAATTAATTATTAAATTAATTAATGTGACTAATATGTTTTGAATTTTGTAAAACGGACTTCATTTTTGAATTCAGAATATCAAATATAGCTTAGGGTGAATTTTTGGTAATTTTCTGAAAAACTTCAATTTTTGATGAATAGTGAAACCACTAAGTGATAATCAAGCAAACTGATTTTTCAGTTAAATGAAAGTTTACCACTAATGTGTATTGAATTTTGAAAATCCGACATACATGGTTGTCATTAAGAAGTAAAATGTGGTTCAATGAGATTATAATAATTTTTTGGTGAATAGTAACTTATTAAGTTTTTAATCGCGATTAGTGATAATTAGTGTAGTTTAAGGTATAAATAATACTTTAAAAATATGAAATGACCTAGACACATGTCACAACCCTATTGGTTGTGTCATGGCCGACCAAGACAAGCCATGGCCTAACTTGGGGACCCCATGGATCCACTTTTGTTGGGAAATAACATAAAATACTTTTAATTTAATGTTAAAGTGAAAATGACACTAACATAGTATGTTTTACTAAAACAATTTTTAAGTGGGGTTATACAAGTCCAAATTTTGATTATAAATAGTCATTGGAAAGATAAAAAGATTTCCTATATCATAGTATTTTGTTTATAATTTTTAGACATTAAAGAAATTAAATTATTTATGACATAATAATGATGCAACGATGACATCATTATTTGACAATTTAATTAAAATGGAAAGATAATGAAAAATCTACAATATACACATGGACAAAACCAATTGGATGAGTGGATTTCGATGCCTTATCACCTTATCCACGAATTCTACCAATGTGGGACCCTTTAAAACCGAAAAGCATTTTCAAATAAAGTAATATTTCTTTGCTTTCCAAAAGTGCCCCTCCTCTTCTCTTATAAAAGGCCCCCACCTCCACCTTATTTCACACACTTCAAAAGCCTTTGTCTCGGCCAACCCCTGCCCATTTGCTCTCTCCACATCCCTCTCCTCATCCTAGAGGATTTACCTTGGGCAGAATCCTTTCAAAGGAAGACTTTAGGCTCAAATCAAAAAGAGTTACACTTTTAAAGGTAATTGTTTGTCTCATATTCATTTGTTTTATTTTGCTTCTCCAACCCCCTAATCTCTTTTTATTTACTTCTTTTGTAACAACAACAGTATCTTCAATATACTAGGATGTTGTTATAATATTTATTTGAGCTACACTCTCACACAACTACATCAAATGGTTAAAGAACATACGGTTTCCGTGGATGGTGAAATTCTGCCTCCCGAAACGATGATTGTTCAATACTCATTTAACACCTTCAAAGGTGGCCATTATGATGTCACTATTTTTATATATGATATATAGTATGTTTATGTTTTCCTTAAGATTCTGTTTTTTACATTTTGGTCAAACCTTTATGGTTCCCATTATGGGTAAACACGATATCTTCATTTAAGGAAGTGCGGACTACCGCCCCCTCAAAGTGATTTGATTCGTTAAATACCATATGTGGGACATATAAAGGATGGAACTATGATATTAAATATGATATTATACTGGAATTATAATATACCTTTATATCATTATTATTCCATTCTATAAAATACGAATAGAAATGAAAGTAGCGTTCATGCGTACGTACGGCTTACCGTCTCCATGAACGGTGCATTTCATTTCTTACCTCTAAATGATTATGTAATGTTATAAATGCATGAATGTACTGGATATATATGACATATATTATAACTACAACATGAATACAATTCTGGATATAATAAATATTTGGCCACATGAACAACATGTAATTGTAAGAAGTCCACTTTCGACTTAAGAACCAAATACCGACAAAATGAACATTATTAACTTAAATGATTACATAATGTTCACAACATGTCAATAATTGATATAAAAGGAATAATGAACTTGGAAAAGGTTCTTAAGCAAATAGAAATTAACTCAAGTTTATTATTCAGGACGTTAAAGAACGATCGAGTCAAGTCGGACCCGAGGTAAGGGATCCTGCAACTCTCTTTCTCTTTAAGTACACTCTTTTATGTCATTTCTTTTAAGCTCATCTTTCTGATGATTGGGATGTTATTTTATATTAATCCTACTGTAATTTTTATGTTCGTGTGATGAGGGACCCTATTCTCTCTCATCAATCCATTTTGGAAGTTTTATGTGGCGCCGTTAGGCTGCCGAGTTCTCGTAAGGGATTTTTCATCTCACTTTTATTCTCGTGAGATTTACGCTACTTTTGCCACAAATTTCATTGAGTGGTGTATGTACTGCCCATTATTCTACACTTTGTGTAAAATACTTTCGTTTATGAGTATTTACATAAATGATCTATTGTCCCTCTTTCATGGGGTGTATTTTTTGAAAGATACCCAAGTCGGTAAGGGAACCTTTCACCCCCCTCTTTTTAAAAGACTTCTTTTATTGGGTCTTTTAATTTACATATTGTTACATTGGGATATGTTCTCATGTATCCTTAATGATGTAAATTTTGTGTCCAAGTGATGAGATACTCTTTTTATCTCTCATCAACTCATTTTGATGTGACGCCGTTAGGCTGTCAAGGGAACTTCTTAACCCAATTTCGATTTCTTTGGGTTCGACATGTAGTCATTGAATATGTCATCCATTCAATATGTGTGAATGACATTTTATTGTTTTACACTTAATATCCACTTATATTGGGTGTATTTATATTCTTCACACATATTTTTGAGATTGATTTGTCCTTAATTTAAGGATACCTTCTTTATAAGGGATTTCATCACATTTGACATTTCTATTGAGGGTTCATTGTTGTTATGCACCAATTCACTCTTATATGGTGTATATACTGTCCTTTGGAGTATTATATCATGAATCCATTTATTCTCATGATATTATAAAGTTCTGACTAAACGTTATTCCTCAATTATTGTATTCAAGTGTCTCTAATTTTGGTAAAACCCCTTTAACCAAAATATCATTTTAAATGTTTTAATTATTCGTTCTTATTAATATCCATGTTTTCAAAGTGGTTTTAAGAATTTATTTATATGGATATTAATGGTTTAAAATTTTAAAAGCTTCAAGGTGGTATGGGACACTTTGATTCAAAAATATCTTTATTAAATGTTTTAAATGGCTTTGGAAATGGTTTCTTTTTATATGGATTCATTATTTCAAAATACTAAAATGTTATGTTGTGTTTGAAATGTGGAAATGTTTTGTTTCCTTATGAATATTTTATGTGATACGTGTATGTTATGGTTCTTGGGCATTGTTATGAAGAACGGGTGGTTCCGTGATAAACTAAGGGCGGGTGAGCCCGTTATAGCTCTCCAATGCATTGGGTAACGCGAAGGAGTGAAACGTTAAGGTTTCTCCGAAGAGATTTAGGGAATATACTGTGATGGGTATTCCAAACGTAACCAAGAGGGTTACTCCCTACGTAAGAATGTTATGAATGCCTCAAGTTACCTTTATGTCTTATGATTTCTATGATTTATTCATGTTTTGATGAGTTAGGTTAAAGTGCCTATGTTTTATGGGTAAATTATGATTTCATCTTTATGTATACATGAACTCATGTTTCCTTTCCATATTTTTATGTCCCTTACTGAGCTTTTTATGCTCATCCCAAGTTTCTGAAATGTTTTTCAGGTCAAGAGGAAAGGTACATGATAAGACGTTAGAGTCAAGGATGTGTTAAGAGAGAATCCATTTTTTATTTTAAATATGTTCTCGTTGATGGGAAGAATGAATATTGTCTTTTATGTAATCCATTTTGTTTAAATGTGGAATGTAATGCAAGTTTCATGATCTAATTCTCTAAAACTCTAAACCTGAAAAGATCCTCAATGTGTAATCTTGTAATAACTCAAGATTAAGTAAGTTTTAAGGCTGGGGCCTTATATAAGGTATCCACAATTTCAACCAAATTGTAAGGTCTGTCTTTCTTCAAGAAGAAAGCCCTTAATCACAAAGATTAGAATAAACTCTGTCTTCCTATCCTCAAAATCCCTCGATCAACCAGATCATAATCAACCATCTTCCTATCCCTAGAATCCCTTGATCTAAACCTCAATAGTATATAGAATACAAATGAAAGATTTTATAAGGAATTTATAATCCTTACATGGATTCCTTACAATAAAAACTCTCTAAAAAAATTACAAAGTGGACGTAATGAGATGTTATGACAAAGAAAATTCTAGACAGGTTGAGTGCGTAAAATGAATCATCTCCTAGATCCTTAAAAGAACCTCTATTTATAGGTACACCCACAATGGTAATATTTCTATGATTCTTGGAGTGGTTTGAAATAGCCTTCTAGCTTGACAGCTCAACAAATACATCTCCATCCGATGTCATTTCTGTAGCACCATTACAATGTTGTAAAAAGTATTCCATCTAGTAGAAATGATTCTAAAAATCTGATTATAAAATTCATTCTGATGGAATAAATTCTATCTAATCCAATTAATTAAAATACATTAGTCTAATATATAAGATTTTTCTAGTTCGATGAACCATACTCATGCAGTCTGATGTACTAGACTCAGACAGTCCGATGAACTAGATGATGTAATTCCAATGGACTAAACTTATCAGTCCAATGGATCAGACTTATTCAATCTGATGGACTATAATATGTAGTACATTTATAATCATCAGTTAAGAAATATTTCTTTATTTGGTAGAATAAATTATTTTCTTCAAAAACATTCTAAAACTTAGGAAATATAAAGTTCATAAAATATAGTTTTTAAGGGTATATTGTGATTTTAAAAACTAAGTATATAAAGTATATAAAGTAAAAATTTTGAGTAAAAAATATCCCCCCTTTTGAAAATCACGAAACATAACACTTAAAGATAAAAATAATAACTTTTAAAAACTTAAATAATATTTTTCATTAAAGAACGCTTATCCCCTTATCTTTCTTATCTCTCCTTTTCTTTGTAACTTCATTTTTATCAAACGAACTTAGTTAGAAAGAAAAATATAATATAAATTCTTAATAATATCTCCCCCTAAATAAGGTATTCTTAAATAACTTATTTAATAAATTCTTCCCCAATCAATAACTTCTCCCCCAATCAATAATTTCTCCCCCTTCGTGATTTTCAAAAAGAAATATAGAAGGTGGACTGTACCTAAAATATTAGTGATAACAATACCACAAAAAAATTTATGAAAGATAAAAATTCATCCAAAATAAAATATTAAAAGAAAATTCATCCAACCAAAATTAGAAAAAATTCAATCAAATATGTATATAGAAGAACATTTTATGAAAAAACATCCATTCAATTTTTTTTGAATATAACAAAATCAATAAGAGTTCATAGAAATGAAATAAATCTTTATTTTGTAGATTCTTTACAATGAACTTCATATTTCATAAGTATTCCTGGTTCTTCCCTACTTCTTTTGTAGTTGACTCCAATCTATTCATCTTCTCCTCCATAACTTTAAACCTTCTAACTTCTTGCTTCAATCTTTCAACTTCTTCTTTAAGAGACTTTTTCTTAGTATTCTCAACTTCCTTCAAATTATTAACTTATTCTTCTTCAATAAACACATTTTTTTGATTTAGTTATGAAATTTTATGATCTTGAGACTCTGATAAAGACTTTAAATGTTCAACTAGTTTGAATTTTTCATCATCCTCAGAAGACAAATTCTGAAAAGAATCTGCAATCTCTAATGATTTATTCTTAACCACTTCTATTTTCTCATCATGAAACTTAATATCCATTTTAGTGTCTTTAAACCATATCATTATCTACTTAATTATTATTCTATATTACTTAGACTCAACTTTAAAATATTTTATTTCATCTTTATTCAGTAGCACATTTTCTACCAACTTATTCTGAGCATCCAATTGTTTTAAAACATTTATCCTTTTTTGGATCTAATTACACTGAGATTCTATATTAGGTAGAAATATAATTTCATCCACTCACTTCTTCAAAGATTCATTGAAATATTTAAATCTATATTCTATTATTTGGTCAGAATGAGTATCTTGAGAATCTATTGAATTTTATGAAATGTCATAAACATGTATCCTTTATGGTCCAACAACTAACTTTTCTTTCTCCTGCTCTTTCTCTTTATCTAAATTTGAAACTTCTATAAAATCAATGTTTTTATCAGAGTCAGCAATATCTGATACTCTTGTTTGGGATTACAAATTTTTAATTTTTTTTCATATGTTTTTTCTTTCTAAAAAACAACCAAATCAACCTCTTTCTCCAATTGAGTGGTAAAAGATGATGTTTCTGAAAAGATTTTTTCTTTCTCTTCTTTTATTTTGATTCATTTGAAGAAGTTTATTTGGAATATTCTTCCAATTATCTTTATAATTGTCTTGATAACTTTTCTTTACTTCTAAAATCATCTTTTCTAAGATTCTTCACAATTTTTTGAGATCCGACTTGAAATTTTTCTTAAAAATATTTTTCAACTTCTATAAATTTTATTTTCATTTTTCAACTAGAATAGGAACTTTATAAGTTACAATAATTTTTGGCTTTGAATTTTTTATTTGGGAAAAAAATTGGTGGAGTAATAGGTTGAATAACCGACATTGGGGAAATTAAAATAACCATTTGTCCTTTATCTCCAGTAGAATGGATATCTCTATACAAGCTAAATTTGAACAATATCTGACATAGGAGGACTTTGAATAATTGTAAAAAAAAATTATATCCTCATACATTCAAGATAGCCCAAAAAATGGATTTATTAAGCCTAAAATAATAGAATCTATTAGTGATAGAGTATACAACTAGGTTTATGAACTTAGTTTGTTTTGTTCTAGAGGTAGCTGCTAGTGCACCCTTGAAGGAACACATATTTGAATTGGTATTATGAGCAGAGATTCATTTTAAGATAGTTGTACTCTATAATACTAAGTATAACGATATGCTTAAAAGGGAAACAATGGAAAAAAGGATATTTCTGTGAATCTTGTAGGAGGAAGTAGGATTGTTTTCATGGGAATGGGTGAGAACTCTAATGTAGAGAACAAGCGAAAGAGGGATACTTGTTCTCAAGGAGGTGGGACACCTTAAACAAAGACCACTAAATCAGTTAGCTTTCCTAAAAAATACAATATCTATCCTAGTTTTTTATAGTTTGGTTATTTTACTCATATTAATCAAGACTATATGACACCACCTTGAGCTTTTCACAACTATAACCAGATGGGACATCTTCAATGTTATTATTCTATCACTCCAAAGTCTGGTGTTAGAGATATATCTCATGTTTCTCATACACCTCATGATTAAAGTGGATGACCCCACCAGTGAAACCCTCATTCACAGAACTGAGTGAGCCAAAGTGATTCTAAGAAAACCATGATTCCTTAGACAATGCAATCATAACATGAAATCAAGAAACAATGGGGAGTGAGTAAGCAATTGTATGGTGCTGAGCAGATAATTACGGAGGATCAATCTGGTCCTTTGATGGTGTGAGTTATGATTCTATTGAATTATAATCTCATTAAATATTTGTTTGGTACTAGTGAATCCCTATATTTTATTATTCTTCATGTTATAAATCATGAGGGTTTTCATATTTAAATGATGCATCATGTCTTGAAACTTAAAACATATATGGGCCAATGGGGGTGTCAAGCCTTTAAGAATATAGTGTGTTTTATAAATATCGATGAGGATGAGTTTGTTTGGGATTTCTATATTCTTGATATGGACATCTATGAAATTATTTTGGGAATGGATTGGTTGAAATCCTTTGAGTCATACATTGACTGTTATGCCCTAAAGGTTTGTTTCACATATTCAGATATCATGAAACATCTCTTCAAAGGAGATTGGGACGAAAATATGAGAAAATAAGGACATTTTTTACCACTGTTTGAGATTATCTATTATAATTTGGTAGTTTTTACTCAAACATATGTTGATGAAATCGAACATAGAGACTTTCCAACCATCATGGATCAATTTACAAATATATTCCTTCATAATTTCTTTAGGTTCCCACCCAAAAGAGAATTGGAATTTATGATTGATATCCTAAAAGGGAACAATCCTATTTTACTTCCATATTATAGGATGACACCCACTAAATCAAAGGAATTGAAAGTCTATTTGGAAGAGTTTAAAAGCAAAGGATTTATTCAACCTAGTACGTCTCTATGGACAACACCATTTCATTTTTTCAATAAAGTAGATGAAACTATTCAATTTTGTGTACATTATCATAAGTTAAACTAGATTATAACAAAGATCCTATATCCTATTCCATTAATTTATGATATTTTTGATCAATTTAGGGGATACCAATGGTTCTCTAATATTGATTTATGATCAGGGTATCACCAACTTCGAGTTTAGAAGGATGATATTCCAAAAACAACTTTCCATATGTGTTATGTCCATTCTAAATATGTGGTTATACACTTTGGTATTATGAATTCACTAGTATTGTTTATGGAAATGATGAATCAGATCGTTTATATGTATCTTTTCTCCTTTATATTAGTGTTTTTAAAGATATTCTCATGTATTCTAAAACTAAGTATGGTAATAAACAACACTAGAGCATAATATTGGGTATCTTGAGAGAAAATCAACTTTATTATAAGCTTTAAAAGTTTTATTTTTGGATAAAATAGGTATGTTTCCTAAACCACATCATTTCTGAAAGAGTAGTCTCTATAGATCTTGAAAATAAAAAGTTATTATCTCTTAGAAACCACTAAAAAACATCTTTGAGATATATAATTTTCTCAACTTATCAGGGTATTAAAGATGTTTTGTTCATGTTTTTTCATGACTTTCCTTACCTATGAAAACTTTGATAAGGAAAACGGTTCCTTTCCAAAAGATCGATGAGTTCTAGAAATCATTTCAAGAGCTTAAGGTTCAGCTTACTTCAACACCTATCCTTACATTTTCAGAGTCAAGATGGGGCTATGTGGTTTATTATGATGCATTTGGATTTTTATTAGGGTGTGTTATCATGTAGGGAGATCATGTGATGGCTTATAGGTTATGACAATTATAGATGCATGAGAAGAATTACCCAAAACATGATTTGAATTTATTTGTTGTATTCCATGCCTTGAAAACTTGGCATTATTATCTTTTTGGGGAGAAATTCATGGTGTTAATGAATCATAAGATCTCAAAAAACATTTTATCATAAATGGATTTGAATTTATGGAAATTAATATGGATAAAATAAATTCATTTATTTGACTTTAACTTTATGTATACACCAAGGAAAGGAAATTATGTGGATAATTCATTGAGTCAGAAGTCATATAGTCAATTGGATAAAGAGGATTTAGATTAGGGGTAGTTGATATCATTCATAGCTGACATGTACCTAGATTTTGATGAACAAGGTATTTTTACAGTCTTATTTATAGTTTTTGTTGTTCTTTATTTGATTAAGCATGTTAAATATGCTCAAACATATGATCCTGAATGTCTAACCTTGAGGTAAAAACTAAATGATGGAGATACTATTGTGGGATATACAATATATGGGATTTTAGTGTTTCATTTTAGATATCATATTGTGGTACCTCTGTCTCATCAAGAACAACCTATCTCTACTTACCACTACTCGTGATGGGTTTCTCATCTTGGTATACTAAAAATGTATAAGGTAATAAGGGCACAATTTTGGTGAGATAACATGAAGAAGGAAGTGGTGGAGTATGTCTTGATATGACTCACCTATCAGCAAGTCAAGGACCAGCTGGTATGTTACAATATTTACCTATAAACATGTGGAAATTTGAGTGGATAACTATGGATTTTGTCACATCTCTAATAAGAATAGTTTGGAAACATGATTCCATATGGGTGATTATAGACCGACTCACAAAGTGAGATCATTTTATCCCTATTTGTGAACCCAATATGGTATAATACTTATAAAAAATCTACATATGAGAATTTATAAAGTTTCACGATGTACTAGTTTCAATTATGTCTAATCAGGACCCCATATTTATAGTTTGGTTTTGGAAGTCCTTATAAAATGACCTTGGAACCCAATTAACCATGATTACAGATTATCATCCTTAAACAGATGGTCAGTTCAAGCTGAAAATCCAAACATTGGATGATATACTTAGAGATTATGGGATGGATTTTAGAGGATCATGGGAGGAGAATATACCATTAGTGGAGTTCTCATACAACTATCCGGCCTCGGTACATATAACTACTTTTGAAACTTTGTAAGGTCATCCTTGTCATTATCTACTTTTTTTGGGTGGAAACATGTGATATATCACTTATCTTGAACCTATCCTCATGAATGAGATAATGAAGAATATTTAGATTATCAAAAATAGGATTATAATAGCTCAGAGTTGTCAAAAATCATATGTGGATCATCGTTATCGTCCTTTATCATTTGATGTGGGTGATCATGTTTTCTTGAGAATCTCTCCAAGGCTATGGAGTCGCCATTTTCACAAGCAAGGTAAGTTATCTCCTTGGTACATTGTCCCTTTTGAGGTACTATAATGGATTATAGATATATATTATTGGTTGTCTTTATCACCATGATTTAGTTCTATGCATAATGTGTTTTATGTATCTTAATTGAAGAAGTGTCATCCTAACCCTGACCATGTTATTAAATAGGACCATGTTGATCTTGAGTCAGATGATATATTGATTCATGTGTTGATACAAATTTTGTATAGATAAGAGAAGATTTTTTGTGATAAAAACAATGTTTTGGTATGAGACTTATGGAAGCATGGTCAGATTTAGGAAGATACATAGGAATGTGAGAAGGAAATGCAAGTGTAGTGGCCCAAAATTTCCCAAAGCACCAGAAACATCCAACTTTATGATGAAAAAAGAACTATCATGGGGAGAATTTAACACCCATAATTTTAGGTAATTTACCATTTTATTATATATTTTGAAGTTATATAATATTTGGGTTGAGTTTTGGAGGTTTCTGTAGTGTTTTAGAGCGTTTTGTAAGTGTTTTTGGAGGTGTATGGTTTGAGCATGGTTAGGGGAAACCATGCAATATCTTTAGGAAACCATGAAAGGGGATGCTAGGATTCACTGGGAAGGCACGCATTTAGCGCATGGTTTATCCAAACCATGCATTGCATATGCTAGGTAAAATTGTATACATGGATACAATAGGAAAATCTTGGTTGGTGCATAGTTTTTCAAACCATATGAGGGGATGGCCTTGAGACAATATCACCACACGTTTGACTTATGATTTTAAAAACTTTGCAGCCTAACCATGTGATGTGTAGTTAATTCTCAAAAAATTAATATTTAAATTAGATTAAGGCCCTAGAACCCTGATTTTTCTCTTATTATTCCAAGCTCTCAAACTCCTCTCCTCTCCTAGGCTCCCTTGATAATTTCCTTTAGTCCTAAAGGCAATTTTAATGAATCAAAGTGTGTTGGATATTTGAAGTCAAAGGTAATTACTCATTATTACTCATTCTCTTTAGATCCTCTTATCTACTTCCACCTAGATCAATATATCTAATTTGTTATGGATAGATCTATTTTCCTTAATGTTTGTCTTGATGATATCTTATTCGATTCATTGAAATAAAGGTTCCCTGATACTAGATCTAGAATTTTCCTTGTGCCATTCTTCATTTTCCTCAACTGTTGAGAGGTAAGAGGCTTCTATCTCATTATAATCATTCTAGAACTTGAAGGATTGGTGTTTAAATTTTTTTCTCTCTGATTTTTTTGGAAAAATCTCTTAGTTTTGGTACCAAAATCCTTGGTTTTAAAATTATCCATCCAATGGCCAGAAGGCCTTCATTTTTTATTGATTTTTGATAATCCACATTTCAAGGGGTGAGGTGGAACCCTTACAAGGCTCGTAGGCATAAGTATTACATGGCTCGTAGGCCTTAAAGGAATTCATTGCCCATAGGCTTTCAAACATTACATAAAACCCAGACTAACTACTTGGAACTGCTCCTACCCAACATCTTCATCGTGAAATCAGCTTTCCACCTTCGCATGGCTGTTCGACTAGGAATTCCAATGCATGAATAGGCTTGTCCCAATGGTAGGTGCCATACCCTCTCATTCTTGCAATCTATTTATCTTCTGCTGTGGTGAAAGCTCCTTTTCTCATCCTCCTTGGTTTTAAAATTATTCTCATAAGTTTTTTGATGAAATGATTGAAAGAAAGTGGTTTTCAAAAGAAATTTTTTTATGTTAAATAATTTGATATGAGAACTTGGCATACATGGTGGCATGTGATCATGTATATTTGAGATGGATCATGGTCTCAAGTTCCATCATCAATAAGGAAAACATGGGATGGTTCATGATCAAAAGTTCCACCATCAAATCATTTCACCAAGAAACGCTTTGGTGAAGGGATGATTCACCACTCATGAGTATAGAGAGGTCCACAATTTCAAGCATATTTGTGCGTGTGAGTGTGAACATGGTATGATTATTCCAAGTGATAAGAAATAATGATAAAACTTTATTTTATGTTTTTTGTACATGGAAATTATTTATGTCTTTATAATAAACTATTTATCTACTTATCTTTTATTTATTATAAAAATGTTCTAACTTTTTATTTTCATAGTGGCATGTGTAAGGGAGACTTTGTGTATTGCCTACTGAGTTTATACTAACCCCCTTCTTGTAAACTTTGGTGTGTTTGTAGATATTTTGTACTGAGATACATGTAAGGGAAATGTGTTGTATTTATCAAGTGGTGCATCATGATTTTTCCTCCTAAATCGGTGTTCATAGGTTAGAGATCTCTATTAGGGTTGTTAGAGTGATTCCACTTTGTTGTTACTATATTTAGATATTTTTTGGTTTCTTGTATCAACTTTTATTACTTTGTCACAGCTACTCTGATGTTTCATTTCATTTGGGTTTCTTTTGAGTTATATTTTTATTACTCATGCTTTATATAGTTAATATGGTTCTTTTATTTTTTCTTCATTGGTTATTTTGGTTATTTAGGGAAAATAATCCCCCAAATTTCTACTAATCCCTTGGAATTTATTGTTGGAATTTTTTTTCTTGGGTATGTCACCTAAGGTTAGTGGTACCTCCACTTCTTCCCAGGCCAATGGGTGAGGGGAGGGATGTGCCAAATTTTGATGGAAAAAATCATCATAGTTGGAAGAATAGAATATTATCATATCTTTTATATCTTGGATTGGAAGTTAGAGATACTGATATCTTTGGTTTACCACCCATTGAAGGGAATGATCTAATAAACCCGATTAAAAAAATAAATATGGAAAATGATGACGAATTAAAAAATTATATTTATATTCCTTTTTCATAAAAGGTATACACAAAAGTTATTGGTCTTCAAGTGGAAAAATAAATCCAATATAATATTGAAATTAGATATGAAGGAAATGTGAAAGTTAAGGTGGATAAATTACAAATATGAAGAAGTAATTTTTAAGGCATCAAAATAGCTTAGGAAGAAAACATTGAAAATTATTTTATTTGGGTGAATGAATTTGTCAGTAATATCTGAATATTTGGTGAAAAATATAAAGACTCCATAATTTTTAAGAGGCTCATGAGGAACTTTCCTGATAGGTTTGATCCTAAGATATTAGTTCTATAAGATAGAGAGGATATTTACTTGGATGAATTGCATAATATTCTCATTGCTTATGAAATGAGAAAAATTAAAGCCTTCAAGAAAAATGGTAAAATATGAAATGGAATTTGAGGCCATGAGAAAGTTGAAAATTAAAGAACATGTTAACAATCCATATTCAAGTGACTCTAAAAATGAGGAGGATTATAAATACTTTCAAAGAATCATTTCTCTTATCTCAAAGTGATTCAAGAAGGGAAAAAATAAATTAGAAATACAAGTATCCTCTTAGATGATACAAATGTAATGAGACAAATAATTTTTCTATTAACCAACTTAATAATAAGGAACTAGATTCTGAATATAATGAAGAGGAGAAACCTTACAAAAATAAGTGTAATAAAAGTTCAAGAGGATCATACAAAGCTATAAAAGTAAGAAATATTTTTTCTAAAGGCAAGTGAATAAACTAGATGATCAAAGAAGATAAAGTTGGCCACTCATCCAGTAGTGAATATGAGAGTTATTCTAGTTAGAAAATCACAAACTCCATAGAACTTATTGAAAAAGGGTTTGACACTTCAAGCAGTGATGAATATGGTTCAAAACCAAATGAGTTAGAATGCATGTTAAAGGATAAGTTTGAAGCTTGTCTTGAGCTCAAGAAAGAAAATATAAAGATGGGGAAAGATTATAATAATCTCATTGAAGAAAATAATGTGTTTGAAAAGAAAGAATAAAACCTTATTGATAATATCACAAAATCTAGGTAGAAATCTGATGAACATGAAAAGATAATAAAAGTTCTTAAAGAAATTTTTCCCTAAAATATGAAGAACTGTCTAAGATATAGTCTAAGTGTCTTGAAGATGAATAAGTTAGATGAGGATTTTAAAATTTATACTGAATTAAAATTTGAGTTATCTAAATCAGTTGTGAGGACTCACATAAAAGACCAGGTTAAAACCGTACCTGAAATATCTTCTTATAATTTGACTTACACTAACAATGCAGGTTATGACTCAAAATCCATTCAAGCTTAGGATAAAAAAATTAGGGAGAGAAATTATCCCATTTTTTTATGTTAGGGGTAAATATAGAATCTATTAAACACTCAAATAAAATAAAATTCATATTAATAATGCATAACATGGACAAAATCCCATGCAACACTATAGGAAAAAAATTTATGAACTAAAAAGATTCAAGTTTCAAGGGTATTTATGGTGTTGAAGAGTATTGGGAACCAAGCATACACATGAAAGTAACAAATTTCATTGTTTAGGATGTGTCATGAATTTAGAGGAAGTCATCTATAGTATAGAAAACCAAATCTTTAAATAAGATAGGCAGAAAAGTTAAGTGTTTCAGGCATACAGACTCGAAATAGATTTGAATGTCTTAAGGATGTTTGTGGAAGGTGTGAGAAATGGGGACAATGTATAGAAAAGTTTTTAACAAGATTACCTGGATAGATAAATTATGATGAGAAAGGAAAGGGGGTTCATAAACCTAAGGAAGATATGCCATGCCTTATTGAGGTTGCATTGAAGGTTAGTAGAAAAATAGAAACATGTATTCTTGATAGTGGGTGTTCCTCCCACCTGGATGGTGATAAAATAATCTTGAAGAATATTGAAAATCATGAAGGTGGAGTAGTTAATTTTAGTAACGATTACTCCTTAAAAATTAAGGGTGTTGGTTTGGATAAGATTTAACCTCAAAACTTGAAATCAAATGATGTTTTATACGTGGAAGGACAGGAGCAAGACTTCCTAAGTGTTAGTCAACTATATGTTCATGGTCATGGGGTTGCTCTTACGAAATACAATTGTGTAATTAAAGGATTAAAGGATAATTTATCTAGGAAAAATAAATAATGTAAATATATTTTTTATAGGGGATCCCATTTATTCTCGTTACATGGTTGAAAAGATGAAAATTTTTTATGGTATAAAATGATTTTTCATTTGGTCTGAAGAAGTTTAAGTAAAATTGTGAAGCATTATGTTGCAAGAGATTTTACCAACCTTAAAGATAGAATAAGATGATGTTTTTGAAACATGCCAAAAGGGAAATATGACTCATAAAACCTATAATAAGGTATAAATTCTCTCTATGAGGTCACTGGAGCTTATACACATTGACTTATGTGGTCCTATAATACAAAGTTCAACAATAGGTGATTTAAATTTCATAAAATTCATGGATGATTTCACTTAAATTACCAATGTTATGTTTCTCAAGAATAAATTAGATTTAGTTGATGTGTTCAAAGCCTTTAAAATACAAATAAAAAAGGAATCCAGGCTTCACATTAAGAAATTGAGATCTAATTATGGGAAGAAGTTTACATGTGATGAATTTTAAAGTTACCTTGTTAAACTTGGAATAAAGAATCAATTCAACACACTATATACACCCCAATAGAGTGGGGGTTATAGAGATAAATAATATAATTATTGTTGAGATGGGTAGAATAATGCTATCTAAAAATAAAATTTCAAAATATTTTTAGAGAGAGGATGTTTGTGCTATTGGACACTTAAAAAATATGTCTTTTAATACCCAAGACACATTTTAATCCATATGAGATTTGGTATAAAAAGAAATCAAATTTAAATTACTTTAAAGTGTTTGGAATTTAATGCTTTATAAAGATCAAAGGTGACAAACTGGGAAAGTTTGAAGAGAAATCTGGTGAAGGGATATTTATGGGGTACTTATCTGATGGAAGTGGGTATATATGACAAAAATATGCATAAACTTATAGGCTGTTCAGATGTCAAGATTTTTGAAAACCAATGTAAGTTATATCAATCTGCTCAAGAGGAGTTTGAGATTTCAAATGAGAACATGTGGATTTCAGACCAACAGGTTGAAAAATAAGTTAAGAATAGAACAATTGTTGATGAAGTTGATTTAGAACATACTGATGATGAATAAGAGGATTCATATAGTGATAGGAATCAGTTTCTATGGTTAAATGGGCATGTTGATGCTAAGAACATAATTGAAGAACAAGAAGCTCCTATTCAGAAAAGAAGAGGGTTGATAGTAGGAAATCACACAACACTCATATCACATATTAAACCAAGAACAATGGATTAAGTTGTATATAATGCTGAGTAGGTACAATATAAGAATGATTAATTGGTTCAAATTGTAAAATATTCAACTTTGGAGTTTTTCCCAAGACCAAAATATAAGAATCTCATTATCACAAAATGGATTTTTAGAAACAAATTGAATAAGATAGGGGTTGTAACAAGGAATAAGGCTATGTTGGTATGAAAATGATATACTCAAATGGAAGGAATTGACTTTATAGAAACCTTTACTATAGTATCAAGGCTTGAAACAATTATAATATTTTTAGATGTGGTTGCAAACAAGCAAAAAAAAGTGTATCAAATAGATGTGAAGTAACATATTTAAATGGTGTACTTGAGGAAGATGTATTTATTGAATAACTGGATGGTTTTATTCTATATATTTATGGGATCATAGTTAGTAAATGGATAAAGGCATTATATATATTGAAATAGGATATCATAGCTTGGTATTCAAAACATGACAACTTCTTGAGGAAAATGGAATTTAGGAAATGGAAAACTGATAGCAATTTGTATGTCAAAGAGTTTTCCATAGGTTAATTAATTATCATTGTATATGTTGATGATATTATATTTTATAGTGAAAATGTGGCTCTTTTTGAGGAATTTTCTGAGCATGGGAGAACTGAGATGATTTTTTTTGGTTACAAATTGAGAAGAATTAAAATTACATATTTTTGCCCCAATAAAAGTATGCTAAAGGTATGTTAAAAAAGTTTAGTATGGAAGAATACAAATAGGTTTACACACCCATTTAGTTGGAAACAAAATGTGTAAATATGGGAACAATGATAAAGTTGTCCAAAAGGTATTCAGAAGACTCATTGAAAGTATATTGTATTTGTTAATGAAAAGACTAGATATAGACTTTGATATGACACTTTGTGATCAGTTTAAAAGTGATACTAAAGAGTCATGAATGATTGTGACAGAGGATACTGAGATATGTGAAGGGAATAATGTATCATGAAATAGTTTACAAATTTAGTTCATATTTAAATCTACATGGATACACTGATACAGACTAAGTAGGTGATTGTGAAAATTTAAAATCCACATCACATGGTACTTTCTTTATAGGTGAGGTTTGTGTAAGATTATATGGTAAGAAGAATAATAACTTAGTGAAAATCAATACAAAGAGGTAGGATATGTGGAATCCACTTGTGCATGTACACATGTTTTATGGATAATCACTACTGTAAATATGGCCTTTTTCAGTGCTAGAAAAGGGAATTAACAATGCTAGAAAAGTAATATTAATTAGGGAGAAGATAAAGGAGGGATCCCCTTTATCAGCACTTAGAAAAGAAATAATAAAGGAACCTTTTTTTAGTGCTAAAAAAGCACCAATAAATGGGGTATTTTATCAGCACTAAAAAAAAAGCTCTGATAAAAACGTCATTCATCAGCGCTTTCTTTAAGCGCTGATAAAAGTCAAAAAAAAGTTAAAAAGAATTTATAAAATGTAGGGAGATTTTATAAATGCTTGACCCCATTTTTATCAGTGCTAGGTAGAGCCCCCTCCCCTCACTACATGCTACACTTGCCCACACAATGCCCTCCCACTTGCCTTCATGCCCCTGCTTCCACCAGAACTTGAACTCAAGACCTCCCCCTTGCGCGCCTGCACCTTTACCAGTAATCCATTTAGTTTTTTCTCCATTTAATGATATATCTATTTATATATATATATAGTTATATTAATTCGTATATTAATATTGATTCATATTAATATAAATATATTTAGTTATATTAATACATATATATTTATTAATATATTAATTTATATATCTATATTTATTCATATATTAATATATATTTATATCTATTTATATATATATTTTAAATTATAAATTTTTATCCATATATTTATTTGTATATTAATATATATTTATAAGATTAGTTTTAAATACATTTATAAAATATGTTTTTTATGTGTGTTTATAAATAAATAAATACATACATATATACAACACACACACACAGATATATATTTACTAATAAATACATATATGTGTGTATCTAAAATGCCATATAATGTTAAAATGACCATAACTTATAATCCAGAAGTCCGTTCCAACTCCACAACTAGTCAAATTTATGAAAATGAAACAATATTTGATATGATATGTGGTAGAGGCCTAGAGAAAATCCAGATCAAAAGTTATAACTGCTTGAATGTTAAAAAATCAGGGTATCTTGACTAAAAACTCAATTTTAGAGGACTTATGGGCCTTTTTTAGCCTAAAAAAATGTGACATAAGGTTTTCTTAAGTCACTAGTGTGTAGAGATCATCTCAATCTTCGATTTGATATGTTGTAGAGCTTAAACGAACACTCGGAGAAAAAGTTATGTCCGTTTGAAGTTTGAGTTACATTTTAACTTATTTTAGATCTTTTATTATTATTTTTATTTTTTTCTTAAAATTGTTATTAAATTATTATTAGTCGATTATAATTAGAAAATTATTAGTTAATAATATTTTTTAAAATATTTTATATCCATTTTCACTAAATTTCTTATATATTAAATGTAATAGTCTATTTATACTTATCTAAAACATATTTAAAAAATATATATTATATTTATATCAATATAAATATACTTATATATCAATATATTATTTTTCATGAATTTTTTTTAAAATATACACTTAATCAGCGCTAGGAAAAAGCGCTGATAAAGACCCTATCGGTGCTACTAAAAAAAGAGTTAATAAAGGGATCCCCATTAATAGAGCTAAAAAAAGCGCTGATAAAGGGCAGCGCTGTAGAAATTCAGTTTTGTGGTAGTGAGGGTGCATTTGGTATATTTGAGAGTTGAAACTTAGAATCCATTAAGGATTTTGTGTGATAACCAGAGTTTAATAAATCCATCCAAGAACCTTATACAACACTCTAGATAAAAACATATATACATACGATATCTGTTCATTAAAGAAAAGGTGAGAAATGGTGATATCAATCTTGAATAAATTTCCACTTAGTAAACAATTACTGATATCTTCAAAAAGTACATTCCAAGATAGAGTTTCTCTTAGTCGAGTCTATAATTCCATGTTTAACCCTATCCTCTCACTTGAAGAAAAATGGAACTATGTCCCCACATGGGATTTGTATTGTGTCAACATAGGGGGAGAAATAGTGTCATGACTGCATGTTATATGAGGAGTGATCACTATCGTGTCATCTAAAGTTGTTTTTAATGCTAAATGGAAAAGTTTGTTGAAATTAAGATTGGTTACATGATTTTAGGGATGCATGTATTAAGGGGGGATTTCATCTATGTCACTTGGCCAAATTTTCACGACACTTAGGGATGAAACTCTCTAAAAACATGCCCTTATCCAGTTATATGGTGTAATATACTTCTCATATGAAATAGGTTGTGATATAATGATTCTCATGATAAATATTGAGAATGTGTGAACAAATATGATAATTTATTAAATAGTTGATAAATGTTGTCAAAAAATCCAAAAGGGGAGATTGAAGTGCCTTTGGATTTATTGATGATTTAATTTATGGTTTGAATTTATTATCAATATGTTTGAAGAAATTAAAAAAGGTTTTTTAGGCCATTGATATGTTTTTGATATGTTAGGAATGTTTTAGGGAATGGTTGTAGGTAGTTTGAAGAAGTTTTAAAGTTACTATACAAATCAAAAAAATTTGGCCAACCTGATAAATTGAAAAAGTACCAAGAATAAGGTTTTAATAAATAAATTTAAGACTTTATCTTTGATCATAATACTTTTGATCATTGAGCGTAAGGATTAATGGGATGAATTCAATACTTCTCCATCAAATTTAGGAATTCATAGTTGAGCATAAGTATTTGAATCTCACTATATGTCTTCATCATAAGACTTTGGTCCATCATATGACATGAGCCTAAGTCTTAAGTATGAAAGCCTTTTCCATGAGCGCTATCCTTCTTGTATTGATCATAATAATTTTCCAAGCACACAAATTTAATCACCCCAATGTAAGACTCCCATAATTAGTGAAATTAAAAGTTTCTTCTGGGTGAAAATATAAGTTTTTAGAAATTGAATATTCTGAATAATTTAAACCCAACGATGCAAGAATTGATCTTCAATGTCCAAAACATTACATATAAAATGTGATTAAATATGATTCATGTGATATTTTGAAAAGGATGAGAACTATTCATATCTTTTTTAAGTTCCAATATATTTTATCTAAAAAGTTGTTGTGAAGCTCAACGTTGAGTCTATAAATGAAGAAGCTTCAGATATTACATCTAGAATGTTTTTAATGAATATGTGCTAATATTTGAATCCTAAATCACCTGTTTCTCAAGAAGTGATTCAAGATGAGATATTGATTTGGAATTTTAAAATAAAATCTATGAAGTCATAGTTAAGTCCTGATAGGTTTAAAAGAAAATGGACTCATGAGAGTGATCTAGTTGAGTCAAGAAATGTCAACAAAAGAATATGAGTTTTTCAACAAGTGTTGTTGCATCATGAGTAGGAAAATAAGTTTCTACATTAAATATTTGTATGTATGAGATTTTTTTTCAACTGATTTAAAGCCATATAAAAAAGATACTTTACATCATTTACTTTATCAGGTAGATAAATTAAATTATCAAAAAACCAAAATTAGGAATTCTATAATGATTATTTTTGTTAGAAACCTTAAATTATTATAGGTTTTCCTTTTATAGATATCAAGTTTTATAAGAACCATTTAATTATATTAATTGGAATGATTTTTAAAAAGTTTGATGCCAATAGGATTGGGGTTGATTGAATAAATAAAAGATATGAGATAGGAAGAAAGAATGAGTGAACCGAGGGGCACAACAAATATATTTTTTTGAGAAGAGAAGAAAGGATGAGAACCTAGAACTATGGTAGCATTTATTCTAAGATTTTTTTAGACAATTTCATAGTTTTTAGTTTTCATGAGAAGAATAAGAATCAGTTATACAATAGATTTGCATGAAGTGAGCAGTTATTCATGAATATTTATAAATGCTCAGCAAGGGAGATCTACTTCAAATGTTGTTGAAGCAATCGAGCTTTCAAGAAGATCTATCTCATCCTGGTTTCATATTTTGTATGAAGGTAGTGCTAAGTTACAATGTTTTGTGTGACTTCGGACAAGCATAGTGTGACTTTTTGCCAACACCATAAGCTTGTTATTACTTGTTTCTTATAGTGAATAATTCATGGTTTGGGAGACTAATGAAACACAATAAGGAGTATGTTACCTAGGAAAGGGCCAAACCTTGTAAAAATATTTGTGCTTGCTATCTCTTTATTTTTTTCATACACAAATGTGGTTATTAGAATGATTTTGAAGATAAAATAAGACCTTCATGCTAGATAACTTTTTCAAGAAAATGAAAATAAAGGTAAGAATATTCTAATTTTTTTTCAAGAAAATGAAAAGAAAGGTAAGAATATTCTAATTTATTTAGAAGGTTACACCCTAGTCCCAAGGAAGAAGTTATAGTGTCAAAAATATTACTCCTCTTTACACAATCCCCCAATCACTCGTGTTTCTATTAATCATTATTTGGATTCTATACTTTCCAGTTTAAATAGAATATAATAGGTACATTGAAGGAAAATATCCAACGCTACAAAAATAGTGCATTTAGTGTTGGTTTTTTAGAGGAGGTTGTGAAAAACCTTCTCTAGATTAAATTTTTGTATAAATTAGTTGAGGTTATATCAAAATCTCCACTAAATTTTAACCGATTGATTTTAAAAGAAATAAAAATAATAAGAGAGGGGGGATTAAAATCCCCTATAATGTCCACTAATCCCTCAAATTATTGGGGGTTTTAACCCCCTCTTTTTTTATTTTTTAAATCAAATTTTATAATGTGTGTGTGTGTGTAGTATATAAAAACATCATATAAATGTATTTAAATATATTATAAACATATATATATTATATAAATATATTATATAAATATATTAAATAAATACTTATACACACACACACACACAAAATTATATATATATATAATATTATATTATATATATCATATTAGTGAATATATAATTATATACAAATATATATATATATATATACATTTTTAAAAATAAATATATAAATACACATTCGTGTGTGCATATAAATGTATGTATTAATACATGTATAAGTATATTTATGTAAACATTTTGTGTGTTTGATATAAATGTATTTATAAATATATGTATAAGTATATTTATATAAACATGTGTGTGTGGGTATACATAATATAAATATATATTTATATAGATAATATAACTATATTTATAAGTATATGAATAGATATACACAACTAGAAAAAATGTTATACCAATGGTTTGGAACCATTGATATATGCCCTCAAACCATTGGTATAGGTCTTCTATTGAAAAAAATTCCAATGGTGAGTTCTGATCCTAAGACCTCCTAGTTATTTTCCAAATACTTTTCCACTCTGCTACAACAACTTTGGTTATATAAAAGCAATTATTTTTTTGAAGTATTTATTATTTTTATTATTTCTAATAGTGATATTTATATATAAATATACATAAAATATCATCTAAATATAAATATTTATAATTCTATCATATTTAAATAAATAAATAAATAAATATGTATTATATAAATATGTTATATATATTATAATTAAATTAAATTAAATGCATATTATATTAATTACATTTCATATTATATATACTATAATATAAATACATTTAATTTTATTCATTTATAAATAAATAAATAAATATAAGTATACATATAAATGGTTTTATAAATATTAATATTATTTAAACTGTGTATGCAAAAATAATATATATATATATATGTATGTATAATATATTTTTATAATATATAAATATAATATATAAATATAATATATATACATACAAATATAATAAATAATATATATTTAAATACCATATATATATATATTTAAATATCATATATATATATATGATATATATAGAATCCGGGTGCCCATTCAAGTGGAACATGCTTTATCCCGTAAGGTATCTATCGGGGGTTCAACCCCAACTGTACACGATTTTCCCCCAATTAAATCGGGGGATTGAAATTTTTGTTCTCACACGCCCTATGCGTGTGATTCATTAGTCATGATGCCAACATGGCATGGAGGTTCGCACTCCATACACGGGAAGCAAGACAAGTTAGGCGGTGCTGGGGGGAAACCTCATGTCGGAGTGGCCTTGTGGTAGTGTGATGGTAGCGACTTGCTGTGGATAAAGGACCCCCGCTCGATGGCGGGGCCTGGGGATCAATAGGAGTTGACGAGGGTGGTGGGTGGCTGCCGTAAACGAAGGAGCTCGACGACAAGGGTTGATGATGGATAGGGGACGATGAGAGTGATGGGTGGCCTGTGGTGGTGACAATTCACCACAGATGATGAAATCTCATTCAATGGTGGGGGTTGACAATGGAAAAAGGCCGACTGATGGTGTGACCGGTGACAAGGACATGACAAATCACAACTGTGTGATTGGGGCAAGTTCTGGGCCTATGGGGCTTGGGCCTTCGAGATGGTGTTTGTTCCTTTAGAGCCATTAGGTCTAAAAAAATCCATGTTAAAGGCCTTAATGTCATAGGGCCTTTGGGCTACAAAAAGTAATAAAATAGGTCCATGGGTGCTTGCCAATTATAGTGGGTCAGAATGAGTCCCGACCACTGGGGTGTCTCAGTGTGTAAGTTTGTTTTAGTATTGCAATCCCCTAAACTACTACTAATAATATTATATATATATATACGTGTGTGTGTATTTTTTAATTTTATAGATACAAATATATAATATATAAATACATATTTGTATTGATCGGTATAATATATATTTGTTTTTTATATTTTTTTAGAATATAATATATATCTATATATGTGTGTGTGTATATATTTGCATAGTATATTTGTATAATATATAAATATATAATATATAATATATAATATATAATATATAATATATAATATATAATATATAATATATAATATATAATATATAATATATAATATATAATATATAATATATAATATATAATATATAATATATAATATATAATATATAATATATAATATATAATATATAATATATAATATATAATATATATTATATAATATATGTTGGATCATAAGAGTTTATAATGACTACAAGAGGGGGAGGGGGTGAATTGTAACTAATTTTTTTAACTAATTAAAATACCAAACCTCAGTATTAAGTTTATTAGACTTAGTATTTGTTTGATGATCAGTGTAACAAAATCATACTCAGAGTTTGTTTGATAAATCAAAGTATAGAAAATTTTAGTTAAACAAACTTTCCTTATAAATTGCATAGTGGGAAATTATAACTTGTAGAAACAAGTAAAATGAAACTTTACAAAGTTCTTTAGTAAAACTAATAGAAACTTTATAAAATTAATTAGTACACTTTAACCTTTAGCATAAAGGAATTCAATAAACTTGACTTAAGGTATCCACAATTTCAGCCAAACTGTAAGGTCTGTCTTTCTTCAAGAAGAAAGCCCTCAATCACAAAGATTAGAATCAGCTCTGTCTTCCTATCCTCAGAATCCATCGATCTACCAGATCAGAATCAACCATCTTCCTATACCTTTAATACCTCAATATAAACCTCAATATTATATAAAATACAAATAAAAAGTTTCATAAGGAATTTATAATCCTTACATGGATTCCTTACAATAAAAACTCTCTAAAATAATTACAAAGAGGACGTAACGAGTTGTTATGAAAAAGAAAATTCTAGACAGGTTGAGTGCGTAAAATTCATCATCTCCTAGATCCTTAAAAGAACATCTATTTATAGGTACACCCCCAATGATAATATTTCTATGATTCTTGGAGTGGTTTGCAATAACCTTAAATGAGCTCTAGCTTGATGGATCAACAAATACATCTCCATCCGATGTCATTTCTGTAGCACCATTACAATGTTGTAAAAAGTATTCCATCCAGTATAAATGATTCTAAAAATATTATTATAAAATTCCTTCTAATGGAATAAATTCTATCTATTCCATTGAATTAAAATACATTAGTCTAATATATAATATTTTTCTAGTTCGATAAACTATACTCATCCAGTCTGATGTACTAGACTAAGACAGTTTGATGAACTAGATTATGTCATTCCAATAGACTAAACTTGTTAGTCTAATGGATTAGGCTTATTCAATCTGATGGACTATACTATGTAGTATGTTTATAATCATTAGTTAAGAAATATTTCTTTATTTGGTAGAATAAATTTTTTTCTTTAAAAACATTCTAAAACTTGGGAAATATAAAGTTCATAAAATATATCTTTTAAGGGTATATTTTGATTTTCAAAACTAAGTATATAAAGTATATAAAGTAAAAATTTTGAGTAAAAAATATCCACCTTTTTGAAAATCACCAAACATAAAACTTCAAAAATAAAAATAATAACTTTGAAAAACTTAAATAATATTTTTCATTAAAGAACACTTCTCCCCTTATCTTTCTTATCTCCCCTTTTCTTTGTAACTTCCTTTTTATCAAACGAACTTAGTTAGAAAGAAAAATATAATATAAATTCTTAATAACATCTCCCCCTAAATAAGATATTCTTAAATAACTTATTTAATACATTCTTCCCCAATCAATAACTTCTCCACCAATCAATAATTTCTCCGCCTTTGTGATTTTCAAAAAGAAATATAAGAGGTGGACTGTACCTAAAATATTGGTGATAACAATACCACGAAACAACTTATGAAAGATAAAAATTCATCCAAAATAAAATATTAAAAGAAAATTCATCCAACCATAATTAGAAAACATTCAATAAAATATGTATATAGAAGAAAATTTGATGAAAAATCATCCATTCATTTTTTTTGAATATAAAAAAATCAATAAGAGTTCATCGAAATGAAATAAATCTTTATTTTGTAGATTATTTACAATGACCTTCATCTTTCATAATTATTCCTAGTTATTCCCTATTTATTTTGTATTTGACTCTAATCTATTCATCTTCTTCTCCATAACTTTAAACCTTCAAACTTTTTACTTCCGTCTTTCAACTTCTTTAAGAGACTTGTTCTTAGTATTCTCAACTTCATTCAAATTATTTACTTATTCTTCTTCAAGAAACACATTTTTTTGATTTAGTTATAAAATTTCACGATCTTGATACTCTAATAAAGAATTTAAATGTTAAACTAATTCGAATTTTTCATCATCCTTAGAAGACAAATTCTGAAAAGAATCTACAATATCTAATGATGCATTCTTAACCACTTCTATTTTCTCATCGTGAAACTTAATATCACTTTCAGTGTCTTTAAACCATATCATTATCTACTTAATTATTCTTCTATTTTCCTTTGACTCAACTTTAAAATATTTTATTTCATCTTTATTCAGTAACACAATTTCTACCAACTTATTCTGAGCATCCAATTGTTTTAAAACATTTAGCCTTTTTTGGATATGCTTACACTAAGATTCTATATTAGGTATAAATATAATTGCATCCACTCACTTATTCAAAGATTAATTGAAATATTTAAATCTATATTCTATTCTTTGGTCAGAATGAGTAGCTTGAGAATTTGTTGAATTTGATGAAACGTCATAAACATGTATCCTTTATGGTCCAACAACTAACTTTTCTTTCTTCTGCTCTTTCTCTTTATATGAATTTGAAGCTTCCACAACATCAATGTTTTTACCAGAGTTATCATTATCTGATACTCTTGTTTGGTATTTCTCATTTTCAATTTTTTTCATAAGTTTTTTCCTTCTAAAAAACAACCAAATCAGCTTCTTTCTCCAACCGAGTGGTAAAAGATGATGTTTCTATAAAGATTTTTTCTTTCTCTTCTCTTTTTCTGATTCATTTGAAGAATTTTCTTTGGAATATTCTTCCAATTATCTTTATAATTGTATTGAGAAATTTTCTTTACTTATAAAATCATCTTTTCCAAGATTCTTTACAATTTTTTGAGCTCCAACTTGATCTTTTTCTTAAAAATACTTTTCAAATTCTATAACTTTTATTTTCCTTTTTCAACTACAATAGGAACTTTAGAAGTTCCAATAATTTTTGGCTTTGGATATTTTATTTGGAAAAAAATTGGTGGAGTAATAGGTTGAATAACCAACATTGGGGAAATTGAAAGAACCATTTGTCCTTCATCTCCAGAAGAATGGATATCTCTATGCACCTGTTCTACTCCCTTAATCAAAATTTCCACTATTTTAGCCTCATAAAACCGCTTCTTTTGTTTTATCTTTTTATCTTAAAATTTAAAAAATTATTTTATTTTTTTCTTTATCACTAATTCCTCTACCTTGTCGAATACAAATTTTGGATTTACAACTTTCTTATCTCTTTTTTTCATCAATTCTTGATATACCTCATTAGAAATTGCTTTTGATTTCTTTTTTGGTCTAGGGGTAATTAAACAACTTTTCTCTTTTCCTGATTTTTTTTCTTTTAACTATTTATCTTCTAAATCAGACACCACCTTGTCCAATTTATGTAAAAACTTATTCAACTATGGCATACAAACTAATTTCATTCTATAAATTGTTTCTTAAATTATCAATGAAACTTTTTCTCTCATATCCATAACATGATTCTTTATCTTCATCATAATCATAAAATTTACTAATATCTTATTTCTAAAACATGGAAATTGTATAATACTTAACTTCATTTAACTTTTCTTAATTACTTAAATAGATTGTAAAACATATTTAACTAAATTTATTTTTATCATATCCATAAGAATATATAAAAAAATATGTCAAGAACTTTCAAGGTGTCTCGGTCACCCTTCCTCAGAATTAAGTAACCTTGCATCCACAACACAACAAATCTTCCATCTGGTTTCAAATGATACACCTTCCTTACCTTCTCATAAGTTGGAAATAATGAAGTTCCAAACTTATCTTTTTCTAAAATTCATAACTTTTCTAGAAGTTTATGAGTTACAAGGTACGCCTCTCTAACCAATGGATCTTCATCAAGATATGATACTTTTTAACTATTCAACTTGTAAGTCTCATAAAAAATATTAAAATTAATGACATCTAAATCATAATCTATAATTTACTCAACTAATGAGTAAAATTACTTTATTAAGAATGGATAATGGAGATCAGAATATTCCTTATCAACACAAACCTTTTCCCAATACTGAAATTTGATACTTTATTTCAAAAAGGAGTTAGTTTTATCATTAAATTTCTCCTTGATTATCCTTTAATTCAAAAATTTTCTATTTGAAATATCTTAGTAGTAGTAATTTTATAGTGACTAAACTAATTTAGAAAATATGATTGGATGAAGCAGAAGTCTGAATAGATAAATGTGAAATAATTGGATTGGAAAATAATTTGAGGGCTAAGAGTCATTATATGTGTTAGAAACTGATGTGGGATGTGGTTACCCACTCACATATTTATAGGCTCAAAGTGATAATTCTAATTCCAAATATTTTATGGATCATATTAAATTCCAAAACTTGATTTAATGATCAAAATTATTCCTCAAAATATTTATATAATTCTTATGAACTCTTAATGGTTTTTGAAAAGAATTTTTATCAGATAAAAAAAATTGTATGAAAGATAAAAATTTTAGATTTGTAAAAGAAAATTTTTAAATTTTTAAATTGTAAATAACAAAAAACAATTAAAATAAAAGATATTAAAAACTAAATATTAGAAATTACCTTATCATAGTAAGAATATAATTTTCTAAGAGAATGTTTATCCAATAACTATTATTTTTTTTAGGAAAACTAAACTTTTTAGAAAATCATAAGAATTTATTAAAACTAAAGTTTTAAATAAAACTAAAGAATTTAGTTAATTGGAAGAATTTATAAAAAATAAAGTTTTAGGAAAGCAATTTTTTTATAAATACTAATTTTTTTATAAAATCTAAAGTTTTTAGAAAACCTAAGTTTTGAGAAAACCACATCATATGTACCCCCCCTTTGAAAAATAGTTCATTAATGCAGAGATATTGGTAAAAAATAAGTAGATATGAATTATTACTTAGTTTTGATCATTCCTATATTCTATTTAATATATTCAAATTTGTCATAACTAAGTGGTTTATAAAAATATAAGAAATTTATTCTTACATTTTTTAAATTGTAAAATAATATCTCTTTTTTGTGCGTGATCCTGAAGAAAATGGTGTCTTATATCTATATGATTTTATCATGAGTGATGTTTTGAGTTTTTAATTAAATTTATTGCACTTTTGTTATCACATAAAATTTTATTTTTTTTAAAACTCATTCCAAAGTCAGTGAGTGTGTGTTTCATCCACAACAATTGAGCACAACAACTTCTAGTTACCATATATTTAGATTCATGAGTGGAAAGTTATACCGAGTGTTGTTTCTTACAAGTCTAAGAAACTAAATCTTCTCCTAATAAATTACATGTTCCATAAGTACTTTTTATATCCATTTTACATCCACTAAAGTCATCATCTAATTTTTTTTAATTCAAAATCATTTCTAGAAGAGTAAAATAATCCTAAATACATAGTTCCCTTAAGATAGAAAAAAAATTCATTTTACAGCTTTAATATGAGTTACTTTTGGATTAAATTTATATCACACACACAAGCATACAAAAAACATTAAATATAGATGGCTAGTTGTTAAGTATAGTAAACTTACAATCATTCCTCTAAAAATATTTTGATCAAATAGTTTCCCATATTCATCAATATCTAAAGTATTTGAGGTTACCATAGGAGTAATAATAATTTTAGTATTTTCATATCTAAATTTATTAAGAATATCTTTTATATAATTACATTGAGATATAAAGGTTCCTTTTGGTTTTTGTGAAATTTAAAAACCTGGAAAATAAGTAAGTTCCCCCATCACGAACACTTCAAACTCAGATTTCATAAGATCCACAAAAGAATCCATAAGATATTTTTGATTTAAAATAAATATAATGTCATCGATATAAATTTGAACAATGATGATGTTTTTAGAAACTTTTTTTATAAAAGGTATTGGATCTGTATCTCCCTTAACAAAATTGTTTGGTAACAAAAATATAGTTAATCTATTATACCTGGTTCTAGGGGATTGTTTAAGTCTATAAAGTGAATTAGTAAGTTTAAAAACACGTTATGGAGATTTTTTATTTTCAAAACTATAGGTTTGTTTTACATAAAATTACTCCTATTCACATCCATTAAGAAAATTACACTTTACATCCATTTGGAAAAGTTTTAAATTAAGAAATGCTGTATATTCTGGAAGAATATGAATATCTTCAAGTCTTTCTACTAGAGAATAAATTTCTTCATAGTCTACGTCTTCTTATTGATTATAAACCTTTACAACATGCCTAACTTTATTTATTACTATAATTCCATTTTCATCACACTTATTTTGAAGATCCCATTTTACACCAATTATAAAAGTATCTTTAGGTCACTCAACCAAAGTCTAAACTTGATTCCTTTTGAATTCGTTGAGTTTATCTTACATAGATTTTATCTAATATTTATCACTTAAAGATTCATCAGAAGTTTTAGTTTCTAATTATGATAAAAATGTACAATGTTAAACTTTATTTCTTAAGGAACTTATAGTTTTAACAGGTTGATCTACATTACCAATGATATTATCACTAGGATGATTCTTAAGGATAAACTGATTCCTTAGGTTTAAAAAACTATAATATTTAAAAAAATGTTAAAATTATTCTTGAGGTAGAAATTTAAAAACATATTCTTTAGTGGTTATCTCATAATAATATATTTACAACATTGATTGAAAATAAATTTTTAAAATAACATATGAATATATGGATTGAGGCTGTTTGAAAACAAAAGGATCAGTTTCATCAATTTTAACACTTACCATTTCCTCAATAGTACTTGTGTTTTTATTAAAAAATATACATGCCTTAATAGTTGTAGAATAACCTAAAAATATTTCTTAATCATATTTTGGAGAAAGTTCATGTAGATTATCTTTAATATTTATAATGAATACTTTGTATCAAAAAACTTTTAAGTAAGAAAGTTTTGGATTTCTACTGGTCCAAAACTCATAAGGATTTTTATTAATGATATGTATTATTAAAAATAGACTTATATTATAACATGTAGTACTAACTACTTCAAGACAAAAATGTTTAGAAACCGAGTATTCACTCAGCATGATTCAGGTAATCTCCTGAAGAATTCTATTTCTTCTTTCAACTACACTATTTTTCTTTGGAGTTATAGGTGCTGAAAAGTTGTGCATTATACCCATTTTACTACAAAAAGTTTCAAAATTATAATTTACAAATTCTCCAACATGATCACTAAAAATAGTTATCAGGGGTAGATTTTTCTCATTTTTAACTTAGGCTACAAAACTTTTAAAACAAAAAAGGCTTTGAACTTCTTTACTAGAAAATAGACCCATGTATATCTAGTTTAATCATAAACTAAAACATATACATAGTATTTTCCACTGTTAATTTCAGTTTTTTTAGGACCAAACAAGTCTATATGAACTAAATATAAAGCATCAGAAGTTGAAACCTCACTAATAGATTTAAAACTCAACTTCTGTTGCTTTCCAAATAAACAAGGATCACAAAATTTTGAAGTATCAAATTTAAGTTTCAGTATATCTTTAAATAGTCCTTTCTTAGATAGTTTAGATAAATTTATAACATTATAGTGTCTTTATATTCAATTCCATAACCAATATTGTTCTTCTATTATATTAAGTCAAGGTAGATATTAGCTCGTAAGGTCTTCTAAGTTAAGTGTATATACATTCTCATTCCAATTGGCAGAAAGAATAAATTCATATTTTGAACTATGAATAGTACATTAGTTATTCCAAAAGTTCACAAGATATCCCTCATAACATAATTTAATTATACTAACATGGTTATGATTAATACCTATAAAAAATAAAACATTTGAAATAAAATATTGTCCAAAAAGAATAGTATTACCTATTCTGATAATTTCTCCTTGAGCATTGTCACCAAATGTCACTTTTCTACCTTTAATTTTAATAATCTTCTTAAAGAAATATTTGTTTCTAGTTATATGACCATAACAACCACTATCCATGTACCATATATTGTTATTGGTAAATTTCTTATTTTCCTAAAAATAAAATGATTATCATTTCAGAACCCAAACCTACTTAGGTATGGTATTATTAGAAAACAAATTTTTTGGAATCCACATCTGTTCAACTTTGCCATATTGAATATTTTTCAACTCTTTTGAAAAGTAAGATTTATGAAAACCTAATGATTTTATTCTATTTAATGAACACTTATTTTTACAATGTCTTAAAATTTCATGCAAAATGGTGCACTTTTTAGAATAAAATAATTATTTTGAAAAATAGGTTTCTTATTAGTAAAACCCATTTTGGATACATCATTACGAGGTCTTATCTATTTATACATATTGTCATTGTTTTCTTTAATATAAGTAAAGTTTTAAGAAATCTTTTTCAAAATAGATATCTTAGAATTTAGTTTTACAACTATATTCTTATCCTCTACTAAATTTGTACTTGAATTAAGAATTTCTAATTCTTTTGTGAAACTAGTTTTATTGAAATTATATTTCTATAGATCTTTAAAAAAAGAATATTTTTCTAAAAATTAGTATTTTATAATTCTTTAGAAATATTATAAATCTCATTTGTATGTTTAGAAATTCTTGAGTTTTCTTAATAACGTTTTTATTTAATAATATTATGTTTTTTAGTAATTTTATATTTATGACTTTCTAATAGTTTCAGAAATCTAGATACTTCTTAAAAACTAGGTAAAGTAATATTTTCTTCTGATGAATAATATTACTCATTGGTAGATGTATAATTATTATCATTATCACTTTTAGGATAATTTTTATTTAAAAAATCATTGGTTAATTACTCAACAGTTACCTTATCCATAAAGCAATTATCGAACTTTGGAATCTTAGTATAGAAACCGATATTCTTATTACCTTAACTTACACTATCAGATAAATTATCTGATGAACTATCTCCACCACTATCACTCCATGTGTTTGATGTTTTCAAACTTTTATTATTTTTATGTCTGTAGAATTTATTAGAATTCATTCTCAATTCCTACCCTTCTTATCTTTTCTTTTAAGCTTCGAACAATCAGGTCTTATATAACCACAATTTTTACATTCATATAAAATAACTTATGAAGAATATTTATTATCAATTATTTGTTTATAACTCTTCTTGTACTTATATTTAAAGTCCTTCTTCCCAATAATCTTATTAATTCTCTTAAAAATATTGGTTAACTCATTCTCATACTTTTTTGAAGAATTAATTTCTGTTTCAAATATAATTATCTTTTTATCTGATGACCTCGAAACTTTCATAGATAAATGAACTTTACTAGAAACATTTTAATTAGTAGAAAAATCAAATACTCCATTATTTTTCTTCATTTTCATAGAATCTATTTTTAATCTACCCTTATACTACATGAGTGTACCAATTAAATCATCCAAAGTTAATCTTTTTATTCTTCTCGTATCATCTAAAGCTATTCTATTGGATTCACATTCTTCAAGCATAATTTAAATAATATTTTCTACTAAAATTTCATCCATAAGATCCTTCTCACCAAAATATTTTATACTTTTCATGATTTTCATGAATCTTTGATGCATATTTGCAATAGACTCATTAGGTAGAAAATCAAAAGCTTGATAATCCACTCAAATAAATTCTCTTCTAATATCAACAACTTTATAAGTTCCAAAATGAGTGACTTAAAATTTATTTAAAATATTATTTACTGCTTCACAAGAAAAAATCTCACTATATATATTCCTTGACATAGAACATAATAAAGCATTCCTCACTTGATAATTCAACTGATATTAGAGCTTCTATTGATTCATAAACATAGAAACTTCATTTTTAGGAATCTTATAATTATTATTAAACATTACAAAATTATCAACTCCAGCATTAATAAAAAATATCTTCATTCTGTATCTATAATATTCATAATCAGTACCATAAAAAATTGGTGGTCTGTTAGGATTCATATTTTCAAGAGTACTAACATTTAAACTTACCATCTTATAAAAAATTAAACTCTTTCTATAATATACACATTAATGTAATGATAGTTTTTAAAAATAATAGTTTATAACAAAAGTTGTAAAACTTTAGCAGATTAAAATAAAAAAGTAAAAACCCACAAGTCAAGTAGTAAAACTTTATTTTATACCAATTGTTAGACCATAAGAGTTTATAATGGATACAATAGGGGCTAAATTGTAGTTAAAAAACTTTAACTAATTAAAATCCTAATCCTAAATATTAAATTCATCAAAATCAATATTTATATGTTGATTAGAGTAATAAAATTAAACTCAGAGTTCATCTAATAAATTATAGTATATAAAATTTTAGTTAAAAAACATTCCTTATAATTTGTATAGAATAAAATTATAACTTGTAGAAACAAGTAAAATGAAACTTTAAAAAGTTATCCTATAAAACTAATAGAAACTTTATAAAATAAATAAGTACAATTTAACCTTTAGTGTAAAGGAATTCAATAAACTTGGATTAAGGTATCCACATTTTCAACCAAACTACAAGGTATATCTTTCTTCAAAAATAAATCCCTCGATCATAAATATTGGAATAAGCTCTATCTTCCTATCCCTAGAATCCCACGATCATCCAGATAAAAATTAATCATATTCTTATCCTTGGTATCCCTCGATCTAAGCCTCAACCAGACAT
The DNA here is from genome assembly GCA_963277665.1 of Viscum album. Classification (NCBI taxonomy): domain Eukaryota; kingdom Viridiplantae; phylum Streptophyta; class Magnoliopsida; order Santalales; family Viscaceae; genus Viscum; species Viscum album. Next base: position 1,151,444,454 of record OY728140.1, read on the forward strand.
AGAATAAAAATGAAAAAACATTATAAGGAATTTAAAATCCTCACATGGATTCCTTATAACAAAAACTATCTAATTTTTTTTACAAAGAATAAGTAACGAGATGTTATAATAAAGAAAATTATAGATAGGTTGATTTTGAAAAATGAATCAGCTCCTAACTCCTTGGATACGCCTCCATTTATAGGCACACATCCAATGGTCATATTTCCATGATTCTCAGAGTGGTTTCAATGGACTTATATTTTCTCCAACTTGATGACTCAACAAATACATCTTTATCTGATGTTGTTTCGGTAGCATCATTATAATGCTGTAAAAAGTATTTTGTCTGATAGAAATGATTCTAAAAATCTTATTATAATATTCATTTTTATGGAATTAATTCTATTTAGTCCAATGGATTAAAATATGTTATTCCAATAGATAATACCTATTCAGTCTAATGAACCAAACTCAGTCAGTCTGATGAACTAGACTCTGTCAGTCCGATGAACTAGACTCAGTCAATCTGATGGACTAAACTCTGTCAGACTGAGGGACTAGATTATGTCATTTTTATGGAATAAACTTTTTAGTTCAGTGGATCAGATTTATTCAGTATGGTGGACTAGACTATGTAGTATGTTTATAATCATTAATATTGAAAGATTTATTTATTTGGTAGAATAAACTGTTTTCTACAAAAATATTCTAAAATTTGGGAAATATAAATTTAGTAAAACATAGTTTTGAGGGTGTTTTGTGATTTAAAAAACTAAGTATAGAAAGTATAGAAAGTAAAAATTTCAACTCAAGAATATATATTTGTATACATATATATATAATTTATAAATATATGTAAATATAATATATAAATATATGTAAATAATATATATATGTATGTAGGTATATCTATATGTGTAATATACTTGTATAATATAATATGTATTTGTGTTTTTATGATATATATATATATATATGTGTGTGTGTGTGTGTGTGTGTGTGTGTGTTTTCGACGTGGTCTCACACCTGCACTCATTTTGAGTTGATGCAGACTCGCTTTCCAAAGGCAGGTGACCACTTGGATTTCTCCAATGTGGCCTTTAGAGTATGCTTTGGCCAAGAGAATGGAAGGTCGGTCTCATTAAACCCTTTTGGGGGGAACTATTGCCTACTCTAATACTATTATATATTTAATATGTATTCGTGAATCCATTATTGAATCCCAACTACCAGATATGTCACCCTTGTATCAACAAAAAATTATTTGGCATGTGTCGATTTTAGAATCATTTGTATGTATCTATGGTTCTTCATCGATGGAGACATATATATGTATTCAAGGTTCTCCATCAATGGTAACCTTTTGTAAATGAATTAGAGATTCTTATATTGTTTATTATCAAGATATTGGTTTTAATCTACATAGTTGGGCTAATGAGAATTTAACATCATTTGGGAAGAAAAATGCTATTTTTGATGGCAAGATTGGGACCATGAGATGGGATTCCTATGTATCCTCATGAAATGAATCAAAACCCACATAGTTTGGTGCCACATAATGGGACACATCATAATTTTTAAGGTCATGTGATGAAGACCCAACCTTGAAGTTTAACATCATATAGAAGGGATGTCCAATAGAAATATTCCTAGCTAATGACTAGTGTGAGACTTATGTTGAACCAGACTGAAAGAACTTGGAAGGAATACAACCTCCCAGGTGAGGGGCATGATCTTATTGGGAATATAGTCCAATAAGGATATCAATGAAAAATATTCTAAAGGAATATAGTCCCCCGGGTTGTATATGATCCAAATGAAGATGTAGCCCAAATAAAATTAAGGTGAATTTGGTGTGTTTGGTTTGGACCTTAGGGAGCCTTCCTACGTATCTCATTTGGCCAAGAATCAAAGAACAAGTAGTTCAGAAAATTGGGGCTTACACCTTAGAGGAGTCCTATATGTGGATATGGTTGGAGATTATACCAAAGGGGATGCCCATAGGAGGTCATGTGAATATTCATAAAGGGAATATCATCCCAAGATAGGTATTTGATCAGGAGGATGTTGTGATTATCACTAACCTCCAAGCCCACATGATTCATGCTCGGTTTGAGAAACAAAAGGAAATGGAAGATATGAGAACCACACAATCTTCCTCATCCTCTAGTGGATGAGGCTGGGGCTATGGGAGAAGAAGGAAGGGATTCAAATGTGCTTATCTCCTCTCTTGTTTTCATAACCAGGATAGTCACATCTGACTACCCATATAGCTACATACCATAAGAAAGGACATAGGCTTACTCTGAGAGGGATTCCCTTCTCCTAGTTGCAGAGAAGAGAGGATGATAAGCCACTAACCCTCAAAGGTAAAATCAATTGTGACCCCCTCCCTTCACTATCTGAAATGGGGAGGCCCCTAACACTACCTCCAAGGTTGGGACCCTTGTTACCATGAGAATGTATGATTGAGAACATTATGAGGACCCCCTTATTAGGTAGGTTAATAGTATGACCTCATTTACCACATGAATTTATGATCGATAGGAAATGATGGTGCACCTTTTTTGTTTTTATCATACATATCTGGAGGATTTGGAAGAGGTCTTGACTTGGAGGTTCATAAAGGGGTCCATTTGGGTCTTAAAACTTTGTAGGATAGGTTGATATAAAGTTTTGTTTGAACAGTTCACAAAAGGGATGATATAAGACTAAACACTACGTGGAAGGACATGAAGGCTGAAGGACTCCATTCCATATACTGTTTTCCATATAGGAGGATGTCTTGTAAATATTTCATCCACATGAAGTCTACAAAATGGTTTTCTACAAAGGGGTTCACTATGTGGATAGTTGGTCCACAAAAGACTCTTTGCTATGCAGATGGATAGTCTGAAAGGACTATTTTTTATGTAGACCACTACTTATGCTATGTGGACCGATTCTTATGCCCTCTTTCAGTTTTTGATATGCGGTAAATAATTACCTGCTGAAATCACTTTCTCAATCTATCTCTCTCTATATTCATTCATCTCTCATACACCATATCTATCATATAAGAATTACCATATCTGAAAATCACCTACCATTCCACTCTACATGTGGTGGTTTTTATAGGGGTATAGATGTGACCTCTCAAATGCCGCCCATGAAGGATTTTGGTTTGTAGGTGACTTCCTCACCCCACAAAGTGATTTTTTATTTGCATATGGCTTGAGAAGGACACCTAGCCTCACAAATGAATTTTTGTTTATGAGGGCGCTATGCAGAGGTGATATGAGAAGGCACTATGTGGAGAAAGAACTCGCATAGTGAGCCTGATATGTAGAAGGATGGGCTCCTTTGTGACTCCTTTACATCTCCTTTATGGATCATGGTACTTTACCATTTTAATCTTCATCATTTTAATCTAGCCATTCTAAAATGTATAAAAAGTCTTCTAATCTTTCATGTGAACCTTTCCAAACCCAACAATATATATATTTTTATAATATATATTTGTAGTTGCATAATATATTTGTATGTATTTGTATAATATAATATTATATCTGTATTTTTATTATATATATATATATATTTGTGTAATATATAATGAAAATGTGAATAATATAAATATATACATAATTTAAATATGAATACATTAATGTATATTATATTCTACATTTTATAAATATATACCATATTTATAATTTTGTATATGTTAATATAAATGTATTTAATATATAATATATATATATATATATAAATGATATAAATATGAATACATTAATGCATATAAATGTATATAACACACACACAGATATTATATTATATATTTTATTATACAATATTTATATTTGTTTATACATTAATATAAATGTATTTAATATATAACATAAATGTGCATAGTATAAATTTATATATTATAAATATGAATACACTAATGTGCATATAAATGTATAAATAATTTATATATTTAAATGTATTTAACTATATTATAAAAATAACTTTTATTTGTACACATTTTTTAATATAAATAAATATAAATATTTATATACAACCTATATATAATGTAGTGTGATATAGTGGTATGGTCATTAGGTTTCCATCCATGAAACCCAGGTAGATAGGGTTTTGTTTTTTTAAAACTAAAATGAATTTGTGGCGATGGTTACCAATGATGATTTTAAATATTTCTTTTAAAAATTAGTTTGGGTTAAAAACCCCTCTAAAATAACTGCCTTTATTTTTTTAACACTACCAATACTTATGAAAAACCACCGCTAATAGGAGTGGGCATCCACTTTATTAGTGGTTTTCTTAATTTTTACTAATATGTTTAGAGGGAGTTATAACCCTCTATTTTTTTTTCTAAAAAAATTACAAAGAATTTGGTGTGGTGGTTACCAGCGGTGAGGGGTGAGGGTGGAGGTAGGTGGTGTGTGGGGTTGGGGAGGTGGGTCCCTATACTGGAAGGTAGATAGGGTCTTTTTTTGTTTTTAAAAAAAATTACAAATAATTTGGGGAGGTAGTTACCAGAAGTGATTTTAAATATTTTAAAAAAATTAGAAGAGGTTAAAAACCCCTATAAAATAACCACCTTTATTTTTTAAACCATATTGACGCTTATGAAAAATTACCACTAATAGAAGTGAGAAGCCACTTTAACAATAATTTTTCCTAATCACTAATAATGTATTTATAGGGGTTATAACCCCCTATAAATGAAAAAATAACCCCCTCCAAAAACACATTTTTTTGTAGTGAAGGTAATGTTTCATACCCTCTTCAATTATATACAATTATAAATTATGTATTTGATTGCTTTGATAAAGAATCAATAGAGTGATAATCCTTTACAATAAGTGTCATTTCCCACTTAGAGGCATAAAAAAATACCTTTTATAAGATCCAACACAAATCACCCCATCTTTTGAAGTGGAGATACAAACAACCTTGCCTTTTATAAGAATTTCCACAACCAATGAGTAGATGATTTTTGTTTTGTCAAACATAACCAACATCATATTTTAATAGAGGCACAACCAGTGTGTGAGTTGGTGTTAAAACACATTAAAAAATAGTACAACACTTAAAAAATATATTTTAGACATAATAAAATAATAAAACTATGTTGAACATTTTGGTGATGGTGTTGAACAATCAAGCTTTATCCCTTGAATATTTCTTGAACAATGAAGGAATCAAATGAACTAGAAAGGTTTTATTCTCATTTTACAAACTATTAGTAAGGATTTAATAATAAAATTAATAATTTGATCTTCTCAAATATACCTTGACCATATTTATAAAAAACATTTCCAATGGTGTTTGTGTTATACAATGATCATGTTCAAATGATAACTTTGTCATATGAAAACACTCGAATGTTTCCCTCATATTCTATATCAAATTATTAATGAAAATAGTCAAATAAAACATGTGAAGTGTTTGTTTTTGTTCATACAGTCTCTTCATAACTTTTTAATATCATGGTATTTTAATGAAAATAGTAATTTGGCATGGCTTGAATGGTGATTGTGGGATGTTTAAATGATTATCATGGATCCTATGTGTTTTGGAATATCAATTTTTAATACAATGATTATAACATAAACAAGTATTTGGAAAAAAATCATTTTTTAAACTCATAGTTTGTAATATGCTTCATGTTTATGGTAGAACATCAACATTATGAATCTATTGGAACCTCTTCCCTGTATAATGTTCTCTTCATAATCACTATCCATCTCAACTTAACAATATGGTAATGAAATGAATTTACTTCTAGTGTCGAGTCATGGTAAAATGTTCTTAGAGTTTCATTGTTTGTGTGGAAACCTCAGGCTGTATTTATCTTTATGGTGTTGTTTGTGTTGGTTCAAATACTGTGCTGGCTCTCCTTTAAACCATAACATTTTTTATGATGATAACGCATGAAACAAACTCAAAATGTCATCGTGTGTCCTCTTATCATAGAATGTGATCTTAGAATGTATTCATTCACATATGAACATTGTAGTGCATTTCATGTGTCATGTTTGTTCACTTATTTCATGTAAAAGGATTTCTTAATCATCTTGGATGAGTTTATTGTATTGTCTCTTCATATGATATTGAGATCATTTTTTGGCATGTGTTTCAAACATAGAGTGCGTTTTTCATGTAAATCTATACTATAATCTCATGGATGGTGTTATGTTAGAGACTCTATTTATAGATCTATTACATGTGGAAATGTGTTGATTTTGTTATATGTGAAACCATTTCAAATATTGTTTTATTTGTAAAGCTATCCAAGCATGCATCACAAGTGACAATTGTGTAATAAATGGTCCAACAATTAATTGTGAATGTAATAAATTATGGGCCAATAAATTATATTACATAAAATAAATATGGTATATTACATTAAATATAATAAATTATTATCTATGAATTTAATGTATTAAATTTGTTTCATAATATTTACTGATCATTTGATGGAAATTGATTATGACATTCATAAAGATGAACCACCTATAGTTAATAATGATAGAACACTAGATGATATAACATTATATAAACATTGGGAGAGGTCATACCATCAAAGTACAATGTTCATAAAAACTAAAAGGCAGTGTTGGTTAAACCACATAAGTACAATGTTCAAACCGTATCAGTATAACATGCATAGAATTACTATGGTTAATTATGTTAAATATAATAAATTATTATTTATGAATTCAATGTATTAAATTTGTTCCATAATATATATTGGTTATCTAATGGAAATCAATATCCCATGCATTAAATTTCTTTATCGATGAAGTAAATTAGGGTGGGTTATTGATGTTAGAACCCACTATAAATATTAAGCCCCTTGCACTTAGCAAATACAGGGGAACATACACAATTTTCATTCCCTATGTCGAGTGTATAAGACACTCAGATTTTGATTCCTCAATTTCATACATTTTTCAATGGTTTAAGGTAAGTAATTGCTTATTTTATTTTAAAAAATAATAATAAGATTATGGGACCATTTTTGAGTGTGTTTTTTTAAATGAAGAATGTGTTTTGCATGTAACATTATGTGTCAAGATTGTGGATGATGTTCCATTGATGACTCTGTCTAAGGATCTATCACAAGTGGTGCAATGTTGATTTCATTACATGAGAAATAATTGTAACCTATTTTCTATTTGTAATGCTGTCTAAGCATAAAACATGAGTGATGACTGTTTATCCATGCAACATGAGAAGCATTGTACATATGTTTTCATTCATCCAACTATCATGATTTGTGTTATATAATAAATGTTGTTCTAAAATACTCATTCATTCTCTCCATGAACATATATCTTACATGAAAAGTAACATGCTTCATTACATTTTTCATGAAATTGGATTTAACCCTGCAACTTATGGTGGTTAAATTGATTTATTTTTTTCTTATACCGGATTATACGAAATATCATAAAACAATTTATACAACTATGATAAATAAAAATACATATAACAAAGCTTACATAAAAAATTGGTTTACTCAAATATAAAAACAATTAATTTCAAAAATATAATTATAAAACAAAATAAAGGTAAAAAAGACACAATATAAAATAAAGAATCCCATATTATATAAAAATAATATATTAAAAAATTAAAGTGCTTGAGAGAGATAAATAAAAAAATTAAAAAAATAATGAAGTGCATATAATAAACATGGAGGGAGTAGTTTGAAATAAATCAAAACCAGGAAACAATAAAATCCCAAGAAATCTCCCCCTTTTTTATTATTTTAAAACATGATCGATGGTACAATAAAATTCTACTAGTTTTAGGAATGATAAAAAAGATAAAACAATTAAGATCAAATCAAGTTTATAGTAACATAATAGAAGATAAAACAAATTAACTAGATAAAGCATATAAAATAAAACATATAATAACCCCCATATTGAACAATTAAATACTAAGAGAATAACAAACTCCCACTTAACAAAATAATATGAATAAACAAATGGAGTATAAAAATGTACTTGATATAGTAAAACACATCAATTAAGAATTAAATAGAGTAATCATTAAGAGGAATTATAAACTTTAAAAGTAATCCCCCTTAATCTATGAATTCACATTTGAACAAATAAGAAATAACATAATTAATAATAAGACAGTTGTGTATACCCCCCTTAATCCAAGAATTATCTCTTTTGAAAAGGATATGATAGTGTAAGTATAGTATTTATTAAACTCTACATGAATAAAATTTTCACTTTAAGGAACCATGAACATGTTAAATTCAATCAAGGAATTTAATAAATTACATTAATTAAAATTAAATTAAAATAAAATTTCAATACATGACAATAAGCTATATTATATAAAGTTATAAAGACAAGCAAAATGGAAAAAATAAAAACATATATTTTAACACATGTCAGGATGCAACTAAATAAACAATAAAGGGTGTGCATGCTAGCAGATCCAAAACACTTTTCATGAGCATATAAACTAGCTTAGGTCCAACAAGATTCATAATAGATCCTTTGGAAAACCCAAAACGTAGAAGTGTTAATCACATTACAATTAAATAAATTTTTTAAAATGAATGCATTTTTATGACTAAGTGACTACGAAAATATAAAAAAACTGTGATATGAATAATGTTTATATAATCTACATATAAAAAATATAATAGTAGAAATACCTATAGTAATACCTTTTCCAAAGTAATTCTTGTACAATTTATGATCTTACCCACTATAATTGATACAATTCCTTTTTATAGTTATTTACAGTGACACACTACTGCAAAAAGGGCCATTAGTGACTACTAATGTCACGAAACACTCCCCACAAAGAGTACCCCACCTAGGTTGATAATGAGGGAAGAGAGATAGTGACCGCCCGAAGCCTACTTTTAACAGGTCATGGGTTTGTGATAAGTACCAAGAGTATAATAAATATATAAATGGGAGACATTACCCTCTAAGAGAAAATACAAAAGATACAGATAACACAGATACACCAATAAAATCCTTCTCATAAAGATTAAATATATCTCAAGTACCTACATATAATGTAATACAAAACTAAATAATTGTAAAGGAAACTACAAGTACAAAAAAGGTAAACTCGACAGTGGCTGAGAATCCCAAACAGATCCTATAAAACCATGAACTAATAATATCCATCCCAATATCCAACCTACTCCTGTTGATATGAAGAATAGTTTATATATACGTAGGGTGAGTGTAACAGGTATACCAAGTAGGATTCTCCTAGGGGCCTCTCATGTAAAAGATAAATAAAGAATGATAAATCCTAGTGAACAACAAGTGAAGCTAACTAATCACCTAAACAGGTATACTATGTTTCTAGACTCACCATGGATATATCTCACATAGTATCTCATATAAGAGATCATATATTATAGTAATGAAATAACAAGGGTACCCTACTACCACTTACCCACTAGTTTGCTGCTCTTTCTTAACATCGTATGTCCATATCCATCTCGCTAAAAAGTAATCCCACCCGATGACACATAGGATTAAGTATCATAACATGAATCTTTTCTATCACATTATCCCATAATCCCATCCATATATCCATATAATAACTGATTAGTTTCCATGATCCAGCACATCTCTTATGTCATGTATTATACATCCAGTATTATACCTCAAACCATCACAACCCATATGTCGAGTATATACCTTGATCTATCACAACCCATACACATCATAACTATAATAATCCTTTGGATACTATATTTAGAGATAAATTTATTTGAAATAACTATAATACATTACAACTCACTCACACATATATGGTAAATTAACCATCGTGCATACTAGAACATAATACTACCAAGATAAGTGACTGGGGCTAGAGGGGGTAGTCATCCTTCCGTCCCTCACCTTCCTAGATATTGAGGAAAACACCCTCAGAGTCCACTAGGTATCTGTCACCCTACTGATATGGTTGGGGAAATATATGAAATTACAAAATGCATAGGATATAATATAGATCACAACCACACTATGGACATAACCTAGTAATGAGATTAAATACAACCATCGTCACTCAGACACCCGACTGCCACTACTAAGGACTAAATATATTATAAGAACATAAGAATTTAAAGAGTTACAATTAAATTACTTCTTTAATTTTTATCATTTTCTTTCATTAATTAATTCATTAACCATTAATTAACATTGTTCTAAATTACATTCCATTAACCATCAATTAACATTGATTTAAACCACACTTTATTATCCTCAAGCTAAATCCATTCCCTATAGGCATAATCTAACCAATTCCACTATTTCTCAAGAGTAACAATATTGAATTCTTGAAAACACCAACCCCATGGGTTAAAATATTTATAAAAAAATATTTATCATTACATAATTCCAAGTACTCTAAGAAATATCATAAGATACCATAAAATAAAGATAAAACCAAGAACATCTAGCTACCTCAAGCAATGGGAAAAGGAATGAAGATAAAAAAGAAACTCATCCCTCAATAATTTAATAGATTTATTATTAAGAAGGCATATCATATTTAATCACATCAATGGGTAAACCTAGCTTTAAATCATTCCATAAAACCCTATGTGATTATGAAACCATCATGCACATCACCATGAATCTCACTATCACAAATTTCAACTACTATTGAAACCTTGGGCCTCCCCACCCATATCTCTTCAGCCATCCCAGGTTCATATCACATAGTATAACAATGATCATATCCAAATAAACACACAAGAAAACAAAACAACCAATAAGGCCAAAAAGGTAACTTGGCCCTAAAATAAGGCATTTAGCATTTATATGAAAATGGGATCACTTAACCCCAAACAAAAGGCATTTATCCTTCACAAGAAATGGGCACTCTCATTCCCAAACAATTATCTTTATCAAAAAAACGATTTTATTCCATATTGAATTAAAAGATTCAATTATTACAAGTAAAAAATATGGGTAACCAAAGGCATAAACTATCACAAGCTATTAAATTATTTAAACATTCTTCCTATTATCATTTCCGGTTTCAAAAAACTGTGATAAGAACAAAACTCATTAAACACGCCTTTTATTATTATAAAAAACAAGAATTATAACTTAGGTTATTTATCCAATTCCATTATCACATATAATAGAAGCTTTAATTAAACATTTACCACTCATTAATTTGATTATCATAAAATTTCAAGAATGAAGATTTCATTAAAAATTCCTCTTTAATTATTTAGCTAATTAATTATTTTCAAATTTATGTTCTTAAACATTTTACATCAAATTAAACATGCTAAACTAAGCATAAACAAACATGATAACAAATATGCATGTTTAATGAAATATTTATTCTTAAAATTTGATGATAATCAAATTAACGAGTGGTAAATAATAAAAAAACATGATAACAAACATATCATAGATAACACACTATCTAGAAAAACATGAGGCAAACCATTATCATGATGGAAGAACAACAACATGTAATCACTAACCATAAATTGATTATTTTCATTATATGGTTTATCCTTTATTAGGGTTAATTACACCACCACCCAAAGAATATAAATCATGTAAACTTTATGATTTCATGTAAAATAAAGGAGAATCAATGAATCCCCTACCTAAAACATCTAACATTCTTGAAATGGAAATAGAACCAACAAGGATCTTTAATCACCTCTCCTACAAAGAAACTATGATCTCCCAAGGACTTTATGCCATGAACGCACTGAAAAATAGCAAAGAAACTCTATTATAATGATGGATATCAAAAAACATAGCATGAAAATAAGAACAAGAGGATATTGAGATCAAATGAAGAACAAAACTATTAGAAAATAAGAATGAATCACCAAAAATTGATCCTTAGAAGGCAGGTGTTAATACCATTTGAAATAGGATTAAAAGGCCTTCAAAAACCACCTTTGGCTACCTAGGGTTCATGAGGAAGAAGTTAGAGAAAAGTTTTTTTGGAGGGACTCAAGGGTATTTATAGGAAAAATAAATATTATAAGACCATGATGCAGCCCTCTAGACCACGAGGCTGACCACTTAGACGACAATGTAGTCCCCCTAGACCACAACATAGCCCAAATGGTAAAACCATGTCCTAAAAAAACAATATTGACCACGATGAATATCCTATTTACGAAAGAAGGATTATAGTGTAGACAAAATCACCACACCACATAACCTATTTTACAAGGAAGGGGACCACACTACAACCTATTACCCATGATACAACTACCTACTAAATTAGCAGAACCTCCTCAAAGTGCTATGCTATAACCAGGAACTCCATGGCACAAAATCCATTTAGCCTATGCCTTAACCCCACTCCATGACACAATAACCCAACCTGAATACTTCTCAACCTACCTCCACAAAGCATCTATTCCAAAATTGATAGTGGTTATAAATTCCTCCCTCTTGCCTCCTTACATCACAACTAGATTCACTATGCTTCAACAACCACCCCTACAACACAACACCGGGCTCCATGGCGCATAATGCTTTGTTAATCTAAAATTTAACCTCAAAACCTATTCTTTCTCCTTGAGACTCCTATTATAACCTCAAACACACAAAGTAAATGTCTAACAAGGCCTGATACATTACATTAGATACCTCTCAAAAAATTCTTATACTAGAGAATTTCAAACCACACTTGGAGAGGAATAAGGAAAAAGGGTTTTCTGAACAACCACCTCATGAGATACCTCTCAAGAATATTTCCATCATAGGATATCAACCACATAAATAAAAGGAAACAATTTCTAAACCATGAAAGAAAAACAACTGGCACCTAAAAACTATCTGGGGAAAGATACCTATCAAATGAGAGTGAAGCCACAAAAAGGTCAATAAGAGATAAAACATTTTATAAAATGGAAAATTTCAACATAAAAAATGAGTAGTGCTACAAAATAAAGGGTAAAAATCAAAATAATTAGGGTACTGAGTGCTTATATACAACTCAAATTCCTAGTTACTCTCCTACACACCACCATTTCTCCACAATACATGAACCAAGGTAATGAAACATATGTGTAACACCTTCTTATGGAAGTCCTAGATCTCTAAAAGTCACTCCTTGAAGGACACATCATCATTAATATTGATATCTCCCCAATCAATGACATGAGAGTCATCATGAAGGTAATGGTGAAGCTATAACACATGGAAGAAATTATGTATCTGGCTCATTTATGGGGGAAGTGATATCTGATACACCATGACTCCAACACAAGCCAACACCTCAAAAGGCCTAACAAACTAGGAAGAAATATTACTCCCACAACTAAACCTTTGCTTCCCATGAAGGGGAGTCACCTTCAAGAACACATTATCTCCAATGTTGAACTCCATAGGTCTCCTCCTATGATTGACATAGAACTTATGATGATCCCGCACCGCCTTCATCATTTTATGAATTACCTAAACCATATTTATCATATTATACACTATTTATAGCCCAATAATTGAAAACTTTATGACCCCAATCTAACAAAATGGATAATATAAATGTAATCCATACCAAGATTCAAATGATTCCATAATAATGGTGGATTGAAAACTATTATTTTAAGAAAAATCTACCAAAGACATGTGCCTCATCCATTAACCTCCAAAATCCAATACACAAGAATGAAACATGTCTTCAAGAGTCTAGATAGTCTGCTTGGTCTGACCATCCATATCTAGATGAAAATTAGTGATAAGGAAAAAATGATATCCAAAAAAATCATGGAGACCTCTCCACACCTTGGAGGCAAAATGAGGATCATGATCAAAGATGATCATCCTTGGGACTCCATGGAGTCTCACCACCTCCTCTAGATACTACCTCAATAAATCCTCCACTGAGCTCAACTCCTTAACCACTATAAAGTGGGAAGACTTCATCAAATGATCCACTATCACCCATATCACATTAAACCCCCCTTTAATCAAGGAAAATGAGTAATGAAGTCCATCTAGATGACCTCTCACTTACACTAGAGAACATCTAATGATTGGAGAAAACCACTAGGAACACATTTCTTAGTTTTCACCTTTTGGAACGCCAAACATGAAGGCACAAAATCTACAACCACATAATTCAACCTAGGCTACCAAAATTATCCTCTCATAGATCTATTTATCTTTGTCACACTAGTATGTACTGCCAAGGGTAATCTATGGAACTCATGGAGAACCATCTCATGAATTGAAAAAGGAATGAAAAACTTCCCTGAAAAAATACCCGGTGTTTTTTTCCTTAGACCAACCATTAGGAGCATCACCAAAGACAACTCAGTCTCTCCAGACCTCCTACTCAAAATCCCCTATCTAGGAATCCTCCACCTACTAAACTAAAGATGGCCGCACTATTATCTAAAAAATACAACCTCTGACTCCAACCTCTCCCATATCAAGATACATTCATGAGAGGTCTTTTATCACTCACTAGTAATCTTTAGATTCACACACAACATCACTACATGAATTCCTGCTCAGTGCATCAACTATAAAATTATTCTTGCTCGGGGTATAAAAAATATAGAATTCATAATCTTGTAAGAATTACACACATCGCCATTGTTGCAAGTTCAAGTCATGCTGGGAGAATACATACCTTAAACTATTATGATAGGTAAAAACCACAAAACACTTACTGATGAGGTAATTTTTCCATAACTGCAAGGCAAACACAACTGCCACTAACTCAAGATCATGAGTGGAATAGTTACGCTCATGGGGATATAAATACTGAGACCCATAAGAAACAACTAATCTCTACTGTATCAGAATATAGGACAAAACTAGACCTGAATAATCATAGAAAAATTCAAACTAAACTCCCTCCACTTGAAAACAAAGGACTAGAGTGCTGACCAACTTCTCCTTCTAGCACTAAAAATCTATTTAACACTGGTCATTCCATAAGAACGCATGATTCTTATTGGTCAATTATATCAGAGGAGTAGAAAAATGAGATAAATTGGATACGAATATCATATAATAGCTTATAATACCAAGGAAACTCCACACCTCCATAATAGTCTTAGGAAATTCACAAGAAACAACCACCTCTATCATCAAAGGATATGTGACTACTCTTTATTGGGACAAAACATGCCCTAATAAATGAACTTCACATTCCCATTTTGAAAACTTTTTTGAATATATAATAATGATTAAGAACTCCCAAAACATAATGTAGATGCTATGTATTATCTTCCTCAAATACAGATTATACAAGGATGTCGTCGATGAAAACCACCATGAACCGATCCAAGAAATCTCTGAAAACTGCATTCATTAAACCCATGAACATGGCTAGAGAGTTTTTTCAAACTTAAAAAAATCATAATGAATCCATAATGACCATTATGGCATTTAAAATAATCCTTTGAAATATCCTTACCCTTTACTCACAGTTGATGATATTCCGACTGTAGATCGATTTTCAAGAACCACCTAGATCCTTTTAGTCAATCAAATAAATCATCAATCCATATAATATGATAGGAATTATTTATTGTCACCTAATTCAAGCAATTATAATAAATAAAAATTCACAAACATCCATTGGCCTTCTTCATGAAAAAAACTAGTGTACCCCAACACGGTACACTTGGACGAACAAAACATCACTACAACAGATCATTGAGTTTTACCCACAACTCTCACAACTTATATGGTGACATCCCATATAAAGAAATTGAGATTATAGAAGTTATATATTTTAGATCTATCCCAAACCTGATCTATTATCGAGTGGGTATAGCTAAAACATCCTCAAGAAAAAGATCAAGGTACTCTTCCACAACCTTGGGAAACATCGATAGCTAAACCTCCAATGAACTCAACATCTACATGGCTATCAAGGAAGATAGGTACATAAATTTACTCTAACCCATACAAGGGTCTCACTCACGAATAAACATTTATAACTCTCTATCAGCATCATAAAAAACAACCTTATTCCTAATGAAATCCATAATAGCCTGCACCAAATACAACTAGTCCATATCGAGTATGATTTAAAAGGGTTATATATATAAACATAAGAAGTCTCCCTAAGATTGGTGCTAACCAAACACTTTCTCACAGTCTCTATATACTTCATACTAATAATATTTTCCTCTAATTATCATAATCAATTACTAGGGAACTGGAAGCCTCTCTAACTCAAGGCCTAAAGCATGGACTAGGTTAGGTGATATGAAGGAGTGTGTGGCTTCCAAATTAAACAAATAATGCAACCTAGTAGAAAACAAAGGGTACCTCGAATGATATCTGGCTGACTAGGAGCTGACAAAGATAGGGCATGAAGCTAACCATGACTTTATCCATATCCTCTATTACCCTAATAAAGACCACATCAATAACTTTACTCTTCTCTATGAGGATGAGGGGAATCTCAGGGCCATCCTCTATCTTCCCTATATCATCTCTGTTGATCCTGAGCTGGAGTATCCTATTGCTGCTACTTGAGTTAAAACTACCTCAATAGATAAATCTGGAGTGAAACACCCAAAACACGCTACCTACTTAGAAAGGTTGGATAGTATCACCACTGATGACCTCAACCTCCATAAGAAAAACACGCGTATGATCCCTTGGAATAGGCATGAGAGTTGTCACCCATAGAGAAATGAGATAATGAGGGATGATACCTACCCATAATTATCTAAAAACTATTCTGTCTAAGCAACTGGGAACCCCAAACCATATATTTTCTTCATGAGGAATCCCAATGACTCCCCTCTCATGATGATCCAGTTCTGTCCATTATCCTCTCAACAACCTCCTCTCTTTACAACACCTTGAGATATAATAACAATGTGAAAGGGGTGACTTGGAACTAGATATCTAGATGAAAATAATTTATGAAATTCATTTCCCTATACTAATCATCTAGAAACAAGTTCAATACATGAAGGATAAGGGTTATGAACTAGATCTCAAACCCCAACACATTGGAACTCCGTTGTCAAAGGGTACATAACTCCTAATGACTAGCCTCATTTGTGGTTTAAGAAAGAAAATCTACTCAAAATTGGTCCCTGAACTTTTTCCACAAGACCACTAACTCCTTGCGATCCCCATGGAACATGATCCACAAATTCCTCATTGGTCCACACAACATCATCATGGCCAATGAAACCCAGTGATCCTTCTGAGCATGGATCGAACTAAAAGCTATATCGAACTCCTAAAACCAGTCTTCTATCACTAATTTTGAAATGGATACCTAATACTTATGTAGAATATGGTGCTAAAAATCTTGGAGTTTCCTCCTCCAAGTTTCATCATCATCAACCTTTACTCTACAACGATATACTGGCAGATCTTGCTGAACATCCTATATGCATACCTGATAGGGACATTGACCTTGAGATGTACTTGTAAAAGAAAAAATGGTATGAGACTTTTAAACCTAGAATATTGAATATTGAATATTTATTTATTTAATTATCTATTTTATTTAAGGTTTAACCTAATCCCAAGGTCTACCCATTTCAAACACAAGAAAAAATAAGAATCATGCATGATCCTTTCATAGGTATCTACCATTGTAATAGTATCAATTCATTTAGTAGGCTTAGTAAACTTAAAAGTTCATGAATTAGATCAAAGGGGGTCGTAAATACTTGCATCTTAGCTAGTCTCCCTTATTTATATTTATTACTAAATTTAGATGACACTATTTACCTACCAACCCATGCAATCATCACTTATGCCTAACTTTAAACTTTATCCCATCCCTAAATTTGAACCTTTGATACCACTCTGTCATGACCCCCTCCCCCAAAGAGTACCCCTCCTAGTCCAATAATGAGAGAATAAAGATGGTGACCACCCGAATCCCACATCCAATAGGCCATAGGTTGGTGATAAGCACTGAGGATATAATAAACATAAAAATGGGAGGCATTTCCCTTTAAGAGAATAGGTAGAAGAGAGAGACAAGACAAATACACTAATCAAATAATGATCATAAATATTAAATATATCCCAAGTACACACATGTAATGTCATACAAAAATGAACAACTAGAAAAGAAACTATAAGTACCAAAAAGGTAAACTCGATAGTGACCATGAAGCCCAAACAAATCCTATAAAATCATGAACTAAAAATATCCAGCCTGATCTATAACCTACTCTTACTAACCTGAAAAATAGTTTATATATGCATAGGGTGAGAATAAAAGGTATACTCAGTAGGATCCTCCCCAGATCCTCTCATAAAAAAGATAAATAAATCATGCTAAATCTCAGTGAACAATAAGTGTAACTAAATCATCACCTAAACATGTATACTATGTTCCCATACCCACCATGGATATCTCTCACCAAGTATCACAAATAAGAGATCATATATTATAGTAATTAAATAAAAAAGGTACTCCGTTACAACTTCCTCAATGGTTTTCTGCTCTTCTCGTATGTCTTGAGCCATCTATCTCCAAAATAATCCCAACTGAAGACACATAGGATCAAGTATCATAACATGCATCCTGGGTATCAAATCATCTCATTATCCCATCCACATCTACATATAGTAATTGAGTAATTTACAAGATCCATCACAACCCAAATGTCGTGTATCATACATTAGGTGTTATACTTAAATCCATCATAGCCCATATACTGAGTACGTATCTCGATCCATCACAGACCATAAAAATAATACCTATAATAATCCTTTAGATACTATATCAGAAGATACATGCGTGTGAAATAACCACAAGTCATTATAACCCTCTACTCACATATATGAGAAACTTACCACCATGAATACCAACACATAATACTACTAAGAGAAGAGAGTGGGGTTAGAGGGTGTAGTCAGGCATCTATCCATCACCAACCTAGATGTTGGGGAAAACACCCTCCCAGAGTCCACTGGGTATTAGTCCCCCTACCAATATGGTTAAGGAAGCGTATGAAATCACAAAACTTATAGGATATAATATATCTCACAACCAAGATATGGGAATAACCTAATCCTGGGATCAACTGCAGCTATCATCACTCAGACACATGACTTCCATTTCTAAGGACTAGATATCCTATATACACATAAGAATGTAAGGAGATGAATTTAAATGACTTCTTTCTTTTTTAACATTCCCTTTCACTAATTAATTCATTGACCATTAATTAAAATTGTTCTAAATTACATTCCATTAACCACCAATTAACATTAATTTAAACCACGCTTTATTATCCTTAAGAAAATTCCATGCCCTCCAGGAATATTCCAACCGATTACAAAATTTCCCAAGAGTAACAACATTGCATTCCAACAAGCACCGACCTTATGGGTTAAAAAATTTATAAAACATTATTTATCTTCCCATAATTCTAGATACTCTAGGAATCATACTAAGCTACCAAAAAAGAGAGATGAAGCTAATTACATTTAGTGAATCAAGAAATAGGAAAAGGAATGAAAATAAACAAGAAACTTGGCCCTTTGGAATTTAATAGATTTATTATCAAGCAAGCATCCCAACTTTAAGCACATCAATAGGTAAGCCTGGATTCAACCCATTTGATCAAAACCAATGCCATTCCGGACACCATTATGCACATCACCATGAATCTCACCATCATAGACTTAAACTAATGTTGCAACCTAGGTCTTACCCACCCATATCTCATCATCCATATCATTCCCACATCACATCGCATAGAAAATCTCATATATAGAGAAACACATAAGGCAAAAAAACAACTAACAAGGTCAACATGGACACTTGGTCCTAAAACAAGGCATTTAACCTTTTGATAGAGATAATATTTTCATAATTATTCATGTCTGTTTCAATGATTTAATACCTTCCAATTAATCAATTTGATCTAATTTGCATAATTTTAGTATTTTTGGTATATTTTAGGCTTAATTGTGAAAATTGGTTAATTTTAAAAATTTAACAGTTTTCTAGAGATTTATTCTTTTTAGGAATAAATTTTACAATTTTGATCCAATTTAGGTGATTATTTTAGTATTCCTTAGTTTTTTGGATTCAACTTTGTATTTTGGACCCAGATCCAATTCAAAATAAACAGGCTTAGAAAAATCAATCATGTGGAGAAATTTTACTGGTCAACAGAATGGACCCCACATCAGTAATTGAGAAATATCTTGGTCTAGAGACATAAAAATGAAGTGATTCTAGATTTATTAGATATAGGAATCATTTAATATTGTAAAAATTAAATTTATTTAAGAAATTTTATCATTAAGGCATCCATTTAATGTGAGAAAGTGCAGGGAGTTGAGGAGTCTCCTCGGGCATAAAAAATCTTCTTTAGTAATTCAAGCATCACTTTTTTTCACTTTTCAAAATGAGATGAGATTTTGTGGGTGAATTAAAAAGAGATATGGTAATAAATTTTATGAATAAAAATTCTAGAAATTCAACCATTTACTATTATAAATAGGCTCAAAATTTAAGAGGAGTGAATCTGGAGGGAAAATTTTTCACCCCTCAAGATTATAAATATGAGTGTTCACTTCAATTAAAAGGTGTTGAAGGAAGAGAAGAAGGGGATGTGCTATAGAATTTGAATCTTTAAGTTCTGTGGATTTTCCATTTCTATTTTCTTAGTTTTATAATGCTCACTTATTCCTCATTGAACTCTATTACCCTTCACATGGAGGGGTAATGATTTTGAGTGACTGGGGTAGGGGGAGTTTTTATTTTGTAATATTGGAGTCTTGTTATTTAATGTAAAACCATATTTTTATTGTTAATGATTCCTATTTTCAATGTTTCCCAATTCTATTAATGTGACCATGTTTTGGATTTTGGTTTCATTCATTGTTTATAGCTTTGATTGAAGATCTTTAAACTTCCTCCACTTAGTGCAGTTTGTCTCGATTGAGCAGATTGTGTTAGGTGGTGAGTGTATGGAAATAATTGGTATGTGTGTGGAACTAGTAAATAATTTCTAGATTTATAAGGATAAACAATTCCCGATATAGAATTGCCTTAGTTTTTTAGTAATGGTTTTTGAATTTTCATGCACACATGAGTGGTTTTCATTGAATCCTTCAACCAAGGGTGATTGAAAACTCGATCAAGGAGTATTTCATTTATCATTCAACAGGAAGAGAGAGAGAGAATGTTTTTTATAATCATGATGAAATTGAAAAAGGAGATACTACCCCAACCCCATCACTTTATTCATAAACTTGTGTTCAATTTTTTTAATTAATTTATTTTTTTCAAATGCAAACAATTTCTAAAACAACCTCCAATTATTTATTTAATTTCAAGTGAAAAATGTGATTGTCGTTCTATCCTCTTTAGAGACAACCTAGGTTCACCAATTTAATGAGTTTTAACTTAGGAAATATTTTTTTGTCACACCCCATGATAGGAACATGTCACCTTTATATGAAAATGGGCCCACTCATCCCCAAACACAAGGAATTCAACCTTCATAAGTAAACAAGCACTCTTGTCCCTAAACAACTATCCATATCGAACAACTAGTTTTATTCCACTTTGAATTAACCGATTCAATTATTATAGGTCATAACTATGGGTAACCTAAGGTATCAACTATAAAAATCTATTAAATTATTTAAACATTACCCCTAGAATTATTTCCAATTTCAAAAAACTGTGAGAATAACAAAACTCATTAAACATGCCCTTTTTTATTATCCATAATAAAAATTATAAGTTAGGTTCTTTATCCAATTCTGTTAGTAAATATAATAACAACTTTAATTAAACATTTACCACTCATCAATTTGTTTGCCATCAAATTACAAGAACAATATTTTCATTAAACATGAATCTTTAATTCTTTAGCCAATTAATTATTTTCAGCTTTACATTATTAACCATTTTACATCAAATTAAACATTCTAAACCAAGCATAAAGAAATATAATAACAATAATATCATAGATAACACACTATCTAGAAAAACATGAGGTAAACTATTATCACGGTGGAAGAACAACAACATGTGATCACTAACCATAAACCAATTCATTTCATTATCTAATTTACCCTTTATTAGGGTTAATTACACCACCACCCAAAGAAGATAAATCATGGTAACTTCATGATTTTATGTAAAATAAAGGATAATTAGTTAATCCCATACCTAAAACTTCCAACATTCTTGAAATGGAAATGGAATGCCAATGAGGATATCTATTCACCTCTCCTGTAAGGAAACTATGATCTCCTAAGGTCATCATTCAAAAAAAAAATTATCAAACAATAATTAAACTTCATTAGAATGATGGAGATCAAACACTATAGAATGATAATAAGAATGGGATGAAACTTGATCAAATGGAGAAGAAACTGCTATAAAAGGATAATAACTCACCTCAGATCATCATAGATTGATTCTTAAAAGGAAGGAGTTAATCCTGATCCAAAGGGGATTCAAAGACCTTAAAAAACCACCCTTGGGAACCTAGGGTTTGAGAAGAATAAGTGGGAGAAATATGGGTTCAAAGGGACTCAAGGGTATTTATAGATATACTAAAAATTATAATACCATAACCCAACCCTCTAAACCATGGAAAATACCACCTAGACCATGATGTAGTCCCACAAAACCATGACGCAACCTAACCAGTCAAACCATGTCAAAAGAACAAGATGTCATCTATGGTGAAAATCCTATTTACCAAGGGAGGTACCATGACGTAGCCAAAAACACCATGCCATAGAACCTATTTTCCAAGTAAGGGGACTATGATGTAACCTAATACCCATGGTGAAACTACCACCTAAATTGGAAAAACCTCCTTGAAGCACTACACCATATCCAAGACCTTGATGGCATAAAATTCATTCATCCCACTCCACAACTGCACTATACGACACATCAACCTAGCCTGACTATATTGCAACCTACCCCCATGATGTATCCATGCCTAAATTTGTAGTGGATTCAAATTTCTCCCTCGAGCCTCCTTATGTTGTATCCAGCCTCACTATGCCACAAAAACCACCGCTACAGTGCAATACTAGGTTCTATAATGAAGAATGCTCTGTTAAGCTAATATTTCAACTTAACTTCTATGAATTCTCCTCAATACTCCTCTTGGAACTTCTAGTACCTCAATCACACAAAGTAAAGGTCTACCAGGGTCTGGGACCTTAAAATTAAAATGTAATGGTCCCAAACCAAGAATACTCACCAATGTCTATACTGGGTCACTAATGGACCTTAGACACATCTCTCTATACACTAAAGGCTACCAACTAGTAATGGGGGTCTATTGAGTGATAATGGAGAGAATATATCCTCTAAAGATAAATAACTAGCAAAAATTCACTAATAATAACTTAATATATTTTAATCAACAACAACAATAATCCAAATATTCACATATGATATGCTAGATAAATATTTATGATGTCATTATAGTCATATAAGGGTGAATAGGATCAACCATTGGCAATCACATATGTACATATATAAAATAACCAAAAAAAATTCCCACTCTAACACCAAATAACCACCCACCCTATTTTCAAAATCTTTCTAACCAACTCATTCACCACATTCTCTCCCAAATCCACTAATTTTCATATGTTAAACCTTCACCTCAACCTATACCAAGAACTATAAATTTTGCATGCATCGTGGAGGACCCATGCAGGGTGTGAGTATGAACTAAGTAGTCCACAACTAATAATAAATATATTGTATCCATATCATATACAAGTGTATGAAATAATAATAAAAAAAAACCAAATTACATTTTAGAACTTGATCTACTCATGCTCAAATAGCCATGAGTGAGACTTTATCTACCTTAGTTAATGTTGGAGTGGAATGATATATCTGCAGTTTTTCATACTGAAATATCCCTCAACCTTCCAAGAAATTATATACCACATGATTTCACACACCAACCATAACCATACAACCATATTGATCTATCATGATTCCCTAAAGGCACTTCCACAATCCATATCGTAAGACCCATGGAATCCCAAATCACTTTTCCATCTGTCAGCTCAATATCTTGATGAACCTAAGAAATGATGATACCCATCCTTCCAAAACCAACCCATCATCCCCAACATAAATGGTGAGACTCAACCCATATCTAGATATATCAACTACCACAAACTTTAGCATTCTATATTTCACATTACATCCATATCAATAGTCAACACCATACCCTAATGTCGTTTAATCGATGGAGGCCACCATCCACAATGAGTGGACTGAACCACCCCATGATCCATTCTATATAGATAACCATAATAGATACATAGACTACCCAAATTGAGTGACATAACCAATATCCTAGGCCATACTATCAGTGAATATCCATCACCACCTATGAACCATGATAACTACCTTCAATAATGGTTAACACCATCCGTATTATCCCGATGAACCACATCATACCAAATTTGGTGATTAAAATCACTCAACATCACATCATATACACCCAAAATGTTCCCAAAAAATAATATCAGTCATCACATCACAAGAATAACATCAATAACTAACATCATCACACCCAAATAACCAAGAAACCACATATCACACAAGCCACACCACACCAGGCCTAAACCTATCTTTTCACACATAGGTTTACACTCATTAACCCCTAATAATAATAGAAATTCCAAAAGGTTTCATTATAGGTGATAAAACACTATTTTTTTGAATATTTTATTGATATTAAATGACAAAATTTCCTCACATTGTGCTAAATATATTCATTTACGAAATATTTGGGATTAGATCATTCATTTGAAAATTTGATGAAAATTCTATTTTTACCCTTTTAAAATTCACTGTAGTATTTCAAACATAAATATTTTAATATGAATTATTTGAACTTTGAATTTTATAAAAGTGTTCCTAACTTAATTTTATACAACTTTTATTTAGGACACTAGAGCTAAAGAGTGCATTTGGATGGAATAAATGGGTCATTAAGTCAATGGTGGGATGGACTCTCCAGAATGGACATGGGTTCTGTATTTGGGGCATAAATTCTTAATACTTACTTGGATTAGACCCAAATTTTTATAGGATCTATAGGATTAAATTTATCCCAAATAATACATCTGTAAGGATAGCTTATTCACGCGTTTTGGTGGTCAAATGGGTGGTGAAAGTTGAATTAAAATATTTGGCCGAATTTCCCCATTCACACTTGAAACCACTTGTATCCTAGCCTCCCCTCCACTCTATAAATTAGTATTTTTCTCATTTGGATGGGTTGGTATGTGAATTAGGAGATTTTAGGCATAGGATAATTAGTTTCACTCAAATTATCCAACCATTGTAAGAGGGGTATCTCTTGAAGCAAGGATCCCCTCATCGAAGCCTTCTTCTCTTCATCATGTTGTAATGTTTTCATTTGTGTAACAAACTTCTTTGTTATTCTTTTATTTATTCTCTTTTATTATGTTTTGTTAAAATTTATTCTTATATTAATCATCCTAATTAGGTTTGAATCAAGAGTGGAAATGATATTGGGTTCTACCCTTTCAATCCTTTGCTCATGCAAAACATCTCCATGATGACCACACCGCCCATGGAAGAGTAGTTTTCTAGTGATCAATCTATGTTCTACCCTATTCATTTAATTATTTTGAATCATTGAGATAATGTAATTCACATAATATGATCCATGAATTGTGTTCTTAAATTATAAGAAACTAATAAAGCAATTGAACAATTAACACAAAAACACGCGAGGTCGAGGTTTTGTTTAAATTGTGAGAGCGCAAACTTAATCGGTAATACAAGACCACATGGGATAAGTTTGTAGAGTTAAAATATATTCCCTAAGCACAATTAATCCTCATTATACAGAATTAAAATGCACCTTAATCTACCATTTACCATAATCTAATCTTATAACATCAATCAAAGCAGGGTGCTGCGATTTCATGTTTCGAAGTTAGCCTAGGGTTAAATTCACTTCATCTTTGTGGTAAAGTTAATTATCATAAGGTTCGAGATTTAAAAAATTAAGGGATCATAATTAAGTTAATGTTAATTTAAACTATAATTATAAATAATTTAGTGAAGATGTAGAGTTAGATCAATTACACCTTTTAAATATTTTCTAAAAAAACATCTTCTTGTTGTGTATTTTTAATCGAACTTCATTTCATAAACAAAAACAAAAAAAATTCAATATTCTTCCAAAAAACTTCTTATAGTTTTATAAATGATAAAAACCCCCAAATAATTACAAGTAGTGCTTTTATTATATTATATTATATTTTATAATACCTTTAAGAAGTTGTTATAATTTGCTTCCTCCTTTGAGATACAACCTTGGTCAGCCACTCTGCTGCACCTAAGTAACCTGAAACTGAACATCATTTGAAAGCACCCATGACAACGCCTTTAAAATTAACACCTTTTCTAGGGAGGCAAGTAATTATTTAAACTAATTATATGTATTTATGGTATTTTACATTTTATTCTCTTTTTTTCTTCCTTCTTTACCCAATCTAATTTTCTTCTTCTTCTTCTTCTTTTATTTTCTTCTGCTTCTTTTTGGATCATCAACTCAAACTTATCATTTTTATTTTACTATGGTCCACTTTTCTTATTTTCATTTTTATTAAATTTATGACATGAAATAATCCTGAGGATCTTTTATATCTTGACCCTGAGATTGAATGCAACCTTAGGGCTCAAATCAGACATTCTCAGTCTATGAGAAGTTTCGACATTCAACCAGTAGGATAATTCCTCCACTCCAAGATCATTGAAATTGGAAGAAATTAAAATTAAAACATAAAAGAATAACCAATGGATGAAAATAATGGAAATGAACTTAATATAACCATTTGAGAATCAGATGCACCTGATATCAATTATTAACCAAATTGCATTGCATACCCAAATTTCGAATCGGACATTGAACTGAAATCTGGATTAATTCACCTGCTTCCAAAATTTCATGGCCTATCTGGTGAGGATTCCAATAAAAACCTTAAAGAATTTAATGTGGTTTATTCAACCTTAAAACTAAGAAATGTTTCTGAAGATCAAATCAAACTAAGAGCATTCCCATTTTCACTTTATGGTGTTGTGAAAGATTGGATGTATTATTTACAACCTGAAGATGTAACTTGTTGGAACGATTTGAAATGTCTTATCTTGCAGAGATTTTTTCCATCATCAATGAACACTTCCATTTGTAAGGAGATATATGGGATAAATAAATCCCTACGGGAGTCAATGTATGAGTATTGGGAGCGATTCAAGAAGTTGTGTGCAAGATGCCCACATCACCAAATTAGTGATAAACTCCTCATCCATTACTTCTAAAAAGGAATCACACCTATGGAGAGAAGCATGGTGGATGCTGCGGCTGGAGGAGCATTGGTGGAAAAGACACCAGTAGCTGCACATGCGTTGATTGACAAGATAGCCCAAAACTCTCAAAAATTTGGTGATCGAGGTACACCGCATGTCAGGGGAGTACATCAGGTAAGTCCTTCTTCTCTTGAAAGTCATTTGATTGATACCAAGTTGGAATAATTGACAAATATGGTGAGATAGATTAATTTGGATCAAAAGACATCCCAAAACCCTCCTTCAAGGCCTTGTGGCATTTGTACTGAGACAAGCCACCCAACTGACTGTTGCCCACAACTACAAGATACATAGGATTGTGCAGTAGTATTCCCAGGGAGACCATATCAGCAGCAACAGTAGACATACCCCAAAAGAAGTTTGATTCATTTTATCCAATATACAACCAAGGGTGGACGGATTAATCAAACATGAGGTATGGCTCTGGACAACAACAAAGTACACCTTTTCAACAAAACTTCCAGCAGCCTCCGCCTTACCAGTAGAGTTTCCAACAACCCCAAAGAAGTTTTGAAACCCAAACATGAACAATCCAACAACAAGGGAATCCCCCATCCAAGGTATATTCCAACACTGATGACCTTTTGAAACAAATTGTTCTTAATCAACAGAATGAGTGGAAGAGTCAAGGTTCAGAGCTGAGGGAGTTGAAGACTCAAATGAGGCAGATTTCCCCTACCCTCCATGAACTGGTAAGTAAGAATTATGGAAATCTACCATCCCAACCTACTCCAAATCCCAAGGGGAATGTCAGTGCCATCACATTGAGAAGTGGGAAGCAAAAAAAAAAATGATACATCTACACCCATCGTTCCACCGAGATTCACCTAAAATCTGGAGAAGCCTCATTCCATACCAATTGATGAGAAATACAAGGAGAAAGATAAAGGTAATAAAAATATTGATGATGTTCCTCCTAAACCCCTTCCATTTCCAAATAGAGTTGTATAAACCAAGAATATGGCTGAAGAGGTGATTCAAAAAGAAGTTTTGGATACATTTAAATGTGTGGAGATCAACATACCTTTACTTGAAGCCATCAAGAAAATCCCAAGTTATGAAAAATTCTTAAAAGAACTTTGTACCAATTGAAGAGGGCTCAAGGGAAATGAGAGGATCAATATTGGAAGGAATGTTTCAGCACTCATTACACCAACTCTAGCAATGCCAACAAAGTGTAAGGATACAGGGACATTCACCATCCCATGTACCATAGGGGAGTTTCACTTTTCTTATGTACTTTGTGATTTGGGAGCTTCTATAAATGTGACGCCTCACTCTGTATTCTCTTCTTTGCAGGTTGGTGAGTTGAAGCCCATGAGAGTAGTCGTGTAGTTGGTGAATATAGCTACGACATATCCAACGGGAGTTCTTGAGGATGTACTTTTCCGGGTAAGAGACATGATCTTTCCAGCAAATTTCTACATTCTTAACATGGAGGATGATCAGGTAAGTTCTCATTCCCCCATTATCTTAGGTAGACCCCTCCTCAAAACTGAAAAAACAATCATAAATGTTAACGAGGGTACACTTTCCATGGAATTTGGGGATGAAGTTGTGATATTTAATGTTATGGATTCCATGAAGTACCCCTCATAGGATCATTATGCATTTGTTATCTCCCATTTTGAACCACCAAATAAAAACCCCATGGAATTTTATTATTCTATGATTAGGTAGATTATGAGTATTGGTTCTATTTTGATGTCTAAGAGTACTTCCACACCTATTTCTAATGCACAATACTCTCTTAGATTTGATTTTTAAATGGAATCATATTCTGATTTTGGTCATGTGAACTCTAATTATGACATGGATGTTGAGTATGCTGATGGATTTGATGCTTTATTCTCTGATTTTGATGATGTATATTCTGATACTGATTCTATGTGTGCACATATTTCAGTTCATTCTATGTCTCCATCCATACACCACCCACTTACACTGGAACTCAAGACATTGCCACCAAATCTCAAATACTCATACTTGTTAAGTGGTGAGAAATTACCTATTATAATTTCTAACAATCTCCCTTTTGAACATAAAGAAAAACTTTTGAATCTTTTGAGGGAGAACATCAGGGAAATTGGGTGGACCTTGGCTGACATATCAGGTATTAGCCCCTCCATTTGCATGCATAGGATTCTTTTGGAGGATGGGGCTAAAACGATTAGGCATCCACAAAGGAGACTCAATACAACCCTTTTAGAGGTTGTTAAAAAAGTGGTTGAAAATTGCTCGAAGAAGGTATAATCTATCCCATTTCAGATTCCCAGTGGGTGAGTCCTATTCATGTTGTGCCTAAGAAAAGTGGTGTTATAGTTGTAAAAAATGAGAAAGATGAGTTAGTTCCAATGAGGGTGAAAAACAGTTGGCGTGTGTGTATTGATTATAGGAAACTAAATCAGTACACTCACAAAGACCATTCCCCCTCCCATTTATTGATCAGATGCTTGAGAGACTATCTGGGAAGACACACTATTGTTTTTTGGATGGATTTTTTGGATATTTTTAGGTTCTTATAGCTCCAGAGGATCAGGAGAAGACCACATTCACCTATCCCTTTGGCACATTTTCCTACCAAAGGATGCCATTTGGACTTTGCAATGCCCCAAGTACCTTCCAAAGATGCATGGTGAGTATTTTTTCTGATTTTATTGAGACCTTCATGGAGGTATTAATGGATGATTTTAAAGTGTATGAGTCTTCATTTGATGAATTTATAAGTAGTTTGGGAAAGGTGTTGAATCATTGTATTGAGAAGAATATGGTCTTGAACTTTGAAAAGTGTCATTTCATGGTAGAGCATGGCATTGTCTTAGGGCATGTAATGTCCAAACATGGGATAGAGGTTGATAAATCTAAGATATAAATTATTTAATCCTTATCATATCCTTCATGTGTGTGTGATGTTAGATCTTTCCTAGGGAATTTAGGATTTTATCGATGCTTCATCAAAGATTTTAGTAAGATTTCTCTTCCTATGTCACGATTACTTCAAAAGGATTCTGATTTTGTGTTTAATGATTCTTACAAGACTTCCTTTGATGAGATAAAGAAGTGTCTGACCACTCCACTGATCATACATCCCCCACAGTGGGAGATTCATTTTTATCTTATGTGTGACGCCTCCAACTTCGTGGTTGGAGCTGTCTTATCTCAGAGGGTGGAGGGACATTCACATGTGATTGCCTATGCATCGAGGACACTGGATTCAACCCAATCAAACTACACAACCACAGAAAAGGACTTTATTTCTATTATATTCACTTTAGATAAATCCCGTTCATATTTATTGGGCTCTAAAGTAGTTGTTTTTTCTGACCATGCAGCTCTGAGGTACCTCTTGAAGAAGCCAGATGCAAAACCCAGGATAATATGATGGATGCTCCTTCTTCAAGAATTTGACATTGAGATAAAGTAAAAAAGGGGTCATAAAAATTAGTGGCAGACCACATGAGTAGGCTTACTCACAAACTAGAGGCTGACACCTTAGACCAGGTACTACTTTGGGACACTTTCCCCGATGATAATCTTTATTCTATCTTAGGTATGCATCCTTGGTATGCGTATTTAGTGAACTACCTTTTTTTGCATCCAAAATCCCTGAAAATTTAAAGAAACATCAAGTCCAAAAGTTAAAGAGTGAGTCTAGATTTTATGTGTGGTATGATACCTACTTATGGTGCATGTGTAGTGACCAAGTTATTAGAAGGTGTGTTCCTGATCATGAGTTTGATTCTATTCTGTAATTCTGTCATACACTTGCTTATGGTAAACACTTTGGACCCCAATGGACAACTATGAAAGTTTTGGACTCTGGATTATACTAGCCTAGCTTATTCCATGATGCCCATGTGTTTTGTAAGTTATGCTCACATTTCCAAAACACAGGAAACATTTCTAGGAGACATGAGATGCCCCAACAACCCATACTATTCTGTGAAATTTTTGATTTATGGGGCATCAATTTTATGGTCCTTTTCCTAGTTCATTTGGTTTCCTATATATTTTGGTTGTCGTTGATTATGTGAGCAAATGGGTGGAGGATAAGGCCACCAGGACTGATGATTCTCATGTTGTTGTGGACTTTGTCAAAGTGCATATTTTTTGCAGGTTTGGAGTACCGAAGGCCATCATCAGTGACCAAGGGACACAATACAATCAGAATTTGTCTTCCCTCCTTTAGAAGTATGGGGTGACACACAAAACATCAACACCATACCACCCCCAAACAAATGGCCAGGCTGAGGTTTCAAATCATGAGTTGAAACAAATTTTGGAGAAAACTGTGTAGCCAAATAGGAAGGATTGGAGCAAGTGATTGGATGATGCGCTATGGGCATATAGGATAACATAAAAAACTCCCATCGGTATGTCACCATTTTGGATTGTTTTTGGGAAAGTGTGCCATCTCCCTGTAGAAGTTGAGCATCGAGCTTATTGGGATATAAAGAAATGCAACATGGATTTGTCCCAAGCTGGAATCTAAAGGAAGCTACAAATTCAAGAGCTTGAGGATATTTGATTGTCTTCATATGAGAACTCAAGGTTCTACAAGGAAATATCAAAAGCATCTCATGATAAAATGATCTAGAAAATAGAATTTCCAGTTGGAGAGAAAGTCTTGCTCTATAGTTCATGACTAAAGTCGATTCCTGGTAAGTTGCGTTCTAGGTGGTTAGGTCCTTATGTTGTGACTAATGTTTTTCCTTATGGTGTAGTTAAGATCACACAAGATGACACTGTGAGGATATTTATAGTAAATGGTCAATGATTGAAGAAATACATTGAGGGACTTCCTACTAATGTAGTGGATTTCATCACACTACATGACCCCATCATCACTTGAGTATATCAGGCTATTCCTAACCCTTTCAATTTTTTATTCTTTTTCCTATTTAAAATTATACATTTCATGTGCATATATCATCTAATGGGTTCATATTGAGGACAATTCAATATTTTAAGTGTGGTGGAGGGAACCTTTTAGTTTAGTAATTTCAATTGTTTTCCTGTTTTTCAATGATTTTCAAAAAAAAATTGTGTTTTTCAAATTTTGTGTGTTTATTTTTTAGTTTTTTGCGTGTTTTTGAAACTTTTGAGATAAAATGATTCTCATAACCATTTTAAAATCCATATCAATAAGTGAAAAAATTTGTCCCATGAAATCGAGCTTAAATGAATGCTGAAAATAACTTTGTTTCAAGTTCAAATCTTTAGTAATTTCATGAAAAGTAATTTGAATTTTGATCCCATGCCACATCCCACTATATTTATATTTAAAATCACTTTCTTGTGATGCTTCTGAACCATTTTTTTCATATTATTCACATTCACCTCACTTCTTAAGAGAACCAAACCATGCTTGATTTAACCATAATTTGATTTATTCCTATCAACACTTGAGGGTTTGAGGTATTGATGTTTTAAATTATTGAGGCATTTGTTTGGTATTAAAGCCCCTATTTCAAAGAATCCTTTTTTATAATGGCCTACCTTGAACATTTAATCCTTTTATCCCTTAGAATCCATGAACATCCTATTAGGTTAGCCACATTATAATCCAATTTTTCCTATCCAACCAACTCTTTAAGTGAAATTGCATAATTTAGTTGAACTTAAGTGTGGGGGAAGCTGTCTTGTGTTGTGATACCACATTTTGTGATACTTTGGGTGGAAAATTAAATTATGAAGAGATGTGTTTTCTGCTGAATAAAATTATTATATTGAAAGTTGTTCCTTTTCTGGAGCTTTCATGATAACTGAAGCTTTGCCTTTCTGGAGCTTCAAATAGAGAAATAATGTTGTGCCTATCTGGAGCTTTCAAGAAAATAATTCTTGAGAAGATAGACATTTTTACTGCTAAAATGTTGATTGGTGTAAACATTCATTTATTTTTCATGATTATGAACATGAATTGATGCTATGGGGATTGAAGAGGATACCATATTTAAGTGAAAATTATATTAATGCAATTTTGCTTCAAAAAGAGTCAATATCTCCTCATTCAGCCTCAGAATTTTTCAAATATTAATCCTACCAAACAAAATCCACAGAACAACCCTGAAAATTTCTCATGATAAACATATGTACTTGACTCATATTGGGTGGAAATGTAGGAATTTATCAATCCTATGGTGACCCTTGTATGAGTTTGGATGAGAAAGACATTGCTAAAAAAATTGGCATTTGTGTGATAAGAGAAAATTCTAGTGAGGTAAGTGTTTTGTGCATGGGAGGATAAATGAAGTAGAAATATATTGAATGATATTGTTGAAATCTCTATTAGATGGTTATTTTAATAATCAAAAATCATTGTTTCATTTATGACACTTTAGTCTTTTGTTTAATTTGTTCTAAATGTATTTAAATATGTTTAAATCTTGTCTAAATAATGATTATCTATCTTAATTTATGTTTTACTGTTGGCCTAGAAGTATTCTGGATTGAACAAACACTTAGTGCGAATTTCATGTTTATGACTCACCGTTAGTTATTTTCTTGAGTCACCGATGATGAACGGTCGCACCGATGGTGAACGGTCACACCTCGGTCGCACCAATGATGAACGGTCGCACTGATGATGAACGATAGCACCGATGATGAATGGTCGCACCGATGATGAACAGTCACACAGATGATGAACGGTTGCACCGATGGAAATGGTGAAGCCGATACTGATCACAAGCAACCAAACCCGATGCTGATCACATGCTACCGATACCGATGCAGATTCAAAATGACCTACCAATCTCATGACTCACCGATAGTCATGAAAAATGTTTGAATTTCTATTAAATATTATTTAATTCCAACGGTCATATTTGTTGTTTTTAATGAAATTAATGATATTTAATGTTAGTTGTTGTCATGTTAGGGAACCGTACCTCATACCTATGAAAAGGTAATCATTCCTATTGCTGGATCTCGTGGAATATAAGGAAGATCGAGCTGCAGTAAAAGGTAGAGGAAAAAAGGCATAGCAAAAGAATTCTTCCATGCTCGCACATACATGAAAAAAAGAACACACGAGTAACTTTGGATAACACTCATACTCATCAAGAACATAAGTTCAAAAGAAGAAGCTGAAGTGTTACAAAGAACATTCTCATTCTCAAGCTGAATACTTACACTGAAAGTGATGGGAAAAAGAACCACGACACTCTTTTTCCTTGAAAAAAACTAGAAAAATCCTCAGAGCTTCATTTGCATCAAACCAAGGAGTCCAGAGCTTCACTCACAACATAAAGAGCACTCTAAACTCATCTCTATCTGTTTATCTCTATTATGTATCATTCATTTACTTTTTGAGTAGTGTGTGTTGTATTTACACACTGACTCCTGGACTGAACTGGTGGATACTAAATCCTCACTCCAAACTTCTTACACATTACTATATCCCACTTTGAATTGTGGACGAGGTCAAGTGTGACCTGGATGGTGTGTGTGCTATTATTTTTGTTTTCCCACGAAGAAATGTGGTAGAGGTCTTAGTACCTGGACAGTTTCTGTACTGTTGTTTTCCCCAATCCAGGGTGTGGATCAAAATTTATATAAATTGTTTGAGAAGACTAAGTATCAGCTTGAGACTGAACCTCTTGTTTTAAAATTATTGTGATTACCTATTTTAGTTTTAACCTATATTGAATATTCTGCTGCCAATTACTTTGAAATATAAAATTGTTTTAAAGTTACTTTGATAGTTAATCTAGCAAGTGTTTGTATATATTGTAAAGCATTAGGTTAGCTTCAAAAGTTAATTAATCTTCAGATTTAATTAACTGAGAACTAATCAATCTCTTTAGAATCTAACTGACCCTTTTCTCTAATACAAATTCACTACAGATTATCTTGTTATTCAATTTGGGGGATTTTAATAGAGATAGTTTTAACAGAAATTTTGATTGGAACTCAATTCACCCCCCCTCTTGAGTGTCCACTCTGATCAACATTTTGTATCATAGGGAGGTTCTTTTTTTGTTTATTAAAGTTTAAAAAATACTCTATTTTTCAAATGTGATTTTAGTTGTATCCTAAAGATCCTAAATTTCTGTTAGTTCTAAATTTTATCTCTTTAAATATATTTTCTAAAATATAATTATGGAAAATAGATTAGAGGGATCTTCTACCAACATGCCACCTTTTTTTAATGGTACAAATTATGCTCAGTGGAAGCTTAAAATGAAAATTCATTTAGAAAGTATGGGATTTGACATCTGGATTGCTATAGAGACTCAATATAAAATGCCAGAAACTGAAAGAACTACTTGGGATGAACCTACTAAAACTGATTACAATAATAATTGTAAAGCTATGAATACTTTGTATTGTGCTTTAGGAGATGAATAATTCAATCGCATATATGCTTGTACAACTACTTATGAAATCTGGGACACTTTGGCTATTTCCCATGAGGAAACAACCAATGTTAAAGAAATGAGACCGAACACCTATACCATTAAATATGATAATTTTAAAATGAAGTCTGATGAACCTATTTCTGATATGTATCTCAGGTTCAATGATATTGTCAACACTATGAGATCTCTTGGAAAGGCTGTTCCAGCAAAGGAATAAATCATTAGAATACTAAGATATCTGCCAGACCGATGGAGAGGCACATCTGTCTCAATTAGAGAATCATATGATATTGGTACTTTGCCTGTTAAGGAGCATATTGGTAAGATTATTATGTATGAAGAAGATCTTAAGGTAAACAAGGAATAATATGATGAACCCAAAAGGAAGTCAGTGGATTTTAAGTCTACTGCCTCAAAGATCAAGGATAAGGAGAAAGTTCATGGTCCTATTGAAAGCTCAATAAGTAAAATTTCAGATTCTAACAGTGATAATTAAATGGATCAAATAACTAGGAGATTCAAGAAGTTCTATAGGAAGAAGAAATTCTTCAGAAAATAAAACTAAAAAGGTAAATACGACAATAAAGTTCATTGGAAGAAGGATTGGAAAAAGTCTGATAGAAGTGATAAAATTGTCTGCTATGAGTGCAAAAGGAAAGGACATGTAAAAGTATACTATCCAAAGTTGAAATTCAAGAAGAAACATGAATACAAGGACACTAAATACAAGATGGAAATGAAAGCAACTTGGAGTGCTTCATAAGACACTTCAAGTGATTCTGATTCTACTCAGGATGGGAAATATTAAAAAGCGAATATATGTTTTATGAAAAACACCTCTGAGGTAACATTAGATACTCCTGCTTTAAATTCATATTATTCTGGATTTGAATCTGATTTTGAATCTGAAAATATGTCTAGTGAAGAGTTATTTGAATATTTTAATATGCTATAAGAGACCTGTAATGAATTAAAGGACAAATATAAGACCTTAAAGAAACAACATGCTCTAACCAGTTCTGTTAAATCCTCACTTGATATAGAAAAGGAAAATAATTCTCAATTACTTATGTAAAATACTGAACTAAAATTGTCTAACGAGCAGTTAAGAAAGGACTTAGAAAAATTCACAAATGGAAAAGATACACTTACTCAAATTCTAGGAAAACAAGTGGAACCGAAGTATACTACTAGTTTAGGTTATCAGCCTGGACATAGACAATTTACTAAAACTAGATTTATTTCTAAATTTGAACAGAAGGGTGCTAGTTTAAGTTCTGGAAATTTATATGCCTCAAATAGTTACTCACATAGTTACAGATCAAATAAAGTTTATCCTTCAAAATCCATTGATTCTGTAAATTATATGAAACCCATAAGACAAATATGTGTACCTAAATCTTTTCTTGCTAACCTATCTGGACCCAAGAAGATCTGGGTACCAAAATCATTTTCCATCTAAATCTGTTTTGTAGGAAACTTACTTGAAGAGTTCTCATAAAAAGATATGGTACTTGGACAGTGGATGTTCAAGGAATATGACTGGGGACTACTCATGATTTAAGAGTTTAATCAAAGTTGATGGAGGCCATGTCACCTTTGGTGATAATTCTACAGGAAAGATCATCGGCTTAGGACAGATTGGTAACACTGATTCAGTTTTAATTTACAAAGTTTTATTTGTTGATGGACTTAAATATAATCTATTGAATATTTCTTAGTTATGTGATGATGGATTAAATGTTAATTTTGAAAATGATTCTTGTAATGTTTTTAACTCTAAAAATGTTTTAGTATTCTCTACATCGAGAAATGAAAATTTTTATGCAGTTGATTTAAATTATTTATCCAAGTAAAATGTTACTTGTTTAAATGCTTTTCATAAGGAATCTTGGCTTTGAAACAGAAGATTAGGACACTATAACATTCATTCACTTAGAAAACTGACTAGAAAGAACTTAGTTAGAGACCTACCCAAACTTGAATTCCCATCAGACAAAGTTTGTAATCCCTGTCAAAAGGGAAAGCAACATAAATTTTCTTTTAAATCAAAGAAAGAAGTTTCAACTTCTCAACCTCTCAAGTTGGTTCACATGGACTTATTTGGACCTTCTAGAGTTTCTAGTTTAAATGGGAAGCACTATGTCTATATTCTAGTAGATGACTTTTCTAGATATACTTGGGTATACTTCTTAAGTCACAAAAGTAAATCTTGTTCTTAATTTATTAAATACCCCAAGTTTGTAGAAAACCTTAGTGGACTTAAGATTAAGACCCTGAGAAGTGACCATGGTTGTGAGTTTGAAAATCATGAGTTTGAATCTTATTGCTCACAAAATGGCTATAGTCACAATTTCTCTACCGCTAGGACACCTCAACAGAATGGTGTAGTAGAAAAGAGGAATAGAAACCTTTAGGAAATTGCAAGAACAATGCTTAATGAATATGACCTACCTATTTATTTTTGGGATGAAGTTGTTAATACAGCATGTTATATTATCAATAGAGTTTTGATTAGACCTGTTCTTAAGAAAACCCCTTATGATATTTGGAACAATAGGAAACCTAAGGTTAACTACTTCAAGGTTTTTGGTTGCAAAGTCTTTATTCTCAATACTAAGGATAATCTAGACAAATTTTCATCCAAGAGTGATGAAGGAGTCTTTTTAGGATATTCACTTTCTAGCAAAGCCTGTAGAGTGTTTAATAAGAGAACCAAATGTGTGGAAGAATATGTTCACATCAAATTTGATGAAACTGATCCACATGAACCTAAGTCTTCTCTTGAAAATCTTGAAGAAGATTTGTTTGTTCTGGACCTTAATGATAAAACCAAAGAACCTGCTGTAAAGACAACCAGTTCTGGGAGTATTCCAAAATCCACTCCTGGTGAACCCGAATCTAGAGAAGAGCCTGAAATTTCTAGTCCTACCTTTACTAGATCAACTAGGATTCTAAAGAATCATCCTTTAGATGCTGTTGTTGGTAATCTTGATAAAGGGACATAGACTAGAGCTTCTCTAAGAAATCAGGTTGAACATCAAGCCTTTATTTCGCAGTTATAACCTAAATATATCAATGATGCAATCAATGATGAATTTTGGGTAATGGATATGCAAGAAGAGTTAAATCAATTTGAAAGAAACAAAGTCTGGGAATTAGTAGAAAGACCTAAGGACACTTTGACCATAGGCACTAAATGGTTTTTTATAAACAAAGTTGATGAGTCAGGAAATATAGTTAGAAACATAGCAAGGCTAGTTGCACAAGGGTATAGTCAAGAGGAAGGTATAGACTATGAAGAAAACTTTGCACCTATAGCTAGATTAGAGGCTATTAGGATTCTACTTGCCTATACTAATCATCTAAATTTCAAGTAATATCAAATGAATGTCAAAAGTGCTTTTCTAAATGGTTTTATAATTGAAGATGTTTTTGTTGAACAACCACCTGGATTTACAAACCCTCATTTCCAAAATCATGTTTTTAAACTTTATAAAGCTTTATATGGTTTAAAACAAGCTCCAAGAGCTTGGTATGATAGACTTACAAATTTTCTTATTTCAAAATGTTTTACTAAAGGATTTTATGATCCCACACTTTTTATTAAAAGAATTTACAAAGACATTTTGATTGTACAAATCTATGTTGATGATATTATTTTTGGATATTCCAAACATTCTTCATGTACTGATTTTTCAAAGACTATGCAAAATGAATTTGAAATGAGTTTAATGGGAGAACTCAAGTATTTTCTTGGATTTCAAATTTTTTAAAATAAGGATGGTATTATTTTAAATCAAAGTAAATATACAAAGGATCTTTTAAAACGTTTTGGTTTGGATAGTAATAAGGGAAGTGATACACCTATGAGTACCACCTGTAAGCTGGATGATGATGAAACTGGGAAACCAGTTGATCAAACCAATTATAGAGGTATGATTGGGAGTCTACTTTACCTTACTTCTAGTCGACTAGATATTATGTTTAGTGTGTGTATGTGTGCAAGATTTCAAGCCAACCCTAAAGAATCTCATTTTCTTGTTGTTAAAGGGATTTTAAAATATCTCAAAAATACTACCAATTTAGGTTTATTTTATCTAAAAGGACAACCCTTTGAATTAATGAGTTATTCAGATGCTGAATTTTCTGGTTGCAAGATAGATAAAAAGAGGACATATGGAACATGCCATCTTTTAGGAAAGTCCCTAGTATCTTGCTGTAGTAAGAAACAGAACTATGTTGCACTATCTACTGCTGAAGCAGAATACATTGTTGTTGGTAGTTGTTGTGCACATATTTTGTGGATGAAACACACTTTGTTGGACTATGGATATCAATTTAGACATGTGTCTATAAATTGTGATAACACTAGTGCAATTAATATCTCTAAGAACCCTGTGTCTCACTCTAGGACCAAACACATTGATGTCAGGCATCACTTCTTGAGAGATCACTATGAAAAGGGTGATATTTCTATAAAATTTATTGACTCCAAACATCAGTTAGCGGATATTTTTACCAATCCCTTAAGCTCTTAAAGGTTAGGCTTTATCAAACAAGAGTTAGGTATGATAGATTAGTGAAACCGATCAGTGAAACTGATCAGTGAAACCCATCTGTGAAACCGATCAGTGAAACCGATCTATGCTACCAATTGAGTTGTACAGTTTGTGTAACCATTAGTGTTTGTCAAAACGACGTTGTTTTACTAAATTGTTATTATTGTTTATTATTATTTATTATAACCCTAAATGATAAAAATAATGACCCGTGACTATTTCTAAATGATTGTTGACCTTCCATCTCCCACCGAACTCTCTCTTCTTTTCTGAATCCCAAAACTTCCGAACCTTCCGAACCTTTCCTACCACTCAGTCCTCTCAAACCTCTAAATGGACAATCAAAAGTGACAAATAAAGGAATTATAAGGTTCCTCTACTGTGAAATGCACTCTAGGAGAATCAAGCAGAACGACTCAAAGGTTAGTGAACCCGGAGTTTGAAAAACGAGTTGTTACAGCAGAAAAAAAAGTGAGTGCCGAATGGGTATTATCCATCAAGTCTGCTCTTTTGAAAGTTTTGGAGATGTAAGGATGGAAAGACTGGTTCTGTGATAATGAACGAGTCTACTACCCGAAGCTGGTGCATGAGTTTTATCTAAATTTAAGTATTGTATTGGATAGAGCAGAAGCTGTGAGACTATCTTCTATAATCAAAGGGAAAAAGATAACTTTTTCATCGAAGAAGTGGGATGAATGTTTAGGAGTACCTCATAATGGCAGATACGAGGATTATATCGGTAATATACCTCCTACCACTGAATAATTTTCTTATGAGCTAGCTCTAGAGATGTTGACTGGCAATTCAGAATCTAGAAGAATAACTGCTACTGAGTTAGATGGTGAGTGTAGAATTATGTTTAAGTTTATTCAACACCAAGTCTGTCCTAGAAAAGATGATTTTTATTCTATAAAGTATCAAGATGTTTTTATGTTGTTTCTGTTTTTGAATGGTGAAAAGGTCAACCTGTGTAGATATTTTTCTGTCCATATTGCTGAGATGGTGAATCCATCCAAGAAATCTACAACCCTATTCTACTCCAAGCAAATCTCTTCCATGCTAAAGTTCTTAGGATGTGTTGATGATGGATATGAGTGTATCTCATCTAGTAGTAGATTCTATATTAACAAGGATATTTGTAAAAGGATGAAAATAAATTGGAACCCATGGAAGAAGGCTTGGGTTACTGATGAATAAAATATGTATGACTCTTTCAATCCTATTGATCATCCTAAGAGACCAAAGGGGATGATAGATCCTAGTTTAAAACCTGATGAAGAAGTTGTTTATTCTGATGAAGAAGAGGAAGCAGTAGTTACTAAGGAAACTGGTGAGTCCAGTAATAAGGGAATAGAAGAAGAAGAAGATGAAGATGAAGCTGATACTGAAAAGGAGCCTAAATCACCTCCTGATGATAAGAGTGATCCTGATACAGTCAGTCCGAAGAAAAGAAGAATGGAATTTGGACCAACAAGTCCACCTCTCAAGTTACCAGAGATAGAACCTATTTTAGATGATGGAGAAGAAGCTGAGACTGAAGAATCAAATTCTGAGGAGTATGAATCTATTAGTAAAGATAGTACTGATGAGACCTCAGTAAATAATAATGGAAATGAATATGGTGATGATGATGATGGTGAGGATGATGATGGAAATGATGATAGTAGTGATGATGGTGATGATGCAAGTACTTGACCAGTGGATGGTCAAAATGTGATTCAAGATGATCCTCAATCCCAACTAAATGAGAAAGAACCTGTTCCTGATACTAAAAGGACAGTAAAATTAGAGATAAATGTGGATGGTGAAGTCTCTCCTGTAAACTCTGGAAGAGCTAGTTTTGTGAAACCTCTATATCCTTCATGCAAATCCGCATGGGAAGAACACCCAGGTATTGCGGTTCT
This sequence comes from Viscum album, assembly GCA_963277665.1. Lineage (NCBI taxonomy): Eukaryota > Viridiplantae > Streptophyta > Magnoliopsida > Santalales > Viscaceae > Viscum > Viscum album. The sequence continues at coordinate 1,151,486,619 of OY728140.1, forward strand.
GGGTTTAGATTATCCAGAGGAAGAGGAATAAGAAGTGATTACTACAAGTGTAAGCGATTCAATTAAGGCTTGATTGGTTGCTGAGTATATGCAGGTGACAGCAGACAGACCCGGTCCTTCAGTTTCTCAATCCAGACCTGGTCCTTCAGTTGCACAATCTGATTTTGACAGATTTAAATCTGAGTTTTCCATGCAATTTAAGAAACAATTAAAGAGGAATTGTCTAATTCTCCTGCTCCTACTCCTGTGAACTTATCCGAGGCTTCTATGGATGCTCTGACCCAGAGAGTGGTAAGTATCATTAAGCCAGACTTGTGCAATACTGGTGAGATGATTGGCAGGAATATTACCTCTCTGAATCAAACACTCAAAGATTTAAGCAGTGGTTTAGTCTCTTTGTCAGGTGAGTTTAGAACAACCATATATGGTATGATGGAAGTATTAATAAATTTGGTAGAACACCCGAAGAAAGATGATTTAAGGAAGTTGAAAGCTGAGATCACTCAGATTGTTGCTCATGCCAGCTCCTCCAAAATATCCAAGATCACTGGTCATGAAATCAATACCTTAAAGAATATTATAAGAGATGAGTTAGCAGCTCTTGGGCAGATTATAGATTTGGATTCCTTGAAAAAGATGAAAGACAATAGTAATCATATCCACAAAATGGTGCAGTTGTATTCAGCTGATGCTACTAAGGCTCAGAAACAGATTAAAGAGAAAGTGGATAACTAATTTTCTAAGATTTATACCAAGCATGAGTTGAACCATCAGTTTAAGGTTTTGGTTGAGAATTTGAGGCTCCCTCCAGTCACTCAAGCCTTCAAGGCTCAAGTCCAACAGTTGAAGGATTTCACTCTTACTCTGGAAAATTTCATGCAGAACAAGGATGACTTTGAAAAGGCTATGAAATATGGTGGTGAAGTAATTCAATATTTTATCAATCTGCTCAAACCATATCTTCATGTGCAAGCAAAGGCAATTATTCTTCCTACTACAGAGCCTCTCAGTTCATCAAATGTTGCTCCTAGTTAGATTTCAGTGTCTCAAGCTCTATCAAATATACGACCATTTTTTCAGCAGCCACCTTCAGAAAGATCTTCTACTCCTCAGCAAGTGACCTTAGCACCCACTATGCTACTAGCTAGAGCTGTCCTACCTCTTCTCTCCATCCGGCCAGATCAACCTTCTACCAAACCACCCTATGGACCATCCATTCCTCCTTATGTGAAATAGAAAGCTCCTTTGCACCCAAATAAGTAGCCGTGCCAATCATTTTTGATAGGGTGTCTATTTCTTGTACGTTTAACATTTGTCTCTGGTTCTTGTACTCTTTCTCAGAAATTCTTTTTTAAGTGGCCTTTTCTTCTTATTTACTCTTCTTTTTGATAATCCCAAAGGGGGAGAACTAATTAAAGGAGGAAGGAGGAGAACTAATGGAAGGGGGAGAACTAATGAAAGGGGGATAAATGATGAAAGGGGGAGAAATGAATATATATCTACAAAAGGGGAGAAATGACTACTTATTTAATTATTTTTTTATACTCTTTTTATATAGGGGGATCATACTAAATGACATACTCTTTTCTATATTCTTTTATGCCATTGATTTGTGATTATCAAAAAGGGGGAGATTGTGGAACTCTCTGTGAGATGGTTATTTTAATAATCACAAATCATTTTTTTATTTATGACACTTTAGTCTTTTGTTTAATTTGTTCTAAATGTATTTACATATGTTTAAATCTTTTCTAGATAATACTTATCTATGTTAATTTATGTTTTACTATTGACCTAGAAGCATTCTAGATTGAACAAACAGTTAGTGTGAATTTCATGTTTATGACTCACCGTTAGTTATTTTCTTGAGTCACTGATGATGAACGGTCGCACCAATGATGAATGGTAGCACCGATGATGAATGGTCACACCGATGATGAACGGTCGCACCGATAATGAACGGTCACACCGATGATGAATGGTCACACCGATGATGAACAGAACGGCCGCACCGATGATGAACGGTCGCACCGATGATGAATGATCGCACTGATGATGAACGGTCGCACCGATGATGAACGGTCGCACCGATGATGAACGGTCGCACCGATGATGAACGGTCGCACCGATGATGAACGGTCGCACCGAATGGTCCCACCAATGATGAACATTCGCACAGATGATGAATGACTGCACCGATGGAAACAGTGAAACCGATACTGATCATAAGCTACTGAAGCTGATGCTAATCACATGCTACCGATACCGATGCAGATTCAAAATGACCGACCGATCTCATGACTCACCGATAGTCATGAAAACTGTTTGAATTTCTATTAACTCTTATTTAATTCCAACGGTCATATTTGTTATTTTTAATGAAATTAATGATATTTAATGTTAGTTGTTGGAATTCCAGGGAACCATACCTCATACCTATGAAAAGGTAATCATTCCTATTCCCGGAGCTCGTGGAATATAAGGAAGATTGAGCTGCAGTAAAAGGTAGAGGAAAAAAGGCATAACAAAAGAATTCTTCCATGCTCGCACATACATGAAAATAAGAACACATGATGAACTTTGGAGAACACTCATACTCATTAAGAACAGAAGTTCAAAATAAGAAGCTGAAGTGTTACAAAGAACATTCTAATTCTCAAGCTAAATACTTACCCTGAAAGTGACGGGACAAAGAACCACGACACTCTGTTTCCTTGACAAAAACTATAAAAAGACTCATAGCTTTATTTGCATCAAACCAAGGAGTCTAGAGCTTCACTCACAACAAAAATAGCACTCTAAACTCATATCTATATATTTAGCTCTATTGTGTTTCATTCATTTACTTTTTGAGCAGTGTGTGTTGTATTTACTCACTGACTCCTGGAATGAACTGGAGGATACTAAATCCTCACTCCAAAATTCTTACACATTACTATATCCAACTGTGAATTGTAGAAGAGGTCAAGTGTGACTTGGATAGTGTGTGTGCTATTGTTTTTTCCCCATGAAGAACTGTGGTAGAGGTCTTAGTTCCTGGATAGTCTCTGTACTGTTGTTTGCCCCGATCTAGGGTGTGGATCAAAATTTATATAAATTTTTTGAGAGGACTAAGTATCAGATTGAGACTGAACCTCTTATTTTAAAACTATTGTGATTACCTATTTTAGTTTTAACCTATATTGAATATTACGGTGCTAATTAATTTGAAATATAAAATTCTTTTATAGTTACTTTGATAGTTAATCTAGAAAGTGTTTGTATATATTTTAAAGCATTAGGTTAGCTTCAAAAGTTAATTAATCTTTAGATTGAATTAACTGAGAACTAATCAATCTCTTTAGAACCTAACTGACCCTTTTCTCTAATACAAATTCACTACATATTATCTTGTTATTCAATTTGGGGGATTTTAATAGAGATAGTTTTAATAGAAATTTTGATTGGAACTCAAATCACCCCCCCTATTGAGTGTCTACTCCAACCAATAGATATAAACAGAGAACTTGAAATAATGTTTTTTATGAGACATGATATATTTTGTTTCTTGGTGTGTAATTTTTGGATCTCAAGGATATGTGTTTTAAAATTTGTTTTGATTTGATATTGATGTTTACTTGATATGAGGTTTTGTTCAGGAGTGAAAAAGGGTAAGTGTGGGGGAGTTTATAAAACACTATTTTGTTGAATATTTTATTGATAATAAATGAAATAATTTCCTCACATTGTGCTAAATATATTCATTTATGAAATATTTGGGATTAGATTATTCATTTAAAAATTTGATGAATATTCTAGTTTTACCCTTTTAAAATTCACTGTAGTATTTCGCAAATAAATATTTTAATATGAATTATTTGAACTTATAAGTTTGTACACGTGTTTATAAATTAATTTTCTACAACTTTTATTCAGGAAACTAGAGTTAAAGAGTGCATTTGGATGGAGTAAATGAGACATTAAGTCAATGGTGGGCTGGACTCGCTAGAATGGACGTGGGTTCTGTATTTGGGCCACAACTTCTTCATCCGTACTTGGATTCTGCCCAAATTTTGAGAGGATCTCTAGGATTAAATTTATCACAAATAATAATTCTGGAAGGAGAGACGATTCATGTGTTTTGGTGGCAAAATAGGCGGTACAATTTGAATTAAAATATTTGTCTGAATTTCCCCATTCACACTTAAAACCACTTGTAACCTAGCCTCCCCTACCCTCTATAAATTAGTGTTTTTATCATTTGGAGGGGTAGGGACATGATTTAGGAGATTGTAGGTAGAGGATAATTGGTTTAACTTAAATTATCCAACCATTGTAAGAGGGGTATCTCTTGAAGCAAGGATCTCCTCATCGAAGCCTTCTTCTATTCATCATGTTGTAATGTTTTCATTTGTGTAATAAACTTCTTTGTTCTTATTTTATTTCTTATATTTTCTTCTGTTTTGTTAAAATTTCTTCTTCTCTTAATCTTACTAATTGGGTTGGAATCAATAGTGGAGACGATATTGGGTTCTACCCTTTCAATCCTTTGCTCATGCAAAACGTCTCCACGATGACCACACCGCCCATGGAAGAGTAGTTTTCTAGTGATCGATCTATATTCTACCCTATTCATTTAATTATTTTGAATCATTGAGCTAATTTAATCCGAATAATATAATCCATGAATTATGTTCTTAAATTATAAGAAACTAAGAAAACAATTGAACAATTAACACAAAAACACGCGAGGTCGAGGTTTTGTTTAAATTGTGAGAGCGCAAACTTAATCGGTAATACAAGACCACACATGATAAGTTTGTAGAGTTAAAATATATTCCCTAAACACAATTCAGCCTCATTATACAGAATGGAAATGTTCCTTAATTTACCACTGACCATAATCTAACCTTAGAACATCAATCAAAGTAGGGTGATGTGATTGCATGTTTCGAAGTTAGCCAAAGGTTAAATTCACTTCATCTTTGTGGTAAAGTTAATTCTTGTAGGGTTTGGGATTTAAAAAATTAAGGGATTATAATTAAGTGAATGTTAATTTAAATGATAATGATAAATAATTGAGTAAATATGTATAGTTAGATCAATTAAGCCTTTTAAATATTGTCTAAAAAAATATCTTCTTGTTGTGTATTTTTAATCTAAATTCATTTCAAAAATAAAAACAAAAACAAAATGCAATCTTCTTCCAGAAAACTTCATCTAGTTTTATAAATGATAAACAAAACCCCATAGTTACAAGTAGTATTTTTATTCTCTTTTATTTTATTTTTAGAAAACCTTTAAAAAGTTGTTATAATTTGCTTCCTCCTTTGAGAGACGACCTTGGTTAGCCACTCTGCTGCACCTAAGTAACCCAGAACTAAACATCATTTAAAAGCAGCCATGATAGAGCCTTTCAATAGGTATCACTCAAACCACCCCACTCATGTATGTTTACCATGAATCATATAACACACATATAACTTAGAAAAAATCTAGGTACCACATACCTTTGTCTCATAGTAGGATACTCATTTAATGTTAATTGTTGATTCAATCTTGAATAATAGAAATTGGGGAAATAGATGGAACCCTGAAATAGGGCACAAAAAACAAAAACTAGTGAAAAACATGAAACAATAATAGAATCCAAAGAAGGATGGATACAAAGTGTTAGACTTACCTTTATCTCACCCTCAGAATGGTGATACTTGATTTAATCAAGGATTTATGGAGAACCACTAAAAAATTGGAGGAAAGAAGAATACCATGACTAGATAATACCCTAGTTAAATGAGTGGAAGAAAATAAGTGGTTTGGGTTTTAAATTCATCAAGGGAAAATTAATAAATTAATAATTTTTAAGTGGATGGGTAAACTGCATGGTTTTCCAAACCGTGCACCAACTGCATGGTTTCCACTATTAAGGGAACCTACATATCTCATAGTTTGGCAACACATTTTGGTAAACTATAAACCAATCATGTGACCATATCTAAAATAATTATATAGTTTCTTATAGCACCTCACATGATTTTCCCAAACCTAGTAGATGTGAAAAAACTTCCATTTTCTAATTTTTGAGCTCCATCTCCCAGAACACCTTTGAGATGACCCTGATCCCACATTAATACCTCAATAATATATAAAAATAAGAAAAATAAAATTTTTTGAAAAAAATTTAAATGTTTTAATACCTTAATAAGGTCTAGGTTTTTACAACCTCCCCACCATATAACAACTCAAACCCAATATATCTCGGTCATACACTGAACAAACTCTCTAAAACACAAGAATACTACTATTTTTATTCCCAACCACTGAGAAAATTCTAAACAAAAATATCTCATATTGAATATCCCATAATACCCCAATGACCAACTCAACCAGAATAACTTATTCTGTGGACACTCCCCACCATAGGAATCACCTACCCAGTCTCATCTCACCCCAACTTCCTGACACAATAATGGCTTCACACCCATCCATTCTACACAAAATGACTATATATATATATATATATAGCTAGAGATCATCATCTATTATCACCTCACATCATCCTGATTCCCACATCTCATTCCACATTGTACCTGATGCCCACTCTTATCCTGCATCATACCCAATGGTCACTTTTTTCCAACATCATACTCGATACCCACTTTTATACTTGATGTCGATGCATCCCGCATTCACCATGCATCGTATGTAATTATCACATGTTAACTAGAACCTAGTTAATACATTTTTCATATACACACCTTGTGCAACAGTATTCTTCATAAAAAACCAAAAACTATAGTCACAGGCTCACAGTGCACCGATGATCATCGTTAGCTCTCCATCCTTCTCTGAATATGTCTGCTCAACCTTACACAGATATCCTAAATCCTTAATTATAAATGTATATCCTCCCAAAATATCTATGATATTTTTCTATCCACTTTTCCCATTTTTGGGTATCTCTCCCTTGACCATGTCCAACGTGTGTAGTCATATCTCGACTACCATATCATGATACAACTCCTTGTCCTACCTCAGATGCCTGAGTCTTACCTAATCCATGACTCCCAGATGTCTATGAGGTCCTCTGAAAAACCTCACCAAATGCCCCATTTGTATGCATGCTTGAAAATCCTTCAATGTTCTATCATAGTAGTCGTGAACATGTCCCACTTTCTCACATTGAAAACATTTTACTGATGATCCACTCTATGATGAAATCATCTCACCTATGCTCTGACCACCTAGTCAAGACTCCTTATATTCCTACTTATAACTACCCAAAGCTCTATCACCTATCTCAAATGACCCAACTATATAGATCGATATAGTCTTATCCATAAAGTTCCACTCAATTATCAATTTTAAATTCACTGCCTCCGAGAATGAGGTCAACCTGAAGATATTTACTTAAACCCTAATAGCATGTTGTAAACCATACTCAAACCATCACACCACAATGATCTCATTTCCTACCATTATTGGAAAAAACATAATAGATCAGTAAATCTATAATCATAGTCCATAACTGAATTCTCTCCCTAATCCAAGAACATGAAATCATGATCTCAATCCACCCTCAACATCTTGGGAAAGAAGTGCTAGAAAAACATGGATTCTATGTCCTTCCCTGTCAACTTCTTGTGTCTATTAGCTTGTATCAACATTTCCCACCAATGTTTCATTTTACACCTAATCATATGCATAGCCTACTTCATGTTTCATCCCGAGGGTGTCTCAATATGGTCAAATATCATCTAAACTAACTCTATCTAGTATTCCACCACCTATTTTCAGCCTATCCCTGCAATAAGGGAGGATGCTATGTGTAGAAATCCCATGTTAGGTATTCCATAAATGACTTGGATCTTTGTTATCCTCAGTTAATAATCTGGATAACCCACACTAATCTCACACTAAGTTTATCATATAACCATTTCCCTATCTCCTCTTCCAATTATGGACACCTTTCCTACCTCAGAACCTCTACCTGTAGCTCATGATCACCCTTTCCCTCAGAGGAGAACCAATACCATGGTCAATATGAATATAACAGTTCAGATATCTCAAATTGGGAAAGCTGTAATAGGCAGTACAAGACACTATCCCTTACACCTCCATACCGCTCCCAAGTCACATATCATTTGTCCCTACAACCCTCACCCACCCATATCAAGGTCTATATTTACACACATCACACACACCTAGGATCCACACTCTTACCACACCAATTGTTACACACCTAGTTTATATGAGTAAAATGCCTCCAAGAATATATATAGGAAAATTCCATATAGGTTATTGCTGACACTTTAAACAACTGAACCCAATTTTCATTTCCAAAATGGATAACCTTCCTAGGTTGGCTGAGTATAATTCCACTAATAGACTATATAAGATTTTTTTTATTACCACTTTAAATTGCTAAAATCTTCCTCTAATTCTAGTTTCTAACAACAATCATAAGAAAAACTCATATTCTATGTGATCCATATATGCCTAACATGATGCAAGGGTACTCCCTCTTACTTATCAAGGCCAATAGTCTAAAAATTAAATCAATATCATCAAATGCAATTTAATTCCTCCCAAATAACTCAATTATAATAATGAAAACTAGAAAAATAATCCCATTTCCATCATTAACTAGGACCTCAGCTTATGAAAGTGTTGTCCAAACACACAACATGTCATCCATCCCAAGTTCCAAAACTTTCCTAGACTTCTAGTATACCACACCCCAAATAACAAAACACTTATAAAAACCCAACTTTAATAACACTCGGTGGTACCCATTTAGAATCACACTGCTCTGATACAACCTTATAACACCCAAGATCTTATACCACTTTGTAACATCCCTGACCCAAGACCACTTTATAGTGTCTAGATTAGGTTACTAGTCGACCTTACACATGCCTCTCCATACCCTAAAGGATACTGACTCATAACGATGGTCTATTGGGTGATAGTGGGAACTATAACCTATAAATACAACTAACTAACTAACTAACAACAAAAACAAAATTGGAATTTTTTTAATAAAAAATAATAACAAGATAAATATTCACATACGATACAAGGAATAAATATTTAAAATGACATTCCAGTCATATAAAGGTGAATATAATTATCCATGGGAAGATCAAATATTAACATATACAAAATAACCAAAATAAATCTCAAACTAGCATAAAGGAACCACCCAACCCATATGTAAAATCACACCAACCAGCTTACACACCGCCCATACTCCCAAATCCACTAGATTCTAGATGTTGAACCTTTAACTTGACTTATACCAACAACCATAAAGTTTTCATTAATCCCATAGGAATTATGCAAGGTGTTAGTATGATCTTAATAGGACACCACTAGTGGGTTCCATAGATTATATCCTTTCCATATACTAGTGTATAAAAGTATAATAAATACCAACCAAATAATATTTTAAAACCTAATCTTCTCATTCTCAAAAAACACCAAGTGATCCTTTACCTACCTCAGACAGTGGTATAGTGGAATGCTATATCCAAATTTTATCATATAAGAAGATCCCTCGACCTTCCAAGCAATTACATACCATGTAATGTCCCGCACTGATAGTAACCATAAAATCATCCCTGAGACATCATGACACCCTAAAGGAACATCTAAAATTCATATATGAAGATCCATGGACTCCGAAATCACTTATCTAACCACCGACTCAATAGCATGACGAACCCAATGTATAAAGATACCCATCCTTCCAAAACCGTCCCATCGGTCTCGACATAAACAATGATCCTCAAACCCCCAATTGGTGGTCTCAATCACCACCAACCATGGCCTTCTATGATGTGTACCCACTCCATACTAATGGTCAACACCATCCCCCTATTCCACTAAATATATAGAGGCCACCACCCACAATGAGTGGACTATACCATCTCATGGGCCATTCTCCATGTGCATATGACCCCAACGACCCCATCAAACGCCCATAGTGAGCGAAATCACCAACATCCTAGGACACAACATCGATAAACCTCCATAACCACTAATAAACCACGTTTCCCACCCAAGGTAATGGTCAAAACTATCTAGATCATCTCAATGAACCATATCACCCCATTTCTAGTGATAAACACCACCCACTGTCACATGGGATACACCAAATATGTTTCTATAGAAGTATATACATCATCATATCACATGAATAGCATCCATAACTAAAATCATCACACCCTACTAGATAGGAAACTATATATCACACAAGCCATTCCATACCAGGACTAAACCCATATTTTCACACATGTGTCTACCCTTAGTAATCCTTAGTTTCAGCAAAAACTCCAAGTGGTTTCATTCCTGATATCACTGAAACCACCCTACTCATGCATGTTTATTACACATCACATAACACATATATAACTTAGGAAAACTCTAGGCACCAAACACATTAGGATGTTAGTAGGATACTCATTGAATGTAAACTTATAATTCAATATTTAATGGTAAAACTAGTACAAACAGATGAAACCTTGAAATTGAGCACAAATGGACACAACTGAAAACCCATGAATCAAAGAGATAATCCAAAGCAGGATGGATATAGAGTGTTAGAATTACCTTTATCTCACCCTAAAAATAAATGACACTTAATTTAATCAAGTATTGAGGGAGAACCACTCAAAACATATATGAAAGGAGAAGACCAATGCTCAATACTCCCTTGGTCAGATAAGAGGAAGAAAAGAATGGGTAGGGATTTTAAATTCATCAAGGGAAAATCGAAAAATTCACATTTTTTAAGTGACTGGGTAGACTACATTGTTTGGATAAAAAGTTTTCTAAACTATACACTAACCATTATATTCCCATTATTAAGGGAACCTGAACCCCACATGAATTTCCCAAACCATGTAGTTATGAAAAGCTACCATTTTAATTATTTTTTACCTCCACCTCCATGAAGACCTTTGGGACAACCTTGATTACCCCAACAACACCTAAATTATATATAAACAGAAGGAAAATACAATTTTTGAAAAAAATTTAAATATATTTTTTACCTTAATAAGGTTTGGGGTTTTACACAAAAGAGGTCGCTAATGGTCTACAGTGGCCGTCCAACGATCGCTATATGGTAGTATCTTTTGGACCATGACTATATCCAATAGAAACTTCCATATAGTGGTCACTATAGTCCATAAAATAGGGGTTTATAGATACCGCTATATGGTAGTCACTATAGGGCATAGAGCCCAAGTCTATAGTGAGAGCCATATGGTGGTCACTATAGATAATTGTTTTGTTAATTTATAATTAATAAAACTCTACAATAGGTATTTAAAAAAAATAAAAAATAATTAAAAAAATTTAATATATTTACATATCATAAATAATTTAATAATCTCATAACTAACATCATCGAATCACTTTTCAAGCTCCACACCCATAATCTCATAACTAAAAATCAAATAAATTAAAAGTAAAAGTTAGTATAGTAATAAAATAAAAATAATAATAATTAAAACCCAATAGATTATTTAAATTACAATATAGTATAACAAAAAAATAGTTCATGGCCATTTATTTTTCAACATATTACTTATTTTCAATCAAAAAATTCTTATTCATTTATTTCAAGCACACCACACGTTGAATTGATGTATCGTATACTCCTACACATCATAAATAATTCAAAGATTGTTTCCCTATGATTTCAAATCATTAAAAGTCCATTTTATATGGGTTTTACCATTAGATGCACATTTTAAAGTTTTAAAATACTAAAAATGTGTTTTTATCCATCTTGACTAAACCGAAACTTAGATTGATGTGGTTTCAATTTCTAAATTTTGAAAATAAATCTACAACTAATTTACTATGATTTCATTAAAATATGAGGAAGTTTTCTTAGTTCTGACACCTTGTCACACATTTTTAAAAACTTTGCTATCTCTTAAAATTGATTATTCAGTTATTCAGAGCACACCACATGTTGTATTGATGCTTCATCTACTTGTACACATAAAAAATAATTGAATGAAAATTTTTCTATGATTTCAATTGGATCCAAGATCATTTTCTATGGTTTTGACTATTAAACACATGTTTTAGACTTTTAAAACATTGAAAATGCATTTTTGATCATCTTGAGGGAACTATTACTCGAATTGAAATGGTTTTAGTTCCTAAATTTCAAAAATTAATCTATGGTTATTTTAATATGATTTCATGACAATTCAAGGTCATTTTCTTTGTTTCAAACCCTTGAAATAAATTTTTAAAGAATTTTATATCATTTAAAACTGCTTATTTAGTCATTTTGACCACACAACTTGCTAGATTTATGTTTTATCTACCCATACACATCAAAAATAATTCAAATATAGTTTTACTATTATTTCATGTAAATATGTTTTAGATTTTTAAAACATTAAAAATGAGTTTTCGATCATCTTGTGAAAACCTTAACTCAAATTGATGTGGAATTAGTTCTTATATTTCAAGAATCAATATTCAGTTGTTATGCGGGGATTTCATAGAAATATGATGTCATTTTATTGGTTTTAACTCCATTTAAATTTTTTAAAAACTTCGATATCTTTTAAAAATTCTTATTTAGTAATTTAGAGAACACTATATACTGGATTGATGTGATTTTTTAATCAAACATATCACAACTAATTCAAAGATATTTGTCTTATGATTTGACATCATTCTAATGTATTTTTCTTTGGTTCTGATTGTTAAACACATGTTTTAATGTTTTAAAACACTGAAAATGTTTTTTTGGTCATCTCAATAAAAGCTCAAATTATATTGACGTGAAGTCAGTTCCTATATTTCAAAAATCAATCTATGGTTTTTTCCTATGATTTCACAATAATCCATGATCATTTTTTTAGTTTTGACCCTCTAACACATGTTTTATAGACCATGATATCTTTCAAAACTACTTATTTAGTTATTTCAAGAACACCACATGCCAGATTGATGTTCTATCTACTCATACACATCATAAATAATTCAAATATAGTTTTCCAATTATTTAAAATCAATCTGAGGTTGTTTTATATGGTTTTGATTGTTACACAAACATTTTAGAGTTTTAAAACACTAAAAATTCATTTTTGGTCATCCTATGAAAACCTAAACTTTGATTAACATGGAGTTGGTTCTTGCATTTTAAAAATAGATCTATGATTGTTTTCATATGATTTCATGAAATAACGAGGTCTTTTTCTCAATTTTGACCCCATAATGCATGTTTTTAAAGGATTTTATATCATTAAAAAAAATACTTATTTAGTAATTATGAGAACCCCACATTTTGTATTTATGTGAAGTCTACTCGTACACATCAAAAATAATTCAAAGATAGTTTTCCTATAATTTAATTTTAATATGAGGTAATTTTTATGGTTTTGACCATTACACACACATTTTAGAGTTTTAAAACACTAAAAATGTATTTTTGGTCATATCGAGAAAAACTAAACTCAAATTGATTTGGATTCAGTTCATATATTCCAAAAATAAATCTATGGTTGTTTTCTTATGATTTTACTGAAATTTGAGGCCACTTGATTGGTTTTGACCCCCAGACACATGTTTTTAAAGACTTCAATATCTTTTAAAACTACTTATTTTATTATTTTGAACACACTAAACATCATGTTAGTATTATATCAACTCATACATGTCAAAAATTATTCAGATAGGGGTTTACTATGTCAATTTGAGGCCATTTTCTATGGTTTTGACCATTACATGTATGTTTTAGAGTTTTAAAACACTAGAAATGCATTTTCGATCATCCTTAGGAAACCTTAAGTTAGATTTATGTGGAGTTCATTCCTATACTTAAAAAATCAACCTAAGTTTGTTTTCATATGATTTATTGATATTCAATAGTCTTTTACTTGGTTTTCACCCCTTGAAGAATGTTTTTAAAGACTTTAATATATTTTAAAATTTCTTAATAAGTAATTACTAGCACACCACACATCATATTGACATTATTTATTGTCATAAAATTAAAAATAATTAAAAGAATATTTTCTTTTGATTTCACATCAATCCATGGTCTTTTTTTATAGGTTTTACTATTACATGCACATTTTAGAGTTTTGAAACACTAAAAATGAAATTTCAATCATTTCGAGAAAACCACACCTTGAATTAACATGGGTTAAGTTATTATATTTCAAAAATAAATCTATGATTATTTACCTTTGATTTCACAACAATCCTATGTTTTTTTATTGGTTTTGACTCCTTAAAACATATTTTTAAAGACTTTCATATCTTTTAAAACTAATTATTCAGTCATTATGAGCACACTGCACATATGATTAATGTGTCTTATACTCTTTCAAATAAATAATAATTAAAATATAATTTTACTATTATTTCACATCATTATAAGGTCATTTTCTATGATTTTTACTATTTCATTCACATTTTAGAGTTTTAAAACACTAAAAATATGTTTTTAATCATCTTGAGAAAACTGTAACTCATATTATTATAGTGTCAATTTATAAATTTCAAAAATAAAAATATAGTTGTTATCCTATGATTTTATAGAAATCCAAGGTTGATTTCTTGGTTTTAACTCCATAATTCATGTTTTTAAAGACTTTGATATATTGTAAAATTGCTTATTTAGTCATTCTAAGCACACCAAATGTTGAATTAATACACCATCTACTCTTACACATCACAAATAATTCAAACAAAGTTTTACTATAATTTCACATCATTATGAGGCCTTATTCTATGGTTTTGACTATTACATGCATGTTTTAGTGTTTTAAAACCCTAAAATGCATTTTCAGTCATGCTAATAAATCCTCAACTCATATTGATTTGTAATCAATTCCTAAATTGTATGAATAAATATATGGATATTGTCTTATGATTTAATGGAAATCTATTTTCATTTGATTGGTTTTGAACCAGTGACACATACCTTTTAAAACTGTTTATTTAGTCATTCTGAGCACATCGCACGTTAGATTGAGATTCCATATGCTCATAAATTTCATAAATTCAAATATTATTGTTCTATGATTTCAAATAAATCAATGGAAGTTTTTTTTTGGTTTTTACTATCACACACACACATTTTAGAGTTTTAAAACACTAAAAATTCATTTTCATTAATCTTGAGAAAACATCAACTTGGATTGATGTGGTGTTAGTTCCTACATTTCAAAAATCAATATTCCATTTATGTCCCATGATTTTAGGATAACCCAAGATCATTTGTTTGGTTTTGACTACCTGAAACATGTTTTTAAAGACTTTGATATCTTTTAAATCTGCTTATATAGACATTCAAATCACAATACACATTGGATTGAAATTAAATCTACTCATACACATCAATAAGAATTAAAAGATAGTTTTCCTATTATTTTATGTCAATTCAAGGTCATTTTCTATAGTTTTTACTGTTACATGCAAGTTTTAGAGTATTAGAAAACTAAAAATGCATTTTTAGACATCCTAAGAAAACCGTAACTCATATTGATGTGGTGTTAGTCACTAAATTTCAAAAATAAATCTATGGTTTTTGTTTTATGATTTCATGGTAATTCAAGGTTTTTTCTTATTTTTGACACCTTGATGCACATTTTTAAATATTTTTATATCTTTAAAAACTACTTATTTAGAATTTTCATGAACACTGCACATTGTATTGATGTGATTTCTAATCCTAAATTTCAAAAATATTTAAAATATAGTTTTTCTATAATTTAAAATTATTCCAAGATATTTTTCTTTGGTTTTTATTATTACATGAATGTTTTAGATTTTTAAAACATTAAAAACATGTTTTTAGTCATATCAAGAAAACCAAAACTTATATTGATGTATATTTAATTCCTATATTAAAATAAAACAGTTTTTGTATTCTGATTTCACATCAATATGAGGTTGTTTTCTTGGTTTTTACCCCTAACTCACATTTTTAAGGACCTTCATATTTGTAAAAACTACTTATTCAATCATTCTGAGCTCACTACACATTGGATTGACATGTTGTCTACTAATACACATCAAAAATAATTAAAAGGTTGTTTTATTATGATTTAAAATCAATTGAAGGTCATTTTATATGGTTTTTTTCATTAAAAACATGTTTTAGAGTTTTAAAAAACTAAAAATATTTTTTCAATCATCCTAAGAAAACCATAAATCAGATTGACATGGACTCTATCCCTGTATTTCAAAAATAAATATACACTTTTTCCTATGATTTCATGAAAATTTAAGGTAATTTTCTTGGTTTTAACTCCTTAACACACATTTTTAAATACTTTGATATCTTTTAAAACCTATTATTCAATCATCTTGATCACACCACACATTGAATTAAAATTTCATCTACTTTTACATGCCAAATAATTCATATAAAACTTTCCTATGTTTACACATTAATCATGGGTTGTTTTATGTTTTTGAATATTACAAACATGTTTAAAAATGTGTTTTCAATCACCCCAAGCACACCTCAATTAAAATTGACATTTCATTAGTTCCTATATTTAAAAAAATCATTTTATGGATTTTTTTCCTATGATTTCATGGAAATACAAGGCTGTTTCTGGGTTGTGACCCTCCAATACACATTTTTAAAGACTTTCAAATATTTTAAAATTTCTTATTCAATTATTTTGAGAACACCACGTGTAATAATAAAATTTAGTCTTATTTTACATATAAAAAATAATTCAAATATTTTTTTCTATGATTTAACATAAATATGAGGTCTTTTTCAATGGTTTTGATCATTACACACACATTTTCAAGTTTTAAAATACTAAAAATATGTTTTCAATCATCCCAAGAAAACCTCAACTCAGATTGACATAGATTAAATTCATACATTTTACAAACCAATATTTAGTTTATAGCCTATGATTTCATGGATATCCTAGGTCATTTGCTTGGTTTTGACCCCCCCCTCCCCCAATGCACATTTTTAAAGATTTTAATATCTTTTAAAACTACTTATTCAGTCATTCTGAGAACAATGCACATAAAATTTATTTTTATTCTACTCATACTTGTTAAAAATAATTAAAATATAGTTTTTCTATGATTTAAAATCAATTTGATGTCCTTTTTAATGGCTTTGACCATTACACATATGTTTTAGAGAAAAATGTGTTTTTAGTCAACTCAGGAAAATCATAACTTATATTTATGTGGAGTCAGTTAATGTATTTTATAAATAAATATATGGTTGTTATAATGTGATTTAATAGTAATCTAAGGTCATTTTCCTAGTTTTGACCCCCATACACATGTTTTAAAGACTTTTATATCTTTAAAAATAGATTATTTAGTTATTTTAAGAACACTGCATGTCAGATTGATGTTTTTTCTACTCCTACACATAAAAAATAATTTAAAAATAGTTTCCTTTTTATTTAAAATCATCACATGGTCATTTTATATAGTTTTTACTATTACATTATTATCTATAGTTTTAAAACATTAAAAATTTATTTTTGATTATTCTAATCAAACTACAACTAAGATTTATGTGGTTCCAATTTCTATTTTTCAAAAATCAATCTAAGGTAATATTAATATGATTTTATAATAACCTGAGGTCATTTTCTTTGTTTTGACCCCCTGAAACATGCTTTTAAAGACTTTCATATCTTTATAAACTGCTTATTCTATCATTCAGAGTGCACCACACATCACATTGATGCGTCGTTTGGTCCTACACATAAAAAATAATTCAAAAATATTTTTTATATGATTTAACATAATTACAAGGTCATTTTATATGATTTTAAATGTTATACACACAATTTAGAGTTTTGCAACACTAAAAATGTGTTTTCCATCATCCTAATCAAACCATAAATCTTATTGACATAAATTTAATTCCTACATTTCAAAAATAAATATATTATTTATAGACTATTATTTCATGAAAATACTTGGCCATTTTATTGGTTTTTACCCCTTGATGCATGTTTTTAAATACTTTAATATCTTTAAAAACTATTTATTCAGTCATTTTGAGAATACAACACACCTGATTGACATGTTGTATGGTCCTACACATTCAAAATAATTCAGAGACAATTATCCTATGATTTCCCAAGTCACAAACCAACCTGGGTTATCCCATGAAAAGTCTTGAAGTACTCTCTTGATTTCAATGGTCTAACAACTAGTATTTGGGAATCAGCACATTACCAAGTGGGAATAAATTCACCCAAAAAAAACAAGTAGCAGACATATTCCATGAATCTGACATGGTGCATCTATAAATTAGCTTCCACACATGGAAAATAATTAGATATAACTAAATAAACAAGACAAACATGGTATAACAAAATAAACCAACCAAAGTAGACATAATAATGAAAAAACAACTTCAATTTTAAAATAAAACATCACTGTAAAATGCAACAATCTCCTGACATAGAGGAAACCAAAATCATGAAATAGATGACTGACTTAAGTGGATAATACATTAATATCTCAAAAAACAAAAAAAATCCAAAACCTGAATAATAGAAAAACACTTCCATGAAATCCATGTTCGCTCACTAAATCCCAACACATCCATAAACATACCAAGATAACGATATCTAATATGAGATTGTATCCTAATCACCTATATAAAACATGAGAACTACACACATAAACACATAAGTTTGTATGTAGGGAATAAGTTAATATGTCCAGTGGTACTTCAATAAAGATTATATGAAATTACTTTTATAAAACATTTCATAAATTCTAGGTTTAACCAATTTGGAAAATATGGTTTTTCATATGAGAAGAACAAAGAAAACCAATTATTGTACTTTTATATATAAAGAAAAGTTCATTTTTTTAAAATGTGTGTGATCACCACTTAGTATATGAAAATAATTTGAAAACCTAAGTTGAGGACTTTTAATTTTAGAAAAAAAGTGAGTCCCTTTTTCTCAGTAAAACCTTTCTTAAAATCTCAAGCTTAAAAAAATTTCCTTTGAAATCACACTTCCTAATTCACATTAAAAAACAATTTGTAAAATAATCCCAACATAAAAGAATGAGAATATAGCTTAATCAGGAACCATAATACCAAATAATCATAATAAATAAAGTAACCCACAACCATATTAATGCACCACACAACTAATAAATAAGGGGATTCAATAAAGTGTGTATTGGGAATCCCCTATATCATGATATAAAGCACATAAGCATCATTGGGAACTTGCTAGGTCTTATGGTGAGGTGACCCTAATAATACTTATATGGAATCAACTACTAACCTATTTTTCATTACTAACACATAAACACATAACTTACTTTATCTATACTCATTAGGGGAACCCCCTAATCAGGGGAAAATATATAACAAGGGGAAATTATTCAGTGAGTGACATACAACTAGTGTAACACAAATTAGGATCTATCACTTAGATTCCTGGGTTTCCATGAAATAATAAAACTAGAGGTGAGAAAAAAACCAAGAAATTATTATAATATACATCAATAAATCATAAATAATAAATCTCATCTTACCTATAACACCCTCTCATAAAACAACCCCTTTTTACATCATACAAGGAGAAAATAATAATCAAAATCCCAATAAGGATAAAATTTTATACCAAACATACTCAAGGGTCACAAATGAGGTTCTCACAAAACTTCATATAACTCTTTTTTAGAAGTTCCAAATAGGACTTTAATTAACTCATAATTCCATGCCATAATACTATCATTGTCATACAATAATAAACCATTTTATCGAGTGCTAAATGGGCCTTTTTAACAAGAATGTAAAAACAAGTTATAAATCACCATTTAAAAACTAAACCATTTAAATAAAAACATTTAACTCTTTTAAAATAAAAACAGATTCAGTGTCCACTTTAAAATCCTTTATATTCACTTGGAAAATCCTCCTAGGACTTTATATTAACACTTATCATGCATAAATATCCATTAGAAAACCAAAGATTAAAAATTAATTAAAAACCTTTTTTATTCTAAGTGTGAATATCATTGAAATCATTTCATAAACCTATAAATGGTACTAAATTTAGGCATAAGTTAATAATAAATGATTTTAAAGCAACACAATTATTTCAAGATACCTAAAAAATTAATTCTATAAAAACACTTAGCTCCTCCAAGTAGAAACAAATAACCTTCCATGACAGAAGCTAAACCAAGAAAGATAATTCCCTATACAAACCATAAACACCAAAATCCCTAAGTTAGAACCAACCTACAATCTAATTTCACCTAACACAACTCCCAAGGTTCATGGTAGAAAACCAAACTAAGTGAAAATGGGTGTGTAGATAATGAGAAAGGAAGAACATGGAAAAAATAGGAATTTGCTTTAGAATATCACTTGGAATCCATGTGGAAGGAGATTAGATTTAAGGAGGAAGAAAATTAAGATCTCTCCTATGAATCATCTAAATATAATTGGAAGGAGAGGGGGTCTAACCCCTTAAAATCAAATAGGGGAAAATGGTAAATTTTACTTTTTAATTAAATTAGAGAAGCAATATAATTTTCAAAATCATGCACCAACTGTATGAATCACATTGGAATGATACCTCACCCCTCACATAGTTTGGATACATGGTCCAAAAAACTGTTCACCCATCATGAAACCCCCCTAAAAAAACTACAACAATATACATTCAACACCCCTAGAAAAGAAATAATTAAAAGACTAAATTTTACCACTCTTGATAACAAGGTTTATCTTTCTTTTCAGGAGACTACCTTATTAGAACTCCACAGTTAAGATAACTTGGATTATAGTATTTTTTGGATGGGTAACCTCTTGGGACATTTCACAGGGTGTGCATGAGTGAATAAAATCAAATTTAAAGAACATGTATTGGACTATAGAGAATTTCATTTATTTGATAAGTGACCCTAGTAAGTAATAGCTTATGATATGCTGGGAAGGAAACCAAGATATTATAAGTCACCCATGGGGTCAGATGACTAGTTTTATGGACTAGGGAGGATGGGTCATGAAAAATGGTATCATAGACAATACTGAGCCTAATGTATAGAAGAATTACCTAAGTTTAATGTGTGGGGTCCATAATAAGGGTGTTTTAATTTAAAGGGGGTGAGTATAACACCCCCATAAAAGTGAGAATTAAAAGACTAAATGTTATTACTCATGTTAATAATTCACACCTTTATTTTTGAGATCCTACCTGATTAGAGCTTGGATTATAGTATTGTTAAGATGGGTGACCTCCTAGGGAGTTTCCCAAGCTACATGTGAGTGAGGAAAAAACACACAGAAAGAACATGTGTTGGATTATGGGGGAAATAATTAGTCTAATAAGTGACCCTTGTGGTTAATATTCTATGGTGTACTAAGAAGGAAACCAATGTATTATAGGAGACCCATGGTGTTAGATAACTATATTCATGGTTCGTGGAGGTTGATTCATTACAACACAAAATTTTCTCACATTGTTTCCCCTAATCATGAGGTAATCACACGATATAGGGTAAATCATTTAAAAATATAAAATTTAAATCGAAAACTCCAAAAATTCAAAATAAAACTTAATTACATCATAATAAATTCAAAATTTTCATAGGGATACTACAATTATCCCCACCACAACACTTTCCACCCCTAGAAAAATATATAAAGAGTCGAAAGAAATAAAAACTAAGATCCTTTACACACATGTATAAGAGGTGGAAAGGTCAGGGAAAACTCAAGAAGTATTTAAATAAAGGGATCACCAGACATAAAAAAATACTCAAGATCAATATATCGAATCTTTAAAATTACCAAACATCCCCAAACATATCCCAATTCACCATCAAGAGACACAAAGATCTAGGAAAGTGAAGACCTAAATAGGTTTCCTCACAATTTATAATTCATTTAAAATGGTAAGATAAGGGATAAATACTCCTAAAAATAGAACATTACCAAAATAAACACATTTCCTCAAATAAATAAGAAAAATTATCATTCTATAACAATCATAAACAATCACTCAAGAGACTGATTAAAAATCCTAAAAAGACATAAAACCTATGAGAAAACCTGAATGACCATAAAATAAGGTCAACAATTCACCAATCATATCATAAAAAAGGAAATGATAAATCAATCAAAACATTCCTCAACAAATAAAAACATAGGTTCCAACCTCGAGTCATGTAGTTTAATGGAAAACAACCTGGGACATTTCTCATAGAACACTATACCATGGTGAACCTAACAAAATCTAGACTAGGTACTAGCTAGTGCATAATATAAATTAGTATAAAACTTATCTTAGTTACCCAATCACATTATAAAGTATTCCCATGATAAATTTTCAAAAATATAAGTCCCACTATAAGGATACATCACATATGCACCTCAAGAAGCTTAAAAAGTAAATGAGGCATAAACATAAAAAAAAATAATCAACATATCATAAAGAATAATTAAGGAATAACCCTAAGAAAAAATCAAACAAAATTACCTCAAAATATTTATTTTGATCTAAAATCATCATGTACAAACACCAAAACAGATGGTCATCCAAATAAATATTACACCCAAGACTTATTATTCTTCTAACAACTGAACTTAAAAAATCTCCAAAGATGTCTCAAATGGACACATCGGAGAAAATTCCTTTGAGTATTCAAGAAAGAGGGCTTAGAGTGCCTATGTGACCGACAATAAAATCACATTAGAGGTCTCTTATTCTCATGAAAATAAATAACTCCCTAAGAATACTGAACCTAAATAGCCCTCCCTTTCAAATAAATCCCATCAAGCCTCTACTTTAAATCAGAAAGAAAATTTTCACTCACAATAGATGTAACTAAAGCACCAACCATCATAGATTGTCTCATCTAATCAGCTTCCACTATTATATACCTTTTTACCATTTCCTTATAAGATTTCAAGCTAAATCTAAAACTTTTTTTATCTAAGGTCTGAACAAATTCTCCTCTAAATAATTAATCTTTTATAGAGACGTTGTCAATGAGTTTGGAAGAAAAGAGCACCAATTTTGAGAAATGATCAGCATACCCCTTCACCAATATCTAACCCTAATAAAGACTCGTGCATTCAATGGATTTATATGCCTTTAATTCCTTAGGATAATTCTATTTAATTAACCAACCTTGAATAATTTCCAATACATATCATCATGTAGATAAGAAGGGATCACAATATTCCACTACACTAGGCTCGATCATTCAAACAAGCTGACACTTTACTTTACCCTTAAAGCTTCATAAGTTTCAATATAATTGAATATTTACTCAATAATCTTTAAATAACCCACTTCCTAAAATGGATCTTTATCACCGTGAATAGAAGGAAGACTATCACGACATGCCTTCTTCAAGATGAGGGAAGGGACAACAAAGTGCCCTGAACTTCCTTCCTCAAGATGAAGGAGAGATAATGACCCCCCGAGTCCCACCTTCAATAGGACCTGAAGTGGCAACTAGCACCAAGGGTATAGAATCTCACATAATATGGAAGTCATTACCCTTTTTATAGAACAAGATCAGGAGATAAGATGATAAATCCCAAGCAACTCCAAAAACTAAAGTAGAAGTAAAGCCAAAATCCATTCCCACCTACATGTTCAAAAGTAAATATGATATAAAGTACATAAAAAGCACCAAAAGAAAAAGATACTAAGAAGAAAAAAAACTAATACTGATGCTTGAGCTATTAAAGTCCAGCACGGTCCTCAAAGTCCTCCTGGAAACCTAAAAATAGTTCTATATATGTAGGGTAAGCATACGAGTATACTCAGTAGGGAAACTAAAGCTACCTGTGCACAAGTGGGGGAATATACTAATGCCCCTATGAGAAAATAGTAGAACCTCAAAGCACCTACCAAGGAGTACTAACCATTCTAGACTCACCAAGGCACTCTCACCAAATAACACAATTCAAGTATGGTATTAGTATAAGCACATCGATATTTGGGTACCCCAAACCACTTTCCCACTAGTTAACTGATCATTCCTAATGGCTAACGTCTTGAGGCTACCACTATTCCCATACATAGTCCCACTACCACAACTTTCCCACACACACACCTGGGCCTCAAACCACACACAATCCTACCCACAGACACTTGGGCCATAACAACCATGCCTCTCGCTCGACGACACCTGGGCCTCATCCGAAAGACACTTGGGAAAACAATCCTGGACCACAAAAACCTAGGCCTCTCATCCATAACAAACCTGATCAAAGGATATAAGACTATGGTAAGCCTCAAAACATTACAGTGTGCCCAGATACGCTCGAGTGCTAAGAATCAGAAGAGGGTGTGAGGAAGAAAGTCAGTAACCAGTCATCCATCCTCCCACTGGGATGTTGTAAAACACCCCCTCCCCTGTGAAATGAGGGTGTTTGGAACATGGTTCTCAACAAGGGAAGGTTGCATATAGAAATCACAAGGAACTAAAATTTATATATGTATAGGTAAAAAAACACTCATCCCAACCTACGGATCCCCACAACAGACAACCCACTCATACAGAACCACATTTTCTGCTACCCTATATTCATAACCACATAACATCCACTACCAAAGCATAACCCAACCAATTTATCATTTAACCACTTTCCATTTATTAATTAAGGGATTCAATTAAATTTATTTTATCACTAACTAGAAACCACCTACCACAACCATATCAAAACAACAAACAAAACCAGATTTTCAGTCCCACTGCACACCCCCATTCAACCACTTCCAACTATCATTTTTCAAAGTTATACTAGACAATACAAATATTTCCCCAATGTAGTCCCACTACATAAAAAGTCCATAACCACACCGTAGTCCCACTGCACAATGTCGTTCAACAGTCACAACACAACAAAGGTAGTTTTACTACCTACAAGTCCATCCATTCCACAATCAATCAGTCTCTCAAACTAGGATACAGACACACCCCTGTACTACCCCACACAAAAATCCCACAACAACCACAACCCCACTGTACACACACACCACTCCCTTCTCACAGAACCAACTCTCCTGCCCACCCCTATACCCATAACTATACTCCCAACAACAACACCACACAACTCACACAAAGTCACAAAACCCAACAAAACACAACACTCAGCCTCACCTATCAATAGGACACACACACACACACATTCAGATTTGGTACATACTATTTTTTAATCCACTTGATAAACATGGGCGATAATACAAGGGTTTTCATAATAGGGCATCCATTTAATTTAACCAGGTATATGTGATTAAACATATTTCATGTTACGAACAATTATCAAACAACATGATGAAAACAAACAGAACACCACCATTGAACAAGAAAATAACAACAATGACCATGATTTTCATAAGACATACAACCACAACAATCCATAAGGAATCAAGGATAACAAAATAAAACATTCAATCAAACATCAATCCACTCCCAACCTCTTATTTCATTACCCCATTATCTTTTGATCATATTCCCTTCTTATTTATTTATTATTTTAAGAAAATATTCATATTTTCTTTATAAGGAATCATTAGTACACCCACCCTACATGATGTATAATTTAAGAGAGGTAGAATAAATCCTTATCAGAACAACATGAAACCTAAGATCCTCTTTGTGTTAAGAATAATGGATTGTGAGAGCAGCAGGAAACTCAAAGAAAACCAAGAAGGAGGGTCTCTAGAATATGTGCATGACTTGTCCAGGGAGGGAGTCTCTAGACGTACTAAGGGTAAATAGAAAACACACTAGGAAGGGAAGATCCCAGCTTTGAAGAGCTAGATCCTATATTAAAGGAAGGACAATTTCCAAAGGTCATTAATTTGGGATCGTGGTCAAGATCTTGCAATTTGAGTATCTCAAATCCCTCAGGACATTAGAATATTAAAGATATAATTAATATCCTTCTAAATTCCCTTAAAAATTCCCAATAAAGTCTTGAAATTAAATTTACGTCAAAGAATGCATAAGAGGGACGAAACTAGGAAAACTCAGGAAACTATAACTTCAGAAAAGGGTGAGACACCATTTGGTGTGCCACCATTTCAGTGTGGCACCATCATGATTCCACCATTATGGTGTCATTGTTTTGGTGTGGCATCGTTACGGTGCCACCATTTCAGTGTGTTGCTGTTTTGGTGCCACTGTTTTAGTGAAACTGTTTGGTGAAATGAGTTTTTTGGAAAACCCCCGCAACAAATCACTATGACCCCCAAGAACACCACAAGCATTGGATTTTCATGAAGGAAAGGCCTAGGAAAAAATCCAGGTTATTACATCAGATACCTCTCAAACTATTCTCATCCCTAAGAATTTAAAACCAACTTAGAAGGAAGAGGGGTCCAAACAACCACCCTGTAAGATAACTCTTAGGGAAAAACCACCTTGCATTGTTTGAAAACTAGAGAGAAAACTCCAGAATCCAATAACACCTTCTTAACATTTATATTCTAAACAACTGTAGAAACACTAAGGCCCCACTACCTCAAACCATGTAAACACTAATGTTATATTGTCCAGACACATGGATTAGGGAGCTCCTTCCTCCATGTCAAGATACCATCCACTTTGGGAAGCACTGACTCGCCCACATGAGTTTAATCAAGTCCAAATTAATGCATCTCGATTAGGGATTAGGTCCTCCCCTCCCCATAGTCAGGAATTTTCTCACACATTCAGAGAACGGGGAAACAAATTTATTTTACAGAAAATGAGTTCAAACATTTCATCATAAAATGAAGCACAAAAGTAAGACACATAAACAAAACTCAGAACAACTCTAGGTACTGGGAACGTATATGTGCTTATCGCTCCCAAGTTATCTCCTTGAGGCCACCATGCCTCCATAACATATGAACCAAAGGAATGGTCCATCCATGAAGCACCTTCTCCTCACAACTATAAATTATTACTGGTCACTCCACGAACGCAGCATTATCCTCGATATCCAACTCTCCCCAGTCTAGGATGTGGGGGTCATTGTGTAGATACCTATGGAGATGAGAGACATGGAATATGTTGTGGATCCTCTCCAATCATGGTGGAAAATCCAGCTGATATGCTACCTCACCAACTCGTCCTAACATCTCAAAAGGTCTGATGAACCTGGGAGAAATCTTTCTTCCTCTACCAAACCTCCACTGCCCACACCGAGGGTAAAATTTCAAGAAAACATGTTCCCAAACCTCAAACTCAAAAGGCCTCACCCTATGATCAACATACGAATTCTATCGGTCCTGTTTTGCCTTCATCCTCTCACGCACAAGCTGAACCTTCTCCGTTGTGCTCTACACTATCTCTGGTCCAAGAAGGGATACCTCCCCAATATTTTTATAGCATACAGGTGAAAAACATGGTCTTTCATACAAGGCTTTGAATGGTTCCATGAAAATGGTATAATGATAGCTATTATTGTAATAAAACTCTACCAAAGGCAAGTGTCAAAGCTACAATCCTACGAAGTCCAAGAAACACACCCGCAACATGTCCTCCAAAGTTTAGATGGTCGTCTCAGTATTCCCATCCATCTGAGGTTGGAAAGTAGTGTTGAAGCATATCTGGGTGAAAAAATCACGCTATAATTACCTCAAGATATATGAGTTAAACCATGAATCTCGATATGAGATGATGGATCTTGGAACTCCATGCAGCCGCACCACTCCACCTACATACCTCTATGCTAAGGTATCCTCTATGCTCAACTCCTTGATTGCTAGGAAGTGAGCTGATTTCATCAATCGATCCACCACCGCCCAGATAACATCATAGCCTCCCTAAGCCTTGGGTATACTTGTGAAGAAATCCATTGAGATGTCATCCCACTTCCACTTGGGAACATCTAAGGGCTGCAACAGACCACTGGGAACACAGTGATTAGCCTTCACCTACTGACACACTAGACATATTTCCACAAACTTTGCCACTTCCCCCTTCACCCCAAGCCTCTAAAACTATTTTATTAGGCCTTGGTTCACAAAACACCTCAAACAACACCCCTTCCTCTGGAAACCTGAGCACTGGGGAACTAACCATCTTCCAATTCGGGAAGTTGAAAGTTGTGTGACACTACTCACTCCATGTGAAGGCCTGGTCTTTTCTGGTCAATGTTGTCAATGGAGCTGAAACTCAAGATAAGTTGGGTATGAACCTCCAGTAATAGCCTACTATACCCAGGAAGCTACGAACCTCTGCCACATTCTTGAGTGCTGCCTAAGAAACAACCACTTTAAACTTTAATAGGTCCACTGTTATCCCTTTCCAAGACACCATGTGTCCAAGGAAGTGCTTCTCTCATGTCTAGAACTTGCACTTGGAAAACTTTTCGTAGATTCAGTGGTGTAAAAGGACCTCCAAGACTATCCTCAGATGCTTAACATGCTCCTCCTTTAACCTTGAGTAGATCAGTATGTTGTTGATGAACATGATGAAGAACCAATCCAGGAACTCACAAAAAATAGAGTTCCTAAGCCCCATGAATATGAATGGTTCATTCATTATGTTGAAGGGAATAACCAAGAACTATAAGTTCCCATACCTGTATTTGAAAGCAGTCTTTAGGATGTCACCCTCCTTTAATCTCAACTAGTGATATCCAGACCGCAGATCGATCTTAAAGAACCAACTTTCTCCCTTGAATTGGTCAAAAAGATCGTCGATCCTTGAGAGAGGGTAATGGTTTTTGACCATCACCAGATTCAGCCTCTAGTAGCCTATGAACAGTCTTAGACCACCATATGCCTTCTTTGTGAACAAGATTAGAGCATCCCATAGTGACAAACTCAGCTGGATAAAATCCTTCTTCATCAGGTCTTCAACCTGAATTTGTAATTCCTGCAACTCAGAAGGTTCCATCTGATAGGGAGCGATCGAAATTGGACGAGTACCGGGTTGCAAGTCTATTCCGAACTCAACATCACATCGAGGGGGTAGAGCCACAACCTCATTTGGGAAGACGTCCAGAAACTCTCTGACAACTCTTGGAACCTCCACAATATCTGTATCCAACAACCCCTATGACAGCTTGGATAACACAGAAAGAAGGGGCTCTATGCACCGACTACCCACCTGATAGCCCTGCTCACCAATGAAAACTACACGCTGAACTTACATATTTGAGAACACAACTCTCCTATGGAATAATTCAATAAAAACATGCACAAAAAAATAGTCGATGCCTTGGATGATATCGTATAACTACATCTGTAGAAAAAGAAGGTCCCTACTAGATTGATGTGGCCCCAACATCAGTCTACATCCCCAAAAAACATCAGACAAACTAGTCTGACCTCCAACTAGTGTACTCAACACTAGGGGCATAAGAAGTCTCTCTATGTTACTATGTCTAGTCCCAGATCATGGGTTAAAATGGGTGAAACAAAGGAGTGTGAAAATTCTAAATCAAACAAAGCACACACAAGAGTACTAAATAGACTGATCATACCTCAAATAAACTTCGGCCTTGCTGGAACAGTTGCCTCAGTGGCATGTAACTGCCCATGCCTAGCTCCTCTACCCCTCTACTATCGACCGCCTCCCCGACCATGCCCTGGTTGAGGTCCCTGAGGAGCACCCTAAGTTCAAACTCCCCCAGCACCATCCACCCTTGGTGGAGTGAGAGATCACAACCCCTGCTTCTAGAAAGGTCTGATCGAAAACTCTTGCTGCTAAGGTTGGCGCTAAACCCACCCACCCCCACTATACAACGCTCAAACTGGGAATTGGTTTCGAATATGTCTGCAGACTCTAAAGACAAAGAACCTCGGTCCCAAACCCATGGGGAAAGGGCAAGGACCAAGAGATTGGAACTGAAACTGCTGAGGCCTACTTCCCATTGGCCAAAACCTGGAAGGCCCTGATACTAGAGATCTACTGCTGATGGCCTTCCCCTTCGACGAACTTGGATAGCTCCCCTCTCACGGCACACCTCCCAGTGAGTGAATCCTTTCCACTACCTCAGCCTTCTTCCGAACCTCTAAGTATATTGGTAGAGTAAAGGGAGTTACCAATAAGGGAAAAATGGGTATTTGTGAGGGGTCATTTGCGACGGGATCCCGTCACAAATGACCTGTTACAGAAAATGATGTCGCAAATACTTTTTTTTGTGATGGTCCATCTCCAAAAAATTATTTGTGACAGGAAATTGTCCCATTACAAATAGTTTCACTGATTTTTAAAAAAAAACTCATTTGCGACGGGCCTATCACAAAAAAAAATTAATATTAATAAAATTTAAAAACTATTTGCGATGGGAAAATATACCCATCACAAATAACTATTTACAATGGGAAAATATACCCGTCACAAAAAACATAAAAAAAATTAATATCAATAAAATTAAAAAGATAATATTTATAAAATCATATAAATATAATAATAATAATAATAATAAAATAACATTAATAAAATGTTAATAATAATAATAAAATAATATGAATATAATAATAATAATATTATTAATATTAATAAATAATAATAATAATAATAATAATAATAATAAAATTATAAAAAATTATAAAATAATAAAAACCTCAATATTTAGAAATATATAATAATAATAATAATAATAAATAATAAATTTTTTAATAAAATAATAAATCAAACAATAAATAATAAAGTAATAAATATTAAAAAATTAAATAAATAATAAAATAATAAAAAACAGAATATTCACAAGAATATAAAAAACTCATTAAACTATGTTTTAGACATCACATATACTTCATCGTCTATTGGTGTTACTACTCCAGTAATCAACGCATCTTCTCCTCCTCCTACTACTGCTGCTGTCATCGACACATCACATTCTGTCTACCTCAGTATATAATGATCACAACGTGTGTCAGATTGAAGTGTGGTTGATTCGTACACATCCCAAAGTCTCAAAATAGTCCAAACTACCAATGTAACCACGTTTTTATTTTCATTCTATGTCGAACTATTGACACTACATATTAACTCAATTTTCTTAGCCAATTTTCCCCGTTGTTAAAAGTCAAAAGAGCATAATAAGCTTATATGATGAAGGTTTTTAATCTGTTCCTCCCAAGGAAGCCAGGCGTAGGAAATATTATTCCCACTTAAAGCCAACTATGGTCACCAGGTCTCATGGTCCCGTAGATTTTGATTCTGACTGGTATGGTGATTATGATGATTCATATGAGTTGGAATATGATGTATGATATTTTTTGGGACTTCTCGGCATGAGGTAATGATGCTTGTATGAACCCATTTTTCCTCTTCTATATTGTCTTTTCCTTTTTTAATAATAGGGCTTTGCCCGATCTTTTGAGTAATAAGCTCATGTGCCCATTGTATCATGAGAAGTCACCAAAATGGGCATATGAGATTCCTTTACTCTCTTATGCTTCAAAAATGAGAAAGGTGTTTCAGTTAATCATAATTATTACTAATCAATCATAATTAATACTAATTAATCATAATTATTACCAATTAATCATAATTATAACTAATTAATCATAATTATTACTATTTATTGATAATTAATCCTAATTATTTCTAATTAATCCAAATTATACCTAATTAATCCTAATTATCACTAATTATTACTAATTATTACTAATTATTACTATTTATTACTAATTATTACTATTTATTACTAATTATTACTATTTATTACTAATTATTACTAATTAATCCTAATTATTACTAATTAATCATAATTATTACTAATTAATCATAATTATTACTAATTAATACTAATTATTACTATTTATTACTATTTATTACTATTTATTACCACCTATTACAATTTATTACTAATTTTTACTAATTATTAATAATTATTACTAATTAATCATAATTATTACTAATTATTACTAATTATTACAAATTATTACTAATTACTCATAATTATTACTAGTTATTAATAATTATTACTAATTATTACTAATTAATGATAATTATTAATAATTATTACTAATTATTACTATTTATTTCTAATTATTACTATTTATTACTGATTATTACTAATTATTACGTATTATTACTAATTATTACTGATTATTACTAATTATTTATGATTATTTATAACTATTGCTAATTATTACTAATTATTTCTAATTATTACTATTTATTACTATTTATTACTATTTATTACAATTTATTATTATTTATTACTAATTTTTACTAATTTTTACAAATTATTACTAATTATTACTAATTATTACTAATTAATTCTAATTAATTCTATTTATTACTAATTATTACTAATTAATCCTAATTATTACTAATTAATCCTAATTATTACTAATTAATCATAATTATTACTATTTATTACTAATTAATCTTTATTATTGCTAATTAATCCTAATTATAGGTAATTAATCCTAATTATAACTAATTATTATTAATTATTACTATTTATTAATATTTATTACTAATTATTAATATTTATTACTACTTATTAATATTTATTACTAATTATTACAAATTATTACTATTTATTACTAATTATTACTAATTATTACTAATTAATCCTAATTATTATTAATTAATCGTGATTATTACTAATTAATCATAATTATTACTAATTAATCATAATTATTGCTAATTAATATTATTTAATATTATTTAATATTATTTATTTATATTTATTACTATTTATTTCTACTTATTACCATTTATTACTATTTATTACTAATTATTACTAATTATTACTAATTATTACTAATTATTACTAATTAATCACAATTATTACTAATTATTACTAATTATTACTAATTAATCATAATTATCACTAATTAATCCTAATTGATCCTAATTATTATTAATTATTACTAATTATTTATAATTATTGATATTTACTATTAATTATTACTAATTATTACTATTTATTAATATTTATTACTCATTATTACTAATTATTACTAATTATTACTAATTATTACTAATTATTACTCTTTATTAATATTTATTACTAATTATTATTAATTATTACTATTTATTGATGTATTTTACTAATTATTACTATTTATTACTAATTATTACAAATTATTACAAATTATTACTAATTATTACTAATTATTACTAATTATTACTAATTAATACTAATTAATACTAATTAATCCTAATTATTACAGATTATTACTAATTATTACTATTTATTACTAATTAATCATAATTATTACTAATTAATCATAATTAATCCTAATTATTATTAATTATTACTAATTATTACTAATTATTACTAATTATTACTATTTATTATTAATTATTACTAATTATTACTAATTATTACTATTTATTAATACTTATTACTAATTGTTAATAGTTATTACTATTTAGTACTAATTATTACTAATTATTACTATTTATTACTATTTATTATTAATTATTATTAATTATTAATATTTATTACTAATTAATCCTAATTATTACTATATTTTACAAATTATTACAAATTATTACTTTTTTTAATATTTATTACTAATTATTACTAATTATGACTAATTACTTCTAATTATGACCAATTTTCACCAATTATCACTAATTATTACTAATTATTACTAGTTATTACTAATTATTACTAATTATTACTAATTATGACTAATTACTTCTAATTATCACTAATGACTATAATAAATAACAATTACTATAACTATTAATTCATAATAATCAATACTAATCACACGTAATTATTTGTAAAAATAATATTGTAAAATAAAACGATCTAATTCTAATTTAATTTAAATATAGCTAATTAACAATAATCATAACTAAAATAAAATAAAATAAAATAACTAAAAATAAAAGAAATAGATAAATACTTTAAAACTGAAACTTACGGAGGGTATAAGCCGCGAATGATGTTCAGATTTGAAACTTTAAACTTTGAAAAATTTTAAGAGAAAAAAATTAAGTAGAGAGGGAGAGGGGGTGGAGAAAGGGGTGGAATGAGAGAAAAAACGGGTGGAGGTATATATATGTTAGATTAGTTGTGACCGGAATATTTGTGATGAGTCCCGTCGCAAATACCAACGGGTTAAAAAAGTATTTGCGACGGGACTCGTTGCAAATACCAACCTATCGACATAGTATTTGCGACGAGATTGATCTCCTATCATAACTACTAAAAAAACGTCGTTGGGTATTTGCGATGATTATAAAATCCCATCACAAATACCCTTCCTGCAGTTTGGCGCGGTATGACGTCCTAGACTCGGATGCCACTTAACAGGTGCCCCGAGCCCAGTGGGCCACATGGCCTCAAGCACATCTCCCCAAACGCCAGAGGCTGCCTACTAGCAGTGAGGGCCTAGAGTGTGTCTGTGAGGAGACTATGCCCTCATCAGCAAAGTGTAGCACATTGGAAGGAATATAAACAGTAGTAAACAACTGAAGAAATATAAATAAACAGTGGAAGCAAACTGATGTAATAGATAAACGAGAATAACTATAACTGTATCAACTGAAACAATGATGATGTAATGACATGTCACTAGAAAACTAGAAGACATGGATACAAGACAATAGACGTAACATGTTCCACAAGGTAAAATAAAACAAAGACTACTCCAAGCATCTCGAGATCCAACTCGGTCATCTGGTATCAAGCTCCATCCTAACAGCAAGCAATCAAGTGTTTGATGTCGTATGCTTCCCTTTGTCAACACCTGCAACCATGTAATCTACTTCGGGTACCAAACGGCGCCCATAGAGGGTGTGAGATAAATCTCAGTGGGCCAACACCAATGGTGTCTGTAACATCCGACCCATGAAATGGAATATAGCAGTGTGCAAACATGCATATATAAAGTAATGAAAATAGTACAATATAACTAAATACCCGAGTGCCTGCTTCAGCCCTCAGCTAGTGTCTGAACATGTAACCGGTTCATTTTAATTAAGTAATTACCATTTAATGTTAATAGGTCATTTGAGACATATCCAACACTAGCATCACCTTGTGATAGTATAATTAGTGAAGGTCTCAAGACATAACAAGGAAACCTGACAAAGATATCAAGTGAGGGAGTTCTAGGGTAATAACCAAGGTAACATAGATCTCACGGAACACTAACTCAGTAGTATATGAGTCTAGCTAAGGGGTAAGAGTGTAATCCAAGGAACGTAATCCAAGGCATTCCACAATAAGGCGACTACCGAGTCCAAGGTGATTGACCAAGGTAAAGCATGGCTAAGCAAAGATAGGGCCCTATGGGCATTCACCATGGAACCTACTAGTCAATTCTGGATCCAAGGAGTGTATCCAAGATATCATGTAATAATGTAAAGGACCCTATAGTAGTATACTGGGAATATGAGGAATATACAAGAACCGGAGTCTAAGTGGGTATCAACCTAAGCAAACCACATCCTTGAATCAGAATGAGGTTCCCAAGTCCCAAGGTGTTCTCCTCTCAGAATCCAAGGAAAGTCTAGTTCAACCCATTACTTTTGATATGGAGATCGTGTAGTAATTCATTTGGTTCAAGTCTTGCCTTCCATTAGTGTGGATAGGTCAAGTAGAGTTTCAACCATTTATTTATTGGTCCAAGCCTTGTCTTCCATTAGTGTGGATAGGCCAAGTAGCATTGCAACCATGTGATCAAGTCTTAATTAACCATTAAGGCATATTCAATTATATAGGTTCACTCCTCTACCTTCCATCAATATGAAAAGGGGTGCTATGAATATGTAACCTTAATTCAATCTCATTTAATATGGCCAAGTTACATTCTTGGTATATTTTCCATTTCACATTTCCCATTTAATAATCAATTCGAAGCCCTTAACTTAGGTGGGTCAAGTGGTAAGCATAAATGGTACATTCCATTATGCAATTCTCATTAATAACGATCCATTTATTATAAAAAGACTCACCTTTAGAAAGGTCAAGAAAAGGCACACCCGAATGGTGGCTCAAATGTGCCGAAATACTAAAAACCCAATTATGGCATAACCTTTGACATGAGGCGGATTGAGTTATGGGTGTAACCGCTAACAACTAATCATATATTAGGAAAGAGCATAACCATACGATTCTAACAAGTATAATCATGACATGTAAATTTAAAAAACTACTTTCGACGAAATCGGTAGGCCCCACATGAATATTCCAAAATAAATGAACTTTAGGGATAAGTTATAGACCACCCACCTTAGGGTTGTACGATCCTTCTCCTCCGGTATCGGACCTTGGTTTGCCTCGAATCAGAGTAGATCTAAGAAAAGGTGAAAATGCTCACATGATGATATTTAGGTCAAGAGCAAGAGAGAAGAAGAACAACTAAAGCAGTCTAAAGTACTTACCGTTGCACATCCAACGTGAAGAACGAAAGCTCAATTAGATGTCAGACGAAGGAGATATCTTGATCCCTAGCTTTAACATTCAAAAACTCAAAAAATGAGAGGAAAATGGCTTAATCCCGCTGGTTCTCGGATTAGGGAAGAAGTGGGGAGTAAATAGATCATTGAGGGAATTTTGGAAATTTTTCACAGAAATTTAGCTTGCACATGGTTTGTCTGCACGGTTTGTCAAGCCATGCACAAACCATGCAAGATGGTTCTGCCCAAAATAATATCCTCCGCACGTTTTGATCAAACCATGCGCAAGACATGCACGAGTACCTAGAAAAAAGGGGTGTTCACACGATTAGGTTGCACGACCGTGTGCCAACCGTGCAAGATGGCTCTGTTCGGAAAAACACCATCCTCACGGTTTACTCTAAACCATGCACAAAGTATGTTTTCTCTAAAAATATGGGTTCTAGGATCTGAAAATCCCTAAACACCCTTGTAACCTTCACTAAATCATTAGGCATCCATATTAGGTCCAAAGTAAATATTTAGAAAAAAAATTAAAGGATACATACCTGAGTAAAAAATCAAGTTCTTACAGACTTCCCCCCTTAAGAGAACTCGTCCCTATGTTCTCCTTACAAGGGTAAAGAAACAATATGTGAGAACATCTCTGGACATTGGGCACGTACGTCGATTTCCATCTCCCAAGTCTCATCATGTACTCGGCCGTGTTGCCATAGCAGTCATACAAGAGGGACAAACTTGCCTCATAGAGCCTTTGTGCTTTGGTTGAAGATGCATACTGAATACTCCTCAAAGGTAACATCAGCATCTAACTCAACTTCCTCAAGATCAAAATTATGAGATATGTCATCATGATATTGAAGAAGCTGTGAGACATGAAAGACATCATGCATGGAACGATACCTCTGAGGTAGTAGCAACTGATAGGAAACTCACCCGAATATCTCTAGAATCTCGAAAGAGCCAATGTAATGAGGTGATAACTTTCCATGATTCCTTAACTGTCTATGATCTAGCCTGGGTGATACTCGAATAAACACATGATCCCCAACCTCAAAATCAAGAGGTCGCCAATGACGATTAGCGTAATATTTTTGTTTAGACTGAGAAGTAGTCATATGTTTTATGATTATTTAAACCTGTTATAAGGTATCTAGAATGAGACGAGGACCTAGTAGGGATGCCTCACCTGCCTCTAGCTAACATAAGGGTGAACAGAATAGCCAACCATATAAGGCCTCAAAAGGAGCCATCTGAATCATCACCTAAAAACTGTTATTATAAGCGTACTCAATGAGAGGGATATGATTCTCCTAAGAACTGCTGAAATCAAGGACACATTCTCAGAGAATATTCTCTAGAACCTATATCATATGTTTTGATTTTCCATCGGTCTGAGGGTGAAAATATATGCTTAGAGGCACCTGAGTCCCCATAGCTTTCTGAAACCTTCGCCAGAACCGTGAAGTGAAACAAGAGTCCCGATCTGAAACAATAGTACGAGGAACCCCATGTAGTCGTATGATCTCACTGACATGAAGTCTTCTCAGTTCATCAACTGAGAAAGTCTTCTAAATAGGAATGAATTGGGATGATTTTTTTATTCAGTCAATGACTACCCAGATAGCATTACTACCCCTCGACGACCTAGGTAAACCGACAAAAAAATCCATAGAAACATCTTCCCATTTCCATTCTGAGACTTGAAGAGGCTATAAAAATCCTGTAGGTCTCTGGTGTTTCGCCTTCACCTGTTGATAGGTGGAACACCTAGTGATAAAACCTGAAATCTGAAATTTCATTCCAGGCCACCAATACTGACATCGCATATCTCAATACATCTTCGAGATGCCTAAATGAACTTCCCACTAAGAAGAATGAGACTCTTTCATCAACTCCTCTCTCATATCTATAGGAACTCAGATACATACACATAGACATAGGATTCTGTCTCTATCCATAAACCAATCTAGAGGTGGGTTATATCTTGATATACTCTCATGGAGAACCACACCTTCAATATTTGAAAACTTCCTACTCTACAACTTTTCAAGGAGGGAAGAGGTAACTGTTAAGGTTGAGAGGTAAGACTTCTCATGACTTTCATGAAACTCTAGATGAAGTTCAAAAAAGAGGGCCATTAACTTCCATTAATCACTGGCTTCCTATATGACCTGCATTTGAGTTTTCTGACTCAGTGCATCAGCAACCACATTTCCCTTTTTAGGAATATTGGAAAGCTCAAAATCAAAGGATTGTAGATATTTGACCCATATTCATTGTCTGAGGTTCAAGTAACTCTGAGAAAATATATACTTGAGGCTCTTGTGATATTTATACACCACAAAGATCTCACCCAACAGATAATGTCTCCAGAAAAGTAAGGCATGGACAACTGCTGCTAGCTCGAGGTTGTGCATCAGGTAATTTATCTCGTGAGGCCTCAACTACCGAGATAATTACACAAAAACTTTGTCTTTATACATCAACAGTTCTCTTAGTCCAATTTTTGATGCATCACAGAAGATGATATAACCTTTTCTAGGTTTTGGAAGAATCAAAATCACTGCCGAGACAAGCCTTCCTTTTAGTTCCTGAAAGGCTTTCTCGCATGCTTCTGGCCATAGGAACTTAACACCCTTCTTTGTAAGTCCAGTAAAAGGTGAATAGAGACATGATACATCATATATGAAACACCTATAATATACAGTGAGCCCTAAGAAACTCATAATATCAAAC
This sequence comes from Viscum album, assembly GCA_963277665.1. Taxonomy (NCBI): domain Eukaryota; kingdom Viridiplantae; phylum Streptophyta; class Magnoliopsida; order Santalales; family Viscaceae; genus Viscum; species Viscum album. The sequence continues at coordinate 1,151,525,652 of OY728140.1, forward strand.
ATGTTCTTGGGATGCTCCTAGAAAACTACAACACTAACCTTTTTAGGGTTAACAGATTCTCCTAATTCTTAAATTATATGACCCAAGAAGTGGACCCTGTCGATAAAAAAGTCACACTTATCAAGATTTTAATAAAGATGATGCTCTATTAGTGTACTCAGAATGATCTCAAGATGTTTGTCATGGTAGTTATGGGTAGGAGAATACACCAGGATGTCATCCACAAAGTCCACGGCAAAAGAGTCCAAATAGGGGTGAAAAACCCTATTCATCAAAGCCATGAAAATGATAGGCACGTTCGTAAGACTTAATGATATAACAAGATAATCATACAAACCATACCTGCTATAGAAATCTGTATGAGGTATGTTTGATGGTATGACTCACATCAAATGATAACCCGATCTTAGGTCGATATTAGAGAACACCTTTGCTCCTCGGATCTAGTCAAAGAGATCATCTATTCAAGGAAGTGGATACTGATTCTTGACCGTAATCTGGTTAAACCTTCTTGTAATCCATGTATATATGAAGAGTTCCATCCGCCTTCTCAGCAAAAATCACGGGTGAACCCGAAGAGGATATACTAGTCCATATAAATCCTTTGGCCTCTAGGTCCTCTATCTTCTTCTTGAGCTATTAAAGCTTAGTAGGTGCCATCCTATATAGAGGAATGGACATTGGATCTGCTCATGGAACACACTCAATTGTAAACTCTACCTCTTTATTAGGAGGTAAGCCAAAAAAGTCATCAGGAAAGAATTTCCTGAAATAATCAACTACTGGAGGGAAAATATTTTGAAGTAATACCTAATCCTCCAAAAAAATATTTTCAATCTGGGCGGTCACTCTACCTATCCCATGATGCTTCAGTCTAGATCTCCTTATCCTGGACATCCCACTCACCTTTAAAAAGATAACTAATACCTCTTGGTGATATAAAAGAGACCCTGCAGTGATAGCAGTCTACAAAGGCGTGATAGTGGACTAACTATTCCATCCCAATAATGACATCAAAGTCCATCATCTCTAGAATAAAGAGATTTCACAAGAAAGGGTAACTACCTACCTCAAGGTGACATTCCCTGTATTGGCATATTCCCTCCGTATGTATTCCCAATGGTGTATCGAGGGTCATTACACCATAGTGATATTGTATCTCTAGTCCTAGACTTTCCACGATATACACATAAATAATAGGCAGTGCCTCAAGTGTCACTTTTGGAGGTAAGAATAGAAGATCAGGGCCCACCATATCTGGAGCATGATTGTCACCACCTTCCTAGAAAACAATACAAGGGAGTCGTGGTGGAATTGGTCTACAAATTCCAAGTACACGCCTTAGAACATGCATAAAAGAAAGGATATAGAATCACTAATGAAAGATGAATGTAAGAAAACTCACTACTCGAGGAATACTACCCAAACTATCCGCTTAGATGGCCATATATTGGTATGTGATCAAGTATACATTTCATGTCATTTTACAGCTAATTTCTAAGTTCACTCCTTTACCTTTCATAAACTTGAAAAGGTGGGATAAGGATGTGCAATCAATTTATTTTAGAGTTTTGGATTCACTTTATAATGGATATCCATTTCTGATGAATCAGTGCCCATACACCTATCACCAGTAACGACACCCATTTATTTATAGTATAATGGCTTGAATTAGTAAATTACTCATCCCAACCCATGATGGCCCATACACCTCATGAATTGAGATAGGAAATCACTCAATCATAACCAATAGTAGTAAATGTATAAGAAACTATTACAACATCACTCAACAATCACAAGCATATAAAACAATTCAAAGCAATGAAATGTACCTATATGGCATGAAAATATGCATGACATGTGAATTATAGGTTCCTATAATGATGCATGTATCAATGCTCCTTACCCTCATGTCATCGGGCTAAGTATGAAATATGACCCTCAAACAGAGTAATAATTAATAACACCACACATCATGTGGGTCACCCAAAGGTGAAATAATATCAACTGTAATAGATAGAAGTAGAATAACAATTATAATTTTGGAAATTTGGTTTTTACCCCGAACATGGGTTCGCGACGCCCAAGCATGACTTATGACCAAGTACCAAGAATTCATAATCTCTAATCTATTGTCTCCAAATAGTAAATCAATAAAAGAAACCACCTTTCATACCACTTTGTGACGTCCCAGACCCGGATGCCACTTAACGGGTGACCCCAGCCTGGTGGGCCACATGACCTCAAGTGCATCTCCCCAAATGACAGAGGATGTCGAATAGGAGTGTGGGACTAGGGTGTGTCCGTGGGGAGACTATTCCCTCATCAGAAAAGTGTAGCACAGTGGAAGGAATATAAACAGTAGTAAACAAAGAAAGCAATATAAATAAATAGCGGAAGAAAACTGATGCAATATATAAATGAGAATAACTATATCTGTATCAAATGAAAAAATTATGATGAAATGACATGTCACTAGAAAACTAGAATACATGAATATACAAAAATAGTCATAACATGTTTCACAAGCTAAAATAAAAAAAAGACTACTCCAAGCATCATGATATCCAACTCAGTCATCTGCTATCAAGCTCCATCCTACCAGAAATCAATCAAGTGTTTGAAGTCGTATGCTTCCCTTTGTCAACACCTACAACCATGTGATCTACTCCGGGTACCAAACAGTGCCTGAAGAGGGTGTGAGATAAATATCAGTGGGCCACCACCAATGGTGTCTATAACATCCAGCCCATGAAATGGAATATAGCAGTGTGCAGGCATGCATATATAAAGTAAAGAAAACAGTACAATATAACTAAATACCAGAGTACCAGATTCAGCCCTCGAATGGTGTTTGAAAATGTAACTAGTTAATTTTAATTAATTAATCACCATTTAATCTTAATAGGTCATGTGAGTCATAGACAACACTAACATCATCTTGTGATAGTATAAGTAGTGAAGGTCCCAAGACATAACAAGGCAACCTGACAAAGATATCTAGTGAGGAAGTTACAGGGTAATAACCAAGGTAACATAGATATCACAGAATGCTAACTCAGTAGTATCTAAGTCTAGCTAAGTGGTAAGAGTGTAATAAAAGGAGCATAATCCAAGTCATTCTATAATAAGTCACCCACTGAGTCCAAGGTTATCAACCAAGTTAAAATGTGTCTAAGAAAAGATAGGGCTCTATGTGCTTTCACCATGGTACCTAAAGTCAATGATGGATCCAAGGAGTATATCTGAGCTATCTTGTAATAATGTAAAGAAACCTATAGTAGTATATCAGGAATATGAAGAATATAAAAGAACCAGAGTCTAGGTGGGTATCAACATAAGAAAACCACATCCTTGAATCGAAACGGGGTTCCCAAGTCCCAAGGTATTCTCCTCTCAGAATCCAAGGAAAGGCCAGGTCAACCCATTCCTTTTGATATGGATATAATATAGTAATTAATTTGGCTCAAGTCTTTCCTTGCATTAGTGTGGATAGGTCAATTAGAGTTGCAACCATTTATTTATTGGTCCAATCCTTGTATTCTATTAGTGTGGATAGGCCAAGTAGAATTGCAACCATGTAATCAAGTCTTAATTAACCATTAAGTCATATTCAATTATATAGGTTCACTATGCTAACTTCCATAAATATGTCAAGGGGTTCTACGAACATGTAACATTTATTCAATCTCATTTAATATGGCCAAGTTATATTCTTGGTATGTTTCCCATTTCACATTTCCCATTTAATATTCAATTCGAAGCACTTACCTTAGACGAGTCAAGTGGTGAGAATACATGGTACATGGCATTATGAAATTCTCATTAATAATAAGCCATTTATTATAAGAAGTATCACCTTTAGAAATTTCAAGCAAAGGCACACCCGAATAGTGGTTCAAATGTGTTGAAACACTAAAAAACCAATTATGGCATAACCTTTGACATGAGGTGGCTTGAGTTATGGGTGTAACCTATAACAAATAATCACATATTAAGAAAGAGCATAACCATATGATTCTAACAGGTATAATCTTGAGATGTAAATTTAAGAAATGACTTCCGATGAAATCAGTGGGCCCCACATGAATATTCCAAAATCAACAAACTTTAGGGATGAGTTATCGACCACCCACCTTAGGGTTGTACGATCCTTCTCCTCAAGTATCATCCCTTGGTATGCCTCGAATCAGAGTAGATCTAAGAAAAGGTAAAAAATACTCACATGATAATATCTAGCTCAAGAGAAATAGAGAATAAGAACGACTAAAGAGGATTTGAGTACTTACCGTTGCACATCCAACATGACTAACATAAGCTCGATTAGATGTCGGATGAAGGAGATCTCTTGATCCCTAGATTTGGCCTTCAAAAAATAAAAAAATGAGAGGAAAAAGGCATAATCCCACTAGGTATTAGATTAGGGAAGAAGGGGGTAGTAAATAGATCATTAAGGGAATTTTGAACATTTTTCACAAAAATTTAGCCTGTGCACGGTTTTTCCGCATGGTTTTTCAAATCGTTCACAAACCATGCAAGACAGTTCTTCCTGAAATAACATCCTCTGCACGGTTTGATTGAACCATGTGCAAGCCATGCATAGGTACCTAGGAAAAAGGAGTGTTTACATGGTTAGGTTGCACAACCATGCGCCAACCATGTGAGATGGATCTGTCTAGAAAACACTATCTGTACGGTTTTCCAAACCATGCGCAAAGTCTGTTTTATCCAAAACGATGGGTTATGGGATCCGAAAAAGCCCTAGAAACCCTAATAACCTTTAATAACTCATTAGGAATCCATATAGGTCTAAATTAGAGATTTAGACCAAAAATTGAAGGATCCATACCTGAGTGAAAAACTGAGTTCTTACATGCGGAAGTCGTGCCAAACCTTTTGCGACAGGAAGAATCACCCCATCGTAAATAACTGATTATTTGTGATAGGAAGAGGGTCCCATCACAAATAGTCACTTCCAATGGAATATTTTCAACAAGACCCTATCCCATTGCAAATAACCCGTCGCAAATAACCATTTTCCCATAGTGGACAACATACTAAAGAGAAGGTCGGAGTGCCTCCTCTAAGCGTCTCGCCCACGAATCCTCATCCAAAAAGAGATATAGAGAAAAGAATAGGAGATATTTGAACTTGATCCCAAGTTCCCTTACTAACATACTCCCATAATAGAGTTAGAGTAGATCCTTCCTCTTTTTGGCCTTCATCATGGAATAAAGGAATTCCGCCCGGAACCCCTTCTCAAAGTCAGCCCATGTAACATCAGTTTCCTTCCTCTCCCCGAGGTAAAGTGTTCATCACTGACATGCTTATCCCCTCATCTGGATCACCTCTAGAGGAACCAAATACTTATTTGGAGCTTGTATCAAGCTAAAAGTGATCACAAGCTCCTTGATACAACTCTACATCTCCATATCTGGGATACTGCCCTCATACTTTCCCAGAGTTTTCCACTGGAAGGCACGAAGTGTCTTCTACCACTCGTCATCCTCCTCCTCACGGTCAGCCCTCCACTAATAATCTAGGTCAATCTACTAGGCCTCAACTACTCATACCACACATGGAAGATGTCCGAGTTCCATAGCTGAAAAGTAAATAGGGAACTTCTTAGCCCGAGTAGTGTGTAAATTTTCTTCAAAATTCATTTTAACTCTTCATTTTTATTTAATTTCCCAAAATGACCAATTAAAATAATAATACAAGTCATTATGATGCATATAACTTTCCTAGGGTATCTACCCTACAATTAGTGTAGCCTCACTTGGTCGTTCAGTAGGTCTAGAGTCCTTGCATCGGATCACAGAGCCCCTTAAAATTATGTGTCCTAGTCGGTCTTCCCTGGCCTATCTCACACACCGAGATTGCCTAAAAATATTTCACTACTATCCCATGAAATCCTTAATATGCCTAACTCTAAAATATATCCTTTCTATCAACTCCCAAAACTCTCCTATGAAGCCATTTTATCATGTTCCACCTTCTTCAAGATGAGGGTAATGACAACAAAGTGCCACACCCTTCCTTCCTCAAGATGAAGGAGAGATAATGACCCCCCCGAGTCCCACCTTTAATAAGCCCCAGAGAGGTAACTAGAAACAAGGGTATAGAATATCACATAATATATAAGACATTACCCTTTTTATGGAACAAGATCAGGAGATAAGATTGTAAATCCCAAGAAACTCCAAATACTAAAGTAGAAGTAAATCCAAAATCCATTCCCACATGCATGTTCAAAAGTAAAGATGATACAAAGTACAACAAAATTACCAAAAAAAGTACCAAAATAAAAATAGACTAAGAAAAAATAATAACTAATCCCAATTCCTGAGCTAGTAAAGTCCATCACGGTCCTCAAAGTCCTCCTAAAAACCTGAAAACAATTTTATATACATAGGGTAAGCATATGAGTATACACAGTAGGGAAACTAAATATACCCGTGAAAAAGTGGGGGAACATACTAATGCCCCTGTGAGAAATAGTAGAACCTAAAAGAACCTACCAAGGAGTACTAACCATCCCAATATCACCAAGGAACGCTCACTGAATAACACAAGTTATGTAAGGTAGTAGTATAGGAACATCGACATTTGGGAACCCCACACCACTTTCCCACTGGCTAACTGCTCATTCCTAACGGATAACATTTTGATGATACCACTCTTCCCATATGCAGTCCCACTTCCACAACCTTCCCATACACACACCTAGGCCTCAAACCACACACAATACCACCTGTAGACACCTGGGCCACAACAACCATGCCTCTCACCTGAAGACACCTGAGCCTCATCCTGAAGACACTTGGGAAAACAATATTGGCCTGCAAACACCTAGGCCTCTCATCAATAACAAAGCTTATAGAAGGATATGGGACTATGGTAAGCCTCAATACATTACAACCTACCTAGATACACTCGAGCGGTAAGAACCAAAAGAGGGTCCGGGGAAAAAATTCAGTAACCAGCCATCCATCCTCCCACCATGATGTGGGGAAAGACACCCTCCCCTGTGAAATGGGGGTGTTAGGCACATGGTGATCAATAAGAGTGGGGTGTGTATTGAAATCATAAGGAAATAAAATTTATATATGTATAGGTAAGAAAAAACTCAGCCCAACCTATGGGTCCCCACAATAGATAACTAACTCATACAAAACCACATTTTTTGCTACCCCTATATGCACAACCACATAACAACCAAAACCAAAGCATAACCCAAAACCTTTTCATTTAACCACTTTAAATTTATTAATTAAGGGATTCACTTTGATTTATTCTAGCACTACTAGGAAACTACCAACCACAGCTATATAAAAACAACAAACAAAACCAGATTTGTAGTCCCACTGCACACCCCCATTCAACCACTACCAACCACCATTATTCAAAGTTATACTGCATAATCCTTATATTTCCTAGATGTAGTCCCACTGCATAAAAATTACATAACCACACCACAGTCCCACTACACAACATCGTTCGATGACCACGACACAAAAAAGGCAGTTTTACTACCTACCAGTCCACCCATTACACAATCAACTAGTCTCTCAAAATGGGATAACAACACACCCCATGTACTACCACACACATAAATCCTAAAAAAACTACCGTTAAACCACATCCCTGCTACACACACCCAACACTCCCTTCTAATAGAACCAAATCTCTTGCCCACCCCCGGACCCACAATCGTGGTCCCAACAACAACACCACACAACTCACACAAAGGCACAAAACCCAAAAGAACACAACACTCATCCACACCTATAAAAAAGATATATATATTCAGATTTGATACATACTGTTCTTTAATCCACTTGATAAACAGGGGTGATTATACAAGGATTTTTATCCTAGGGCATCCATTTCATTTAACTGGGTATACATTGTAACACCCGAGATTTTTATGATAAATATTTTGTTTTTATGTTATATACATCATAAACGGGATCTTTCACTACATACAACACTAGCTTGACTTTATTTACACGCAATCGTGACCTTCCTCGATAGCTTGTGTTGTACGCAATACCAAGTTTCACTAAACAACGATGTGCTATTAAAATATTATTAAAACTAGCCGTTATGAATAGTAATACCCACTTTTTGAAATTTTATAAATTTTATCTTTCAAAATAGACTTCATTTTTGGATTTGGAATATCGAAATTAGCCTATGGTGAAATTTTGGTATTTTTCTGAAAACTTTCAATTTTTGATGAATAGTGAAAACACTAGGTTACTATTTAAAAAACAGACTTTTTATTTAAATAATTATTTATTTTATTTAAATTTATTTTATATGAAAATTGATAAATAATACCTATATAAGTTCAAAGTAATTCATTGGAGTCATTTTATAATAATTTTAGACAAATAAATTTTTTTATTGAACTTTTCACCATCTTTTACCCACCTCCTAGGAGAATTTGCAAATTTACATAAAACTTAATTTTAGCGCTTCTGTGAGTGGAATTTCGAAAATCCGAGAGACACGGTTAATATCAAGGACTAAAATGTGGTTCAATGAGATGAAAATAATTTTTGGTGAATAGTAACTTTTTTACTTTTATTTACCACGGTTAAAAGTAAATAGGGTAATTAAGGATAAAAATGATATTATTATTACCCTAACACATGTCCTAATTATATTGGATAATTGTAATTCGACCAAAAAAAACATTAGGAATAAAATATGACCATTTAGGTCCACTTGGATTAGATTATGACATTTAATATTATTTTATTTAAAGAATAGTTAAAATAGTTAAAATCAAAGTTTAATACCAAAAACATTTTTAATATAGGGTTCTACATAAGATAAATTCAACTATAAATATTAATTAGAAATATAAAATGATTTCCTACATAATGGAATTTTATTTATAATTTTTAGACATTAAATAATTTAATTTATTTATGACACAATGATGATGCAGTAATTATCATATAAATGAAATATTAACATAATTGATGTTATAAATACCCAAATAAATATAATTTGAGACTTTTTATGAATTAAAATAATTTTATAGGTTAATATGACATGTTATTATTGATTTAATTAACTTTTTTAGAACTAATAATGCTGTTATGATTTTCACAAAAATAAATTACCAAATAGTGTCAAAATTTACATAAAATAGTTTTTAAAATAAATATTATATTATTAATTGTTATTTTATTCCTAAAAATATAAGGTTCAGAAAAATGACTTAGATAATGTTATATATATTAATAATTAACAACTTGGGGTTCGTTTGTCTTGTTATAGTAAGTTTATTAACCATATAGTGTAAGAAAACAAGAAGACACGGTAAGTGAAATTATTTAACTTAAAGTTAAATCTAAATGATAAGGTTAAAATAGTAACCTAAACTTGTCTAAATTCTATTGGATGAGAGGATTTAGACCCATCCCCAGCTTATCTTTGAAATAAATCAATTTGGAGCTATTAAAAACCAAATATGACTTTATAATAAAATAATATTTTAAGTTTTTCCTAAAGTGCCCCTCTCCTCCCTTATAAAAGGACACCTCCTCCCTCTCCTACTCACACCACTTTGAGCCATCAAGCTCGGCCAAACCCTGCCAATTTATCTTCTCCACCTCCCTAGAAACATCCTAGAGGTTCTGGTCTTCTTCAAATACCATCTTTAGTGCCCAAAGAGAAGGTTGAGAAGAGGCGCTTCAAAGAAGATGTAATGTCCGTTACCGATTCTTTCAACTTTATTTCTTCTTCTACTTATTATTATTTAGTTGTTTCATTATGAATTAATAACATAAGTATCACTCATATAATGATATATTATTATAATTATGAAACAATCCTATTTCACCATCTATTCATCCTACGGAAAATGAAATCACCACGCGTGCGTACGTACGGAATACCGTCTCCACGCTATGGTGTAATCTGTTTTACACCAACACCTTACTTGGATGGGTATAATGGTGTATATAATAACTATATATGATTATTGTAAAGTGATATTGATTCTGAAATAGTATACATACACTTCAATACAATTCCACGATCATGGGAACGATATCATCACTCGTGCGTACGTACGGAATACCGTCTCCATGATGTGATGCGACTCATTCTACATGATATTCATTGAATAATGATTATATAAATGAATTTAATGAATAAATATGATATATATTACACTAATACCATTCTGGAAATGAGGTATCTATAACCTAAAAAGAATAATAAGAATTTATTCGACAAAACACGCATAAGAACAAAAAGTAATAAACACCCGAATAACAAGTAACAATGAAATATTACTAATAAAAAGCTAAGAATATGACCATATATGATATCATAACAATTAGTATGATTCTGTAATAAGTCAATAACATTATTTAAATCATTATATAGGAGGTTTGGACACTTAAGAAGCAAATCAGACCTAAGGTAAGAGAAAATATCACAATCTCATTTTTATCTGAGATTGTTTAAACTTCCGAATTTACTGGGGCATATTCATCATCCTCATCCATGTTTCCTCAATATGTAATATTATTTCCATCCACCTACAATTTTTTAAATCCAATTTTACCCATTGTTCAGTTTTTAGTAAAAGATATGAAAGGAATCTTTTGTTGTTTTTAGTATGAGGTACTTTTTGACTTTTCCGGCCAAAGTACGAGAAGAATGTTTTTTTAACTTATACAGCATTGATGGGTTTTTAGAACATTATTTCCATGAATATTACTTTACAAGTTTTCAAGTTTATTTTTAATCAAATTATTTTAGTTTAAAATTATATGACATGTTAAGAAAGGAAAATGTTTTTGAAGTAGAAAGGATATTTTCCTCAAGAATGGAGTTCAAGTGTTTTATCAAAATTATTTTCCATATAAGATAATATATGGTTCTGTTTATATACCTATTTTTACATTTATTTTATTATGTTATGATGAAATATATTTTATGATGTCCTTTTTCTTATGTGGATTATGTTATGATGACATGATGTTTAAGAATCCCATTTTTATTACATGGGTTATGCTATGATGTATGATTTATGATTTTGTGGCACACATAATAATGGTTTCATTATGAGATGGGTGGGACATATATATCCCTCCAATGCATTGGGTAAATATTTATATCTCATGAGATAGACATGGATGGAACGGCAGGTTAATCCGGTTCAGTGAAACAGGACTGAAACGAGTAGTGAACTCGGTTCAGAAATGGACTTTGTCCACTAAGACAGTCTTGGCAATGAGTCTTGACGACTAATAAATGATTCTCTATGATTATGTGTGTATGAAACAAAGTTTCATGTTTTAAGTTATGATTATTGGGATTACATTTCACTACTATGATTTATCCCATGTTATGAAATTATGATTTCTTTTGCAGGTTAAGATTTCCAAAATGTTATGTTCTTATGAATATGATGTGATTGATATTTCTTTTGTTTACCCTTACTGAGCATTTGAGCTCACCTTTTTGTATGTTTTCTTTCCCCAGGTTAGGAAGAAGGTTATTAAGTAGGATATTACAAAAGGGACTCTAGATATGATGAAATAAATGTGAGACAATGTAGATGATTTATGAACCAGTTGTTTATGTTTCTCAGTTTCTAAAGAAACTATACCTATACAGTCCTTTCATAGTTTTGTTATATGTTGTAATAAGTGTGCTTCAATTTTGAAGTATGAACAATGTATGTAAAGTATGGGTCATTATAGTTGGTATCAGAGGAAAGGTATAGTCAACCTTTGGAAACTATGATGTGAAAGCCTTAGTAAGAACCCTAAGGATAAGTCTAAGAATAGAACACAATCTTAGTGTTTTAAAAATGTCCATGAATAACCTAAGATAAGACCTTAAGTGTAAAATTTTATTCTTGATTATGTGGTTTTCCTATTATGATTTGTGTTTCTCACACTATTCTTCTTGGTTTTAGTCAATGGCTGGAACTTGAAGGAACCATGTTAACGCGGAATGCGACGGGAAATGCAATGATTGTCCCCCTCAGCAACCAAACGTTATGGGATCTGGAATGCAAAATCTTGTAGCCATGCTCACACAACTTTCTCAAGCTATGAATCATTCAGGACTTCCAAACGAGCAAAGGAAGGAGCAACATTCTGTTGAATCCTTCATGAGGCAGCGTCCACCCTCATTCAGCGGGTCTACTGATCCATTAGTTGCTGAACAATGGATCAGTACTACTGAAAAGATATTTTCAGTTCTTCAATGTTATGAACATGACAAAGTCATCTTAGCAGTGTATCATTTGGAAGGCGATGCTGATCAATGGTGGAATCTTATCAAGAATACGAGGCAAAGAGATGAAATTGAGTCCATGGAATGGGACGAGTTCAAGAACTTATTTTTCAATAAGTAATTCCCTCTTATTCTTTGAACAAATATGGAGAAGGAGTTTCTTGAACTAAAGAAAAAGGATGATGAATCAGTTGGTACCTATGAAGTAAATTTTACAAGACTTGCAAGGTACGCTTCTAGGATTATTATCCAACCTGAGAGTAAGATCGATCGATTCTTTAGTGGCTTAAAACCAAGTCTTCGAAGGTCATTATCCATAAGGGACTTCAATAGCTATGAGGAAATTGTTCGATGTGTTCTCAAGGTTGATATGGAGACTGGAGTAACCCATCAGTCATATGCGTTTGATAAGAAGAGGAAAATGGAATTCAAAGGAAAATCTAAAGAGAACACTGAAAAGAAGATGAGTTTCCCCTTATGCTCAAAGTGTGGAAAGAAACATGGAGGGAGTTGTCTTAAAGGGACAAGTAAATGTTTCAAATGTGGAAAGGAAGGTCATCAGGAATTTGAATGCCGTAATGATGGGAAGAAGATGTCTAGTGATGCGAACAAAGAAAAGGCTACAAAGAGTGCACCTCCTACACTTCAATGTTACAAGTGCAAGGAAATGGGGAATTATACTAATCAATTAACTAATCCAAGGGTTGTTGATGATGATCGATGTCAAAAAACTCTTAAGGTTAAATAAAAAGGAAAGTCACATGCAATTTCTATCAACGATGTGGAGTATGAGAACGAAGTGGTTAAAGGTACACTTACCATCCACTCTAAAGTAGAAAATGTTTTATTTGATTCTGGATCCACCCACTCTTTTATTTATGAAGAATTTTCTAAGGGTATCACCGTATTACCTCAATAATTATATTTTGAGTTAGTTGTGACAACCCCTAATAGCACAACAGTCGCATCAAAAGTTTATAATTCTTCTCCGATTGAAATTTGTGGGAAAGTGATTCCTGTAAATCTTGTGATCCTTCCTATAGTATAATTTGATGTGATTCTTGGCATGGATTGTCTTTCTTTATATGGAGATCATATCAATTTCCAAAGAAGGGAAGTCACATTTCATATTCCAGATCAATCTATGATCGTCTATCGATGCAAGGATGATTATAACCTTCCAGTGGAAATTTTTTCCATCTTACGGGTCTTGATTCCACTAAATGAAGGTTATTTATTACAAATGGTTGGAGAGAAACTCACGATTAAGAATATGCCCATTGTATGGGAGTTTGATGATGTCTTTCCAGAGGAATTTCCAGGTCTTCCACCAAATCATGAAGTTGAGTTTTCAATAGAACTCATACTAAGTGCTTTGCCTATTTCAAAGACACCTTATAGAATGGCCCCAATTGAGTTGCAGGAATTGAAGAAACAACTCCAAGAGAATCTTGATAAAGGATTCATACGCCCTAGTGCGTCACCTTGGGGAGCACCTGTTCTGTTTGTTAAGAAGAAATATGGATCAATGAGACTCTGCATTGATTATCGAGAACTTAACAAAATCACCATCAAGAACAAATATCCTCTCCCATGCATTGATGAATTATTTGACCAACTACGCGGAGCTCAATACTTTTCCAAGATTGATCTTCATTCAGGGTATCATCAATTAAGGGTCAAAAGGGAGGATATACCAAAGACAACTTTCCGTACAAGGTATGGACACTATGAATTTATAGTGATGTCATTTGGTATTAATAATTCCCCTACTATCTTCATAGATCTAATGAATAGAGTCTTTAGAGACTATCTTAATCAGTTGTGGTAGTCTTTATAGATGATATTATTGTCTATTAAAAGACCAAGGAAGAACATGAAGATCACTTGAGAATTGTATTGAAAACCCTGAGAAAGGAGAAGCTTTATGACAAATTTACCAAGTGTGAATTTTGGCTTCAAAAAGTTGCATTTTTGGGTCACATAATCTCAAAAGAGGGGATATCTGTGGATCCAGCAAAAATAGAGGTTATTGAAAGATGGTCGAGACCAACAACAGTAACTGAGATCTGAAGTTTTCTTGGTTTATCTGGATATTATCGACGTTTTGTGAAAGATTTTTCACGATTATCTAATCCACTCACCAGGTTGACTTGAAAAGGAGTTAAGTTCGTTCGGACGGAGGAGTGTGAAGAGAATTTCAAGGAGTTAAAAAGAAGGTTATCCAGTGCACCTGTGCTCACACTTCCTTGTAGTGGAGAAAGGTTTGTGATCTATAGTGATGCATCCAAGAAAGGGCTAGGGTGTGTTCTTATGCAAAATGATATGGTGATAGCTTATGCCTCACGACAGTTGAAAATCCATAAGCAAAATTATCCAACTCATGATTTGGAGTTAACTGTGGTAATCTTTGCATTGAAGATTTAGAGGCATTATCTTTATGGTTAAAGGTGTGATATTTATACTAATTATAAAAGTTTAATGTATATTTTCACACAAAAGGAGCTGAATATGCACCAAAGAAGATGGTTGGAGTTGATTAAGGATTACGACTTCTCAATTCATTATCTCCCTGGGAAAGCAAACAAGGTGGCATATGCATTAAGTCGACAAGACCATGATAGCTTATCCATGATGAGGATAAAAAAAAGATCCAATATTTATGGATTTAAAAAGGATGGATCTTGTAATTATAATGGAAGGTGAAAAATCTTATCTTTCTCAAATGAATGTTCAACCATCTATACATGTGAAGATTAAAGTGGCACAAGAAGAAGATATAGAGTTACAAAAGAAGGTGAGAAATGTACCTGAATTCAACCTTGATTATGATGGGATAATAAGGTTCAGGAATCGGGTTTGTGTTCCTCCCATCCTAGAATTAAAGAAGGAGATACTGGATACGGCTCATAGTTCTTCATTATCTATTCATCCTGGAAGCACGAAGATGTATAGGGACCTGAAAGAGTACTTCTGGTGGGATGACATGAAAAGAGATGTTGCTGAATATGTCTCTTGATGCTTGGTTTGTCAGCAAGTTAAAGCTGAGAGGAAGAAGTATAAGGGGATGTTACAACCATTACCCATACCCAAATGGAAATGAGAAAACATCACTATGGACTTTGTCACTGGACTTCCTAAAACATCCAAAGGCAATAATACTATCTGGTTCATAGTTGATCGTCTTACAAAGTCTGCACACTTCATTACTATTAGAGAGTATTTCTCTCTGGATCAGCTTTCCAGGATATATGTAAAGAAAGTGGTAAGATTGCATGGAGTACCACTTTCCATTATATCTGATCGGGATCTGAGGTTTACCTCAAAGTTTTGGAGAAGTCTTCAGCATACTCTGGATACAGAGTTGAGTTTCAGCACTGCTTATCATCCTCAGATATACAGTCAGTCTGAGAGGACAATTCAAACTCTAGAAGATATGTTGAGAGATTTCTCTATGGATTTCAAAGGTGTTTGTGATCAAAACCTACCTTTGGTGGATTTTTTTTTATAATAATAGCTTTCAATCCAATATTCAGATGACTCCTTATGAGGCTCTCTATGGAAAGAAATGTAGGACTCCAACTTGTTGGGATGAAGTTGGGGAAAGAAAGCTATTAGGACCCGATCTTGTTGATGAGATGGCAGAAAAGGTCAGATCTATTCAACAACACATAAGAGCAGCTCAGAGTCAAAAAAAAAAGTTATGTCGAAAATAGAAGAAAAGACCTAGAGTTTGAAGTGGGTGATAAAGTGTTCTTACAAATATCTCCTTGTAAGAGAGTAATGAGATTTGGAAAGAAGGGAAAGCTGAGCCCTAGGAATATCGGTCCTTTCGAAATACTAGATCGTGTTGGGAAGGTAGCTTACCGATTGGCGCTTCCACCGAATCTCTCTCAAGTTCACGATGTGTTCCATGTATCTCTCCTGAGAAAGTACATACTCGATCCTTCACATGTACTCAGCTCAGAAGTTGTACCACTGGAGCAAGATCTTTCTTATGAAGAACAGCTAATAGAGATTCTGGATCATAGAGAAAAAGTCCTATGGAACAAGACCACTCTCTTGGTGAAAGTTTTATGGAGGAACCACCAATTAGAAGAAGCTACATGGGAGCTTTTGGATATGATTAGGGAGAGGTATCCTCATCTGTTTGTTACAGAGTGATGAATTTCGAGGGCAGAATTTATTTTAAGGGGGTAGAATGTAACACCCGAGATTTTTATGATAAATATTTTGTTTTTATGTTATATACATCATCAAAGAAATTTTTCACTACACACAGCACTAGCTTGGCTTGCTTTACATGCAATCGCAACCTTCCTCTATAGCTTGCGTTGTACGCAATACCGAGTTTCACTAAACAACGACATGCTATTAAAATATTATTAAAACTAGCCGTTATGAATAGTAATACCCACTTTTTGAAATTTTATAATTTTTATCTTTAAAAATATACTTCATTTTTGGATTCAGAATATCAAAATTAGCCTAGGGTGAAATTTTGGTATTTTTCTGAAAACTTTAAATTTTTGATGAATAGTGAAAACACTGGGTTACTATTTAAAAAACCGACTTCTTATTTAAATAATTATTTATTTTATTTAAATTTATTTTATGTGAAAATTGATACATAATACCTATATAAGTTCAAAGTAATTCATTGGAGTCATTTTATAATAATTTTAGACATATAAAATATTTTATTGAACTTTTCACCGTCTTTTACCCACCTCCTAGGAGAATTTGCAAATTTACATAAAACTTAATTTTACCGCTTCTGTGGGTGGAATTTCTAAAATCCGAGAGACACGGTTAATATCAAGCACTAAAATGTGGTTCAATGAGATGAAAATAAGTTTTGGTGAATAATAACTTTTTACTTTTATTTACCACTGTTAAAAGTAAATAGGGTAATTAAAGATAAAAATGATATTATTATTACCCTAAAACATGTCCTAATTCTATTGGACAAGTGTAATTCGACCAAAAACAACCTTAGGAATAAAATATGACCATTTATGTCCACTTGGATTAGATTAGGACATTTAATATTATTTTATTTAAAGAGTTGTTAAAATAGTTTAAATCAAAGTTTAAAAACTAAAACATTTTTAATATAGGGTTATATATAAGATAAATTCGACTATAAATATTCATTAGAAATCTAAAAATATTTCCTACATAATGGTATTTTATTTATAATTTTTAGACATTAAATAATTTAATTTATTTATGACACAATGATGATGTAGTAATTATCTTATAAATGAAATATTAACATAATTGATGTTATAAATACCCAAATAAATGTAATTTGAGACTTTTTATGAATTAAAATAATTTTATAGGTTAATATGACATGTTATTATTGATTTAATTAACTTTTTTAGAACTAATAATTCTGTTATGATTTTCACAAAAATAAATTACCAAATAGTGTCAAAATTGACATAAAATAGTTTTTAAAAAAAATATTATATTATTAATTGTTATTTTATTCATAAAAATCTAAGGTTAGTCCAAATGACTTATATAAGGTTATATATATTAATAATGGACAACTTGGGGTTCATTTGGCTTGTTATAGTAAGTTTATTAACCATATATTTTAAGAAAACAAGAAGACACGGTAAAAGTGAAATTATTTAACTTAAAGTTAAATCTAAATGATAAGGTTAAAATAGAAACCTAAACATGTCTAAATTATATTGGATGAGAGTATTTAGACCCATACCCACCTTAGCTTAGAAATAAATCAATTTTGAGCTATTAAATACCGAATATGACTTTATAATAAAATAATATTTTAAGTTTTTCTAAAGTGCCCCTCTCCTCCCTTGTAAAAGGACACCTCCTCCCTCTCCTCTTAATACAACTTTGAGCCATCAAGATCGGCCAACCCCTACCAATTTCTCTTCTCCACTTCCCTAGAAACATTCTAGAGGTTCTGGTATTCTTCAAAGACCATCTTTAGTGCCCAAAGAGGATGTTAAGAAGAGGCGTTTCAAAGAAGAGGTAATGTCCGTTACCGATACTTTCAACTTTATTTTTTCTTCTACTTATTATTCTTTATTTGTTTCATTATGAAGTAATAAAATCAATATCACTCATTTAATGATATGTTATTATAAGTATTAAACAACCCTATTTCACCATCTATCCATCCTACGGAAAACGAAATCACCGCGCGTACGTACGTACGGAATACCGTCTCCACGCCATGGTGTAATATGTTTTCCACCACCACCTTACTTGGATGGGTATAATGGTGTATAGAATAACTATATATTATTATTTTAAAGTGATATTTATTATGAAATAGTATACATACACTCCAATACAATTCCACGATCATGGGAACGATATCATCGCTCATACGTACGTACGGAATACCATCTCCACTATGTGATGCGACTCGTTCTACATTATATTCATTGCATAATGATTATATAAATGAATTGAATGAATAAATATGATATATATTAAACTAATACCATTCTGTAAATGAGGTATCTATAACCTAAAAATAAGAATAAGAATTTATTCGACAAAACACGCATAAGAACAAAAAGTAATAAACACCCGAATAACAAGTAGCAATGAAATATTAATAATAAGAAGCTATGAATATGACCATATATGATATCATAACAATGAGTATGATTTTGGAATAAGTCAATAACATTATTTAAATCATTATACAGGAGGTTCAGACACTTACAAATCAAATCAGACCTAAGGTAAGGGAAAATATCACAGTCTCATTTTTATCTGAGACTGTTTATACTTACAAATTTACTGGGGCATATTTATCATCCACATCCATGTTTCCTCAATATGTAATATTATTTCCATCCACCTACAACTATTTAAATCCAATTTTACCCATCAGTGAGTTTTTAGTAAAAGATATGAAAGGAATATTTTGTCATTTTTAGTACGAGGTACTTTTTGACTTTTTCGGCCAAAGTACGAGAAGAATGTTTTTTTAACTTATACGACATGGATGGATTTTTAGAAAATTATTTCCATAAAGCTTCATTTAAAAGTTTTCAATTTTATTTTTAATCAACTTCTTTTATTTTAAAATTATATGACATGTTAAGAAAGTAAAATTTTTTTGAAGTAGAAAGGATATTTTCCTCAAGAATGAAGTTCAAGTGTTTTATCAAAATTATTTTCAATATAAGAAAATATAGGGTTCTGTTTCTATCCCTATTTTTACATTGATTTGATTATGTTATGATGGAATATATTTTATGATGTCCTTTTTCTTATGTGTATTATGTTATGATGACATGATGTTTAAGAATCCCATTTTTATTACATGGGTTATGCTATGATGTATGATTTATGATTTTGTGGAACACATAAGAATGGTTTCATTATGAGATGGGTGAGACCTATATCTCCCTCCAATTCATTGGGTAAAGATTTATATCTCATGATATAGACATGGCTGCAAAGGCAGGTTAATCCGGTTTAGTGAAACAGGACGGAAACGAGTAGTGAACTCGGTTCAGAAATGGACTTTGTCTGCTAAGATAGTCTTGGAAATGAGTATTTACTACTAAGAAATGATTCTCTATGATTATGTGTTTATGACACAAAGTTTCATGTTTTAATTTATGATTATTGGTATTACATTTCACTATTACGATTTATCCCATGTTATGAAATTATGATTTCTTTTGCAGGTTAAGATTTCCAAAATGTTATGTTCTTATGAATATGACGTGATTGCTATTTCTTTTGTCTACCCTTACTGAGAATTTGAGCTCAAATTTTTGTATGTTTTCTTTCCCCAGGTCAGGAAGAAGGTTATTAATTAGGATATACCAAAAGGGACTCTAGATATGATGAAATAAATGGGAGACAATGTAGATGATTTATGAACCAGTTGTTTATGTTTCCCAATTTCTAAAGACACTATAACTATACGTTCCTTTCATAGTTTTGTTATATGTTGTAATAAGTGTGATTTAATTTTGAAGTATGAACAATGTATGTGAAGTATGGGTCGTTATATACATGATTAAGCAGATTTCATGTTACGTCCAGTTATCAAACAACATGAAAAAAAAATAGAACACCACCAGTGTGCAAGAAAATAACACCGATGACCATGATTTTTAGAAGGCATACAACCACAAAAATCTATAAGGAAATAAGGATAACAAAAATAAAACAGACAATCAAACATCAATCCACTCTTAACCCGTTATTTCATTACCCCATTATCTTTTTATCATATTCCCTTCTTATTTATTTCTTATTTTAATAAAATTATTCATCTATTATTTAAAATGAATCATTATTACACCCATCCAGCATGATGAAAAATTTAAGAGAGGTAGAAGAAATCCCTACCGGAACAACAGGCGACCAAAGATCCTCTTTGTGTCAAGAACAGGGGAATGTGTGAGTAGTAGGAAACTCCAAGAAAACTAAGTAGGAGGGTCTCTAGGACAGGTGCATGACTCGTCTAGGGAGGAAGGATCTAGATGCACCAAGGGGAAATGAAAAAACACTAGGAAGGGAATATCCCAGCTTTGAAGAGACAGATCTTATATTAAAGGAAAGATGATTTATGAAGGTCATTAATGTGGGATTGTGGTCAAGAACATGCAGTTTGAGTATCTCAAATCCTATGGGATGTTAGAGTATTAAATATATAATTAATATCCCTCAAAACACCATTAGAAATGCCCCAGAAAGGCTTGAAACTCAGTTTACATCAAATAAGATGTAATAGGGGTGAAACTGGAAAAAATTGAGAAACTGGAAATTCAGAAAATGGTGAGGCACTATTTGGTGTGCCACCGTTATAGTGCCACCATTATAGTGTCACCATTTTGGTGTGCTTCCATTTTGGTGCCACCATTTTTGTGAAACCATTTGGTGAAATGAGATTTTTGGAAAACCCCCGCAATAAATCACTACGACCCTAAGAACACCACAAACACATGATTTTCACAAAGGAAAGGCCTCAGAAAAAATACAGGTTATTACAAAGATATTGATTCATGAAGTCTTGGATAAGGTTTAAGAGCACAGAAGATTTGGGGTCCACCACTCTATTCTGAGTCCGATCAGAGTCAATAACTAGAAGGATCATATTAGAGGGATCAACCTTAGGGTCATCCTTAGAGATATACCTTCAATTTTCCATTGATATCTTTTTAGGAGGCATGCTGTAAATAACATGAAACATGAACCTAATCAATTCATGCTTCACAAATTAAATCAAATGATCTTAATATAAACCAAAGGGATCAAATTGGAAGCACAAATGACCCAAAATAGAATATTATTCATGAGTTTTGTTTCATTTAAATAGCCAAAATTTAAATGGGAATCCAAAATTTTCTTTACAAAGGCACACATACTTTAAAACACTTTAGCTTTGAAAATGTTTCAAATTCCCTCAAGTATTTTCATTTTAAAATCAAACACATTTAAAAATTCTATATAAATATAAAAATTATTTTTTATAATGACCATGGTAATGGTATTACAACCAAAACCTCCCATAAAATATCACTTTTTCCATAAAACCCACTTTTGAAACACATAAACAAACATCAAGATACAATACATCAATAAAAATTCACCCAAAACATTATGTTAACATGGAAAACTCATTTAAGATCCATATTTTGATAATATACATAATTAGAACCAATTCAAAGATTAAGGTATGTGAAAAAAATCGATAGGGTTGAAAAACCACGCATAGTTTGGATGCGTGGTTTAGTAGACTATGCATTGGCCACACAAAAACCTCTAAGGAATCCTTAAAACCATGCACACAGGCTCTAGATAGTTCACCAGGCATGTGGGAAAACCTTCCAAACCTATTTTTTTTTTAGTTTTTCCCCAAAATATCAAGAGACATAAATAAATTACCATAAAAAACAATGGGGATCAAAATACCATCATTTTAGATGAAAATATATCACATTAATCATAATTGGAATTCAAATTCAAGACTCAAATCCCAAATACCCCTGGAAACTCAATGATCTGAATAAAAAAGTTCTATATAGAATCTACCCACACTTACCTCTCAATTTCCAAAACTACTATATCTATATTACCATGACTCACCCTAATAGAAAGAGGGTGCTCTAATATAACTTTATCATGAACTAACATGGGTTAACCTGACCTGTCACCCAGGTCAGCCCGCGACAAGGCCTGAAGTGCATTCCCGATCGTCACAGGCTATCAAATAGTTAAATGGAATTAAAATATAACCAAGTGATAATTATTTCACCCTTTAAAAACATTAATAAATAATCAATATATCTTTATTAAGAATTCAACCTGGTGTGTCCATACATTGGAATTCCACACATAAAATGTAATAACTCGAGATGTTAGAATATTCTTCTCTTTAATAAATAAATGTTTTCAATAGGTTGTGAAGCACAAAAACCTAAAATTATATCAATAATAATTATTAATTATAAAATAAATCACATTATATGGTATTTAAAGTAAATATAATTGTCAAAAATAATTTCTAATTCACTTAGGAAATAATATTGATCCTCAAGAACTATTTTGAAGTATTTTTTTATGATCATTTTTTACATATATGTTTTATTTAAAAATTAATTCAGAGTAGTAAACTTAATAAAATGTATTTTTTACTCATTAATAAAATGAATTCATTGGTTATTTATTGGTTATAAATGAAAATAAAAGCACTTGAAGGTAAAAAATAGGTTTATTTTCTAAAAAACTACTTTACTGCATACATTGTGTTTTTATATTAATAAATTAAATTAATCAATATTGATGGATGATTTTAATAAAATTTTTAGATAATATATTAAATAAAATATTTTAACATTCATCTAATTATTTTTACTATACAAGTAATTGATTAAATTCAGTTTCATACTTAAAAAATCATTTTTCTAAAAGTGGTTTTCATTATGCTTTTTGTGATTATTTTGAAATTAATTTTTTCCAATTATAAAAATTGAATTTAATAAAACTATTTCCATATTTGGAATAATCATTTTCAAATTTGGTAATGAGTACAATTTTGTTTTTGGTTATAATGAATATCCACTATGGTAAAAATTTATTACCTCGGTTAAGGTTAAAAAGGGTAAATGATGGGGATAAATTGAAAGATAAGGTTTAAAATATCACTTAAACTTGTATAAATTTTATTGGTTTAGGAGATTTTAATTGAATGAATTTGATTTTATTTTGGTCATGTATTGAATTTGATTTGTTTATTTTTCACTAAAAGAAATCTACTCTTTTATATAAGTTTATGGGAATGTGCTTCCTATAAATCTTATGGTTCTCTCTTTGATTGAATTTGATGCAATTTTGGTCATGTATTGTATTTATTTATATATATACCATATTAATTGATGTGTAAAGTAAGTCACATTTCATATTCTAAATGAACCAATGATTTTCTATCATTATAAGGATGAATATGAACTTACAATGGAAACTACTTCCATTGTATGTGTCTTATTACCTATTTATAAGAGGTATCAATCTCAAATAGTTGGGGAGAATCTCAAAATTGTATATATTCCTATCCTACGGGAATATGAAGATGTATTTTCTAAAGAGTTTCATATTATTCACTAAAATCTTGAAGTTGAATTTTTAGTTGAATTCATACCTGGTGCTATGTCTATTTCAAAGATTCCTTATAGAATAACCCAGATTGAGTTATCGGAATTGAAGAACCAAATACAAGAGAATATTTTTAGGGTATTCATTCATCCAAGTGAATCACCATTGAGTGAACTTGTACTTTATATTAAGAAAAAATATGATTGAATGCGTTTTGTATTGATTATTGAGAACTTAATACGATTATTACCAAGAAAAAGTATCCTTTACCCCATATTGATGATTTGTTTGATCAACTGCAAAGATCTCAATACTTTTCAAAGACCGAATTCTAATTTGGATATCATCAGTTGAGGGTAAAAAAGGAGGACATATCTAAAACAACCTTCTATATGAGGTATAGACACTATTAATTTATATTGATTCTATTTGGACTTACTAATGCCACTGTTATCTTCATGGATATAATGGATAGAGTCTTTAGAGATTATATTGATCAGTTTTTGGTGATTGTTATTCTCATATATTCTAAGAGTAAGGAAGTCCATTAATATCATTTGAGTATTGTATCGAAGACCTTGAGGAAGGATAAGAGGTATGGAAAATTTAGTAAATGTGAATTCTAGCTACAAAAAGTATCATTCTTGGGTCATGTAATCATAAACAAGGGGATATCAGTGGATCCTTTAAAGATAAAAGTTACTGAATAATGACCAAGACCAACTATAGTGACTAAAATTTTTAGTTTTCTTGGGTTGGATGGATACTATTGATGCTTTCTGTGAAATTTCTCATGGATATAAAATCCATTAACTAAGTTTATTCATAATGGAACCAAGTTCCTTTAGACTGATGAATGTGAAAAAAATTTCAAGGAACTAAAGAGAAGGTTGGTCAATACACCTATTCTCACACTACCATATAGTGGAGGGGTTTTTTTGATCTATAATGATTCATCAAATAAGTGAATTGGATGAGTTCTCATGAATAATGACATGTTAGTAGCTTATGCCTCATGCCAATTGAAGGTTCATGAGAAAAATTACCTGACTCATGATTTAGAATTGGAATCATTATTTTTTTCTTTTAAGGTATGGAATCATTATTTTTATGGTGAATGGTAGAACATATATACCAATTATAAAATATTGAAGTATATATTTACATATAAAGGGTTGAATATGAATTAGAGGAGATGCTTGTAATTGATTAAATATCATTACCACATAATAAAATACCACCCTGGGAAGGTGAACAAGGTGGTTGATGCTCTGAGTTAGAAGGACTATGATAGTTTGTTCATTATAAGGATTAGAAGACATCCAATAATTATGGATTTGCATAGGATGGACCTTGAAATCCTAAAAAAGGAAAAAATATCCTATATTTCTCAGATGAATGTTCAACCATCAATTTATGTGAAGATTAAAGAGGAACAAGAGGAGGATTTGGAGCTATAAAAGAAGGTAAGGATTGTTCCATATTTCAACATTGACCATGATAGAATGATAAGGTTTAGGAATAGACTATGTGTCCCATCAATACCATAATTGAAGGAGCTATTAGATTAATCTCATAATTCATCATTCTTTATTTATCATGATAGTACAGAAATGTATAGATATCTTAAAGAGAATTTTTTGGTGGGATAACATGAAGAGTGATATCACAGAATATGTATCTTGGTTCTTAGTATTCCAATAAGTTATGACTAAGAGACACAAGTTGTAAGAACCTAGTTCTTCCTGGAGGTATTGATCTTTCATTTTCAGTTTATACTTTCGAAAATGGTGGAAAAGAAGTCCAGGGGATGGTTGTAGGCCTATTACATGATGTGACTAGGAACTACATGTTGTGTACTTATAGGTACAAACCATGTATAGAATGCTAAACACCATGTAATCCCAGTACACATCCATGTAATGGTCTATCTAGAATTTTTACAGACACAGCCTGTACTTGAGATTACATGTTGTGTGATTTTTTTAATTATTTAGTCAGGCAATGCGTCGCTTTTCCATACAGACAGAAACGAACCCTATTCGATGATCAACGCGCCCAAGAAAATCCAAACAGGATTTTTCCTCCCATTTTGTTGTCTGATCTCTGATTCGAACACCATAGGATGTGTTAGATTCCCCTTAGTCATCTTTTGATTCCTCTTGAACCTTTATTCCTGATTTCTTCTCTCAATCTAGTTATTTAAGGTTGATTATTTATACCCATTTTTTATATTTACTCCATTCTAGGTCGAATTAGTGCTCGACGCTGGATAAGGAGAGTCGTATGAGTACGAGGTAGGTGGTTTTACACCTTTAGTGAATTTTCATGATGTTTATATATGTCAGAGTGCCACTCAACCACTTTTAGGGTGTCATTTGATTTAATAATGAACCCTATTACTGCCTGTTGATGATTTGGTAATTAATTAGATAATTCCAAAGCATGTTTAGGGTTGTGAAACTTGATTTAGGGAAACCCCATGGGTACATTTTCCTTGGATGGACATTTTCCTGAGAATTCCTATAAGGCTTGACTTGAATTCCCATTCTTGGGTTGTTGAAAATGTATTTCTCCTTATCTGAATTTCCCATGTGAGATTCTTATTATGTTAAGACTTATAAATTTTTAAATTGAAAAATATACTTGTTATATCTTTTTCCCTTGCGAGTTATCCTTGTTTAACTATGTAATAGTTTAATTTACATGTGTTGGTTATTATGTAAACTAAGCCCATGTGAGTTGATTTTATTAAAGCCATGTGATAGTTTAATTCACATGTATGTATTTTGAGATGGAATATGTAATTGAATTAAATGATAAAAACAGGTAATCAGCAATGGGTGAGCCAAAGCCTTGGTTAAAATACAAGGTTAAGCTCATGTGACTAATTGCATCTCATATAGCTTGGTTGAACTATTTTCTCGGTTAAAAGATAATGGATGGGCTCAAGAGGTTAATCATATAAAGGTCGTGAGAAAGCTACTGACAGGGTGGTTTGGCTCATCGAGTCTTATTTAAAATTCTGAGTGAACCTAGGATCCATTGAGGGATACCCATGCCAATATCTATTGGAAAATTATTAAATGATTATTATGTAATGAGTTGATGGTTATTTTATATGGGGGTTATAGGTCCTAGGCTAGACCTCGAGAGTTTTATATAATTTAGTGGTGTTGAATAATGAAATAGAATGACTAATTACGTGTCTACCAAGACAAAGAATGATCTTGGATTCGGTCTTCACCTATACTTGATTACATTGTATTATGAGACATCTATTGTAATTACTTTTGAGTACCTACTATTTACTTCTTTCACAATTAGACACTACTTGTTATATACATCCATTGACAGATTGGCACATGACTTTGGTGGTTTCCTATTAGGATTTAGTCTCACACCCTGTTTGGGTCATGCTTTTAGAACCAAACAAATTATATGATTTAGGTGTTGATTAGGGAAAATGCCAAGCTACATGTACTTGATGTGCTGTTTAGGAGTAAGAGAGCATGTGACCAAGCCAATGCTTGCGATGCTTCCAAGTCCCTTTTTGTTTATTTTTTTTCTTTAAGTCATATATTGTGTATTACTACAGTGTACTTGTTTTTGCTACTTTCTTAGAACATATAACATGAAACATCATCTTTTTTATGGAACAATGCTTGGTTATTTATCATATCAGTATTCCGCTATTTATTTTAGTTGTATACTATTTACTACTTCTACTATTGTATATTATTTATTCTCTTGTGTTACACTCTACCAATGAGGGCATAGTTTCCCCACTATCACACCTTAGGCCCTCACTACTAGTCATAAGCCTTTTGTGTTTAGGGAAATTCACTTGAGTCCATGTGGCCAACCGAGTACGGGGAACTAGTTGAGTGGAATTCGGATCCAGGAAGTTACAAAGTGGTATCAGAGGATTTCTTTCCCAGATTGCTTTACTGTTTGGTGATGATATAAAGGAAATGGAATTTGCTAATTAGTTTTACCCAGGAGTAGCTACCCCATATAGGGAAAATCAAAATTACCTCAAATGAAATTGTAATTTTTGGATTTTGAGCTATTACAGTTGATTCAATTTCATCATTCAGTGACACACTTTTTTTATGCTGTTATTATTGATATCATTGTGGTTCTATTTTTTTGTAACCTGATGAGATGAGGGTATTCCATCTCATGCATCATATAGGCACTTGTTAGAAATCACATGCCATGCATTCTTGTCATTCCATTTAGAGAGCATTACTGATTACATGCAATTATGATAGATGTTGTTCCAGATATGTATGTTGTTGTGATAGGTACCATGATAGATATTCCTACTATTATGATAGGTGTATTAGTACGTGTTATGGTTGAATTGGATGGATGCCAAACTTTGGTCCCTGAGGAGTATGGTCCCACTTGGATCAAAATTTGGTAGATCACATTTCAACCATGGGATATAGATTTTGTTATTATGTGCTATATATGGATGCCAAGCTTTTCTTCGTGGGGAGTATGGGACCCCATAGATCGGAATTTGGAACACCGTTGCTTTATTTAGAAAAAATAGGGGTTTTGGGGAAGTTTATGAGGCTTACTATCAAAAAACTCAGATAACACGGCGTGTGGTCCTATGAACACATGCTATGTGTTCTTCTGTTCGGGAAGAAGAGAACTTTTTAAGTACACACCATGTACTCTGGGTACACACTGTTTAGTTTTTGACTATGTGTTCGGTCATGTGAGAGAGATAAAGAGTTTTTGAGTTTTGATTAGAATACACTGTCTACCTTATATACACCTCGTGTAGTTTATCATAGGCAGATCCATGTGGCTCTGGCCATGTAAAAGTACATGGCCAGGAAAGAATACTTGAGTACACGTAGTGTGTCAACCTGACATGCCATGTACCTAGGACGTTTACATGACCAAGGTAGGTAGAGTTACACACCCATGTAAGATCTTAAGTATACATTCCGTGTACCTGACTAACACACAGTGTACCTGGGGTATTTACACACCCAAGTCGGTTGGAGTAAACGACCATGTAAGGGCTTAAGTGGACACGCCATGTATGGTTCCTACATGTCATGTACTCATATTTTTTTTAACTTTTTCCTGTTTAGTTCTTGTGATCTTGAACTACATACCTTGATGAAAAGCTTATACTGAGGTGTATATTCTGGACTTTACAGAGAAATTCTACCACCACGACCTCCAGTAGTACGCCAGGAGGGTGGCGATGATCATACCCCATAGGTGGTAGGCCATGGGATACCAGTGGACCCTCCAGTCATGCCAGTTGAGGCACCAACTATTATACCAGACGAAGGTGCTGATGCACTTTTCCATGAAGGATTTATGAGGTTAATAAAATTCTTTCAGAGAACACTACAACCTGCCACATCTATAGAAGAACATGAATGAGTGTTCCAGTAGTAGAATCCGCCCACGCTTTCTAGGGAAGGAGGGACATAGGTTGCAGATTCATGGTTAGAGGCTATGATATCAATATTTAAGAATATTGAGATGCCTCCTGAGAGGAGGGTCAACCTCAGGACTTATATGCTACATTATTCTACCAAGGGTTGGTGGGATGTTACCACACAGAAAGAGCGTCAGTGGTACTTGGCATGGAGATATTTTCAGATAGTCTTATATAACTACTTCTATCCTAAGAGGATGAGGGCCGACAAAGCCCATGAGTTTATGCATCTGAAGCAGGGTGCTCTATTAATTATGGATTATTGTTCCTGTTTTATTGAGATTTAGTTATTCACACCTATTATGATGGGTGACGATCTATCAAAGGCTAGGAAATTCAAATATGGTCTCAGGTACGACATCTGATCGTAGGTGAATATCTTCCGGATGACTACCATATCTACTATAGTGAACCAGGATCTGATTATCGAGTGAAATCAGAGGGAATATGGAGGTGTGATCTAGGGTGGTTCGACTATGAGATCTAGCACTATTTCGACTAATAGTAGGAAGCATCATCTAAATCTTACATGCAACGAATCTATTACTCAGAACATATCTTCTGGTAGCAATATGAGGTGCTTCCAGTGTGAAAGAATTGGGAATAATAGACCTCAGTGGCCAATGTACCCAGTTGAGTGTTAATCTTGCAGAAAGATGGACCAATTATAGAATTTTTGTAGGTTGTTTCCACCAGTATCTAGTGAGAGGGATTCTGCACCAACTCCATGTTCAAGAGCATGGTCAATAGCTTCTCACCAGTCAAGGAATTGGAATGAGTCAGGTCATTCAAGTTGTGGTAGTGGTCATGGATATGGTAGCTAGAACCTAGGATCTCAGTGACAGTAGGGAGGGTCAACTCAGGGTAGCCAGGCAGTGTCTCAGGGTCGTGGTATAGGCCAGAATTATGCAGTGAAACAGATCAGGAAAAAGCAGGATCCTGAATCTTCTACGTTCATAGGCACTATTCTAGCCACCTTTGTTTTAGTTTATACAATCTTTATTACATGGGATTCATTTAATTTCATATCTGTTCCCATTGTGGAGAGACTAGGGCTCTGTGTTTTTACTTCTGATGATGTTATGAAACTGGATACGCCATTAGGGATTAGAATGATAGGTGTGTGATAGTGAAAGGAGTGTTCCCTTTAAATTGGTGGGTGTAACTTCGTTGTGAACTCCACATCATAGAAATGACAAGCTTTTATTTCATACTTAGAATGGACTAGTTATTCTCCTTTCAAGTCGTTGTCTATTTCTATCACCACAGGGTGAATTTTACGCCTCCAGAAGGTAGGTCGTTTCTACACAAGGGAGAGTGGGATGTCCAAGAAAGTTGAGTTGACTTGAGCATTGTGGGTTGAGTGGGAGGACAACATAGATTTTTAGTTTATATCTGGATGACCAGGGGACACATCCGATGGAATTTTTTTATAGTGGTTGATCATTTCAGGGACGTCTTCCTGGATGACTTTTTAGGTTTAACTCCAGTAAGAGAGGTAGAGTTCTCTATTGAGCTAGTATCAGGAGCTACACTGGTATCCATTCCTCCTTATAGAATGGATATGATGGATCTGCAAAGGATCAATAGGCATCTAGAGGATTTGGAGGTAAATGGGTTTATCTGACCTAGTACTTCTTCGTGGGGTTATTCGGTCCTTTTTAATAAAAAGTTGGACGATACCCTCAAGCTATGAGTGGATTATCAGAAATTGAACTAGTTGACGATTAAGAACCAATATCCTCTCTTAAGAATCGATGAACTCTTGATCAACTTCAAGAAGATCAGGTATTCTCAAAGATCAAATTGAGATCCGATTATCACCAGGTGCATGTTCGACCTGCATACATACCTCATAAAACCTTTCGTAGCAGGTATGAGCTATATGAGTATCTAGTTATGCCGTTTGGTCTCACGAACATGCCAATAGTTTTCATGGTGTTTATGAACTAAGTGTTTCATCCCTATCTTGATTATTTTGTTGTGGGTTTGATGGAAGATATCTTAGTATATTCTCATAATCTATATGAAAATTCCACGCATCTTGAGATCATTTTGAGTACACTGAGAGATCATCTGTTATATGCTAAGCTCTCAAAGTGAAACTTCTAAATGGATCAAATTCACTTCCTAGGTCACATAATCTCAAAGACAGAAGTGTTAGTGGAACCATAGAAGGTAATATTAGTAGTTACCTGGGAGCATCCCAAGAATGTATTTAAGGTACTGAGTTTTCTAGGGATGGATGGTTACTATAGGAATTTCATACAGGACTTCTCACAATTAACAGTGCTAATGATGGGATTGAAAAAGAAGGGTTTGAAGTACGTAAAGTTAGATTATTGAGAAAAGAAATTTCAAGAGATGAAAGAGAGATTAATGTTAGCACTGATATTGATTTTTACAGAGCCAAGAAGGAGTTATACTGTGTATTGCAATGCATCAGGCATCAGGCTGGGAGAAATGCTTATATAGGGGGATTGAGTCGTTGAGTACGAGTCTTGGTAGCTGAGGCCACATGAGAGAAACTACCCAGCACATGATCTTGAGTTAGCCACAGTTGTTAATGTCTTACACTATTTGGGGAATTACTTATTGGGGGAGCATTTTGTGGTGTACATAGACCACACAAGTCTCAAGTACATATTTACTCAGTATGATCTAAATTTGAGGCAGTGAAGGTAGGTGTAATACCTTCAGTCTTTTGAATTCAAGCTTGACTACAAAACCGGGAAAGGAAATGTAGTGGATTATACATTGAGTAGGAGGAATCAAATATAGGTAGTGCAGTAGGCTAGTAGTGAGTGGAAGCTAATGGCGTTGTTCTCTGAGATGCATATGGAGGTGCATGATAGGCAGGGGTAGATTTTTCTTACATTCTCGGCTATTACCTCCACCTTACTGGACAGAGTGAAGATGTAACATCTATTAGATTATCAAGGCCTAGTTCTATTGGAGAGTATGTTAGGTGAGAACCCTTCTCCTAGTTAGACCATAGGTGAGGATGAGGTTCTGTGGTAACAAGGTCACGTATGGGTGTCAACAGAAATGCGTGAGGAGTTGATGTGGGATTTTCATACTTCAATTTGGGTGGTGAATCCTGGTGTCACCAAGATGTATCAAGATTTACAACATCATTACTGGTGGCCAGGAATGAAGGGATATGTAGATGGTTTTTTCATGAGATGTTCCACCTGTCAGCAGGTGAAGGTGGAACACCAAAGACTAGAAGGAATTTTTTAGAAACTACCCATTCTTGAGTGGAAATGGAATGACTTCATGATGGATTTCGTGATGGATTTACCGAGGTAACCATGAAGTAATGACGTAGTACGGGTTTTGGTTGAAAGGATTACGAATGTTTCACATATCCTGTCGATCAAGGAAACCTTCGGTGTTAATGAGCTTGGGAGGTTGTACATCCATGAGATTGTACGACTACACGAGGTCCCACATTCTATCATTTTAGATAGGGATGCCTGGTTTACTTCTTGTTCCTATAAAGGGATATAGAGGGATTTGGGTACACATGTTCTTCTGATAACATCTTACCACCCCCAAATAGATGGCTAGTCAGAACGCATGATTTAGGTGCTGGAGGACATGATTTGAGCATGCATCTTGGATTTCAGGGGTTCTTGGGAGACACACATACCAATTTTTAATTTTTCCTACAAAAATAGATTCTAGGATACTATTCAAATGGTTTTATATAAGAATTTGTATGGTAAGCCATGCTGATCACCCCTATGTTGGTTGGAGGTAGGAGAGGCAGCGATGCTAAGACCTCATCTTGTCCAGGAGACCATTGAACAAGATTAGTTGATTCAAAAATGGATGTATACTACAAAGTCTCATCATAAATCATAAATCGATCATCGTAGATGACATTTGGAGTTCGAGATTGGGAATCAAGTTTTCCTACATGCCAGACCAAGGTTGGGACACAAAAGGATCAAGAGACAGGGTAATCTTTCGCCGAGATACATCTGTCAGTTTGAGATTCTGGAGAGGGTTAGGCCAGTTGCTTATCAATTATAGTTACCTCAAAGGTACATGGATATACATGATATTTTCCAAATTTCTCAGTTGTGACATTACATTTTGGACCCATCTCATACCTTTTATCTCGAGGAAGTGGAGTTATAGGAAGATGCATACTTTAAGTAGAATCCAATTCGTATTGTGGATCATAGTACAAAGGTTATCTATGGACAATCTATTACTTTGGTACATGTGCTATGGTAGCATGGCCGAGTGCAGGAAAAGACTTGGGAGAGGGAGGCCGATGTATGATCGTAATGGCTGGAGTTATTCTCTGATGTTCCTTTACCACCCTAGGAAGGGAAATTTGGGGACAGATTGCTTTAAGTGGGGAAATTTGTAAGAACCTAATTATTCCTAGAGGTATGGTTATTTCATTTTCAGTTTATACTTAAGAAAATGAGGGAAAAGAGGTTGAGGGGTTGGCTATAGGCTTGTTACATGACGTGACTAGGAACTACACACTGTGTACTTGTAGGTACATGCTATGTATGGAAGGCTAAATGCCATGTAATATTGGTACACGACCATGTAATGGTTTGGACAAAATTTTTATGGACACAGTGTGCACTTGAGATTACATGCCATGTATGTTTTTTAATTATTAAGTTGGGAAGTGTGTTTTTTTCCAGAATTATAGAAATGAACCCTGTTCGTAGAGCAGTGTGCCCAAGAAAATCCAAACGGGATTTTGCCTCCCATTTCATCATCCGATCTCCGATTCAAACACCATTGGATGCATTGGATTCCCATTGATTATATCTCAATTCATTTTGAGCATTTCTTTTGGATTTATTCTCTTGATCAAGTTATTTATGGTCAAGAGTTTATACTCTTTTTATAGATCTACTCAGTTATAGGTTGAATTAGAGCCCGACGCTGGACGAGGAGAGTCATATGAGTTTGAGGTAGGTTGTCTTGTGCCTTTCGTGAATTTTCTTGATGTTTATATATGATAGAGTTCCATGTTCCCACTTTCAGGGTTTCTCTTGATTAAATAACAATCCTTATTATTTCCTGTTGATTATTTGTTAATTAATTAGATAATTCAAAAGCATGTTTAGGGTTGTGAAACTTGTTTTATGGACACCCCATGGGTGCGTTTTTCTTGGATCACTATTTGGATGAGAATTCCTACGAGGCTTTACTTAAATTCACATTCTTAGGTTGCTGAAAATTTATTTCTCATTATATGTATTTCCTATGTGAGATACTTATTATGTTAAGCCTTTTAAATGTTTAAATTTCATAATATACTTGTTATATCTTTTTCCCATGTGATTTATCCTTGTTTAACCATGTAATAGTTTAATTTACATGTGTTGGTTATTATGTAAACTGATCCCATGTGAGTTGATTTTGTTAAATAAATGTGACAGTTTAATTCACATGTGTTGATTTTGAGATGGAATGTGTAATTGAATTAAATAATAAAAAGAGGTAATTAGCAATGGGTGAGCCAAAGTCTTGGTTAAAAACAAGGTCGGGATCATGTGACTAATTGTATCTTATATACCTTGGGTGAACCATTTTATCAGTTAAAAGATAATGGAAGGGATCAAGAGGTTAATCATATAAAGGTCACGAGTGAGCCACAGATAGGGTGGTTGGGATCATAGAGTCTTATTTAAAATGCTGAGCGAACCTAGGATCTATTTAGGGATACCTAGGATGAGATCTATTAGAAAATTCTTAAATGATTATTATGTCACAAGTTGTTGGTTACTTTATACGAGGGGTTGTCAGGTCTAGTACGTACCTCAATACTTTTATATAATCCAATGGAGTTGAATAATGAAATAGAATGACTAATGATGCATCTACCAAGCCAAAGCATGAGCCTGTATTTGGTCTTCACCTATGCTTGATTACATTGTCTTCTGAGACATCTGTTGCGCTTAATTTTGAGTACCTACTGTTTACTACTTTCACAATTGTACACTACCTATTATATATATACCCATTGATATATTGGAATAGACCTTTGGTGCTTGACTAACAGGATTTAGTCTCACACCCTGTTTGGGTCATGCTTTTGGTCCCAAACAACTTATATGATTGTAGGTTTTGATTAAGGAAAGTGCCCTACTATAGGTACTTGATGTGCTGCTCAGGAGTAGGAGAGCATGGGACTGAGCTGATGCTTCCTAGTCCCTTTTTGTTTCTTTTTTTCTTTGAGACACATATTGTGTATTATTGTAGTGTACTTCTTTTGGATTCTTTCTTAGAACATATAACACGCTGCATCATCTTTTATATGGAATGATGATTAGTTATTTATATTATCAGTATTCCACTGTTTATTTCAATTGTATTCTATTTACTAATTCTTCTATTGTATATTATTTATTCCACTGTGTTACACTATGACAATGAGAGAATATTTTCCTCACTATCACACCTTATCCCATCGCTGCTAGTTGGCATCCTATGGCATTTGGGGAAATGTGCTTGAGGCCATGTTACCAATCGATTATGAGACACCAGTTGAGTGGCATCCGAATCCGGGGTGTTACACATGTCTAAGGGGATTTTATAACCATTACCTATACCCAAGTGTAAATGGGAAAACATAACCATGTATTTCTTCATGGGACCCCCCAATACATCTAAAGAGAACAATTCTATTTGTGTTGTATTCAAACTCCTTATTAAATTATCTCATTTCATTACTATAATAGAATATTTCTCTCTTGATTAGATCATCAAGATATACGCTAAGGAAGTCATAAGGTTTCATAGAGCACTATTTTCATTTATATCTAATCGAGATATTTGGTTCACCTCAAAGTTCTAGAGAAGTATTCAACTAGATTTGAATACAAAGTTGAGATTTATCACTAGATATCATACCTATATAGTTTT
The DNA here is from genome assembly GCA_963277665.1 of Viscum album. NCBI lineage: Eukaryota > Viridiplantae > Streptophyta > Magnoliopsida > Santalales > Viscaceae > Viscum > Viscum album. Next base: position 1,151,561,935 of record OY728140.1, read on the forward strand.
TCAATATGAGAGGATCATTAAAACCCTAAAAGATATACTGAGAGTTTAATCTATAGATTTCAAAGTTGGTTGGGATGAATACCTCCCTATGGTTGAATTTTCTTACATCAATATCTTTCACTCGAGCATTCATATGACTCCTTATGAATCCCTATATATAAATAAGTATAGGAATCCAACATGCTTGGATGAATTTGGGGAACAAAAGATATTGGGACCTGAGCTAGACAAGGAAATGATAGAGAAAGTTAGATCCATTCAACAACACATTAGGGAAGATCAGAGTTGGAAAAAGAGTTATGATAATAATTATTTAATATATTTTTAGTTAAAAATTGGTGATAAAGTGTTTCTAGAGATATATACTTGGAATAAGGTTATGTTATTTAGAAATAAAGGTAAGATGATCCCTTGGTATAACGGTCCCTATGAGATTCTTGATCACATCGGGATGGTAGATTATAACTTAGAACTTCCTCTAAACATCTACCAAGTTCATGATGTGTTCCATGTATCTATTTTGAGAAAGTACACACTTGGTCCTTTACATGTAATAAACTCAGGGGCCATAACATCAAATTATTATCTTTCTTATAAAGAACAACCAGTGTAAATCTTAGACTATAGAGATACATTACTATAAAACAATACCACTCACCTGGTTAAAGTTAAATATAGGAATAATAAATTCATGTAATAAATTTGGGAACATGAGGATGTGTTGAGGTAGAGGTATCCTTAATTTTTTTGTATTAGAGTGACTAAATTTTAAGGGTGAAATTATTATAAGAGGGATATAATATAACACCTCAAGATTTTAGAATATGTTTATCTTTAATAAATAAATGAATTTGATAGATTATAAAGTACACTACCCTAAAATTATGTGAATAATTCTTATTCATTATAAAATTAATCACATTATATGGTATTTAAAGGAAATATAATTGTCAAAATTAATTTATAATTCACTTAGAAAATATTTTTGATCCCAAGAACTGTTTTGAAGTATTTTGTTAATAAGAATTGTTTTTATCATATATGTTTCATTTAAGATTTAATTTAAAGTATTAAACTCATGAAAAAGTTTTTTTTACAGATGAATAAAATGAATTCATTAGTTATCAATTGTTTATAACTTAAAATAAAAACATTTTAAGGTAAAAGAGATGTTTTTATGAAAAAATGATTTTATGCATACAATGTGTTTTTAAACTAATTAATTAAATTAATCACTATTAATGAATAATTTTAATTAAATTTATAGATAATATATTCAATAAAATATTTTAATATTCACCTAATGGTTTTACTAGTCATGTAATTGGATTAAATTTATTTTTATGCTTAAAAATGTATTTATCTAAAAACAGTTTTCATTGTGTTTTATGTACTTATTTGAAAATTAAAATTTTACACTAGTAGAAATTGAATTTGAGAAAATTATTTACATATTTTTAATTATTATTTCTAAAATTTTTAATGAGGAAACTTTAATTTTTATTTATAATGAATAATAACTATGGAAAAAATTTGTTACCTCAATTAGGGTTAAAAAGGTTAATGAGGGGGTTAAACTAAACGATAAGGTTTAAAATATCACTTAAACTTGTATAAATTTTATTGGTTGAAGAAAATTTGACATTAAATTATATTATATTCCAATTTGGGTTTACTTGGTTCCACTTTCACTTTAATATGACTTTATTATATTTTAATATTTTAAGTATTTACAAGAGTGTTACTTCCCTCACTTATAAAAGGGCACCTACTCTATTCACTTATTCAAACATTATTGAGGAACATTGATAAAAAAACTAAAAAATTCTATTATAAACTTCCATATCCATGTTATATATGTTAAAATATTCTTAAAATACTAACCCAAGGATCCTTAAGAAGAGATCTATAGGAGGTTTCTTAAAGAATAGGTAATCATCTTCACCAAATCCTTTATGATTATTTCTTCTTCAACCTCATATAAATATTTTGTAACTATATTAATGTGATTAAAGTAGTATCATTAATATACTTAAATTTTTTTATACTAATTTTATAACCATTTTATACCTCCTTTCTATCCTATGAGAAATGATAACGTCATTCATGCATACTTGTGGACTACCACCTTCATGAAGCGATATGATTCGTTTTTTATGTCCAACATAAAAGGAGAGTTATATAGATAGATTTAATGAATATATATTATATCATTATTATTTAAATATATATTATTATTTAACTTTTTTTCTTTCTATTCATTGAAAAATGAAAACATTACTCTTGCGTGCGTACGAACTACCGTCTCCATAGAGTGATGTAATTCATTTTTCATCACCACCTTATATGAATAGTTATAAAAGTTTATATAATGAATTAATATTTTTATGAAAAAATGATTAATATTATGGATATTATTAAACCATGAATAATCAACAATTAATATAATTTTCAAATCAAAACATGCATGAGAAGCAGACTGGTTTTCACTCAAATGTTGATTTTAATGAATAATAGTTAATAGAAGGGTAATTAGAAATTATAAGGGTATGTTGTAATGTAAGATAAGTATGAATATTTTTATGACATATATGTATATATAAAATAAATCTAAATTTATTATATAAGATATTGGTAATGTTTATGAAGAAAGTCAGGACCTGAGGTAAGAAAAGTTGACCTTATTTCCTCTTTGGTTGATGAACCTTTTCTTACATATCCTTGTTTTTTAAAATGTTTTAAAAAATTTTATTTTATATGATCCAATTATTATTTAAATTAATTTTCAACTATATTTGAATTTATTTTAAATAATTAAAAAGTAATTTTTACAATGTTTTTCGAATAGGTTATTTATGACTTTTTACAAAAAAGTAGTAATGGAATCTTTATTTTAACGTTTACTACATGAATGGATTTTCACACCATCATGAACATTATTTGATTTGAATATTACTTTAAAATTTTATATGGTTATTTTAAAATAAAATATTTTTATCAATATTCTATAAATTTTCATTTTTAAATAAATTGAAGAAAAATGATATTTTCCCTTGTTTTTAAAGAAATGTTCAAATGCTATTGTAAAGGTATGTTTCATCTATGTTAGCATCATTTGATGTTTCTTATGATTCAATAGGTATATGATCTTATGATACCATCCATATTTATTTCTTTGAATAGACTATGATTATTTTATGAGGAAATCATTATGAAACCCATTTATTTTCTGTGGGTTATGGTATGACGAATTAATGAATGTTTTATGATCTTGTGGCGCACACATATATAGTTTTTAGGATGATATTTGTGGGCCTATAAATGCATACCCCTAAAATTAAATTGGAAATGATTTATATATCATGAGATAATATGAAGGAATATGGGGAGTGAATCCATTCTAGGGATGAAAATGGGTTGGGGAGTGAACTTAATCCATTATGGGACTTCATACACTATGTGACAATGGTCTTAGAAGTTATCCTCATGAATGGAATTATTTTATATGCTTATGATTGTTTAAAAATTACTATGACATGTTATTATGATTATTATATTCTCTCATGGATCATGATTGATTAATGATAATTCCTCACTCTTATGATTCATGTCTTTTGAAATGCTAATGTGTTATGCAATGACTCATGATTTATGATCTATGGTTGATTGGGTATGAACTTTTAAAGTTACAACCATTCTATTATACCACTATGATCATATTATTCTTGTATATGATCATCGATTGATATCTCCCATGTTTACCCTTAATAAGAATTTGAGCTCACCCTTTATTATGTTTCTATTTCCCTAAGTTATGAAGAAAGGTTTTAAGTAAGATATGTATAATAAGGGAACTTTGAGAGAAACAATTATAGGATATATTAAAGATCATACATGAAATAATCTAATTATGTATCTAGTCTCCAATGAAACTTAACCTTTGTAGCTCTATGGTGTGAATTTTTGTGTAATATATTATGTTTTCATCTAGAATGATGAAATATATATTGACGTTTTTCTTGGATCACCTTATAAAAAACAATCAGATATAACTAAATAAACAATAAAAACATGGAATAACTAAATAATCCCATAAAAGGAGAAATAAAAATTAAGCAACCAAATTTAATTTTTAAAATAAAACATCAAAGTAAAATTTAGAAAGGTATCAACATAATGTAAACCTAAATCATTAAAGAAATGGTTGGATAAAGTGGAAAATACATTAGCATCCCAAAAAATGAATCTAGAATCCAAATAACGACAAAACACATTTATGCGACCCATGGTTACTCACCACATCCCAATACATATATCAGCAAACCAAGACAATATTGCCCAATATGACATCATAACTAGGAAACCTATGTAAAACACACACACACACACACACACAAGTGTGTATATAGGGAGTGAGATAATAGACCCAATAATATTTTACAAAAGAGTCCATGCAATTAATTTTATAAATAATTTCATAAATTATAGTTTGAACTGTATTTGGAATATATGGTTTTTCATATGAGAATATCATAGAAAACAAAATATCATAATTTTATTTATAAATAAAAGTTTATTTCTTTTAATATAAAGCAAGTGGGATCACCAATTATTAGAAGAAAATAATTTTGAAAACCTAAGATAAGGAATTTTGATTTTTGAAAAAAAAGTGAGTCACTTTTTCTCATTTCAAGCCATTCTAAAAATATCAATCATAAAAAGACATTTTCCTTTGAAATCACACTTCCCAATTCACATTAAAAAAAATTAGAAAATAAAACCAACATGAAATCATGATAATATAGCTTAAACTTACACTATAATATCAAATAAACATAATAAATAATATAAAACATGACTATATGAATGGTTGCGCATAATCTACTAATAAGGGAATGTAATAAAGTGTGTAGGGGGAATCCCTTATATTATTCCATCAAGCATATAAGAATCATGAGAAACTCAGTAGGTCCTAAGGTGAGGCAACCCTAATAATACTTAAATGGAATCTAATTTTGACCTATGATACATTCCTAACACATAACCACTCAACTTACTATATCTAGCCTCATTAGGGTAACCCCCCGTGCTAGAGAAAATCATACAACTAGGGGACACTATCCAGGGTGTAGTATACAACTAGTGTAGCATAAGTCAGAATATATTAGTTAGCTACCCATGTTCCCATGACATAGTCAAAGTGGAGACAAGATAATGACCAAGTAGTGATTATCACATTCATCGATAAATTATTAAAAATAAATATCATATCATCTCTAATACCCTCTAATGAAATAATACCTTTCCAGATTATACAAGTAGTAAATAATAATCAACATCCCAATAATGTAAAAAATATATACCAGATATACACAAGGGGTAAAAAATGAGGGTTTAAAAAAAACACCATACAAATATTTTTATAAAGTTCCACATGGTAATTTTAAATCTAACTCATAATTCTGGGCCAAAAAATTATCCCTATTATACACCAAGGAATCCTTTTATCAAATTATGAATGATACTTTTTAAAAAACATAGAAAAATAGTTATAAAAAAACACTTTAAAAACTAAACCATTTAGATAATAACATGCACCTATTTTAAAATAAAAATAGTGTCAATTGAAACTTTAAAATCCTATAGATTAACTTGGAAAATCCCTTAAAGCATTTATATAAACACTTAGAATTCATAAATATCCCTCAGAAAACCAAAGATTAAAAATCCATAAAAACCCTTTTTATATCAAGTGTGAGGATCACTGAAACCATTTAATAAACCAATAATGGGTACTAAATTTTGGAATAAGTTAATAAGAAATGATTTTATTTCAACACAACATTTTATGGTATATCCAACAAAGGAATTCTTTAGAAACACCTACCTATTCCAAGTAGAAACAAGTCAACTTCCAAAGAGAAAGACAAATTAATAAAGATAATGCCCTCTACAAACCCTAAACACCCATATCCATAATTTATAATAAACTAAACCCTAATTTTTTCCAAAAATCCTCTAGGGTTAATGGGAGAAAACCAAACTGAGAGAGAATGGGTGTAGGGAGAAAAAGAAAGGAGGAATAAGGGAAAACAAAATTTACTTTATAAGATCACTAGGAATACATACAAAAGTAGATTATATTTTAGGATAAATAAGATGAGGATATATCCTATTCACAGGCCATAAAAAATGGGGAATATAGGGGGTATAACCCCTTAAAATAGATGAACGAAAATGGAATAATTTCTCTTTTAATAAAATATAGGAAACCACATGGTTTTCCAAACTGCACACTGACCATGTGAATCAAACTAGTAGAAATCCTCACCTCTCACAAGTTCTGGATTCATGGTTAACCAAACCATGTGATAATCATGAATACCCAATTAAGAAATTTATAAATACACATGGTTTTCTCACATGGGTTCCCTTAATCACGCGACAAAGGGAAAATCCTTTAAAAATTCAAAACCCCCAAAATTCAAAATAACCCATAATTAAATAATATTAAATAAAAAATTGACATGATAATGTTACATTAAATCATTCTAATTTCATTTTATATGGTTTTTACTATTACATGCATGTTTTAGAGTTTTAAAACACTAAAAAAATGAGTTTTTGGTCATCCTAAGAAAACCACAACTTGGATTGATGTGGATTCAATTCATACATTTCAAAAATCAATATACAGTTTATGTAATATGATTTAATATCAATAATAGGATTTTTTATTAGTATTGATACCCTAACACATGTTTTTAAATAATTTTATATTTTTTAAAACTCCTTATTCAGTCATTTCGAGCACACTGTTTGTCGGATTGATGTTAAAACTTCCCGTAAATGTAAAAAATAATTTAAAAAACATTTTCTTATGATTTAAAATCAATAATTAGTCATTTTATTGATTTTTAATATTACACACACATTTTATGGTTTTAAAATACTAAAAATTAATGTTCTATAATCCTAAGAAAATGAAAACTCAGTTTGACATGGCCTCAGTCCCTATATTTCAAAAATTAATATACGGTAATTACACTGTGATTTCAAGATAATTCTAGACCATACATTAAGTTTTTAATGTGACACTACCATGTGAGACACATGTTTTTCATTACTATAACCACTTTAGAAATAAGAAATAAATTTTTATTATTTATCTAAAATGAAATGTTAAATAATAAAAATGTAATGGAAAATACCTCATGAATCTAGTGCATTAATATACAGATATCCTATGGAATCATGATGTTTCCCACTAACTACATATGGAGAGTATAATATATATAAATATTATATATTATAAGCATATTAACAAATATAGATGTGAGTATAATTTATTTTCTTTTTTTACTTATGGAAGCAATATATTTTCACCATCAACGTGATGTTGAATCATCACTTAATATATACATGTTAAAATATATGATAATATCTCCCCATGATTTTCTTATAGATGCCAAAATTGATTATCTATAACACACTCCATAGTGTGAACTATAACATCTTCCTTAGCCCGTGTGTGCATACCTATATGCACCCATCACCTTTTCTCAAAGAACTGCATATCTTGAGACTCCTATATAATAGTTAAATGAGTAACCATGACTATAATTCCCCATGTAACACTAAAATATCTCATATCTATACACAATAATATGTTACTGTTCCTCTAGAATTTGTGTTAGCTCAACATAAAACTGAGCTTATTAAATATACATAATGAATTAATTAAAAACTATGGATAATTTATACAAAATAAAATTACATTTTTTACTAAATAATTTTATTACTATAACACCACCAACATCAGGATCACCCAACCAACAAGTCCTCATTCATACTGACATATGATTGGTGGGTTCACCTTGATAGCATAACCACATTAATGGTGGCCACTAATTACATATTTAAATATATGTTATACTATAAAATTTTAAATATATGAATGAAAAATAACTTCTAAACTTACATTATATCTAAACTTTGACATGTGATGAATTCCAAGAGTGAAAGGCATGTTGTGTAATGACCAATTATGTTAATAACAACTAAACTCGGTCAACATTCAACATATTCAATTATTAGATGCACTACTTCAAAATGGGCATTGAACAGCACTAATAAAAGGGATTTATTAGCACTATAGAAGCACTAATAATGTGAGAGATATTAAAGGGTTAGCTTTATCAGTGTTTTTTATTACTATTAAAGGTAACCTTTATTAATGTTTTTTAAAACTGTTAAAGGACCCCTTTAATAACACTAAAAAAAGCACTGATAAAGGCCCCAATAATAAAGCATATAATTTTCTTCATTACCACACCCTCCTTTATCATCACTTCCCACCCCCTTTATTAGCACTCCCCCACCCCTTTATTAGTGCTTTAGATAATCCCACCCTCGAGTGTATACCCCTGTCTCCAGCAAGTTTTGAACCTAAGACCTCCAACTTATACACCAATGCCTTTTCCACTCCCCTATACTATTTTGTTTTACATTTTATGATATATCTTTGTATTTATATATATTTTTTGTTTTATTTTTTATCCATATATATATATGTTTATATATATGTGTTTATATATATATATATTTAAATACATATTTATTTATATATATATTTTAAAATGGATATTAGTTTTTATTTAGATAAGGTTTAGATATTGAGAAATATATTTTATATGTAAATATGTTTAATTATTTATTTATAAAATTAAATTTTTATGTGTGACTATATATAAAATATTTATATATTGTTATATATTTGATTATAAATAAAATTACATTGTGAAAAATGATAAAATTTCAAATATATAATATCAATATTAATTTAATACCTAGGAATAAATATAATACCCACTAAAAAAGGAAAAAAATACCCCCTTAAATAAGGCTTAGAATCCATTGAATGTTAAAAAATTAGGATACATAGGCTAAAAACTCAGTTTTGGAGGCCTTTTATGCCCTTGTTGGCCTCAAAAGAAGAGATCAGGGGATCCCTTGGGTCATTGATGTGTAGATTTTATCGCAATATTCAATTTTATATGTGTTATATTCCAAACGGACACTTGGAGTAGAAGTTATGGTAGTTTGAAATGCCATCGAATGTGAAAAAAGTAAGGTATGACGACTATAAACTCAGTTTTGTTATCAATAAAGGTGATCATGGGATACCTTAGGTTACATGATGTATATATCATTGAAATATTTTATTTGATATGTCATATAGGCTGAATAGACACTCATATCAGAATTTATAGCCGTTTGAATTTTAAGAAATTGTGATATCGCAACTGAAAAATCAGTTTTGGAGGCCTTATGGGAATTTTTGTGGGTTAAAAAATAGGGAAAATATTATAGACCTCAGTTCTCTACCCTCTGTGTCATAAATATCATCACATGATTCTATTTGACATGTGGTGGAGTCCAAACAGACACACATATCAAAACTTATGTTCATTTGAAGTTTGAGTTCAATTTCTATTTTTTTGAAACTTTTATATATTTTATTCCTTTGATTATCACATAATTTAAATCTCATGTGGTTTTAACTCATTTTATAAGCTTTGATTTTAATATATTTGGAGATAAAATGGACTCACATATCAAAAGTTATGGTCATTTTAGGGTTTTGAGGGTTAATGTTTTTATGGGTTTTAAGGGTTTTTAGAGTTATTATCATTTTTTTATAAAATATACCCTTATCATAAATTTTTTAGAAGCAATAAGAAATGATCTTTTATTAGTTCTTTTTTACTATCACTGATGGGGGGGGGGGGCTTTATAAATGTTTTTTACAAGAATTGATAAAAGGTACCCTTTAACAACATTTTTTAGCTTTATTAAAGACCCCCTTTAACAATGCTAAAGAAAAGTGCTGTTAAAGTCCCCATTTAACACCATTTTTTCTAGTGCCGAGAAAGAATGTTTTTAACAGTGATTTTAGATAGTGTTGTTAAAACCCTAGTATTGAATAAAACAAGTTTTTTAGTAGTGATGTTTAAAATATTAAAGTATTTTATATATTCAAAGTAATAAATTTTATCATTTTTGCCTCACTTGACCAAAACATAACCAAATCCTACCACTCAATGGGAATAATGCCTAACGGGACTCACTATATGATGTATGAAAAACCCAAAAACAGTTCATATCTATCCATCTTCACCCTTCCCTTATAATATTTCCATAACTTTTAGCATTTGGAAATAAACATTGGCTGAAATTCATATAGATAGGATGTCAAATTATAATATTTAAAAAAATGTCAGTGGGTATAATAATAAGAAAAATAATTTCATAAAAATTAAATAGTAATTTTACCTGAACCAAAATATATAATATGTCAGTCATATCCTGTTGGAATGATGTCCACTCATGAGTCATTAAAGGGAATCTATGGGGATCCCATATCATATTTCCTAGTTGATGAATCATTACACTTGAACCCTTAATAACTAAATAAAATATGTCATCAAATACAAAATATAGTCAAGTGCATGAGTTCCAAGCTCAAATAAATCTACTAGGACCCTTTCATCCATTATTAGATGCATCATATCTTGATAAACATAAATCTATAATTAAGTAAATAATATATTATTTTTTAGTTATAAAATAAAACTGATAGAACATTCCTAAAGAAAATTATAGTAAATTAATATAAAAAATAAAAACATATATAATAGTAATGCTAGATAAATCAACCTGAGCTTCTTGTGTCATATCTATATTTATAAAAATAAAATAAAATAAAATCAATAATTTTTTACAAATAATTTATAAATATTTTTGCAAATGTTAAGCATTTGTATATGTATCTGGAATTTTTTATCAGGATATCTTTCACTAATCATGAAAATTTATTGTATCTGCTTCAACTTTATATTTTAACCATTATATATATTCTTATTGTACAACTATAATGGTTTAGTTAAGTGTTTGGTCAAGAAATGAAGTAATATATAGTCTCTCTCATTTAATTATAAACCCCCCTTTTGGAAATTTTCACCCCAACTTTCTAATTCAAGTCAGTGCTGAAAAAGTAAAACTACTCTACCCGTGATGCTAGTATAAAGGGTTATTGGATTACCTAGTCATCTTTATACAACATATTGTTAAATTTTACCAATTAAAATTGGAAAAGTTCAAATTTAATTCCATGAACCAATTCAACCTCAATAATATATATTTTAAGACACGACTATAAATAACATCAATAATGTCCCTCGATATTCTATAGTAATAATCTACGTTGACGGATGGATAACCAATACCACTATTTTTTTTATCAATTCACATCAACATCACTAATGTAAAATAAAAATCTATTATCATTTGAATACCTGTAATGACGAGCTATAATAAATAGACCATTGGATAATTGGTTGAGTTCTTTTGTCACTTTATGAGCACCCGATTCACAAATCTTTTGAATCTATAAATTTCACATAATTCAATGAATGAAGGGTTGTGAAAATTAACCTTATATATATTATAAAAATATTAAATCAATTATATATATGTATGAGAGTCTTGAACCACCCTTGAAATGTGTTGAAATGAAGTTTTTGGATCTAATGATTAGTGGCACATGGCCATTCCCATTTTAACTCAACGATATGTGTCCTAAATTACAAAAAATGAAATGATAAGGAAAAAATTAAATATAAAAACACATGAAATAATATAACAACTATATAAATTACTATATCAATGAAATAACTGATAGAGTGTTTATCAACACATATCAATGAGATTATACCCACTCATCACTGCCCATATCAAAAGTTATCCCTTCTCTAATTGGACCTTTATAAATCCATGAGCATTTATCTAATTTTGTTTCAATCTCATCAATATATTTAACACATAAATTAGGGAATTAATCCATCAAATAACCCTTGTAAATTGAAGATTCTAGATGATATCTTTCATTCTTATATAATTTCAATGTATTCAATTATCTCTTTATTGGATATATCCATATATATTGTATAAGACTACCAATAATGACTTCATCAGTTAAATTTATGGTCAAATAGACTATGAAATCAAAAAAAAGTGGAACTAGTTTCCCCAAGTAAAATGGTGTAAGTATAATATCATCCTATATCTTTTTCAAATCACTTAGGTGATCATTTCTTAAGCAAAGTTGTCTAATTGTTTTTGAAATTTCAATCAATGACTCAACAACATGGGTAGGAAAACAATTATAGATTGAAATTAGGATTAACTATTGAAATAGAATATGATTATCATGATTTTTTATCCCCTGTAATTTCATGTTCACCACATTGACACACATGGAAATATTAGAACAATAGCCATTAGGCACCATGACCATTTTCAAAATTATTAGAAATACCTCCTCTTTTTTACTCATTATGTACTATGTAGTAGGCATGTATTCCATATTACCCTCATCTAATTATAAATATAAATGTTTTCTCAATATCATTTCTTGAAAATCATGTTGATCATTGACATTTTCATTTGATTTACCCTTGATTCCCAAAATGGGGAAAGATATGTTATCGCACACATTTTTCTCAATGTGCATCATATCTAAATTATCTCTTAAAATATTATCTTTCCAATAATTAAATTTTTAGAAAAATACTTTTCTTATTCAAATTATGACTGTGCTACCAATCTCTAATAGAGATGGATTATAATTCATGATTAAATAAATCATAAAAATCATATATGGTGAAAATGTTTTCTTTGTCAAGTTGTGCTAGAATTTGAAATTGTGGAGTTGATTCATGGTCTTTGTTCCCATAAAATAACATACTATCTTTTCTAAACTTATATAGTGGAAGAAGAAGGTTTATATGACCAAGGTATTCCCACTTTCTATAGTTATTAATCAATGATTCTTTCTTACTTTTATTGCAATAAGAGTAGGTGAATACTATTTTTGTACTCTAACTTAATAAGTTAGCATACTCTAATAAGTCATTAAATAACCATAATAAAGTGACCTGAAGTCTAAAAATGTTATCAGTTTCCAAATAAAAATTTATTACACCATCTACCCAAAATTATTATAGATAACCAATCAATGACTATATATAAACATCAAATTTATCACTGAGTCCTTTTGGTTCATTAATAAGAGTAGAAGGTGAAAAAAATGGATGCTTCATACATAACCACATGGGAAGGTTTTATAGAACCAATACCACTGACCACATATTATATATCACACTAACCATAGAATTATATGAGTTAAAACCATATGCCACTAAAATCAGTAATTACTGGGAAAAATCTAAGAGACTATGATCAAACTCCTTCTATGCTAAATAATTCTCCAAGTGAGTTAACTTATCAGCCACTTTGTTTCTCTATGAATGAAATGTAATCAGTTTAATAATTTTAGCTAACATGAATAATATCCTCAACCTTAATTTTAGTGGGAAGTACTAAATATACTTTAGGATGATCTATTTTCCAAGATTCAAGACCCTACTAGGAAGAATCTGATGACCTTGATTAATCTTGTTATCCTACCACTCAGACGAGTAATAAATAGTGAAAACATTGAATATTTTCTTTTTTGAACAATATATAGTTTTTGAAGCTCACATAAATGGTATCATATATGAAACCAAGGTTAGTGGTTAACTTGTGAGCTTGGTAGTATGAATCTAGAATATTTACTCCAACAGGGAGTATCTTCTACAACAGTATAAAAAACATAACAAATAAGATGTTTATATGCTAATTCAAGGTCTTCAAGTGTAACAGTTCAATGATAAATGATAATTTACTAAATCAAGTGCATCGAGGATATAATTTAGTACATACATCATCAACAATTTCAATTATTTTTCATCTACACTAGAACATGAATTACTCCCTCTAATTTCCTAGTTATCGATGTTACTCTCTTCAGGTTGAAACTCATGTATCATGTCATTGATCATTATATTCATCTGATCAACTTTTATAAAACCAATATCCTTATAAATACTTTTTGACTTATGATAAGGAATATAATATTTCCCATGGTGTGTCTATGTCTTATAGTTTTTAAAAAACCCATTAATAAATAAATATTCCTTTACTGTATCTCACTTGAATATATACCCTTTTGTACTTTTTCTTCAGGAAAAACTAATCAAATTTCTTTGAAATCCACCAGAAAAATCAATAAATTATTTAACCCCCAAAAAATATTCAAAAAAATCTATTTAGTCAATCTATATAGCTCTTATCCATATATGTATCCCTAGAAAAAAATAATTGAAATATAAAAACAATAATTATTAATATTTATCAAATACTAAAAAAAATATTTTAGTTATTTATATTTGTTAATATAAATTTAAATTTATGTTATATTTGATGTTTAGTTTACTTATATTATTTAATTGAATTTATATTATATTAAACTAAAATTCTATAATATATTTAATTATAATAATAATGATTCTCATAATGAAACAACAATAAAAATTATATGATAAAAAATATATAATGAATTTTAAAAAATGAGTTATAGATATAATATAAATAAAGAAATATAATCAAATAAATATTTTCATAAAATATATTAATTAAAAGGGATATGTATAAATTAATTTAAAATATTTACATAATGATAAAATAATAAATTCAATATAAATAAATATAAAATATTTACACACATATGCAATATAATTATAAGTATAAAATTAATCAATTCAACTCTAAAAAAATTTAAAAATTAAAAAAATATAAATACATATAATATAATTATATTTTATTTAATATTGCTACTCCTATACATTTAAGAAACAATATATAACTAATATTAGTAAAATTTTCATTCTAATAAATGATTAACAATCATATATAATTCCAATTAATATCTAATTATGTATAGAAATTATAATAAAATTATTTTGACTATATAAGATATAAATATTATAAAAAACATTAGGGGAAATTCAATGATAGGAATATAAATAACATAAATCCAAAATTATAAACACAACCCTATTTTCCATAAATTAATTAATAATATATAGTTATCAAAATAAAAATTTATGGGAAGAGTTTATTACTTAAATTTTTTGAAAAATTATTATGATATCCTTGGGAAAAAGTTTTAGTGTGACAAAACTGTCGTGGTAAAATCATGATGTTGGAGTAGGGGGTTACATAAACACTGACTGGGAGTGAGCCGTGATAGGGAGATGAGTTGAGGTAGGGAGGGGAGCCATCAGTTATGAGTGATAAGAGAAGGGGATCTGAGGTAGAGAGGGGGGAGGGGAGTCGAGGTAGTGAGTGGGGAAGGGAGCTTCCACAATAGGGAGGGGAGTATTTGATGAGGTTTTTAGGTACACTAATAGAGAGGAGATAACATGGAGAGGATGAAACATGGAGGTTCATGCTTATGGGGAAGATTCTAAGGGGTAATAGGTGATAAAAAGTGGGGAACAAGGATAATTTTTTTCATGAATTTAGTTAGTGTATAAAATCTACCAGTTAGAGGTCATTATTATTCACAATAACACCTGTTAAATGGAAATTTACAAATTCTACCAGGTGAATCTACTTATTTTTATAGTAGCGACAACAACTTATGAAAATTCTCTCTTCTATTTTTGAATTTAGGCAGCACTTTATTCATCCTTTAAACCTTTGTTTTTATTTTCTAATTCTCTTTATATATAGATTCTAAATCATCACAAACTTTATCATTAGAGATAAAATCATTATTACTTAAATTCTCATTACCTTACCTTAATGTTGACATATCATCTGTTAAATTTTTTTCAGTATTTTTAAGCTTTAGATATTTATCAATAATATTCTTTTAATCTTCAACCATTTTTCCACACATCTCATGAAACTATTTGTTAGATAATATTAAGTTACCTTTATTGTTATGACCCCATCACTGGATTATTCTATAGACTCATCTCCCAAATAATACCAAATTGAACTAAAAATTTTATTCTTATTCTATGTAATTGCTTCCTTTTCTTCCCCTTGGTAAGTATGAATACAAGTTTATAGTTCTTTATATCTATAAAAAATGGGATTAAAATTTGAAGTCTTTTTACCTTTGTTATACTACCCTTTGTCTTCATCAATATATTCCTATTCCTACAAATATTTTCTATATTTTTAATTAATTTATATAATTAACCCCTAATTTAAATAAAACTTGTATCATTATAAGAATAACTAGAAGTGGTAATTTGATTTTTAAAAGAAAAACTTTTCCTTTTTATTATTTTCATCCTCATATATATTTTTCAATTCTAACTCATATTGTAAAATAGATCCCATTTCCTCATCCATAGAATACTCAGTGAGGTTTTTTACTTTCTTCAATCACTACTTACATGGAATTCCACTTCTTGGGAAGGGAACCCAAATTCATTTCAACCATTACTTCATTATTAATGGTTTATTTAAGTGTATTTATTTAATTCACAATCTTTATGATTTTTTGGAACATCTCATCATTAATTTCATTATACAACATTCTAAATTCTTGATATTATACCCCGTACGTCCTAATATTTTTTCTATATATCTCATAAATACCTTAATAAGAGAAATATTAGAATCTATTTTATAGGTATATATATTAATATACACATTTTTACTTATAAAAAATTAAATATGATTCATAACTTTTCAATTTAAAACGTACCTAACAACATATTTACCAACCAAAACATCTAGATCAAATTCTGGTAGCTTTTGAGGTCTCAACAGGATACTCTAGTATGAAATACCTATGTTTTTTCAATAATAACAAAATTTTATCTTTTTAATATCCATAATCATTTCCATTGAAGTGTGGTGGTCTCATTGAATTATCACTTTCAATGATCTCCTGACTTTACATTACTAAAAAATATCTTACCCTTTAATTATTAAAGGGACTATAATACAATTTAGCTCAAAATAGATTATATTTACAAAATAAATAAATAAAATAAATAAATATATCATATAGAATTGTAACTTTTAATGAATACCCAGTTAATAAATTCATATTTCCTAAGCATGCATCATAGTGTAAGACCAAGGGTTGATCTCTCAAGGAGTCCATTCACACAACACCATTCTTATATTGTCACTATTTATTATTAACATACACTACTTAAAAGAAATACTAATATAATTGTGGTTTTAAAAATTAATATTATATAATTATGTAAATATATGAATGTAAAATATAGAGAAGAAGAAAATACACAAAGAAGTTAGTAAGAAATGGGTTTCTGTTCTTGGGAGTTTATAGTGATAGGAATAATTGTCTTTTTAAAATGAATTTAATCTCATTATTCTTATCAATGTAGAGACCAAGACATGATACTATACACCCTAATGATCAAATTTTTATTATCCAAAATCAATACCTATTAATTCAAGATAAACTTTCTCAGTTCATCACTACAATAGCACTCCACTGTATGCAACATCATAATGACGAAAGAGAGTAAAATAGATGAACATAATGAAAAAATAGTAGTAGAGAAAAGGGAGTTACCACATAACCAAATAAATTTAACCACTAATAGAATACTAGAATAAAATAACAGGAATACATTGAATCATAATAGACTCAAAACATCATTTCTCCCCCCTTTTAAAAACAATGAGGGTTAGTTCTCTATGACCATGGATATGAGAGAATCACATTAAATGAAATAAAAAAGAGAAATGAAATAAAGAGAGAAAGTTAAAATTAAATATATTAAATTTATAAGACTATTAAAAATCTAATCCATATCCTTAGATTATAAAAATAGATAACTACTTAAATAAAAGTTTAGGTTTATATTTATTGGCAAGAGAGGTGGATGATTTTCACTATAATTATATCCTTTGAATATTCACATATTTTTAACATATTAAATGGATGAATCTAGAAAATTCATATTGTAGGAATTTTTTCACCTACATATTAACTATAGGCCCAAAAAATTTCAGATTTATTAGAAATGTTTCAAAAAATTTATAGATATATTACTAAATATGAATTTTCTACCCTGGTAGTTTGAGAGATATGGGCACAAAATTACAAGTCATGTAAATCGTGGATAGATTTCTTAGCCCCACATGTATGATTCATTTGGGCCTCCTATGGTAAGATTTAGTAATTGTTCTTATTGAATTAAATGAATACCAATAACCATGCAATCTTATAAAAATATTTTTTAATATGAATCAGTGTAGAGAATGATATTAAAAAAATACAAAACTACTGTTTTTCTACAGAAATATCAAAAATAGTAAAAATTACCCTTTTAATATAATTTTATATAATGAATGGAAAATGATGTTTGAATTAAAAATAATATTAGATTATGGTATGAATTTTCAATATAATTATATAAATGAATAAAAACACTAAAAAAGTAAGAATCAATCCATTTTTACAATAAAGTAAAATTATTCCTAAAACCTAAAAATGTTTTATTTAAAATTAAAATATGAAAAAATGGGATAAAATAATTTAATTATAGAATAAAATATATGAAAATATGAGCTTAATAAATCCCCCAAACTTAACCATTGAACTCCATGAAAATCATCAACACAAAGTTCAAAATAAAAATTTTAAGGTATCAATGGTAACATTACTCAATTATCACGACTAATAAAATATCATTCTTCCTGAATGAATATATATTTCTTAAATATTCACTAATAATAAAATTAAATCCAATATAATGTTAATCCCCATGTCAATGTTATATTTACCTCCTCAGAAAATTATTTCTCCCCCACTCAAGTATTTTAAATAGGCCCTTTCTCATTCCCAAGAACATGCACGATCTCGATAAGATTGCTACCTTCCTAGTATCTCAACTTCACAGAGTCAAAAAGTGTTTCAATATTGAGTACTTTTTCATGGGTTGTTCTATGTATTAGGGTTGTAATGTTTTAAATGTAAAAACATTAGAGGAAAAATGGTAATATTTTATGTATAAAGTTAAATAAATGAATAAAAACAATTTCCCTTAATAATGGTGTGATCCTCACTTTCCTTATAAATATTCACCTCCAAAAACCTCTTTAATACTCATGGGAAGTCCAAAAATGAATAATTTTAGTAGAAGATATATTTTTCTTCCTCATTCCCCTATTTCAGGAGCGTTATTTGGTTCATTTTTAGATTTTAAATTCAATATAGATTTTTATTTTAGAAGGAAAGGTAGGCATCTTCAGATTCCTCAAATAATGGTGCACTCCACTAACTAGATTTTGAATGATATTTTGGAACACGCTCTATATTTTAAGCTAAATTTTTGTTCCCAAAATAGTATAAAAAGGTGAAAAACATTTCCATTTCATTCAAAATAGATTCTTTTGGGTTAGTATAACACAAATCAAATCCCACCACAGATGATTTTACTAATAATAATGAATTTTACTTTAAGAGCAGGTTTTAAAGAGATAATGACTTGTAATATGGCTATCTAACAAGTTATTTCAAGGAAAATTGGGGCTAAATAAAGTTCAAATGAAATTATAGGTGAAACAATAAGTTAAATGTAAAAAGTGGATTTTAAAATAGTTCCTAAATCATACTTAATACATTCTATGGACTTTGAAAACTTTGAAAAATAGAAAAACAAAACAACTTTTAGATCTAAAAACATGACTCTAGACTTATAAAAAAAAGAGAAATGTAAATAATATGTGAAAAAATTTTAGAAACCTGTTTGGTTGGGAAGGATATTCATTTTGGAAATTGTGAACATGATTTTTATAATCAATCAAACTTCCTTAAATGAAAAGATTGTAAACTAGGGAAAAAATCCATATCATCACTATTTTAATCCCTTAAATGTTCAAATCAAGAAATATGTGAAAAATATAAAGATGATATTAATTTAAAATATAATTATATTAATATAAAGTTTTTAAAAACACTCCAAAAATTATATATAAAACAAAATGTAAAAGTTAAATCTAATAAGATTTTAAAAAACAAGAAAAAAAACAAAAAGGAAATACATAAAAATACTTAAAACAAGTTGACATCACAAAAAAAAAACTATATAAATACTTCTAATTTAATCTAAAACATAATTAAAATAATAGGTAAATAAAATCAAATAGATAAAAATACACAACCTGGTTTATTTGGAATAATGGCAGGCTTGAATTAAACTCATAGCTGCTATTGATTTTGAAACCTACAATAAAGAAAGAACAAAAAAATCATAATAAATTTATTGAAAGAAAAATAAATAAAAATAAAGACAAATGGAAATAATAAAAGGGATATAACTTGGTATAACCTATAAGTGGGTATTATTTTTTAACTACCTCTAGTCGGTTGTTTCATAATTTTAGCCCCAATATGAAGGTGGATTTGGTTTCTTATTCATAAACTAGAAAAACTTATTCTTTAAAGCGTGAATCCATTTACACTAAAGGTAGAATAATATATGTATAGATTATTTTAGGTAAATCCCATTATAAATGATATAAAACTTTTTTGGTTGGGGTAAGATAAAGAACGAGTATAACAATCCCAAACCTGCACTCTTAGACCCGGTGTTAAAAACATAGTGTTTACATTTTTGTCTTTGATAACAATAAACATGATCTAATTTTAGTAATATAAAACATATAACATAAAATTAAAATATTTTATCACTTAAAAATATAAGGATATTTTAGGTTTAGAGTTTTAATGAATTAGGAAAAACCCTTACAAAATAATACCCATGTATTCATGTGATTATTTTTCCCACTATTCCCCACTTTTATTATTTCACATCATGTCTTCAACATGTCCCATAATATTATTTATACATTAAACATTTATATTCATAATTAATTTAAAATTAATATTCATAACCATAGTAAATGGGAAATATAACAAGGGTGAGCTAAAACACTCAATAAGGGTAAACATAAGCATTAACAATTGAATGTCATTAGTGAGAATAAGATGAGCATAAGTTTATGATGACATAATAAAATTTTATGAGCATAAAATAAGATAATTAATACCCATAAAACCTATATTATAACTCATGATATATGGTATAATGATTTAACATAAGTCAGGAATCATAAAAATAAATAATCAAAAGCCATGTGAAAACAATCCTTGATAAAATGATCCATTAAAATTCAGAACAAGAATTAAAAAACTATGTAGGTATCTTTGAATATAAAACATTCATCATAGAATCAAATAAATATATAATTACTATAGATATATTTATAGTAAACTATAACTAATAAGCTCAATTGTATCCTAGGAGTAACTTATAATCAGTTATCTCTGTTATCTCTTAGGAGTAACTTAATTTTTTCGTCTCTTAGGAGTAAATTCCATCAAGTTAAATCTATCTCATTACCCAATGAATTAGTGGGATATAATGGACCCACCCATCACATATTTAATAAATTAACTTAAGGATTTTTGTTCACTCCCCAATTCTACTTTCATCAATAATTTCCAAGTACCATATCATGAAATAAAGCACACAAATGCTTGCATTTCATCAAAATTGTCATAACTTAATTTACCCATGAAAAAGAAATGAGTTTCCAGAAAATAACTTTAAAAATCATTATAAACCATTCATAGGAAGAAATTTAATGGTATCATAATATCATATCCCTAGTTATGCCTAGTAATTATTATAGGTTTTTTACATATATGAAAATACCATTAAAGAAAAATATGTAAAATATTTCTCAAAAAAGAGGGGAAAATACCATTTTCTCTTGGTACCTTTAAAAAATAAAAATTCAAAAAATATTTTAAAAAATATTTTATTTTAAAACAAACTTGGAAACTTATAAATTAATATTCAAATCAAATAATTTTTATGATGAAGGAAAAATCCACTCATGTCATAAACATAAAAAATAAAAGGAATTAGGTTCATAATACAAAATATGTCTCAAAGAATTGATATTGAGACAAATTATCCTTAAAAAGATCATATACTGAAGTGAGAATTAATCATTGAGTTGATTATGTTTAACAATTATAAAACCAAATAAAACAATTGAAAATACTACATAATATAATCATAGGTAATTTATCACATCATAATTTCATAATATAGTCAATGAAGTAGAAGTATAACCCAATGAATGAAAAATTGAGTTAAAAAACCCCTTACCTCGAGTCTAGACTTTCTATGTACATCCATTAATTTACTATACTATAATATTATATTAATAATTTAATTTTTTAATAAAATTTTATAGTTTTATTCACTTATCATTAAATAATTTATTTCATTTATTATAATAATATATTTAATTACTTAATTGTTTAAGTCTATATTGGGTGTTTTGAGGGCGTTCAGTTCATAATTGAAAAATGAATTTAGTAGGTTGACCATGGTTAGAGGGTTAATTATTACATTATCTATGGAATAATAATAAAAAATAATAATAAATTTTATACATAAAATATAATTTTATAATCATGCATGAAATGAGGATGTAAAAAATGAATCACATTGCATCATGGAGGTGATATTCCACACGTACACACATGAAACATTATCATTTTTTAACCGATGCAAGGGTAAGAAGTTAAGTAATATATTATATTTAAAAAATCATTATTATGTCATTAATATCATATATATTTATGAAATCCATCATAATAACCATCCTTGGGAGGTGGTGAAGAAAAATGAAACACATCGCTTCATCGAGGCGGTAGTCCACACATATACACAAATGGTAATTTTGTTCCCCATAGGATGAAAAAAGAGACGAATAAGGTTAGGAAATTAACATAATAAAATATTAGTGTATTTTATATACTGATTTTATTATATTTTAATGGTTAGTATAGAATTTATGGAGGTAAAATAAAAGTAAAATTAAAGAGATTGGTTAAAAGATTCCCTCCTCTTTGGGATTCCTCATTTTGATTTCTTCTAAAGGACCTTGGGTATCATATTTTAAAGGTACCAAAACCTATAAAACTTGGATAATGATGTTTATAATATATTTTTAGGGTTTTTTAATCTAAGTGTATCAATTTCTTATGAATAATAGAGAGGTGGTGACCTTTTACAGTGAAGGAAAGGACACACTTGGAATTAGTTGAAATATTTAAATATAATAAATTAAATTTCAGTTTAAAGAAGAACCGAGTGGAAGAAATTTATAAGATAAGATAGGTTAAGGTTAAAATACTTGCATAAAATAAAATTTTTACAAGTTTATGTGGAATTTTAAACCTTATCTTTGGGTTAAACCCCTTTGTTAACCAATTTTAACCTTAATAACGGTAATAACTTTTTTAATACTAAAGGGTAATAAATTTACCTATAAGGTTAATATTGGATCAAAAATGGTAAATAGATGATATTTTTGACCATATAACATCCCCATTGAACTCTTTAAATATTTTTATGATTTTTAAATCATTTAATAATATATTATTTAATATAAAATACACTTGAAGTCATTTTCACTATTATCATCTTATCTTGACTTTAAGAATATGATGAAAAAAAAAATTAAAAAATAATCACTTAGATTATCCATTATCCTTAATAAATGTATATAATTTTTTTAAAACTAAAATCTTCTAAATATTATCATTTAAAAAAATTAAAATCTTTTATATAATATTTCTTTTGTTTTCTTAAACACCGTACCATCATGACATAAATGTTTTAGATAATTATATTAATTTTTAAAATTAATAATTAATAATTAACATAAAAATAATTAATTTTAATTCATAATTACTACTTATTTTGGTTCCATATTTATATTTAATCACATATACATCATGAAAACTTATTTAATATGTTATTTTGACTTTTCTCGCCTTACGCAAGCACTGTACAAACATTTAGATAAATTTATTGTTATATAACTCCAAAATTTATAAATATTGGTCCATATAATCAATTAAAAATAATATTAATTAGTAAATTTTATAAAATTCTTCTTAATTTTCAAATATTATCTTTAGGACACCAAATTTTACTTTTTTGGTGCTGCGCAAGCATTCTGTTGACACTGAAAATGATTTTCATATTTATTATGAAATAAATTATAATTTATATGTTTTAAATTATTTTTATATTATATTTGTATTATATTATCATACATGATTTTTTTCATAATTTTCATAAAATTTTATTCAATATTTATGTCTTAGATATATCATAAAAGATATCATATTTCATAAAAACTATAATTTTTACTATTCACAAAGAAATTAATTTATTTAGAAAAATCTAAAAAAATAATCCTAGTATAAATTTGAACTTATAAATCCAAAAATGAATTAAATTTTATAAAATTAAATTATTATAATTATAAAAAATAAATTTTAATATAAATACATAAAACATAATAATTTTTTTTAAGAAAAATGCATTTTAAGCCCAAAAATAAACTTATACCAAAATAAAATATATAGTTAATAACTATGTAATTAATTTGAGTATTTATAAATAAATTATAATTATTTTAATTTAATATCATATTAAAATTATAATGGTACTTTTAAATGAAAATAAATGATAGTTTTATAAAAAATTAGTGTTTTCACTATTCATTGAAAAATCAATCTTTTCAAAAAAATCCAAAAAATTCACCCTAATATAATTTTGATATGACTGTTTCAAAAATTATATCCATTTTATTAATTAATATTTCTAAAATTGTTAGATATTAATTATAGTATTCACTCACAAAAACCAATAAAAACTTTTTTTGGAGAAAACTTATTTTTAAAGCATAAAATCACTTTGCTAATAATTGAGTGTGTATTTTTTACAAATTAATCAATAAATTTTAATTTAGTAGGAAAATTATATATATTAATCCTATTTATATCTTCCAATTCAATTTCTAGTTTATAAAGTCCATATTTAAATAATAACATTTCATGGTTCGTTTAATCTTGGAGTTGTATGTCATATATGCTGTCAAACATAATGTTCTTTTAAAATCTCAAGGTGTTACATTATCCATAATTTAATAAATCTTATCCTATAAATTTTAAATTTATGTTTATAATCAAGGGATTAACATTTAAAAAGACCTTTGTTAAAAACCCACACTGTAAAAAGGGTTAATAAAACTTCGTTTTGAAAAGAGGTAAAGGGAAATATGAAGATCATATAGAATAATGGATAACTAGGTTTCAAAATAGGAGAATATTAGTGGGAAGTGAAAATATTAACATGAAGGAAAAAATTAATGTCCAAATAATGATGGGGTGTGAAAAAGAACATTGATCACAATAAAGTGAATGATCATGAGAAAGTCAATGACTAGAAAACCATAAACCAATTAAGAGTAAAAAAATATCATCAATTCATAATAAATGAAGGAAATAAGATAACATTTTTGTTTCAAGATCCTTTTCCTAGAGTTGAATAATTCCTTTAACATCTAGATTGATAATATAAGGAAATATACTTACTTGATTTTCTTTAAATCCATAAATAAAATTTCATCCCTTGATTGTGTGTTTCAATCAGTTTCTGCCTTTATCTCATCTTTTAATCCAAATTATGAGTATGAATATTTAATACTTGAAGTACTATAATCAATATCTAATTAACCATTAGGTATATAAAAGGATTCAAATATTTTTTTACTAACTTTAATAAATTTTTTTTTAGCATAAGGTAAGATAATATCCAAAATGAATAAAAATTCACATGAAGAAAGAAAACATTAATATAAAAAATTCAAAAATAATACTCAAAGTTAAAATTAAATCATTCCATATATAATTATCCCTATATCCCAAATAACCTCAATAAGGACATATTAACCTCAAAGGTTATCTTATAAAATTTATCTTACTCCCCCAAAATACAATAGAATTCTTCCCAAATAATCCTTTATGTTAAATAACATAATACACCTGAGGGTTACTTGCACTTCAACCCAGTAAAACACTTCCCAAAATATCATTAATCTCTTTAAAATCCCTTTACTTATAACCTTAATAGGGCTATATATGAATTTGAACTTATGATCAACCTTAAAATTATAAACTCTTGATTGTATCCATAACTCTTAACATAAACTCACATGAAAACATACTAATCTCTAAGGTTATATAAACCCTAATTTGATACCAATTATAATAGCCTTGAACTTACACACCTAGAATCGGTGAAAAAAACACAATATTTACATTTTTGGCTTTGATACAAATAAATATGACCTATTTTTAGCCATATAAAACATATAAAAAAATGTAAATATTGGACCACTTACATATCGAAGGACCTTTTAGGTTTATAGTTTTAGACAATCAGGACAAACTCTTACATAAAAATACCCATGTCTTCAAGTGGACATTTTTTCCACTATTCCCTAAATTTCTTATTTAAAATTAAATATTCAACATGTCCCATAAAATTCTTCACACATGGAACCTTTATAGATGTAATTAATTTAAAATAAATCTACATAACTTGGTGAAATGGAAAAAATAATAAAGGTGATCTCAAACACTCAGTAAGGTTAAACATAAACATTAATAATTGAATTCCATTAGTGAAAATAAGGGTATGATGATATAATCAAAGTGAATGAGCATAATATAAGATAATTCATACCCATAAAACTAGGATCATAACTTATAGGACTTGATTTTGTGTGTATACTTTTCATTCTAATTTTGATTTAGTTTTGATAATTACTTCAACCCATCAATATTTTCTTTCTAATAAATTTTTTCAACTGTTTCAGATTTATTATGTAAAATTATTTATTTTATATCTGAAGAAATAATGATCATATTATTATGGTTTTTATTTCATTGGAAATATGAGAATATTATATTTATTTAATTTTTTTATGTTGAAATCCAATTCAATTTTTTCGATGGTGAAAAAATTCACAGAAGTTGTTACAAGATGTTCAAGTGATATTTCAGTTTTCAGCTTAAAGTCAATTAAAAATTATGATGATATCTTAAGAAATATTGAATGGATTTGCAAGTGTATTATACCATTAGATAGATAATGTAATTATATAAACTTCATTAGTTTATGTGTAAGTTTGAAAATGATGTTTTGATACTCTAAAAAATCACTGAAATTTCTGGAGTAGTTTTTCAACTCTATAGTGAAAAGATTTGAAGACCTATAGTATTTATCCTTATGAAACTTATATAGATGTTGGAATCACTAAGAACATAGGGCGATGGAAATACAATAGGTTTATATTTATTTCATCAGCTTATAAAAAATGATAAAAAAGTCGTTTGGATGGTCAATAAATTCACCGAAGATTGGGAATGCAGATTTCCAGCTACATTTTTCCAGAATGTTATTGCCTCAGTTTTTGGATGATATCAGGAGATTTTTAAGTCGGATTGATTCGGTTCTTGGACCATTGGAAGTATCTTTATATTTAAAAAATATAATTCTTGAGGGAATAAGGCTGAATGTTTTGTTAAAGGGCTCAAAAAATTTAGTGAAGTATGAAGAAAAGTTGTTTACATTTTCTGGAAACACTATTCATACCCTACATTGATAAATGTAATGTAAGGAATCAACCCTATGCTAAGCTAAACAATTCACGTCTGGATCAGAAACATTACATTAGAGGCTGGGTTTACTGTTTGCAACCCTACGTTCAAGATGATGAATGTATGGTTAATCAATGTTATGTTCAAGATTTTATGCTGACAAGGATGAACGTATGTATCATCATCCCAACATTAGTTTTTGATCCCTACATTACGTGCGGATGAAATTATGGATAAGGAATCATAAATTATGTATTTGAACCCTATGTTTGATATTTTTTCATTATATGAAGGAACTTTACATTTGACTTTTCAACAATTCTATTTTAAATCTGTGATATTTTATGCTAATTCTGTAATGGTATTCTTAGTATATAAGATCGTTATAAAATTATTTTATGACTGATTCAAAGGAACAAATGAAACAGATTAAATCATTACTATTTATAAGGGACAATATTATTCTATTTGAATAAATGGATTGAAAATATTCCTGATTTATTGTGTAGTTATTTTTCAGGAACTTTTTCAACTATATTTAAAGTGGTTTGAGTGGATTTAAACAGGAGTTTTAAATTGTTCAATGATGCTATTATTATGGAGATAATATTGGAGGAGTTATTCAAATTATTTTGAATGCATTTATTAGAAATTTATTATATAGGAATAAATAGGCAACGGTGCTACGATATTCATGGGGATATTTATAAAGGCTATTAACTCTATTTATTTTGAGTATCCTAAGGAAGAGGAATGCTGTTACAAATACTGAATATTTATTCTCTCTATATATCTCTCTCTAGAAGGAAAAGTAAATACACAATGAAGAAAAGAGGATACGTGAATACTCTGTTAAAAAGAAGGAACTGGAAAAACTCATACAAAAAGATCGACACTTTTGAAGAGAGAAATACTACTTTGTTCATTCTTATTCTCTCATGGTGTAAAGAAGAAGGAAGACTGTGCAAATATTGTTTGATCTATTTTTTGTTATTTAAAGATGAATAATCCTTCTTGACATTGAAGATTATATTACTTCTGCTGCTATGCTACATTGAAGATCATCTACATCTGTCAGTTTTTGCTGCAACTATGATATAAACATATTTTACAACAAACATCATCTCATCTATTTTCTTTTGAGTATCGGATGCTAGAACTTAATCTTGGTGGAGTGTAATCTTCTCAGACTAGGATTTTGATATTTCATTTCCCTTTAAAAGAACCAGAAGGCCCTGTAAAAGCCTTGTAAGGTGTCAACTGCCTATACTCAGTTGTGGACGGTCTTATGATAAGAGGACCTACTAGTGAAAATCACCAAGCTCATAGAGTAGAGCATTGGTGGAGTAGACTAGGGATTTCTGTACCCCAAAACACTATAAATATTTGTGTTCTTTTCCTTTATGTATTTATACTGCTTGCTCAACTTTAATAGAGAAGGAAAGAATCGCTTCATTTCAAGAGGGATGTTTTAATATTGTCAAGATTTTTAAAAGGAACCAATTCACCCCCTCTTTTGTCTTCATCATAGACATCCTGACCTAAAAATTGGTATTAGAGGCAGGACTCTATTGATTTATTTTTGGCTCTAACAAGACTAAGTTAAATATTCAAACAAAGAAAAATATCAATAGATAATTTCAGATAAGGTATGTCGATGATCCATGCTCCTTACTTTAATGGTGATAATTGTGGATGTTGGAAAGCTCACATGACTATCTATTTGAAAAATCTTGGTTTTAAAGTTTATATAATATTTTCAAACCTTATGAAATCCCTATAGAACTAGAAAAGTGGGATGCTACTAAGGAATTTGAATATGATATTAATTCAAAATCCATGAATGAAATTATATGCGGTCATGGTCATGATAAATTTAACCGTGTTTCTCAATGTGCTTATACTTATGAGATGTGGAAGACTATTGCAGTTGCATATGAAGGAATTGAAAACATCATACAAATAAGGTACAATACTGCAAAACTTAAATTTGACACATTCAGGATGCAGGAATATGAGAGCATCACTCGTATGAATAGAAGATTAACAGAAGCTGTTAATGATGTTGCTGCCTTGGGAACTCCAATTCTAGAACCAGATCAGGAATTAAAGGTACTAAGAGTTTTAACTTCTAAGTGGAATGGAATTTCATCTCCTATTCGACAATCCACACTAGTTAAAGAATTAAAGATGAAATAATTGATCGGAACCTTGATGATATATAGAGCGGATATGCAAACAAAATTTAAAAATGATATTTATATCAAAAAGGAAACAAATGCACTTAATATTTTGAGGAATGAATTTTCTAATTCAGATTCTAGCCATTCAGATTCAAATGATGAGCTACTACATCTTGATTTTTTTAGAATAATATATAAAATGATAAAATAGAAATTGTAGTTAAATAAAGATAAAGAAGTTAGATGCTATGAGTATAAAAAGAAAGGTCATTTGAGACCTAACTACCCTTTGCTTAAAGCTCATTGGAAAGATAAATATAAACAAAAAGGAAATAAATTCATGAAGGATACTAGTAATTCATATAAATATTCAAATGATGAATCTACTACAAAATCAGAAGATGATCAAGAAAATAAAAAGGTTAATTTATGTCTTATGGCTCATGCTAATGAGGTACAATCTTCTTATTCTGAAAGTTATAATTCTAAAGGTTTTTCTTATGATGAACTTAATAATATTTGTTTTATTCTTCAAGATAAATTTGATTCTTTAAATAAAGAACATAAAAATATTAGAAAATCTCATGATGCTATTTCAATTGATAATGAAATTTTGTCAAAACAGATTGTTGATTTAAGATTACATTCTTCAAAAATTTCTTGTGACATGCATGAAACTAAAATTAAAGAATTTTAGGATGAAGTTGGCAATTTAAAGAGAGCTTCAAGTATGCTTATTAAGGGAGAGAATTATTTGAATCAAATTCTTTGTAAAAATAAAATTCATAAAGGAAAACTTGGTATTGGTAGTAATGAAAAAAACAAAATTATATAAAAAATAGTTTGTTCTTGGTTCAAATAGAAAAAACATGTCTACTATTAAATGTTTTTATTATGTTATTAATGGAAATTATACTGATGACTATTATTTTATAAAACCTCATTTTTGTGGGGTTAGGAATGTTCATTATTCAAAAGCATTACCCTGCTTTTATTATAACACTATTGATCAAAATAAACCTATTTGGTTACCTAAATCATTAATTGCTGACACTGCTAGACCCAAAATTATATGGGTACCAAAAGGCACTTGTTTTTGATATTTTGCAAGTAGGAGCCACTGAACGTCATCGTTATATCATCATGTGGCTGGTTGAAAATTATGTGAATTTATTATATTCTTGTTTCTTATTCTATTAAATAGAAACTTCATTAGCACATGAATGGTTAACCCAAGAAGTGTTTTATTTTAATATTTAATTTAAATGAACTAACTATTTTATATAGGGGATAATTTTTTATGCTTTATCCTTTATTCCACTACATTTAATTATTAACATGCTTAAACTGTTAAGTCTTTTCACACTATTATTTTATCAAATGAATTAATTTGTTGATTTATTATATTAATTGATGACTATCAAATGTTCTATTAATATTTTTTATAAATGGTTATCTTATGTGTAAGCATGTCTTTAATGTTTGACTATTTAAATTAATTTCATGTGATTAATTAATCTCTTGCTGCTTGTAAAACATTATTTTATTATTAGATTAAAATGTTTTGGTCATTTATGACACATTTAAAATAATTTTAATTATTTTTATTTTTTATTATTTTGAAAATTATTTTTAATTAAACTCTTTGAAAATTATTTTAATTAAATTATTTGAAAATATTTTAATTAAAATACCTTTAATTAAATTATTTGAAAATCATTTATTATTTTTATTATTATTATATATATATTATCTAAATTCATTGAAAATCATTTATTTAAATTCGTTAAATATATATATATATATTTTCTTGGTCATAGGGGAGTTATTCTAAATATTTAGTGTAACGTCCTGGATCCGGGTGCCACTCAACGGGTGCCCCGAACCCGGTTGGTCACATGACCTCAAGCGCATTTCCCCAAATTCTAGATGCTACCGACTAGTTGTGAGGGCCTAGGTCTGATAGTGGGGAAACTATTCCCTCATTTTTCAAAGTGTAGCGCAGTGGAAAAAACATAAACATACCAAAAGAGGAAGCAGTAACCAATATAAAACTGAAAGGACAACGGTACAAAATCAAAATATAACCAGCAATCATACATATATGATGATGCAATATGTCCTATTTCAAAGAAAGCAGTCAAAAAAGGATACACTGCAATCCAATACAATATAATACAAATTATGAATTACAGCAAAGAAAACTAAAATAGTGTAACATGAACTCAATAGCATCGCAAGCCTAAGCTCGATCCCATGCTCTCTTACTCCTCTGCAACAATCAAGTACCTGTATAGGGTCCCTTGCCCTTATCAACACCTGCCGCAATATAATCTATTTGAGCCCAAGACATGACCCAACAGGGTGTGAGAAATAAATCCCAGTAGGAAACCACCACATGCCTATGCCCAACTGTCAGTGAGAATGTGCAACATCAGTGCGCAACAATAAAATGCAGTAAACTAAGTAGTACTCAAAAGTAACTATATCTACTAGTTACATTACCATTTTATTAATTCTTTAAAAACTCCAAGAATGTGATTTATCTTGGAAGGTACAACATAATAAATCACCACAGTGAATACTCAAAGTAAACGTTGTCCTCAGACAAGCAAAACCTTACCCTCAGGTAAATAGAATTGATACCCTTAGGTGATTGCCCTCAGGAATAACGGATATTTCCCTCAGGAGTATGAGATAATTCCCTAAAGCACGGAAGCTACTTCCCTTAGGTATAAGAAAAATTGCCCTTAGGCTAAAGAAGCACTTGCCCTCAGGCTAAACAAACCACTTTCCCTCAGGCTAAACAAGCACTTTCCCTCAGTTTAAATAAAACACTTTCCCTCAGGCTAAACAAAACACTGCCCTCAGGATAAGAAAGTAACCCGGCCAAGACCAACACAAAAGAAAGCAATCTATATACATTTTCTCTCAAGAAAACTCAAAGCATACTATAATCATGGCATACCCACGGGTATCCTGGCCAAATGACTAAAAAAGGGAAACACACCCATGGGGTGGCCCTAGATCCAAGAAACGATACCAAACAGTAGTTTATACATAATCGAAAGATTACCTATGCAATTATAGGTATTTAATAAGTTAAGGCCTCAGCCACACAACACCCCAAACATGGGCGCGTATCACATCAGTACACAAAAAACACTCAACAGTTGGAATTAAACACCAGACCACCTACCTTGATCTCCTCTGATCAATATATGCGAACAACGCCTCCCAAAACGTCTGAGAAAAACGTAGATCTGGGATAAAGGTTCATCCATTCAAACTCAAATAACTTCTCCTTGGGAAAGAATTGGAAATAAAGGCTCAAGGAGAGGGAAGCTCTTACCCGTGCGGTTCCAACGAGATCGATGGTGGAAAAATCTGAGTTTTGGCATGCGATCAGAAGCTCCTCCAAGCTCCGGCCTTGTCTCTCGAGCTCCAAATGAGTTCTAAGCTTCCTCTGTTGAAAGAGGAGGATACTTCCCGTTTTAAGAAAAAAAATACACGGTTTGTAATTTTAATTTTTTAACTATTCCTCTGGCATCTACTTTTCATCGCCACACTATTCATCCGTCGACACGATTATATGGTGTGTATTTCTGAGTACATGGCGTGTACTACCACTTCGCTGGAGGCTACTTCCACCGCCTTACTATTCACCTGCAGACTGATTACACGACGTGTATATACTAAGCACACAACATGTAGTTAGTTTTTACAGCCTTCCTCGATGACAGGCCTACATGCCCTGCGTACTCATTTCACATGGTCAGAGTACACGACGTGTAGAAAATTACATGGCATGTACCCAAAATTTTTGGGACTTTTCCCCATTTTCCTTATTTTCTCAAAAAAATTTAAGGAAAAAGGAAAATAATAAACTCATACCTCAAGAATAATAACTAGGTTCTTAAAAACTTCCCCCCTTAAAGAAATTCATCCCCGAATTTCCCTTCCAAGGGTGGTGAAGATAAAGCTGAGAACAACTCTGGCCACTGAGCACGTACGTCGGTCTCCCGCTCCCAGGTTTCATCCTGCACTCGGCCATGCTTCCATAACACCCGTACGAGATGAACTAACCGGTCTTGGAGAACCTTCGTGCTCCTATCAACAATACAAATAGAATACTTCTAAAAGGATGCATCGTCCAATAGTTAAACCTCCTTGGGATGAAAAACGTGAGATGATTCTGAGTGATAATAGTGCAACTGAGATGCGTGGAAGACATCGTGCATGGCCTAATACCTCTGTGGTAACTAGAACCGATAGAAAACCGGCCCGAATCTCTCCAGAATCTCAAACAGCCCCACATACCTCATTGAAAGTTTACGATGTCTCCTGATCCGCTTGTGTCCCAACCTCGGTGAAACATGTAAGAAAACCTGATCCCAAACCACGAAGTCCAAGGGTCATCTACGACGATTAACATAAGATTTATGATGAGACTGTGAAGTATCCATCCACTTCTAAATCAACTGGACCTGCTCTAGAGTCTACTTCATGAGATGTGGTTCCAGTAAGACTACCTCACCTGCCTCCAACCAGCACAAAGGTGATCGGTATGACCTACCATATAAAGCCTCATAAGGTTTCATCTCAATATTTTCCTGAAAACTATTATTGTATGAAAACTCGACCAGGGGTATGTGCCTCTCCCAAGAGCCCCCAAAATCTAGGACCCAACCACACAACATGTCCTCTAGAACCTGTATCATATGCTCTGACTGGCCATCAGTCTGAGGGTGGTAAGTTGTGCTCAGAAGCACCAATGTACCCAGTGCCCTCTGAAAAATCTACCAAAAATGTGATGTAAAATAGGAATCCCTATCTGAAACAATAGAACAAGGGATCCCATGAAGACATACTACCTCTTGGATATAAAACTTTTCAATCTCTTCAACACCGAAGGTCTCCTTGATCGGCAAAAAGTGAGCTACCTTCGTGAGTCTATCCACAACAACCCACATGACATCATTGCCTCGAGGTAACCTCAGCAAACCGGTCATGAAGTCCATCGCGACATCATCCCATTTCAACTCTGGAATGGGTAACTGTTGTAACAGTCCGACTGGCCTCTGATGCTCCACCTTCACCTGCTGACAGGTGGAACATCTCATAACAAAACCAGCTACTTCTCTTTTCATACCCAGCCACCAATACTGACGTCTCAAGTCACAGTACATTTTGGTAACTCCAGATGTACTATCCAGGATAAAACATGAAACTCATACATCAACTCGTCGTGTATATCCCCTAGAACCCACACTCGTCCATGGATACACAGTACCTCATCATTGCCTATTTTCCAACCAGAAAGAGGGTCCGCACTTGCCACAGACTCCTGTAGAACTAGGCCTTCTGAATCTGAAAGTTTTCTCATCCTCACTCTATCCAGGAGGGTAGAAGTCACACCTTATGATAAAAGATATTTTTACCCCTGACTATCTTGCACCTCCAAATTCATTTCAGAGAACAATTCCATAAGCTTCCACTCACCACTGGCCTCCTGCACTGCCTGTATCTGAGTCCTCCTACTCAGTACATCAGCTACGACATTACCCTTATCAGGTGTATATGCAAGCTCAAAGTTGAAGGACTTAAGGTATTCAAACCACCTTCACTGTCTCAAATTCAGGTCACGTTGGGTAAATATGTATTTAAGACTTTTTTGGTCTGTAAACACCACAAAATTCTCTCACAAGAGATAATTTCTCCAACAACGTAACACATAAACAACTGCAGCCAACTCAAGATCATGCGTCAGGTAATTCCTCTCATGTGGCCTCAACTACCGAGACCCGTACACAACTACTCGGTCACCCTACATCAACACTAATCCCAACCCAATACCTGATGCATCACAGTAAACTGTATAGCTCTTCCCTTGCTCTGGAAGTATCAGGACTGGTGCTAATGTCAACCTTCCCTTTAGCTCCTGAAAGGCTGTCTCGCAAGCTTCTATCCAAATGAACTTCACACCCTTCTTAGTCAAACCCATCAACGACGCTGCTAAATGGGAGAAGTCCTGTATAAATCACCTGTAGTATCCAACTAGCCCTAAGAAACTCCGTATTTCAAACAATTTATTAGGTTAATCCCAGGAAACTACTGCTCTCACTTTCTCTAGGTCTACTGAAAATCCTGCCTCTGAGATAATATGACCCGGGAAGTGTATCTGGTCCATCCAAAAGTGTAACTTTGAGAGATTAGAATATAGCTGATGCTCTCTCATTGTACTCATTATGATCTCAAGATGGGTGGCATGGTCATGTCGAGTGTGAGAGTACACTAAGATATCGTCCACGAAGACTACCACAAAAGAATCCAGATATGGAAGAAACACACGGTTCATTAGAGCCATGAAAACTGCTGGCGTGTTCATGAGTCCGAATGGCATAACCAAGTACTCATATAGACCATATCTGCTCTGAAAAGCTGTAAGCAATATGTCTGATGGTTTAACACGCAATTGATGATATCCAGATCTCAAGTCAATATTCAAGAACACTCATGCTCCTCGAAGTTGATCAAAAAGATCATCAATAATCAGTAAGGGATATCAGTTCTTAAAAGTCAACTGGTTCAGCTTCCGATAATCCACGCAGAGTCTGAGGGTACCATCCGCATTCTTCGCAAACAGGACAGGCGAACCCCAAGGAGAAGTACTGGGTCAGATGAAACCATTTGCTTGCAACTCCTCTAACTGCCTCTTGAGCTCCTGAAATTCTGCTTTGGCCATCCTATAAGGAGGAATGGACATCGGTGTCGCTCCTGGCACAAGCTCAATAGAGAAATCCACCTCTCTCTTGGGAGGTAGACCTGAAAAGTCGTCTGGGAAGACATCCCTGAAACGATCAACCACTGGAGGGAAATCCTGCTAACAAGTTCCTTGGTCATCCAGATATAAACTCGCAATTTGGGGTTTCACTTCACCTCACCCATGATGCTCAGGTCCGACTTGGATCGCCTGGACATCTCATTCACCCTTGTATAGAAACTCTCCGACCTCTGGTGATGTGAAACTCACCCTGCGACGATATAAATATACAAAGGCTAGAAAGGGTACCAAACAGTCCATCCTGAGAATTACATCATAGGTAGTCATCTCTAAGACATAGAGGTCCCATAGAAAGTGACACCCACTGAACTCTAGAGGGCACTCCTTGAACTAACGCACACCTGCCATTCTAATCCCCAACGGAGTGTCTAGTGTCATAATATCAGAAGAAGAAGAAACACAGAGCTCAAGGCTCTCCAAAACTGGAACAGATATAAAGCTATGTGTAGCACCGATATAAAAAAGTACTGAAGATAAAATAGAAGCAACCAGAATAGTACCTCTAACAGTGGAAGGTCCGGGAGCCTGCTCCTGTTGGGTCTGTTGCACTATATATGTATGCCCAGTGTCGCAGACCTGTGATACAGCTTGGATACCCAGAGCTGACCCACCCTACTGTCTCTAAGATTCTGGTGTCTGGCTACCACAACCATGACCACCACCTCAGCCAAAACTTCCTGACATATTCCAATTCCTTGACTGATAATAAGCTGATGGTCCTACTCCCAAATGCGGAGTCTGCATAGAACCCCTCTCACTATCCACTGGTGGAAACGCCATGAAAAAATGCTAGAGATGACCCACATTACTTCAAGCTCGACACTCGACTGGGTCACGTGGACACTGAGGTCTCTTATGCCCCTCTTTACCACATTGGTAGCATATTACCTGGCCACTTGAAGAAATCTTATGACTAGTACAACCACCGTGAGAGAAATCCATATTCCTTTTCCTCTTACTGGTAGCAATAGCACCAGGAACCAGTGCCAAACCGCCCTAGTCCGCACCACTAGCTCCCCGCAGGTTTCACTCAGTAATCAGTGTCTGGTATAATCCATCACTAACATGGCACCCTACTGCAAATTCATGAACTCTTGAGCTCGATCTTCCCTCAGCGTCTCCACAAACAACCCACCTTAACATGACTATCAGGTTCTAGCCTGCCAGGTTCCACCAGTTGCCCCGCAGACATGTGGTCCCCACTATAGGGCCCACCCACGTGCCCGTACGGGTCATCTGACTAATGACCATCCCCACAGGCCAACACATGTCTTTTCCAGTGTGTTTTGTCCTCACTCACACACACCCTGGGAAACTTCCCAGAAGGTCACCCATCCTGATCACTACTCCAAGCCAAACATGCTTAACCGTGGAGTTCTAATCAGGTAGGCTCCTGAAAAGGAAGGTGCACCTTGTTGACATGGGTCATATCATTTAGTAATTTAACCCTTTATCATTTTGGGGAAAAAAAGTCAAATAAGATTGCCTGAAAATATTCCCACGCTATGTCTCGGTGATGCTCGGTATGGGTGGTAACATCCCACCACCTCTTGGCGGAATCACACAACATATATGTAGTGAGCTTGACCCTCCGTCCAGAAGGCGTCTCTAGATGCTCGAAAATAGTCTGCATTGAACCCAGCCATGATTCCACAGCCTTTGGTTCACCATACTCTGAAAACGTAGGTGTATGATGCTGTTGGAATATACGTGTCAACTCTGTCATAGATGTGGAAACCGGCGGTGCTCCTTGGAAGGTCTGTAAGAATCACATAAAGACTTCACAGAACTGCACATCAGCACCTGTGTATGGTATAACAGCTTGCGCCGCATCTGGCTTTGCTAGAGGATCCATTGGTAGCCCATGGACTACCATCTCTAGAGTATAATTGTTGCTGCTCTCTTGGTGAACAAATCATGGTCGTCTCGGTAGCATGACTCTACAAGGTCAAACACATGCCTTAGATTAATATTTTCAAGGACTAAGAACTGGAAACATAAAAATGGAACAGGAGAAAGAAAACATTCAAGTTTGACAAAATAAGACTACACGGAGTGTATAATAACTACACAGCGTGTTACCATAAGACTTTCAGATGGGCATGTACCTCTGCCAGAACTGGTCGTGTAACAACCCAAACACACGACGTGTTGTCCACACACATAGCGTGTACTTGAATTCTCTTCCCCTGCCCGAGTCCTTCTACATGACTAATCCACACGACACTCTTTTGAACGAGACT
This sequence comes from Viscum album, assembly GCA_963277665.1. Lineage (NCBI taxonomy): Eukaryota > Viridiplantae > Streptophyta > Magnoliopsida > Santalales > Viscaceae > Viscum > Viscum album. Next base: position 1,151,600,698 of record OY728140.1, read on the forward strand.
ACATGATGTGTATAAGGTCTACACGGCATGTACTAGACGAGCTTCACCGACCCGTGTTATTCGTGACATGGACGGGTACACAGATCACACTACATGGCGTGTTCCAGATGGACACGGCGTGTACGGTATAGATTCCAACTGCCCGTGTTGTTAGTGATATGGCCGACTACTCGGCTGACACTACACAGCATGTTACACTCACACACGGTGTGTACTCCACATGGTCTCTCACCCATCGAGACTACACGACGTGTTCCGCAGGTACACGACGTGTACGTGAAAGGATAACGTGGACCCGTGTTTGTTAGTTACATGACCGGATTCCCCGTTTAAACTACACGGTGTGTTCTTCATTGACATGGTGTGTTTAAGATAAAGTTCCTCCGTCCGTGTTTTTAGTTACACGGGTGGACACAAGGTCAACACGACATGGCGTGTACAATCAGTACACGGTGTGTGCCCTCAAGGTTTCACTATCGCATTTTTCTTCCCACATGGCCTATGGAACAGGTATAAACTACACAGCGTGTATATATGGTACACGACGTGTACATAAATTTTTTAACTTTCTTCTTGAACAGAAGAGTAAAAGGCGTGTAGTCAAAACTACACAGTGTGTATTCTGGGTTTTTCTGGATAGTAAGCCTTAAAAACTTCTCTGGAGCCCATAAAAATACTAAAACCAACACCTAAGTTCCAAATTCCGATCCGTGAGGGCCCATACTCCCCGTGAATCAAAGCTTGGCATATTATACATGTTATAAACAAAGTACACATGTCAATGATCCACCAAATTCCAGTCAATGAGGGCCCATACTGCTCACGAACCAAAGTTGGAATTCATTCTACAAAACCTTACATAACAATACTATATCAAACAACAGGTATTTCATCAAGTCAACTATAAAAACAACATGTATTTACTGGGAAAACATTTATCACAACAACATGCAATTTCTAATACACCTACATGGCATGTAAACTATGAATGGCATGTGATTTTAACATGTTCCAAAATGATGCATGAGATGGCATACCCTCATCTCACTGGGTAGCAACTAAATAGAACCGAAGTATAAAAATATAAACAGCACACTATAAGTGCATCACCCAATGGTGAAAATCAAATCAACTATACTAATCATAAATAGAAAATCACAATTTAATTCGAGGTAATCCGACCTTTACCTGTACATGGGGTAGCTACTCCCAGGCACAATTATTACCGAATCCCTTAACAATATATCTCTTACTTTTATCGCAAAATAATAAAATAACTCAGAGAAAAGAAAACCTCTAATACCACTTTGTAACGTCTCAGATCTGGGTGCCACTCAATGGGTGCCCTGAACTCGGTTGGACCTCAAGCGCATTTCTCCAAATGCCAGTGGATGCCGAAAGGTAGCGAGGGCCTAGGTCTGATAGTGGGGAAACTATGTACTAATTTTTCAAAGTGTAGCAGAGCGGAAAAAACATAAACATACCAAAAGCGGAAGCAGTAACCAATAAAAAACTGAAAGAACAACAATACTGAATCAAAATATAACCAGCAGTCATACATATATGATGATGCAATATGTCCTATTTCTAAGAAAGTAGTGAAAACATGATACACTGCAATCTAATAGAATACAGTACAAAATACCAAGTACAACAAAGCAAACTAAAATAATGCAACCAGAACTCAGCAGCATCACAAGCCTAAGCTTGATCCCATGCTCTCCTACTCCTCTGTAATAATCAAGTACCTGTATAGGGTCCCTTTACCCTATCAACACCTACCGCAATATAATCGGTTTGGGCACAAGACATGACCCAAAAAGGTGTGAGAAATAAATCCCAGTAGGCAACCACCAAAGGCCCGTGCCCAACTGTCAGTGAGAATGTGAAACAGCAGTGCACAATAATAAAATACAGTAAACAAGGAAGTACTCAAAAGTAACTATCTCTACCAGTTACATTGCCATTTTATTAATTATTTAACAACTCCAAGCTTGTGCTTTAGCTTGGAAGGTACAACATAATAAATCAAAACAATGAATAATCAAAGTAAACGTTGTCCTCAGACATGAAAAACCTTACCCTCAGGTAAATAGAATTGATACTCTCAGGTGATTGACCTCATGCATAACGAATATTTCCCTCAGGCGTACGAGATAATTCCCTCAATCACAGAAGCTACTACCCTCAGGAATAAGAAATATTGCCCTCAGGCTAAACAAGCACTTTCCCTCAGGCTAAACAAACCAATTTCCATCAGGCTAAACAAGTACTTTCCCTCAGGCTAAACAAAACACTTTCCCTCAGGCTAAGCAAAACACTGACCTCAGGATAAGCAAGTAACCGGGCCAAGACCAACACAAAAGCAAGAAATCTATATAAATTTTATCTCAAGAAAACTCAAAGCATACTATAATCACTGCATAACCACAGGTATCCTGGCCAAACGGCTAAACAAGGGTAACACACCCATGGGGTGGCCTTGGATGCAAGCAACGATCCCAAACAATAGTTTATACATAATCAAAAGATTAACTATGCAATTATAGGTATTTAATTAGTTAACGACTCAACCATACGACACCTCAAACATGGGCGCGCACATCAGTACACAAAAAACACTCAACAGTTGGAATTAAACACCACACCACCTACTTTGATCTCCTCTGATCGATATACGTGAATGACGCCTCCCGAAACGTCCGAGAACAACGTAGATCTAGGATAAACGTTCATCCGTTCAAACTCAAATAACTTTTCCTTGGGAAAGAATTGGAAATAAAGGTTCAAGGAGAGGGAAGCTCTTACCCGTTTAGTTCCAACGAGATCGACGGTGGAAAAATCTGAGTTCTAGCGTGCGATCAGGAGCTCCTCCAAGCTCCGACCTCCTCTCTCAAGCTCCAAATGAGTTCTAAGCTTACTCTATTGAAAGAGGAGGCTACTACCCATTTTAAGTGAAAAAAACAAACTACACGGCATGTACTCTCAAGTACATGGTGTGTACTTTTCATTTTTTTAACTGTTCTTCTGACAACTACTTTTCACTGCCACACTGTTCATCCATCGACATGATTACATGGTGTGTATTTCTAAGTACACGGTGTGTATTACCACTCTGCTGGCGGCTACTTCCACCGCCTTACTGTTCACCTGCCGACTGATTACACGACATGTATATACTAAGTACATGGCGTGTAGTCAGTTTTTATTGCCTTCCTCCCCGAAAGGCCTACACTCCATGTGTACTCATTTCACACGGCCAGAGTATACGGTGTGTAGAAAAGTACACAGCGTGTACCCACAATTTTTGGGACTTTTCTCCGTTTTCCTTATTTTCTCAAAAACACTTAAGGAAAAAGGAAAAGAAGAAACTCATACCACAAGAATAAGAACAGGGTTCTTACATTTAGCATGTGTTTAAATGTTTCATTATTATGGAATGAATTAAATGGTTTAACACATTCATTGCAATTCCTTGTTATTTATTGAATAATATTATATATGTTTTCATGGCTTCTTGATTATCTATTTTTATCTTTTTGAAGAAGCATGAATTTAGGCGGAGTTTATATTTTGATATGTATTTAGAACATATTTTGAAATAACTAATCTTTTTAATATTTAAAAAATTAGTATTTTCAAAATTTAAATATTTTGTTTTAAAAGTTACATATATATTTTTCAAATTAAAAAAACATATTTTTTTTAAAATTTTAAAATACATAAAAAAAATTATTTTTCAAAATTTAAAATACTTTAATTTTTTTTTCATTTTTTAAAATACTTTAAAATTTATTATTTTTCCAATTTTAAATACCTAAAAATATATTTTTTAAATTTTAGAATACTTAAAAAATTTATTTTTTTGAATTTTAAAATACTTAAAAATATATTTTTCAAATTTTAAAATACTTAAAAATTTAATTTTCAAAATTTAAAATATGTAATTTTTTTTTCAAATTTTAAAATAATTAAAAAATTTATTTTTCAAATTTTAAATACTTAAAAAAATTAAATTTTAACCATGTTAATTTTTTTAATATATAAAAAAAATTATTTGTCACGTTTTAAATATTTTTTAAAAGGAGAAAGGAAATTTTTTATTTCATTTTTTTTATTTATTCATTTATTTTTGATAAAATCTCAAATTCCAATTCTTTATAAAAAGGGTAAATATATTGTATTATTTAATTTACTCAAGATCATATCTTTTTTACCCCTACAAAAAGGGGGAGAAAAAGTTCGTAGTGAGTTACGGTTTTGTAATTATCAAAAAGAGGAAGATTGTTGGGTGGCTCCTTGTTATTTTAATTTTTATTTAGTTTTGATAATTACTTCAACCCATCAATATTTGTTTTCTAATAAAAATTTCAAGTGTTTTAGATTTATTATGTCATAGTATTTATTTTATATTTAAATAAATAATGATTGAGTTTTTATGATTTTTATTCCACTAGAAATATGATAATATTATCTTTATTTCATTTGTTTATTTCAAAATACAATTCAATTATTTTGATGGTGAAAAAATTCACTGAAGCTGTTACAAGCTGTTCAAGGGATATTACAGTTTTCAACTTAAAGTCAATTAATAATTATGATGATATCTCAAGAAATATTGAACATATTTGGAGGTTTATTATACATTTGGATGGATAATATAATTATCTAAACTTCATTAGTTTATGTGGAAGTCTGAAAAGGATGTTTTGATACTCTAAAAAATCACTAAAATTTTTGAAGCAGTTTTTCAACTCTGCAGTGAAAAAATTTGAAAACCTATAGTATTTATTTTTCTGAAACTTATACAGACATTAGAATCACTTAGAACATGAGGTGATGGAAATCCAATAATTTTATATTTATTTTATCAGATTACAACAAATCCTAAAAAAGTTGTTTGGATGGTCAATAAATCCACCGAAGATTGGGAATGAAGTTTTGCAGCTGCAGTTTTCTAGAATGTTATTGCTTCAGTTTTTTTGAAGATATTGGGAGATTTTAAATTTGGATTGATTCAGTTCTTGAACCATTTAAAATATATTTATATTTACAAAATATAATTCTTGAGGGAATAAGGCTAAATTTTTTGTTAAAGGGCTCAAAAAATTCCGTGAAGTATGAAGAAAAGTTGTTTACATTTTTAGAACACTATTTAGACCCTACGTTGATAAACATAACATAAGGAATAAACCATGTTCTATGATGAACAATTCATGTATGGATCCAAAACCTTACATTGGAGTCTAGATTTACTATTTGAAACCCTATGTTTGGGAAGATGAATGTATGGTTAATCAATATTACATTCGAGATGTTATGCTGATAAGAATGAATATATAGATCATCATCCCTATGTTACTTTTTGATCCCTATGTTATGTGTAGATGAAAGTATAGATAAGTAACGATACGTTATGTAGTTGAACCCTACGTTTGATATTTCTTCGTTACATGAAGGAACCCTATGTTTGACTTTTCAATAATGCTATTTTAAATCTGTGATATTTTATGCTATTTTTGTAATAGTATTCTTAGTATTAAATATCATTATAAAGCTGTTTTACGACCGATTCAAAGGATCACATGCAATTAATTAAATCATTTTTTATAAGGGATGTTATCATTCTCTTTGAATAAATGGATTTAAAATATTCATGATTTATTGTGTAGCAATTGTTTAGGAAATGTTTAAACTATATTTAAAGTGGTTTGAATGGATTTAAAGGGGATTTTTAAATTGTTCAAGGATTCTATTATTATAGAGATATTATGTTATGATTTATTCAAATTATTTTGAATGCATTTATCAGAGATTTATTATACAAGAATAAAGAGGTAATGGTGCTATGATATTCATGGGGATATTTATGAAGGCTATTAACTCTATTTATTTTGAGTATCCAAAGGAAGAGGAATGATGTTACAACTACTAAATATTTATTCTCTATATATATATCTCTCTAGAAATAAAAGGAAATACACAATGAAGAAAAGTGGAGACGTGAATACTCTGTTAAAAATATGGCATTGGAAAAACTCATACAAAGAGATGAACGCATTTAAAGAGAGAAATATTTCTTTGTTCATTCTTATTCTATCATGGTGTAAAGAAGAAGGAAGCCTTCAAAAATATTATTTGATCTATTTGCTACTATTTAAAGGTGAAGAAGCCTGATCAACATTGAAGATTATATTTCTGTTTCTACTGTGCTATATTTAAGATCATCTACATCTATTAGTTGCTGCTGCAACTATGAGCTAAACCTATTTCACAAAAAAACTTCATCTCATCTATTTTCTTTTGAGTATCAGCTACTCAAACTTAGTCGTAGTGGAGTGTCATATTTTCATACTAAGCTATGGATATTTCAGTTCCCTATAAAAGAACCAAAATTCCCTATAAAAGCCTTGTAAGGTGTCAACTACCTATACTCAGTTATGGATGGTCTTATGATAAGAGAAACTACCAGTGAAAATCACCAATATCATGGAATAGAGTGTTGGTAGAGTGGACTAGGGAATTTCTATACCCCGAACCACTATACATCCTTGTGTTCTTTTCCTTTATTTATTTCCACTTCTCGCTTAATTTTAAGAGAGAAGGAAATAATCGCTTCATTTCAAGAGAGACATTTTAATATTGTCAAGATTTTTAAAAGGGCACAATAAACCCCCCCCTCTTGTGTCTTCTTCATAGACATCCCAACCTAACAATTGATATCATAGGTAGAGCTCTATTGATTTATTTTGGCTCTAACAATCCCGAGTTAAAGATTCAGACGAAGAAAAATCTCAATGGATAATTTCAGAGAATGTATGTTGATGATCTATACTCTTTATTCTAATGGTGATAATTATGGATGTTGTAAAGCTCTCATAACTATATATTTGAAAAATCTTGGTTTTAAAGTTTATATGAATATTTTCAAACCTTATGAAATACCTGGAGAACTAGAAAAGTGGGATGCTGCTAAGGAAGTTGAATATGATATTAATTCAAAATCCATGAATGCAATTATATGCAGTCTTAGTCAAGATGAATTTAACTGTGTTTCTCAATGTGCTACTGCTTATGAGATGTGGAAGACTAATGTGGTTGCATATGAAAGAACTGACAACATCATAAAACTAAGGTAAAATCCTAAAAAACTTAAATTTGACACATTTAGGATGCAGGAATATGAGAGCATCACTCAGATGAATGAAAGATTAACAGAAGTTGTTAATGATGTTGCTGACTTGGGAACTCAAATTCAAGAACCAGATCAGGTGTTAAAGGTACTAAGAGTTTTACCTTCTAAGTGGAATGTAATTTTAGTTTCTATTTGACAATCCACACCAGTTAAATAATTAAAGATGAAATAATTGATCGGAACCTTGATGATGTATGAAGTAGATATTTAAGCAGAAGTTAAAAATGATATTTCTATCAAAAAGGAAACAACTAAACTTAATATTTCGATGGATGAATTTTTTGATTCAGATTCTAGCCATTCAGATTCAAATGAAGAGCTACCACATCTTGCAAAAAAATTTGGAAAGCTGTATAAAAGGATAAAATATAAATTGAAGTTAAATAAATAGAAAGAAGTCGAATGCTATTAGTGTAAAAAAAGGTCATTTGAGACCTAACAGTCCTTTGCTTAAAGTTCAAAGGAAAGCTGAATATAAACAAAAAGGAAAGAAAGTCATGAAGGCTACTAATAATTCATATAAATATTAAATAATGAATCTACTACAAAATCATAAGGTGAGAAAGAAAATAAAAAGGATAATTTATGTCTTATGGCTTATGCTGATGAGGTAAAATATTCTTACTCTGAAATTTATAATTCTAAAGGGTTTTCCAATGATGAACTTAATAATATTTGTTTTATTCTTCAAGATAAATTTGATTCTTTAAATAAATAACATAAAAATATTATAAAATCTTAGGATGCTATTTCAATTTATAATGAAATTTTTTCAAAATAGATTTCTTAATTAAGATTAAATTCTTCCAAAATTTATTGTGATATGCATGAAACTACAATTAAATAATTTTTGGAAGAAGTTGATAATTTAAAGAGAGCATCAAGTATGGTTATTAAGGGAGATAATTATTTGAATCAAATTCTTGGTAAAAATAAAATTCATAAAGGAAAACTTGGTATTTGTAGTAATGAAGAAAAACCAAAATTATAATAAAATTATATTGTTCCTGGTTCAAACAAAAAAACATGTATACTATTAAATATTTTTATTTTGGTATTAATGGGCATAATACTAATGACTGTTATTTTAGAAAACCTCAATTTTGTGGGGTCAAGCATGTTCATTATTCAAAAACATTATCTAGATTTAATTATGACATTATTGATCAAAATAAACCTATTTGGTTACCTAAATCATTAATTACTAACACTACTAGACCCAAAAGTATATGGGTAACAAAAAACACTTGTTTTTGATATTTTGCAGGTATGCACCATTGAACACCATCGTTATATCATCATGTAGCTGCTTGAAAATTATGAGAATTTATTATATTCTTATTTCTTATTCTATTAAATAGAAACTTCATTAGCGATGGAACGATTAATCTAGGAACTATTTTATTTTAATATTTAATTTAATTGCACTAACTATTTTATACAGGGGAGAATTTTTTTATGCTTTATCTTTTATTCCTCTACATTTAATTATTCATATGCTTAAACTATTAAGTCTTTTCACACTATTATTTTATCAAATGAATTAATTTGTTGATTTATTTTATTAATTAATGACCATAAAACATTCTATTAATATTTTATATAAATGCTTATCATGCGTGTAAGCATGTATTTAATGATTGACTATTTAAATTAATTGCATGTGATTAATTAATCTTTTATTGCTTATGAAACATTATTTTATTGTTATATTAAAATGTTTTGGTCATTTATCACACATTTAAAATCATTTTAATCATTATAATTTTTTAATATTTTGAAAATTATTTTTAATTAAATTCTTTGAAAATTATTTTAATTTAATTATTTGAAAATATTTTAATTAAAAGTGATTTAATTAAATTCTTTGAAAATCATTTATTATTTTTATTATTATATATATATATATATTATTTTATCTAAATTCCTTGAAAATCATTTATTTAAATTCGTTGAATATATATATATATATATATATTCTTTATCATAGGGGGAGTTATTTTAAATATTTAGCATGTGTTTAAATATTTCATTATTATGGCATGAATTAAATGGTTTAACACATTCATTGCAATTCATTGTTATTCATTGAATAATATTATATATGTTTTCATGGATCCTTAATTATCTCTTTTTATCTTTTTAAAGAAGCATGAATTTAGGGGTAGTTTATATTACGGTATGTATTTAGAACATATTTTGAAATAACTCATCTATTTAATATTTAAAAAATTAATATTTTCAAATTTTAAATATTTTTTTTAAAAAATTCATATATATTTTTCTATTTTTTTTAATTTTAAAATACATAAAAAATAATTTGTTTTTAAAATTTTAAAATACTTTAAAATTTATTTTTCAAATTTTAAAATAGTTATATTTTTTTCAAGTTTTAAAATACTTAAAAAATTATTATTTTTCAAATTTTATATACTTAAAAATATATTTTTAAAATTTTAAAATACTTAAAAATTTATTTTTCAAATTTTAAAATACTTAAAAAATTTTATTTTTTAAATTTTAAATACTTAAAAAATTAAATTGTAAATATGTTAACTTTTTTAATATGCAAAAAAATTATTTTTCACGTTTTAAATATTTTTTAAAAGGGGGAAGAAAATTTAGTTTTTCAAATTTTATTTTATTTAATTTTATTTATTTACTCATTTATTTTTACTAAAATCTAAAATTCCAATTCTTTATAAAAAATGGGAAATATATTGTATTGTTTAATTTACTCAAGATCATATCTTTTTGACCCTTACAAAAATGGGGAGAAAAAGTTGGTAGTGAGTTACAATTTTGTAATTATCAAAAAAGGGGAGATTGTTGAGTGACTACTTATCATTCTAATTTTGATTTAGTTTTAATAATTACTTCAACCCATAAATATTTGTTTTCTAACAAATTTTTCATGTGTTTCAGATTTATTATGTCAAAGTATTTATTTTATATATAAATAAATAATGATCAGATTATTATGGTTTTTATTCCATTGGGAATATGATAATATTATATTCATTTCATTTTTTTATGTCGAAATCCAATTCAATTGCTTTGATGGTGCAAAAATTCATTGAAGCTGTTACAAGCTGTTCAAGTGATATTACAGTTTTTAGCTTAAAGTCAATTCAGAATTATGATGATGTCTCAAGAAATATTCAACAGATTTGTGGGCGCATTATACCATTTTATAGATAATGAAATTCTATAAACTTCATTAGTTTATGGGGAAGTATGAAAATGATGTCTTGATAATCTAAAAAATCACTGAAGTGTCTGAAGCAGTTTTTCAACTATACAGTGAATAGATTTGAAAACCTATATTATTTTTTTTTTCAACTTCTAAATATTTCGTAACTACTCGAAACATGAGGCGATGGAAATCCAATAAGTTTATATTTATTTCATCAGTTTATAATGAAGGCTAAAAAAGTCATTTGGATGGTCAATAAATTCACTGAAGATTGGGAATGCAGTTTTGTAGCTCCAGTTTTCTAGAATGTTAATGCTTCATTTTTTCAAAGATATCGAGAGATTTTGAAGTTTGACTGATTCAGTTCTTGAACCATTGTAAGGATATTTATATTTAAAAAATATAATTCTTGAGGAACTAAGGATGAATCTGTTGTTAAAGGTCTCAAAATATTCATTGAAGTATAGAGAAAAGTTGTTTACATTTTCTAGAAACACTATTCAAACCCTATATTGATAAATGTAATATAAGGAATCAACTATATGCTACGCTGAACAATTCATGTATAGATCAAAAACCTTATTTTGGAGTCTAGATTTACTATTTGTAACCCTACATTCGGGAAGATGAACATATGATTAATCAATGTTACATTTAGGATTTTATGCCGATAAGGATGAACGTATGAATCATCATCCCTACATTACCTTTTGATCCCTATGTTACGTGAAAATGAAGGTATGTATAAGGAAACATACGTTACATAGTTGAACCCTACATTTGATATTTTGTCGTTACATGAAGGAACCCTATGTTAGACTTTTCAATAACGTTGTTTTAAATTCGTGATATTTTACGTTATTTCTACAATGATCTTCTTAGTATTAAAGATCGTTATAAAGCTATTTTACAACCAATGAAAAGGATCGCATGTAATAGATTAAATCATTCCTATTTATAAGGGACATTATGATTCTATTTGAGTAAATGGATTTCAAATATTTATGATTTATTGTGCGGCTATTTTTAAAAAACTATTTCAACTGTATTTAGAGTGGTTTTAATGGATTTTAATTGTAGTTTTAAATTTTTCAACGATGCTATTATTATAAAGATATTATTAGAGGAGTTATTCAAATTACTTTGGATTCATTTATCATAGATTTATTATACAGGAATAAAGAGGAAATGGTGCTATGACATTCATGGGGATATTTATGAAGGCTATTAACTATATTTATTTTGAGTATCCTAAGGAGGAGGAATGCTGTTACAACTGATGAATATTTATTCTCTATATATATCTCTCTCTAGCAGGAAAAGGAAATACAAAACGAAAAAAATTGGTGATGAGAATAATCTGTTACAAATAAGTCACTGTAAATACTCATACAAAAAGATCGATGCTTTTGAAGAGATAAATACTTCTTTGTTCATTATTATTCTCTCATAGTGTAAAGAAGAATGAAGCCTGCACAAATATTGTTTGATCTATTTGTTTCTATTTAAATATGAAGAAACATGCTCTATATTGAAGATTATATTGTTGCTGCTGCTACTGTACTATATTGAAGGTCATATACATCTATCAGTTGTTGCTAAAACTATGAGATAAACCCATTTCAAAACAAACTTCATATCATCTATTTTCTTTTGAGTATCGACTGCTCAGACTCAGTCATGGTGGAGTGTCAGCTTCTCAGACTAAGATGTGGATATTTCGGTTCCCTATAAAAGAACCAGATGGCCCTATAAAAGCCTTGTAAGGTGTCAACTTACTATACTCAATTGTGTACGATATTATGATAAGAGGACATACTAGTGAAAATCACCAAGCTTATGAAGTAGAGAATTGGTGGAGTGGACTAGGGGATATCTATTCCCCAAACCACTATACAACCTTTTGTTCTTTTCCTTTATTTATTTCCGTTGCTCACTCGACTTTAAGTGAGAAGAAAAAAATCGCTTCATTTCAAGAGGGACATTTTAATATTGTCAATATTTTGAAAAGGACACAATTTACCCCCTCTTATGTCTTCATCATAGACATCTTGAACTAACACTTACCCTAAAAATTTAATATAAAACAAGAGTTATATAAATCAATAATCATAAGACATGTGAAAACAATCCTTGAGAAAAGAATCCATTAGAAGTCATAAAAAACATTGAAAAACTATGTTGGTATCTTGGAACATTGAATATTCATCATGGAATAACTTAATCATATATTTCCCATATATCTTTGGAGTAACCTATAACGGGAAAATTCCATCATCTATTAAGAGTAACTTATAATTAGTTAACTTTTTTATCTCTTAAGAGTAACATAACTCTACCGTCTCTTAGGAGTAACTTCTATCCAATTAACTCTGTTTCATTACCCAATTATTTGGAGGGATATAATGGAACCACTCATAAATTATTATAAAAATTATTTTAATGATTTATGTTCACTCCACAATAATTATTTCATCAATAATTTCCAAGTACTATATCATGAAACAAAGAACATGGATGCTTGCATTTCATCAAAACTATCTTAACCCGATTTACCTATGAAAAATAAACGGGTTTACTAATAATCAATTTAAAAAATTATAATAAACCATTCAAATAAAGTAAGTTAATAGTATTATAATATCATATTTTTAGTGAATCATATGAATAATTGTAATATTTTTACATAGATAAAAATGGTTTTAAAGATAAACATTTAAAATGTTTCTTGGAAAATAGGGGACAATAAACTTTTCATTCGATACCTTTAAAAACTAAAAATTCAAAAAATATTTTTAAAATGATTTTATTTGAAAATAAAAATGGAAACCTATAAAATAACATTCAAATAAAATAACGGTCATGATGGTGGGAAAATCCATCCATGTCATAAATGTTAAAAGTAAACATTTTTTCAAACTTTTGTAAAGAGAGTAAAAAGAAACTCATGTAGAAAAAGTTAAGAAATTTATTTTTAAAACAATATAAATGAAGGTAAAATATCATGGAAAATAACTTTATGAAATAATTTATATCTATAAAATAATATTCATGAAATAATATAAATAACATGGAGGAAGAGTTTGGTTAAAAGTCTTTAAAACATTTAAAGAAGCAGTTTTAAAGAAAAAACATTTATAAACTTTTAAAACCAAAACCATTTGAAAGAAAATGCATAATAAGAAAAATAAATTTACATAAGTATAAAAATATTCATCATATTATCTTTAAATATTTATTATTTACACTATATAAATGAATATAGGTTCATTAATGAAAAAAAGTCTCAAAGAAGGAAATTTGAGACAATAAAGCCTTGCAACTCAGGTAATGATTGAATAAAAAATCCATTGAATAAAGGAACATAAAATGATTTTGTAAAACACATAATTTCTATGAAATAATATGTGAAAACAAATTAATGTGGTATTAAGTACACAATATAAAACAAAAAATCATGTATAACATGAATTATGTCACAAATAATTGAAATTGAGACCATAAAAATCCTTGCAACTTTAATAACATTTAAATCAATATATCATGAAGGAAATTAATTTAATGTGACTTTAAATAACATGATCAAATATTAATTAATGATATAATATATCAATAAGAAACATATACGCCTTATAAAATTAATTAGGTTCATAATACAAAATATGCCTCAAAGAAACAATATTGAGATAAATAACACTTACAAAGATTGTATCAGTGAAGTGATAATTAATCATTAAGGTGATTATGTGTAATAATTTTAAAAAAATAGAAAACAATTTTATATAATAAATGATATAATCATAGTTCATTTCACAAATAATCATTTCATAATATATTTAATGAAGCAGAAGTATAACCCAATGAATGGAAATTGAGTTAATAAACCCCTTACCTCGAGTCTAGAATTGCGATGTATCTCCATTAATTTCATATATAATAAAGTTATATTAATTATTTAATTTTTTAAGAACCTTTTATATGTTTATTAAATTATCATTAAACTATTTATTTCATTAACTATAATTACATATTTAATTACTTAATCGGTTAAGTCCACATCGAGTGTTTTGAGGATATTCGATTCATAATTGAAAAATGACTTTGGAAAGTTGAATATGGACAAAAGGGTTATTTTTAAAAAATATCCAGAATAATAATAACAATATAATTATAATTTTTATACATAAAATATAATTTTTTAACCACCCATGAAAGGTTAATGTGAAAATGAATCACATCGCTTCATGGAGGTGGAATTCCACACACACACATGAGCGACATTATCATTTTTTAACACGTTGAAGGGTAAGATGGTCAGTAATATATCATATTTAAAAAATAATAATAATTTAATTAATATATTATATAATTATTAAATCTATCATAATAACCATCCTTGTGAGGTGGTGTTAAAAAATGAAACACATTACTTCGTGGAGGTGGTAGTCCACATGTACACGTGAACGATGATTTTGTTCTATATAAGATGGAAAAGGAGATGAATAAGGCTATGAAATTAACATAATAACATATTATTATATGTTAGATACTGATTTTTTTATATTTAATGGTTAGTATCTAAATGAAGGAGGTAAAAGAAGAAGTAAAATGAAAGATATCAGTTAAAATGATTACCACCTCTTTGTGAGACCTCCTTTGGATTTCTTCTTAAGGACCCTAGGGATGGTATTTTGAAGAAAAAAACCCATATAACATGGATAATGATTTTAATAATAGGTTTTAATAGGGTTTAGTTAAGATAAGTGGCTCAATTTGGTGGGTTGAATTGATGATAGGTGGTGTCCTTTTATAGTGAAGGAAATAACACACTTGGAATTACTTGAAACATTTAAATATAATAAATTATTTTTCATGAAAAATTAGAACCAAGTTGTTTTTTTGAAGATAAGATAGTTTAATATTGAAATAATTTAAACTGACAAAATTTGGATAGGTTTATGTGGAATTTTAAACCTTATCTTTGGGTTTAACCCCTTCGTTAACCAATTTTAACCGTAACCAAGGTAATAACCTTTTCAATAATAACAGGTTATGAATTTACCTATAAGGTAATGATTAGATAAAAAATGGTAATGGGATGAAATTTTCAGACATATCACAGATTCATTTTCATATTTAATATTTTTATGATTTTTAAATCATTTAATAATATATTATTTAACATAATATACACTTAGATCCATTTTCATTGTTATTATCTTATCTTGAATTTAAACACATAATGACAGCCAAACATTTAAAATATAATCACTTAGATTATCCATTTCAAATACTAAACATCTATGTTTTTTTTAATATCTAAATTCATCTAAATATTATTAATTTTAATATTTTTTAAAATCATTTACTTAATTTTTCTTCTATTTTTCTTAACACTTCCCCATTGTGACGTATATATTTTAGAAAAATATATTAATTTTAAAAATTAAAAATACTTAACTAACATAAAAATAATTTATTTTAATTCATAATTACTATTTATTTTCATTCAATATGTATATTTAATCACATCTATGTCATTAAAAATTATTTAATATGTTATTTTGACTTTTCTCGTCTTATGCATCCACTCCACAAGAATTTGGATAATTTTCATGTTATATAACTCTAAAATTCATAAATATAAGTTAATATAATCAATTAAACATCATATTAATTAATAAAGTTGATAAAAAATTCTTTTTTCTCAGATATTATCTTTAGGATACTGAATTTGACTTTTCCAGTGCCGCACAAGCATTAGGTCAGCACCAAAAATGATTTTCATATTTATCAGGAAATAAATTATAGTTTATATGTTTTGAATTATATTTATATAATATTATCATAATTTTTTTTCATAAGTTTCTTAAATTTTTTTATTATATTTATGTCTTGGTGATATCATAAAATATATCGTATTTCATAAAAACTGTATTTCTTTTACGATTCACTAAAAATCTAATTGCTTTAGAAAAATATAGAAAATTAATCCTAGGAAAAATTTAAATTTATGAGTCCAAAAATTAATTCCATTTCAATAAATTAAATTCTTTTATGTTTTAAAAATTACTTTTAGTATAAATTCATAAAACACAATGAAAAACAGTTTTTAGAAAAAATCATTTTTAAGCCCAAAAATAAACTTATACCAAAATCAAGTATAAAGTTTATTCCTATGAAATTAATTATATTATTTATAAATAAAGTATTATTATGTTAATTTAAAATAAAATTCAAATAATAATGGGAATTTTCAATGAAAAGAAATGATGATTTTATAAAAATCGGTATTTTCACTATTCACAAAAAAATCAATATTTTTAGAAAAATCCAAATATTTCACCCTAAGATAATTTTGATATGTTGATTTGAAAAATGATATAATTTTTATATAATAAAATTTCCAAAAATTTCAAAAATTAATTATAACATTTTCTCACAAGAAGCAATAAAAACTAATTTTCAAGAAAACATAATTTTGAAGCATAAAATGACATTAATGAAAATTGAGATATTTTTACCTAAGAATCAATAAATACATTTTTATTTATTAGGATGATTTTATATATATTTCATAATTCAATTAATTTTATTTATAACCACCAATTCAGTGACTAGGTTGTAACAGTCATATTTAAAAATTAAAATTATGTGGCTCACATAAGCTCAGTGTTGGGTGTTATATAAGCCATAAAACATAGTGTTATTTTAAAATCCGAAGGTGTTACAATGAGTATTATTCATTTTCAAACACAATTTTATTACTCCTATTTAACTTCTAGGTAATAATCCATTATTTCTATATTAATAATTTTAGAAAAGGGGATGTTTGTGAAAATATCAATTTCAAAAGAATTATAATGAGATGAATTAATATAAAAACCTTCCCCTTCAAGTAGGAAATCTTGAAACATTATTTATTCAAGAAATAACAGTAGAAACTTAGCATCAGTAGGTACATATTACTCTTCTTCATCATCCTCCATGGAAATCCTTGAATTATCCAAATATGAGTATTTGAAACCATGGGAGGTAATACTCAATCCATTTTCAAGAAAACCAGACAAAAATGATTTTAAGAAAATATTATCTTTGAGAATTGGATCAGATTTAATTTATTCTTAAATAGAGAGTGCCTTTGGTAGTTTGTTTGTTTAAGTTTGATCTAGATAGTCAATCTTCTCTAAATTTTCTTTAATTACCACTAATTTAATGATGTATTCTTCTAAAGTAAGAGAGATGTGGAATGTGTAACACCCCTGTCATGAACCAACCTAAGACAACCCCAAATTGGTCACTCGAGCTAGCCCACAATAAGTCTTGAGAGACATTCTCGATCCTTCCAGGCTGGAAACTAGTTCCAGACATCAAATATACTCAATTGGAAATGGTTTAGCCCACAAATGATAGGAAAATAAATGAATATAACCTGAACAATAAAAATAAACACTAGTAGTGGAAAGAAATAAAAATGGACATACCTTTATGTGACCCTGTGGGTCACCACTAACCATAGAACCAATGTCACTCCATGGTGACCAAGGAAAAGCTGTAACCTACACCTAAGTCTAAAAACAAAGATAAATTTATAAAAATGAGTATTAAAACTCAATAGGAATTCCCAAGTAAAACTATTCCTTATGTATATCCTTTAAATAAAATATTTATTTACAACAAGTTTGAAATTGATTAATATAAAAATAGGTTTTTCATCTATTAAATTTCAAAAAAAAAATCACAATTCATTTTCCTATTTTTTTATAAATAGGTCTTTTAGAAAATAGAGGTTTGAGAAATTTAAAAGAAAGGGGAATAGGGAGATAAGGATAGTGTGTGAATTATATTTCAAAACATTTTTCATGAAAAAATTTAAGAAAACCAAAAATTCAATTTTTAGAAAGGATATACATCACCAAAGGATAGAAACCGAGTTAATACCATATAGAGGTAAATGGTAAAGTATTACTCATGTAACTAAACCAAATGGGGTTCCTAGATTATCCTCTAAAGACAAACAAGTATTGGGGAATGTGGGAATACCTAGGAGATTATGGTAAAATCTAAAGAATACAGTAACTTGACCAATCCTTTTAGCACGACTATTTCAATAAAAAAGTCCTAACGCTCAATCATACCCTACCTATCCTAACTGAGGGGAAATAACCCAAAGCATAGAAAATTCCATACTAAGGAACACTAGCCAGAGTTTAATCCTAAACTAATGTACTAAGTGTTCTTGGACAATCCAATAGATATGATAGGATCCCATGTTATTTCTAAAATGGTGGTGATCCAAGGAGTATCAATAAATCAACCATATATAGAGATTAAACAAAATCAACACACAAGACACATGCACAATCATCACCCATGAATACCAATCTAAGGAATTTCCCTTGTCCTTAAACCACCAACACACAAGGGAGGTACCATACTAAGGATTTACCCATTCCTCTAACAACATTATGACAAGAGACACATCCCAAGGAGATTTTTCCAAAGAAAACCTTTTTCTAAAAGTCTAACCAGGCCTCAAACATTATTTGGGTGAAAAACCATTTCAAAGAGAGACAAACACACCACTTATAAATCCAAAGTTCAAATAAAAACCCTCTTTAAAACCCAAAACACCATTTATAAATTTTAATCCATTTATAAAGGATAACTGGGAATTTCAACCAAAATTTTGTGTTAAAGGATCAATAAAAAAATTCCACACAAATCATTCCAAAGTGGAAAACAACTTGATTTCATTCCAAATAATTATTTAGAACATTATATATTACTAATTAACATAAAAAATGGTATAACATCAAGAAATCAATGATTCTTAAATTTAAATTCCAATGAATAAGTAAACCTACCTTAAAACACACTGACTTTGGAGACGATCACTTCACACTTACATGCATATACACCTCCACACACATATATATATACACCATTTGACACAATGTACATATTCACCTCACCATGAGGGAATATATATAAGAAGGATATATATATATATATATATTTTCTTACCTGTGTTTACACGTACAGTAACCTTCAATACTGGTAGCTCAAAACCACGTCAAGGAAGTACAAGATGCACTAAAAAAATATAATAAACCCAAAAGTCACAAAATCCCTAATTAAAAATTGATCAAAGATGAATAAAAGAGAAAAAAATACCTTAAACCAATGGATAACTTGATTTCTTTGATGAAAAGAAACCAAAACCACCTCAATTGAGTCCATGGAACCCTTCAAAATGGAAGAAAACCCTAACCATAAAGAAAACCTCAAAAATGAGACCATTAAAAACCAATAGGGTTTGAGCAACCCCATGAAACAATGAGGGAAAAGAAAAAGTGGAAGAATAAGGTGATAGATGAGGAGGTAACCTTATTTAGGTTGATCACACCAAGAATTAGGAGGTGAAATAGAGTGGAGAGGAGGCTGTGGGAAAGGGGTGGTGTATGGGTGGAAGAGGAAGGGGGTCTGGTCACATGAGCATGAGAGAGTAAAGGGGGAGGAGAAAACCCATTTTGGGTTTTTATATTTTAATAATAATAGTAGTAATAATAATATTATTATTATTAAAACCAATTTTTTCTTTTTTACTTTTTTTTTAACCTAGTAGGTTGTACGGTTTGGCTGCCCAGTCATCGAGATTGTGCACCAACTGTGTGGAAACTCTATCCAAGAAGGAGGAGATGATTCGAGGTTTTTGAGGCATGGAATACCACCATGTGATTGACCATTCATCCTATACAGAGCCACCATCTGGGCCGTATAGTTTTCCCTAGCCTGGAATATATTTTCTTCTAACCGTGCACCAACCATGAACCTTCTTCTGTCTACTCAAAACCATCATCATTCCTAAAAAACACCTAGTAAATCCATATAATAGACGTAACACCAAAAATAAATAAAATAAAATAGAAGTTTCGAGTTGGGGTGTAGTAATTATTTCCACCATTAACACTTTTCCCCCCCAAAAGTCTCAAAATACTTGACTAACTGAGACACAAATAAGCCAAAAACCAAAAACACTAGGGGATATAGAACTAAAAGATCACTTTCCACCAAAAAACTAAAACTTCTAGATCCAAAAGAATCTATAAATACCATCACCAATGAACCATATCATCATCAAAAGAAAAAACTAATGAGATGAAATGACTCAAATTGGAAAATGAAGGTACGAAGGACGAGGGACTCATATCTCCAAACGTAACCTCAAAATAAGGAACACCCTGACCTCTAAAATAATTATCACCAAGATAAACCCATAATGTTCTATTTGTGATTTCCATTAGCATCCATCACATGACTCACTTCCCAAGCTACATGAACCACTATGATTGGGGTTGGGCTGGTCCGTAACAAGAAATTTCCCCATCATAAATGCCTTTTATAATATTCAGACCTTTATGAAGATGTATAATTCTCAGTTATAGGTACTCTTTTACTATTTTTTTTGTATATCTTGGTTGGTTTTTTTGGGGGTTTGTTTTGGGTAAAAATTTAGAATTTTGGAAGGAAGGGGGAATTGCAGGGTTAATACACAGTTTTCCCAAATTGTGTTCCCACCACAGAAAATCAAGAAAACCCCAGAAGAGGGTATTTTCATGGTTAGTGAATTATTTTTCAAAACATGAACCATATTATTAGTAACCATGTGATCCCTAGAATAGGTTCATGGTTTGGGAACATGGTTTAGAAAACCGTACATACCAGCTTAGGAAACCCTGCACATGGTTTTTAATCCCCAAACAAATTGTTTTAAAATTCATAAACCCCCAAGATTTCACCCTCATTCATCCCAAATTGACCCTAAAGGTTTTAATTAGATTTTTCAAGCTCCTGTATGGATTCCAAGGCCTTATGAACTCTATTCTTGATGAATCGAGGACTAGATTAACATATCTTCACCACTCTTGGTAAGAAATATCATTCAGTGTGGTTTCCTATTTCCCTTATCTCTCTTTTTGGTTGAAGATGAATGTTTTATTCCCCATTGGTGTGGGTTTAGATCTAGATTTCTATTTATATAAATCCTTTTGATCTTGTATTTAGGTTTTGGTTCTAGATTTAATTTTTTATTGTGCAATTGAATGTTCTTCTTCAATTTAGGAAATCTCTATTTGGAGAACATTCACTAATGATCTCTAGGTAGGTGGTATAAAATGAAAATCCCATAGTCTTATTTATAATTTTGTGTATGGAATTATGAAATAGAAATTTCCATGTTTGAAAAATTTAATTTTGAATTGGATTAATTAATTGGTTAATTAATTAATGAAATGATGTGATTATAAAATTGATGGGATATTGGGATTTTGAAATTGGTCAATTAATGGGATTATGTAATTGGTTAATTGATGTGATATGGAATTGACTAATTAACAATAATTAAGGGATGGTTGGATTAACCTTTAAGGTTTAATGGTTTATATGATTAAATGTTGATAAAAGGTATAATGTTGAATTTCCATATTATTCCATGTGATTAAAGTGAATAACCTTGATTAAAATTGATAATTGAAATATGACACTTTGATGAGAATACTTGATAATAAGGTTAATGATGCATAACATTTATGTATGTGATATTATTATAAATGCTATATTGTGATATATGTGATATATGTGTGTAGTACATGGACTAATGATTCAAAATCCCATATTTGATTGATTGATATACATGTTTGGGACATGGAATAATGACTCAAAAGACCATATGTGATAACAACATGGTGTGGGATAGGTATTGATGATTCAAATCCCACAAGGTTCTAGACATGGTGTTCTAGGACAAAAAATGTTGGCATTTTAATATATTTATAAGTATAAATGATATTAAATTGAAATGAAATTATAAATAAAAACCCATGAGTTATGTGATATATGATATCCCTTAGTGATAGTTCAGAATTTGGAATGGTCCAAAGAAGGTATTGATGGTTCAGTTGTCATCATGAACCTAAGGTATTTATGTAGTTAATTAAAGGATAATTGAATTGGTAAACTACTTATTTTATCACTTATACTTATTATTTATAAAAATTCATTTATTTTTATTGACTTGATATTGTTTTAGATGTCATTGGTGGTGGTCTAATGAGTTGTACTCACACCCTACTCAGGATTCCTGATTAGTACCCAAATATACTTCATATTTTTAGGAAATGATAAGGTCAAGATCCCTATGTTAGATTGATGATTTGGGATGAATCATGGATGAGGGAACCAAATATGATGGTGGTACCCATTTAAGAGTTTCTTTTGTGTATTTATTTTGGATTTTTAATATTTACACTTGACACATATATGGCATGTCATATCTATTGTTTTGGTTTGGTTATTGTATTTACTATTTTGTTTATCATGTGATATTGGTACTATTCAAGTTATTGGTTATGTCATTTGGTTATTATTTACTTATTTCTAATATTGTGTTTCTTTGATAAAGTATCCATAGTCTCCCCATGTTATATATTAGACCCTCACTACTAGTCAAAAACCTATGGTGTATGAGGAGGTGTGATTAAGGTCACGTAGAAAACCTTCTTGGGGCACCGACATGTGGAACCCAAGTTGGGATGTTACAAAATGGTATCAGAGGCATGTTTTATTTTATTTTATTTTGTCTTTCTATTTGGTAAAGGTAGACATGAGATTAGGATGAGTCAGACCATAGTTAAGAGCTCATGCATGGGAGTATCAAACCCATGTAAAGGGATAAAATCCCAGTACCCAGAGTGCGATTGTTGTTATTGATGTGTGCTGCTACAGTTTAATGTTATTTCACCTTGGGTGATGAACTTGTTGTGTGACATTATTGATTTTTAATTTTTTTGATATTTTACTCATGTCCCACTATGGCATGATATTTGTGTGTGTATGCATCATTTTAGTCACCCAGGATTTACATGACATGCACCATTAGGCACACAAAAAATCAAGTTTTGGGTGAGTTGTTTTAAATAAAAATTCTTTTCTTTTTTGTGAAATTTAAATGCAAAAGGTTCCTAATATGAAATTGAAAATTGTAAATGATGCTAAGTGTGGAAAAATTAAATGAAAATGGGTGTCTAATGAGAAACATCAATAATGGAAATGTTTTACTCTATGTGAACCATGACCTAGATGAGGGATAGTTGAGGGTAGCAATAATGCCTCGATTTTGACCATGTGGTAGGGTTATGGGATAAATTGTTATGGATTTTTAGAATCCCTCTTGATAAAATGTGATAATTGTGTGTAATGTGTCTTAAGATATGTGTTTGTAATTATAGAGATATTCCTCCACGATGATTCTTGTTGATAGAAATATATGAGGACATGTATATAAATGATCCTCCAATAGTGGAATAGGAGGATCTGATAGTTCCATGTGAGGAGGAAAGAGAGTAGTTTCAAGAGAAATTTGATCAGTTTATGTAGCTCATAGAAAGAGACCTAGGGAGGTCTGTAAAAATTATGTCCAACTTGAAATAAGAGTTCTAGTTTCCAAACTCACCAAATTTCACTAAAGAGGGTAGAATTTATGCTGTTGAGTTTTGGATTGAGTCTATCCATATGGTACTTGACCACTTAGAGAATTTTTCTAAGATGAAATTTAAGTTGGATGCTTATATATTACATGGTCAGGTGAAGTGTTGGTGGGAAATCCAGAATAGGGATTGACAGTTAGAGAATATGGTGTGGAAGGACTTCCAAGAGAAGTTCTTAGATCACTTTTACCCTGAGATGATCAGGTAGGAGAGGGTAGTTGAGTTCATGAGGTTGACCCAGGGGAGAAGGTCGGTGATGGACTACACAAGACACTTTGTTGATTTGCAGTGCTTTGTTCCAACTATGGTAGGGGATGAGGATATAGTGGAAAAAACGTTTTAATTATGAGATTAAATGTGAAATTAAGTCCTAGGTTAACATATTATGGATAAAAAAGTTTTTATAAGTGATGAATCAGTCTCTCATATTCGAGGGGAAACTAAAGGAGGATTCTTATGAGATACAGGTGGTTTCTACTGGATGATGAGGTGGTACATATTCTAAGACTAGAAAATATCACTATGAAAATGTTAATTAGAGAATTATAAAGTAGAGTGTCCATGAGGAAGACTTAGTTACTCCAGACATTACCTATGTGATCTGCCACCCGTGTGGTAAGCTGAGTCACATTCAAAGATCGTGTCCCTGACCACCAGTAGAGTGATGAGCATTTAGTAGGATGGGGAATCTAGAATGATTCTGCAGGAACCCATGATAGATGGGTAGTGATGGAGTGTCTATATAGAACCAAAGTACTAGAGGGGATCTTTTAACCCATATCAATTTGGTATTTATAGTTCTACTGGTCATGGTAGTTGAGGCATAGGACATGGTACTTATGGGAAGGAGAACCCATATTAGAAGAGTGGTGCAACTTAGGGGGCATGAAAATTACATGCATTTCATCCTACACTTGTTGAAATTATGGTGGACCATCAAAATTTATAGGTACTATTATTGTAGATTCAATGCTTGATAGTGCCTTATTTTATACCGAATCCCCTCATTATTTTAAATCTGCACAACTTGTGAACAGTCTGATCCTAGCAGTGGAGTTTGTGAGAGGGGTTATGATGATTGATACACCTTTGGGAGTATTATTGAGAGACACGTTCTTGTGCAAGGTATGTTCTCTCGAGGTTGGGGAGTATCATTTTCTATGGGATCTTTACATCCTTTACATGTCATGATTTGACTTGATTTTTGTTATAGACTGGTGGATCGTTTATCAAGGTCACATAGATTGTTACTATAGGTGAGTGACCTTTACATCTCTTGATGGTGATAATTATGTTCATCATGGAGAGTAGTATATCAAGGTGGGGAATACATGGCCAGTTCATCAACAACTATGGGAGATCACTACCTAGGTTTCAAGTCTATTGTTGGATGATGTGGGTGTGAAGCATGATGTCTTTCCACCCATTGTGGACTGGTTCTAGGATGTCTTTCTTGAGGACTTATCAAGGTTTCTACCAGAGTAGGATGTGAAGTTTACAAATGATACCATTCCTAGAGCTAATCTGGTTTCCATTCCACCGTATATAATGGAACCAATAGATCTTTAGAAGATTAATAATAAATTGGAAGAGTTTATGGATAAAGGATTTATCCATTCGAGTACTTCACCTTGGGGTTCTCTAGTTTTGTTTGAAAATAAGTCTGATAGAACTTTTTACTTGTTTGTTGACTACCAAAAGTTGAATTAGATGATAGTGAAAAATCTATATCCTCTTCCACGTATGGATGATCTCTTTGACCAATTGAGAGGAGCTTGTGTTTTCTCCAAGATTGACTTAAGATAAAAGGTATCATCTGTTGAGAGTTTGCCCTTCTGATATACCAAAAACTACTTTCAGAATTAAGTATGACCTTTATTATTTTTTCATGATGCCTTTCTGGCTTAAGAATTCTCCATTAATGTTTATTGCCTTGATGAATTGAATTTTCCACCCATACCTAGACCAGTTTGTGTTTGTATTTGTGGATGACATCTTGGTGTACTCTAAGCCTCAATATGATCATGAACAATATCTTAAAAACATCCTGATTACACTAATTGAGAATCAACAATACAACAATCTATCTAAGTGATAATTTTCGATTGATCAGGTACATTTCTTAGGTCACATCATCTGATAGGAAGGTGTGTTAGTGGACCCAAATAAGGTGAAAGTAGTTTTTTCATCAGAGAATCCTAAGAATGTATTTGATATCCACAGTTTTATAGGGATAGTGGGATATTATTAGAGGTTTATCTTAGACTTTTCCCTATTGGAAGCACCAATTTCAGTCTTCAACAAGAATGGAGTTAAATTTTAATGGTCTATATCAAGTGATAATTCTTTCTAGAAGTTGAATAAACAGTTGACTTCCACTCCAATTTATATCCCACCTAATCTAGATGATGAGTATACAATATTTTTTGATGAATCTAGGATAGGACTTGGAGAAGTGTTGATACAGGGAGATCAATTTGTGGCACATGGGTCACAAAAATTTAGGATAAATGAACACAACTATCATATGCATGGCCTCGAGTTAGTGATAATGTTTTATGCTTTGATGTGTTGTAAAAATTATCTTTTTGGAGAAAGGTTTAATATGTATACTAACCACAATATCTTAAAGTATATATTTTCACAGTGGGATTTGAATATTTAGTAGTATAGGTGGGTTTATTATATGAAGCCATTTGATTTTGAGATAGCATATAAACCTAATAAGGCAAACAATTTTGTTGACACTTTGATAAGGAAAACTTAGACTCATGTAGTTCATGAGTCTAGTTCTAAGTTGAAGATGCTAACCTTACTAGAAGAGATGCATGTTCAAGAGGGCCATAATAAGATGACTTGCATATCAGTGTTAGTCGAGTCCACACTTTTGATCCAGATCATAGAAAGGTAGTCTAAGTGTCCATAGTGTTTTTCCTTGAGAGAAATCCTTGAAGGTGGGGAGTCACCTTCAGTCTGGACCATAAATGAGGATCAGATTATCTATGTCTGGGGCCATGTAGTTGTGCCTATATGTATATAGGAGGATATAATGCATGAATTTCATGCCTCAAATTATGAAAATTCATCTAGATTTGAACGAAATATACCATGATCTATGTCGATAGTATTGGTGGTTTGGTATAAAAAAGGAAACTGCAGGGTTTGTGACATGATGCTACACCTATCAACATGTGAAATTCGAGTATCAATGGACTAATAGTTTATTACAGACATTTCCTATTCTATAATTGAAGTGGGATGAAGTTACAATGAATTTTTTGATGGGTATCCTAAGGATTCCTTATAAGAATGATTCTATTTGGGTGATAGTGGATCGATTGATGAAAGAATCACATTTATTGCCTATATGAGAGACTTTATCAGTGGATTAATTGAGAGACTTGTATGTTTGAGAGATATTACATCTGTATAGGGTTCCATTGAGTACTATTTTAGACCATGAATCACATTTCACTTTGCAGTTCTGAAAGTGATTGAAGAAGGTTCTTGGTATATAGATTTTTCTAAGTATGAATTTCCACCCACATATAGATGGGAAGTCAGAACATACTATTTTGATATTTGAGGATATGATATGAGAGTTTGTTCTTGAATTTTTTGGGTATTGGTAGAAGCACCTAGTGATCATTTGGTTCTTTTATAATAATAGTTATTAGGAAAATATTTAGATGGCACCATATGAGGTTCTTTATGGAAAGCTATGCAGATCACCTCTATACTGGATGGAGGCAGGTGAGTCAGAACTATTGGGACTAAGTCTCAGGCAGGAGATGTTGGAGTAGGTTCACATAATTCAAAAATGTATTGATATATCTTAGAGTAGGAAGAATTCATACATTGATAAATGTCGATTACCCCCTGGAGTTTACAGTGGGTGATCATGTGTTACTTCTGGTGTTTTCTAGATTGGGTCACCATAGGATTTAGAGACATAGATAGTTGGCACCCAGGTTTTTTGAACCTTTTAAGGTTATGGAGGGAAGTGATCCAATGGTGTACTAATAGACTATTCCACAAAGGTATAGTTTTATGTACGGCATTTTTCACATGTCACAACATTATTAGTATCACCCCAACCCTTCTAATGTGATTGGTGCAGATGATGTTGAGTTTGAGACTGATGCGTCCTTTGAGAAGCATCCAATATGTGTTGTGGATCATTGTGAGAAATTGTTGTTGGGAAATACTATACTGATAGCTCATGTATTATGGAAACATGGCCATGTTCAGGAGGAAACATGAGAGAGATAAGTGGATATGTGGGCTTAGTGGCCGAATATTTTATCCTGGAATCTTAGAGATTCTTAGGAGTAAAACTAGAGGATGATCTATTATATGGAGGGGATATTATAATATATTGACCTTTCAAGAGATGTCGTATACTCAGTTTTAGGTACCCTTTTACCATTATTTTGGTATATCTTGGTTTGGTCTTTTTTGGGGTCGTTTCAGGTAAAAATAGAGATTTTTGGAAGCAAGAAGGACAGTGCACGATTGGAACATAGTTTTCCCAGACCATACGCCCACCCCAACAAACCATGAAAACCAAAATATAAGATATTTTCATGATTGGCATATGGTTTTTCAAATCATAAACCCTATTAGTAGTAACCATGTGCCCCCTAGAAGAGGTGCATAATTAGGATGTGTAGTTTGGAAAACCATGTTCCCCGGCCTAATAAACCATGCACATAGTTTTTAATCCCCCAAAAAGTTGTTTTAAAAATTCTTGAACGTCACAGGTTTCACCCTCATTCATCCCAACTTGACCCTAATGGTTTTCATTCAATTTTGGAGGCTCCTAGATGGATTTAAAGGCCTTTGAAATATTTTCTTAATGAATCGAGGACCATATTGACAAATCTACACCTCTCTGAGTAAGAAATGTCATTCCATGTGGTTTCATATTTCTCTCGCCTCTCTTTCTAGATAAAGAGTAATGTTTTATTACCTATTGTAATGGGTTTGGATCTAAGTTTTAATATATATAACTCTTTTTGATCTTGGATCAAGGTTTTGGTTCTATATATTGTTCTTTATTGTACACTTGAACATTTTGCTTCAATTTGGGGAATTTCCATTTGGAAAACATGCTCCAATGCTCGCCATGTTTGAAAATCACATCTTGAATTGGATTAATTAATCAGTTAATTAATTAATGGAATTATGTTATTATGAAATTAATGTGATATTGGGATTATAAAAAAGTTTAATTAATGGGATTGTGTGATTGGTTAATTTATGTGATATGGAATTGACTGATTAATGGGAATTAAGGAATGGTTGGAATAACCTTTAAGGGTTTATGGTTTATATGATTAAATATCGATAAATTGTATAGTGGTGAATTTTCATATTATTCCATGTGATTAAAATGAATAACCATGATTAAAATTGATAATTGAAATGGGATACTTTAATGAAATTTTTTGATAAGAAGGTTAATGATTCTTAACCTTGATGTATGTGATATTGTGATAAATGTGATATTGTGGTATATGTGATATATGTGTGTGGGACATGGACTCATACTTCAAAATCCCATATGTGATTGACTAATATACATATGTGGGACATGGAATGATGGTTAAAAATCACATATGTGATAACAACAGGGTGTGGGATTGGGATTGATGCTTCAAAAGTCCATGGGGTGCTAGACATAGTATTCTAGGCCCAAAATGTTGGCATTGGATTATGGTTCCATGTAGCTGTGATATTAAATTGAAATGAAATGATAAATAAAAACCCATGAGTTATGTGATATGTGATATCCATTTGGGATAGTTTATAATCTGGCATGGGATTAAGAAGGTATTGATGGTTTTGGTGTCATCATGAACCTAAGATATTTATATGGTTAATTATAGGATAATTGAATTAGTAAACTACTTATTTTATCACTTGTACTTATTATAAAATATTATTTACTGAATATTGTTTTAGATGCCATTAGTGGTGGCCTATTGAGTATACTCACATCCTACATGGGATGCCTGATTAGTACCCAGAAATAATTCATGCTTAGAGGATTAGGGAAAAATACTTATGTTAGATGGATGATTTGGGATAGGGCATAGATGAGGGAACCAATCATGATATTGGGACCCATTTGGGAGTTGTCGTTATGTATTTATTTTGGGTTTTTCATATTGAAAATTGAAACATATATGACATTTCATATCTATTATTTGGGTTTGGATATTTCATTTTCTGTTTTGGTCATCATGTGATACCGGTACTATTCTAGTTATTGGTTATGTCATTTTGTAATTGTTTACTTATTTCTACTATTGTGTTGTTTTGATAAAGAGGGTACAATCTTATCGTATTATATATCAAAACCTTATTTCTAGTCGGTAGCCTATGGAATATGGAGAGGCGTTCTTGAGGTCATGTAGCGAACCTGTTTTGGGCACTGACATGTGGCACCCGGGTCAGGATGTTACACCTTTATAAAATCCCAAGTTTTCCTACATGGTATGAATCTTTTGTTTTTTGGTTTACATGATTTTTTATGTATTTTTGTGTGTTAACAATGATATCATGGGTGTATCAGGGGTTTAAAGTTCTTGTTTGGAGCTCAGAGCTCAAATTTTTGAAAAAAAAGGACACATGGTTAGGATAAACCACGAGTATAGGCCACATAGTTACCCCTAACCATGAGAGGTTTGAAAAAGGGGTGAATGAGTTTTCATAGTTTAAGGAAACCTTGAAACTTTAGGCACACACCCATGTATAGGGCCTCTATAACTTTTGAAATAGGGTGTTTCATGGTTTTTGCATGATTAGACAAACCATGCACATGAAACCATGCAAGGTTCCCCTTGACACAATGAAGGAAACACGATTGGTGCATAGTTTGGACAAACATGTGGCCAAACTGTGCAGCCCATTATTTCTTGGGTTAAATTAAATTTTCTTCCTTAAAACCTTTATAAACTAAAATCTAATTCTTTCTTCCTCCTGTGGATGGACTTGAGGCGTTGAGACCTCACCTTTGAAGATCTTTCATATCTTTTGATCCCGATTCTCCATCCAAACTTTGATTTGAACATCGTCAGTCTCATTGGATTCATTCTAGTAAGTTCTTCAATCATCCTTTTCCATTCTTAATTTGACTTCATATCAATGTATTTATTTAGGTGTAAGCTAATATGACCTATTTCTAGGTTCTTTGTCTATTATTAATTTTTCTTCTGATCTGGACCAAATCAAAAGCTGATACTGGACAAGTTCTCTACTACGTACCTATGGTAGGTGGTCTATAACTTTACCTTCGGGTTTGGTGTTTTATAAGCATATTTTATATTGTGTTTCATGTTGTAATTTTCTATGGTTCTCCTAAAATGAGTTTAATTCCATGATTAAATGAATTGGAACCTCTTTAGGTTTCCCTTGAGTACCATTGAGACTGTTGGAGGTTTTTTCACCAACCAAGGCCATCCATGGGGCGCTCCTTTGTTTTTAACTTTTTTTATAACACCCATGGGGAATGTGAGATCTTTCCTAGTTTGAGGAAGTCTTTATAAATTTATTGAGTTTAATTGAATTGAATTGTGATGTTAGGAGAGAGTTGATTCTACCTTTTCTATGTGATATCATGATGTGCATTTTTTAAACTGTTTAAAGAGAAATGATTGATATTATTTGGATGAACTAATGGAATGTAATTGAATATAAAACGATAAATGAAATTAAATGATGAATTTAAATTGTAGTGTATGCCTTGGTTGGTATACCATGAATCCTAATTCCATTTGATTCCATGGATGTTTCTCCCATGGGTCTTGATTGCGGTAGTGGATTCTTTGGACTTGTTTTCTCCTTGGGTCTTGATTCCATAGGATTCCTTGAGCCTTTCTATCCCTTGGATCTATATTTTTTAGAGTCTCATTGGACATGTACTGTTTACATGCTCCTTGTACTCCACCCAAGTTTTTATTGAGTTTCCATCGAGATGATCCTAGGAATCGATGTGGAATCCTTGGTCTTCTATACCTTAGATCCAACGCTTCACATTCTGAAAATTTTGATTACATGATGTGGCTATATTGGATATTGTATGTAGGATTATACAGTGTGGCCATGGTGGATATTGTTTCTATGATTATAGATAGCCCTGGTACTGGTATTTGACTCCAATTGATAGAATGGACAATATTTTCTTGTTGATTTATATTTTACCGCTTCCCTTGTTATGGGATCCTAGATGTTGTTTGTAGGGAGCCTTGTTTAGATTTAAAGTATCAATTTAATTTTATCATATATTCCATAGGCTTTATGTTTCATTTTTTACTATACCTATGATATACATTTCACACTTCTTAGCTTATGTTTTCACAACCTAGAATTTTTATAGACACTTTTGGTGGTAATCTACTGAGTGTTATATCACACCCTGTTTGGGCTGCTGTTTTGTACCCAGAAAGACTATATGGATGTAGGTAGGTATCAGGGAAATCACCCATAGTTAAATTATTTATTTGTGATATGATTAGGAGTAGGAGAGAATGGGACTGAGATGAGGCTCATGATTCTATATAGGATAGTTCTTTTTGGTCCTTTTGGTATTTTGATACATGTATTATAATATATGCTTGTATACTTATTTTCCATATTTTTAGAGACATGAAATAACACATAATTGTATATGATATAAATTATGGGATTATTTATATATTCCTATCTTGGATGTTTATCTTCTGTGATACACTCTAACAGGAGGAAATAGTCTCCCCATGGATATAACCTAGGCCCTTGATATTAGTTGGAAACCTCTAGAATTTGGGAGTGATATACTTGAGGCCATGCGACCCATCGGCTTGGGTCATCGTTTAGTGGAATTTGGGTTGCGATGTTACAAATTGGTATAAAAGGTGTTTTCTTTTCTAGATTAATTTTTTGATACATTATAAAGTGGATTAGGGAGGTATTGGAATTTGGTAATGAAGTATTCTTGGGAGTAGCTAATACACATACAGAAAAATCCAAATTGAATAGAATATAAATTTCTATTTTATGGATTTTGACTATTACAGTTGATTTGATTCCACTGTTGGGTGATGCACTTGAATTATGATGTTATCATTGATAAGATAAAGGATTTGTATTATCATTTCCCATTGAGATGAGGGTATTTATCTCATTCATCATTTTAGGCACTTTACATGATTCACATGACATGCATTATGCTATTCTATATAAAATGAATTGCTTCATTATATGGATTTGTGATATGTTCCTTATGTGATATATTTGTAATCCCACTAGTGTTATTAAAGGTAATTGATAAACATGATTGGTACTTAGAGTGCCTTCTTTAACCGAATCAATGTTTTCCTGATTTGGCTACAATATACACCCTAAGAATCCAATTATGGAACATTGAGTCATGGACCATTAGTTTCATGGAATAGAATGTGTTTTGGTTTGGATTAAGTTGACACCATATTTCGGTTCATGAGGTGCATGGGACCATATAAATTGTAACTGTTTAAACATTTAGTTTAACCATTTAAAGAGAAATTTTAATGAATACAAATTAAATGGAAATTAAAAATTTTAAAATAGAGAACTTGACCTTGACCCAACTTTTGAGTGGGAAGTATGCATTGTCTCTAGTGATGTTTTGACTATTTATTTCTTCCCAACCTTGGATTAATGAGTAGGAAAAGGTGTGTGGCTTGTTTATAGGAAGGTTTTGACCTATCCCATGATTTTATATGTGAACTTATGGTTATTTATTTTTTCTAAGGTGTGTGTTTGGAATTGTAGAGATATGACACCTCAACAACCTCCAATCGTACACCAGGAGGGTGGATAAGACCATGCTCTGAAGGTGGTGGGACATGAAATACTAGTAGATCCTCCTATAGTACTATCTAAGGAATTAGAGGTTTTACCAAATACATTTGATAAGGAATAGTTCCAAGAGAGTTTTCTACACTATATACATACTTTTAAGGGAGCACCATAGTCTACCTCATCTATTGATGAGATGATGTGGGTGTTCTAGTAGTAGAATCCTCCCACACTTTTTAGGGATGGTAGTCCATAGAATTTTGAGCTGTGTCTTGAGAATAATTTTTCAATCTTTGAGTATTTGGAGACACGTACTAAGAGGAGACTGAAGATAGAAAATTATATGATTCTAGGACCAGTAAATCATTGGTGGGATGTTTTAAATCAAGTAGAAAGAATGAAAGATATGATTTAGGGTGATTTTCAAACCAGGATTTATGACTAATTTTTTTCCTGATACTCTAAGATTAGAGAAAGATAGCGAGTTTATGAATTTGGAAAAGGGTGTGATGACAATTATGGAGTATTTGACATGATTTATAGAGTTTAGTCATTTTGAATCGATATACCTTACTAATGAGATATTGAGGGTGAGCCACTTTGAGGAAGGTCTTAGGAATGCCATTAAATCATAGGTCAATGTGTTAAGGTTCAAGACTATTATTGAGATAGTGAATCAGGTGATGATTATAGAGTAGAACCTGAGTAAATATGGGGGTGTAGAGAATGTTAGTATAGTCTCTCAACCTAGTGGTTAATCTTCTAGTAGAAGAAAGTGTCGTTTTGAGGTTTCTTATGAGATAATTACTAGCCTAGATATGAGTGATGGTAGATCTGTTTTCTACCATCAATGTGGAATATGGGGTTATATAATGAATTAGTGTGATCAATAACCAATAAAGTGATGAGTTTGCAGTAGGATGGGACACATACAACATTTTTACCGGATCTTCCCTCTAGAAATTAGTGGAAGGGGATAGAATTTGACTCCAAGTTCAAGAGAAGGTATCACTACTCCACATCAGGTTGGGAGCTAGAATAGTACCATTTGTTTAGGTTGAGGTGGTGGTCGTGGACATGGCATCGAGACACCAGTTGTACCTAGACAATATAGTGGGCTTGGTCCATGTAGTGAGGTTATGTCAAAGGGCCACAGTTCAAGACAGATTTATTATAGATATCCTATAACTGAGGAGTAGAGTGCCAAGCCATCTATGGTGAGAGGAACAATATTAGTATCCCCTATATTAGTATCTTATTTTTTCTATACAAGTGAATCACATGGTTTCATATATATACATATGTTAAAGAGCCTTGGAATTTTTGTTCGTTATTTTGATGGTGTTTTGACCTTGGATACTCCATTGAGGATCATAAAAGATGGTATACACCAATGTTGGGAGTGACTCTTGAAATAGGATGGTTTCACTTCATATAGGAACTTATTTTCCTTGAGATGATAAGGTTTGACATCATACCTGATATGGAATGGCTAGTTACTTATGATTACCATGTTGATTTTTATTTCTAGAGGGTGACCTTAACACCACTAGAGGGTAGGGTTTTTATTCACAAGGATGAATGGGATGACTAGGTGAGAAGATTTGGACTAGAGAATCATGGGTTGGGCTGGATGATAGTATATATTTCTAGTTTATATCTGGATGACTGGGGATCACGGAAGGCATATTTCCCTCTGGTGGTTAAACATTTTAGAGATGTTTTCCCATACAACTTTTTTGGTTTACCTCATAATAGATAGGTGGGTTTATCTATCCATATAGTTCCATGAGATACAATGCTATCCATTACTCCTTATAGGATGGCTATGATAGAGTTTTAAGAGTTGAAGAGGTAGTTAGAGGACTTAGAG
The DNA here is from genome assembly GCA_963277665.1 of Viscum album. Taxonomy (NCBI): domain Eukaryota; kingdom Viridiplantae; phylum Streptophyta; class Magnoliopsida; order Santalales; family Viscaceae; genus Viscum; species Viscum album. The sequence goes on from OY728140.1 coordinate 1,151,636,334, forward strand.
GTGGAGGGGTTCATATGAACCAATACTTATTTGTAGGGTTCACTAGTCCTTTTTGTGTAAAAAGAAGATGGTACCCTTAGGCTATGTGTGGATTATCATAAGTTAGACTAGTGGATGGTTAAGAAATGCTATCCATTTCTGTGGATAGATGAGATTTTTGATCAAATCCAAGGAACTCAGGTTTTCTCAAAAATTGATTTGAGATCTTGATATCATTAGGTGTGTGTTCGACCTACAATCATACCTTGAAAATTTTTTCATATTAGGTATGATATATATAAGTATTTTTTCATTATGTTTAGTCTCATGAATGTGCCAATAGTTTTTATGGCACTAATGAACTGATTTTCCATCCTTATCTGGATTCATTTGTGGTGGTTTTCATGGATGATATCCTAGTGTATTCACATAATCTACATGACCATGCCAAACATCTTTAGATGATTTTGGATACACTGAGAGAGAATAATTTATATTCTAAGATCACAAAATGACACTTTTGAATGGATAAGATTCACTTCCTAGGTCATATTATCTCAGAGACAGAATTATCAATTGACCTAGAGAAGGTGAGAGATATAGTTTCCTAGAAGTATACCAAGAATGTATTTGACAAACGGAGTTTATTAGGGCTAGCTGGATATTATAGGAGTTTGATACAAAACTTATTATGATTATTAGTGCCATTAAAGTGATTGACTAATAAGTCTTTGTAGTTTTTATGGTCATATTTCTATGATACAACCTTTTATGAGTTGAAAGGGAGAATGAATTCAGGGTTGGTCCTAATTCTTCCAAATCTAGGTAGGTGCTACAACATGTATTGTGATGCATTAGGTATCGGGTTGGGAGATATTCTTATATAGGGGGATAGAGTCATGGAATATAGGTCTCGATAGTTGAGTCCACATGAAAGTAACAACCCAACACATGATCTTGAGTTAGCTAAACTTGTTCATTCTTTGCATTGTTAGACATATTACTTACTTGAAGATATTTTTTTGGTGTATATGGACCAAAAAATACTTAAGTATATATTTACACCAAGTGATATTAATTTGAGGTAGTTAAGGTGGGTTGAGTACCTACAGTCTTCATACTTAGAGCTTTTCTATCAATGTAGTTACTGATGTACTGAGCAGGAGGAATCAGATACAGGAAGTTCAATAGGCCAATAGTGAGTGGTGGCTTATAACCTTACTCTTAGAGATTAACTTAGAGGTGAAGGATGGAAAATGAAAAAATATTATTTATTATTTATTTGATACCTATACTATTATGGATAGAGTGATAATGATATAGATTTATAATGATGAGGGCCTAGTCCTACATGAGAGTGTGGTAGGTGAGGACCCTACCCTTGGATAGACTATGGGTGAGGATGATCTATGGAATATACACGGTCATGTTTGGGTTCCATTGGAAATACATGAGGAGATGATGTGGAAGTTTCATCCCTCAGTTTGCGAAGTGCATCCCAGTGTTACCAAGATGTACTAATATTTGTATCTCAAGTATTGGTGGCTGGTAATAAAATGTGAGGTATTTGTTTTTCTCACAAGATGTTACAAATTTTAGTAGGTGAAGATTGAACATTAGTGACTAGATGTACTTTTATAGTAGTTACTCATTCCTGAGTGGATATGGGAAGATGTTGTGATGGTTTTTGTGACTATTTTATTGAGGTCTCCTTGAGGTAGTGATGATGTATGGGTTGTTGTTGACAGGCTCATGAAGGTTTCTCATTTACCACTAATCAGGGTGACCTTCTTAGCGGATGATATTGGGAGGTTGTATATATGTGATATAGTATGAATTTACGGGGTTCCTAAGACATTGGTATCCGATAGTGATTCCCATTTTACATCGCATTTTTGGAAGAGTTTTCATGGGTAATTGGGTACACAGGTTCTTCGGAGCACAACATACCACCCTTTGGCTGATGGATAGTCAAAGCATAAAATTTAGGTACTTAAGAACATGCTGTGGGCATAAATCCTAGATTTCAGGGTCTCTTTAGATATTTATATTCCCATTTTTGAGTTTGATTGTAATAATAGCTATCAGGTGACTATACATATGAAAACTTATGAGGCTTTATATGGTAGTCCATGACGATCGCCCCTGTGATGGTTAAAGGCTGGTGAGATAGCTTTATTGGGACCATGTCTAATGAATGAGACTTATGAGATGGTCCAGTTGATCAAGAAATGAATGGATACTTCATAGTCTCGAAAAAAGTATTACGCTTATCACTATCGATGACCTCTAGAGTTTTAGGTTGGGGATAAGGTCCTTTTATGTATCTCATTGTGGATAAGACATAGACAAATTAAGATATAGGGTAATATTTTACTGTGATATGTCAAGATATTTGAGGAAACCATTCCACCTTAGGTGAATTCCCATGTGGGGGCCATTGCATCTTTTTATAGATGGTGTTGCATGGTTTGCACACGGTTAGTCAAATTGTGCGCATGAAACCATGTGAGGTTCCCATTGATATAGTAAAGGATGCATAGTTAGTGCATGGTTTTCCAAACCGTGCGACCAAACTGCGTGGCCCAATATTTCTTGGGGAAACTACCTTTTCAAAATTAAAACCCTTATAACCTAAAATCTAATTCTTTCTTCCTTTGGGGGACATCCATGAGGCTTTGAGAGCTCACCTTTAAATATCTTCCATATCTTTTGATCATGATTATCCATCTAAACTCAGATTCAAATGCCATCGGTCTCATTGGATTCATGCCAGTAAGTTATTGGATCATCTTATTTCATTTTTAGTTTGAATTCATATTTATAGAGTTATTTTGGTGCAAGATAATATGATATATTTCTAGGTTCTTTTTCCATTCTTCATTTTTCTTCTAATTTGGACTGAATTAGAAGATGATACTAGATGAGTGATCTACTAAAGACCTATGGTAGGTAGAATATACCTTTACCTTAGAGTTTTATGTTTTATAAGCATAATTTTTGTTGTTCCGCATGTTGAAATTTCCTATGATGCCCCTAAAATGAATTTAATTCCATGGTTAAATGAAATATAACCTTTTTAAATTTTCTTTAAGTACCATTGAGATTATTGGAGCCTAGGCTACCCATGGGGTGCACCTTTATTTTTTTACCTTTTTTTTATACCACCCATGGAGTGCATGAGAGATTTCCTAGTTAGAAGAAACCTTTATTAATTTATTAATATGAATTGAATTGAATTGCAATGTTAAGAGAGAGTTTATGCCTCCTTTGACATGTGATATCGTGATGTGAATTTTTTAATCTGTTTAAATAGAAATTGTTGATATGAGTTGGATGGACTCATGTAATATAATTGAATATGAAATGATAAATGAAATGAAATGATGAATTGAGATGGTAATAAATACATTTTTTGGTATAACTTGGATCTTGATTCCATTATTCCATGGACATTTCTCCCATAGGACTTAATTGTGGTAGTGTATGCCTTCAGATTATTTTCTCCTTGGGTATTGATTCTATAGGATGAATTGGGCCTTGATACCCCTTGGATAAAACTTGCTTGGACTCACATTAGACATGTGCTATTGAAATGATCCTTGGACTCCACCCAAGTCTTTCTTGAGTTTCCATAGAGATGATCATGGGGATCAATGTGGATGCCTTGGTCTTCTATACCTTGTATCTGGACCGTAGTGGTCTAATACTTTTGATTACATGGTGTTTCCATGATGGATATTGTATATTGGATTATACGGTGTGGACATGTTAGATATTTTATATTGGATTATGCATCCTAGACAATTTTGGAAGTTTTTTCTATGCTTAAAGATAGCCTTGGTATGGGTATTTGACTCATGTGGGTAGACTAGACAATATTTACTTGTTGATTTATATTTTACCACAACCCTTGTTATGGGAGCCTGACCGTTGTTTCTAGGGATCCATGTTTGGATTTACAGTATAAATTTAATTATTTCATATATTCCTTAGGAACCATGTTTTATTTTTTATATACATGTGATATACATTGAAGACTACTTATATTATATTTACACAACTTGGTTATTTTATAGATACCATTGGTGGTGGACTGCTCAGTGTTATCTCACACCCTACATGCCACCGTTGGGTACCCATATAGACTATATGGATGCATGTAGTGACTAGGGAAATCTCCCATGGATTAATGCTTGATTTTTTATATACTTAGGAGTAAGAGAGCACAAGATTGAGCTAAGGGTCATGATGCTAGCTGGGTTAGTTCTTTTTGTCTTTTTTGGTATTTTGATACATGAATTATATTGGATGCTTGTATAACTATTTTATTTTTTTGTAGATACATGAAATGACACATAATTTTATATGAGATTAATTATGGAATTGTTTATACATTCTCATCTTGGATGTTTATATTTTGTATTAATTATTTACTGCTTCTGATATTGGCTGTTATATTTACTACCACTGTGCTACACTCTAACATGAGGGAATAGTCTCCCCACAAATACATCCTAGTCCCTTGTTTCTAGTCAAAAACCTCTAGTATTTGAGGAGAAGCACTCGAGGCCATGTTACTCACTGAATCGGGGCACCGTTTAGTAGAATCTATGTTGGGATGTTACAACCTTGAAGACCGAGTTTTCCGTGAGCTCATCCTATGGTGGTCTCCCCACCATATCAGGACTCTATCCAAATAGTGATTTCTCTAAGTCAATACAACTCACAAATCAAAAAAAAACACTAACAATAGTGTTAACTCTTAATTTCCTGAATTAAACCTAAACAGTTTAATAGAATACATAAATAAGACCCATAGTAGGTCTCCCCACCATTATAGAACTGACTAGCATGGACGAACCACCAACATTAGGGGAACTCAAAGAAAGAGACTGAAATTAAACACCAGACTAAACCAATATTCATAATTTCCATAAGATGAAATAATATCCAATATAAACTAATAAAAAAAATTAAAACCATCCTAAAATAAAGCCACTAAGACCAAAAAAATCACCAAAACCACCATAACAAAGGGGGTTCCCAAACAGACAACCACGAGAAGGGAAAACACAAAAGAATTATTTTTTGACATCAGATACAAAAACTTGGACCTAATTTTTTACCCACAGCTATTAATTACCCAACCACATTAAAATATTCACTATAGTAACTATGGATAGATCCCTAATATCTTGAAGCATCTTCTACCCTACAATGGGAAACTGACAGCCTCCGACCGAGGATTTATCTTCAATGAACACAACTTACACAACTTTTACATAGACAAACTATCACACATCCTTTAGAGGATTATGTAAAATGGAATAAAGTTCCCAAAACAACTATATAGAAGTAAATGAGTGGGTGGTTTGATGAAAAATAAGTAGGAAATGATAAAGGAGAGACCCTAATAACTGGTTTCTCTAGTTCACACTTCTCACCAGATGGGGAACCATTCATAAGAATATTGAGAAACTAGACTACCAACTATTAAATACTATTCTCTACAAAACAAATAAGATCGGGACACCTCATTCACCAACTTATCAAACAGAACTTTCCCAGATAATAGAATTCAGTCCTTACTCTCTGGATAGAAACCCCACATGAATAGAGGAACTTTTAACCGATCACTTGATGCTAACATTGAGGAAAAGAAACTAGCTTATTCAAGATGATCAACACAACGCTTCACCATATATTGAAATAACTAAACAAACATGATATATGATATCCTCAAACCTCTAATAATACTCAACTATTATGAAAAATAGGCAACATACGAAAAGAACCTGACACCACCATTCCACTGGGAGTATGGAAAAAACCAACAATCGGAAGAAAATCCCTAGAAACCTTAGAGGATTTTCTAGGAGGCATACTATAAAAAATAAAAAAACAAAAACAAGTCAATATTAAACCAAGTATCAACCAAAACTCAACTAAGATAACATTTCAACCCTAACACACTAATTCAAAAAAACCAAGCACCATACAACAAAACCAAAATCCCCTTTTTATAGCTACCACTTTCCTTCCAAATTCAAAACCATTTACACTTAAAAATAATTTGAACGTCAAAACCCATTTAAAAATTTAATTCTCATTCCAAGTCCTCTTGGAATAAAATAATTCCAACTCACCCACTTATCAAAACATCAAAATCATTATTTTCAAAAAACATTTCCACAATGAAAAATAAGCTAAAAAGGTTGGTTACTTATCGTTGGTATTCCATTAATCCCCAAAAACATTATTTCCCATGCTATCTCAAGCACACATCCACACATACCAATAAATACGCACTCACCACATACATACATATATGTGAGAATCCATATAAATACCAATTTCAAATAGAAAAATCTCTTTCCAAAATGATCATTAAAACGAAGCCAGTAAATTTTCAAAACCACTCATTATCATTTAAAAAAAATATTTCCAAATTAACAAGAAAATTCTATCACAATTTTCAAAAAACATTAAAAAATCCCAAATAACTTTTCAAAATGACTCCCATTTTCATATCAACCCATTTCACTTTCAAAAATACTCAAAGTTTTCATTCTGAAAATCCCATTTTTGATAATCTAATATCCAATTTTCAAAACCAAACATAATTTTAAAATATAAATAAAAACAAACATAAATAAAATAAAAAATAATACCCAAAAAAATTAAAATAAACCCCATAGTTGATAAAATAATCCCAAAAATATAATAGGAATAACTGCTACACCCGACTTGGTCGCACAGTTTGACAGGTCATGTGCCAACTAGGTGATGCACAATATAGGTCATCAGAGGCAGTTTTATGGTTTGTGCATGGTTTTCCAGACTATGATTGAAAACCATGAACCATATGAATCCCTCCCATAATAACCACCAAATACTAAAAATTGACTTGAAACACTAAAAAATGAAGGACCTTAAAAACACTCAATGGACTAGCTTATATTTTAAGGGGAAACCATATTGGACTACCCTAGAAATTAAAGAATACTTATGAATAGGTGGTGATCTATAACCTACCCATGAATCAACACTTAAATTCTAAAAAACCTATCTCTAAACTATTGAACATCCCCAAATAACAAGGGATAAGCTATGATACCATTTTTGTCATGAACCAATCCAGGTCAACCCTAAACTGGTCACCCAAGATGGCCCACGACAAGGCCCGAGAGGCATTCTCAATCTTCTAAGGATAGAAACTAGTTCTAGGTATCAAATATACTCACTTGGTAATGGTTTATCACAAAAATTATAGGAAAATAAATGGATATAAATTCAATAATTAAAATAAACACTAGTGGTGGAAAGAAATAAAACTGGACATACCTCTATGTGACCCTATTAGTTAACACCAAAAACTAAAACAATGTCACTCCATGGTGACTAATACTGATCTAAAACATAAAACTAAAGATAAAAAATGATAAAGGTATAGGCATGAGTATTAAAACTTAGTAGGCATGCCTAAGTAAAACTATTCCCTTTGAATTTCCTTTAAATAAAAGATTCATTCATTGCAAGTTTCAAATAAAATAATGTTTGTAGGAGTATATTACTCAAGAGGGGGGTGGATTGAGTATCTATAAAAAATTTTGGTTAAAAATCATTCTTAAAAAGGTTTCCCCAAAAGGTTAAATACAACCTAGTGAATTAAGGTTATATTGTTATAAGAGTTTAACTGTTTAAATAACTTCCTAGAAGATTTACTAGTTCTTAGTAATATTAATGTCAGTTATTAATATTACTTTTGAATCTATTCTACTAAGACAAAACAATTATAACTTCTTTCCAAGATTAAATATCAAAGTGAATTTAGTGATATTTGAATTATATAGTAAATTAGTATAATAGAGAAGACTAAATTAAGCAGCACAATGGATATGAAACAAGTGGTTCAGTCTCAAGCTGAGACCTAATACACTCCACTTGGTGATCACCTATCACCAAGAAGTTTATATTAATAGACTTGATCCACACCCTAGATTGGGGTTAACAACAGTGCACATGACTGTCCATGTCACACAGGGACCTCTTCCACAGTTATTCATGGGTATAAACAACCAGGACACATAGGGACCTCTTCCACACTTATCCTTGGGTATACAAATATGAAAAAGATGTTTGAGTAATGATATATTTTATCTTTTGGTTTAATGCAGGAGACATAGTGTTTTGTTATGTAGATACACAAACTGCTTGAAAGTTAATAAAATGATACACAACAGAGCAAAAATATTGAGATGGGTTTAGAAGTGCTCTGAATATTAGTCTTTGTAGATCTGGACTTCTAAGATGAAGCAGATGTAGAAATCAAGTCCTCGTATAGAAAATAGAGTGTCACAAGTCAGATAGATCTTTCTTGTGTTCTTCGTGATGTTTGACAGTGTGAATATGTTCTCGATTCTGGGATTCAGTTGAGCTTCGTGTGTTCTCCAGCAGTGTTGAGTTGCCTGAGACAATTCTTTCTTTAAGAATTCTATATGTGTATTATGTTATCATTCTATTTCCCACCAGATTGTTTTTCTTTTCAGTGTCGTGCCACACTTTTTATTTTTTATTGGGATATATTACTCTTTTATCTTGGAGTGCATGTGTTTGAGCCGATAGGGTGCATGCATTCTGCACCTCGTACCTCATACTGTTAGATGACATGTATAAAAAGAAATATTAATTATGTTGGTGCATTTAAAATCTTCAAATATGACCGTTATAGATTAAATTGAAATATGAAAAAACATATTAAGAAACGGTGTCACAGTATGTCATGGAAACAGTGTCTCCTTCACACGGTGTCTGGATTGGTCATGGTGTCTTATGGTCACGGTGTCTGGTTCACGGTGTCTGGTTCACAGTGTCTCGATGTCACAGTGTCTTGTTCATGGTGTCTTGTTCACGGTGTCTTGTTGTCACAGTGTCTGCTTGTTCACGGTGTCTGGATGTCACGGTGTCTGGATGTCATGGTGTCTGCTTATTCACAGTGTTTGCTTGTTCATGGTGTCTCAGAATTAAGAAAATATCTATATTCAGACTTAAGAAGTGATATTTTTGGAATGAATTAAACTTAATCATTTGTCAGAGAAATCATTATAAAGTGAATCAAAAGATAATGTATAGTAACCAAATTGAGTGTATAGCACTTAAGATCTTTAAATAGATTTTACTAAACAACTGTGCATTTGATGTGAGATATATTACATAGAGTTTACATGTTTTATAGACTGAATATAATTTTTGATCATTAAAACATGATTAATACATGAGGATTCCAACAATATCCCCCCTTTTGATGATCACAAATCATGTATATTTAGAGTGTATATTTTTTCTAACAACATAGTTCAAATATATTTCTCCCAATTTTGGAATTATCAAAAAGTAACAAGAAAAAGAAAGACAAAATAGGAAAGAAAATGGAATAATGTATTAGATAAAAAAGGGGAATTACATAAAGTAAAACAAAATTAATAAGATTCCTATAAAAAAAGTGTAACCACTGTCCTTCTTCACTGGATGGTCTTCTCTTTTCCCTTAGCAGGAGCAGAAGAGAAAGCCATAGGAGCAGGGGTTGAGGTAAAAGAAGGTAGTGAGGTGGTTGATAGAGAAGGTAAAGGAAGACCTTCAAAGATAGAGGGAGCTGGAGTAGGTGCAGTAGAAGACTGAGGTAGTTTTTGATCAAGGATCACTGGCTTGATCTGACTCAGTTCTTGACTGACAGACATAGAAGTGGAGGCTAGGGCAGAGGTGAAAGTAGGAAAACCAGGCCTCAGAGGGGAATCCGTAGGAGCAACAATGGTTGTAATATGTACATGAAGATAGGACCTCAGAAGCTTAATAGAATCCACAATGATCTCTCCACCATACTACATATATTTCTCAAAGTCATCCTTATTTTCCACAAACTTGTCCAACAGATGAGTGAACTCTGTGAGCTTTTGGACTTGAGTCATGAAATCTTGAGTAACAGGTTGAATCCTCAGATTTTCTACAAGATATTTGAAATGATTGGTCATGTTATTCTTTGAGAAGATTCGATTAAAGTAGAAATCCACTTTCATAGAAATTTCTTACTGAGCGTCATTATCAATTTTTGAATGGATTTGGACTAGATTAAGAACTCTTTCACTGTTCTTGATAACTTCATATAGAGAATATTTATTGAAACCACTAAACACAGTCTGAAGTTCATCTTTGACCACTATTCTGAGAAGGTCACTATCTAAGGAAGATTGAGATGATTTTCCAGACGTCTTGGAAGCAGTGACAGCTGAGGTGAGAGATTTTAGTTGATTTAGAACTTTTTGAAGGCACCCCGTATACTCATCAGTGAGCCTGTTAAGATTAACCACAAGCTCTCGTATTTTTTTCACAATTTGTTTGTTTATTTTTTCCACTTTTTTAGCTAAGGAAGATAAATGAGGTTGAATATGAGAGACAACATTCTATGGGGTTTGAGGAACAACAGGCTCCATAGGATGAGAAACAATCTCTAATCTCGAATTCATCACTTTCCCCATGTCTTGAATCATACTTCTTAGAGTCTTCACTTCATCACTAAATAGTCTGTTTTCAACCGTGACTTCCCGAATCTCATGAAGCATTTTGGGTTGAATTTTTCAAATAACTTTTTCCAAAAACAGTGAGGTATCTTTCTCACTTAGATTTGTTACAGGATCTGGTTGGTTATTCAAGAGTTTTTCAACTACAACCAAAAGGGTAGCTCCAAATTCTTTCAGATTGTATTTACTCACCAAGGATGGTTGTTCTGGTGAACGTTTAGAGATAGGTACTGATACGGGATCATGTCATTTTTTAGGGGAAAGATTAGAGAATGATTTAAATTGGAACATATTAGAAAGTTCAAGGCCTTTTACTGAGACTTCCTGGGAGTCATTCACATCATAAAAGCTGGGGAATTTATACCGAGTGTCTACAGGGCTTGGATCAATCGGTTTTGGTACTTAAAAATATTACATATTCGGGGGTTGATCCCCCTCAACAGTTGCATCCTTCTCAGGATTGAGAGGCTTAGAGGATTGATCTAGTTCCACGAATTCATCTCTTAGTTCCTCTCTCATTTCCTGTCAATCCAACTAAAAAGCTAGATCCAACCTTTCCTCAGCCAAAGGAATTACTTCAAGAACAGATTGTACCACTGGGAGTTCTTCATGGTCAGCTTCTTTCATAACAAGTAATTCTTCTTCTATAAGATCTTCCATAGCATTATTTTCGGTTTATTAGACAACAGATTCTATCTCAACTTCAGGTTGATCTTCTAGATTAACAACATCTTTAGAAGTAGGGACTTCCTTTTCACTTACTATATGAGGGAAAAGAGTATTGTCTTTCTTATCAGAAACAGTTTCCCTAGGAGGGACAACAACCTCTTCTTCTTCTTCTTCAGAATACTCAACAACTTCATCTAGTTCCAAACTAGGATCAGTAATATCTTTTTTTCTTGAAGGATGTTTCAATGGATTGAGCTTTTTATAAATCCTATCATTGTCTTCCACCCATTCCTTTTTCCAAGGATTCTGGTTTATTTTCCTCCTCTTGATAATGAATTTTAAAGGTATAACTCACAGTACTTGATAACTTTTTCATTAGGTACGACCATAACTTTGGCATAAAGCATGGCTGAGATAAGCTGAGAATAAAATAGGGAGGTTGAATTGGATGTGGTTTTGATTAGCTCACATATATGGTGTATGACATACTTACAAAGATTGATCTTATGCCCATTTTTCATAAGATGAATCAAAAAAACATCCTGATATTTCAGTACAGTAAAATCACCTTTTTTGGGGCTAATCAAGTTCTGTATAAACTTAAACAGAAGTCTAGATTCTCCATCCAATTCAGCCGCAATGGCTCTCCTCTTGGTGCCATTTCCAGTTAACCTTTTCAGATCATCTTCCAAAACAAAGAATTCACTAGAAGGTGGAGGTCCTCTTTGATAGTCCTCATAGATGCCTTCATGAGGTATCCTAAGGCATGAAACCCATAAAATCAAAGAGAATGATATTTTTTGGCCATTTATCTAGCTTCTCACAGCATAACCATCTTCAGAATCAAAGGAGAACTGAACATACTGATAAAATTAAGCCACAAGCTTAGGGTAGATTGGTCTATCTTTCTTCGAAAACCATTCTAACTATCCTTGCTCTTTTAAAACTTTCAAAACCAAAGACTTACTCGATAGAATAAACTCATGGCATATCTCTTTCTCAGGTACTACTACTCAATTCACCAGATTTGGATTTAGAGGACCTTTAGGTGCAAGCTTAAGTGCAATCTTTATCTTCTTTTAGATATGTTTCTCAGGAGTCAATGATGAAGGGCATTTTAGCCAGGGCATTCACCGAATATTCAAGAGATAAAAGGCTTGAATGATTCAATAAGGGTTACAAATTGAGTGAATAGAAGAAATCTCGATTTAAGGATAGGTGACACTTAATTTATTTTATCATTTACGAACACCAAATGTCAAAAAAGTAAAAGAGAGGGAAAATAAAAAGGTGAAATGAATAGTTACCATGATACGGTTTTTAATTTTTAAATAAAAATCATAAAAAAATCTTTATAGTGAGACCATATCTGGTATTTATGGTGAGATAGTGAATGAATTTTACGGTGAGACAGTGACTGCTAGACAGTAATCACAAAATACTAATCGTGAGACCGTAAACATGAAACAACAAGATATAAAATAGTAAGACATTTACTTAAGATTTATCATGCCTAATTCATGTATGATGTAGTCTATTATTTCAGAATTTAATGGTTTGGTAAATATATTAGCAAGCTGATACTCAGTACCAATGAGTTCCAAAGTGATATCACCTTTTTGATAATGATATCTCAAAAAGTGATGTCTTATATCAATATGATTTGTCCTATAATGTGAAACATGATTTTTAGAGATGTTAATAACACTTGTGTTGTCACAATTTATAGGTACATGCCTGAATTGATATCCATAATCTAGTAATGTGTGTTTTCATCCACAAGATTTGTGCACAACAACTGCCAGTAACTATATATTCAGCTTCTGCAGTAGATAATACAACAGAATTTTGTTTCTTACTACACCATGATACTAGTGACTTGCCTAAAAAGTCACATGTTCCGGAGGTGATTTTTCTATCTAACTTACAACCACCGAAGTCAGCATCAAAATAACTAACTAACTCAAATGATTTTCCTCTAGGATAGAACAGTCCTAGATTGGGTGTCTGCTTGAGGTATTTGAAAATTCTCTTTACATTATTTAAATGAGATTCATTAGGATTTTCTTGAAAATGATCACACATACACACACTAAACATAATGTCAGGTCGACTAGTAGTTAAGTAGAGTAAACTTCCAATCATTCCTCTATAAGTTGTTTGATCAACAGATTTTCCATCTTTATCAAGATCCAACTTACAAGTGGTACTAATAGGAGTGTCACTAATTTTAGTTCTATCCAATCCAAAACATTTTATAAGATCTCTAGTATATTTACTTTTAGTTAAAATAATACCTTCATTATTTTGAAATATTTGAAATCCGAGAAAAATTTTAGTTCACCCATTAAACTCATTTCAAATTCATTTTTCATCATTTTAGAAAAATCAACACATAAATAATTTCTTAAAGATCCAAATATAATGTCATCTATATATATTTGAACAACTAAAACATCATTATAAATTCATTTTATAAATAGGGTAGGATTAGATATTCTTTTTGTAAAACCTTTGGAAATAAGAAAAGTACTCAACTTATCATACCAAGCTCTTAGAGCTTATTTTAAACCATATAAGGCTTTTGATAATTTAAAAACATGATTTGAAAAATGGGGGTTTGTAAAGCCAGGGGGTTGTTCAAAAAAGACATCCTCAACTATATAAACATTTAAGAATGCACTCTTAACATCCATTTAATATAGTTTGAAATTCAGATGTGCATCATAAGCAAGCAGGATTCTGATGACTTCAAGTCTAGCTACTGGTGCAAAGGTATCCTCATAGTCAATTACTTATTCTTGACTATAACCTTGTGCAAAAAATCTAGCCTTGTTTCTAACTATGTTACCAGCTTCATCTACCTTATTTCTAAACACCCATTTAGTGCCTATGGTGAATGTGTCCTTAGGTCTTTCAAAAAGTTTCCAAACTTTATTCCTTTCAAACTGATTAAGTTCTTCTTGCATATCCACCAATCAAAATTCATCATTGATAGCATCATTAATGTTTTTAGGTTCAAGTTGCGACAAAAAGAATTGATGTTCAACCTAATTTCTAATAGAAGCTCTAGTTTGAGTTCCTTTGTCTAGGTCTCCTACAACAACATATAAAGGATGGTTCTTAAGAGTTCTAACAACTCTAGAAAAGAAAGGACTAGATATTTCAGGTTCATCAATAGGTTCAGGTTCATTATAACTTGAGTCTAAGGAATTTCTATAACTAGATGTTTTCATAGATTCTTTCACAGAATGGTTTGAGGATTTTGAATTAATGTTCATATTTGATACATCATCCTCTAGGTTCTCTAGAATGGTTTTAGGATCATGTGGATCTGCTTTATCAAATTTTACATGGAAAGATTCTTCCACACATTTAGTTCTTTTATTGAACACTCTATAGGCTTTAATAGACATGGAATATCCTAAAAAGATACCTTCATCACTCTTGGATGAACATTTTTCAAGATTGTCCTTAGTATTAAGAATATATACTTCACAACAAAAAACTTTGAAGTAGTTAACCTTGGGTTTTTGATTTTTCCATAACTCATAAGGAGTCCTTTTAAGAATAGGTCTGATAAAAACTCTATTGATTATATAGCATGTTGTATTGACAGATTCAGCCTAAAAATAAATAGGTAGGTCATATTCACTAAGCATTGTTCTAGCAATCACTTGCAGGGTTTTATTTCTTATTTCTACAACTCCATTTTGTTTAGGTGTTCTAGGGGAAGAGAAATTGTGACTATAACCATTTTGTGAGAAAAATGATTCAAACTCTTGATTTTCAAACTCACAACCATGATCACTTCTTAAGGTTTTAATTCTATGTCAACTCCACAGACTTGGCATATTTAGTAAAATAAGAGCATGCTTCACTTTTTTGAGCCATAAAGAAGGTCCTAGTATATCTAGAAAAATAATATACAAGAACATAAACATAGTGATTCACATTTAAACTAAAAACTCTAGATGTTCCAAAAAAATCCATGTGAACCAATTTGAGAGGTTGAGAAGTTGACACTTCTTTCTTTGGTTTGAAGGAAATTTTGTGTTGTTTTACCTTTTGATAGGGATTACACACTTTGTCATTTGGAAACTCAAGTTTGGGAAAGTATTTAACTAATATTTTATCTAGTTAGCTTTATAATGGAGTGAATATTATAGTGTCTTAGTCTCCAATGCCATATCCAAGACTCTTTATGAAATACACTTAAATATGAAGTATGCTGAGAAGCTAAGGAATCTATGTTTACAGAGTAAACATTTTAATTTCTTAATGAAGAAAATACTAATTCTTATTTATAATTAAAGACATTGCAAGCATCATTTTCAAATATAAAATGAAATATATCATCACATAATTGTAAGATACTAAGCAGATTATATTTTAATCCATCAAAAAATAGTACTTTAGAAATTAAAACTGAGTTAGAGTTACCGATTTGGCCGAGGCCAATAATCTTTCCTTTGGAATTGTCACCAAATGTGACATATTCTCCATCTATTTTTATTAGGTTCTTGAAGCATGAGTCGTCTCTTGTCATGTGTCTTGAACATTAACTCTCCAAGTACCATAAAATTTTACAGGAACTCTTTAAGTAGCTTTCCTACAAAATGATTAAGCAAAAACAGATTTTGGAACCCATACTTGTTTGGGTCTAGTAATATTAGTAATGAGTGCTTTAGGAACCCATATCTGCCTCATTGGTTACTTATAATCATTAAGTAAATTGTTTGAGAAGTAAACTCTATTTGGTCTAGAAAAACTTGAAATAGTAGAAATTGTATCATAAATTGAATTAATTGATTTGTGTCCAGAACTGGGAGTAAAACTATATATCCTAGATTTAGAAACAAAATTTGTTCTACCAATATTTCTTTTTCTAGGTTGATAACCAATGATAGTGTTATATTTAGGGGAAATTTGTTTACTTAGAATTTGAGTAAGTGTATTTTTCCCACTGGTAAACTTTTCTAGGTCATTCTTCAATTACTCATTAGACATTTTTAATTTGTTGTTCTCTTTGAGCAGTTGACCATTTTTCTCTTTTTCAGTTGTGAGTTCAGATTTAACAGTCACAGTAAGAGCATATTGTTTCTTCAATGATTTATATTTGTCTTTTAGTTCATTGCATGTTTCTTAAAGCATGTTGCAATATTTAAACATTTCTTCATTATTCATATTTTTGGAGTTACTCTCATCTCCAGAATAGTATGAATTATGTAAAGGAGATTCTAATGAAACATAAGATGTGTTTTTCAGAAAACAAATATTGGATTTGTTAGATTGTTCATCATGTGATGTTTTTGAGTCGCTTTAACTATCCTCAGAAGCACACCAGGTTGCTTTCATTTCCTTTTTATACTTCCTGTCCTTGTACTCATATCTCTTTTTTTACTTGATCTTTGGACAATCATCCTTGATATGTCCTTTGCACTTATATTCATAGAATAAAATCTCATCAGTCTTGTCACTTCTTTTCCAATTCTTCTTCCAACTTCCATTTTGGTCATATTTTCTCTTGAAGTTAGGCTTTCGAAAAAATTTCTTTTTCTTGTAAAATTTATTGAATCTTCTGGATAATTGAGCCATCTCCTCATCACTGTCAGGTGATTATTGTTCACTACTAGAACTTTTCACAGAAGCGTTGAATTTACCTTTGTCATTGTGTTTAGAGGTGATGGTTTTGAATGCAACAGATTTCCTTTTTGGTTAATCCTCCTCTTCCTTGTTGACTTTCAATTCTTCTTCATACATCATCAGTTTCCAAATGAGTTCTTTTATAGGTATCTTGCTGATGTCGCATGATTCTCTAATAGAGACAGAGGTTCCTCTCTATCTATCAGGTAGAAATATGAGAATTCTCAGGATCTATTCATTGGCAGTGACTTCTCTTCCAAGAGATATCATTATGTTGAAAATGTCATTAAACATAAGATACATGTCATCGATAGGCTCATCAGGTTTCTTTTTAAAGTTATCATATTTAATAGTATAAGTATTAAGTCTCATTTCTTTTACACTAGATGTTCCTTAATGTGAGATAGATAGGGTATCCTAAATTTTATGGGCAGTTTTATAAGCAGAAATTCTATTGAATTCTTCATATCCTAAGGAGAAATATAAAGCATTCATAGCTTTGTAATTGTTATTGTAGGTAGTTTTTACAGGTTCATCCCATGTGATTCTATTAGTAGTAGGAATATTATATTCATCTATAATGGAAGACCAAATTTCAAAACCCATACTCTCTAAATGAATTTTCATTTTAATTTTTCATTTAGCATAGTTGGTTCCATTAAAGAATAGTGGTTTTTTGGTTGAAGAACCTTCCAATCTATTATCCATAATACATAAATACTTTGAGAGAGATAGAAATTTAGAATTAACCGAAATTTATAGATCTTCAAAGTATAGCTATAATCACAGTTTAATACGGTTAAACAAAGTCTTAATAAAAAACCTCTGATACAAAATGTTGTTCAGAGTAGATTACTCAAGAGGGGGGTGAATTGAGTATCTATAAAAATTTCTGGTTAAAAATTATTCTTAAAAAGGTTTCTCCAAAAGGTTAAATACATCCCAATGAATCAAGGTTATACTATTACAAAAGTTTGACTATTTAAATAACTTCTTAGAAGATTGATTAGTTCTCAATAATCTTAATTTCAGTTATTAATATTACTTTTGAAGCTATTCTAATAAGATAAGAAAATTATAACTTCATTCAAAGATTAATTATCAAAGTGAATTTAGTGATACCTGAATTATACAGTAAAGCAGTAAAATAGAGAAGACTGAATTAAGTAGCACAATGGATATGAAACAAGTGGTTCTATCTCAAGATGAGACCTAATCCACTCTACTTAGTTATCACTTATCACCAAGCATTTTATATAAATAAATTGATTCACACCATGGATCGGGGTTAAAAACAGTACACAGGACTTTCCAGGTCACACAAGGACCTATTCCACAGTTCTTTGTGGGTACAAACAACCAAGACACACACGGACCTCTTCCACACTTATCCATGGGTATAAAAATATAAAAAAGATGTTTGAGAAAGGATATATTGTATCCTTCAGTTTAATGTATGATACAAAGTGTGTTTTTATACAAACACACACACACTACTCAAAAGTTAATAAAATGATACACAACAGAGCAGAAATATTGAGATAGGTTTAGAAGTACTTTGAATGTTTGTCTTTGTAGATCTGGACTTCTAAGATGAAGAACATGTAGAAATCAAGTCTTTGTATGCAAAACAGAGTGTCACAAGTCAGAAAAATCCGTCTTGTGTTCTTCGTGATATTTGACAGTGAGAAGATGTTATCGATTCTAGGATTCATTTGAGCTTCATGTGTTCTCCAGTAGTATTGATTTGTATGAGAAAATTCTTTCTTTAAGAATTCTCTAAGTGTATTCTTTTGTCGTGCTCACGCCCACCTGCTTGTTTTTCTTTTTAGTATCATGCCATGCTTTTTTTTACTGGGCCACATTACTCTTTTATCTTGGAGTGCATGTTTTTGAGCCGATAGGGTTCATGTATTCTGCACTTCGTACCTCATACTATTATATAACATGTCTACAAACAAATACTAATTATGTCAGTGCATTTAAAATCATCAAATATGACTTTTAGAGATTAAATTGAAAGACAAAAAAAATATATTAAGAAATGGTGACACATTTTAACGACCTGAGTCTGGAGCCGCATAACTGGTGCCCCGTACCCGGTTCGCCACATAACCTCAAGTGTGTTTCCCCAAACTCCAGAGGCTACCGACTAGCTTTGAGGGCCTTGGTGAGTCAGTGAGGAAACTATGCCCTCATTTGGTAAAGTATGAAGCGGAAGAATAAGCATAAACAATAGCGGAAGTAGTAAATAGCATGCAACAACTAAACTGAAAGTAAAAGAAATGCCTGATATAATAATGATGCAGAATGGTACATGTATCCATGGAAAGCAGTAAGCAAAACAATGTTCTGAAATACAACTGAAACCAAAGTACTAAAAGTAAACAGCAACTCCAACAACATCGCGGGCCAAGGCCCGGTCCCATGCTCTCTAGCTCCGACCAGCAATCAAGTACCTGAGGTAGAAGGGCCATAATCCCTACCTATACCTGCAACCATATAATCTGTTTGGGCCGAAAGCAGGACCCAAATAGGGTGTAAGACTAATCCCAGTAGGCAACCACCACAAGATTTGTGCCCTAATGTCATTGAGTGATATAGAAAGAGTAAAGGTAAATAAATGCAGTAAACAATTCAACTAATTACCATTCACATTCATTTAATTACACAACCAGGGAAAACTAGCAAAGTTTTCTATTCCATGATAACCGAGTAACACAACAGGTATCTAAAAAGACTACCTAACACAAGAAGTACAAAACCCAAGCTTGTTCTTTGGGTTGGTGGACTCGTCACAACCAACCATCAAAAATCACACTGACTCTCTGGGTGGCTTAAACTAGCAGACCCCTATAGTCCAGTAATCAAACAAGGCATAGACACTCTGGGAAGCTCTCACGTCAATTCCCCTATGGTCTTGCAATGATAGCTACAGACTCTCTGAGGAAGCACTTACGTATAATTCCTCCTGTGGTCTCGATGCGTGGGTAACTAAGAATACTCTTGGGAAGCACAAAGCCCTATCCCCGTAGGTCCTGCGTATGAAACTAAAACCAATAGAACCTCTAGGGAAGCACTTAATCATCTATTCCCTCTTTGATCTCCCGCACTAGGTTCTCACTGCCCTGAGCGGTCCAGTCGGGCATAATCGACTTTTAGCATCCCTAAGTAAGTTAAACCACTACTTGGATAATAGATACCATGCATCAAAAGCATTTAAACAGTAGGAAAAATATGAAATCAGTGATTACAAGCAACTAACAACTGCAATAGGGTTGCCTCACAGGCAAACGATGCCAAATGGCGATAAGCAGCCAAACAGAGGGAGAAACACCCGTGGGGTGATCCTCAATCATGTAACCAAGAATATAATAGCATCAATTCATCGTAATCTAGTAAGAAATCTAGGGTAGATAAACAATAGGATCAAAATCTTATACCCGGGTTACCCGACACATGGGTATCCGGCACTTTTGCAACCAAAACTCAAAGAACTTCAACGTAGGGAAACAAAGCACCTACCTTGATCCTTGGAGATTGATATACTTGAACCTCGGCTCGTGAATCAGCCTAGAATAGAGTAGATCTACAAAAACATATAGAACGTTCAACCTCAGTTAACTTACACGAGAGGAAGAATCATGAAACGAGGATAAAGAAGAACCAAGAACTCACCGTTGCAATTCTTCTGCAATCGACGGAGTTCGATTCAGACAACTAGTGACGGATCAGTGGCTCGGAGAAGAAACGACCTCCTCGGACATTTTGGACGGGATTAGGCAAAGAAGAAGATGTTTCCTATCATTAGGTGCGACCCCAGGTTGATTAATGAAATAAAAAAAGTACACGGTGTGTACTCTTAAAGTACACGACATGTAGCGGGTTTTTCCGTACTCTGCCAAAATCGGCCTCCACGTCACCCCCAGACACTGTGTGTATGGCCCGGTCTCATCCAAAACACAGATTCGAGTGGCTGAGGAGTACACGGCATGTACTTATAAAGTATATGGTGTGTACTTTAAAAATTTCCAGATTCTCCATTTTTCCTTAAAAAGCCCGTAAAAGAGATCCATACCTAAAACCAAAGCTCTGGGTTCTTAAAAACTTCCACCCTTAAAGAAATTCATCCCTGAATTTCCCTAGAAAGGCGTAGAAGATGAAACCCTGAACAAATCTGGCCACTTTGATCTCATATCAGCCTCCCTCTCCCAAGTCTTGTCCTGTATATGGCCGTGCTGCCATATCACCCGTACTAGAGGAACAAACCAGCCATAGAGTACTTTTGCACTATGATCAACAATCCTGATAGGATACTCCTAGAAAGATGCATCCTACTCTAACTCAACCTCCTCGGGTTAAAAAACATGAGATGGGTCTGAGAAATACCGTCGAAGCTGAGAAATATGAAAGACATCGTGCATAGCCTGGTACCTCTGAGGTAACTGTAACCTGTAAGCAACCAGCCCGACTCTCTCTAGAACCTCAAACAGCCCGATGTATCTCAGTGAAAGCTTACCCTGTCTCTGAATCCTCTTGTGTCCCAACCTCGGTGCGACACGCAGGAAAACCTGATCCCCGACCTCGAACTCCAGAGGTCGTCTCCGCTGATCAGCATAAGACTTCTACCGAGACTGTGCTATCGCCTTCCTCTTCTGAATTAACTCTATCTATTCCGAGGTCTCCTGAACAGGACGAGATCCCAGCAAACCTGCTTCTCCTTCCTCTAGATAGCATAAAGGTGATCAGCATGGCCTACCGTACAAATCCTCGTAAGGTGACATCTGAATAGTCGCCTGAAAACTGTTGTTGTAGGCGAACTCCACTAGAGGAATATGGTTCTCCCACGAACCGCCAAAGTCTAGAATACAAGATTGGAGCATATCCTCAAGCACCTGGATTGTAAATTTGGACTGGCCATCAGTCTGGGGATGGTATGTTGTACTTACAAGTACCTGTGTACCCAACACCCTCTGTATCCCCTGCCAGAAGTGTGAAGTAAAATGCACATCCCTGTCTGAAACAATGGAGTGTGGAAGTCCATGCAGACGTACAATCTATCGGATGTACAACCATCCCATCTCATCAACACTGAAGGTCTCCTTGATCGGCAAGAAGTGTGCAACCTTTGTGAGCCTGTCCACTATAACCCAAACCACATCATTTCCTCGAGGCGATCTCGGTAAACCTGTCACGAATTCCATCGCGACATCATTCAATTTCCACTCAGGAATGGGTAACTGCTGCAAAAGCCCTACTGGTTGCTGATGCTCTGCCTTCACCTACTGATAGGTGGAACACTGCATAACAAAACCAGCCACATCCTTCTTCATACCTGGCCACCAATACTGATGGTACAAGTCTCGGTACATTTTGGTTACACCAGGATGAACTTCCCACGCTGAAGCATGGAACTCCCACATCAGCTCCTCCCTTATGTCCGCTGAAACCCATACGCGTCTATGAAAATGTAGCACCTCATCATCGCCCACTGTCCACCCCAGAGTAGGGTCTCCATCCGACACACCCTCCCATAGGACTAGGCCTTTTGGGTCTGATAGCTGCCTCATTCAAACTCGATCTAAAATAGTAGAGGTAACTACTACAGAAGAAAGAACCGTCTGACCCTATTTGTCATGCACCTCTAGATGCATCTCAGAGAATAGAGCCATGATATACCACTCACTTCTTGACTCCTGAACTTCCTGCAACTGAGTCCTCCAGATCAGTGCGTCAGCCAAAACATTGCCTTTCCCAAGCGTATAAGCAAGCTCGAAGTCGAAAGACTGTAGGTACTCGACCCACCTCCGCTGTATCAGATTCAAGTCACGCTGCGTGAAGATGTACTTGAGGATCTTGTGGTCAGTATATACCACGAAATTCTCTCCCATGAGATAGTGCCTTCAACAACGCAAGGCATGAACAACAACAACCAACTCTAGGTCATGCATAGGATAGTTCTTCTCATGTGGCCTAAACTGTCAAGATCCGTACATGACAACACGATCTTCATGCATAAGCACTTCTCCAAGCCCGATGCCAGATGCATCACAGAAAACAGTATAACTCTTGCCCGGCTCTGGTAGAACTAGAATCAGTGCTGAAGTCAATCTCCCCTTCAGCTCCTAGAAGGCTGAGACACAAGCTTCTGACCAAACAAACTTCACCCCCTTCTTAGTAAAGCCTATCAAGGGTGCTTCTAGGCATGAGAAGTCCTGTATAAACTACCTGTAGTAACCAGCCAGCCCCAAGAAGCTTCGTACCTCGAAGACGTTATTTGGATGCTCCCAGGTAACTACTACTCTCACCTTCTCTAGGTCTACTGATACTCCTATCTTTGAGATGACATGACCCAGGAAGTGAATCTCATCCATCTAAAAGTGGCACTTTGAGAGTTTAGCATAAATACGATACTCCCTCAGTGTACTCAAAATGATCTCAAGATGGGTTGCATGGTCGTGTCGAGTGTGAGAGTACACCAAGATATTGTACACAAAGACCACAATGAAGGAATCCATGTAAGGATGTAACACTCGATTTATCAGTGCCATGAAAATTACTGGCGCATTCGTATGTCCGAACGGCATAACTGTATACTCGTAGAGGCTATACCTGCTCCTGAAGGTTGTCAGAGGTATGTCTGAAGGCCTAACGCGTACCTGATGATAACCAGACCTCAAATAGATCTTTGAGAACACCCGAGCTCCTCAAAGCTGATCTAAGAGATCATAAATCCTCAGCAAGGGGTATCGGTTCTTGACTATAAACTGGTTCAACTTTTGATAATCCACGCAAAGCTTAAGGGTACCGTCTTCCTTCTTCGCGAACAAGACAGGAGAACCCCAAGGAGAAGTACTGGGTCGGATGAAACCCTTTGTCCGCAACTCCTCCAACTGCTTCTTGAGCTCCTGAAACTCAGCTGTAGCCATCATATAAGGAGGAATGGACACCGGTGTTGATCCTGGAACGAGATCAATCGAAAATTATACCTCACGCTCCGGAGGAAAACCTGAAAAGTCTTTTGGAAAGACATATAGAAAATGATCAACCACCAGAGGAAAATCTAACTGTGAAGTCGCCTGGTTATCTAGATAAAGGCTAGCAATCTGGGCCATAACTTTTCCTAGCCCATGATGCTCAAGTCTGGATCGACTCACCTGAACATCCCACTCACCCTTATGAAGGAAAGATTCACCCTCTGGTGATACAAAACTCACCCTGCGGCAATAGAAATCGACGACTGCCTGGAGGGGAACCAACTAGTCCATACCGAGAATGATGTCATAGCACGTCATCTCCAGGACATAGAGGTCCCATAGGAAATGATACCTTGAAACCTCGAGAGGGAACTCCTTACACTGATGTACGCTAGATGTCCTCGTTCCCAAGGGCGTGTTGGGAGTCAACATGTCAGCAGACAAAAAGACATAGAGCTCCAGACTTTCCACGATAGCAACAGAGATAAATCTATGTGAAGAACCATTATAGAGAAGGGCTGAAGATAAAATTGAGGCTACTAATATCGTACCTCAAACTGTGGAAGGTCCAGGATCCTGCTCTCGATGGATCTGCTCTACTGGAAATGTCTGGCCAGTACTGCGGCCCTATGTAGCAGCCTGATATCCCTTATTTGACCCCCCTTGAGCCTGACTACTACGTCCATGACCTCTACCTTGGACTACATGACCCGAAGAGCTCTAGACCCTAGTCTGCTGTGGGACTGGTAATCCTACTCCTGAACGAGGGGTAGAAATAGATCCTCCTTCACTATCCACAAGAAGAAGAACCCTGCAAAAACGCTGTAGATGACCCATCTTGCCACAAGCTCGGCACTCCACTGGATCTCTCGGGCACTGAGGCTTCTTATGACCGCTCCTTCCGCATTGATAGCACACCACCAGGTTTCCAGAAGGAAGATCCCGTGTACCAGAAGATATACCTCGCTTCCTCGAGTCACCTCGAGTAGACTCTTGGTGGCGCTTCTTGCTGTCAGTATGAAAGGAATCATCCTTGGATGCTGAACTGCCCTGGTCAACAGCTCCAGTCTCCCTCAAATTTATTTCGATGATCAGCGCCTGGTTGACTATCAGAGTAATAGAAGTCAACTGGAAAATGTTCACCTATGATCTGATCTTTGGTTTGAGGCCTTCCTCAAACTTCCTTGCCAAAAACAGCTCGTCATTTCCTAGAATAGGATCGAAATGCTGTAACTCAGTGAAGAGGGAGGAATTATCCATAACTGAAAGAGTACCCTGCTATAGTTTCATGAACTCCCTGGCCCTATCGGCCCTCAGCATCGCTGGATAGAAGTAGTCGTAGAACGTATACTAGAATTCATCCCAAGACATAGTCCGCTGGTGCCCTGCCTGTGAGACTACATCCCACTATCTCTTGGAAGAATATCGCATCATGTAAGTTGCAAGCTTCACACTTCTATATGGGGGTGTCTCCAGATGCTCGAATATGGAAAGCATGGTTTCTAGCCATGAATCTGCAACCTGAGGTCTTCCATCCCCTGTGAAAGTGGGAGGATGCTGCTGCTGGAAGACTCGCGTCAGCTCTGCCATAGATGGGGCAGGATGCTGAGCTCCCTGAAAGGTCTGCATGAACCTCATGAAACCCTCTCTGAACTGAGCATCCGCACCAGTGTCCGGAATCACTGCAGGTGCCATATCCAGAACAATCAGCGGAACTACTGGTAGTCCCTGGTTTTCCATATCAGGCGTACGGTCACCGCCTGGTTCCTAACGTGCAACAGGAGGACGTCTTGGTGCCATAGCCCTGAAATATCAAAAGCACGCCTCCAATTTAGGACCAACAAGGACATAAAACACAAGAGTACAAAATGGGAACAGGAGGGAGAAACACTTAATTTTTGAAAAACTGAACTACACGGCGTGTATTTAAACTACACAACGTGTTTGTGAAATCCATTTATATGGGCGTGTAATTCTGCCACCACTAGTCGTGTAATGTTCCAGACTACACGGCGTGTTGTCCCAAAACACGGTGTGTACTTGAACTCCACTCCCCTACCCGAGTCTCTTTGCACGGCTAACCTACACGGTCCTCCTAATTCTAAACTACAAGACGTGTTCACTAAGGACATGATGTGTACAAGCCAGGCTTCAGTGGCCCATGTAGCGGTTACACGACCGGCTACACGGCTGACTCCTACACGGCATGTTCCGAACAAACATAGCATGTATAAGGATAGATCACACCAACCCGTGTTGTTCGTGACAGGGACGGGTACCTAGAAGAAAACTACATGGAGTGTTCTTTTAACACACGATGTGTACTACACGAGTTTCCCCGACCTGTTTTGTTAGTGACATGGTCGGGTACACGGTTGACTACTACACAGCGTGTACTTATGGTACACAGCATGTCCCCGAAGATTTTCCACCACCCCGTGTTTTTGTTCACATAGACAACAACACGGTTTAAAAACTACACAACGTGTATGAATTAAGTACACGTCGTTTATTCTGGGTTTTCTGGAAAGTAGCTCTAAAACTGCTCCGAATGCCAGAAATACTGAAAAACAACCAGCTATGTGCCAAATTCCGATCCGTGGGGGCCCATACTCCCCGCGAATAAAATCTTGGCATCATAACAATTCATAAAACAACTAAACAACATAACAAACAATGATCTACCAAATTCCGATCCTCGAGGGCCCATAACACCTCCAAGACCAGAGCTTGGTGCCCATGCTAAACAGGCTATAAAAGAAGTAATACTCTATTAGTACAACAAGTATTTCTATCACAGAAACTACCACAATGACATGCATAATCTATCACGACATCTATCACAACAGCATTAAATTCTAATACACCCTAGATGGCATGGTAAAATTCATGACAAGTGATTTCTTACCCAGTGCCTATATGACGCATGAGATGGAACACCCTCATCTCATCGGGTTGCAATCAAATAGAACCATAATCATATAAACTATAACAACACAAAACATGTGCATCACCCAACAGTGAAATATAATAAACTGTAACACTTGCAAAACTGAAAATTGCAATTACGAGGTAATATAGATTTTCCTTGTACACGGGTTAATTACTTCTGGGCACATTTAAGTACTAACTACCCACTTCTTCCTATCCCTGGCTATTGTCGCAAAATAGTAATCAATGAAGTTCCCAGTTAGGATCCAAGTATCACTGAGAGGGGGAGGGGGTGAATCAGTGATATCTTTTTCTTTCTATGTTTCCCCTTATTGAAACAACATTCGCCTCCTGTTAAAGAGTTTATTCCCTGTTGAACACACACAACCACAGGAACACAAGATTTACAAGGTTCACTACTCAACAAGAGTAGCTACGTCCTTGGTATGGTACGGAAACAATCCAGTACCACACAATCCACTAGAAAACAATCCTTTGATGTGGAATACAACGAGTAGGATATACCCTTATACTCGTGCAGCACTTTGAAAACAATCCAATAGTGCGTGTGCTCCCTCTTAGCACAAATAGGGTAATGCAATGATTCAGTGCATCTTTACAATTGAACAGATGTATTCTCTGAAGTACAAATATTCACTTTCTTACCCAAAAGCCGATAAGAACTCTCTTACGCACTACTGAATACGTGCGAAGACCCCAAATATTTCGCGCAACCTTTAGGGTGCCTTGCGCGCAATTCAAATGGCTTGCGCGTAAAAACACCTTTTGGCGCGAAAAACGTTTTCACACAACTTTCCTTTTGCGCACAACTTGTTCTCTTTTTGCGCAACTCACTTAGCATATAATTTACGCACACCAGAGCTCAAGATTTATTCTAAGTGTCGAGCATTAACAAATGATAAGGGTTAGCCTCATATTTATAGGCATTTTTGACCCCGCACGAAAAAACACTAATCCGCGCGTAAAACCTCCTCCATGCGCGTAAAAAGTATTTTATGCAACTTCATATTTCGCGCCATGCTTCAATATTTCGCGCACCTCATTCCTTTGCCATTTTTCATCCTTCTAAGCATGAAGCACCAATTTCACGCAAAATTCCCCACCGCGTTCCATATTGCGCGCAAACCCAATCTTTCCCATGACATCACATTTCGCGCACTACTCCAATCTTTCGCGCATTTCATGCCTTTTCCAATTTTCGAGCTTCTGATCTCGAACCACCTTTTGCGCGAAAACTTCATTCCTTTATTTCACGTACCATGCCAATATTTCGCGCAAACTTTATTTTTCGCACAGCCTGCTGATATTACGCACACAACTTCCTTTTTCGCACATCCCACTGATATTTCGTGCATCTCGCAAATATTTCGCGCAAGGATCCAATTTTTCGCGCAACCCGCTGCTATTTCGCGCAACCCGCATATATTGCGCGCACCACTTTATTTTTGTGCACAACATGCCTAAATTTCTGCGCACCACATTTCTTTGTCATTTTTCAATGTTCTGACCTTGAATAACTCCTTGCACATGAAAATATAAACCATCTTCAATCTTTCGCGCAACATCCATTTCCAAGCACATTTCTTCATCTCCCGATTTTCAGGCCCTAAAATTTGGCAAACACTGGAAAGCGGTGCCACCTTAAACTGTGCTTTTCTGCCGTCTCCAGATTTTCCATTGCTCTGTCATTTTCTCTCTTCACTACTTCCCATAACCATTCTTCTGCTCTTATCACGAATCCCACTATCGTGATATTTATTCTTTGATAGATCAGCTTTAGCATCGTCAGAGTTATAATGGGAAGTACATAAACTTCCCTATCTTCCAGCAGCATCACTCCTTCCAATCAATACTGTATATGACTGGTGTCATCATTTCTCCCCCTTTATATTATAAGTCTTGCATCACAAGTTCTTCTGACTTATGATATTTGAGAAATACATATCAGCAAAGCATCGTCTGGTTTATGATCCTTCTACAAAGTGAATTGATTTATCTTCTTTGAAAACAAAATACAACACTCTGCAAAGGCTAACTCTTCAAACATTCTTCTCCATTCAACTAGGTCCTAACAATCTCCCCCTTTGGATTTTGTTGTCAACCAAGATTCATAAATCACTGAACTATGTAACCTTCCACAATGGATTTCTTATCAACAATTCTAAGCCTATGTGAGCTAACTCATTGTAGGAAACAAGAATTATTGACAGCCAAAACCATGATGTCCAAAAGGAGTGACTATGAAATCTCATGAACGTACCTCCTCATACTTCTTCAGAACATGTTTCAATCTTCTACTTCAGCATTCTTCACTTCTTCAATAATCCTTCTCAACCTTCTTCAGAACAGCTTTCAAGCTTCTGCTTCATCATTCTTCACTTCTTCAATTTTCCTATAAAACAACATTGTTTCCTACAACCACTCCAACAAATAGTTAGAATAGTTCACACACATACATGCTGAATTCACAGCTTACCCACAACTCTCCCTTAATACATACTTCCTTATGGATAGATTTATGAAACAATTCTCCCCCTTGACAACACTATCCAAAGGTAAGACGAGAGAGGGGACAGAAACACATACCTTAACCTTGATGAGAAGGAGGTTGTACACCCATGTTCAACCTCAATTTTGCAAATGGTTCCTTTGGTAATGGTTTTGTGAATATATCAGCAATTTGTTCAGATGTAGGAACATACTCCAGCCTCAATTCATTCTTTTCTACCTCCTCTTTGATGAATTGGTACTTTATATCAACGTGTTTTGAACGAGAATGTTGTACTGGATTTCTTGTAAGATTGATTGAACTCTGATTATCACAACCCAAGAGCAATGGTAGCTTTACTTCAACAAGTAGATCTTCCAGATGAGTCTTCATCCACATTAGTTGAGTTGCAGCTTGAGTAGCAGCAACATACTCAGCTTCAGCTGTGCTAAGAGTTACTGAATTTTGTTTCTTGGTATGCCAACTAACATAGCTTTTCCCCAGAAAGAATACTCCACCAGATGTGGATCTTCGATCATCAACATTTCCTGCCCAATCAGCATCAGAATACCCAAATAGATCAATATTTTCAGAGCTGTCATACCGGATTCCAAAATTTGTTGTGCCTTTGATATATCTGAGAATTATTTTTCCAACAATCAAATGTGATTATTTAGGAGCACTCTGAAATCTTGCACATAAAGTAACAGCATAGATGATGTCGAGTCTTGAGGAAGTCAAATATAGCAGACTTACAATCAGTTTTTGAAACTCTTTCTGATAAACTTCCTTGCCTTCTCCATCTTTAGACAACTTGGTTCCCACTAAAATCGGTGTGGAAACTGGTTTCGAATTTTCCATGCCGAACTTCTTCAGAAGTTCCTTAGCATACTTTTCTTGAGACAGAAAAACCTGATTCTTTTTCTGTGAAATTTGTAACCCAAGAAAGTACTTTATTTCACCCAGCATGGACATCTCAAATAACTTCTTCATCTCCTCAGAAAATTTTTCACATGATCTTTCATCATTTTCAGAAAATATAATATCATCAACATAAACAATAACGATCAGTGAAAACTCCTAACGTTTCTTGATGTAGAGATTGCTGTCAACTCTCCCTTTCTTAAAGTTTATCTTCTTCAAGAAAGTATCTAATTTAGAATACCATGCTCTCGGAGCCTGTTTTAGCCTATATAGATCCTTCTTCAACCTGCACACATAGCTTTCATCTTTCCCAATAACAAATCCACAAGGTTGATCAATGTAAACTTCCTCGTCAAGATCACCATTCAAGAATGCAGATTTTACATCCATTTGAAAGATTTTGTAACCTCGTTGTACAGAAATGACAAGAAATATTATGATTGTTTCTAATCGAGCTACTGGAGAAAAGGTTTCATCAAAGTCAATGCCTTCAATTTGTGAATACCCTTTGCAGACCAATCATTCCTTGTTTCTTATTACTTTACCTTCTTCATTCAGATTGTTTCGAAAAACCCACTTTGTACCAATAATGTTCTTGTTTTCCGACTTGGGTAAAAGTTCCCAAGTATTGTTCTTCTCTATCTGATTAAGCTCTTCATTCATAGCATGAACCCATTTTGGATGCTCAAATGCTTCATTTACATCATTCGGTTCAACTTTCGAATAAATAGAAGTATGTGATATATCATTCGTTGTTCTTCTTGTTTGAACCCTCTGATTTTTATCTCCAATAATGTTCTGAGCCTCCACTTGTTTCCCCAACCTAGGATGAGTTGTTTGAACTTCATCCTCATCACTTGATATTTCTGAGTCATATTCCTTTTCTTGAGTAGGATGAACAAAGTCCGCAACATTATCAGAATTGTTAACAAAATCTTCTCTATCCCGCTCGACTTCCACATCAACATATGACTGCTTTTCTTTCTCAGCATTTTCAACAACTTTTACATATGAAGAATCAATAATTCTATTGGTTTCTTTGTTGAGGCATTTATATCCTCTTCCTTTTGGAGCATAGCCAAGAAAAATTCCATCATCTCCTCTTTGCTCAAACTTTCCTAGATTTTCACCTTTCTTCTTTATAATACATGGACTCCCAAAGACTCTCAAGTGTTTCAGACTTGGAGTTTTTCCATAGAACATTTCAGATGGAGTCATATCTGAGTTTGGCCTATAGAAACACCGGTTATGAATATACACAGTAGTTCTCATGGCTTACCTCCAATAATAATGAGATATACTATGTTCAAGTAACATAGTTCTCCCCATTTCCACCATAATTCGATTCTTTCTTTCGGCCACCTCATTTTGTTGAGGTGTGTATGGTGAACTGAACTCATGCTGAATTCCATGTTTCTCAAGATAACATTCAAACTCTTCATTCTTATACTCACCACCATTATCAGTTCTCAACTTCTTCACTGAATACTCACATTCTTTCTCTGCTTTCCTTCTGAAACTCTTAAACATTGTTAGAGCATCTGACTTATGTCTCATGTACATAACACAAGTAATGCGAGTAAATTCATCAATGAAAGTAATGAAGTACTTATCTCCCTTTGAAGATTTCTTGATCATTGGTCCACATATATCTGAGTGTATGAGTTCTAATGGTCTTTTTGAGCGAATTTCAACTCTCTTGTGCATAGAATTAGCAATCTTCCCTTTCTCACAAATAGTGCAGCACCAATCTCTTTCTCTTGATAAATCAGACATATCCAGAACAATTTATCACTTTGATAACTTGCACATATTTCTATGAAACATGTGCCCCAACCTTTTATGCCATAATTTTTTTTCATCCACCACACTCATGTAACAAGAGTTCTGCACATCCCCAACTTGGAACAAATTCCCTCTTGTACGTTGGCCCCTTGTAACTATGTTTCCATCATTTTCACTTTTCACAAAAAAACCATCTTTTCTGAAGATCACTTTGTTTCCCTCATCACATATTTGTGACACACTAAGAAGGTTATGTTTCAGCCCATCAACATATAGTGTTTTTCTGGATTTCATCTTTTCTTTTCCAATGATGGCCGATCCAACACCTTTGATCTTTAGAGATTCATCATTTCCAAATGTCACAGTTCCTTCTTTAAAGTCTTTCACATTCTTTAAGAGCTTTAAGTCTCCTGTCATATGAGAAGAACATCTACTATCAAGAATCCATGGACATTCTCCTTTTGTAGCTTTCAAAGCAGTTTCAACAACGAGTGCTTTTTTTCTTCCTTTTCCTTCACTTTCTGTTGTGCTTCTTCCAATTTCCTAGCCAAATCAATGTGTTCTGGCCAAAGAACCATGCATTATTTCTTTTCAAACTTATCAGAATTTTCCCTTTTGGATTTTAAAAACTCTGTCTTCTGAGGATTATTAAAAAACTTTTGTTTCTCTGGTAACACACTAAGGAAACCCTTAGCAAGATGTCCAAGTTGATCACATCTTTCACAATAAGTTTCCAGTGGTTGGAATCTATTCTCAAATTTCACACCAGTCTTCTTAGATATATTCTAAAACTTATTTGGAGACCTTATATTTTGAAAGGGTTGACTCCCCCTCAATACTTGTCTTTTAAAACTTTTGGAATAGTTGTAATGTTGTTGGTTGAACCAACACATACTTTCCATGTGTCCAAATCCACCACAATACCAGCAGTAACCATAGAAAGAATATTTACCTCTGAAACTTTTATACTAACTAGAGTTGTGAACACACTTCTCAAGAACCATCATGTTTTCATTTGTAACTCTCTTCTTCAGCTCAGATTCATCAGTACTAGAAGTATTAGAAGTTTTTCTTGACTCAGGATTTTTATGCACTTCTGATTTTTCTGCATTGCTGATTTTTACCACATACTTTGTCTTTCCAGCCTTGTTCTTGTCAGAACCAGTTTTGTCTTTCATTTCAACCTTTGAAGTTAACTTTTGTAGATCCTTGTTTGGTTCATTCTTACTGGAACACTCGCCAACATCTGAGATAGAATTTTTCGAACTAATATTCATTCCTTTAGCTTTATGCAATTTTTGTTGGACAAGTTCCAACTCTTCTTCTTTTTTCCTTCAGCTTCACTTCAAGATGATCATTACGATTCTTTGTATTTTCAAGAGAATTTTTCAGATCATCAATCTCCTTTTCCATCTTGATTTTCTCATCAGTAAAACCTTTTTGATTGTTTACTATGGAATTTTCATTTATCAATTTCTTGTTTTCTTTCTCAATCTTTCTGATCTTCCTCAAACATTCCTTCAGCTCTTCTTTCAGATACTG
Source organism: Viscum album (assembly GCA_963277665.1). NCBI lineage: Eukaryota > Viridiplantae > Streptophyta > Magnoliopsida > Santalales > Viscaceae > Viscum > Viscum album. Next base: position 1,151,669,873 of record OY728140.1, read on the forward strand.
TTCAAGTTGAGTCTCTTATTCTTCAGTACTAATGCTCTCATAATCATCATTATTCATTGTTTCAAAAAAGGTACTCTCTCTAGTTTTTTCAGTAGCGGATTTTCTGATTCAGTCTCGCTATCATCATCTTCTTCATCTTTTGACAAAAAGATTCTTCTTTTAGATTTAAAGAACTTTTTATTCAGACCTCTACCAGAATATTTATCTTTTCGACCATGTTTTTTCCATGACCTTATTGGTCCTCTGTCTTCTTCATCACTGACGTCATCTTTCCCTTTTTGAGGGCAATTAGCAGTAAGTGGCAAACTGCTCCACATTCAAAACATTTCAAAGGGAGTTTCCCTTTTTATTTCCCTGTTCCTCTTTTAAAATTTTTAGAAAACAATGATAGAATTTCATCAAAATTTTGTCATACCTCATTTTCAGAGTCGGATTCACCAGCTTCTTCATTAATAATAATTTTCTTCAACTTCTCTTTCTTTTCTTCCTTGAAAGACATTTCTCTATCGATTTTTGCTTTGCTCTTCATGGTCTTCTCTCTTCTCATCTCATAAGTGATGAGAGTACTATGAAAATCATCAAGAGATAATGTTTCCGGGTCCCTGTCTTCTAGTGACGAAACTTTAGCATCAAATTTGTCTGGCCGAATTCTCAGGATCTTTTCAACAACTATAGCATCTTCTAACTTTTCACCAAGACATCTGATTGTACTGAAAATGTCATTAACCCTGGTAAATAATTCCCCAACAGATTCAGATTCTCCCATTTTCAAGTCTTCATACTTCAGCCTCCATATTTGTAGTTTTTCCTTCTTCACTTTTGTATTTCCTTCATAGATATTCATTAGCTTTTCAAAAATGCCTTTAGCAGTAGTGACACCTTTCACTCTTAAAAACTAACTCTCAGAAAGTGATGAGAGTAATGCATTTTTAGATCTTCCATCATTCTCAAGATTCTTCTTATTGACAGGAGTAAGAGGGACCTTGTCATCAATAATAGGAAATCCATCTGTTGTAGTTTCAAGAACTTCATATCCAAGATACATAAGATACGACATCATTCTGTCCTTCCAGATGTGATAGTTCTTTCCATCAAAGATTATAATCCCCTTATTGTTCACGCAATTTAGATTCTCTACCACAACTTCTCTTCAAAACACTTCAGCAAAGAATAACCGAAGGGAACCTGGCTCTGATACCAATTGAAGTTCCCAGTTAGGATCCAAGTATCACTGAGAGGGGGAGGGGGTGAATCAGTGATATATTTTTCTTTTTATGTTTCCCCTTTTTGAAACAACCTTCGCCTCCTGTTAAAGAGTTTATTCCTTGCTGAACACACACAACCACAGGAACACAAGATTTACAAGGTTCACTACTCAACAAGAGTAGCTACGTCCTTGGTATGGTAAGGAAACAATCCAGTACCACAAAATCCACTAGAAAACAATCCTTTGATGTGGAATACAATGAGTAGGATATACCCTTAGACTCGTGAAACACTTTGAAAACAATCCAATAGTGCGTGTGCTCCCTCTTAGCACAAATAAGGTAACACAATGTTTCAGTGCTTCTTTACAATTGAACAGATGTATTCTCTGAAGTACAAATCTTCACTTTCTTACCTAGAAGCCGATAATAACTCTCTTACGCACTACTGAATACGTGCGAAGACCCCAAATATTTTGCACAGCCTTTAGGGTTCCTTGCGTGCAATTCAAATATCTTACGCGTAAAAACACCTTTTGGCGCGAAAAACATTTTCGCGCAACTTTCCTTTTGCACGCAACTTGTTTTCTTTTCGCGCAACTCACTTAGCGTATAATTTACGCGCACCAGAGCTCGAGATTTCTTCTAAGTGTCGAGCATTAACAAATTATAAGGGTTAGCCTCATATTTATAGGCATTTTTGACCCTGCGCGAAAAAACACTAATCCGGGCGTAAAACCTCCTCCATGCGCGTAAAAAGTCTTTTATGCAACTTCATATTTCGCGCCATGCTTCAATATTTCGCGCACCTCATGCCTTTTCCATTTTTCATCTTTCTAAGCATGAAGCACCAATTGCGCGCAAAATTCCCCACCGCGTTCCATATTGCACGCAAACCCAATCTTTCCCGTGACATCACATTTCGCGCACTGCTCCAATATTCCACGCATTTCATGCCTTTGCCAATTTTCGAGCTTCTGATCTCGAACCACCTTTTGCGTGAAAACTTCATTCCTCTATTTTGCGTACCATGCCAATATTTCGCGCAAACTTCATTTTTCACGTAGCCCGCTGATATTACGCACACAACTTCCTTTTTTGCGCATCCCGCTGATATTTCACGCATCCCGCAAATATTTCACGCAAGGATCCAATTTTTCGCGCAACCCACTGCTATTTCGCACAACCCACATATATTGTGCGCACCACTTTATTTTTGCACAGAACATGCCTAAATTTCCACGCACCACATTTCTTTGTCATTTTTCAATGTTCTGACCTTGAATAACTCCTTGCACATGAAAATATAAACCATATTCAATCTTGTGCACAACATCCATTACCAAGCACATTTCTTCATCTCCCGATTTTCAGGCCCTAAAATTTGGCAAACACTGGAAAGCGGCGCCACCTTAAACTGTGCTTTTCTGCCATCTCCAGATTTTCCATTGCTTTGTCATTTTCTCTCTCCACTACTTCCCATAAACATTCTTCTGCTCTTATCACGAATCCCACTATCGTGATATTTATCCTTTGATAGATCAGCTTTTGCATCGTCAGAGTTAGAATGGGAAGTACAGAAACTTCCCTATCTTCCAGTAGCATCACCCCTTCCAATCAAAACTATATATGACTGGCTTCATCATTTCTACCCCTTTATATCATAAGGTTTGCATCACAAGTTCTTCTAACTTATGATATTTGAGAAATACATATCAGCAAAGCATCGTCTGGTTTATGATCCTTCTATAAAGTGAATTGATTTATCTTATTTGACAACAAAATACAACACTCTACAAAGGCTAACTCTTCAAACATTCTTCTCCATTCAACTAGGTCCCAACAATCAATAGTAAAGAAAGAAAACTCCTATGATACCACTTTGTAACGAACCGAGTCTGGAGCCGCATAACTGGTTCCCCATACCTGGTTCGCCATATATCCTCAAGCGCGTTTCCCCAAAATCCAGAGGCTGCCGACTAGCAGCGAGGGCCTTGGTGAGTCAGTGGGGAAACTATGCCCTCATTTGGTAAAGTATGCAGCAGAATAATAAGCATAAACAATAGCGGAAGCAGTAAATAGCATGCAACAACTGAACTGAAAGTAAAAGAAATGTCTGATATAATAATGATGCAGAATGGTACATGTATCTATAGATAGTAGTATGAAAAACAACGTGCTGAAATTCAACTAAAACCAAAGTACTAAATGTAAACAGCAACTCCAGCAGCATCACGGGCCAAGGCCTGGTCCCATGCTCTCTAGCTCTGACCAGCAATCAAGTACCTGAGGCAGAAGGGCCACAATCCCTACCTATACCTACAATCATATAATCTGTTTGGGCCGAAAGAAGGACCCAAATAGAGTGTGAGACTAATCCTAGCAGGCAACCACCACAATATTTGTGCCCTACTATCAATGAGTGATATAGAAAAAGTAAAGGTAAATAAATGCAGTAAACAATTCTACCAATTACCATTCACATTCATTTAATTACACAGCCAGGGAAAACCAGAAAATTTTTCTATTCCATGATAAGCAAGTAACACAACAGGTATCTAAAAAGACTACCTAACACAAGCAATACAAAACCCAAGCTTGTTCTTTGGCTTGGTGGACTCGTCACAACCAACCATCAAAAATCACACTGACTCTCTGGGTGGCTTAAACTAGCAGACCCCTATAGTCCAGTAATCAAACAAGGCACATACACTCTGGGAAGCTCTAATGTCAATTCCCTTATGTTCTTGCAACGATAGCTACAGACTCTATGAAGAAGCACTTACGTATAATTCCTCCTGTGGTCTCAATGCATGGGTAACTAAGAACACTCTTGGGAAGTACAAAGTCCTATTACCGTAGGTCCGGTGTACGAAACTAAAACCAACAGACCCTCTAGGGAAGCACTTAATCATCTATTCCATCTTTGATCTCCCGCACTAGGTTCTCACAGCCCTGAGCAGTCCAGTCATGCGTAATTGACTGTTAGCAGCCCTAAGTAAGATAAAAAACGATTTGGCTAATAGCTACCATGCATAAAAAGCATTTAAATAGTAGAAAAAACATGCAATCGGTGATAACAACCAACTAACAAATTCAATAGGGTTGCCTCACAGACAAACGGTGCCAAATGGAGATAAACAGCCAAACAAAGGGAGAAACACCCGTGGGGTGATCCTCAATCATGAAACCAAGCATATAATAGTAGAAATTCATCATAAGCTAGTAAGAAATCTAGGACAGATAAACAATAGGATAAAAATCCTATACCTGGGTTACCCGACACATGGGTATCCAGCACTTTTGCAACCAAAACTCAAAGAACTTCAAGGTAGGAAAAAAACCACCTACCTCGATCCTTGGAGATCGATATACTTGAACCTCGGCTCGTGAATTGGCCTAGAATGGAGTAGATCTACAAAAACTTCTAAAACATTCAACCTCAGATAACTTACATGAGAGAAAGAATTAGGAAACAAGACTAAAGAAGAACCAAGAACTCACCGCTGTGATTCTTCTGCAATCGACAGTGTTCGATTTGGACAACCGGTGACGGATCGGTAGCTTGGAGAAGAAATGGCCTCCTCAAACATTCTGGACGAGATTAGGTGGAGAATAAGATGTTTCCCATCATTAAGAGTGACCCTGGGTCGATTAATTAAATAAAAAAAGTACACGGTGTGTACTCTTAAAGTACGCGGTGTGTAGTGGGTTTTTCTGTACTCCACCAAAATCGGCCTCCACGTCACCCCTACACACTGTGTGTGTGGCCCAGTCTCAACCAACACATGGCTTCGATTGGCTGAGGAGTACACAGCGTGTACTCATAAAGTACATGACGTGTACTCTGAAAATTTACAGATTCTTTATTTTCCTTAAAAAGCCCTTAAAAGAGATCTGTACCTAAAACCAAAGCTCTGGGTTCTTACACACATTATGTGATGGAAACAGTTTCTCCTTCACATGGTGTCTGGATTGGTCATGGTGTCTTGTGGTCACGGTGTCGGGTTCACGGTTTCTTGATGTCACAGTGTCTTGTTCACGGTGTCTTGTTCACGGTGTCTTGTTCACAATGTCTTGTTCACGGTGTCTTGTTCACGATATCTTGTTCATGGTGTCTTGTTCATGGTGTCTTGTTGTCACGGTGTCTGTTTCACGATGTCTCAATGTCACTGTGTCTTGTTCACAGTGTCTTGTTCACGGTGTCTTGTTGTCATAATGTCTGCTTGTTCACAGTGTCTGGATGTCACGGTGTCTGCTTGTTCACGGTGTCTTCTTGTTCACAGTGTCTCAGACTTAGAAAAATATCTGTATTCAGACTTAAGTAGTGATATTTATGGAATGAATTAAACTTAATAATTTTTCATAGAAATCATTATAAAGTGAGTCAAATGATAATGTATAGTAACCAAACTGAGTGTATAGAACTTAAGAGCTTTGGATAGCTTTTACTAAACAACTATGCATTTGATATGAGATATATTACATATAGTTAACAGGGTTTATATACTAAATAGGACTTGTGATCATTAAAACATGAATAATACATGAGGAGTCTGATAAATAATATAAACATAGGTTTTTATCCATTCAATTTCAAAAAAACCACAGTCAATTTCCATCTTTATTTAAAATAGGATTTTTCTAAAATGTGGAGGTGTGAGATTTTTAAAATAAAGGGAAAGAGATATATAAAAAGAGTGTGTGAATAATCTTACAAAACATTTTTCATGAAAGAATTTATGAAAACAAAATAGTCAATTTTCACAAGGGATAAACGTCACCAAAGGGAAGTAACAAAGATAATACCATATAGAGGGAAATGGGTAAGCATTACTCAAGTAATCAAACCATATGGGGAACCTAGATTATACACCATAGATAAGAAATTTATGGGGAACATGTGAATACCTAGGAGATCAGGGGAAAATCTAGAACATACTCTAACTTGATCCATCCTTTTGGTGCACTAGATGCAATCAAACAGACCTAATGCTTGGTTATACCCTACCTGGCTTAAACAAGGGGAAAATCCCAAGGTAGATCAAAGTCTATACTAAGGGCCACTACCTAGAGAATAATCCTAAACTAGTGAAACATGCATTCTCTAAAAATCCACTAACTATTCTTTTCTCCCATGTTATGTCCAAAATGGGGGTGAGCCAAAGAGTATCAAGAAATCAACCATATATAGAGAATAAAAAAAGTAACACACAAGAAACATACATATGCATATTCCCCTAATAGCACTCTAAGGAAGTTCACTTGTCCTTAAACCACCAAAACACAAAAGTTGTACCATCCTAAGGATATTACCATTCCTCTAACAATGGTATGATAAGAGAAACATCCCAAGAAGTTTTTTTCCAAATAAAACCTTTTTCTAAAAGTTCCAACTGGTCCTCACATGTTCTTTGGGTGAAAAACCAATTCAAAGAGATCAAAACACACCACTTATAAATTCAAAGTTCATTTAGAAACCCTCTTTAAAACCCTAAACACAATTTATAAATTAGAATCCATTTATAATGGATAACCGAGCATTTCAACCATCATTTAGTGTGCAATGATAAAAAAATCCACACAAAGCATTCAAAAGTAGAAAAAAACTTGATTTACTTCCAAATAGTTCACCAGGACATCATATATTACTAATTAACATCAAAATATGGTATAAAAATAAAATAATAAATTATTATTAATTTTAAAGTCAAATTCATTGGAAAACCTACCTCAAAACACGCTGCCTTTGGTGAAGGTCACTTCATACTTACACACATATACACCTCCACACACACACACACACACACACACACACACACATATATACCCTTTGACTCAATGTAAATATTCCCTTCCCCATGAGTGAATATGTACAAGAAATATATATATATATATATATATATATATATATATATATATATATATATATATATATATATATATATATTTCTGTGCATGTGTGCACGTGCGCGCGCATACGCGCTTACCTTTGTATACATGTGCAAGTCACCTTCAATAACAGTGAATTAAAACCACATCAAGTAGGTCCAAGACACACTAAAAAAATATAAGGAACTCAAAATTCAAAGAATACCTAATTAAAAATTGAACACATATGAAAATCATAGAAAAGACTATCAAAAAATGATAGAGAACTCACTGCCTTTGATGTGAGAGACCCAAACCTACCTCAATCAGGTCCATAGAACCCCATAAAATAAAAGAAAATCCTATATGAAAATAAAACCCTCAAAATAATACCGTTAGAAACCCCCAGGTTTTGTCCAACCTCAGACCATGATGAGGGAAAAGAAAAACTGGAATAAAAAGGTGAAAGAGGAGGAGGGAACCTTACCTAGGGTGATCGCCCCAAAATCAGGAGGTGAAATGGAGTAGAAAAGAGGTCATAGAAGGGGGGGCACATAGGTGGAAAAGGGAGGGGGTTCAGTTGCATGATTAGGAGAGGGGAAAGCGGGATGATAAAGCCCCTTTGAGGTTTTAAAATTTTACTAAAAATAAAAATTATAAAAATAAAAATTATAAAAAAAGAATAATAATAATAATAATAATAAAAATAATAACAAAATATTTATAATAATAATAATAATGATATTAAAATATTTTTTTTCTTTTTTTTAAAACCCGACTGGCCACAAGATTTGGCCGAATAGTCTTCCAGATCGTGCGCCAATCGTGCAACACCTCTATCTAAGGAGGAGAGGCTGTACAATTTCTAAGGCTTGGTGTATGTCCATGCACCTGGCCATATAGCCTGTACATAGCCACTTTCTTGGCTGCACGATTTAACCTAGGTTGGAACACAATTTCTTCTAATCATGCGCTAACCATTCACCTTATTTTGTCTTGCAAAAAACTACCAACTTTAATAAAAAACCCAAGAAATCCATATAATAAAGGTAAGGCCACAAATAAATAAAATAAAATAAAAGTGTTGGGTTGGTGTGTGACAACCCTAGCCCAGGACACTAGTTTGATCTAGAGGACTACATGGTCTCAAGCAAGCCACCCCATACTTTATAGCTTTCTAAATAGTAGTGAGGTCCTAAACCATACATTGGGGAGACTTACCTCGAATCAAAGTCAACCAACATCATAAATAAATAAAAAACATCCACATCCATAATAAATTTATGCATAATCAATAAACAAGAATCATTCTATAAATAAATTTACTATAATAAATCTTATAGTAATACAACAACTGATTTCCCACTATTTCGCTCACATATATTAAATAAACACTAAAGAAAATACACATAGGATTTATTGGCATCCCTGAGCCTAACTTTAATCCTAATATACAATACCCTATCGAGATACTACATCCTAATCCACTTTAAAAACTATACTTATACTTGTAAAATAGGCATCATATTTTCCTGCACACCAGAGTGCCTGTGTAGGGTGTGAGAAATACATCTTAGCAGGGTCACACCTAGTTTATCTAATATACACCATCATATGTGTTAGAGTTAGTGTTCTAGAACCAATTGTTTGTACTTTTTATTACATGTATATTTGAAGATTCTAAAATTAATAAAATATATTATTACATACTGTTCATTATTTTATATGACTTTAATGAAAAAATGTTCTAGAGTATCTTTCATATTGATAAGGTCATAACAATTCCCTGCTATGATTAAAACCTTGAAATTCCATGATGATATTCTTAAAGACATTTCTATGGTCAAATAACACACTATGATGGGACACATAGAATGTTAAATTTTAGGTGTGAGTACCTATAGGAAGATGTAACTTCTTCTCATACAGTTCATACAAAATAATCTATAATACATGAGATTATTATAATAGACCCACCAATAGAAATTCTTCATCTTTATGTGTCATCATATATTCCTATCCATGAGCATATATAATGGTCCTTAGACTTTATTATTATTATTATTAATGCATGTCATGAATTTTGAATTTAGATTTACTGACCAAAACCATGATTCCATATGTTCACAGGATGTAGGGTACGTTGGATGCATCATGAATGACATCTTATTAATAGAAAATTTTGAGGAAGTATTTATTCCTTCCATATTTATGGAAGTTTTTATCTCGGCTCTTTGATTAAAATATAACTGTTGCCTTAAATTCCATGGATATGGTGTAATGATGAGTTTATTTTAGATATTAAAATAAAGATGTATCAGCACATAGGTTTATGACACATGTGTGGAACCTTCTTGATAAGATATTTTGATAAAAATATTTTATTATGCAACAAGCATTCATTTTTGGTTATCGACATTGCGATACTAACTACTTTCTATTAGGTTCGTTGACCCATTTCTAGATATTAATCTTAGACATTAAGTAAGCACACCTAATTCCAATTAGAAAAAATCTTATAGGGTCACACACTAAGTGTTTTCATTGATATGAATTAAATTTTATATGAATTTAATTATTGGAATAAATATTATTCTCAAGACCGAGGAATAATTTTATCTAGAATTTATTGATCATTAATATTAACAAGGTAATAGATATTTATTTATTAATTAATTAATATTTTATTTGATTATGTGAATAATTAATAGATATTAAATTCCAATGAGAAATAAACTTAGAGGGTCACACACTAAGTGTTTTTATTGATCTCAATTTAATTTTATTTGAATTTAATTATTAGAATAAATATTATTCTCTAGACCGAGGAATAATTTTATCTAGGATTTATTGATCATTAATATTAACCAGGTAATAAATAATTATTTATTCATTAATAAATATTATATTTCATTATGTTAATAATTAATAGATATTTATTCTCTAGACCATTAATAGAATATTTATTTTATTTATTAAATACTTAAAAAATATTTATTCTCTAGAATCTGAATGGAATATTTATTTATGAATAAATATTTAATAAATATTTATTTGGGTATTCGATAAATTCCAAGGAGGATGAGCGGGCCAAGATTTTTTTCAGTGATAAATATTAATTGTCAAGTTGGTAAAATGATATTTATCATTGCGGAAGATGTCACATGCTGTATAATAATAATAATATTATTATATGTAATAAGGTTAGAAAATATTTATTTTATTATTTAAGGGTTTTTGTGTAATTAAATAATATTTTAACATAAACTCTAACTCTAAAAATAAATTTCTATGTCTGTTTTTTAGTTTTAATTGATAATTGAGAATTGTTATACACAAAATATTTCTCTCTAGATTCCTCCTCCTCTCATCCTCTCAAGAATGGGAAGAACAAGGGACATTATTTCAATCCTAAAGGAACTTTAATCAATCAATACAAAAAACAAAATATAATAGATCCACCGCACTAGTACCCTAAAACACATTAGTGTTTTTTGGAGATCAAAGGACCACATGTAGATCACCACCAGAGGGGATATACTTTGGGTCCTCCCTACACAATGAAGGTAATCCAAGAAGGGTTTCAGGAGATCCACATGTTTATAAAATAAAGATCCTAATATGAGGTAATCTTTCTTTAGATTAAATTAAATTAATTTTAAAATTTACTTGAATAAGATCCTTTTCAAGTTCCAAGATTTTTATTTCAATATTCAAGGGAAAATGTTTGTTGGTCATGATGTTTACATCTTGTATAATTGGTAAATAATCCATTGAATTTAATAAAAAACTTAATGAGTATTCTTCCAATAGGAACTTACACCACTTATAAAGCCTTCAAGTGGTATCAAATGAGTCATATTTGAATTTATAATTATTTATTTGATTGTTAATCTATATGTACAATAGTGGTTAGATTTTTCATTTATCGATTATTAATTATTTAATCTGAAGTTAATTAACATGCCATCAATATTTTAATAATTATCATTCAATATTCATATTTTCTTAAGGCCCAAGAACAAATAAACAATTATTATAGATTCCATTGGGATGTGCCATAGTTTCTGGCTAGTTGACTGGGTTACATGTCGTGTTGTCGGAGTACATCGTGAACCTAAGTTCACGACACCTGGATGTTTCATGGGAAACATGACATGACAAGTTTATATTACACAAAATGTATTTATTGAACACTTCATATAGATTGGCTTAACCTGGAAGCTATTTTTTTTAATTACACGTCATGTAGCTGGTGTAAACATCATGCATTGTACATTGTTTAATGGTGAAATTCACGCTAATAGTGTGGTAAAATACATGGTTTCTAACCCCATGAGACTGATAGTTTGGATAATTAATGGTACACATGACATGTAGCCAGTTTAAACATCAAATAAACCATTAATTCCCATTTCCAAATTAAGCACTAAGTCAATCAGTACATTATATGAACAAACAACAAAGAGGAACACATGACATGTAACTGAATTACACATCGTATGATTCCATACAGAGAACATGCTAAGTCAATCAATGGGTTATGAAGACACACAAAAGGGTAACTCATGTAATGTAGCTGGTTATTACATTATTTATAGTCTAGATGAGGTGCACACCTAATCACTAGACATTTATCCCAGGTACATGACAATTGAGGAACATAATGTGTAGCTCGTAAGTACATACCACGTAGTCTCACAATAAAAGAAAAAATTAAATCACACTAAGGTAATTAATTGAAACATTAAAACCTAATTACACTATTATAACTAGATGTGTTTTTCTATATAATAAATATTTTGAATAATTAATAAATTCTCAATTAATTTATTTTAATTACTTGTAATTATTGTTCATGCTATTTTTTTCCACCAATGAATTTATGATGGGTATCTACAGGAGACTTCAGATGGCCATTATGATGATGGGGACTAATTAATTAATTAATTAATTAAAATATGTTTATATTAATAATAAATAATGTATTGATGTGAATTCTAACTAATGTACTTTGGTGTATTCATTGCATGTGTATTACCATTCATGAGCTTTGACTAGACCTGTGTATGAGTTGGTTTTATTTAATTTTATTTATCATGTGGGTTTGAATTATTTATTATTAAATTAAATATAAGTTCATGTGATTCATACCTCCCTATTTTATTATATATGACTTTCATGTCCATGTTTGTTTATGTAATTTCCCTTAACTAATCCTTTAGGTCCCCTCACCTACATGCGAGTTATAAAAATATATAATAAAATAAGTATCCAAAGGCACATGGAGGTGGTTCAAGATGAAAATGATATGAAACCAACCTAGGTGATATAGAGGTGGATAGATGTAATGCTATAACTTATGATAAAACTGACACAAGTAGTTTTCCCATAGGGTCACATGTTGATTTATTTTCTGCTCAATAAATAAAATGTTTGATAAGATCATGATCATGTAATTTATTTATTTACTTATTTATATCTTATGCATTATTTATTTTATGGATGTAAGACCACGATCACATAAATAAATGGATTAATATATTAATATGGAATTTAAATAAATGTATTATGTGTAAATATATTATCAAAACATGTTTAATCACTTATGTAAAATACACTTAATATTAAAAAGGTATGTAAAGGATAAAAAAATAAATCTCTACATATCATAAATAAAATTCCCCAACTAAATATTAAGTCAAAATAACCCTTCTATTACTTGATTGGGAAAAAAATCCATAGAAAGAAATGTTTTATTAACCCTCATTAGAACACTTACCTTTTTTTGTGGATTTATTATAAATGTTTTGGGTTGAATCAAACAATTTAAATCAAGATAGGTTTCCCTCACTAGGATTGATGTAACTTGGAGTCAAGTGATAAGGAAATTTGTGAAAGGGTTTTTGGATTGGGGAGTCCAGTAAATAAATCCAAGAGATACAAGACCATAGTTAGAAAAGACCTTCCTACCTAAATACCTTTGAGTAATTGACCATGACCTTACATGGGTTATGAGAAGGGGTATATGGATCCTTTCCACAAAAATGTCTAAGAAACTAGGAATTTTGATTCTAATGGTGAGGATTGTAGGGACTTGATAAAATAATGATAGACTTAATAAAATAAAATTTATTATGTTTCATATAAATTTAAATCAAGTAAAGTACTAATTGTATTCTCTTTTATAATTTTATAATAATTTAAACTTCTTCATTAACATTATCCCTATGATCAATTTTAGAGAAAGACCATCTCATTACTAAAAATAACTTCTAAGAATGGTTCAGAAACCCATGGGTTGTGTGGAACCATGAATGGAAATATTACATGCTAAAATCCTCATTACCTATTCCTCTTGCTAAGGAGGTGAGTGATTAGGAGTTCGCTATCTATGATAAACACTTGAGTAACATGGTTGATGTAATATGTTTAATGCTTTTATCCATGTCAAATGAACTCATAAAGTCACAAGGATAAATGGATTCTTATAGCATGCTCCAACATCTCTGTATTCTATATCAATAGAGATATAGAAATGAATGATTTGAGAGATCCAATGAACTCTTTTAGAGTAAACATTTATAAGGTGTTTCATATGGGCCTTATGTAGTCAAACTCATTGGCTACACTGAGAACCTAGAGGTTCTAGGGTTTAAATTGCCTGAAAAATTTCACAATGATCTCATTCTTGCATCATTTTCTCAAATATTCCTCAGTTTTTCATTAATTTCAATATAAAAAACTTGTTGAAGTATCTCCTAGGTCTTATTACACTAATTATCCAAGTTAACATGGACACTAAGCATGAACAACCTTCCATACTTATGAAGAATATAAGGAGAGGCCAGGAAAAAATGTCTAAGTTCAAAACTTATTTGAAATACCCTTCCAAGAAGAGAAAGATAAAGGGGAAAGAAAGGGAATAAGATTAAATCTATTTTTTATGTGACAAGATGGGAAATTAGAAGAAAAATTTCACCCAGGAAAAGAATAAGGGGGGAGATTTAGGTTCATTTGTTATCGAGTTCTACAGATTGGGTATTAGATACAATATATGGTGCTCACATATGTATTCAAATACAAGAATCAAGTAGATTCTAGAAGATTGACTGAGTGGAGGTAGATATATGACTATACAATGGATAAAGACTTGATTTTATGGATATTAGGGATTGTCACCTCACATTTCCAATGCGAAAGATCTTGATTTTAGAATATTTTTATTATTTGTCATATGTTATTAAAAATATTATTTCTATATCCATACTTGATACAGATGGATTTATTTTCAAGTTTGAGAATAAACATTGATTATTTTACAAAGATAAAATTTTTTATTGTAAGGAATATTTAAATAAATATCTTTATACATTAGATTGAACAAAATGAGTAATGAAAACTAATAACAAAACTACATCACATGGCTAATACCACACCCAACTATGACATCACTAACTAGTTCATTTAAATGAATTTTTTTTGAAAAATTACACGAAGATGGATATTTATATTCCTTTAAACTAAAAATAATTAGTGTATATCATTCATGTTTACAAGAAAAAATGACCAAATCCCCATTTATTGGAAAAGGTGAAAGGGAAAAGGATAATCTTTAATTAGTTCATGCCAATGTGTGTGGGCCATTTCTAGTTTAAGCAAGAGATGAGTACTCATACTTCATGATTTTTACTAATGATTTTAGTAGATATGGATATGGATAATCAATAAGGTATAATTTAGATTATTTTTATAGATTCAAATAATTTTCGAATTAATTTTATAACCAGATTGGTAAGAAAATTAAGAAACTCCGCTTAGGCCGTGGTGGGGAATATATTAATCAAGACATTATTGACTATTTATGGGAGTTTGAGATTCTGTACCAACTCACTCCTACATATACACCATAATGTAATAGTATAAACAAAAGGCGTAACCAAACCCTTTTGAACATGGTGAGATCAATGATGAGTCATGTGAGTCTTTCATAATCATTTTGGGGATATGTGTTATAAATAATAACACAAATACTAAAACAGGTTCCAAATAAAGTGGCAGCTGATATTCTATACCAATTTTGAAGTGGAAAGAAACCTGTATTTCCATACTTACATGTTTGGGGCTATGAATAATTTGTTAAGGCATCTTCTGGTGAAAAAAATTCACCTAGAGGCGTAAAGTGCACCTTTGTAGGATAACCCAAAAAAACAAGGGGATATTACCTATACAAACCCTTGTAAAAAATGGTAAGAGTAGAAAGACACACCATATTCCTTAATAGGGAGTACATATCTAAAATATATTTTGGTAGCGATATATAATTTGATAAAGTCTATGCTCAAGGTATACAATAGTTTTCACTTGAAAAGATTCCAAAAATCCCCATGAAAGAAGAAGTTCCAGAGATACAAGTACTGAGTATCAATATGAGAGAGGTTAGATAACTAAAATTATATGGTTTTATAGTAACAAAAGATTATGAATAATTATTAGTTGATAATAATGATCCTATAACCTAAAATGAAGTATTAACTATCATATAAGTTTCCAAGTGGTAAGAAGATATGAATTATAAAATGAATTCCATCTACCAAAACCAAGTTTGGATTTAGTAGATCCTCCAGTGGATGTAAATCCCGTTGGTTTTAAATGGGAATTATAGAATAAACTATGTATGGATGGGAAATTTAGTAATTATAAGTTACAATTGGTTGAAAATTGGTTCAAAAAATGTCAAGTCATATACTAAAAAAAATTTCACTAGTTTCTATATGGAAATCCATCAGAAATCTAGTTTCATTATAGCTAACTATGACTATGAGATTCGGTAAATAGTTTTCAAAATGATCTTTATTAACATGAACCTTTATAAAGATGTTTATATGAAAAAACCTTAAATTTTTGTGACTTTAAATGGTTACAATAAGTTATAAAAATTGTAGAGATACTTTTATAGATTAAAGAAAATATTCAAGTCATGGAACATTTTATTTGATGAATCCATAGAGAAATTTGGTTTCATGAAGAATGAATGTGATCCATGTGTCTATAAGTACTTTAGTGGGAGTGTATTCATTTTCTTAATATTTTATGTTGATGAAATAGTAATTATTGGAAAAAAGATACCATTATTATAGTATGTTAATGCTTGGTTAAATAAATTCTTCTCCATGAAGGAATTAGGAAAAGTAGCATATATTCTTAGGATTAAGATATATAATGGTAAATCCAAGGGGACACTCATTATAAGTCAAGGAATATATATTGAAAAGATAATAAAGATATTTAGTATGGATAAATACAAGAGGGGATTGTTTCCAATGTAACATAACATTCATATTTCTAAGAAAATGTATCCTCGGGTATATGAGGAAAGATGGAGGATGGAAAGGATTCCATACACATCAACAATTGGGTCAGTCATGTATGTTATGTTATATACTGGAATATATTTTGATTATTCCTTAAGTATGGTAAAAAGATATCAAGATGAACCTAATGACTAACTTTGGATGGTACTCAATACTATCCTTAAGTATCTAAGGCATATACGGGATACATATTCACTCTCAATAGGGGAACCGTGAGCTGGAAGATCTCAAAGAAAGATGTAGTCATAGATTCTACAGTAGAGTCTGAGTATATTGTAGCTTCTAAGGAAACTAAATAAGCAGTTTGTATATGAAAATTAATCCAATAGTTTGATGTGGTACCTAGAATTAAAGATACTATCACTCTTTATATAGAGACCCTACCTTTTCTTACATTACTATTACATCATTTTAAAGATAAACAACATAAAACTATTACAAAACCAGGATCAAAAGGTTTAGTGTCTTGAAAAAAGTAGGACCAAACCTAAGATTGATATAATAAAACATAAAAAATTATTTAAATCCTTCTTTTCTAGATTCTTAGTGGCCCTCATGTACTCCTTAGTATAAGTATTCACATACGGATATACATCAAAAAAAGGGGTGAGTTAAAAGCCCAGTAAGAGGATAAATAAGAACATGAATCAATATAACATGGGTGAGAATAATAATAATCATTATAACATAATAATGGTACCATATTCATAATCGTGATATGAATCATTATATAAAGGCATGGAATGTGGCAATGCATAAAAATGAAACATCATGTCTTAGTGGTCAATTACTACACATAGTTGTGAACAAAGATAGCATCATGTTCATGCATAAAATTTGTGAATCATCATAACATAATCATTGTAAAACATATATCATCATGTTCATGAATATTTCAAATTATCTCATGTGATACATCACATTAACCAATGCATTGAAGCACTATATAATTTTGGGCGCACCCATCACATCATACCATTTACATAATCATGCATGATACATAAAATTTATATCAATTTTAGAAATAAAATAACCCATGTAAAGGAATGGGTTTCATTTCATAAAGAATACATTCATGAACAAAATTTTGGGTTCCAAAAAGATTATGAAATTCTGGTATAGGAATCATCAATCTTTAGTGAAGAAGAAACAATATTAATATAAGTAAAAGATGTATTTTTAGAAAGAAGAGTTCTTTTGAAAAATCTTTGTATTTTTTATAAAAACATATTAGAAATTGTATATCCCAGAAAAGAAAAGTCAAGAATAATGAAATTATATTTTAGGAGTATTAAATTCATATTCACACTGAAATTTGGCATGATAGAGGAATAACCCAAAGAAAGGAGTTTGGGTCTGAGAATCCCCTTACCTTATGTATGAATGATTTATTCACTTTAATATCTTGGATAATACAATTAGATTCATAAAAAACTATTTTACATGTATTTTATTCCTTATAATTTTATTAAGTTTGTTTATAGACATTTTTATGAGTTTTAGAGTTCAATTTTGTCATTTTGAGAGTGTTTGTTTTCTTGGTTTTCATGATCGGTTCACTACATGCATGGAAGATCGTGTAAAATGGGGATAATTTTCCAGAATTGATTTTTTTTATTAATGAAGTTACATAAGTATAATTTGTATTATATATTATTTTGTTTCCAGATATGTAGATGATTCATTAGATAAAATTTTAATGATAATTGTTTAGATTAATTTTGGTGGTTTTTGATCACGATGAACTCATTTTGATTTATTTTTTAATATTATGTATATAAGTTAGTTATAGATCATAAAAAAGTTATAAAATAATTTTAAAACATTTATTAACCATTATAATGGTTTTATTACCAACCTTTAAGGTGGTAAAAGATAATGAAAATGCATCATCCACGGTGATTGTAAATCGACACATCATGAACAATGATTTCATTTTTTCCAAATAAAAGGGAGAGGAGAAGAGGTTTGATGATGAATTATTCCATTAAAATAATATAATTAAAGAATATATAAGATACTAGAGTTATAATTCCACTTATACAAGTGTAAGTGAAGAGAGAATAATAAAAGAAAAGAAATTGAAAAGAAATTAAAAGGAAAAAGAAAGAGGATTTTACCTTTTGAATTCTTCTCCTTGAGGACCTCCTTAGGGAAATTGGTTTTGGTATTTTGTTGAGACCAAAGGATAATGTATGTGGGTTAGAGGATTGAAAATATTTATTTATGAAAATTTTATAAGATTCATGGCTTTGGATTTTTGAGGAGAAGAGGCGGCAAGGGGTGGTATTTATAGTAGAGGAGAGGGGTGTTTTTTGATTATTTTATTCAGTAGTTTTTTATTTTGGATCAAGACTATGAATAGTTTGAACCATATAACTAAATATATTAAATAAAGAACGATTATTTTGGATCATGGTGCTTATATCATCCATGGTTCAAGAAATAGTGAATTTAACTTATACTATTATATACCGTAAATTACAATATTTCACTATACACAAAAATTGAACTATTTTATAAAAATAAAAAAATTTCACCCTAATAATTTTTTAATGTGTAGAATTTAAAAATGAACTCCATTTTTTGAAAATAAATTTCTAAATATGAGAAAATTATTTTTTAATTTAAATAATCATTTACTTGGAAAACATCGATTTTAAAATTATAACTGATTCTATAACATTTTGAAAAATTAATTAAGGAATAATAAATTTATATTATAATCATAAGAGAAAAAAATATTTATGAATCTTTTTTATGAAAAATAAATTTTCTATTAAATCATTTTATTAATTATAAAATTGTAAATAAACATTTATGTTTTATAAAAATACCAACACTTAATTAATAATTCTTATAAAATATATTTACTTTCACTATGATATAATTATATCATATTATCATTTAAAAGATGCCTAAATTTTATTTATACTTTTATATATGTGGTTACTATTCTATTGGCTGAATTACTATTCCAAATGGTCACATTACTATTCCAAAGGTCAAGTTACTATTCCATCGGTATAGGTTCTTTAATTTCTAGAAATACCTTTTATTTCATTCCCTATTAATTTATAAAGTTTTTATTGTACTATCAAAGTGATTTTATATGGTTTATATTATATTAGATAATTATAAGAATGAAATTTCCATTGATAAAATTTTGGGTCGTTACACTTTAGTGTGGTAATATAGAAGTTGTGTCCCTTGTAGAGGTGCCAAGATCACATCAGCAGATAAAGCACATACTTTGTAAGTATCACCTCTTAAGGGAGTTTTCTAAAGGAGGTGAAGTTTTAGTGAGTAGAATATCTATGGAAGGAAACATGACATACCTCTTGACCAATGCCTTAACTCAATAGAAACATGATCATCATGTGAAGTCCAACAGACTAAAAGTTGTAGGTAGTTAGCTCTTGTCCAAGTGAGAGTCTGTTAGATTTGGTGATATAGAAACAACTATTTTTACTTTTAATTACATTTATATTCAAATATTTTAATATTAATAAAACATATTTTTACATATTTTTCATTTTTTTGCATGAATTTAATGTAATAATGTCATGGTGTATTTGTTGAATTGATAAGGTCAAAGTAGTTCCCTTCTATGATGAGAACCTTGAAATTCCATGGAGATATTCTCAAATATAGTTCTACAATTATATAACATACTATTATGATAAACATATAATGTTAACTATAATTTTGGAGTACTCATAAGCAAATGATACTTATTTTCATGAAGTTTTTACTTGGTTGTTCTGCCTCCGAGGTGGCGCGTTTCAGGTGATGATGAAATGGTATGATGAGGATCATCACCCATCCCTTTTTCCAGATATTATTTCCTTTCAAATTCATTATTCCTTTTTTTTTCGACCTGTTCTATGTCATTATCCTTTAAAATAAGGTTGGATTAACCCCACGGGGACTGGGTAATTCACCCCTTTTATATTACAGAGGAGATACCACATTCAGATGGTCTTAGAGGGAGATTGTGTGGGGTCAATTACTTGTGAAATCAGTCCTCCTTAGATATAACTTCCTCGGATGGTCTCTAACAAGTTTATTCATGGATCTAAAAACACCCAATGACCCCAGTATCCATGATTCATGGACTTTATTTCCAAATGAAGACACTTATTGATTTATGATTCAACCAACGACACTTAAGGACTCCATTGGTCGAGAGGATGGGAAGTCAGGCTCACCGCACCCTTCTGGGGGAGTACTATTTCCTGTTACAGAACTCTATTATAGATTTAAGTCATGTTCATATTTTTGTGAATCCTTGGTTTATTCCAGAAGAGTGTTTCCACAGGCTACCCTTGGTTTTCAAGATCATCGCAGGTATGCATATATTTGATGCTATGGAGGAACTACTAACTTGAGCCATACAATAAGGTGCTCTGGAGTTTATCTTCATCCATGGGGGACAGAAGGTGATTTGATGTTGGGATTGGATCCATAAGATGAGTTTCCTACGTATCCTTAGGAGAGGAATCAAAACCCACGTAGTTTGGAATTATGTGCGGATTATTCATAGAGGCTTCCCATTTAAGGAGACATGATTGGGTGGACCATTTATGAGAGGAAACCCTTTTGAGCTTGGGTCTTCAAGTATGCGTCCAATGTATCCTGTTTTTCTCAGGAATCAAAGTTCTCATAGTTTAGATGGGCTGGGGATTACGCATGGAAGTTTCTCATTTGATAGGCATGATTTGGTGAACCCTTTTGTATGTGCACCCTTTTGATCTTGGGACTTTAGTTAGTCATCCTACATATCTTGATTTGGTTAGGAATCAGAGTTCTCATAGTTCAGAAGGGTTGGGGATTATGCATGGAAGCTTCCCATTTGATAGGCATGATTGGGTGGAACCATTTGGATGGGCACCCTTTTGAGCTCGAGCCTTCAGGTAGGCATCCTACGCATCCTGATTTGGTCGGGAATCAGAGTTATAATAGTTTATAAGGGTTGGGTCTTATGCGTGGAAGCTTCCAATTTGATAGACATGATTGGGTGAACCCTTTTGGATGGGCACCCTTTTGAGCTCGGGCCTTCAGGTAGATGTCCTGAGTATCCTAATTTGGTCAGGAATTAGAGTTCTCATAGTTCATAATGTGTGGATGTTGTAATTTTAACAAACCTCTAATCCCACGTGAGTCATGATTGGTGTAAGAAACAAGAGGATGCGAGAGATCTAACCAACCACATGCTTCCTCTTCTATTGGTGGGTGAGGGAGAGCCTACAATGGAAGTGGTCGGGGAAATGGTGGGCAAGGATTCATTACAATAAACCTTTCAATGTGAAATGAAATTAAAGGTCATGCATCTCAGCCTCATAAGATTGGGGACTTACCTCAGTGGGAGGGACCCATAGTACATTCTGGGAAGGGGAGGTGTTTTTTCCTCATCAAAAGGAGAAGCAAACATAAATCCTTCAACTAATAACTATTCCTATTTGAATGGAAAATCAAATGATCACCCTAAATCCCTAGAATGGGGAAGTTCATGTCAGAATCTCAAGGTTGGACTCTGGGATAGCATTGGAATGTACACCCATAGACATTCCTGAAGGCCAAACTGTTGTGGGGAGAGCCTTCATGACTCCACTTACCATGGGTACGTAGACTCAAAGGGGAACACTGATGCACCTGATGGTCTAATCATATGGGTCTAGTGCCTTTGGAGGAGGCTTTGGCCTGATGCCAGAGGTTTGATTCATAGAGGGATTATGGAGGACTAGACATGATTGGAGGGGGGAGGTTGGAACTGGAGAAAATAATACCTGAAAACACCCTATTCTGCGTACTGATTTCTTATACAGGATGGGGGAGGCTTCGTATACCATAGTGGTATGTGGGAAGAGGGGCCATCCGTGTACCGATGTGGCATGCAATCATGGGTATATACCACCATGTACCACAGTGGTACATGGCCCATCACGCCAATTTGGGTTCCATCTACGTACTGATGTAGTACATGGTGCCGGGTTCAGTCCGCGTAGCGGTACACTACGTGGAGAACCATATTGAAGGAGGGTCTGAGGGATTATTTTTCATAGGAAGTTCATCCATGAGAAGTATATGGTTCACGGTTTCACAATTTAGGTTCATGGTTCACTTTTTATTATTAATTTCCCCCATTTTATGGTTTTCATCTGCCTGCACCTACGAAGAGAATGCTTTGAAATTTGGGATTCGTTGATGAATCATGACTGAAGTTGGAATCTTCTCCAAGTTCTTACTTCCAACCTCTGAGTCCCCTTCAAGATTTCCTCATCTGTCCTTCCTCAATTCATTCTGTGATACTTTTATAGAGCATTAGGGAAATTGTATCTATGGGCATGCATCACAATTTTTAGTGGCCCATGAAGAGATATCCTAACCCGTGGAAGACTCGGTCAAATAGGGCTTGCAGAGGCTTCAGTTCATGACAATGGATCGCGGAACCGTTCCCATTTACTTTGTCCACGAACTGATGAGTTCGTGAGATGGTACGTAGATAACCTTCACGCGCATGCGTCCTTTGGTGATGTGATTCGTGGTCTGCTGGGTTTTCTGGTCATCACTCCATGGGCCAGTGGTTTGTGAATCGTTCCACATACCTGGTGGTTCACTATCTATCCGGTCCGCAAACCTTTCCTAGTGATGGTACACAGACGACTTAAAGTTATTTTAAAACTTGAATTCCTTCAAGTTTCTTCTTAAATTTTCAACTAAATTTGAGTCCATTAACCTTGGTACTCTTGTATGAGTACTTTCTTCCTTCTACAAAGTGATTTTTGGGGTATTTTCTTCCCTTGGAAAAATTTTCAGGACCCTAAAAATTCCCCCATCAGAATGGGGTTTATTCGGAATGAAAAGGGGACTATTCTGATGTAGAAGTAGTCATGAATTGAAATGGTTCATGGTAGAACAAATTATCTCTGTATGAGGGGACAACGCCTATATATAGGGGCTCATGTCATTTTTCTTTTACCATTTCTTGCAGTGAAAAGTGCTCTCGACTCCCCCGTCTTCCTCTGCATTTGCGTACCATGCTTCTTGTGAAAATTTATTTCACAAACCACTTTGTACGTGCCACAAACAGAACTTTTTTCCATTTATCTTTCCACTAACCATATTTTGGATTTCATGAACAACATTTTGGAACTTTAAAATTAAAATTTGGATTCCACATAGGAGAAAACTATGCTGCTTGTGTGTTTGCATATCGAGCTTGATCCAGCAAACCCAAATTTAAGAATTATTGATCCAAAATTAAACTTGAATCTGAAACTTCTGAACATGAACTTAATCAAGGACTAGGATCATGGTATCCACCTTCCTTGAACCTTTATGTTCACTGGACAACGATCCATGGGAAATGCATCGTAGATGGCTCGCATACCATCATCGTATATGGTGAAATGCATCGGCATACCGTAGTAGTATGCGACAGTTGTTTCCGCACATCATACAGTACACAGAATGTTCCAACCACATACCATTTCTATAAACAGTACATAGAGCTTTATGTGGGAATATTTTAAGTCCTTTATCCATTCTTCTATATCCTTTATCGAACAATTTCTATTGAAATGACTTTTTATTGGCTTATGGATCTTCCTGTGCAGGAAACAATGGATGCTTCACAGACTGTGATAAAATTTATGAAGACAAGGGAAGCTATGGTGGGGAATAGTGAGGATCATCTTCGAGCCTACATTATTCCTCGTGATAGATTCTTAAATAATTTCTTGAAGCCAGAGATCCTAGCTTACCCGCTATCCGTACAGTTGCGACTTTAAAACTTTGGTCTCCCTGATGACGTTCCTCTGCCATTGGCAGACCCCGATACCCCTTTATTCCTTTTAAAAGCACCACAAGGACATGATATCTCCAAAATTTCCCCAATAAGAGAAGTCATAGCCACTCCAATTCAGAAGAACGTATCCATACTAAGAGGCTCAACATGGACTCAAGAAATTGTGGGGGTCTCAATGTTATCCTGAGACTAAGAGTCTGAGAGTACCCATCCATTATCAAACTCTCCCAAGAAAACCCTAACGATGGGTGGAGCACCAAGTGGGATCTGTGGGCTGGAGGATGTTTCTTTGATGAGTGGGCCTAAGAATTCTAGGTACATCATAGCTATTTGGAATCCCCTGACCAGTTAGAGGCAGTGGGCTTGTATCAGGTAGCTTGGGTTTCTTAGTTTACATTCTTCTCCCCAGGGAAAATCCTTCTTGAGTTGTTGAGCTACTGGAGTTCAAGCACCAACACCTTCCACTTATTGCATGGGGAGGTGGGAATCTATAGCGACCCGACCTTTTCTTACATTACTATTAAATCATTTCAAAGATAAACAACATAATAGTATTACACATGGAGGATCCAGAGGTTTAGTGTCTTGGGCAAACTAGGACTACACATAACAAGTACAACATCAAGCATAAAAATTCATTTAATCTCTTCTTCTATAGCTTCTTAGTAGCACTTGTCCTCTCCTTAGTACATGTAGCCACCTGAGGATATACATCAAAAGGGGTGAGCTAAAATCCCAGTAAGAGGATAGATAAGAACAATATAGCATGGGGTGAGCATAATCATGACATATGAATAAGATCTTGAACATGAGAGGAGCATAAACAATAAACTTGAAATGTGGCAAAGCATAAAAATGAAACATAATGTCTTAGTGGTTAACTACCACACATAATTGTGAACAAAGATAGAATTATTTTCACACATAATTTCACATTTACTCATGAGATTCATCACTTTACCCAATGCATTGGAGAGCTATATAATTCCGGGCGCACCCGTCACATTTAAACATTCATATTGCGCTATATAATTCCAGGCACACCCGTCACATCATAACATTATCATTATCATGCTTTCCACATAGAACACATATCAAACATGTACATAAATAAACCATGTAATGGAATGGGTTTCATCTCATAATAACACATTCATAAGCTTTGGGTTCCCAAAAGAAAGAGGGAACAACATACATGATATAAGAACCATCAACCTTGAATGAGAGGTAAAAGGTGAGATCTTGAAAGAAGAGTTCTTTTGGAAAACATTTTGATGAACATAAAAACCAATGAAAAACATTTATATCCCAGAAAAGTAAAGGAAATGATTAAAAAAATATCTTTGAGGAGTAAACATATCAAAAATGGAGTGAAAGAGGGAGAACCCGAAGGAAGAAAATTGGGTTCGAGATTTCCCATTACCTTGTACTCGAATGCCTCCTTCTCTTTAATGTCCTGTATAATGACATTATATTCATTAATTATAAATTCCAGAACCTTTTATACATTAATAGGGTTCATTCTGGTTTCATTATGTTACATTATGTTCCTTTTTATGACTTATATAGTTTAAAAACATTATTCGGGGATGTTCGTTTTTATGGTTTTCTTGAGCGGTCCACTTGTATTCTTAAATTGATGTTTGGTAGATCATTGGTAAACATCCAGAACTGATATTAGATGTAATTAATGATATTAAAGAAGTTTGAATGATTTTATAATGAGTTATATTAGATCCATGTGGACGAATCATTAGATAAGAATTAAATGAAGATTATTTGGGTTAATTTGTGCGGTTTTTGGATCACAACAAACTCGTTTTAACATTTAACTTAGTAATATGGCCATAAGTTATTTCCAGAACATAAAATAGAACATAATACATATAAAACATTCTGGTTCAACCATAAAATTGGTTTCATGACCAGACTGAAGGTATAAATGGAAAAAGAGAGCATGTCGTTTTTGAAGGTGATAAATTATCACCACATGAACAACGTTCTCTTTAATAAACTAAAAGGAAGGGGGAAAGGGTGTGGGGTGATATAATATAACATTAGAATCATAATATTATAGTATATATATAATACTGGATTTACAGAACAATTTGGACGAATATAGGTAGGGATAAATCAAGAAAGGAACTTGAACTTGAAAGGAAATTAAAGGAAAAGAGAGAGAGAAATTACCTTTAGATTTCTCCTCTTGAGATCCTCTTTAAGGAAGCTAGGCGTGGTCTTTTGATGAGACCATAAGATTTTGGACGTGGGGGATGAGCTAGGGAAGGTGTTTGGGCAGAGTTTAGAGAAGGCTTGGAGCTTGAGAGGTGTGAAGAAAAGAGGGAGTGAAGGGTGGCTTTTATAGTGGAGGGGAGAGGGGTTTCCTTAATATAAAATTGGTTAGTTTATTAATTTCACCTAAGACAAGGAATAGTGAGTCTTGGATGACTAAGAATAGTAAATAAGACTTTTGAATTCGGGATTAGGGTGCTTACATCACTTGTGATGTCAGGAATAGTGGGTTTTAATTAAAATGTATTTATATGATAAATTAATGTATTCTACTATTCATCAAAAATTCAAGTATCTCAGAAAAATCCCAAAATTTTTCCCCAAACATTTTTCAATGTGTATAATTCAAAAATGAAGTCCATTTTTCAAAAATAATTTTTTAAATATTATTAATTTAATATTAAATTAAAATCATAATTTACTTAAAAAAACAGTTTTTAAAATTAAAACTGATTTTGCAGTTCTTTCAAAAATTACTTAGGGTCTTATAAAATTATCTAAAAAATATAATACATTGATTCAATAATTTATGAATATATTTCAGGAAAATAAATATTCTTTTAAATTAATTAATTAATTAATTCTTTATGACTTATAAAATATCAAAAATGTTTACTAAGGTCAAATTGTCACTTTCTAAGATGTCTAAATTTTATTTTATTATTCATAGGTAATTATAATAATATTTACTATTCATAAGGCTCATGTTACTATTCATAAGGGTAGGTTACTATTCATAAGGGTAGGTTACTATTCATAAGGGTACGTTACTATTCACCAAAAATTTCTTTTGTTTCATTAGACTCCAAAAACTATCTTGAACACAACCGTGAATGTTGGATTTTTAAAATTCCAAACATAGGGGTGACAAAATTATGTTTAAAGGTCACTTATCACTTAGTAGTACATTATTTTGTGTTTTTATAACATAGATATAAGAAGGGAATTTTCCATTGAAAAACTTTGGGTCGTTACATTCTTCCCCCCTTAAGAAATTTCGCCCCCGAAATTTTACTTTACACAAACAGGTGAGGGTACTTCTCCTTCATTGCCTCTTCTGATTCCCACCATTTTTTTAAAATAGAAAAGGTTAGACCAAAACATAAGTAAACAAGTCATGAATAACTTATTCATCTAAACAATTATACCAAAAACATAATATATGGGATCCCTAGGTAAATATCCTTGTGTGCATATTTGTACTTAGTCTCATGCTAGAGGTTTTCTTTAGGGTTCACTAATCCTAATTCCCAAATTAACTAAACCTTTCCTCTGATACCAACTATAGAGACCCGACCTTTTCTTACATTACTATTAAATCATTTCAAAGATAAACAACATAATAGTATTACACATGGAGGATCCAGAGGTTTAGTGTCTTGGGAAAACTAGGACTACACATAACAAGTACAACATCAAGCATAAAAATTCATTTAATCTCTTCTTCTATAGATTCTTAGTAGCACTTGTCCTCTCCTTAGTACATGTAGCCACCTGAGGATATACATCAAAAGAGGTGAGCTAAAAGCCCAGTAAGAGGATAGATAAGAACAATATAGCATGGGGTGAGCATAATCATGACATATGAAGAAGATCTTGAACATGAGAGGAGCATAAACAATAAACTTGAAATGTGGAAAAGCATAAAAATGAAACATCATGTCTTAGTGGTTAACTACCACACATAATTTTGAAAAAATATAGCATCATTTTTACGCATCATTTCACATTTACTCATGATATTCATCACTTTACCCAATGCATTAGAGCGCTATATAATTCCGGGCGCACCCGTCACATTTAAACATTCATATTGCGCTATATAATTCCGGGCGTACCCGTCACATCATAACATTATCATTATCATGCTTGCCACATAGAACACATATCAAACATGTAAATAAATAACCCATGTAAAGGAATGGGTTTCATCTCATAATAACACATTCATAAGCTTTGGGTTCCCAAAATAAAGAGGGAACAATATACTTGATATAAGAACAATCAACCTTGAATGAGAGGTAAAAGGTGAGATCTTGAAAGAAGAGTTCTTTTGGAAAACATTTTGATGAACATAAAAACCAATGAAAAACATGAATATCCCAGAAAAGTAAATTAAATGATTAACAAAAGATCTTAGAGGAGTAACCATTTGAAAAATGGAGTGAAAGAGGGAGAACCCGAAGGAAGAAAATTGGGTTCGAGATTTCCCCTTACCTTGTACTCGAATGCCTCCTTCTCTTTAATGTCCTGTATAATGACATTAAATTCAATAATTATAAATTCCAGAACCTTTTATACATTAATAGGGTTCATTATGGTTTCATTATGTTACATTATGTTCCTTTTGATGACTTATAGAGTTTAAAAACATTATTCGGGGATGTTCGTTTTTATGGTTTTCTTGAGCGGTCCACTTGTATTCTTAAATTGATGTTTGGGTAGATCATGGGTAAACATACAGAACTGAAATTACATGTAATTAATGATATTACAGAATCTTGAATGATTTTATAATGAGTTATGTTAGATCCATGTGGAAGAATCATTAGATAAGAATTAAATGAAGATTATTTGGGTTAATTTGTGCGGTTTTTGGATCACAACGAACTCGTTTTAACATTTAACTTAGTAATATGACCATAGGTTATTTCCAGAACATAAAATAGAATATAACACATATAAAACATTCTGGTTCAACCATAAAAATGGTTTCATGACCAGACTGAAGGTAGAAATGGAAAAAGAGAGCATGTCGTTTTTGAAGGTGATAAATTATCACCACATGAACAATGTTCTCTTTAATAAAATAAAAGGAAGGGGGAAAGGGTGTGGGGTGATATAATATAACATTAGAATCATAATATTACAGTATATATATAATACTAGATTTACAGAACAATTTGGACGAAGATAGGTAGGGAGAGATCAAGAAAGGAACTTGAACATGAAAGGAAATTAAAGGAAGAGAGAGAGAGAGAGAAATTACCTTTAGATTCCTCCTCTTGAGATCCTCTTTAAGGAAGCTAGGCTTGGTCTTTTGATGAGACCAGCAGCTTTTGGACGTGGGGGATGAGCTAGGGAAGGTGTTTGGGCAGAGTTTAGATAAGTCTTGGAGCTTGAGAGGTGTGAGGAAAAGAGGGAGTGAAGGGTGGCTTTTATAGTGGAGGGGAGAGGGGTTTCCTTATTATAAAATTGATTAGTTTATTAATTTCACCTAAGACAAGGAATAGTGAGTCTTGGATGAATAATAATAGTAAATAAGACTTTTGAATTCGGGATTAGGGTGCTTACATCACTTGTGATATTAGGAATAGTGGTTTTTAATTAAAATGTATTTATATGATAAATTAATGTATTCGACTATTCATCAAAAATTCAAGTATCTCAGAAAAATCCCAAAATTTTACCCCAACCATTTTTCAATGTGTAGAATCCAAAAATGAAGTCCATTTTTCAAAAAAAAAATTTTAAATATTATTAATTTAATATTAAATTAAAATCATAATTTACTTAAAAAAACAGTTTTTAAAATTAAAACTGATTTTGCAGTTCTTTCAAAAATTACTTAGGGTCTTATAAAATTATCTAAAAACTATTAGACATTGATTAAATAATTTATGAATAAATTTCAGGAAAATAAATATTCTTTTAAATTAATTAATTAATTAATTCTTTATGACTTATAAAATTCCAAAAATGTTTACTAAGGTCAAATTGTCACTTTCTAAGATGTCTAAATTTTATTTTATTATTCATAGGTAATTATAATCGTATTTACTATTCATAAGGCTCATGTTACTATTCATAAGGGTAGGTTACTATTCATAAGGGTAGGTTACTATTCATAAGGGTATATTACTATTCACCAAAAATTACTTTTGTTTCATTAGACTTCAAAAACTATCTTGAACATAATCGTGAATGTTGGATTTTTAAAATTCCAAACATAGGGGTGACAAAATTATGTTTAAAGGTAACTTATCACATAGTAGTACATTATTTTGTGTTTTTATGACATAGATATAAGAAGGTAATTTTCCATTGAAAAACTTTGGGTCATTACATTCTTCCCCCCTTAAGAAATTTCACCCCGGAAATTTTACTTTACACAAACAGGTGAGGGTACTTCTCCTTCATTGCCTCTTCTGGTTCCCACCATTTTTTTAAAATAGAAAAGGTTAGACGAAAACATAAGTAAACAAGTCATGAATAACTTATTCATCTAAACAATTATACCAAAAACATAATATATGGGATCCCTAGGTAAATATACTTGTGTGCATATTTGTACTTAGTCTCATGCTAGAGGTTTTCTTTAGGGTTCACTAATCCTAATTCCAAAATTAACTAAACCTTTCCTCTGATACCAACTATAGCGACCCGACCTTTTCTTACATTACTATTAAATCATTTCAAAGATAAACAATATAATAGTATTACACATGGAGGATCCAGAGGTTTAGTGTCTTGGGCAAACTAGGACTACACATAACAAGTACAACATCAAGCATAAAAATTCATTTAATCTCTTCTTCTATAGCTTCTTAGTAGCACTTGTCCTCTCCGTAGTACATGTAGCCACCTGAGGATATAAATAAAAAGGGGTGAGATAAAATCCCAGTAAGAGGATAGATAAGAACAATATAGCATGGGGTGAGCATAATCATGACATATGAAGAAGATATTGACCATGAGAGGAGCATAAACAATAAACTTGAAATGTGGCAAAGCATAAAAATGAAACATCATGTCTTAGTGGTTAACTACCACACATAATTGTGAACAAAGCTAGCATCATGTTCAAGCATCATTTCAAATTTACTCATGATATTCATCACTTTACCCAATGCATTGGAGTGCTATATAATTCCAGGCGCACCCATCACATTTATACATTCATATTGCGCTATATAATTCCGTGCGCACCCGTCACATCATAACATTATCATTATCATGCTTGCCACATAGAACACATATCAAACATGTACATAAATAACCCATGTAAAAGAATGGGTTTCATCTCATAATAAAAAATTCATAAGCTTTGGGTTCCCAAAAGAAAGATGGAACAACATACTTGATATAAGAACCATCAACCTTGAATGAGAGGTAAAAGGTGAGATCTTGAAAGAAGAGTTCTTTTGGAAAACATTTTGATGAACATTAAAACAAATGAAAAACATCCATATCCCAGAAAAGTAAAGGAAATTATTAACAAAAGATCTTTGAGGAGTAACCATATCAAAAATGGAGTGAAAGAGGGAGAACCCGAAGGAAGAAAATTGGGTTCGAGATTTCCCCTTACCTTGTACTCGAATGCCTCCTTCTCTTTAATATCCTGTATAATGACATTATATTCATTAATTATAAATTCCAGAACCTTTTATACATTAATAGGGTTCATTATGGTTTCATTATGTTACATTATGTTCCTTTTGATGACTTATAGAGTTTAAAAACATTATTTGGGGATGTTCGTTTTTATGGTTTTCTTGAGCGGTCCACTTGTATTCTTAAATTGATGTTTGGGTAGATCATGGGTAAACATACAGAACTGATATTACATGTAATTAATGATATTACAGAAGCTTTAATGATTTTATAATGAGTTATATTAGATCCATGTGGATGAATCATTAGATAATAATTAAATGAAGATTATTTGGGTTAATTTGTGCGGTTTTTGGATCACAACGAACTCGTTTTAACATTTAACTTAGTAATATGGCCATAGGTTATTTCCAGAACATAAAATAGAACATAATACATATAAAACATTCTGGTTCAACCATAAAAATGGTTTCATGACCAGAATGAAGGTAGAAATGGAAAAAGAGATCATGTCATTTTTGAAGGTGATAAATTATCACCACATGAACAACGTTCTCCTTAATAAAATAAAAGGAAGGGGGAAAGGGTGTGGGGTGATATAATATAACATTAGAATCATAATATTATATTATATATATAATACTGGATTTACAGAACAATTTTTACGAAGATAGGTAGGGAGGGATCAAGAAAGGAACTTGAACTTGAAAGGAAATTAAAGGAAAAGAGAGAGAGAGAAATTACCTTTAGATTCCTCCTCTTGAGATCCTCTTTAAGGAAGCTAGGCTTGGTATTTTAATGATACCAGCAGCTTTTGGACGTGGGGGATGAGCTAGGGAAGGTGTTTGGGCAGAGTTTAGATCAGGCTTGGAGCTTGAGAGGTGTGAGGAAAAGAGGGAGTGAAGGGTGGCTTTTATAGTGGAGGGGAGAGGGGTTTCCTTAATATAAAATTGATTAGTTTATTAATTTCACCTAAAACAAGGAATAGTGAGTCTTGGATGACTAAGAATAGTAAATAAGACTTTTGAGTTCGGGATTAGGGTGCTTAAATCACTTGTGATGTTAGGAATAGTGGGTTTTAATTAAAATGTATTTATATGATAAATTAATGTATTCTACTATTCATCAAAAATTCAAGTATCTCAGAAAAATCCCAAAATTTTACCCCAACCATTTTTCAACGTGTAGAATCAAAAAAGGAAGTACATTTTTCAAAAATAATTTTTTAAATATTATTAATTTAATATTAAATTAAAATCATAATTTACTTAATAAACAGTTTTTAAAATTAAAACTGATTTTGTAGTTCTTTCAAAAATTACCTAGGGTCTTATAAAATTATCTAAAAACTATAAGACATTGATTCAATAATTTATGAATATATTTCAGGAAAATAAATATTCTTTTAAATTAATTAATTAATTAATTATTTATGACTTATAAAATACCAAAAATGTTTACTAAGGTCAAATTGTCACTTTCTAAGATGTCTAAATTTTATTTTATTATTCATAGGTAATTATAATCATATTTACTATTCATAAGGCCCATGTTACTATTCATAAGGGTAGGTTACTATTCATAAGGGTAGGTTACTATTCATAAGGGTACGTTACTATTCACCAAAAATTACTTTTGTTTCATTAGACTCCAAAAACTATCTTGAACACAACCGTGAATGTTGGATTTTTAAAATTCCAAACATAGGGGTGACAAAATTATGTTTAAAGGTCAATTATCACTTAGTAGTACATTATTTTGTGTTTTTATGACATATATATAAGAAGGGAATTTTCCATTGAAAAACTTTTGGTCGTTACATTCTTCCCCCCTTAAGAAATTTCGCCCCCGAAATTTTTCTTTACACAAATAGGTGAGGGTACTTCTCCTTCATATCCTCTTCTGGTTACCACCATTTTTTTAAAATAGAAAAGGTTAGACCAAAACATAAGTAAAAAAGTCATGAATAAATTATTCATATAAACAATTATACCAAAAACATAATATATGGGATCCCTAGGTAAATATCCTTGTGTGCATATTTGTACTTAGTCTCATGCTAGAGGTTTTCTTTAGGGTTCACTAATCCTAATTCCCAAATTAACTAAACCTTTCCTCTGATACCAACTATAGTGACCCAACATTTTCTTACATTACTATTACATCATTTCAAAGATAAACAACATAATAGTATTACACATGGAGGATCCAGAGGTTTAGTGTCTTGGGAAAACTAGGACTACACATAACAAGTACAACATCAAGCATAAAAATTCATTTAATCTCTTCTTCTATAGCTTCTTAGTAGCACTTGTCCTCTCCTTAGTACATATAGCCACCTGAGGATATACATCAAAAGGGGTGAGCTAAAATCCCAGTAAGAGGATAGATAAGAACAATATATAATGGGGTGAGAATAATCATGACATATGAAGAAGATCTTCAACATGATAGGAGCATAAACAATAAACTTGAAATGTGGCAAAGCATAAAAATGAAACATCATGTCTTAGTGGTTAACTACCACACATAATTGTGAAAACATCTAGCATCATGTTCACGCATCATTTCACATTTACTCATGATATTCATCACTTTACCCAATGCATTGGAGCGCTATATAATTCCGGGCGCACCCGTCACATTTAAACATTCATATTGCGCTATATAATTCCGGGCGCACCCATCACATCATAACATTATCATTATCATGATTTCCACATAGAACACATATCAAACATGTACATAAATAACCCATGTAAAGTAATGAGTTTCATCTCATAATAACGCATTCATAAGCTTTGGTTTCCCAAAAGAAAGAGGGAACAACATACTTGATATAAGAACCATCAACCTTGAATGAGAGGTAAAAGGTGAGATCTTGAAAGAAGAGTTCTTTTGGAAAACATTTTGATGAACATAAAAACCAATGAAAAACATTTATATCCCAGAAAAGTAAAGGAAATGATTAACCAAAGATCTTTGAGGAGTAACCATATCAAAAATGGAGTGAAAGAGGGAGAACCCGAAGGAAGAAAATTGGGTTTGAGATTTCCCCTTACCTTGTACTCGAATGCCTCCTTCTCTTTAATGTCCTGTATAATGACATTATATTCATTAATTATAAATTCCAGAACCTTTTATACATTAATAGGGTTCATTCTGGTTTCATTATGTTACATTATGTTCCTTTTGATGACTTATAGAGTTTAAAAACATTATTCGGGGATGTTTGTTTTTATGGTTTTCTTGAGCGGTCCACTTGTATTCTTAAATTGATGTTTGGGTAGATCATGGGTAAACATTCAGAACTGGTATTAAATGTAATTAATGATATTACAGAAGATTGAATGATTTTATAATGATTTATATTAGATCCATGTGGACGAATCATTAGATAATAATTAAATAAAGATTATTTGGGTTAATTTGTGCGGTTTTTGGATCACAACGAACTCGTTTTAACATTTAACTTAGTAATATGGCCATAGGTTATTTCCAGAACATAAAATAGAACATAATACATATAAAAAATTCTGGTTCAACCATAAAAATGGTTTCATGACCAGAATGAAGGTAGAAATGGAAAAAGAGAGCATGTCGTTTTTGAAGGTGATAAATTATCACCACATGAACAACGTTCTCTTTAATAAAATAAAAGGAAGGGGGGAAGGGTGTGGGTTGATATAATATAACATTAGAATCATAATATTACAGTATATATATAATAATGGATTTACAGAACAATTTGGACGAAGATAGGTAGGGAGAGATCAAGAAAGAAACTTGAACTTGAAAGGAAATTAAAGGAAAAGAGAGAGAGAGAAATTACCTTTAGATTCCTCCTCTTGAGATCCTCTTTAAGGAAGCCAGGCTTGGTATTTTGATGAGACCAGCAGCTTTTGGACGTGTTGGATGAGCTAGGGAAGGTGTTTGGGCAGAGTTTAGAGAAGGCTTGGAGCTTGAGAGGTGTGAGGAAAAGAGGGAGTGAATGGTGGCTTTTATAGTGGAGGGGAGAGGGGTTTCCTTAATATAAAATTGATTAGTTTATTAATTTCACCTAAGACAAGGAATAGTGAATCTTGGATGACTAAGAATAGTAAATAAGACTTTTGAATTCGGGATTAGGGTGCTTACATCACTTGTGATGTCAGGAATAGTGGGTTTTAATTAAAATGTATTTATATGATAAATTAATGTATTCTACTATTCATCAAAAATTCAAGTATCTCAGAAAAATCCCAAAATTTTACCCCAAACATTTTTCAACTTGTAGAATCAAAAAATGAAGTCCATTTTTCAAAAATAAATTTTTAAATATTATTAATTTAAAATTAAATTAAAATCATAATTTACTTAAAAAAACAGTTTTTAAAATTAAAACTGATTTTGCAGTTCTTTCAAAAATTAGTTAGGGTCTTATAAAATTATCTAAAAACTATTATAAATTGATTCAATAATTTATGAATATATTTCATGAAAATAAATATTCTTTTAAATTAATTAATTAATTAATTATTTATGACTTATAAAATACCAAAAATGTTTACTAAGGTCAAATTGTCACTTTCTAAGATGTCTAAATTTTATTTTATTATTCATAGGTAATTATAATCGTATTTACTATTCATAAGGCTCATGTTACTATTCATAAGGGTAGGTTACTATTCATAAGGGTAGGTTACTATTCATAAGGGTACGTTACTATTCACCAAAAATTACTTTTGATTTATTAGACTCCAAAAACTATCTTGAACACAACTGTGAATGTTGGATTTTTAAAATTCCAAACATAGGGGAGACAAAATTATGTTTAAAGGTCACTTATCACTTAGTAGTACATTATTTTCTATTTTTATGACATAGATATAAGAAGGGAATTTTCCATTGAAAAGCTTTGGGTCGTTACAGAATCAGCTTATGAGATATCCACCAGCTTGGAGGACTCCCTATCCTTGGAGAGATGTACGACGAGTTTCTCTTAGCTACCGCTACTTGGAATGACACTAACCATGTGTCCCCTTTGACAATTAGTTTATTAGTCTTGGAAGAGGGATTAATTGATCACCCCCTCTAGGCTCGCTCACTTATCCCATTCAAGGCATGGATGGGGTTATTATTGTAGGCGAACAGACCCAAGATGATGGCTTTCCGCAGTCAAACTCATCCATCCCGTCAGTATCGCTAGACTCCAGGGTCATATTATGATACCATTGAAGCAGGATGATATACCACATGTGGATATGAGCATCAAATTGATGTATCAACTGTGATTAGATTACCAGGTTTCTTTTCCATGTTTTTGAGTGGATGGATTTTCTCATCCTGTGACTTCTATACAGGGGTTCAGGCATATACATTGATGATGGTGGCCACCCTGGAATATGTTCAACCCATTAATTTGGCCCTTCCCACTCTTGCTCGACTTTATGAGTTGTTGGGACAAATACAGAAAGGTAATCCCCCACATTATCTCAGCGTACCATTTCAATTTCTATACAGGTGGGTGGAAGAACACTTCCCCTATTATGAATATCGACATACTGCAAAGGTTCCTCATTGTGACTTTCAACCTAACCTTCTCAACATTTTCATTGTTCTTCCTAAAACTCTAAGTGTTATTTATTCAGTTGGGCTGTTGAACAACGCTTATCACTTCTCATTTTCACTACATCCTACCCCTAATGGGTCATTAAGAGGTTACAAGTATGTTTTTTTTGAGGAATTTTCAAATCTCATTGCGCTTCGGGACTGGATTCTCATTGCTCATTTAGATCGAGTAGTCATTTGTGAGTCATACCTCCCCTATCGGTTTCCAAGCAATTCAGATGCCTCCAACAAGCTGTACTGCTTCCGGATGCTCAGTTAAGGGGAGAGTCTCATCCCATAATTCTTCTCTAGTTATGGATTATGATGATTCATGAAGGTGATGCTATAGAAGTTATCAATCCTAACACAACGGGATCCAACCTTCTGTCACTAGAGTATACCCAATTGTGGTCGGATTGTTACCCCAATGGGGTGCTGAGAAAACCAGTTCAGAGGGTGAAAAAACCTTTAACCATTTTTCCCCATCCTTGCCCCAATGACAATGCCATGTATTCCTTATACTATGAAGAGTGAGACAACTATGCCTTCTACTTCTATCCCTGTAATAGCCATGATGGATACACCACCTGTTCCAGCCCTTGTGGTAAGAAGATTGTCAGTTCTCCATCATAAGTGTATAAGAGGGGCTTCATCGGTACAATCTATATCATTGGGGAGTTATTTAGACCACTACCCTCCTTAGGATACTTCCCAAGACCTTAATGAGGATGGCACCGATGGAGTATCACCAGCCACCCCAGAAGCTGCGGCTAGTCCTCCACATCTGGCTCCAACGGTTGAACCATCTAAGGTCAAAGAGAGTCACCAATCTTGGGTGACCTATCTTAGGTCTTTTCCCACTCATGTGACTACACTTACTACTTATAGAAACATTGTGGCGAAGGAGGATCAAGGTACTAGTGCCATAGGGAGGCACCAGGCAGTGAAAAATCAGGCATGGCGCCAGTTATGTGCTCTTTCCATAGAGACACCTATGGACATTTTTTCTAACAAGGATGAAAATTTTCATCAATTATTCATTAAGTTAGGTTCTAGTGGCTTTGATTATCAGTACTTACAACTCCTCATCTACCAAATCATCGTTGCCCGAGAAGACCTTGCCTCCTATGAGGACAAACTTGTCAAGTTCAATTCTTCCCATCACTAGGTGGAGACCTTTTGAGATATTTCAGAATAATTCAATCATCTAATGAATGAGGAGGTGAAGGTTTTAGTGTAAAACTTAAAGGAAGAGATCTGGGTCTATTAGGCCCATGCAGAAAGGTTGAGGGATAAATTGTCTTCTTTGCATGCCAACTATGAAGCCCTCTAGAAGAAAGGGCGGGACATTAAGTTGTTCTGGAGCAGGTGAGTCCGATGGTCAAGGATGAAATGGAGGAGAGAGCTTCTTTGGAGAAAAATATTGATGGACCATGACAGTCACATTCTATCCTTCCAGAAAGGGTGAGATGAACCTTGTTGTAGCTTCATTCCAAATCATGATATGCACTTCTCTATTTTTTTTGATACTTTAGAGAGACTCCAAACTGGGGATGTTCCTTCACTTTTGTTAAACTCAATGAAACTGATTTGCATTTAAATAATTATTCTATATTGTTTTTATTATATAAATTGATCAAAATCAATCATATAAACATCATTTCGATCATTTATTACTTTTAAACCATGACCAGTAAACTGAAATAATCAAAACGGGCTCTAATTGTTTTCTAAGCCGTAGGACTCAGTGAGTGTAGTTCGACTATTACTGAGGTTTTATGGAATGCCTCACTAACTTTTATGTATTTTTCATTATTACCCTAATTTTTTCCTAATCCTTCTTGGAACAGGCTTAGAGGGCATAACTTGAATTTTTCTTAGGACACCCTTTGTGGGGGTTTGACCTAACAATCTTTACACATTTTTTAATGGATCAATGTTTTTTTAATGAACTGATACTCGACTTTTACTCAGAGGTTTAAAATGTGGATTTTCCCTCTAGAAAGTATGATGTATTTTTTTCGATGATAGTTCATAGTTCTACCAATCAAACTCATTACTTATGTTTTAGGTCTAATATATTTGACCAAACTTATTAGGGAAGGGGCCCCGACTCGGGATTGGTTATCTAGGAAAGTTATAATATCCTTCAGACATGGATTATGGATTTTTATTGAACTTAAAATTTTGATTTTTGTACATGCATAAGGTTTGGGATCCGTTTTAGGCTTATAGAGGTTGGAAAGGACTCTCCTAGGGATGAATTTTCCTTTGATTGACAGCCATTCTGTAGGAGATATATGCAGATCCATTGAGGCATGATGTATATAGTCAATAAAAGGCATCTATAGGACATTGGACTTACATCTCCGATATCCTAGTAGGGTTATGTAACATTTTGAATTTATTTTGATGTTGGGAGACAAAGTGGGTTGCTGGCTTGAGTAGTGGTGTCTGAAAATATTAGGGACATTCATATCATCTTTGAGTAGGCAACTGTTCCCGCATGGTTCTTACTTGCATGAGGGAGAGCTAGTGAATGGTCAATTCAGTTAGAAGTCTTTTTTATGTCAGGGCAATTTGGAAAGAAGATGGTATGTAAGTCATTATCAA
The DNA here is from genome assembly GCA_963277665.1 of Viscum album. NCBI lineage: Eukaryota > Viridiplantae > Streptophyta > Magnoliopsida > Santalales > Viscaceae > Viscum > Viscum album. Next base: position 1,151,709,961 of record OY728140.1, read on the forward strand.
GATGTTTTCCAAATCCAAGGGGGTGACATGACATTAATGTTTTCCAAGCATACAGAAATTGGAAAGACTCTCCTGAGAACAAATTTTCCTTTGATTGACTTCTATTTTGTAGTGGTATATGTAGAGCCTCCAGGGCATGATGTGCATAGTCAAAAAAATGTTTCCACAAGACACTGGCCTTCCATATCTAACGACTATGAAGGATTATAGATATTGGGAACTTTTTGAATACAGTATGTGACTTTTGACTAGGTGTGAACTTGAACAAAAAATGGGGGGAATTTTAACTGAACTTCTTTAGGAAATCCAGAGATGAGTAGGGAAATTATTTTTTTGTAGGCGGATCAACTTCACACATATGGATGGGGGTATCTTTAAAAACCTTAAAAGGTACCATAGATGAATCATGCCCACATGTTCTAACATATCCAGGATGTGTGTAGGGAGGAAAATGTAAACCATGACTTTCCGGGCCCTTGAATCAGGAGGGATGGAACGAGGAATGGAAGACATTGGACGTACTGAGATAGGAGATGAATCTCCCGGGGAGGAATTTTCCTTTGATTAACAACTGTTTTTGTGGGTAACATATGAAGAGCCTTTGGGGAATGATGTGCATAGTCAAACAAAGGTGCCCACAAGACACTGGACTTCCATCTCAAATGGCCTTGGAGGGTTATGGGGATTCAAGATCACTCAGAGCATGAATTTTGGGGTAGGGAAGGTGTGTATCCAGACATATTGGGGACATTTGGGTTGTAAATTACTCATGAAATACGGTGTTCCTTACATAAATCTAACTCATACATAGGGTGAGGCATTCATCCCATATTTGGGGTACCTGGTCATTTAACTTCACATGGCCAGGATGTGGGGTTTTTCTCGAGGAAGGGAACTGTGAAATGCCTTTTAGGTTCATGCTACTAGGACTAAATTCCTAGGCTATTTTTCTATAATGTCATGGTGGATCTCTTTCTAAGATCCCTAAGCTCACATGAGCTATGCTTGGTGTGAGAAATAAGGGATTATGACGATTCTGAGTCATTAATTAAGAATAAAAAAATAAATATTAGAGGGCACTTTAGGCTTAATCCAATGCTATGCAGTTTAATTTCATACAACAAAGACAATTTTGGCCTTACAGTTTAATGTCATATGGTGAGGACATGATACTTTACAATTTAAAGTCATGCAGTGAGGATGATTATGCCATCATAAAGATCTTTAATAGTTTTGAGTTAATTGCAATCAAGATGTTCCGACATTCCTTAGACGTGAGTGATGATAGAAGGTGTAAACCATAATCCTGAGGGCAACTAGAATCAGGAGGGATGACATGGGTCTTGGAAGACATTGGACATACTGAGATAGGAGAGGACTCTCCTGTGGAAGAATTTTCCATTGATTGATGGCCATTTTTGTTGGAAACATATGCAGATCCACTAGGCCATGATACATAGCCAAAACAAAGGTTTCCATAGGATAATGTCCTTCCATCTCAGATGGCCTATATTGATTATAAAGATTAAAGTTTTCTTGAGGTACATAGTTTAAAAAATGGATGAGATGTTCCTGGGAATGTGAGAAATATCTAGATTGTGATTACTCTTGAACTATTGGAGCTTCCACATAGATCTAACTCATATGTATAGGGGGAAGAAAGATCTTTTGACTTCTCATGAGTGGGGGGCATGTGCGGGATCTCGTAACAATGAGGATTAGGCCACACATAATTCTTGAAGAATTTCGTAGTTTATTGTCATGCGGTTAGGACCTTCCATGGACTCCTCGTACAAGTCTGACCCATGTATGGGGAAAGGGGACCCCTTTTTATGGTGGATGGGCCGGGAGGCAAAATCTGGGCATCACTATATATCCTGTGAGGGTAGGAATCAAGTTTCATGTAGTTCTTTCTCTAAATTTTTTTTCTTGATGCGTAGGTACATGTGAGGGAATTTTTTTCAGTGGCTGGGTTAGGATTCCATATTCGGGCATCACTACATATCCTATGAGGGTAGGAATCAAGACATAAATATTTCTACACGTTCCCTATACCAATCGGGCTCGGTCCATGTGTAGGGTCATTTTTTTTCATTTTATAAAGGTGATGGGTCTACCATATCTCCCTATAATTTGTTTTCACAAATAAATCCTTACCATTTATCCTAATATCACATGAGTCATACTCGATGTGAGAAACAAAGAGTGACAAGGGTTTCCCGTGCTTGTGTGGGGAGGTAGAAGATATGATAGAGGTATTTTTTGGTGGGGGGGGGGATAGGCCTAGATTGAGGATCGAGGTATCTCTACATATCTTAAGAGGGAATGAATCAAGATTTATGTAGTTCTGTAAGAGATCATGCAGTTTATTGTCATGCGATTAGTATGCTTTGTGCCATGTAGTTTAACGTCTTATAGTGAGGACATGAGCCACAGTTTAATGTCATGTTTTTGGGATGAGTTCCTTACAGTTTAACGTCATGTGGAAAGGACTATGACTCATAGTTTAAGGTCGTACCATGACATGGGTGTATTATAACTCACAGTTTAAGGTCATAGATCTTGGACCATGGATAATACCATTCATTTTACCATCATGTTGGTCAGGACAACAACTCATAGTTTAGGGTCATAGAGTTTGGACCATGGCTAACACCATTCATTTTATCATCATGTTGGTCAGGAAATCAAATCATAGTTTAGGGTCATATATTTTGGACCATGGATAATACCATTCATTTTATTGTCATGTTGGTTAGGACAATAAATCATAGTTTAGGGTCATAAAGTTTGGACCATGACATGGGGGTATTATAACCCATAGTTTAGGGTCATAGATCTTGGACCGTGGCTAATACCATTCATTTTATTAACATGTTGGTCAGGAAAAAAACTCATAGTTTAGGGTCATAGAGTTTGGACCATGATTGAGTTTTGTTATAACTAATATTTTAGGGTCATAGATCTTGGACCATGAGTTCGGGGTTGCTATTATGTGAAGTACTTCTTTAGGAACTTTGCATTTATGGGAGTCATGATGAGTTGTCCGTCAATTAATATCGGGGTATATTCTCAATTGGAATAGACCCTATGTATGACATATGGTCTTTCCCACTTTGTTTAAATATTTGGGGGCTTCTTCCTAAGTATCATCAGGGTTCTAAGGACTAACATCATTTCTCCTTTGAGGAAATATCAATGGAGAGGCTTTTGGTTAAATGCTTATGCAATCTGATTTTGGTAGATTTACAAATGGTGTAAAGTTTGCATCCTTTTTTCATCTAGCTACTCCAACTCATCAAACCGTCTCTGGGATTGCCTGTCCATGGAAATTTGATCACAAATGGACACATGAAGTGATGAAATTTCGATTTCAATAGGAAAAACTTCCTCTGCCCCATATAATAGTGAGTACAATATTTCTTGAGTGGCGGTGTAGGTTATGGTTTGGTAAGCCCATAATGCCTGAAGGAGCTTGTCTGGTCATGATTTATTATCCTTATAAACCATATTTTTTAGTATGTTGGACAAAGTATTGTTGAAAGCCTCTGTATTCCCATTGGCCACTGCATGGTAGCGAGACAACTGGTTGGCTTTGATTCGATACTCCTAGTATAGCTTTTCCAACTCAGTAGAGAAGAAGTTGGTGTTGTTGTCCGTCAATATTGTATGGGGGACAACAAACCAGGTAATGATCTTGGAATTCACAAAGCTAACAATTTTTTTCACCCTAACTTCTTTAAGGGGTATGGCTTTGGCCTATTTGGAAAAAAATGTCAGTCATTGTGAGTATGAACGCGAATTTTATGGTTGTGGTAGGAGGATGTGGTCCCACAACATATATCCCCTAAGTAGCGAATGGCTAGGAGTACTTAGCTGTATAAAGTAACTTTGATTTTCGGTGTATGAAATTAGCATTATCTTGGCAGGAATGGCACTTCTAAATGAATATGGCACAATCATGTATCATAGTGGGATAGTAATAACCAACCCTTTATATTTGGTGAGAGAGCTTGGTTTCTGATTGATAAACTCCACAAGCTTCGACATGCACTTCTTTCATGATGGCAACAGTCTCTTCTCCATCAATTCTCCTAAGAAGGACTTCGTCAAGGCCACATTTGTATAGATCATTTTCTTGGTTTTCCTCATTGTACAAGAAAAATTTGACTACCCGTCTTTGGACCTATTCCCTTCCAGCCCTATCTGGTGGGAATTCCCCCTTCTGAAGGTAATTTTCAATGGGCATCATCCAGCCGTTGGTGTGACTATAAGGCTCATAAATGGAACTAATTTCATCGATTTCCTCTATATTTCTATGTATTCATGGAAAGACCATCTGGTGGTGGGCAATACTAATGATTGTTTCATCTTGGTTTGGATCGACCAAGGATGTAGCTTCATTTGTCGAAGCGTCGGCTTGGGCATTTTTTGACTGGGGGACATAAGTCAACGTTGGTTCTGATGGGAATTCTACCATCATTTCTCAAACATGGTTCATTAAGGGGACCAATACTTCTTTCTTAATGGCATAGTAACCACTGAACTGTTTGATGAATTGATCTAAATCAACCTTTATTTTTAGGTGTTTAGCTTGCACATGAAGTGCCAGTTCTAGGTCTTCAATGAGGGCCTGATATTCTGGTTCATTATTTGCACACCCTTCCAAAAGTAGGAAAGAGTAAGACAAGACGACCTTTTTGGGGGATACGAGTATAATTACCATCCCAACTTTGTTGAGCTTGGGATCCTACATTATTTTCCTTGTCGGGCTTCTAGCACCATCAAAGTACATTTATCATGTTTGTGTATTCTCCTGGATGAAGAACACTTCTTCATCTGAGATTTCGACATCCAATGAGGTTTTTTCTTCAAAGGTGTGATTGGCTAGGAAGTCTACTAATTCCTGGCCATTGATGGCCTTATAGGGAACGTACTGTATGTCAAACTTTTTTAGGATGACCAACCATCCTGATAATTGTCCATTTAGCATGTGACGATTGAGGATATATTTGAGCAGGTTGCAGTGGGAGACTAGTTGGACCTCATGGTTCTACAGGTAATGCCTGAGTTTTTGAAACATGAATATTAGGGCTATGTAGTTTATTTCAATTTTTAAATACTAAGTTTCAGAATCAATCATCATTCAATTGAGGTAATAGATGATATTCTCACTGCCCGCATCATTCTTCTACGTGAGGAAGGTTCCTCATGACCATTCCAGGGCGGTTATGTACAAAATGACCAGTCTTCCCTAAAATAGAAGCATAAACACTAGAGGGATTAGGAGATATCTTTTGAGATTGTCAAATTTTTCTTGGAAATCATTATCCCACTCATATGTAACTCATTTCATCATGATCTTGGTGAAAGGTAATCATTTACCTGCTAGGTTGGCTATGAAGCGCTAGATGTAGGTGATGTAACCCTAGAGACCTCTCAACTTGATGAGGTTGTGAGGTGGGGACATGCCAATGATGGATTTTGTCTTATCGGGGTCGACTTCAATGCCAAGATGGCATATGATGAAGTCGAGGAATTTTCTAGAGGCAAAACCAAAGGAACACTTTAGGGGATTCATCTTTAAACTTTGTTACCACAATTTTTTGAAGACAATTTCAAGATCGGCCAGGTAGTTTGAGAGCTGTCATGATTTAACCACCATATCATCGACATAACACTCAACCCACTTTCCCAATAAGGTCTTGAAGATGCGATGCATGACACATTGATATGTGGCGCCAACATTATTTAGACCAAAGGGAATCACTTTATAAAAAAACACTCCCTGAGGGGACCTAAAAGTGATAGATTATTCACCCCCCAGGCCATCTGGATCTAGTTGTATCCAGAATAGCCATCTATGAAAGATAGAGCCTCATATCTGGTGGTTTCATCGATCAATAATTCTGTGATCGGGACTGAGAAACCATATTTTGTGAAATTACGATTAAGGTCCCTGAAGTCAATGTAGATTCTAATCTATCCATTTTTATTTTTGAAAAGGAATTTGTTTTCTAGACAAATCCGATATTGGAACTCCTGTATAAAGTTGGATTTGATCACCTTGTCAACTTCAGCCTCTATTTTGGGTGCATGTATCAGGTTGGTCCTTCTGGATGCCTTCTTATATACCCGATGATCTTTCAGTAAGCCTAGATGATGAGTGGCGACCTCAGGATCGAGGCATGGAATTTTGTGTAGTTCCAGGAAAACATATCTCAATTATTCTTTAGGAAGGAGGTGTATGACACCCGCTCCTTGATAGGCATAGCCACACTGATTAGAGCGGGTTGTGGGTCATATTTGGTGCCCAAATTTATCTCCCTATGTTCATCGATTGTGGTGGAGACACCTTATTTGAATGAAGGAGGGGCATATTTAAGGTCTTGTTCTTCTTATTTTTCATCTTCTTCATCCTCATAATCTTCATATTCTTACTCTTATGATGGAGAGAGGATTTTTGAGACAAACTCCCCAATTTCGAGAGATAAATCATCTTTTTTCCTTAGTGAGTGAGGTGAGGGTAGTTTTAGGTCCCATGGATGGGCCAGACACATATTTGATAGGGATTTTCCAGAAATCATGAGAGTCAGCCTTCTGTTCCATGTCTTTGGACTTGGTGGTTGCGACCAAGATCATGCAGACACTTGAGTCTGCATTTGGAATTGCACTTTTGGATTCAACTTGGTTGATGAGTAATACATACTCTTCCCCAAGATTCTTGATGGGGTCAGCGAGAGCTATTTCCAATCCATTTGGGGTATAAATCCAATCAATATTGTTGGTCGAAAGATTTTTTTCATCCGATTCATAGAAACATGTGTCGATATAATGTGACCTAGGAATCAAATGAGGATTTATTGGCATGAAATGTCCTATTTTTACCATTAGTTCAATATTTGACACACTGATGGTATGATGATGGAATTTCAGCCTACTAATGTAGCCAAGGCCTCCCTAATAGGATGTTGAAGGCCGTAATTTTTCATACTACCAAGAACTCAGAATCTGATATGAGGTCTCCAAGACATGTTTTAATCTTGATTCATCCCAATAGTTTCTGATCGCTTTTATCATATCCTAGTAGATCTATAGTGCATGGTGTCAAGTTGTATTCAACATAGCCCGGCTGATGAAGTATTCACAGTGGGAGGAGGTTAAATCTAGAGCCGTTGTCGATGAAAATACTCTAGAAATCAATTCCATTTATCTTTCGAGACACATATAAGGTTTTTATGTTTCCTTGCATGATGGTATCTTCATCCCTATCTGTGAAGGATATGACAACATGGAATTCTTTGGGACTAGTCTTCATCTAATAGAATTCAGGTACTATTACTTCAGCCTCAAACTTCTGGAGACTTATTAAGGCTTTGATGAGTGCCTCCCTAAGATCTACAGATAGACTTAACACGTCTAGGATTGACAACTTTGATGGTACTAAAGCTAGATGCTTTAGAATATCATACTTATGCTCTAAAGGTTGGTGCTTCCCAGCTCGGGGTTTCTCTTTCACATAAATATTAGGGGTTTGGGATTTGGATGTGGATGGTTAGACCTCTATATCCGGGGCTGGTGGTGTTGTGGTCCTTTCCGAGTTTGCCCAAACTGGTCCACCTGCATGCCTTGGATGATTTGATTTTTGTTCTTCCTCTGACAGATACTCTAGGATAAGTGGGATTGGATATATTCCTATGGGGAAAGAGGAGATTACGATTCTTATTGTGTCTACTGGAGGGTCCTTCCGTGAGATTCCATGATGTTAACAGTTTGAATTATGGTGTGGCTGGGAATCTAACTTCTACCATGATCATGCATTCTAGGAAACCTCCATCCTCTGCAGCCTCTTCCTCTGTCTCTCCAGTTGGGTGCGGGGAATTAGGGTTCATGGAAATAGTCTCCATATGAGAACGGGTCCATAAAGTGAATGAAATTAATGGAGCCAAAGATTAGTTCTTGATCTGACACTATTTCTATTTGACTGTCTCTTTATGATGGTGTCGTTTCGTAGGGTGGTGCCTATTGTACCGTTTGGAGGGGCAGTTCCTGTTGTACTATTTGGCAGGGTAGTGCCCGTTGTACCAATTTTGTTGTCATGAAGTCCAAAATCATCAACACTAACTTTAGATTTGGTTATGGTTCATCTTCTTTCTCTTGCTTTCTGTCCTTCTTCGCTTTAGAGGACCGCAGGGTCAAGGAGGGAAACTATGTTGTATTAGATGCTTTTGGGGGGCATAGTTGGTTGTTTCAACTATGCATAGAGGATTCCATGGAATCAGTTGATGGTCTTACAGGTTATCCAATTTTCAAACTTCTGCTCCTTCTTACTGGCGACTGTTTTCCATTTTTCTTCCTCTCTTGGTTTTGAGGTGTAAAGATATGCCACTTGTGCTGGTGATAGGACCAATTTGACTTTCCAAAAATCCACCATATTTTGTAAGATATCATTGAAAATTAATCATTACTGGATGGTATGTCCTAGTATCCAGTGATAGGGACAATAATTTGGATGGTCGTCGAGACCCACTTCATCGGCTTTCTTTGGCTCCGGTAGCCGGAGCAAGTTACAATTTATAGCGTATATGAAATATCCGTGGACCTGGTCATCTCGAAATGAGTAAAAATTATTTATTTGTTCTTTTAAATGATTTATTTTATCACCTCGTCGTTCATCTTGCCGAGGTGGGGGTGGTTGTTGGCATCTAGGGGGTCCATCACGGTTTGGTGGGGGCCTCACAATTGGAGCTGGTGTCGGGGGTGGCTTAAGCGTGACAGAAGCAACTTGAAATTTTACCATTCTTTTCTTAGGGGATGATGGGGCCACTCGGGACTTAATATTGGTCCATTACAAGGAGTCTTCTATAATTTGTGAAATGATAGATAAATCTCTAAACCTGCTCATGTACTTCACCGGGATGAGCAGTGTTTGCAATTCATCACGGAAGTTATCGATGAATATAACGATATTTTCATCCCGGGGAAGTAGCTGATTTAGGAAATAAGTCAGGACTTTCCATCTAAAAATGAATTTTGAGACTCCTTTAATTCTCTCACTACTTGCAGTTCATGAGATCACTGACCGTCGTCTTAGGAAGCATTGAACTAAACTGGAAGATAAACTATCATCATAAGTCCACCCAACCTATAATTGAATTGACTGGAAAGATAGTATACCATATGTAAGCCGATCCCTATAGGGTTAGTATGAAGCACCTGAGATTTACTGCATCCTGATACTCTAGAGTGCCCATCATGGGGTTGTAGTAAGAGGTATAGTGCATTATATGCTGATCCAGGTCCCCCAATACATTGAATACTGGGAATATGGGGTTTCTAAAATTTGGAGGTGGAAGAACATTACTTACCCAATCAAGGTAGGGTTTGCGCTCTGGTTGTATCAGAGTGCATTGCCCCTCTATGGCTTCTAATCGATCCATTAATTGCTCGACGCTGTTCATGATCCATTGATTCATATCCTACCTGGCTTGAGCTTGGGCTGGTGAAATAGTGGCCAAAACTGGGCGTTCCAGTGCTGCTAAAATTTGGGGTTGATACCCAGCTGAAGGTATCGTTTGTGGGTTTACCTGAATATATTCTAGCTGTCTTCCCAGCAGGGGTAAGTATTGATGTCCTTATGGGGCCGGGTTTAAGTAGGTTTCCTGTCGTGATTTTATATTGGATGGGCCTCTGATCTTGGCTTCATTTACTGGGATGAGTGCCTATGGAAATGACACCACTTTTAGGAGCACCTGCTAACGTTCTGTAGGGGGAACACATCCAGTGAGATATCTCCCTTGATGTAGCTCAACATTAATTCACCTTATCTCTTTCATTTCTTCCTCTTACTTGGTGAACCTTTCCTCGAGAATGAGGGATGCATTTACAGGGGGAGGATAAGGTAGGTTATAAATGACCTTGTATTTATTATTCTCCTTGTTGGGGTTTCACACAGTTGGTAATGTCAGATTAACTGAGGGGGTGCCCAGATTTAGGACCACTCTATGGTTTTAGGTATGCACACCATCAAGCTCTGTGTGGGATGCCTATGTTAGGGAACAATCTTCCTTCATGTACTCTCCCTATACATCATTTCCTGTGAGATCCATGGGGTTGACATTTACCACTATGACTGGGGCATACCGTATTGGGGGTGGTGTACCCAGTGCCAAATGGTAGGAAGGCTTTCTACATCCTTTATTGGAATTTCCCCTTCCATTATGTGGTATTATTTGGGTTTCTTGGTGAAGATTGACCTAATGGGAACCCTGATCTAACCTTGTAATGTGCCTTTGTCTCGTAGGGTGTGAACCACGATAAGGGGTGGAATGGGTGACTCCTATATCCATCGTTTTTCCTAGATGGTGGAATACAGACGTCCACTATGCGGGGACTTGAGGTAAAAATTCCCCAGGCCTAGGGGTTGGGGTTTTTACCATTCTTCCATTGATGTGCTATGGCCTGTATTTTTTGGTCTTATGGGGGCACTTTGATTTAAAAATTCCCCCAACCCTGTGGGCTAGGGTTGTTTCTGCATTGCAGTAGTAGCTGCTGTTATTTCCAGCTTTTCAATTTCAAGTCCTCATGCGTGGGTGTGAGTCGAGTATGGAATTGGGATTACACTGAGTCTATGGACTTTTGAAGACATGAGCACTGCTTTCTAGTTGGATTCTCTTAGGTGGGAACTTGCTGAATTTTCTTGGTTGTCTGACTTAGAAGCTTTTTGATGGATTGATATCTTTGGTCCTGATGCTTTTGAGACTTACATTGGGATGATTTTTGTTGAGTATCCCATCTTTACTGAGTAGGGGTTTTACTTGATTGATACCTTTGGGTGATGACATTACAAGATTTCATTTCCAATGGGGCCTACTGGACAGGATGTGGGGTGAAGTGTAGAGCTCTATGTTCTCACCATCCCCGAATGTGAACCCCAGTCGGGGCATTGCCAATGAGGTGACACAACTTGTGCAGTATGTGGAGGCAATCCATTTCAAGGTTTTTCTTTCTTCTTTCTGATTGTGGCTACCGTGCGGACGAGAGGGCTTCTAGGTCTATTAAATAGAGAAGATCCCCTAACTTGTTGACATGGCCCACATACCCTTTGTAGGGTTGGAATTTTTCTTTCAGCTTGCGAGGGTTTGTCCATATATTGAGGTGAATGTCATGAGTAAATTCCCTAGAAAACTCTCATTGTATGTCAAAGTGAGAAGTGGATGTAGGCCAATACATCACTGGTATATCATCCTTAGCTAGTTGTATTCTCACAAGCAATGTAACCTATTGTTATTATTCCATAGGATCATCTACTTGATATGCCCAGCTCGACTGCTTCTTAATAATTTTTTTCTAAGTAATCAGGTTGGTGAGAGCCTTATTGATTTGCAGATGCTGCGGTGGTGGTTCATAAGATGAGCATGGCCCCAGGCCATTCTCTGGTTGAGAGAGAATATCACTTGTTATAGACGGAGTGCCCAATGTGTCTGACTTCATATTTCTGAGCACCTCAGCATAGGAGGAATTTATCGCATTTATTCCTAAAAGGGGAGGACCTTCCTACCAGTATGATTTTTTTTGCAGGGAGGAACTTTTAAATTAATGTTGCAATAGCGAGGGATACTATTTCAATTTGATACTCGACCGCGGGAAATTTATTGATGGAGTATACCCTTGGGAGGACCTTCACAACAACTTCCATTTGTGGATAGGGCCTTTTTAATGACCGTAATCATGGAGAGGACTACCATCATGACTTGATACATGGTTGCAAGGAGAATTTCTGTGGTGCACATCTTGAGCAGGGACTTCAGGATGTACTGCGATGAAGGGAGGACCTTCTCATCGCTTGAAATTACTATGGGGAGGGACTTTATAGAAACTATCATTGTGGGGAGGGACTTCACAATGAACATAATCATGGCGAGGACTACCATCATGACTTGATACCTGGATGTAGGGAGAATTTCTATAGGGCACATCTTGGGGAGGGCCTTCAGGATGTACTTCAATGAGGGGAGGACCATCTCATCACTTGATGTTACTATGGGGATGGCCTTTATAGCAACTGCCATTGCGGGGAGGGACTTTTCAATGGCTATAATCATGGAAAGTACTTCCATCATGACTTGACGTACGACTGTAGGGAAAAGAATATATGCAGTTTATACCCTAGGGAGGACCATCAGGGTGGCCGAAAGTAGGGGGAGTACCTTCTTGCTGTTTGATCTTCAGGTCAAGGGGAGGGCCACCCCAATGCATATCAGGAGATAGGATCTCATGACTGATCATTACTGACCCCCAGAATGAGCCCCTATGGGTGCTCTGGTGAGGACCTTCAGAGCTGCCGGTAGTGATGTTGTGGGGATGAACTTCACAACTATCACTTCCACTTCCATAATTTGGTAATGGAATGATAGGGTCTTGATACTTTATCGATATATGTTTGAGGGCTTCAAGAACCCCATCTTCTATCAGAGTAGGATCATGTATATGTTCTTCATTTTCTTATTGCCTTTGGCACATTTTATCTTTAAGTGTTCTCTTGTGGGTAACTAGGGCCATCTGCTATTGGTAATGAACTTCATATATGAGTCCCTATCTTGTTGGGTCTCGTGATTTCATCGGGATATTCTGACGAACATCATGAGTTTTAGCAAGGATATATTCCTTCCCTAAAGTGGCCACCATGTTGGAACGACATCCCCCAATTGAAATGGGTATTTGTTCTCGATCCGATTATCCATGTATCATAGGATATTGCCACCAAACCTCTTGAAGTAGAGCATGGATGCATAATTTCTGTAGAGTAACTAACTCATTTTCCAAGTGAGTCATTCCATTTGAGGAAACTGGGTCGTGGTCCTAATTTCTCACCTTTTCCATTGAATCAATAATGTCTTGGCATGTTTGGATGATATGGTATGCGATCAAAATATTATCTTCCATCATTTCTAGGATGTGATGAGATACATCTTTGGATGAAACAGGTATGAAGGCCCATTCCAATATCAGGGTAGGAGTTTGTTCCTACTCTGATCCTCTATGAGTTGCTAGTAAATACTTGCAGTTCTCGTATTCTGAGATAGATGAACGTGTCTTCCACCAGTTGTCTTCCCCAATTTCAACCATATTTGACTGGTGGTCTTTATATTCACAAGTGGGGATTTTCATCTTCTCTCTTAACGCTATATTTATCTCATGGGATTTGTATCCATCTGCAGGAATTTTAATCCGATCATATTTTCTTGTTTCCCTATTTAGATGGAGGGCTTGAAATGCATCAACAAGTATTTGTGTCTATGTGTAGCCAGTTGCTTCCCTTTTTAGATGGTGGGATTAAAATGCATCATAAGCTATTTGTGCCTGAGTATAGCTGGTTTCCATCCTATTTAGATGGCAAGCTTGGAATGTGTCAGAAGGTATTTATTCCTGCATATAGCTAGTTGGTGTTCTATTTAGTTTACAGGTTTGTTGTGCGTCAGTAGATATCTTCATCTGCCTATAGTTTGCTGCTCTGTCTGCACGATGAGGCTAGAAATCACTAGAAAGAACATGAATGCTCTCATTTTGTTCCACCCTATTTCTGTGGTGGGATTGAGTGGAGTAGGTAGAGTCGTATGTCTTCCCATTGAATTCCACATTGTTAGTATGGTGGAGTTACTCCTCAAAAACCTAGGTTATAGCATGTTTCTAATTATATATTCGCCACACTTGGCGGGTAGCCTGAGGGGCCCAGGTCTCCTAGACTTTAGCAGGTGCCCTTGGCATGAGTTCCTCTTCAGTGGTAGGAGGTTTGATCATCTGGTGTTGGCAGCGATGCTCTCTAGTAGGGGCCCATGAGTAGGACCCCTTTACAATTGATATGAAGCAGCCAACATCAACTTCATCTGCCTCCCTAAGATAAGGGAGGTACTCATTATCACGTTTTGAGGACAGGCTCCCGAAATGGTTTGAGATTCCCACTAGGACCGCCATGTGCTAGGGTGTTGGCCGCAACTGAGGAGGTGGCTGGAGGAACTTTTCATAATGGAGGGACTATCTCACGGCCTCCACTATGGGGATAGTACTATTTCGGTGGTACTCTTTGATCGTCATATTGGATACCCAACGTTGAAGATGTTGGGTTGGTCAGGGGTTCCTGATCTTTATTAGGGCCCCAACCGACTGTGGGATCGTTGATGTGTGTGTCTGCATTAGTCGTCGGGACATCATTTGGATCGAAGGTTGCTCTTTGTGATCCTGCAATATGCATATATGACATACATACCATAAAACCTCATCAAAGTAGCATTCTTTTAAACATATGTATATCCGAAGATTCAGATTGGCCCCCTGACCTCTTTATTTTGTTGTGGAGATAAGGGGCTTGAGTGGGGTAAGACCACCACCTTGGTTAAGGATTAATGCCAAGTTCACCATTTTTGTTCCGTCTCTGAGGTGGTGTGTTCCGCACGCACAAGGGTGAACAAAATGGTCTGATGCGTAGTATCCTTTGGATTCTTTTATAATTGGGGTAGAACCTTAACCTTGGTTAAGGATTCATGTTGGGTTCACTATTTTTGTTCCACCTCTGAGGTGGTGAGTTCCACGCATACCGAAGCTAAAAAAATGGGCTGACGTGCAATGTCATTTTGTCTTCTATCATTGGGGTAGAACCACCACCTTGGTTAAGGATTCATGTAGGGTTCACTATTTTTGTTTTGCCTCCGAGGTGACGCTTTCCACATGTACCAGGGTGAACAAAATGGGCCAACATTCAATGTCCTTTTTTCTTTTATCATTGGGGTAGAACCACCACCTTGGTTAAGGATTCATGTCGGGTTCACCATTTTTGTTCTACCTCCGAGGTGGTGCATTTAGGGTCATGGTGAAATGGTCTGAAGAAGATCATCACCCATCCCATTTTCCAGAGATATTTTCCTATCAAATTCACCATTCCTTTTGTTTTGACCCATTCTATGTCATTATCCTTTAAAAAAAGGATGGATTAACCCCGTGGGGACTGGGTAATTAACCCGTTTCATATTGAGAAGAAGATACCACTATCATATGGTCTTAGCATGTGATTTCATGGGGTCAAGTACTTGTGCAATCAATCCTCCTCAGATATAACTTCCTCAGATGATCTCTAATTGGTTTATTTGTGGAGCCAGAAACATTAAACGACCTTGGTATCCATGATTCATGGACCTACTTTCCAAAGGCAGATGCTCATTGATTGATGATTCATCCAATAACACTTAAGGACTCCATTGGTCGAGAGGATGGGAATTCAGGCTCACCACACCATTCTGGGGGAGAATTATTCCCTATACTGGGAATCTATTATAGATTTATGTCGTGTTCATATGTTTATGAATCCTTGATTCGTTCCTGAAGAGTGTATCCACAAGATACCCTTGGTTTACAAGATTGTTGTAGGAATGAATATATTTGATGCAACAAAGGTACTGCTAACATGAGCCATACAACAAGGTGATCAGGAGTTTATCATTATCCAAGGGGGATGGGAGGTGATTTGATGTTGGGATCAGACCCATAATATGGGTTTCCTATGTATCCTCAGGAGAGGAATCAGAACCCACATAGTTTGGAATTATGTGGGGCTTATGCATGGAGGCCTCCCATTTAAGGAGACATGATTGGGTGGACCCTTTATGGGAGGGCACCCTTTTGAGCTCAGGCCTTTGAGTAGGTGTCCAACATATCCTTTTTTTCTCTGGAATTAGAGTTCTCATAGTTCATATGGGTTGGGGCTTATGTGTGGAAGCTTCCCATTTGATAGACACGATTGGGTGAACCATTTTGGATGGGCACCCTTTTAAGCTCGAGCCTTCAGGTAGGAATCCTATGTATCCTGATTTGGTCAGAAATTAGATTTCTTGTAGTTCATAAGGGATGGGTCTTATGCGTTGAAGCTTTCCATTTGATAGACATGATTGGGTGAACCCTTTTGAATGGGAACCCTTTTGAGCTCAGGCCTTCAGGTAGGCATCCGACATATCATAATTTGGTCAGGAGTTAGAGTTATCGTAGTTCATAAGGGACAGGGCTTACGCATGGAAGATGCCCATTTTATATACATGATTGGGTAAACCCTTTTGGATGGGCACCCTTTTATGCTCGAGGCTTCAGGTAGGTATCCTACGTATCCTGATTTAGTTAGGAATAAGACTTATTGTAGTTCAGAATGTGTGGATGTTGTAATCATCAAAAACCTCTAAGCCCATGTGAGTAATTCTCGGTGTGAGAAAAATGGGATGTGAGATATCCAACCAACCATATGCTTCCTCTCCTATTGGTGGGAGAGGGAGAGCCTAGAACAGAAGAGGCTGGGGCGATGGTGGGAAAGGGTGTAGAGCAATGAACCTTTAAATGTGAAATGAAATTAAAGGTCATGCGGCTCGACCTCATAAGATTGGGGAATTATCTTACTGGGAGGCACCTGAAATATGTTCTAGGAAGGGGAGGAGTTTCATCCTCATCAAAATGAGAAACAAACATAACTCCTTCGACTATTCACTATTCATCTTTGAATGGAAAATCAAGTGATCAACCTTAATCCCTAGAATGGGGAGGTTCACGTCGACATCCCAAGGTTGGACTCTGGGTTACCATGAGAATGTAGACCGATGGAAATTCCTGAAGCCCAAACCATTGTGGGGAGAGAATTTGCGACTCTTCTTACCATGAGTATGTATACTCAAAGGGGTGCACTATTTCACCCAATGATTTGATCATACGGGTATGATAACTTTGGAGGAGGCTTTGTCTAGATGCTGGAGGACTAGTTTGCGGAGGAATTATAGAGGAATGAATGGTAATGGAGGGGTGAGGTTGGAACCGAAGGAAATAATACCTGAAAAAACCCCATTCTGTGTACTGATTTCGTATGAGGGATGGGGGAGGTTCCACATACCGTAGTGGTATGCAGGCAGAAGGGCCATCCGCATACCTATGTGGTATGCAAGCATGGGTATAGACCACCACGTACTATAGTGGTACGCGCCCCATCACACCGATTTGGGTTCCATCCATGTACTGATGTAGTACATGGAGGTGGGTTCAGTCTGTGTAGTGGTACACTATACAGAGCACCATATTGAATGAGGTTTCGAGGGATTATCGTTCGTAGGAAGTTCATCTACGAGAAGTATATGGTTCATAATTTCACCATTTAGGTTATCGGTTCCATTTTTATTATTAAGTTACCAAGTTTTATGGTTCACAGTCAGATGTACCTACAGAGAGCATGGTTCACAATTCGAGTTTCGTAAATGAATCAAGACTGAATCCATAATCTTATTTGAGTTCTTACATCCAAACTCTGATTCCCCTTCAAGCTTTTGTCATCCATCCTTTCTCAATTCATTCTCTGCTCCTTTTATAGAGCATCAGAGAAATCATATCTATGGTCATGCAACACCATTTGCAGAGGCCCATGAAGAGATATCCTGACCCATAGAAGACTCGATCAACCGGGGTTTTCGGAGGCTTTGGTTCGCGATAATGGCTCACAGAACCCTACCCGTTCACTTCGTTCGCAAACTAATGAGTTTGCGAGACTGTACGCAGATGACCTTCACATGCTTGAATCCTTCACCGATTCAGTTTGCGCTCCGCTAGGTTTTCTAGACATCACTCTACGGGCTAGTGGTTTGGTAATCCTTCTGCATACCTGGTGATTTGTGATCCAGACAGTCCGTGAACCTTTCCCAGTAATGGTACGTGCACCACTTGAAATTCTTTGAAAACTGGAATTCCTTCAAGTTTCTTTCGAAATTTGCAACTCAATTTGAGTCCATTCACCTAGCTAGTCTTTTAGGAGTACTTTATTGCTTCTACAAAGTGATTTTGGGGTTATTTTATTCTTTTATTAGGATTTTCAGAACCCTACATTGGTAATCTCCAGATGGGAGATTATGATAACATACTTTCTGGTAGGAATTCCATGTGGTTATGTGACATCAGATATTCCTATCAATGATCATGTGTAATGGTCCTTAGACTTTAAGATTATTATTAATAAATTTTATGATTTCTACACTTATATTTTATGACCCAAACTATGATTCCATATGTTTGTGGGAAGTAGGGTACATTGGGTGTACATGAATGACATTATGGATAAGTCATGGAAGGATTTTCCCTTCCATATTTATTAAAGTTTATATCTCATACCTTTGATTTAAGTGGAACTGTCACCTTAAATTTCATGTCCACAGTGTAACAACATGTTTATTTCATAAAATAAAAGAAAGACATATCAATTACATAGGTTGATGACACATGTGTGCAACTTTATTTATGATATTTTGTGATAAAGAGATTATATTATATAATAAGCATTCATGTGTGGATTTCAATGTTGTGACATTAACTTCTTCCTTTTGGGTGCCTTGACCTATTTATAGATAGTAATCTTGGACTTTAGGTAAGACCACCTAATTCCAATGAGAAATAAGCCTAGAGAGTTACACACTATGTTTTTCTATTTATCTGAATTAAATTATATTTTAATTTAATTATTGGAATAATTATTATTCATAATGATGAGGAATAATTTTATTCAGTATTTTCTGATCTCTAATTTTCACAAGGTAATAAATAATTATTTATTCATTAATAAACAATTTATTTAATTATATGAATAATTAATAATTATTTATTCACCAGATCATGAATATAATATTTATTTTATTTATTGAATATTTAATAAATATTTATTCTCTAGAATGTGAATAAAATATTTATTTATGAATAAATTTTTGATAAATATTTATTTGGGTATTTGATAAATTTTTAGGAGGATAAGTGGAACAAACTCGTGTCTAGTGATAAATATTAATTTACAAGCCGATAAATAATATTTATCATTATTCTAGATGAAACATGCCATAAAATAGTAATAATACTATTATTACAAGGTATGAGGTTAGATAAGGTTTATTATATTATTTAAGAGTCATTTTGTAATTAAATAATATTTTAATCTAAACCCTAACTCAATAAATAAATTGATTTGTCTATTGTGTAGGGTTAACCAAGAATTGAGAATCATTGCACACAACATATTTCTCACAAGATTCCTTTCTCTCCCATCCTCTCAAGAATAATAAGAATAAGAGAGATTCCTTCAAGACTGAAGGAACTTGAATTAATTAAGATGAACAACACAAGACAATATATCAACTATGATAGCACTCAATAATCTATCAATTTTGTTCAAAGATCAAAGAAACACATGTGGATGATCGTTATAAGGCATCTAATATGGGTCCTCCCTATGTAACAATGGTAATTCAAAAAGGGTTTCGTATGATCAAAATATTCATCAAAGAAAGATCCTAATATGAGGTAAAATTTCTTTAGAAACAGTTAAATTAATTATGAATTTAACATGAAAAATATAGTCTCTAGATTACAGGATTTATATGTCAATATTCAATGGGAAAATTTCATTGGACATGACATTTATGTATTTCACAATTGGTGAATGACCCATTGAATCCAAAAAAATCCTTAATGGTTATTTGTCTACCAGGAACTTCCACTATGTATGGAACCTTCAACATAGTTGTATGGAAAAATAATTAAATGATATAAAATAAAAATGCACATAGGGTCATCATGTTATAACCAGATCACCATGACACTTAACCAAACCCGATTTAGTCTACTTTAGAATCCACCTCATTCCATGACACCATACATCTGTCAGGTTATCATGTGCTAAATAGGCCACCATGAAACCTGACCATACCCGATTCAGCCCCATTCTAAAATCTAGTAACCTCATGTTACCAATTCTAACCCATAACTTATGACTTAGGGTAGGTTTCATGTTACGTACCCAAGCTAATCCCCTCCAGGAAGATCAAACTGAAGTACCTAACCCATTTTACTTAGGGAAGGGCACACTGAAAGTACCCAACCTGATTCCCCATAGACAAGGTCACACTAATATATCACAACTCATTTCCTCTGTAGGGAAGGGTGTATTGAAAGTACCTAATCCCTCTCCTTTTACAGGAGTGGAAAAACTGAATAGATCCTAACCCTCCTCCTCTTCAGGAGCAGGAACACTGTAAGTAACCAACCCAAATCCCTATAAAAAAGGGAACACTGACAATATCCCAAAAAAATCCTCCTTATAAAATGGTTCAATGATAAGGCTTTTTTTATACCCTATTTTATAAGGTAATCCATCCATCCATATTTGAAATCACACAACTGGGTACACACATAAAATAATAAACAAGGCATGAAACCCATCTCGCAAGGTTACCAGCTTGTCTTGAGGTACTAGTCCCTTGAGACCGGTACATGAACCTTGATCCACATCTCACTATACATATGTCCTCAAAATCACATCTCTTTAAGACTACCTCAATCACTTATCCTCGACAACAATTCATAAATAACCCCCTATGGTGTTTCCCTATCCCATAATCTATATCCAACCATATCCTCAAGAGGTTGGTCTAAACCTCATCAAAATTCCCCTAAAATCCTATTCTTTCTAACCAAGGATCTTCTTGATCTATCTTGAACCAATACCCTTGGTAAAACCCATGTTTATTCTTATAAAACTTCCCTTGATGAATATAGGGTCCATCTAAAATATCTTATAGGAGATATCAAGCCCATCACCAAGAGGAAACCCCTCTATTCCAAACAGTGATTAATATTGAAGGACTCATCCTAGTCATAACATGTACTAATTCCCAATCCACACTAAAAAGGGTGTCACTCATGAGGAATGAGATGCACAACCATCTCACCCACCACTAGTAGGCTTAATCCTCTTATTTCTGTCCAAGAAGCCCAAGGAAAACCAACAAAGGCAACCCAAAACTCATATTGAGTCCCGAGACTTACCCAAGGCCTCTCTTAAACTCAACCAAAACCTTTTCCTTTGTCAACATAGTCACCAATCAATACCAATTTACCTAAAGTTTCAAGATGAAACTACTCCAACTCTAAGAGGCTCAATGCCATCCCATCTCTTTTACTTAGGGAACTCTCAATCCCTAACTCGTTAACTAGTCCCACACAAATATGTAGGCATGAATTCTCATTGATAAATAAGAATATGACTTTATATTAAATTTAAGACCTACCTCATCACAGAGTTACCACCCAAGCCAAGCTCTAATCATCCTCGATCGAGTCTGTCCATTCCTTTTCCAAGATCATACCACCACCCAAGCTCCTATCTCATGCCACACAACACAAATTATTAATTATAATAATTTTTAATTAATTATATGATTTAATAAAAATAGGAATAATAACTTAAAATATCACTGTGCATTGTCACATCACCAAAAATATATTTAATCTCATGTGTCTATCCTATTGAGATCTCCTCTAGCCAAGACATAAAAAACCCCCATAGTTTCAATTCGATTATACCATGATCTAGTGGAATTTGAACGAGAACCCTAGACCGAATCACATCAAAATTAGAGGCTAGTGGAGAGAAATATAGTGAATACCAAAGAGGGAGGAACTCACTTAGAATCATCATGGAATCTCTAAAAACATACCCTCTTAAAGGGGTCACATGGGGGAAAAGAGGGGGGATAATTCAAATGAATGACCCTATCCTATGTTCACATGACCTAAATTGTGGATGGGTTGACCCTGGAATAATGGAAATACCCCAATTAAAAAAATATCAAGAAACTATTAAAGACACAACCATGAGGATGGTAGTTATCCACCTCCACCCTTGGCCACATCATGACAATTCTCTCCTGGTGATAAAGATCTTGATTTCATTACTTTTTATGTGTATTTCAAGGAATAAATCCCCAAAATTTTTACATTTTGAGTTGAATTACATCATTCATAATTTTATGTATATTTTAAAAATTATTATGATAATGGATCAATTCATTATTTTAAAAACATTTTAATCATTTTAGGAATTATTAGAGTAAGCCATGTTTTTATTTTTGACCCTATGAAATCTTTGTGAAAAGTTATTTTGAACATAAAATGGGAAGAATATCTTTAAGACTGATTTCATATGATTCTTAAGGAATCCCATAAGGCTATACCATTTTGTATGACTTTTATTGAGTTTTATATGAATGTTTTGACTTCATATGAATTCTAGAGTTCTCAAAAGTCTTTTGTTTTGAGTTATGTAAGACTTTTTGGGGATTCCATAATAATTCTTGTTGTTCTATAAGTATTTGATTTCACATGACTTTTTTATATTGTAAAAATTATATTAAAATCATATATGACTTCTGGAATATGAATTTGGAAACCCAAATATTTTATTAATTTCATTCTATATAACATTTGAAGTCTTAATAAATGGATCTACTATAAAATAAAGACTTAAAATTATACTTGTCTTCTCACATACATCACTATGAAATTTTAGACATCTGTATTTGGTGATTGATTGAATTTTAATCATGAATATGAAGTGTCTATGGATCATGGGACATTTAAATAATAAATAAAGGATAATTTAAAGATTTACCCAATATAAACATCCCATGAAGGTGAAAAAGAGACACTATTACTGTCACCTACATAAATTTTGATAAAGTGCTACATGTTCATAGAGGTTCTCTAGATGTTATTTTAAGGATATCACAATTTCAAATATTTTTCCTCCTTCATAGATATATAAATATGCCATGAATGGACCAGAATGATTATATAGATTAAAAATTCTAGACATAATCACCTGGTTGATGGATTTTCATATGGTATTACTACAGTTCTAGGCTGTTAAAAAAGTGAGAGGGAGGAAGAAGATATGATAATTGGTTTATCCATGTGTGGATAAATTCCTAAGTAGTTGTGGTAGTGCAGAACCAAGGATACTTCTTTTCTGAGTTTTTTAGATTTATTGTATCTTTTGAATTATCTCTAGAAACTATTATTTTTGAATAAAGGTGATTGTTTTCTTTATTGAATGCACTTTATTCTCTTATATTTTGAATGTTTTTATAATCTATGAAGTAAATTAATTGTTTTCACTATTTAAATTTCTTATTAATGGTTTTTCCTTTGAGTATAGTGATTTTAATTAGTTTTATCTTTTTGGAGGTCTTCATGTAGTTTAATCACTTCTATATGAGGAACAATAATCATACCAAGGGCTTGTTATGATGTTCAAGAAGAATTAGGTTTTCATTAAATGGTATTTATGTAGGCCTCAAGGGATTCAATTAGGCAATTTAATTGGACTAGGAAGAAGGAAATGTCTGAAGGTCAAAACTTGTAAACTCCTATTGATTTTAAATATGGTTTCACAGTCATTTTCTATCCAATATTAATTTACTTCCCAAAATTTTTATCCTTAATTTATTTTTTAGTTTTCTTCTAAAATTTGAATAAAATTAAAAATCCCAACTGTTAGTTTTATTTTGTAAAAATTGAAAGAAAAAATTACAATTGTGAATTTAGATTGAAACTACCTCAAGAGACAACCTTATGGACCACTATATTTAATTATTTAGGGGATACAATTTTGATAATGGATTCCATGATGATTTCCCGTATTTTAATTAGTATTATTTTATATAAGGTTACCTAAATTGAATTATTATTATTTTTATATCCAAAAGTTCAAAGCCCAATTTATTTCCTTTACACCTTTAAATTGATAGGACTTACTAATCTATAACTAGAGATGTTAGGTTTGTTGAAAATAAAACCTATTTTTTCTCATTTTGAGTGATAAAAATATAGGATATCAACCTTAAACTTAAAATACTTATTCTAAACCACTTATCAGAAATTTTTTGAACCTAAAATAACAGTGTATGATAAAAACACTTGAAGAATTGACTTCATATTATGAAGAAAATTAACAAAATCCTATGGAATATCCTAATGCACCAATTGTCTTTGAAATTAAATAATTTTTTTTTTAAAAAAATTCCAAAATTCAATGGAATTATATATGGGGATCTATAAAAACATATTTTAGAATTTAGTTATCTTTATTTTAACATGAAACCACTAGGAGTGAATGGAAATCTAAGGAAACTTAGGGATTTTAGTTTTCTAGTAGAATTAGTTTCTAAAGAATGGTTTTTCTATTCTCACTCCACATTGATTAGGTATTGTAATAAATTGAAGAATATTTATCTATAAAATTATTTCCATACTTCTAGGAATAATTCAATTAAAAAATAAATATATGGTATTAGGAAAACTCAAGGCATGAATTTACATGAATATCGAGAAAGATTAAAAAGATTGTGTTTTAGTTTCCCACACCACCAAATTATTAAACAACTTATGATTCAATTTTTTTATGTGGGACTTATTAATATTTATAAGAACATGATTGATGTTGTTATAAAGGAATATTTAATCAATAAAATCCCATTTTTGAGTGAAAATATCATTACAAACATAGCCCAAAATACTCAACAATTTGGAATAAGAGGTCTTATTCATGTCAAATATGATTAGGAAGCTAACATTTCCACTTCTAAAAATAATATTATTATGAGTCAAATTTGTGATTTTATCACTATGGTTAGGTCAATGATATTATACAACACTTCACAAACCCCACCCAAACCCAAAAAAAGTTTTCAACTATAAGTTCATTATAGAAGTTATTATTTAAATGAACATCATATTGATAAATTCCATCAAATACAAGAACCATATGAAAATTAATTTTTTCCCTCTAGAATACCATTTCAATCAAACCAAAAAATGCCTCTTCAACCCAACCAATAATTCAAAAAAAGTTGGAATAACAAATATAATTATAGATTAAGACATACTGAATAAAAAGAAATATTTTTATAATGAGAGTAAAATAATTCTCAATAAGGATACTTTAATGATAAATAAAATATTCATTCTAGAATAAATTTTCCACTTTCACAACCTATTAAAAAACTTGAAAATATCCTTAAGGAAAATGGGAGACAACAATATATTTTTAGGAATAATTTGTTGATTCAAATGGTTTAACTATCCACTGTTGTTGGTAGTGTAAGGAATCAAATCAGTGAAGGTTTACCTTTACAACTTCAAGTAAATACCATGGATGAAGGATTATAAAATGTGAGTTTTATAAAACATAAGAGTGAAACTAAGATAAAAAACTGCCAAACCAAAAAGCAAAGCCTGATTATAAACCATAACATGATGAATAATGTTAAAAATATTGTTTACAAAATTTATACCTTGTTAAGGAAGAAAAAACCACTATTGAACATACTGTAAATTTATAATCTATTTTGAAAT
This sequence comes from Viscum album, assembly GCA_963277665.1. NCBI lineage: Eukaryota > Viridiplantae > Streptophyta > Magnoliopsida > Santalales > Viscaceae > Viscum > Viscum album. The sequence goes on from OY728140.1 coordinate 1,151,735,209, forward strand.
AAAAATTAATGGAAAAAGAAGAGTCTCTACTTTAAATAAACAAGAAATATTGTAAAAGGATTATATGACCTTATGTTTCAAAAAAAGTGCTAAAAATGATCAATAGATACCCAAACCACCACCACCATACCCAAGGAATAACCCACTATCCAGGAAGAGCACTGAAATTTATTTGGGTAAAGAAGTTTTAGAGACTTTTAGAAAAGTTCAAGTCAATTACCCTTTACTTGATTCTGTAAAAAATATTCCAAGGTATGAAAAATTTCTAAAATAAATGTGTTCTTATAAAAGGAAATTAAAAGGAGAGAACATGAACTTATGAAGGAATTCTTCCTCTATAATTCAACATGCCATTCCAATAAAATGTATATATCCATGTTATTTATCATTCCCTTCAACATAGGGAAGTATGAATTTAATGATGTCATGATAAACTTAAGAGATTCCATAAATTTTATGACCCGTTATATTTATTTATATTTATAGTTTAGAGAGATGAAACATGCTGAAATTTTCACTAAATTGGTTAGCTAAATTACAACCAAACCTGGTAGAGTTATTGAGGATTTTCAGGTTTAGGTAAGTGATATGATTTTTCCTTCTGATTTCTATGTTTTAGATGTGGAGGATGATAGGTTTAGTACAAATTCACCTCTCATTTTTAGGAGACATATTTTAAAAAATTATAAGGAAATCATTTATGGTCATAAAGATACATTGAAACTTGAATTTGGAAGAGAAGTAATTCACTTTAAATTTTTTCATTCCATGAAAAAAATAGTAGAGGATTATTCATATTCTCAATTCAAAAAGATTGTTTTTATACTGAGTTGTTTCCCTATTTTTCAAGTAATGAATCACCAATTATTTTTACTAAAAATAAAACTTTTCTTTTTTATGAATTTAACCTACATATGACAACAAATATTACATATGAAGAGTGTTTAAACATTAAAAATATTGTTTTTAAACCTTATTATTTTAAAAATGTTGCATCTAGATTATGTAAAATAGTTGAAAATCATGAAAATGATGAATATATTTTCTATTTTGAAGAAGCATAAAATTTTGGATGTCAAATAAATTTTGAGTATGTTGAACACATTAAAAATACTGCATGTGAGATTGATATAATTTTTGAATCTTCTTTTGTTTACAACAAAACCACTAAAACTTTTCAATCCATTGAACCTACATTTTGTTTTATTGAAAATAATGAAAATATTTCTTTTAATACAAGTAATGAATACTAAAAAACTATAATACATTTCTAAAAATTAATATCTTTCATGATATTTCAAATCTAGAATTTATCTAGAAAATTACACCTATAACAGACTCATGAATATATTGTTACCCCAAAATTTAATCTAAAATTTATTAATTTTGAGAATGAATTAGGAGATAATTTTTTGTTATTGGGTAAAATAACTATTCTTTGTCTAATTAAAACAAACCAACTTAGTTAGAACTAAAATCAATACAAAAAAATATTAAATATGAATTCTTATGTGAAAATGAGAAATTATCAATCATAATTGCAAAAGGGTTTTCAATAGTCAAAGAAAATAAACTTATAGGAATCCTCAGGGAACATAAGAAATATTTATGATAGATATTATCTACTTTAATAGGAATCAACACTTCAATTTTATTTCAAAAAATTCTATTTGAGGATAATTCCAAACCTATTAGACAATTTTAAAGGATATTTAACCCAACAATTTTAGAGGTTGTTAAATAAGAAGTGACCTCCTTGTTGGATGATGGAATAATTTTTCTCATTTTTGATAGTCCGTGGATGATTTTGATACAATTTGTTTCTAAAAATAGTTTATTTTCATTTTCAAAGAACTAATTTGTTGACATTTTCCCTATTAGGATTCCAAACAAATGGATAATGTGAATTGATTACAGAAAGATCAATTTAGTGACTAAGAAAACCCATTTTAATCATTCATTTATTAATTAAGTGATTTACAGATTAGTTTAAAATACTAACTATTATTTTCTTAATGTATTTATTTTTTACTTTAAAACCAACATAGCCCCTAAAGATCAAGAGAAAACTGCTTTCATATGTCCTTTTGGTAAATATTTCTAAAGAATAATGCCTTTTGGTTTGCGTAATTCCCTAAGAACTTTTGAAAGATGTATGATGATCATTTTTTATGAATTTATAGAAATCCATATGGAAGTTTTTATGGATAAATTTATAGTTTATGGATCATATTTTTAAAACTATTTGAAATTTTTTGCTGTTGTTCTTGAAAATTTTATTTATAAAAAACTTATTTTCAATCATGAAATTTTTTATTTTATTAAATATAAAGTAATTATTATTGGGAATGTAGCATCTATATATAGAATTCAAGTGGATAGATACAAGTTTGAGGTTTTTTATTCACTACCATACACAAAAATGGAGAGGCATGTGAGACATTCTCTAATCCATGATAGTTTTTATAGGAAATTAATAAAATAATTTATCTATATAACTTTGATTTTATCAATATTTCTCTAAAAGACTCAAAAGACTTACTTTATGAGGAATATAAATGTACCTTTAAATAACAAAAACAAAATTTAGTATCTCCACCCATTTTTACACCATTAAAATGAGACTTACCCTTTGATTTGATGACCGATGTATATGATTTTTCCCCTCAGGCTATTTTTGAGTCCAAAATTAAAAAATAAATCTAATGTGATATATTATACATATAGGAATTTAGTTTAATCTTAATAAAAAGACACAAAAATTGAGAAGGCGATATTGGCTATTTTTTTCTTTAGAAAAGTTTTAGATGTTATTTTTTATCCTTTAAAATACTTGTTTTCACCAACCATTCTGCAATTATATTTTTGATGTAGAAAAATGATTAAAAACCTAGGATACTAATATGTATCTTATTTTTATTAGAGTTTTATATTGAAATAAAATATATGAATGGAAGTAAAAATATTATGGATGGGCATTTGAGTAGAATACCCATTGATATAGTTTATAAATATCAGATTTATCCACTAATCAAAGAAATCATTCATGGTAAATAATTTCATGTTCTTAAAGATGTTAGACCATGGTTTATTGATCTTGTGAATTATTTGGATGCTAATGAAATTCCCAATTGGATTTATAAGAAATAAATTATTTTCTTATGGGTTACTACATCATTTGGAGTTTCTTTGGGGTGAGGATTTATGGATGAAAAGTTGTCCTTAAAGCTAAAAAACTATATTATGCTAGTGCAGTTTTGGAGAAAATTATGAAAAAAATAAAAAATATGTTGTAAATATATTGTGATGAAATATTTGAGTAATAATTTTTTTTGGGATGATAAAAAAGAAGATTTATCATTTAAAAGAAGAGCTGGGAATGTTCACACTACATTTTTAAGGATAAAAGTTGCCTCTTTTCCCTCACAAACTCAAATATATCTTGAATTATAGATTTGAATAAATATTGATAGATGTTTACACAATATTTTAGCCCAAAATATTTATTTCTAGTATGTGGTCCTTCTTTTCAAAGGAAGGTGGTCACCAAGAAATACCAGCGACACCTTGAATATGAGTCAAATTGAGAGGATCAGAGGTTGGACTCACAAAAATATTTTAAGGGAATTATTTACTACTCTCAGAATATCTTATAGATTTAAGACTTTTTTCATGAAACATACTCAGTAATGTTAGTAAAACTACTGGTTATCTTCATGAATGATGTTCGATCACTTGTGAAATGATATTTTAATTAATCCTCATAAACAGGGCACTTTAAAATTTTGTCTCATCTAGGAATATAGTTTCTACTTAGTGTTGGGATATGGCCCACTAAATTGGTTTCCTACATACCCCTATGAAGGAAATTATATCCCAAGTATTTTTGTTCCACTTAATGAGACACATCATACCTTTTAAGGTCATGTGACGAGCACTAATCCTTGTAGTTCAACATCATATGATAAAGTCGACTAGGTGAAAGGTGCCTAGTAATGGTTGTTGTGGGACTTGCATATGAGAGGCCATTCCAAATTTCATTAATGTGTTATATGTTCCAATAGAGATGGATGGTATCAACCAATAGGGATATGGACTAATTAAGGAAATATGATGACACATGTATGTGATATAGCTCTCCAGATGGGGGCACGATGCCTCTAGGGATATGGTATGACATAGAGATTTGACCGTGCTAAGAATATAGTCTAGTGGGGGAGCTTGTAAAGTAATGTAGATTTAGGGATATTATTTATGGGCCTTGAATTGGTGTCCCATGTATCCTACTAGAGATAGGAATCAAATATCACATTGTTTGAGTAATGTAGTTTAAGGTCATTTATAAAGACCATACCATGAAGTTTAACATCACACAATAAGAATGTTATTAGAAGGTTTAACATAATGTGACTAATACATTGGCCACATATTTTTAAATCATGATATGGGGATATACAATTTAATTTATTCTATGAAAACAGAGGATAGAGCGAGGCTTATACATTGAATATTCCCTAGAAGATAGGTTGGGGTTTACACAGAAAAGGAGGCCCAACTAGAGGATTTTTTTTATAATTCTAGTGGAACGATCATAAAAAATCTCTAAGAGAACATGATTCATGCTTAGTGAGAAAAATAAGAGACAACATAAGATCCAAAACATCACATAATTGTGTTTGTATGTGACTTACACCTAAACTGGAAGTCTGAGATAGAAATTACTTCCTTATCTACTAATGGAAGAGGGATGGGATATGGTGGGTAGGAGGGGTATAACATCCTGCAAGAAAGGTAAGGTGATTAATCCATGAGGGATTCCTAACCATATTAATAACTATTTCTAAACCATGGATTGGTTCTTATGCATCCGCTGATAGGAAAAAATGGTGTTGATGTTGCTCGATTCATTTGAAGCTTTAGGAAGTATGTGGAAGGTAAGCATAAATGCCTAAAATGTGATGATTCCTCCCACTACCTCCCAGATTTAGGTCCTTGTTACCAAGGGGATTTAATATTTTAAACATCCTAATGAACTCATATATTAGAGTAGTTAAGCGGGGTAAATCCTTTTCCAAGGGAATTCGTGATTGAAAGGGGGTATGTTGGTGTGACTCAAACCTTAATCATGAAGATCTAGTGGCATTGGGGAGGCCTTTTTTTTAGGTATTTGACCCTAGAGAATGAAGTCTATGGGGTTATAAAAGTCCCATGTATGGGGAGGATGTATTGCAATGGAAGGATCCCATGGAAGGAATATGAAAAAGAGGGATAGTAGAAGGATAAATATGAAAGGGTGTGAAATCATACGATTTCATGATGCATCTATATATCATCTGAATAAAAATAATTAGTTCATGTAGGATGTATTTCATAGTATGAATCTCTTAAGATATTTTTTCATTAGAATTTATCACATGATACCTTCACATGGTAGAATCTAGGATTATTATTTATTTCAAACTCCATGTTTTTTTACCTGTATAATCCTTCTATTTCAGCTATTGGTTACTACCAATTTCTTCATTTTCTCCCCCTTACCATTTTAGAAGTGGGTATTTATAGGCTTGTCTTGATGATCCAACTTGGTACCCATTCATACACTTGGTATTTGAGTGTAGAATCTTGTGGTTGTGAAAGTTTGATCAACCATGAAAGAGGCCCATCCCTAAGATGAAAAATGAGAATGATATTTTATATCCACATGATGGTTTCTCATGACCACATGACTTTCCCACACCAAATTTGAAAAAAATGATGGTTTATTTCCATATGAATACCCCACCTTGGATCCACAAAACGAGTGATGTTGGAGTCACATGGACTGGCTCTTGCAGTCTGGTCTTTGCTTCAATCCACATAAGACAGAGTGACTTACATGATCATGAGAATGGTGATGTGAAAAATATTTCTCCTTTATTCATAATTTATTCTCCCAGTTATTTATTTCCATTGAAAATTTACAAGGTATTTTTATTCCAAAATCTAAATTGTTGGGAGTCATCTTCTAGGAAAGAGGGCATAAACCCCCCTTTGAAATTGGGTTCAATTGACACGAGAAGAATATTTTTTTATATAATATTGAATCCCACATGGATTAATTGTGGTAAAAGGGTGGCCAAACACTATAAATATTTTGACAAGGGGGTCCTTGTAATCATCTTTGATAATTGGAATATTTCTCTAGATTTCCATATTTTTCATGTGAGATCAATCACATAAGGAGTTTGTGTGATTGAGTTGTATGAATTATACCATGTGAGATCAATCACATAAGGGATCCAGTAACCTGAACCACATATTTATAACCACATAATTAGAACTACATAATACCAAAAGGAAACATTCTCAATTATTTTAGTTTTAATCTTGTGTCCATACTGTTCTTCTGCATAATGATTGCACAATCCGCATAATGATCACATGGAAATTTGTACTTTGATATTTTTTTTATATTTATAATATATAACCCTTTTTATGAATAATGTATTCAAAGTGTGAAGGATTAGTGGTGGTGATAAGGTGAATGAACATGGTAAGCAGCATAGCCTCTGATCAATGTGAGTATATTCAACTGGCACACACATTCCTTGACAAACTCTTAGGGATGAATCTTTGAGATTATCCATTATCATAATCTCTTCCCCTATATGGATTTATAATTCTGAAAAATTACCACTTCATAGTGCCTTAGAAATGGAATCAACCACCCCTTTGGATCATTAGGTATTGGTAAATGGTCCATGCCGATATATCAGAGATGGGAATTTCATCAAAGAGAATGGGAACACAAAGGGATTTTTCTTGGGTTATACTCCCCAGAACCTTGAATAAGATATTTTTCACCTACACAAAAGGTCTTTGTCTATAGATATATCATGAGGCAATACTCCACCAATCATAAATTTTAATGGCTACTAAATCTGGATTTCAGGTCGGGAGGATCTTTTGACATTGATTGGGGATGAAACATTTGGGTCCAGCAGATCTATCAAAAATTTGAGGAGGAGATAAAGGTAGTGGGAATTTATGAATACATATAGGTTTAATATATGCTCTCCTACCACAAAACCTACCTTATCTTAGACCTTATGAGCATATGGAGTCTGGACAAAAATACTTTCTATTTCATGAACAATGATGTTGGGGTGATCCTATGAGACATGAGCATGATCTATGGAGATACTATATTAGTGGAAGTGTATGTTGGATTTTTTTCCTTCAGTGTATGAGTGGGATATTCTTAGTGAACTACTCCAATTAAAATGGTGATGCTCAAGCTCATGGGAAAATATTTTCACCCAAGGGTTTATTTTCACTTCAGAGGACAAGCAGATCAATTTATTCAAAAAATAAATCATGGTCCATAGGTGAGGAGGCCCCAAGTTTCTCCTACCCAAAAATCTCATGTAGATAAGGATTATTACTAGATAACTAAATAAGAAGGTGGGTACAATATTTTTGGATGTAAGGTAACTTTCAAATCTAATCACCCAGTTTATTTAGAAGACTTCCTTAAAATTTTCCTAAGCATCTATCTACTCTCAATCTAAGAATCAAAGACCAGAGTGAGAGTCAATATGTTTTTAATGGATGTAAAACTTTACAATGGTAGATATATTAGTTTTTATGTCCTGGTTCTCTCCAAGTTATATTTCCATCTGGTCCACATTTTCAAAGGATAATCTCTTTTTAAGCATTTTGGGACCTTTTATGTTCTATGGGAATGGATGGTAACACACATGGAAAGATAAAAGTTCTTAAACATCTAAGATATTTTTGGTGATTGGTTTAGGCCATTTCTATATAGTATTAGTGTATTTTCACTGATCACCCTAGGTGGCTCAACAAAGAATAAAAATTTTAATTGGTATTATTTTCTTATCTTTATACCTTATGAGTTCTCTACTGGAAGTATTATTGATGACAAAAAAGGCAATCATAAAGTATGTTCATACCTATTATCACTTAAATAAGGTTTCTTGGGTACTTATGTAGATGAGAAAGTTATTTTTGAGGACTATACACCTTTCAGATTCATGAGGAAATACAAATTCATCCAGAAGAAATATCCAGTTCCTCTTGATAATGTATGAAGTGAGATACATATGATGATAGTTCATCAATTATAGATAATGTTTATGAGATAGGAGACATGTATTTTAGCGATCTTACATCTATCAGATTCTTCTATTGGGATTATATAATATTATGAAGAGACAAATATCTAGTCATATCCTAGTAGAAAACTAGTTGAACTGATGATAGAAGGTAAATATAGATTAGTTCTAGGGACCTCAACTGAGGTGGTGAGTCCCCAAAAGAGACTCATTCCAAGGAATTCTCCAGTCTTGAAGATATCAAGAAATAAAATAAGGTGTTTAAACCCTTCTACTTTATCCATTGTAATTCATTCCTAAATTTCTATCCCTATCACATAATGATTTTTAGATACTTGGATACAATGGGATTCTTGGAGGAGTATCCATTCTATCTAAGAAACTTGTAAGATACTCTATTTAGAGAAAATTGAGCTACCTAGATCCAGGTATGTAACTGCTCCTGAGAATATCTCTTTTCAAGAGCAACCTAATGAAGCAAGGATTTATCTTAAAGATATTGATAAGTCAATTAAATCTTAATGGGTGATAGTTTACACCTTAGATAGAGTAATATATATGTTTAGGTTTAGGGAAGAAGCGATTGATTCTGAGGAGGAAGAAGAATGACTACAAACTTTTTTTTCTTTAAATTCCACCCTTATCAATTAATGTGATACCTATTTACATAAACTTATTAATGGAGTTTAAATATTATGGTATTCCAATTCATTACCCATTATATTCTAAAGTGGTAACAACAGTCAGATAAGATACCCATAATAAGGTAAATGTAGATGAAGGTTCCCCCGGTGTAACAAAGCATATACAGGAGGTGATGGCTAATCCTTCAAGAGAACTTCTGCCTCCACCACCTCCAACTATTATTTCTATGGAATTATCCACATGAGAGGATACTCAGTGGAGGAATTTAAAAAAGTTAATAATATGTCTCAATTTTGGGGGACAAGTGATTATTATAATTCCTCATTCATTTCTTAGATCACCCCAATGAATTCTTGTTGAAAATGTAATTTTAATGATGCTTAAATGAGAAATCTACATACTAGGTAAATTTTCATTCCAAAATAGGAAACTTCGGAACATTTGGAATGGGTGGACAGAGTTTTAGGGAGGTTAGGGACAATGAAAGATCCATCTACTGTGATTATTCTCCTCCAATGGAGATATTTTTTGGGGGTGATGATATGAGAATATTTAGAGAGGTTAGTCCTAGATTTATCAACCACCACCCAACATGACACAACAATGGTCAGTGATAATTCAGGAATTATTAAAGAAATATTGTCAACCCTTCAAAATCAAACTACATTTGTACTTATATAGGTGGGGTCTATAGAAATTACGGAGGCTGAAGATCCAGCAATAGAAGGAGAAGGAATGACCTCCAACCCAAATTTCTTGGCCATTATTCCCTTCCATCAAGGGTTGGAGAACCATATCATGAGATATGATGACCTAGCTGATTACCTGATTATTTACCTTATTTTTTTTAGAGTGTCACTTCAAGAAGTTTTATATCTCCTAAATCCAAGAGATTCCACTTTTCAATTTTACTTCAAGTGAAAATTCATTGACTCATGTCAAAATCCATATGAAGCTCATGAAAGTGGTGGGCCTAGAATTCCCAAATCAAAGATGCCTATTGATAAGTGTATTTCATGCATATAATTTATAGTGTTTAATGTATTGAATTTTGTATTTAAATGAATAATCTTGCCAATATTTGGAATATTTGACTTCTTTTATGTTTGATGGTATAAAAATATAGATTTATGAAAAAGGGATGAAAAGGGGTAAATTTTGGATGTGTGACACAGAATTTTGAGGCAAAAGAGGATTAGAAAAACTAGATCAACATGATTACATTCCATGTAATATGATTACACGTCATGACTTCATTAGAGAGGAAGGCTTCCACTGGACAAGCTGTGACTTCCATACATGATGTAAAACACAATTACACATCATGTAACTACATTACATGACATAAAATTTTTAGATATTAATTTTTAGAGAATATTTTGTTGAGATACGTGATGACTGAGGATTGAGAGATTACACGTCATGTTACTAAGTTACACGACATGTAATCAATGATGTACTAAAAAATAAATGCAATGTAGTTAAACATGGTTGAAAGTCATGGTGGCCACCACAGATTGAGATTTGATGACATGTAATCCATTACACATTGTGAAAATGGTCATGAAGAACAAAAATGAAGCCTATAAATAGAGGGCTCAACCAAACCTCCAAATCATTGTAGAGCCGGATGGAGGACCACCAACGAACTCCTGTGGAGCTTTACTTCTCCATGTTCTTTATATTTTATTTTATTCTTTTTTTGCACCTGCTCATGGATAGCATGAACGGGTGATTTTTTTCATGTCATAGAAATCATGATGAACATGGATTGATTATATGAGGTATTTTATATTTTAATACAATTCTTGTGGGGATTTCATATTTTCTCTTCATTTATATCTCTTTCCTGATTTTTTTTCATGACCATTGTGAGAGGGGTTAGGGATTAGGTATAATTTATTTCTTTATTTGAGAATGATCATTGCATAGATTGATTAATTTCCATTATTTTAACGTGAGATCATGGGTTTAGACTTCCACCATGACCATTGGGTTTGTTCTTTCCCTATGTTTAAATTAGGTTTTAGGTTACCCATCCTTTTCAATCCAAAGTATATGACAATAAGAAAAGGAGATTTTGGGATGAAGAGCATTTATCATGACAATTGAACTTTCTAGGATCTGATTCGGAGAACCACATAATTGTAATTTTATTATATCATACCTTGTCATCCCATGAACATGGAATCATTATTGCCTGACACCAATCTATATTTTCTTCTCCCACTTTCTTCACCAATGCAATTCTTGATAACTTATATTTATTTTCTTTAAATCACAATTAGTAGAGGTTTATTTTATTTAATAAGTATTTTATCTAACCCTATATCTCTGGGTTCAACCTCAGACTTGAAAATCCTATACTAACCTGTAGTTTAGCGGTATGGTTGTTTCTTGTTTTAAAATTTCTAAATTTAATAAACCAATAGGAATTAACTATGCCCATAGGGCTATCACCTATCAAGCTCATTGCTTCAGTAGAGGATGAATTTCCTTCCGCAATGGACGAAAATATAACATCATTGACAAAAATGGTGGATCCATGAGGCTCAATAGAATAATTACCTTAAGGGGATCTACCCATTTCACCTATTTTCGAAGAAATATCTAGTTCAATGTTTGAGGTTAAGTCTTAAAATTTTTAAATGATTCTCTCATCCACCTATTGTTAACATACCCCATATGTCTATATCAGTAATTATTGTATGGATTATAAAAGTTCAAGATGTTCCTCTCCCAACATCTGAATCAGGATAGGCTGATGAGACCCTAACCGGAATAAGGAAAGTTTCATTAAGGGAGCTAGTCCTCAGTTTTTCCCTACTCCTATGATGATATTTGAGTCAGATCTTAATGTGAAAAGTTATTTTTGTGTTTATCATCGTTTATTCTAGAATGACATACATAGGTTAGTATTAGAGACTCCTCTTTAAGAATTTCCCTCATAGATTCACAAAATGTACAACATGATTATGATGATTAAATATGCTAGATTTGATTATCATGCCATCCATTCAGCTGTAAAGGAAATCATTCAATTCTGAGAGATATATAAAATGTCACAACAACTTCTCATTAGGGTGATATTGTCATGGAAATTTGAAAATCTCAAGGATGTAATGTCTTAAGAAGAGTATCATTATGCAGAGGAGGTAATAGAACATTGATTCCAAATTGATGAGGAATCCTTATGGGTGGGTTTTCATCAATAGTAGTTTGAAATATCAAAAGATAATCTTTCTGAACACAACCAATTTCTTGAGGTAACCCATTACTGAGAGAGGATCACTATTTCCGCCACAATATAGAATCATCACCTTTCTAAAAAGGTTGAATCTACAAATCAATTCTAACTTTGAATTTTTTTTGATAAAGCTTGAAAATCAATTAATCAAGTGTATACTTATATTGACATCATTTTATAGCATGTTGTTCATTACATAGAGAAAATTTTCTTTATGGATAATACTCTACAATTTTTTGCAATGAATAAATATTTTTATTGTGATTCACTATTTATAAATACTTAGTTTGTTGTCCTAATATAACCACCATTTCCTGATAACTTGTGAAATATTGAATGATATAAATCAAGAAAAAATAAATTATTTTAAAAAATAAGCATAACAAAGAACTTAACATAACTTTTAATAGGGGTTAATTTTGGAACCCAATCATTCTTTTGGCCTTTTCTTTCATTTTCTTACCCTAACATTTTCTTAGGCTTCATGTAGGGGAATCCTAATAGGTAGGAACTCTAATTTTTCTCAAGTATCCCTTTTCATGTTTTAGGCTTGGAAAGTCTTATGCCTATTTCACAAATAGTTTAGGGTTATGTAATTTGGGAAAAATTATTATATGGTATAATATCATATAATGAATATTAAAAGGTTCAATAACAACATGTAATATTATTTCCTTGAAGATAAGTAAGGTGCACAGAGATGCAACTTCAAGGGTACAAAGTCCATATGAAGAGTTGGATTATGGGTTGTGTAAGTCACATTCTAATGAGTTTGAGCCAAGGATGATGAAATAGTAAAAGTACATGAAGTATGGATACTAGTCAAATTGGTATAATGGGTTTTGTCGAGAGGTTATCAAGGCATATAAAGGTTAGAGGTCCCACCCCTTAGGATGAGATGCTTCTTGTTAATAGACTGATATGAGGGAATATATTCATGGATGTATGGGGGTATATATTCATAGTAAAAAAAGTGTCCCTTGGAGATGGGAATATATACCAGTTAAATCTATATAAGGTTATGAAGACTCAAACACTCAAGGCATAAAGTTAGTTATAGAAGGAGGATGCTCAATATGGGTTCAAGTACCCTAAAAGTGATGTCATAGTTTATCAAACACATCATCAAGGTAGAAGGGATATACTAATAAATACTCTAAATTTTAACTGTCTCGATGGATATGGGGAAAAGAACTCATATTTTTCTAGGGTTATATAGTGGATCCTAAAAAATTTGTGAAATTTTCAATTTTCACTCTAAAATTTTCCCAATACCTAAATATGAGAGGCTTAACGAGTGGAGACTTTACTTATTCTTAGTTTTATCTTTTTGGGTTTTCAACCTAATAGGTCTTGTGTCTCTTTCATTACCATTTTAAGGTTATTTAATTTGGACCCTCAAGGGTTGGTGTTTATGGTTGAACATCTTTGAAAAAAAATGTTCATAGTATAAGGGACATAATTCTTAGAACATGTTATGGGAGGAGTAAAGAATTACTGTCTATATGGGGGGAGTTCAAAAAATAATGATAGCCTAATATTCCTGGGATGAGAGATGATGGTGAAAATATAAGCCACAAAGTGTGGTTCTTGGATTGGAGATGAGGAAATGGGATAGGTACATGACGTATGACCACTAGTCATATTGGGATGATGGGTTCAATTATAATTTTTTCAGGGCATATGGATGTTGTAGATCCCTCCCCTTAGGATGATATGCTTCTAGTTTATAGGTTGAAATGAGGGTGCATATATAGAGCTATATGGGGGCATATATGCATAGTCAAACAAAATCATCCCTTGGAGTCAGGAATATCTGCTACCGAAATCCTTATAAGGTTATGATAATCTGAGAAAATTGAGACACATTCAATAAGAGAAATGGTGAGAGAATTTGGGACTAAAAATTATCACATCAAGGTTTTCACCACCCTGAGGAAAGGGGTGGAAATGAATGATGGTTTGTGGATGGGTCTAGACTGTATGGTCTAGAAATTTTTACATATCCTAAATCAATCAAGAATAAAGCCACATTTATTTCTCAGAGGTTTCCCCTATATAGATTGAGTTTATATACAAGGGAAAATGAATTTTTGATCAATGTGGATTATAGTTGGTCCTAGGAGAAAAGATCTTGGCATCACAACATATCCCACTAAATGGTAATGAAGCCACTTGTAGTTTTTAGAGATTCATTCCATATATAGATTTGAATCGTATACAAGGGAAGGGGCATTTATGTCCTAAGAAACAAGTGGACTGAATGAAAAAGACTTCTAAAAGGATTGAGCTCTCATGTAGAGGATAAAGAGTCCATGGGGGATGGACTTACAATTTGTAGTTTATCATCATGTATCTAGAATGAAACTCTATTCTTATGGTGCACCTTAGCTATGCCAACAAGAGTAATTAACCAAAACCTATAATCTCTCTTGAGTTATTCTTTGTGTGAGAAACAATAGATGAATAATAAATCACCCATGTTGGATAAAGATGAATGACATTGAATAAATGGAAATATAAGGGTACATTTTCACACTAGGCATGATTATACAAGAAATATTCATTCAGATCTTATTCTATATGAAAATTTTCGTATAAAAGAAAACCCATGGTTTGGTTTAATAAAAGAGATCCTATATGTCACTACATATCCAGTATGGACATAAATCATGCTACACATAGTTCTTATATAGATCCCCTGTATAGATCTAAATCATATATAGGGAATGAGAATTCTTTATCATTGTCTGAGTGATCCTTAACATTATAGTTTGCTAAGGGTACCCTATGTAGATCGATATCATACACAGGAGAGAGGTGCTTCTACATTCTATTATGATATAAGGATGGAATATTCAACCCTATCACAATTTTTTGTATGGGAGTGGGGGCATATTCCATATAACTTCATGTAGATCTAACTCTCATGTAGGTGATATGTCACAAAGGATGGCCCACTCTAAGTAGTTTAAGGTCTTATAATATGGACCATGTGTCATGTATTCTAACATCATATATTGAACATAATGATGCTACGTATTTTAGAGTCTTTCCTCTAGGACGTAGATTTCATATAGTTTAATTTTCATGTGACTAGGATGTGTTATATGTAGTTTAACGTCATGTGATGAGGATGATGATGTTGTGAAGTTTAGAGTCTTTCTACAAGGACTAATTTTTTTAGTGTGATGCATCATGTTAAATAATTATTGAGGAGCCTTATATTGGTGGAGAGTGTTACGTGATCACCATCTATGGTAATCAAGGAATAAGCCCCATTATGGTAAAACTTATATAGGATATAAGGTCCTTCCCATTTTAGATTTAGTTTTAGGGGATTATTACCCAGTATCATTAGGTCCTTTATGGATAAAAAAAATCTCTCTCCAAAAATATGAATAGATTATGACTTTCTTATTGAAGGATTTCATGACTCAGTTTTGATAAACTTATAGGTTATGTAGTGTATGCATAATATTTTTTTCAAGTAATTTTAATTCATACAACAACTCCTAGGACTGTTCATCATTAGTCAGATGGTTGTATATGGTGGTGCATAGTGAGGAAAACTAGACGTCAGTGGGTAGGACCACATCTGTCCCATATACCCATGAATATGGGATCACTTCTATGGCATTGCGGGTCATAGTATGATAGAGCCACAAAGAACACAAAATATTGTTTGACCAGGATTTATTATTTCTATCCAACATCTTCTGAATAATTTTAGGGAGAGTGTAATTAAAGGATTATATCTTTCCATTTTCATTCATATGGTAGTGTGAATAATGGTTGGGTTAGATGTTATATTGTTGATATAATCCCTCAAAACTTATAGGAATGAAAATTGGTGCCATTTTCCATATATCTTATGTGAGTGAAACCAGATACTATGATAATATTTTATATATAAAGTCAATGAAAAATTTGTTTCAAACTCCATGTGGGGTATCACTTCAACCCAGTTAGAGAAAAAATTTATGGAAGTAAGAATAAATTCAAAATTATGGGTTGTATCCAGGGGATATAGACCCATGACATCTATTTCCCATGTGGAAAATGGCCATGAATATCTGGAAGTATGAAATAATTCTAGGAGTTGATATGTGGAGTTGTCATAAACCGAACACACATGGAATTTTCTTTTGAATTTAACAAAATCTCATGTCATTATTGTCTAGAAGTATCCAAGCCTCCAGATCAGATGAGACAGCATGGTTCCTGATTGATGGGAACCAGATGCTCTAGTATGAACCTATTACATGACATCAAGGATATCCACTCTTTCAATGAATCTAAGGAGAACCCTATCCAAACAATATTTTTAGAGGAATAACTGTGTATTTGGACCATCTTATAGAATGATATTCACTGCCTGAAATTTGATCTATTCTTTACTTGATATGATGGGTAGGTCATACTTTTGATATAATCCATTATGGGGGATAACCATCCAGTGGTAGAATCACTTGACAATGAAATTCACTTATCAAGATACATAATGGTAATAATATCATTAATCTCACCCATGTTATATACGATGATAGGAGAAATAACCCTATGATTCATGATTTGGATAATTATTTATTCCTAGTTAATATTTTCTATGATTATGATAGTGCATTCTAAAAGATCAGATTGATCATTTTACAATCACGGGACATGGGTTAAAGTCATATCTTAGGGGAATTACACTACTAGTTCATGAACATGATCAAATATAGGGATCAAATCCTCCTTTTTAATTGCATATTCACTCTTAAACTACTTGAAAACTGGCTCCAAATTTCTTTTAATGTGCAAGAGTGATATTGAAAACTAAAGTTCTAGTTACAAACAGATAATAAGGTCTTATATTCTACCTCGTTGTTAGTGCATCCTTCAAAAAGTAGAAAAGAATATGGTAGGACTAATTAAACTAGGGAAATAAAAATTACACCCAAACTAACCTATTTATCTTTTGGGTTATCCAATATTTTTCTAATAGGGCTCCTAGAAGCTCCATTGAATTGCATCTCCCAAATTTTTAAGAAATGTTAAATCAGAAAGGTTTCATCATCAGGGAACTTAGTGTATATTGGTGTATCGTCAGGGAGTGTATTCATTGAGTGGAAATCTTCAAACTCTTATCCCTTGACTACTTTCAAAAATATAAACTATATATCAAAAAATTTCTATATGATTTTCTAGTAATCTAGTTCACTCATTATTATTGGGAAACTGAGGATATATTTGAGTGGGACGATATGGGACAACAAGAAGACTTAATGATTCTGAAATTAATTCCATATATTTTTCACTATAAAGATCAACCCAAGTAAATTAATCTCAATTTTTGGGTCTCAGTTTCAAGAATTTTCCTTCCAAGATAATAAAAACTATTTTCCTTAGGATTATCATTCTTTTTGGAAAGAATCATGCCAAGAGATCACTCCTAAGATGCCACCTAGAGGATAATCGGTTTCCATTCAATAGACAGTATTACAACTAGAGGGTGCAGAAGGTACCTCTTAATCCAATAGAAGAACTATAGAAAACATTTATACCATTTATAGGGGATTCATTTCCTTATCAGTATTATCAAATTCAATCATTTTCCAAACAAATTGGCAATGAAGCATCTGATATTGTCCAAATTACTCTGCAATTACCTTAATTATTTGTGGTTTCAGGGTGGGGGTATATTGATGATTACATCTATTTTATCAGGATCCTACTAAATACCATGATGAATCACCATGAAGCTAAATAATTTTCCAAGTTACCCAAAGTCACATTTTAGGGGGTTCATTTTAAAATTGTGATGATGAAACTTTTTGAACACCATTTCTAGATCATTGAAGTGATCATAGCGCTTGTAGAACTTGACCACTGAATCGTGACCATAACACTCTACAATATTTACTAAAAGGGACTTAAATATAAGGTGCATGGTTCATTGGTATGTGATGCCAACATTTTTCAATCCAAATGGCATTATGTGATAGCAATAAAAACCTTGCAGAGATTTGAAATTAGTGTCCTCTTCATCTTCTCAGATCATATAGATTTGATTATAACTCAAGTATCCATCCTTGAAGGAAATGGACTGGAAGATAGTGGTTTCTTTGATCAAATATTCTATGATCAGGTATGAGAAATAATATTTGGTTCAATATTAGTTGATATATCTTAAATAAATATAGACCTGTATTTTCTAATTATTTTTCTTGATTGAGGAAATATTATCCAACCACTTTGGGTATTGGAATTCTTGAACGAATTTATCCATGATGAGCTTATCAACCTTAGATTATACCCTGGAATCAAGTGTTGGATGCATTATCCTCATTACCTTATTGTAACCATGGTTATCCTTTGGTATCTCTGAATGATGGGTGGCTACCTTATGGTCCAACTTGGGAATTTTCGGGTAATTACAGGTGAATATGTTTGGATTCTTCTTTAGAAAAGAAAAAAATTCCTCATATTCATTAGGGGTTATGGAAGTAATAAAAAAGGCAGGTCACGATTCTTCATCTTTATTGATATTTACATGTTTAAGCTCATAAACTGTGGTAGACAAACCTTCCTTGACTACTGGAGGGGTATTATCAAGATCCTATTATTCCTCCCCTCCCTATTAATGTTGAGTTTCAAAAGAGGATAGTATGGTAGATATATTGGGGATATTATCATCACCTAAGAGGGAGTGTAATCTAGCCTTCATTGATTCAAGGAACATCATGGTGGCATCACTATTGGAATGACTATGGATTATAGGGATTGTTGGTTCCAGGCATAGCAAAAGCGTGTGATGGGTCCTACCCAACTTTTAATTTTTTTCATGATCAATGATCAATCTGAGATTTACACAATGATAAATTCCATGATCACCATAATTGAATCAAATAAAATAGACAATGGATAAAATTCTAGAACCAGAGAGAGGATCATCACATATTATTTATAATTAATTTAATCAATTAAAGAATTAACTTGTTGGAATTATTTCCTTGTTGGTGAGTCCAACAATAGATATGATTTGTACCATAATTGTGTTTTAGGAATCAAGAGTATATTCCCATTAATGGTGATCCCCACATGTTCCAAAAATCTTCGAATGTCGTCGTACAAATATTCGAGTTCTAGCATGGAAGATTATTTCAATTGCATCGTTCACCTTTTATCTTTATGAGAATTGATTCCCAAGATTTATCCTTGATATCTATAGACTTGAAAGTGGGAGGTAGAGGAAGGTATATCTCCATTCTTGGGAATGTTCTTGGAGAATGGATCTCTCAAGGGCTTTAGAGGATTCTTTAAATCTATTATGCACAACCAAAATAAATTAATTGACTCTCATAAAAAATACTATAATTGGGTTTATATATCATTAGGGTTAAAATAAAATATTTTCACAAGTGATATTTATTGTTTATTTAATCCTTGTAGAACCCCATGTGAAATAAAAATAAAAATAAAATTATTTCTTGACATTCTCTTAACTTACGAATTAAATTAAATGTTATTTAATCAAATAATATTCAATAATTATTTTTTAAAGGATGGGGCTGAAGCCTCAATAAGAAAATACCTCTTTAGACTGGATAGAGGGTGACCCATTACATAGCCCGAAGGTCCAAGGCCAAGTGGCCTAAATACAAGGCTTGAAAGCCCATTTTTTGGCCCAAAGGACCCCTCAGTGAACAGTACGGTTATAGTACCACCCTGCTATAGTCACTGCTACAGTACCTCCACTGCTATAGTACCTTCTATAGTCCCTCCGCCACCACAGTGTCACCACTGCTATAGTACTTGGAAATTCTCCCCTGCCCGGATTTGATCCTGGGTTTTTTTGGATTCAAAGCAGGAGCCTATACCACTTGGGTACATGATCGTTGGCATAATATTCAGTAATTATTATATATCACCAGACTATTAAAATCATTCCACCATTCCTACACAATATTTATTAGGGATTGAATAATGAATATTTATTTATTAAATAAATATTACTACATTATTCAATAATAAATAAATAAATATTATATCCACTAAATAGAAAATAAATATTTATTAAATATTCTACTCACATTATATTTTCTCAAATAATCGATGACAGAATATATGCGATCAAGAATACATGAATAACTATTAAACCACATGTGGTAATAATACTTATTTAACTTCTTAAATAATAAATAATAATATATATTATTTAACTGAGACTTTGGATACACTTAGTATGTGACTCTCTTGGCCTCTTTCTCAGTTTCATCAAGAAAACTAGACTAAAGTCCAATGTTAACATCTAACAACATGCCAAAAAACCCATAGAGAAATAAGTTAATTCCACAGTGACATAAAACCAAATATAGGTGCTTATTGTATAATAAATCCCTTTATCATGACATCTCTAATCAATAAGGTTGCATGTCGATGTCAACAACCTATGTGTTTGATGACTGTTTCTTTTAATTTCTAGAAATTAAACCTGCCTATAGAATACCATGGCTATAGATTTATTTATGCTATAAAATTTACATCAAAGGGACTAAAATATCAAATTTTGTTAAAGAATAGAAGGGAAAAATAATTTCTCAAATGATTCATTAGTGTAATATTACTCATTACACACCCATCATATCCTACCTCACCGTGAACATATTTTATCATGGTTTTCATCAATACATCAAAGT
The DNA here is from genome assembly GCA_963277665.1 of Viscum album. Lineage (NCBI taxonomy): Eukaryota > Viridiplantae > Streptophyta > Magnoliopsida > Santalales > Viscaceae > Viscum > Viscum album. The sequence goes on from OY728140.1 coordinate 1,151,755,902, forward strand.
ACATAACTCATAATAATCATTAATAATAATCTTAAAGTATAAGGATCACTAGACATGTCCGCATATCAGAATATCCAGTGGCACATGTAAATGTGGATTTCCTACTGGTGGGTCTCATTCTCATAATATCCTATATTGGATATTATCAAGGGATTAGACCATGAGAAGATGACTCAAAGTCCTATGAGTATCCACCCATGATAGCCTATATAATTTGTGTCCCTAAAATTATATCATCTGGATATAGAACATATAATTAATAATAGTGTCATAACACCTTCAGATTCTCATCATAGTTGGGAACTACTATAACCTTTTATTGAGACAACTACTATTAGGACATTATCACATACTATGTTATGAATAAGAACATTCATGTTGTGATAATAAGTTTATTAGTATTAAAAAACATTAAATATAGGTTATTATAAAGTACATAGAAGTTGGTTTTAGGGTACCAACTCCAACATACTTCCACTTTCACTAAAGCCAACTGCTTAGAACCTTTAGTTCGCTAGCTCTAAAATAATACTCATTATTTTGATGAGATAAGCCCTTATTAAAGGGGTACAACATGTTTTCTTCCATGGGTACTCTTATCACAACAACTTCTCCCCTTTTAAAAAAGTATCTCAAGTGGTGATACTTCTAGAGTATATGCTTTGTTCATTGGTGTGGCATTGCCACTTTTACAAGATTCAATGATTCAATATTATCAAAATATAGTGTGATAGGGTATTTAATTCTAGGTAACACACCAATATCTTGGAAAATGTTTCTTATCCAAATGGATTCCTCAGCTACATCAAAATCCTCTATCTAATGAGATTATGCTATAGAATTAGTGATAACTGGATACTTTGAACTCTTATAGCTCACATATCCTCTGCTGAGATAGAAAACATATCCTCAGTGATAATTCATATCATTATAATCTATATAAAATCTAACATCAGTATAACCCCTGATGACAAGATCCTCGTCTCCTCCTTACACTAGGAATATATCCTTAGTTCTTATAAGATTCTTGAGGATATCCTTAGCTTAAAACCAATGCTATTCTCCTGTATCATCTTGATGTTTTCCTACCATGATCAATTCATATTAGAAATAAAGTCTAATACATAACATGGCATACATGATTGATCCTATCACCTAATCATATGGGATCTTACTCATTCTCTCTTTCTACTATTTTTTTGAGGTTGCATTTTCTCAGAAATATGTAAACCATGTTACAGTAGAACCAATTAACTCTTGGATCTTTCCATATGAAATATATTTAGTATCTAGTTAATATATGTACTTTGACTTAGTCCAAGTAGCCACTTGGATCTATCATGAATGATCTTGATCCCTAGAATATAGGCTGCTTCACCTAAGTCCTTCATGGAGAAACACTTGTTTAACCAGTTCTTAACACACTATAAGAATGGTATGTCATTTACAATAATTAATATGTAATCAAAATATAATACTAGGATAATGATTTCATTTCCACTAAACCTCTTATAAAAAACATGGAATAAATTAATTCTTAATGAAACCAAATTCTTTTATAGCTTCATCAAATCGAATGTTATATAAAATGGATGCTTTCTTAAATCCATAAATGGATTTTTACAACTTTCAAATCCTTTTAGAATCACCTAGAGTCACAAACCCTTTTAGTTGTGTCATATATACATCTCCCTAAAGGTTCTCATTAAGGAATGTAGTTTTTACATCTATATGACAAATATCATAGTCATGGTAAGCTACTATAACAAGTTGAATTCTAATGGATTTAAACATGGAAACTAGTGAAAAGGTTTCATCATAGTCGATTCCTTGATTTTTTAAGCCCTTTATCCACTAGCCTTGCTTTATAGGTATTTAATTTTCCTTCCATGTACCATTTAATCTTGAATACCTATTTGCATATAATGGGATTTACATAAACTGGTGCATCGAACAAAACCTGAACTTGGTTCTGATGCATGGAATCCATTTCATAATTCATGGATTCTTTCCATCTTACAGCTTCTAATCTCTCAACCACCTCTTTGTAGGAGATAGGTTCATTATTTCCAACCAATAATGAGTCACCGTATTCGATGACTAGAAAACCATATCTCTCTAGTTCTCTTACCACTCTTCCACACCTACATAGTACATGTGTTTTAGGAACTTTTTCTTTAATGGGGACCTATGTAATCTGTTCCTATACAAAATCTTGTGTATCTTGAGCATCAACTTCATCAAAGTAAATCTTTATCCCACTTTCCTTTTTTGAGTATGTTCTCCCTCTCAAGAAAGAAGGCTTGTCTGGTGACAATCACTTTCTTGTATGAGGGATTTTATAAGTAGTATCCATTTTTTTCCTTAGGACACTATATAAAGATACACTTTATGCCATGAGGTTATAGTTTGTTTCATGAGAAGGCCTTAAAGAATTCCACACAATACCATACATGTGTATGTGACAAAACGGGTTTATTTCCACTCCATAACTCGAAGGGAGTTCTATTTACAACTTTATTTGGTACTCAGTTTAATGTGTATAATTTAGTTTGTAATGCATATCCCCAAAAGTATAATGAAAGATCTTCATGACTCATCATCAATCTTACCATGTCTAAAAATTTATGGTTCCTCCTTTCACTAATACCATTTCACTGTTGTGTGTAAGGTGGAGTGAGTTGAGATAGAATCCAAAACTCCATTATAAAGTCAATAAACTCTTGGTTAAGATATTCACCACCTTGATCTGATAAAATCATATTTATCTTCTTTTCAAGTTGATTCTTGATGTTATTAATATTTTCAGGACTTATTATATACTCCATTTACTGATTTTATATGAAATGTGCATACTTTGTGTGAAATATTAATATTTTAATACTAAGTATAATTTTTGAGCATTTTTAGAAGTAGTCAAATTAAGTTAGTTTAATATTTTATTTATAACTCTCACCCTAAAGATCCAAATTTTGTAGTTCTTGTTTTGTATGATTTATTATTCAATTTTACACATATCATTATAAGTAATTATTGGCCCATTCTTCCATTTTAAGGGTCATATGGACCACACAAGAAGACCTATAGAATCTGTGAAGAAACTAGACCATGCATGAAGATTGAATTACTGGGATCAATAAAGAAGTGAAAATTCATTAATTCTCTTCAACATTCAGGGGAAAATGTAAGGAGTCTTGGATAAAAATTTCAAGGCCCAAATCCAAATACAAGGGGCCCAAATGATTCAGTTAAACTCATCACACCATTCTGGAAGGGAAATAAAATCAGTATAGTATTCATGACATATCTCATCATGTATTCATCAAAGAAAGCTGATATATTTTAATGTGAAATAAGAGATATAGGTGTCCGACTTTTTTGAATAAAGTGTTCATATTTAAAGGCATATTACTATTGATAAACCCATTCACATTTCAGCCTTTTGAAAAGTATGGATTGAAATGGATAGTTTAACTTTGTTTAATCAAACAGACATAAATTTTGATCCATAAGTCCAAATGACTCCAAATTTTGAGATAAGTCAGAAAAAATTATTTTTTACAACTTTTAAGAATAGAATATCTCAATATTCAGCTCTATGTATATCCAAATTGGCGATTCATGTGGAGGGATAGATTGAGAATACAAGCAGTCCACTTCCTTGGGCTATAAACACATCCCCCTCCTCTACTTCAAAGGGGTTGGTATTTCAGAGTAAAGGAGGATAGGTTGGCATGACCAAGGCTCTTCCAAAGGCTTGGGAGGATCTGACATACTCAAGTTTTTACTTGGGAAACCATTCCTACTTTCTTCCTTTCATTTACTTTTGTGTTGTTCTTCATTTGTAATCGTGTAAGTGTTTGTGTTTTGTAATTATGTTTTAATGAAAGTTTCTTCTTCAATATATATTATTCTAATAAAACTTCTGTAGTTTAATATTAATGTTATTAAAATAGTTTAAATCATGTTAAAACCCTTTACCTTCTCTTGCTTCCCCATTCAATCGAAATTCTTTTTTTAACTCTCTTCAACGATCATGTGTGTTTGACGTACTACTCTTTTCTTATCCCATTATTTTTGTTCTATTTATAATTCATCACTATAATCATATATTACTAGATTAATAACCATATTAGTGGCTGAGTATATATACCATTTGGTGAGTCATTATTTATAGATGTTAAGTGATTGAGAGCTTTTTCTCGATGTGTATTTTTTAATTTAACAATGTGTATGTTGGACTTAACATGTCATTAAGTAATGACTTGTTTTGTTTAAACGTGTGGTTTCCATGGATTATTGGAACCATAAATACACTACCATCAACAAGATATGATTGAGATTATAACCCTAAGTTAAGTTAATGCTTGGATTAAAGCCTTAACACTTAGGAATTCTAATCAACGTTATCTTGAGAAGTGTGTGTTAATTTAAATGCAATATAAAACAAAGCTCAAGGATATCATAAGATTAACTCCCTAAAAATGAACTCAACCCAATATTTATCAAATTTTTAAATCAAACACCAATTATTAATCACTTAATTTATGCTCTCCAAACACCCCCCAATCAAAATACAATCAACTAAAAACATTTGACTATTAAAAAAATATCATCACTGAGGATTCGACCCGAGTGCTACTATATACATTACCAGAGCATAAGAACATTTAATGGTTGATAGGAGACAATTGGTCATGATTTCAAATGGTTCCATTGTTTGGGATGGTGCTTTATGTAGTCATTAGTTTCTGGTTATTGTAAAAAAACCAAACTTGTTTTAAAAAAATTAAAAAAAATCACAAAGAAAAACCCATCTTCCTCTTTCTTCCAACATCTCTTTGAATGCTCTGTAGCCTCCAAAACAATCCCTCAGATTTTTTTGACCCTGAAATTGAGAGAAAACCTCACCAACTCAAGAGGGACATAAGAGATAATCAAATAATTCAAGAACCAGTCCTTTTCCAACCAGTTTAATTAGAAATGGTCAATCCTAGGGAACAAACACATAAAGAACTTGATGTCACTGATATGAATTACCAACCTCTTAGTATTCAATATAAAAATATATAGGATGAATTTTAACTCAAATTGGGTTTGATTCATCTTCTTCCTCATTTCCACAGGCTAGCTGGTGAGGATACACATCTCCACATTAAAGAGTTCCAAGTGGTGTGCTCTACCATGAAGCCTCAAGGGGTTTTTGAGGAACAAATAAAACTTCAAGAATTCCCTTTCTCCCTAGACGACTCTGATAATTCATGGATCTACTAGCTTCCTCCTGGTTCCATAACCACATGAAATGACATGAATTGACTCTTCTTAGATAAATTCTTTCCTACCTCTCATACTGCTTCCATCTGAAAAGAAATTAGCGGTATCTGTAAATTCCCCAATGAATCACTCCATGAATACTGGGAGAGGTTCGAAAAAATTGTTGCAACCTACCCACACCACTAAATCCCTAACCAACACTTGATCCAATACTTCTATGAGGGGTTATTGGCTATGGAGAGAAATCTCATTGATGCCTCAAGTGGCAGTGCTCTTGTTGATAAAACTCCTACAGCTGCAAGAGATATCATAATTAACATGGATAAAAACACACAAAAGTTCCATACTTGAGCACATGCTCAAGTCAAAAAAGCCCAATATAGTCAATCTATAGAGCCAAACAAGATGAAAGAGTGGATGAGTGAACTTACAGGTCTTGTGCGATAACTAGCTGTGGCTACCAAAGCCCCAACCTCATCTTCTCCACAATCTCTGTTCCCTAAACCTATCAAGAACTGTGGAATCTATAGCTCCCCATCTCATCCAACTGACACATGTCCACAACTTCAAGAGGATCCCTCTAATTTATCTAGACCAATGGAGCTCAATGCAGCCTATGATCAGTAAAACACTAACCCTCGACTATCAAGTTAGTTTGTTAGAAACTTCATCCAACCTCACTCTAATCCCTTCTTATCTTCCTATAACCAAGGCCTGAGGTACGGTAATTCCATATCTCATCCCCCTCAATTACATCCTCAAAACCCAAACCAATTTCAATATAGTCAAGGTGTTGGTAACTTCCAAAATCCTTATCCTTTTTTTCGTCAACAACAAAGGAGAAATCCTCCTCCTGCTCCTCTAGGATTCCACTATCCCAATGAGCCTTCCCAATTACCAAACCAATATAATCGATTTCCAAAGAACCAAAATCAAGGTAATCCCGATCTAGGACAAGACTCTTCTTCCAAGAAACCATGGGAAAGTGTGGTGGAAGATCTTTCCTCCTTCACCCATTCTAACCTCAAAAACATTGAAACCCAAATTGGTCAACTTACATCCCACCTAAGCCAGCAACAACAATCAAATTCTTCCCAACTCCCAGCTCAACCATTACATAACCCCAAGGGTAATTTAAGTGTAATTGAACTTAGATTGGGAAATAAAATTGATATGCCTCAAGAAAAGTCCTCCAACCCTCCTTTGAATGTTGACCTAGAAAATGAAAAGAAAAAGAAACATGAAAAGGAATCTAAAACCATTCCCTCACCTCCTTCCATTCCACTTAGGAACCCAATTCTCTTTCCTCAAGCCATTTATATGCCAAATAATTCATTTGAACCCGATCCTAAAATTTTTGACATGTTTAGACATGTTGAAGTCAACATTCCCCTATTAGATGCCATAAAACAAATCCCTAAGTATGCTAAGTTTCTTAAGGAATTGTGCACCCATAAGAGGAAACTTAGGACCTTCGAAAATGTTGTCACCCAGCAGTCTATTCCCATAAAGTGAAAAGATCTAGGGACCATTACGGTTCCATGAAAAATTAGAATTTCAAACTTTGATGATGCACTCATAGACCTAGGATCCTCAATTAATATCATGCCCAAATCCATATTCTCCAACCTTGGTCTAGGTCCCTTGCACCCAACAGGTGTTGTCATTCAGTTAGCCAATCGAAGCATAACTAGTCCAGAGGAAATATTTGAGGATGTAATTGTTCGATTTAATGATCTTATCTTCCCAGCCGATTTCTATATCCTTGACATGAAAGGTGAGACGAACTCTTCTCGAGAAGCGATGATGTCAGAGATAGGATATACCGTCGCCTCGAATCATGTCAGTTGACTGAATCAACATTTACGCATCTCGATGTGGATTTCAGACCATCTAATATCATGTGCTGGTGGTACGTGGTATGATAAATGGTGTTTTTTTAAATTTGAATTTGATATCCCTGTTGGTGGCGTGATTTTAATGAAGCGAGGTCTCTGGAATTTGGAGTTTTTTGTGTAGTTGTGGGGAAGTTTTTGAATCTTATGATGTATGGTTACCACTTACCCTTAAATGGATTTTAGAAAATATCAAAAAAAAAAAGGATTTGGCCTAATTCTTGGAAGACCATTCCTAATGACAGTGAGAACCAAAATTGATATCTATTTAGGCATATTATCCATGGAATTTGGTGACCAACTGGTCAAGTTCAGCATTTTATAAGACATACGATACCCATATGAGGATCACTTTGAATTATCAATCCATGTTTCAAAGGAAACTTCTAAGAGTGAATTGAACCCCATTCCATCATCTTCATCCTGTTTTGAAGAGAGAGGATCTTGTGAAATCTGTACCATGATTAACCATGTTATAAATGATGATGTTGATGTGGAACTCTCATTCATAGACTCCATCAATCTATAGGATCTTGAAAACTCTCTTGAATCCCACATAAAATCTGATCTCTACTGCTCCACCTTGGGAAATATTAAGGAAAATGAATATGAAGCAACGTAAGTCTCTTCCTCTATTCCTGAGTTGTCTAACCCACAAACGAGAGATGATAATGATCTAAAACATCTTTCTAAACACCTGAAATATGCATTCCTTTTCCATTATCACTCTTATCCCGTCATTATCTTCGCTTTACTTATCGAAACTGAGGAGTCCAAACTTGTTCAAGTGTTAAAGGAAAACAAAAAGGCCTTAGGTTGGACCCTAGATGACATACCAGGAATCAACCATGCTCTATGCATGCATCACATCCATCTTGAGGAATCATCCAAACTAATTAGACAACCATAAAGAAGACTCAATCCACTCATACTTGAGGTAGTTAGAAAAGAGATCACCAAGCTTCTTCAAGATGGTATTATCTACCCAATCTCTGATAGTGAATGGGTTAGTCCAATTCATGTTGTACCTAAAAAGGGTGAGATAACTATTGTAACAAATGAACATGGATAGGTAGTCACAACTTGAGTGAAGAGAAAATGTCATGTGTGCATAGACTATAATAAATTTAATGTTTAAACAAGAAAAGATCACTACCCTCTTCTATTCCTTGATCAAATTTTAGAATGATTAATCAGAAAGTCACACTATTGCTTTCTTTATGGATACACCGACTACTTTAAAATCCCAATCGCACCTCAGAACCAAGAAAATATTACTTTCAAATGCCCCTTTGGAACATATGCATATAAAAGAATGCCTTTTGTCCTTTAAAATACTCCTGCAACATTCCAAAAGCTGTATGATGAGTATCTTTTCTGAATTCATTAAACACTGCATAGAAGTCTTCATGGATGACTTTACCATTTATGGTGAGTCATTTAAATCATGCTTGTATTCACTATCTTGAGTCTTTCAAAAGTGTGTCAAGTGTAACCTTGTGTTAAATTTTAAAAAATGTCACTTCATGGTTGCAAATAGGATTGTTATAGGGAACATAGTTTCAAAAAAGGGTATTGGAGTTGATCTTTCCAAAATTGATGTGATCCAATCACTTCTTGAACCCACTTCTGTTCGAGACATCCATTCATTTCTTGGTCATTCTAGTTTCTATCATCAATTCATCAATAAATTCAGTAGGATTTCCCTCCCACTCACTCGTCTGCTCCAAAATTATGTCACATTCCATTTTGATGAGGTTTTTCAAGAGAAACTTTGTTGAACTCAAGATTGCTCTTACATATGCCCTGATAATCCAACCCCTAGATTGGTCCATACCCTTTGAGTTGATGTGTTATGCTTCTGATAGGGCCATTGGGGCCGTTCTTGGTCAAAGAAGATAAAAAATTCCTCATGTCATCTATTATGCCTCAAAAAAATTGGATGAAACTCAATCTCACTACACTGTCATTGAAAAGGAACTTTTAGCAGTGGTTTTTGACTTAGATAAATTTCGGCCCTATCTCTTAGGTTCCAAAATCATCATCTTCACAGAGCATTATTCTATAAAGTTCTTACTCAAGAAAAGTGATTCCAAACTGAGGCTAATAAGATGTATCCTAATGCTCCAAGAGTTTGACCTTGAAATAAAATATATACAAGGAAAAGAAAACCATGTGGCTAATTAATTGAGTTAAATTTGTAATTCTTCTCATTCTGAAATAATTGATCCAAAATTTCCAACTGAGCACCTTTCATCACTCACTCCAAAAATACCATGGTATCCCACAATTGTAAATTACTTGGTTTCTAGTGATTTTCCTAATTTTTGTTTTAAAAAGAACAAAAAATGAAGTTGAAAAGTGATTCAAAATACTATTTTTGGGAAGAAAATAAACTTATGAAAACTGGGGTTGACATGGTAATTAGGTGATGTGTTGATGAAAATGAACATTCTTCCATCTTAGAATTCTGTCACTCAATGCCTGGTGGTGGCCATTTTGGACCACAAAGGACCCCCTGAAACGTTATATACTCTAGATTTTTCTATCCTTTACTCTTCAAGTACTCACATGAGTTCTGTCAATAATGTCCCACTTGCCAAAAGTTTGGCACAATTTCTAAAAGAAATGAAATGCCCCCAAAAGCCTTTAATCTTCTCTAAGATCTTTGATGTTTCGAGTATCAATTTCATGGGACCATTCCCCCCTTCCAATGGATTCTCATACATTCTTTTTGCAGTTAATTATATTTCTGGGTGGGTCGAGGCTAAACCCACTAGAAAGGATGATTCAAATACTATTAGTGAGTTTCTAAGGACACACATCTTCCACTAATTTGGCACACCATGTTCCCTGATAGGTGAATTAAGAACCCATTTTTGTAATAAAACCATGGAATCTCTTTTGAAAAAGAATGGTTTTGTACATAAATCTTCAACTTCATATCACCCCCAATAAAATGGATTAACATTCAAATAGAGAAGTGAAAAGAGTGCTTGATAGAATTGTAAAACCCACCAGAAAATATTGGCCTAAAAGACTTGGTGAATCACTTTGGGATTATCAAACTTACTATAAAACACCCATTAGGATGTCCCCTTTTAGGATAGTTTTTGTGAAATCATGTCATTTACCAGTTGAAATCCAACATAAGTCTTTTTGTTCCATGAAAACCTATAATTTTTATTGTGAAAAATCTGGTGAAGAAAGATTATTGTAGTTGTTTGAACTGGAGGAGCTTCAACTTGATTCATATGAGAATTCCAATCTATACAAAGAAAAGGCTAAGGTACTCAATGAGAAACACATCTCGAGAAATGTATTCCATGAACGTCAAAAGGTATTGCTTTTCAATTCTCAATTTCAGCTTCACCCAGGTAAGCTTAATTCTCGCTAGGAATGTCCTTTTGTTATTACTAATATTTACCCATTTGGTGTAGTGCAAGTCCAAGACCCCTCTTCAAAAATGACATTCATAGTTAATGGAAATCAGTTAAAGCATCACCATGAGAGGGAACACAATCCTAGAAGCACATCGACTTCCATCGAATCCCTAACTTCTACAGTCATCCCACCACTAGATGGAGATGGAAACCCACCAAATCCAAACCAGGGGTACCTCTTTCCCTTTAAATCCTCTTCTCTCTATCTCTCTCTCTCTCTCTCTCTTCTTCCTCCCTCCTCCTCATTTTGTTTTTTACCACTTTCCTCCTCACATTTTTTATTTACTCTTCCTCTTTTGTGTGGGTGCGTCTTTATAAAAAAACAAAAAAAAAACCTTAAAAAAACAAAATAATAATAATAATATGAAAAATAAAGAGTCATGTTTACTCAAATTACAATTTTCAAATTTTATCCAACCATTTTGGGGAGTCAAAAGATATGGTTTCGTCTAAAAAATTTTGTGGTTTCTACATAAACTTGGATAAATAATATTGTTTCAAAACCAAAAAATTTTGAATGCTCAAATTTTTATTTGGAAAATGATTTTCCCCAGCTATGAGGAACAACATTAGCTTTGATGACAAGGATAACTATGGTCATATTTTCAAAATGTATGTTTTTCACCCCCATTTGTGATTCTTGAGTTTTTGGACCTTTGAGTTGAATTCCCTACTTTAGAGTGTATTAATATGATAGAGGAATTTTCTAAACCACATGAGAATCACAATAGCCAAATAGCCTCCCATTTCCCTTACATTAATCATACTTTTGAAATCCCCTTCAAGCCTATGAAAACATTTTCTTTGATATCCACATTACAAGCCCAATACCATTTCCCACCCAATATCAACATGGATTTTAATTTCATTTTTTTTTGAAATTTTAGTGTGTGTGGGGGGGAATGAATTTCATATTTGGTACCCTTTGTTGAATTCACCATGTTATCATATGCTTTAGGGAAATAATCCATTTTAGTGTGGGGGAGAGGTTTTCATTCAGTGTGTTTTGGGGAATGTAATTTACTTTCATTTATGTAATTTTGTAGATTTTATTGACAAGTGTTCAAAAAAATCAAAAAAAAAAACATAAAAGAATAATAAAAAAAGAACAAAAAAGGGTTGTGTACTGGTTAGGTAAAAAATCTCTCTTCCAAAACCTTTGATCTTGTTATAACTATTACAATTAGTGTTGTGAGGAGATCAATCATGGGTTGGGATATGAGTGTGATATCTATTTCAAGTTCAACTTTAAAAACAAATACAAAAAATAAATGAAAAATGATGAACACTTATGTCATTGGGAGATTTTTTGTGTTTTTTAAATATTTCATCTTCTCATCCCCTTCAAATTTTCTTCTTATATTGTGTCTTTCTTCACAAAATCATTCCCTTGTAAATATCTGTTTTCATTTCCTTCCATATTTCATTTAAAAAAAAAAGTGAATTGATTTTTCTATATTGGTGCTTTATCCAATTTTTCCTTACTTTTGGATATCATATTTCTACAATCCCATAGCCACAGAAAAACCCCTAAAAAGACCTCTTGATTTTTGAGCACTTTAGGATTGGGAGTGGTAGCTGAGAGCTCTTAAAAACTCTAAGATTTCCACTTTTGGTTGGTTAATGATTGAAGCTCCATAAATTAATTTTATATTCTTGAGAGGAGTAAGTTTTGTGTGCCACCATTTTCCATTTCAAAATTTGAGCATGAAAAAACAAATTGTTTTTGGAACATTTTTTATGTAACAACTTGTGGTGGAATTCAATATAGATGAGTGATATTTTCTAAACCTCCCCTGATTGAGGAAAAATGAATTTTAATATTTGTTGGTGAGTGAAAATGATTTTCTCATTTTTTTATATTTGTTGCACATGAGGAAATTCACAAGACTAAGTGTGGGGGAGTTGATTTTATTAATATTTTCATTACTTATTATATAATCCCTTTAATTATTTTATATTAAATGTGCATAATTTGTGTGAAATATTAATGTTTTAATTCTAAGTATAATTTTTCAGCATTTTTAGAAGTAGTCCAATTGATTCACTTAACTATTTTATTTATAATTATCACCCTAATGATCCACATTGTGTGGTTCTTTCTTTTTAGTATTACTTATTCAATTTCCCACATATCACTAGAAGGAATCATTGGACCAATATTCCATTTGAAGGGTCATATGGACCACACAAGGAGGCCCATAGAATCTGTGAAGAAACTGGCCCATCCATGAAGATTTAATTACTGGGATAAATAAAGGAGTGAAAATTCATTCATTCCACACAAAAGTTTTGTGGAAATGTAAGGAGTCTTGGATAAAAATTTCAATGCCCAAATCCAAAGATAAGGGGCCCAAATGATTCATTAAACTCATTCCACCATTCTGTATAGAAAATAAAATCAGTATAGTATTCATGACATATATCATGATGTATTCATAAAATCAAGATGATATTTTTTATTATTAAATAAGAGATATAGGCTGCTGACTTTGTTGAAGAAAGTGTTCGAATTTGAAGGCATATTCTTATTGATAAACCCATTCACATTTTGGCCTTTTAAAAGGCATGGATTGAAATGGATAGTTTAACTTTTTTTAATGAAATGACTATAACCTTTGATCTATAAGTCCAAATGACTCCAAAATTTGAGATAAGTCGGAATAAATTATTTTCTACAACTTTAAAGAAGATGTTATCTCAAGATTCGATTGTCTGAATATCCCAATACGTGATACAATTGGAGGGACATATTGGGAATGCAAGCAGTTCACTTACTTGGGCTATAAACACATCTCCCTCATCTCATTCAAAGGTTTTAGAATTTCAATGAAAATTAGGACAGGTTTGCATGACCAAGGACCTTAAAGAAGATTGAGAGGATCTTCCATACTCAAGTTTTTACTTGAGAAACCATTCCTCCTTGCTTCCTTTCATTTACTTTTATGTTGTTCTTCATTTGTAATTGTGTAAGTGTTTGTGTTTTTTAATTTTGTTTTAATGAAAGTTTATTCTTCAATATTTCTAATTCTAAACCAAATTATGTAGTTTAATATTAATTTTCTTAAAATAGTTTAAATCAAGTTAAAACCCTTTCCCTTCTTTTGATCCCTCAATCAATCGAACGTCTTTTTTTTAACTCTATTCAATGATCGTGTGTGTTTGACGCACTACTCTTTTATTATCCCGTTCATTTTATTATATTTATAATCATCACCATAATCATATATTACTATATTAATAAACATCTTAATGGATGAGTAAATATACCATTGGGGTGAGTCATTATTTAGAGATGTTAAGCGGTTGGGAGCTTTTGGTCGATGAGTATTCTTTAATTTAATATTGTGTATGTTGGACTTAACATGTCATGGATTAATGAATTGTTTTTTTAAATGTGTGGTTTATATGGATTATTGGAACCATAAATATACTACCATAAAAAATCTCTGATTTATAATCTTGAGAAGTGGGTGTTAATTTAAATGCAATATAAAGAAAAGCTCAAGGATATCACAAGATTAACTCCCTAAAAACGAACTCACCATAATCATTATCAAATTGTTAAATCAAACACCAATAATTAATCACTGCATTTAAGCTCTGTAAATAAACCCCCCAATCAAAATACAATCAACTAAAAACATTAGACTATTAAAAAAGTATCATCACCAAGGATTTGACCTGAGTGCTGCTATACACATTAGCAGAGCATCAGGACTTTGAATGGTCGATAGGCGACAATCGATTGTGCTTTCAATTCTCTACTTAATTTTTGAATTCCTTGAATTTATTAAAGGAATCATGATTATACCTCATCAAGTAGACATAAACATATCTACTCAAGTCATCAATAAAAGTTATAAACTAAGAATACCCACCTCTAGCTTCTATTGGAAATGGTCCACACACATCAGTGTGTACCAATCCTAGAAGCTCTATGACCTTTTATCCCTATCCTCTGAATGGAGGTTTGGTCATTTTTCATTGTAAACATTTATGAAATATTTTATGTGGATTTATCTTAGATGAGTATAAATAACCATCTTGACAGATATTTTTAAAATGATTCTCATTTACATGACTAAGATAGTGATTCCATAGATGGGTGTTATATAATTCGTGTAACCATGATTCATTATAAATTTCCAACACTTTGTTTTCATAATTTAATACCTAAATACCATTATTTAAATGTGACATACCATAACATATGTTGTCATTATAAAAGAAACAAAATTTATTTACAAAATTGAAAATAAACCCATCTACAAATAGACATGTTACAGAAATAGTATTCTTGGTAATCGTTGTTACATAATAACAATATTTTAAAACCAAAATCATTCCCATTGGTAATGAAAGTGGTAGCCACCAATGGCCAGAGCAGCTATTCTCACACTATTAGTAGATCTAAAATCCACCTCTCCTCTAGAAATCCTTTAAAATGTACTTTCTTCCTGCATTTGGATATAGATATGAGTAACACATTCTATATATAATACCCAATGTGTAGATATTAAAAGATTACACTTGATAAAAAATGCACCTTTAACTTCCCCTTGCTTCTGGGTGAAGTTCCTCTTCCAGTTTCCTACATTTCCACATGAAAAACATACTTCCTTCTTTTAATTTAGTTACATATATTTCTACCTCTTCTTGGAAGGATGGTTCTCAAGAGATCTGGACTTATTGTGAGTCTTGGGCCCCTTTTCCTTGCTCTTCCTTTTCTTATTCATCATAAGGACCGCGAGTTTATCATAGCCCATGTACTTATCCACTTGGATAATTGAAGTAATAAGTTCCAAAACACTCTTCTAATCATTTATGATATTAATTAATAATAAAATTAGAGAAGGTTTTGGGAAATGACAAAAGTATGAGATCTGTGTGCAACCCATCCAAGAATTTAATCCCTAAGATGTCTAAGACATCATTGTAGCCAATAAGCTTGAATACATGAGGCCCCTATGGTGAAAAATATCCAATATTATTTGTAAAGAAATCAATAGATATCTTGTATCTCTCTTGTGTCACCTTCTCTTGATAGATTTCCTAAAGATGAGATATCATGCTATATGCATCCTTATCTGCATGTTTCTTAAAAAGATCATTGGTCATGGATGAAAATATAAAACATTGAACATATATGGAATAAATCAAATGTTTCTCATAGAATGATAATTTTTCATCACTTTTCTCATTACCAGGTGTATCATGAATAGGTTCTTCTAGCACATACAATTTCCTTTCATGGTGAAGGATAACCTGTAAGCACCTTTTCCACTCTTGGAAATTTGTGCTGGTGAGGAGGTCGTCCTTATCAAATATGGATTGTAGTGATATGTTTGAAGTCATTTTAATGTTGTTTCTACAAAATAATATGTGCATAATTTTAGTACTTTATTTGATAAAATTTAGACAAATAAATAAATATTATATTTATTAGTCTCCCACTATTTTATCAAAACTCAATATTCCTCGCCATTGGATTTGGAATATCTCATTGCTTGGACATTATAGTGGAATGGATATATATTCCCCATTCTAATTACCCAAAATTTGTTTGGACAAGTGGTCTGAATGGTTTTAGGTAGGTATTCCAAATTCCAACTACATTAACTCACAGTTCCTTGATCTGTTGAGTAGGCTCTGCAATCCTGAAATCTTGAAATTAGATTTCTTTGACCCTTTCCTCTCAGTTACACCAATTTATTATTTGGTTGTCAACCCTTGATGTGAAATAAGTCATTTCAACCCAAAAAATCAAGTTATAATTCACCAATAATTGAAAGAACCCCAACTTTGTCTAGTCAAGCAATTTGAACTATTGTTTGATTTTAACTGAAGTAGTGGAAGGATATGCCAACTTAATAAATTTTATTATGGGATTTAATACTTTTATGTGTAAATTATCAATTATTATCTTTATCAAAGGATTTTTAATATTAATTGGATTTACTTAAGTGATTAACCGTGTATTAGATAATATTTATGCATATTCCAATTTTTTTAGTTCTATATTGCATGTTTTTTTATTTCATTAATTCATGTGACTAGGATAAAAAATGCATAATTAAATAACCATACAACTTGAAAAAAATAAAATAATAAAGTGGTATGATCATGAGATTTTAATAATGGTTATTTTATATATTGGTTGATAAACTAACCATTGAATTAGGGGAAAAACACCTTGAACCAATTAAGGTTTGTGTTACAACTTTCCACCTCTCCACCTATGTATCGTTCTTGGATTGGTTTTTCCTCTGCTCCAAACTTGAATTAGATCCACTAGCTTGGGAGCTCAATCCATTACATATGCTTTTACTCACACATAGGTGAGGGAAAAATGGTTTACATAAAAGAAACCATGGGAACATAGGCCAAACACAATGAGATGTGAGATGACACACATGACACCAATTTAATTTAATAATAAATTAAATGAAACCAATCACACACAAAGGTCTTGTCTATTCTCATGATCATCCATATACATGCAACAAATTACACACTTAATAAAACTAGAATTCGATTCTTTATCATTATTATTTAAGATAAATCACTCTCAAATCAATTAATTATCTTCTTTAATTAATTAATCATAATTCTCATTCAATTTCCTTAAGATTCTCATGCATCATAATTTAAAAAAAATAAATTAATTTATTTGAAATTAATTATATATATAAATATACCCTAGAGGAAACATAGTTAATACATATCCAAATCTACCTGACATGTATTATACATGTATACATTTTACTCTTGTGACATATGGAATATATGAATTTCACCTAATTTCATGACATGTACTATAAACCTAATGATTACATGAATTATATGATTTTTCAATAATGTGTTATGCTTCATTGAATGTAGAGTAATATCTATCATATGATCACAAGTATAAAAAGTATCTTTAATGTCTCTTTTAAAACATCAGTCCAACATAACTGACGTTATAATAGTAAAGCCTTTATATTTCGACATCAGTTATTTTAATAACCGACGGAAAAAATATAACGAGTAACATTTTCAGAATTGTTTTTATAGAAACTTATCACCTAAAATTACGTATTATATTTTTGGTGTCGGTTTTAGAAGAAACTTATTAAAAAACTTGACGAACATATTTATCGCATCAGTTTTAATAAAACTGAGAAAAAAAATCTGGAGTCCATTTTTTATAAAACCGATGCCCAAAATAAAAGTTTTTTATTTGCAGCATCTGTTTTATCAAAAATCTATGTTGAAAATAAAGATTTAAATTATATTAATGTCGGATTTAGTGAAAACTAACATTAAATTTTTTTAAAAAACCCTAATGCTGAACCCTTATTTCAAGTGTCGCTAATTCTTTCATTCTCTCAAGCGAAGGTGATTTCAATGGCTATAGAAACCCTTCCGATTGAATTTTTGTTTGGGTTTTCTTGAGTTAAATAATATTTTCACAATTTTTGATCATCAATCCTTCATACATTTGTGATTGAGGTTTATATTTCATCTCTATAACATTTATACGATCGATTGGCATACAGATTGTAATTTTTTCCATTATTTTTTGTTATTCATTGCTTTTAAAATGTTATAAATGTTATTTTGAGTCTTGTTCTTTCCAAATTCTAGGGACGTCTATCACGTTCAAGCTGCACCACGATTATAGGTTTTTTATTGTTTGTTTTATTTTGAATTTTTTTAATCATTTGTTTTAGTGTTCTTCTAGACATTGAATTCAAGGGACATTATATATATTCAGGATAAATATTGCAGTGTAAAAATCCTAAATTTTTAACTCATTTGTAAATTTTTTAAGATAAATTTGTTATTTTTTTGTTATAAATTTATTATTTTTTAGTTATAAATTTTATTTACTCAATCATTTGTATGTATACTTTTCACTTTTAATTATTAAGTTTTGTTAAAGTTTGTTTAATTATATAAATTATTTATTTAGTGTTATTATTAAATGGTTTTTTTCTAGGTTATAACTAAGAGGAATATCAATTTCTCTTTGGATGAATCTCGGTAAAATGACAGTGATTTTTTTTGATAGTTGTTTAAAAAAATCGAGGTAAACTTGATAGAAGTATCTTTATTTCCCTACAACCATTTTTAGTTTAAGAATATTATAATAGGGTGAAGAATATTGATTCGACATTTGGAAAGATAAGTAGTTCTGGTCTTCAAAAAAATATCTGGTAAAAACACTCTATTTTTTGAACTACCTTATTAAAGTTTTTTAGAGATAAAAGATAACATTGATGCTATGCATGTTGAGAAAAATATATGAGATAGTTTTATTGGTAATTTATTAGACATAAAAGGAAAGAAAAAATATGGATTTAATTCTAGATTGGACTTGATAGCAATGGGAATAAGTTTGGAGTTAGCTCCCACTATGAAAGGAAACATAACATGTTTACCTTCGGCTTGTCACACATTAAGAAAAAGTGAGAAGTTGAATTTTTGGCAATGTCTGTATGTTATAAAAGTACCCAACGAATATTCTTAAAATTTGAACAATTTCGTGTTAGTGGAGGATTTAAAATTAATAGGTATTAAATCTCATGACTTTCATGTATTGACACAACAACTGCTACTAGTCACACTGTGTGGTATATTTCCATCATCTGTCAGAAAGACTATCATCATGTTATGTAATTTTTTCAAATCCATTTTTATCAAAGTTATTAATCCAAATTTATTAGATGAGTTATAGAATGAATATTATCTTATACTTTGTTATCTAGAAATGTATTTTCCACCTATATTTTTGGATATAATAGTTCATTTGGTGATTAATCTGTTGCATGAGATAAGAATATGTTGGCCTAATTATTTACGTTGGATGTATCCTTTTGAAAGGTATATGAAAATTTTAAAGGGATATGTTAAAAATAAATTTTGACTGAAGGCCTCTATTGTTCAAAAATATATATCGGAAGAAGTGATTATGTTCTGTACTGATTATTTGTATGAAGTAGAGAATATTGGTCTCCCTATATCTCGACATTTGACATTTGATAGTGAAGGTAGAGGGATTCAAGGATTAAAGGTAATATTCATTCCATGTAATGAAGTGATGCATGAACATTTATATATTTTTAACAACACATATGATTTTTAATCATATATATCATCACATATTGCTGAAAACAATATCCAAAAAGAAATGAAAAGTTGTTGATGATTGAGAATAAAAAGAATTTTGTTTCATGGTTTAAAGAGAAAGTGAGAACAAATATATTAACATCAGAAATATTGAAATGGTTGGCTGGGGACCATCTCTTAATATGATAACATGGACTGATTTTGATATTAATGGGTACACATTTTACATAAAAAGTTGGATGATAAGAGTACCGTTTAAAATAAAGGTGTGATTGTAATCAATAAAGCAGTTCATTTTTTAAGTGTTAAAGATAAAAAAACCAATTTCTTCTTTATAGAAATATTTTGGAGTTCTTTAGGATATATGGGAAATTGATTGTACAAAATTTTAAGCCATTGTGTTTATGTTTAATTGGGTTGATAGCAATAGTGGTGTGAAACATGATGATTTCATATTTACGCTGTTTGTTTTGAAAAGATTTAATTATAATGAGGAACCATTTATCATGGTGACACATGAAAATGATATATTTTTTGTCATTGATCCATTGAATGATCAGGGGTCTATTATTTTCCAATAAAAAAATATATCATTTGGGTGATGAGAATGATGATGATAATGTTATTGATTTACATGAGTCTTATTCATCTATTACGTGATTTCTGGATGATTACAATGACTATAATGCAGACATAGTGCATACAATATCTAATGGTCATGATGAAGGCATACAGGAAAACACTAAATTAGTCTCCCACTTTTTCCAGTAATTATTTATATTTTCTTTCTTTTTTTGAAACATACATATGTGTGCATCTTTTTTTTATTTTTTTATCCTTGTTTATAAATATTTAGTTTTCTTATGATATACAGGTAAAAAATATTTTATTACACCTTCTTGTGTCAATGCCAGATACAGAGAGAGAGGAATAGTTACCGAGGTATATCTATTTTTTCATATTGTTAAATATTCACTAATATACTTATTTAATGAAGTAAAACATTACTTTATAATTTTTCTTATTTAATACTGATGCATCCTCAGTAGAGGAGACTTCTTGTATTACTATAGAGAAATCAAGTTATCAAGTTGGTAAACATGGTATTAAACATTTACCAAAACGGTTACTTTCTCATGGAGACGAGGGATTCCATATTTTTTTGATGATAATAATAATGAAACTATTCCAAATGTAGTTTAGTTTATCAGTTATATATTAATGAAAATTCTTTATAGGATTATTATTTTATATCTTGATTGGAAGTCTTTGGACAGGATGGAAAAACAACATCTTTGGGAGGTCGTGATGGTAAAATATCTCAATTGATTTATTTTATCTCATTTTTTGAATATTAAACATTTTAAATGATAGATTTCATTTATTCAATTACAAAATGAAATTCAATTTGAGGGAAAAAAATTAAGAAAAGACATATCTCTTTAGCGGTGGTTCGATGAAGAGATTTTAAAACTAAAATGACAAAAAATTATGTTTTTGGAAAGAAAAAGTTTGAAAACCCATGCCTTAAGTATTAATTTATAGATGAAGATACATGGAAGAAATTTTTTGATAGCCGCCATGAAGAAAAATTTCATGTATGATAATTATTTTATATTGAGAAATTTATTATACATTTATCTAATTACTTATTAGTTTATTTTTATATAACAGGCCTCCAGGAGATCTCATCAAGAGATCCAGTTGGAAAATGTATACCCTCATACTTTATCACATGGAGGGTATCCGTTATTGGAGCATAAAATGATTGAAGAAAACTTTGAAGCATTTAGATCTCAAAGTAGTAGTGGTTCAGAAGAGGTCTAATTTGATCCTCCATCTCCTCCCACTCTCCATGAAAAATGGAAACAAGTGAGAAGAAGGAAAAATGAAAAGTATCTTACAGAAGAATCAAAGGATGTAGCTGATAAAATTATAAGTAAATATTATTTATTTATCTTGAATTTTTATATTTTATGAATTATAAACACTAATATAACCTTTTCATTTTTCATTTTAGGATGAACTTCAGGAGAAAGAGACACAAGGCTCTTCTATTACTGAAGTTTGGAAGGACATCCTAGACACTATTTTAGAAAAGGTAGAACACCCCAGCCATGTTAGAGGATATCAGATAGGTGTTAGAATTCAGAATGTTTTTGTTCAGAGTAAGATATCGAAAGACCCAAAAATTTAATCCTTAAAATCCAAGCTGAAAGAGATGAGACATTCTATGGGTGATCAAATTCAGATAGTCATGCAATAGGATTTATTAGAACACTTTACAAGAAAGTCATAGTTTGTGTAGCCTTCCCAGCCTTCCTAGCCTTACCAGCCTGGTTAGCCAGTTGTGGAGCCTCTATAACCAACCTAGTTGAACTACCCTACCCAACCTCTCTACTTTGATCCTCCACCTCCTTTCTTGGACCAAATTGTATACTATGAGTTTTTTTTCTGCAGATCCTCATATACATATTGTTTTTTAGGACTTGGGAATTTTTTGGGGGTTATGTACATCACTATCCTATGAAGATGGGTCAGGTTAGATTATCAATACTTGATATTATTTGTCCTAATTCTCTACTACCATTTCCTACTTAGTAGATCACCAGAGTTGGGGATTTTCTGTGTCATTTTTTACTTTTTCCAATTAGTCTTATTTTTTATATTTCATATGAGGTATGAATTTTTTTAAATATTAATTACATATGATTGAAAATTACTTATAATGTTTTCTAACATTTAACTTATATAGAATTATCTGAAAGAAAAAGAAACTACACAAATGAAACAAAATGTTTAGGAATAATCAACTATAGATACTTCTGATATTTATTATGGGATATAAAGATTATCTCTAGCTTATTCTTACCTGGATTATATCTATGAGTTTCATATGATGTTTAATATATGTGGAAGAGATTATTCATTGAGATTACTCAAATAATATATCATGCATCTAGTTTATTTTAAAGAGCTCGACCTGAATGTGCTGTCGTTTTTTCCATGTAAGTAAATTAAAGTTTACATTTTTATTTCTTTAATAAAATTTGGCTTAAATTGACTAAATATTTTTTTTAAAATTAGTTATCTATGCACACTTCTTGTACAAAATTAAATAATATACATTTATGGTTTTATAGATCTAGAATACATTTCCATAGAAGTGAAACATGTGAAGAATGCTGATAGAGTTTCTTATATCTATGAGATATTATCACATAAAGAGATTGGATGTTGATTTTTTCCATTTATTGATAAGTAAGAACAAAAATTTAATTATTAACTAATGATCATTATAATTTCATTAATTTTTAACTTTTTGTATTGTAGGGGGCATTGAATGTTAAGTGATTTTCCCTAGTGAATGCACAGTATATTGGTTTTTCTACTTATTAGGGACTATTTGTAAAATATTTTCCACCTCATTAGACATATAAGTTTTTTTATAAGATCATTATGGTAAATGATAATTGTTTCTACATGTATTATTAGTTCATATATATGAAAATGTAGTTCATGGAATTTTTTTAACAAATAACACATGTTGATAAAGAAACCAAATGCAATACAATTTGTGTAAGTAAAGGAAATTAATTATTATATTAGATAGTATTATAATTTTTTAATATATATATATATATATTGGTTTTTATTATCAAGTTAAAGTTTTATATCTACATTTTCATTTTCAAAAAGGACATATTTAATGTGGTTATTATGTTATACAATTCATGTATGAGATAATCACAATTGAGGTAACTACTTAGTTTGATAATGTTAGTTATATTATTTTTTTTGCTATTTTCTATCATATTATTGTATTTTTTAATCACATATCATTCAATGTTATTGTAGATATTTAATGATAATGAGTCTTATACCCAAACTGAACTTACCCATCCTCGATCTTTTTTTGTGAACTATTTCTTAAGTCTGATTATGATTTAAGGTATGCATATTCTAATGTTTATGAATAATATTACATTTTCCTATTAACATGTGTTCAAAAAACTAATTATTTTTTTATAATAGGTGTTTGAACATAATAATATCAAATGAATGCTTCAGAAATAACTAACACTGTTCATGCTGTAAATTTCAGGTATGTGTATTTTAATTCTACTTTATAATACAAATTTGTAGATAATTTTCAGATTAACTAGATAAAATCATGTAAGTTTTTATATAGTTTTATTCAATGATAATTTTTTTATTTTTGTATACTATGTTTTTATTACAGGTATTTTGATTATTTTGGAAATGTAATATTTTTAATTTTCTAATTTTTTTAGCATTCGCCGTCGAGTTTCATAAAAACCGATCTTAAAACATTTTTAAAAAAATACGAGGTTTTTGGCATTAAATTTTTATGAAAATTGACGCAGAAAACAAGTCGATGCTCAATTTTTAGTGTCTGTTTTTATAAAAATCAAAACCAAAAATTGGTTTTCTTCATCGGTTTATTTTTAAAACCGACGTGAAAAATGAAGACCATGTCATTTTCAGCATAGGATTTTGAAAACTGAAATAAAAAATCTTGTTTTTTTACATCGCCTTTATACATGACAATTAAAAACCAACATAATAAATTCAACAAAACCAATGTGACATCCATTTTTTGCACTAGTAGATGCACACATGATATATAGAGATGAAAATAATGCATAAAGTAATAAAACATATATAGGTATATATATATTAAAACCAATTACATGGAGTGTACTATAAACTTAATGACCACACACAATCATATGTTGATAAGGTTTACTCAGTATAATAAAGTAATTTAATTCTATGTAATTTAGTATAAGTACACAGTGTGTACAAGAGTGATACATGGAGTGTACATCTCTCACCATCTATCCAAGGATCACACCTAGGGACTCAGTGTATAAATCTTGCCTTAGAAAATTGGATTACACAACATTTATAATGGACTGAATGACTTGTGGTCTTTAAGTTACATAGTCACTAGTTAGGTAGGTCAGGTATGGAATTACACATCCCTTCTTAGAATTAAAGGACTACACATCATGCATGTGGGCTACACAACATATACTTCAGCTGACTGTGTGCTAGGATGGCCTGGTCAACATGTGGTGTAAGTGATAAATGCATCGTGTGTCATCAATTCACAAAGTTTTAATTAATTATGAATTAACTCTTGGTGCATTGAACATAGGTACATGACATGTAACTTTGTTTACATGACATGTACTCTTATTTTATCCATCCAGAATACTCATTACCTCTTAATGAGTTATTTGATTTTATTTCATTCATAAAATTAATCATTTTTATTATATCTATGAGAAATGGAGGAGGAAGAAGCTTATCTCATGATTTGGACTAAAATAATGATTAAAATTGAATTGAAAAATAAAGTACAAATTTATAAATCAATAAAAAATATATAAATAATTATAAATAATTATGTGATTACTCTGATACCACATTTTTCTTCTAGGAGCAGCAGATGTGTGCGATGGGCTGTGCCCAAATTTTCTTTTTTTTTTCATGATCAATGATCAATTTGAGATTTACACAATGATATATTTTGTGATCAAAAGAATTAAATCAAAGAAAAAAGACAACAGGTAAAATCATAGAACAAGAGAGAGGACCATCACATATTATTTATAATTAATTTAATCAATTAAAAAATTACCTTGTTGGAATTATTTTCTCATTGGTGTGTCTGAAAATAGATCAGCGTTTCATCATCGTTGTGTTGTGTGAATCAAGAGTATATTCACTCTAGTGGTGATCCAAACTTGTTCCAAACATCTTCAAATATCATAATAGGAATCTATGAGTGCTATCATGATAGATCCTTTCACTTATGTCTTTCTCCTTTAATCACCATGAGAATTACTTCCAAATTGTTATCCTTGATCTCTCTAGATTTGAGAGTGGGAGGTGGAGGAAGATCACTCTCTGTTCTTGGGAGCATTCTTGGAGCAAGGATATCTCTAGGGCTAGAGGGGATTCTCTAAATCCATTGTTCGCAACCAAAACAAATGAATTTTCTCTCATAGAAAATAATATAATTGAGTTTATATATCGCTAGGGTTAAAATAAAATAATTACACAAGTGCTCTTTATTATTTATTTAATCCCTATTCAACCCCATGACCAATAATAATGATGATATTATTATTTATGAACATGTGATTAACTTGTGAATTAAATTAAATTTTTTTTAATCAAATAACATTCAATATTTATTATTTCTCATCAGACCATTAAACTCGGTCCACCATTCCTCTATAATATTTATTGGGCTTTTAGTAATGACTACTTATTTATTAAATAAATACCACTTCATTATCCACTAAATAAATGAATAAATATTATATTCAATAAATATAAATAAACATTTATTAAATATTCTTCTCACATTATATTCTCTCGAATAAATGGTGATAGAATATATAAAATCAAGTAAAAAATAATAATTATTAAAACAAATGTGGGAATAATATTTACTCATATTTTTAAATAATAAATAACAATATATTTTTTTAACTGAGATTCTGGATACACTTAGTGTGTGATCCTCTATGTCTCTTTCTCAGTGGCATGAGGAGAACCAGCCAAAAGTCCAAGGTTAACAACTAGAAGCACACAAAGGTACACATAGAGAAATATATTAATGATGAAATGACATAAAACCTCATAAGAACACTTACTATGTAATATAATCCCTTTATCATTGTAACACCCCAAGCTTCTACGGTACGTTTCCCTTCGAATAATGTGATAGCGTGTGTTGTACGCAACACCGAGTTCTAACACACCATAACTAATCAAACTAGCCGTTATGAATAGTAATACCTACTTTTTGAAATTATATATATTTTATATTTGAAAATGGACTTCATTTTTGGAATCGGAATATCGAATTTAGCCTAAGGTGAAATTTTGGTACTTTTCGGATAACTTTCATATTTTGATGAATAGTGAAAATTACTAAATTTTAATTAAAAACAACTTTTTTAATCAAAATAATTAATAGTGATAAATTATGAATTTTAGTAGTTTTAAAGTATATTTAGAATATATTTTTACCATTTAATATAATGTTGGTCATTGGACATAATTTTACAATTAAACCGAACATAAACAAGTGTCAATCTTTTGATAGTTATTATCTCTTAAAAACACGCTTTTTGTTTTGACAGCGGGAATTAATTTTAAATTAATTTCTGCCACTTCTGTGTTTTGAATTTATGAAAATGGATTCCATATTTGGAATCAGGATGTTCAAATTGTGTAAATAGGTAACTTTTATTTTTACACATTTTGAATAATTACTGCGGTAAATATTTTATTTACCATGGTTAAAGGGTAAATCCGGTAAATAAGGGTTAAAAAATAATATTATAATAATACTAAATTACCCTAAAACGTGTCTTACCCCTATTGGTTGATACATGGTCGACCATGGGCATCTTTGGGTCTATTTTGGGACCCCATGGATCCACTTGTAAGTGATAATGACACTTTATTTTAATTTAGTTAAAATGAATACAAAAATGACACAAGCATATATCTTTTAGAAGAACAATTTTTACATAGGGTTATACATGTTGGATTTTCGATTATAAATATTCATTAGAAAGCTAAAAAAATTTCATACATAATGATATTTTACTTATAATTTTTAGACATTAAATAATTTATTTTATTTATGACACAATGATGATGCAGTAATTACTATAATAGTGGAAAATTAAAATAAGTGATATTATAAATACCCAAATAAATATAATATGAAACTTTTAATGAATTAAACTAATTTTCTAGGATAATATGATATATTAGGATTGAGTTAATTGACTTTGTTCGAAGTAATAAATCTGTTATGAGTTTCAAAAAAATCAACTAATGAATAGTGTCAAAATTGACATAAAAGAATTCTTAAAACAAATATTATATTATTAATTGATATTAAATTCCTAAAAATCTAAGGTTCGGCCAAGAGACTTATATCATGATAGGTTAATCATTAATGGACCACTTGGGGGTCTCTTGGATGTATATAGTAAGTTTATTAACCATAATATATAAAATACAAAGAGACATTGTAAAAGTGAAACTAATTAACTTAGAGTTAATACTTAAAGATAAGGTTAATATAAGTACCCAAACCTGTCTAAATTCTATTGGATGAGTTTCTTTCGACCTATCCCCACCTCATCATTTGAATAGTCAACTTTGGAGCCTTTAGAAACCGAATATGAATTTATTATAAATTAATATTTCTAGCTTTTCCAAAGGTGCCCCTCACCCCTCTTATAAAAGGGCACTCCTCCTTCTCATTTCTTCACACCTTCAAAGCCTTTTGGTTCGGCCAAACTCTGCCCAAATACTCTCCCAACATCCCTCAATACAACCTAGAGGCCTTAGTTTGATCCGAAAGCCAACCTAAGGAGCCCTTTTGATCAAATCAAAAAGAAGAACCCGAAGAAGAGGTAATGATTTCACCACCCTTTTCTAAGTTCATTTCTTCTTCCACTTCTTCTTCCTTTGTTCTTACCATTCTGAAATAATAACTCCAGTATCTCACATATACTGTGATGTTATTATAAATATGGTACAATCATATTCAGTATTCTATCCACCCTTTGAATAACATGTCACCATACGTGCGTACGTACGGCTTACCGTCTCCACGTCGTGGTGTAATTGTTATTCAATATAATATTATTTGGATGGGTATAATAATGATGTGCAACTCATGTAAATAATAAATATAACATGTTAATGATTCTGTATATATGATATACCATCCATTTATATATTATTTTAATATCAAAAGAATGATATTGTCGCTCGTGCGTACGTACGGACTACCGTCTCCACGAACGCGATGAGATTCATTCTCCATCGTAACCATTAAAGCGTAATTATCATTTTATGATTTAAAAATGATGTTTAAGGACTTGATATCATTCTGGATATGAATAATATACAACCTATCCTTTACAAACATGTCTTACGTAACAAAACATATGAAAGAAAACAAGTAAGTTAACACCCGAAACAACGATAATACTAAGATATTATTATCAAATCAATATTAAAAGATCATATATGATATCATTTTAATGTATATGATTCTTGTATAATTTAATAACAATTATTTCACCATTATACAGGAGGTTAACCTACCACAACCAAGGAAAAGTACAAGGTAAGGGTTATTTCACAATCTCTTCATTATCCGAGGTTGTATTATACGTAATAATCTACTGGGATCTCTTTATCATCCACATCCATGTTTCTTCGAAATGTATTTCAAAACATTTTTACTATTTACAAGAATATGGGTTAAAGTCATTTATACCCTTGTTTGACTTTTTATTAGAGGTTTATAAAGGAATCTTTCCGTCGTTTTCAAAACAAGGTCCTTTTTAACCTTTTCGACAGAATTGAGGTAAGAGTGTTTTTTTTAACTTATACGGCGGGTGCGGTTATTTTACGCCGTTATAAAATCTTCAAAGCTTTCCTTACAAGCTTATAAGAATATTTTCAAAGAAAATGTTTTATTTTATATGGATCTTAAATGATTTCAAAATAAAAGGAGATATTTCTTTAAAAAGAATTTTGATTTCATCTATGTCAACATCCTTTGATGGATTTTAAGATTATTTGAAGTTGATTTATTATGATACAAAACTTCTATATTGTATTGAAGGTTTTGTGATATGTTTGACTGTGGATGTGCTATTTTTATACCATTCATAGTTTATTGTGAAAGTATTGACATTTCGTATGCTAGTTTTAATACGAATGTTTATGTTATGTTTAATCCTTTTCATATGGGAATGCATTGGACTTAATAAGTGACGGGTGGAGCCCGCTATAGCTCCTCGATGCATCGGTAGGTCTCATGAGACAAACTAGTGTCTTGGCACAAGGCCTTGACAAAATCTTATTTGTAGTCTTGGCACGAGGCCTTGGCTATGTGGTTATGATAGTCTGGCATTATGCATTCCAACATTATGAAAGTGGTTATTGATTTTTTCATGTGATTATTCGATTAGTAGAATATCCATGTGAATAAGTAAATGGCATTATTTCATTTTACTTTTGCCATACCATGTTGAAGTTCAATTTTAAAAGGCTTTTGTTTTAGTAATGCATTGCCTTAAATGTTTATTCTTATTTATGAAAGTTTCCGCTATATTGTTATCCTTACTGGGCATTTGAGCTCACCCCTTTTCTATGTTTTATTTTTTCCCCAGGATGTGAAGAAGTAAATTATGAATGACCTGCAGGGATATTATGAGGGGATAGTAGTGTGGATTATGGAGACATTATGTTGTTGTAGTAGTTTTTCATTTTATGATGTAATGTAAAACTTATGAATATATCTAGTGTTTCCAAGGCTACTAAACCAATCGGTCTTTCGAGATTTGATCTTTCTTGTGATCATGCCAATGTTACGAAGTAATGCACCGACTCTGGGTAACTGGGGTCGGGGCGTTACAGTTGGTATCAGAGGAAGTTTAGTACAAACCTTGGAAGCTAGATTTAGATAAACTCTGATTAGAGCACATAGACCTAAGATGAACTTTGAGGATTAGTATAGAAGAACTTCCTAGAATTTTGGTATTGTAGAGACTTTGTGAGTTTTCCGAGCAATACATCCCTGTCTGGATACGAGCAGGTAGAGGCGGCTCTGGCACAGATGTACCTAGGGGTAAAACCCGAAAACACCGCTTTGAGCTAGACTCGAACGGGAACTGGTGCACGACAACGGGCCTTGCTGCACTCTTGGTTACGACACTCCCGGGGGATATGCTTAGGATAACTCTCACTTTCTTTACAAATCATTATGAAGGGTTTATGAGTATATACTTCCTCAAAGAAAACATATTTATGATTATGGATTATATCCATAGATAGTTCAATTTATGTTTAGTGTTTTATAAGTATGGGATTATGTATTTTGATTCATAAACTGATCTAGTTTATGACATTGTTTAGAAATGGCGCCTAGTGGAAGAAATGGAAACCGTATCAATGCACGCACTCCATATAGGGATTGCCCTCCTGCTCAAGATAATTATAGTGGGGCTGGTGATGCAACTGGTGCTGATCAGCTAATCACCGTACTGGGACAACTTACTCAGGTTATGAATAATAACCTTACCCGTATGGAGCACCCTGATCCGCAGCGTGGAGGATCAATGTTAGATCGATTCATGAGACAACAACCACCAACGTTCAATGGGAGTACAAATCCCTTAGTAGCTGAGCAATGGATATTTTCCCTAGAGAAAATATTTCAGGCTTTGGGGAGTAGTGAAAGGGAAAAAGTTACCATGGCAGTTTACCGCCTCACTGGAGATGCTGATCAATGGTGGTCATTGATTCAAAACATGAAGGAAGATGATGAAGTATCAAACATGGAATGGAGGGAGTTCAAAGATCTGTTTTTAGAAAAATACTTTCCTCGCGACCATCGAGCAGATATGGAAAGGCAATTTCTGAGTCTGAGACAAAAGGAGGATGATAATGTCACAAAGTATGAGGCTAACTTTACAAGGTTAGCGAGGTACGCTGGTGATTATATTCGCAACCCAAGAAGTAAGATTGATCGTTTCTTTGATGGGTTAAAACCATTTCTCCGTCGAGCATTAGTCTCACAATCCTTTTCATCGTACGAAGACATTGTCTCATGTGCTATCAAGACCGAAAAGGAATTCTCTAAGTCTTATGACTTTAAAGTAAAGCAAGAGAATAAGAGACCTGCTGATCAATCTGGGAATGGAAATAAGGGGAAGAAGGGAAAGGTTGAATATCCATCTTGTGGTAAGTGCGGGAAGAAACACCCCGGTGCTTGCCTGAAGGGAATGGGAGTCTGTTACAAGTGTGGTGAAAAAGGACACCAAGCTCATGATTGCAAGGGGAAGAAGGAAGCTACCAATGTTCAGTGCTACAATTGCAGGGAGATGGGGCATTATGCAAATGCATGTCCTAAGCGTCAGGAGAACTTACCTCAGAAAAGGCCAAGGGATCAAGGCCAGGCTTATGCTATCACTACTGCTGAGGTAGAAACTCCGAAAGACGTGGTGGCAGGTAATTTAATGGTTTCCTCAAGTTTAGCAAATGCATTATTTGATTCTGGATCATCGCATTGTTTTATATCTTCCCAGTTTGCTAAGAAAATTAGAT
The DNA here is from genome assembly GCA_963277665.1 of Viscum album. Lineage (NCBI taxonomy): Eukaryota > Viridiplantae > Streptophyta > Magnoliopsida > Santalales > Viscaceae > Viscum > Viscum album. The sequence continues at coordinate 1,151,787,823 of OY728140.1, forward strand.
ATTTCCAATTTGATTTAATAAGGGAGTTGTCAGTTAAAACTCCTAAGGGAAGTATCGTTGCAACAAAGTTTTGTGAATCAGTCCCCATTAGAGCACATAAATTTTCTTTATCTGCTGATTTCATCGTCATACCTATGATTGAGTTTGATATAATCCTCGGTATGGACTGGCTTTCGGACTATGATGCGAAGATTTATTGTAAGAAGAAAGAGGTTACGATTCTCGATGATAATGATAAGGAACACCTTATTTTTAGAGCAGAATCGTCACCACCTAATTCTTATTTAGACCCACCCCCAGTAGCTCAACTTAATTCAATTATTGGGGAGGAAGAGAATGAAGTAACTATCGTTGAGGAAAGGAATGTTCAAATAGAGGGTGTACCTGTTGTGAAAGAATTTGTAGATGTATTTCCGGAAGATTTACCTGGACATCCTCCAGAACGAGAAGTTGAGTTTTCCATTGATTTGATTCCTGGATCAAGGCCTATATCGAAGACCCCTTATAGAATGGCCACTGTAGAGTTAGTCGAACTAAAGAAACAACTAGAGGAATTGAGTAATAAGGGATTTATTCGCCCTAGTGTTTCTCCATGGGGAGCCCCTGTTCTTTTTGTTAAAAAGAAAGATGGATCTATGAGGTTATGTATTGACTACAGGGAGATCAATGCTATAACGATAAAGAACAAGTATCCCCTACCTCGTATTGATGATTTATTTGACCAACTGCATGGAGCTCAATACTTTTCAAAGATTGACCTTCGATCTGGATACCATCAGTTGTGTGTGAAGAAGGAAGACATTCCGAAAACAGCATTTCGAACCAGGTACGGGCATTACGAGTTTACTGTAATGCCGTTTGGATTGACCAATGCACCCTCTGTATTCATGGATCTGATGAATAGAGTTTTCAAGGAGTATCTCGATGAATTTGTGGTAGTATTTATTGATGATATATTGGTATACTCCAAAACCTATGAAGATCATGAAAATCACTTGCGCATTATCTTGAAGACTCTGAGGAGGCATGAATTATATGGAAAGTTTAGCAAGTGTGAATTCTGGCTTCAGGAGATTTCTTTTCTTGGACATATTGTCTCTAAAGATGGAATCTCTGTTGATCCTTCTAAGACCAAGGCAATCCAAGAATGGCCAGCACCTACGAGTATAACTGAGGTACGTAGTTTTATTGGTTTGGCAGGTTATTATCGACGTTTCGTCCAGAATTTTGCCCGATTGGCAAACCCATTAACGAAGCTCACACGTAAAGGGGTTAAATTTGTTTGGACAAAAGAGTGTGAAGAATGTTTCGAAGAACTGAAGAGAAGATTAGTCAATGCTCCTATATTGACTCTACCATCGGGGAATGATGGGTTCGTTATTTATAGTGATGCATCAAAGAAAGGACTTGGCTGTGTCCTTATGCAGAATGATAGAGTTATTGCCTATGCATCACGACAGTTGAAAATTCATGAACAAAACTATCCTACTCATGATCTTGAGTTAGCAGCTGTGATCTTTGCTTTGAAGATATGGAGGCACTACCTCTATGGTGAAAAATGTGAGATTTATACTGATCACAAGAGTTTAAAGTATATTTTCTCACAAAAAGAACTCAACATGAGGCAAAGGAGATGGCTTGAATTACTCAAGGATTATGATTGTACGATACACTACCACCCAGGGAAGGCAAACAAGGTGGCAGATGCTTTGAGTAGAAAAGACCATGGAGTTTTGAACAATATGAGAATTGAAAGGGATCCAATTTTCATGGAGCTAGTGAAGATGGACATGGGAATAACCAGGGAAGGTGAAACATCAATTCTTTTTCAAATGGTTGCCAAACCATCTTTACTAGAAAGGATTAAGAGTTCTCAGACCGATGATGAAGAATTTCAGAAGAAGATTAAAGCTGTGAATGATGGGAGATTGAGAGACTTTGCGTATGAAGGTGGAATTTTGAAATTCGGGAAGAGACTTTGTGTTCCCAATATACCTGATCTAAAAAGGGAATTGCTGGATGATGCTCATAGTTCCAATTTCTCTATACACCCTGGGAGCACCAAAATGTATAGAGATTTGAAGGAACATTTTTGGTGGGACAACATGAAGAGGGAGATTGCTGATTTTGTGTCAAGATGTATGGTTTGTCAACAAGTGAAAGCTGGAAGGCAACAGCCTGGAGGAGTCATGCAACCTCTTCCCATACCGGGGTGGAAATGGGACAATATTACAATGGACTTTGTCATGGGGCTACCAAAGACTCCTAGAAGGAACGATGCAATATGGGTTATTGTTGATCGTCTTACCAAGTCAGCACATTTTCTTGCTATAAGAGAAGATCTACCCCTGGAACGTCTAGCAAGACTATACATTAATGAAGTTGTGAGACTTCATGGAGTACCCCTATCGATTGTTTCTGATCGTGATCCCCGTTTTACATCAAGATTTTGGAAAAGTCTTCAGAAATCCCTAGATACTGAACTTCATTTGAGCACTGATTACCACCCTCAGACAGACGGACAATCAGAACGGACTATTCAGACCTTAGAAGACATGTTGAGATCTTGCTCACTTGATTTTCAGGGTATGTGGGATCAATATTTACCACTAGTAGAATTTTCCTATAACAATAGCTTCCATTCGAGTATTCAGATGGCACCATATGAAGCGTTATACGGAAAGAGATGTCGTACACCAACCTGTTGGGATGACGTTGGTGAAAGAAAACTTGTAGGCCCAGAACTGGTGGAGGAAACGGTGGAAAAGGTGAAGGTAATCCAAAATCACATTAAAGCAGCTCAAAGTAGGCAGAAGAGCTATGCCGATAATCGAAGGAAGGATTTGGAATTTCAAGTCGGTGATCATGTTTTCCTGAAGGTATCTCCGTGGAAGGGAGTCATACGTTTTGGTAAGAAAGGTAAATTAAGTCCCAGGTACATCGGACCTTTCGAAATTCTAGAACGAATTGGGGCTGTAGCTTACCGATTGGCAATGCCGCCAAGTCTCTCCAAAGTTCACGATGTGTTCCACGTATCTCTGTTGAGAAAATACATGCCTGACCCAACGCATGTACTCACCTATGAGGAATTAGAACTGGAACCGGATCTGTCTTATTGTGAAGAGCCCGTCAGGATTCTTGATACAAGAGAACAAGTACTGAGAAACCGGACGACGCGTCTGGTAAAAGTTTTGTGGAGAAATCATAAGATGGAAGAGGCAACGTGGGAACCCGAGGAACTTATGATGAAGAACCACCCGAGTCTTTTTATGCAGTAATACCCTAGAAATTGCGAGGACGTAATTATTTGAAGGAGGGGAGAATGTAACACCCCAAGCTTCTACGGTACGTTTCCCTTCGAATAATGTGATAGCGTGTGTTGTACGCAACACCGACTTCTAACACACCATAACTAATCAAACTAGCCGTTATGAATAGTAATACCTACTTTTTGAAATTATATATATTTTATATTTGAAAATGGACTTCATTTTTGGATTCGGAATATCGAATTTAGCCTAAGGTGAAATTTTGGTACTTTTCGGATAACTTTCATATTTTGATGAATAGTGAAAATTACTAAATTTTAATTAAAAACAACTTTTTTAATCAAAATAATTAATAGTGATAAATTATGAATTTTAGTAGTTTTAAAGTATATTTAGAATATATTTTTACCATTTAATATAATGTTGGTCATTGGACATAATTTTACAATTAAACCGAACATAAACAAGTGTCAATCTTTTGATAGTTATTATCTCTTAAAAACACGCTTTTTGTTTTGACAGCGGGAATTAATTTTAAATTAATTTCTGCCACTTCTGTGTTTTGAATTTAGGAAAATGGATTCCATATTTGGAATCAGGATGTTCAAATTGTGTAAATAGGTAACTTTTATTTTTACACATTTTGAATAATTACTGCGGTAAATATTTTATTTACCATGGTTAAAGGGTAAATCCGGTAAATAAGGGTTAAAAAATAATATTATAATAATATTAAATTACCCTAAAACGTGTCTTACCCCTATTGGTTGATACATGGTCGACCATGGGCATCTTTGGGTCTATTTTGGGACCCCATGGATCCACTTGTAAGTGATAATGACACTTTATTTTAATTTAGTTAAAATGAATACAAAAATGACACAAGCATATATCTTTTAGAAGAACAATTTTTACATAGGGTTATACATGTTGGATTTTCAATTATAAATATTCATTAGAAAGATAAAAAGATTTCATACATAATGATATTTTACTTATAATTTTTAGACATTAAATAATTTATTTTATTTATGACACAATGATGATGCAGTAATTACTATAATAGTGAAAAATTAAAATAAGTGATATTATAAATACCCAAATAAATATAATATGAAACTTTTAATGAATTAAACTAATTTTATAGGATAATATGATATATTAGGATTGAGTTAATTGACTTTGTTCGAAGTAATAAATCTTCTATGAGTTTCAAAAAAATCAACTAATGAATAGTGTCAAAATTGACATAAAAGAATTCTTAAAACAAATATTATATTATTAATTGATATTAAATTCCTAAAAATCTAAGGTTCGGCCAAGAGACTTATATCATGATAGGTTAATCATTAATGGACCACTTGGGGGTCTCTTGGATGTATATAGTAAGTTTATTAACCATAATATATAAAATACAAAGAGACATTGTAAAAGTGAAACTAATTAACTTAGAGTTAATACTTAAAGATAATGTTAATATAAGTACCCAAACCTGTCTAAATTCTATTGGATGAGTTTCTTTCGACCTATCCCCACCTCATCATTTGAATAGTCAACTTTGGAGCCTTTAGAAACCGAATATGAATTTATTATAAATTAATATTTCTAGCTTTTCCAAAGGTGCCCCTCACCCCTCTTATAAAAGGGCACTCCTCCTTCTCATTTCTTCACACCTTCAAAGCATTTTGGTTCGGCCAAACTCTGCCCAAATACTCTCCCAACATCCCTCAATACAACCTAGAGGCCTTAGTTTGATCAGAAAGCCAACCTAAGGAGCCCTTTTGATCAAATCAAAAGGAAGAACCCGAAGAAGAGGTAATGATTTCACCACCCTTTTCTAAGTTCATTTCTTCTTCCACTTCTTCTTCCTTTGTTCTTACCATTCTGAAATAATAACTCCAGTATCTCACATATACTGTGATGTTATTATAAATATGGTACAATCATATTCAGTATTCTATCCACCCTTTGAATAACATGTCACCATACGTGCGTACGTACGGCTTACCGTCTCCACGTCGTGGTGTAATTGTTATTCAATATAATATTATTTGGATGGGTATAATAATGATGTGCAACTCATGTAAATAATAAATATAACATGTTAATGATTCTGTATATATGATATACCATCCATTTATATATTATTTTAATATCAAAAGAATGATATTGTCGCTCGTGCGTACGTACGGACTACCGTCTCCACGAACGCGATGAGATTCATTCTCCATCGTAACCATTAAAGCGTAATTATCATTTTATGATTTAAAAATGATGTTTAAGGACTTGATATCATTCTGGATATGAATAATATACAACCTATCCTTTACAAACATGTCTTACGTAACAAAACATATGAAAGAAAACAAGTAAGTTAACACCCGAAACAACGATAATACTAAGATATTATTATCAAATCAATATTAAAAGATCATATATGATATCATATTAATGTATATGATTCTTGTATAATTTAATAACAATTATTTCACCATTATACAGGAGGTTAACCTACCACAACCAAGGAAAAGTACAAGGTAAGGGTTATTTCACAATCTCTTCATTATCCGAGGTTGTATTATACGTAATAATCTACTGGGATCTCTTTATCATCCACATCCATGTTTCTTCGAAATGTATTTCAAAACATTTTTACTATTTACAAGAATATGGGTTAAAGTCATTTATACCCTTGTTTGACTTTTTATTAGAGGTTTATAAAGGAATCTTTCCGTCGTTTTCAAAATAAGGTCCTTTTTAACCTTTTCGACAGAATTGAGGTAAGAATGTTTTTTTTAACTTATACGGCGGGTGCGGTTATTTTACGCCGTTATAAAATCTTCAAAGCTTTCCTTACAAGCTTATAAGAATATTTTCAAAGAAAATGTTTTATTTTATATGGATCTTAAATGATTTCAAAATAAAAGGAGATATTTCTTTAAAAAGAATTTTGATTTCATCTATGTCAACATCCTTTGATGGATTTTAAGATTATTTGAAGTTGATTTATTATGATACAAAACTTCTATATTGTATTGAAGGTTTTGTGATATGTTTGACTGTGGATGTGCTATTTTTATACCATTCATAGTTTATTGTGAAAGTATTGACATTTCGTATGCTAGTTTTAATACGAATGTTTATGTTATGTTTAAACCTTTTCATATGGGAATGCATTGGACTTAATAAGTGACGGGTGGAGCCCGCTATAGCTCCTCGATGCATCGGTAGGTCTCATGAGACAAACTAGTGTCTTGGCACAAGGCCTTGACAAAATCTTATTTGTAGTCTTGGCACGAGGCCTTGGCTATGTGGTTATGATAGTCTGGCATTATGCATTCCAACATTATGAAAGTGGTTATTGATTTTTGCATGTGATTATTCGATTAGTAGAATATCCATGTGAATAAGTAAATGGCATTATTTCATTTTACTTTTTCCATACCATGTTGAAGTTCAATTTTAAAAGGCTTTTGTTTTAGTAATGCATTGCCTTAAATGTTTATTCTTATTTATGAAAGTTTCCGCTATATTGTTATCCTTACTGGACATTTGAGCTCACCCCTTTTCTATGTTTTATTTTTTCCCCAGGATGTGAAGAAGTAAATTATGAATGACCTGCAGGGATATTATGAGGGGATAGTAGTGTGGATTATGGAGACATTATGTTGTTGTAGTAGTTTTTCATTTTATGATGTAATGTAAAACTTATGAATATATCTAGTGTTTCCAAGGCTACTAAACCAATCGGTCTTTCGAGATTTGATCTTTCTTGTGATCATGCCAATGTTACGAAGTAATGCACCGACTCTGGGTAACTGGGGTCGGGGCGTTACAATCATGATATCTATAATAAAGTAGGTTTCATGATTGTTCCATTAACCTATGTGCTTGATGACTCTTTCTTTGACTTTTTAGAAATTGAACTTACATATAGAACACCATGGAAAAGGATTTATTTAGGCAATATAATTTACACAAAATCACCTAAGATATCAACTTCTATTAAATAAAAAAAGGGGAAAAAATCCTTTATCACATTATTCATTAATAAAGTAATACTCAGGATTCAACCAATATATCCTACCTCAGAGTGAAAATATTTTATCCTGATTTTCAGAAATACATAAAATTAAGAAACTCATAATACTCATTAATAATAATATTTAAGTATAAGGATCAATACACAGGTCTGAAGATAGGAACATACAACAATACATGTAAATGTGGATTTTATACTGGCGGGTCTCATTCTCATAATATCCTACATTAGGTATTACCAAGGGTGTACACCATGAGAAGATGCCTCAAAGTCCTATGAGTCTCCACCCTTGATAGCCTATATCATTTATGTCCCTCAAATTATATCATTTGTCTATATAATATATATTTAATAATAGTGTCATAGCACTTTTGGGTTCTCATCATAGTAGGGAACTATTGTGACCTTTTAGTGTGACAACTACTATTAGGAAATTATCACATACTATGTTATGAAGAAAAAAATCATGATGTGATAAGATGTTTATTAATATTCAAAAACATTGAATATAGGTTATCATAAAGTACATATAATTTGGTTCTAGGGAACCAAACCTAACATGGATAATGTCCAAGGTTATCCCCTGTGCTCCTATAGATGGTTGTGAATCATTTATCTCAATAACTATGATGACTGATATCATGAAAACCAAAGCATTTTTACTCTGTTCATATATCATTTTATTGGACTAATAATTTTCTTATCTCATAGTTGAAACCTCAAGCTTTTTTATGGGTGAAATGTAATCATCCCCAAGCATACTCCATGGATTAGGAGGAATGGCCTTCAAACTATTCAGGGTTGTGACCTGGTCAACATTTCCAATTACCATATTATTTCATTCCCTTTTATAGCACACTAATTTGATATATTGAACCTCAAAAATATCAAATACAGATTCATTTACATTTAACACCTTTAAATTCTAATTGACTATATATTTCAAGCATTGGTGATATGATGAGTGCACCACAACATGTTTGTGAAGAATTGGTTTCCCTAAAAGAACATTGGATTCTATATCTTAGTGAACAAACATGAATTAAATCTTAGAGACATGATCCCTAAACCATGCCTTCAAATTTATCTTTCCAAGGGTATTTTTTTCACTTTTATCATACCCCTGGATGGTTAATTTGGATGGGAAAAAATACTTCCCGCTAAAACCAAAATACTGATGGGTTTAGATTGGAATAAGGTTATTTTTTAGATCTATTACCTATGATCACTTGGTGAAAAATGATATAATTAATATATCCATCCATTTATAGGGGTTTGGTATGCCAATATACAACATTACCTTTATTTTTTCCATAAATGAGATGTTTATATGACACTTATATCAATCATTATCTATCTTATGCACCTCATCTACGAAAAACATCGCTTCTAATTCATAATGACAAGAAATGAATTCAATAAATTATTATTAAAGGCCTTGGAGAGGCGAAGGGTTTTAATAATTGAGAGCTTGGTTGGTGTTATGGTTAATGATTTAGAATATCTTATTTCTAATCCAGGGGCCTCCATTTCTCAATAGGGATTTGTTCCCTGAGTTGAAGACTGGAAGTCAATGCATGTTGTGCTGATGACTTTAAACCAAGACTATAAGATGCCTCCATTCATGGGATGGGTTTTTATAATCCATTTTTATAGTCTCCCCCTGTAATACACTAAGCGGTTCCCTAAGATGGTTGCCCACATGACCTAAAATGTGCCTCCCTGTATGCCAGATGATGTTGACTAGTAGTGAGGTCCAAGGGTGTGTCTATGGGGAGACTATTCCCTCTTGATCAGAGTGTAACACAGTGGTAAATAATAATGGTAATCAGTAGAAAAATAAATAAATAAGAATTAGAATAATAATAATAAAAAACCATCCATATAGAAAAATATATAGAAGTTGAATCATAAATAGATATAAAAATGAAGATTATGATCATGTCATGTAGCTATAAAAATTAAATTACACAAGATACATATGAAACATGCATATACCACATGCTATACAAAAAAAAGTAAAAAAACTACCACTACTAGAATCACGAGTATAGACTCGGTCCTTTGCCACTGTGCTCTATCCTAGTACCAAGAATCAAATATTGGAAGCTAAGTTCTTCCTTTTATCTACATCAATATTCCTAAAGTCTAATTGGGTATTTAAGGCAGCCCAAGTAGTGTGTGATATATTCTTAGTATGGCACCACCAATGATGTCTAGAACAATCTAGATTGTGAATATAAAATAAATAGTGTGCTAATAATAATAAATACAAGGAAATAAATAAATAAATATACCATGACTATTTCCTCATGTGATACCCGACCGACACTACCTTCTTCATCCTAAGTTAGATTTCTATGAAATAAGGTGACTTGTACATGTATGATATAATTTAATAATGGGTAATCATAAAATAAGCAACAAGAGAGGACCAAACCGAAGCATGTGATTTGGATTGCTGGATGTGTCCTTCAATTTATTAAATTATCATTCTTAGAATTCTATAAAGAAGGTGCCTCTTGAATTTAAGTAAGTGTAATCTTATGCCCATCCAAGGAAGACCATATCAAGGAACTCAAATATCACACCAAGAGAAAAATAAATACCCAATTCTATAAGAGTCCATACAAGGTGATCCATAAATGTAATCCCATTTATCAATCCTATCATGGTGTAAAGATAATAACCTCCAAGTCCATCCTCGAAATCACACATAGGGGATCATGTCTCTCCTGTGGCATAGTATAACCATCTTTCCACCAAGCCTATCCATGATTTCTCTTCTAAGGAACCAGTATCACTAATAAGTAGGTAAAAAAAATTCATGGTGAGCCCATCCAAGGCATAAAAGTATTGATATCGATGTAATTACTATTCATAAACAATTCAAATTAATAAGAATAACAAACCTGTATAAGGAGATCCGTAAATGGAATCCCCTATATCATTCTCAGATTGATATAAAGAGAGGTTTAGCTATCAACATCTCATATCATTTAATAAGAATTAAATTAATAACACTTTATATACATTGGATAATTCATTTAATTCATGTAATTCAAATATGTCATAAAAGCATATGGACTAGAACATGGACACACATATTTCTTGATTTATTTCACACCATGAATCATTTATTACAAGGGAAAAAACCTAAAAGCTGTTTAAATAATTTAAGTAAAATAGAAGATAGGCCTTAAAGGAAAGGAGCACCCATTGGGGTGGCTCAAGTTAAGGTGAAAAACCAAGGTGTTGATTTTTCTACTAGCTAGGATCATAATGGGAATAGAAAACCAATCAATTTAATTTATTAAACATTCTAGAGGTGTCACTGGAAAATTCTTCGACATAAATGGAACATGATATAAAGAATCCAAACATGAGGGAAATGAACTAGATCACCTACCTTAGGGTCATAGAGCTCCCCTCATCTAGTGTTAGCCCTTTAATCGAGCTAGAATGAGAGGAAACAAAAGAAAAGATCAATTCCCTAAAAATAGGGATTATGATCTCAAAACAAAATAGAATAAGAGACGATAAGAGAAACTAAGAATGGATGTAATATGAGTGGAGTGATTACTAAGAGGAATCTAACTCAATCAGTAGAAATGAAAATAGATTTTGAATGAGTGAATGGATTTAAAGCCTAACGAGAGAGGAGGAAGAACTTCACACAACTATCATCTAGAGAAAAATAAAGGAGGGAGAACGTTTTAGGGTTTAAAACATTTCAGGGTAAAAGGGTCATTTAACACTTCACTAAGGGGTTTCATGGTATAACAACATAGTTGGAAAAACCATGAACCAACTAATGCCCAATAACCCCCCCTCAAATGAGTTAGGTGCATAGTTTGATTAAACATGCACAATATATGTGAAATGGATCTGTAAAAAAAAGACTTAAAACCACATGGGCATATTAGATAGCTCAAATTATTGTAGAAAAACCATGCATCCTCCTGCCAAGGATGGAGTGTCTGCACAGCTGAGTCACACGGTTAGAACTAACCAAAAACTAACCATGTGGCCCATTTTTCCTCCAAAAATTTCAGAGCACCTGGATCGAATGATCCCAAAATCTCCTAAACCACTCATTAACCTTTAGAGTACATTATTATAATAAGACAAGAGGTTTTTAAAAGTAACATATGATTATTTACCTATTCAAAAATTCAGGATATTAAAACCTCCCATTCTTAAAACAACTTGTCCCTGAGTTTCCCTTCTGAGGGTGGGAAAACATTATTTGAGAGAAGTTCTGGCCAATGAGATCATAAGTCAGATTTGTGCTCCCAAGTCTCATCTTGTACATGGGCATTCTTCCATCATACCCAATACAATGGAACTTAACTACCTCAAAGAGCCTTCAGGATCTGATCAATGATACGTATTGGGTACTCCTCAAAGGACACATATGCCTCCATATCAATATCCTTAGGATTAAATTAATGAGATGGGTCAAAATGCTAATAGAAAATATGTTATATGGGGATGAAATCATGAATAAAATAGTAACTCTAAGGTAAATAAAAAAATAGGATACCAACCTAACTCTCTCCATGATCTCGAAATGTCTGTCATAATGAGGTGATAGATTTCCCCATCACTGAATTCATCTATCACCCAATCTAGGTGAAACTCACAGAAAGACTTGATGTACCAATTAAAAATCTAGATTTCTAAGGTGACGATAGGTATATGAATTTTTACTAGAATGAACAACATCTATATGATTCTGAATCAGATGTACTTTCTCTGAAGACTCTTTAATGAGATGACGACCCAATAGTATAATCTCTTCTGCCTTTAACCAGAATAGGGGTGAATGACACAACCTACCATAAAGGCCCTCATACAGAGCCATCTGAATCATTACATAAAATGTATTATTATAGGAAAACTTGGTAATAGGTATATGATTTTACCAAGAACCTCAAAAATCTAGGACACATGACCGAAGCATGTCGTCTAACACTCATATCATCTACTCAGACTGCCAATCGATATGAGGGCGACAAGTTATACTCAAGAGCTCCTATGAACCCACTACCTTTTGAAGACCCTTCCATAACCATGATGTAAACTGGGAATATCAGTTTGATATAATGGAATGGGGAACACCATGAAGGTGTATAATTTCCCATATATAAATCCCCCCAAGATCATCAACCAAGAAGGTCTCCCAAATAGGTAGGAAGTTTGTGACCTTGTTCAAGTTATCGATGATCACCCATACAACATCGCTACCTCAATGGGATCTCAACAAGACCATTAAAAAATTGTATAATGACATCATTACATTTCCAATTAGGAATAGATAGAGGTTGTAGAAGTCCAATAGTTCACTAGTTCTCTACGTTCACATAATGATAAGTGGAACACCTAGTGATGAAACTCGTGATCTAACTCCTCATACCTGGCCACCAATACTAATAATGTATAATTTGTTACATCTTGGAAAGCTCAGGGTGAACTACTAAAATGGAGGCATGAGATTCCTACATCATCTCCTCTCATATGTCAGTAGGCACCCACACACATCCATGAGAGTGAAGGATCTCATTCACATAGACAACCCAACCAAGATGTGGGTTCTCACCAAAGACACTCTCCCTCATAATGAGGCCCTCTATATCTGAAAGTTGTCTCATTCGAACCCATTACAGAACTGAGGATTTCACTACTAAATCTACTAAAATAGGCTACCCATTATATTCCTAAACATCCATCTTCTTCTTAGAAAACAAATCTATAAATTTCCACTCACAAATAGCCTCCTGGATGACCAGTTTAAGAGTATTTCGGCTCAATGCATCAGTTACTGCATTACCCTTTTTGGGTGTATAAGAAAGATCAAAATTGAATGAATGCAAGTATTATACCCAATTATGTTGTCTTAGATTCATGTCACATTATTTGAAGATTTATTTTAGACTTTTATAGTCCATGTAAATGACTAAACACTCACCCCATAGATAATGCCCTAACATCATAAAGCATGAACCACAAATGCTAGCTCAAGGTAACGCATATGCTTAATCCACTCATGAGGTATCATCTAGAGGAACCCATACACTACAACCTAATATACCTATATAAAACTAGTACTAGACTAACCCCTAAATCATTATAGTAAACAATATATCTTTTTCATGCTATGGAAACATCAAGATCGATGCTGAAGTTAGTGTCCCCTTTAAATACTAAAAGTATTCTCCCACATGTATGACCGCAAAAACTTCACACAATTATTATTAAATTTTGTGATAGGTGTCAATAAAAATGATAAGTATTGTATGAGTCACCTATAATTTCCAGCCATCCATAGTAAACTATGTACATCAAAAAAATTATTAGGATACTCCTAGGAAGATAAGACTCTCACCTTCTATGGGTTAACAAATACTTTTATATATAAAATGATATGACCTAGGAAGTGAAACTTATTTATTAAAAAGATTAATTTTCTAATATTTTCATATAGCTGGTTCTCTGTCACTGTATTGAACATGATCTCTATATGGATATCATGGCCATGAATAGTGTGATAATACACCAATATTATATCTATGAAGACCATCACAAATGAATCTTGGTATGGGTAGAAACCCGATTCATTAAGGTCATGAAACTATAGGTCAATTCTTAAGGCTGAAAAACATAACCAGATACTTTTATAAGCCATATCTTCTCTAAAAATTCATGTGTGGTATGTTTGATGATCTAAAATGAACCTGATGGTAGAATAACCACAAATCGATCTTAAAGAAAAATATCACTCATTAGATATGGTCAAAGAGGTTTTATATATGAGGTAGTGGATACCTATTATTAATTGAAATCTTGTTCAACCATCAGTAATCCATGCAAAACCTGAGGGTACCATCTGCCTTCTTGGTGAAAAGAACAGAAGAACCCCATGGTGAAGTGTAGGGTCATATAAAACTCTCCACTTCTAAGTCTTCCAACCACTTCTTGAGTTCAAGGATCTTTGTAGGTTCCATTATATAAGGAGGAATGGACACTGGTGTAACATCTATCACTAGCTCAATGGTGAAATCCACCTCTCACATAGAAGGTAAACTGGAGAAATCAGCAGGAAATACATCCCTTAAGTGATTCACCACATGATGGAATTCCACAAGCTGCATCCCTTGATCGCTCATAAAGAGATTCGCCATCTGGACTGTCAAATTTCATATCCTAGTTCAATCGGGTTCATCTCATCCCACCTTAATATCCCATTATCCCTTATAAATATACATAATACCCTTAGGTGATGTAAATAACACACTCCAATGATTGAATTCACCATGAGAGAAATAAGGAACTATCCAATCCATCAAGAGAATGACATTAAAGTCAGTCAACTTAAGGAAAAAAGAAATTCCACAAGAATTTGTACCCACCTATCTCAAGGGGGAACTCCTTGTACTTGCATATACTCTCTGATCGAACCCCCAACAGTGTGTAGAGAGTCATAACACTACAAAATTACTCTATTTTATGGCCCATACTTTACATAATTGTAGAAGATATAAAAGTGTGTGATGAACCTATATCAAATAGTGTAGGAACTAAAGTCAAGGCTACTAAAATAGTACCTCTAACCGAAGAATGCCCCAGACACTACTCATTAGGTGTAGGATACATTGCATATAAATTCCTGGAATCACATATCTAAGATGAAACCTAACTAACATGGTCAGGTCCACTTTGCTGGCAATGAACCTCTGATGCTTCACTACCTCAACCACAACCACCTCCTTGGCCTGATTATCTAGTATTAGACTAACTCCCAGCCTAACATGGAGCTATTAATCCTATACCTAAGAGATATATTAGAACAATTCCCTTATCACTAGATACTGGAGGGAAATTCTTGTAGAATAACTACAGGTGACCCATCCCTCCACAAGCTCAGCACTTGATCATGTTCTTGGTAAATTGGGGCTTCTTATACCCTAACCTAAAAACTAGTTTAATAATAAATAGCTATCGATAAGTTTCATCTAGCTATAAATTTCCCCATATACAACTTCAAAATGATACTTACTACCACTAAAAAACTGTCTCCCTACCTGGAATCCAAACCGCCCTAGCTCACATTGTATCCTTCCATCAGGTTTTGTTCTATTATGAGGGCCTGGTTTACTATCTCAAAAATGGTGGTCATCCAAAAACATTTCACCAATGATTGGATGGTGTATGAAATCCCATCCTCAAATTACCTTGTATTCATCACATCTTCACTTGGAAGAGTTAATGCAAAATGATGAAGCTCGGTGAAATGAGTTGAGTACTCCATCAAAAACACGGAACACTACTGTAGGTGCATAAAATATCAATCATAGTCTTCTCACAACTTTTAGAAGAAAAATTAATCATAAAAGTCAGTTTGGAAGCTCCCCCAGAGTTTACCCTAATAACATCCAGCCTATTTAATGACACACCATCAATCTTTAGTATAATCATGAAGCTGTGGGTGGTGAGATTGACCCTCTATTCTGAAGGTGTCTCCAAATTCTTAAATATCAACAACATGGCCTCAATCCATTACTCACTATCTTAAGTAATACCATCCCCAAAAAGGTGGGAGGGTGTTTCTACTAGAATTCCCACTTCTGTCCTTCCATAGTAGGGGTAGGTCATGGATTTCCCTGTAGAGACTACATGAAGAAATAAAATCTATATCTGAACCAAGCATCAATGCCCAGTGGAAAATCAAAAGGAGGTTCCTAAGGTGGAACTAGAGGTGGTAATACTAGTGGATCAGGGTGCACCACCTCTGAAGCATGAATGTCTCCACCCTCCAATTGTACGACTTGAGGATGTTGTGGTGGCATATCTTTACAATTTATAAATTCAGGCCTCAAATAATATTTAATAGAAGATAGTAATTTCAATAAAAAGAAAGGGAAGGTACAAGGGCTTTCTATAAACAGTCAGAACTCTCTACCTACTCCTAAAGAATGTTTTAGGTGATAAATAAGATCAGAGAAGTCTCAAGAGACACTTCCTACTACTCACTTCCAATGTCGTGTCAGGTTCAATGTCTCATACAATACAGTAGAGGTTCCATTATATGGAGTGTCAACTTAAAGGTATAGAGGAAATCATCATTTCCTTTGCAATTGGAATCCCTATTTAGCGGTAAAAATTTGATTTTAAAACATTAATTCATTTAACTTTATTTTTATTTAATTTTATATAAATATATCAATATAGTTGAATTTGTTACTATCAACAATTTATAAAGGCCCATACTCTTTAAATTGAAATTGGTGCATCAAGTAACTATGATCTAACCTTTATGTTCATTATCAGAATGTAAAAGGTTATGTATAGTTATTTTATTGAAATAAATATCATTCCCAATTTATAGAAGTAATCACTTCATAAATTACAATTGTAATTCAATAATCAAATCAACTAATATTTTGGCCCATAGAACCAGTGGTTCTTGGCTCATCCATGGTGTAATTGTTCAATTAAGGGGTTATTATCAATCAATGTGGAGAAACACCATTTATATTGATGTAGTTATTTTAATTAATCCAATTTTTTTATTACTATAAGAAATATTAGCACATTTAAATATATAAAAATCAAGGCACTCACAACAACAACGAACAATAAAGGTAATACACATAGTAATATAAATAGGGATGACATAATGCTTGACATGTGAATCCTCAAGTGTCTAATATGATTCATGAGACAATACATCATTTATTCCCTATTCCAAGGAAAGGAAACCCATAATAATAATATCAACAATAATAATAATAATTTCACAAGACATGTGCATCTCCCAATGGTGAAATCAATGCAACTATAATAGGTACAAATAGGAACAACAATAACCCATCCTAGGTAATTTGGGTTTCCCTTATATGTGGGTTAGATGCTCCCAGACATAGGCTCATTACTAAAATCTGATACATTTGAGTTTCCTATCTAATACCCAAATAGTAATACAAATGGAAAATATGATCTTATACCTCTTTGTAGTGTCCCGCCCCAAAATCTCCTATGTGGTTCCCTAATAAGGTTGTTCACATGATGTCAAGCGTGCCTCCCTGTATGTCAGAGGCTATCTACTAGAAGAGAAGGCTTATGATGTGTCTGTGCGGATACTATTACCTCTTTACCAGAGTTTAGAATAATAATAAATAATAATGGTAAGTATTAGAAACAAGAATAAACAAGAAACAACGAAATAATAATAATAAATCATCTATACAAATAAACAGTTGGAAGCTAAATCATAAATAGATTCAAAAAATGATGATGATGATCATGTCAAGTATCTATAAAAAATAAGGTACATGGGATATAGGGGGGGAAGGAATATACCTCATGCTATAAAAAAACCCAAATCTTCTACTACTAGCATCACAATCATAGGCTCAGTCCACTGTCCCCATGGTCCATCATAGTACTAAGAATTAAACATCGAAATCTTGGTACTTCCCTTTATCTACACCTGTAGTCTTGAAGTCTTCTTGGGTACCAAGGTAGACCCAAGAAGGGTGTGAGATATACTTAGTAAGACACCACCAATGATGTATAAAAAAGTAAACTTTATGCATATAAAATGAGTAGTGTTCCAATAATAATAAATAAAGGAAATTAATAAAAAAATACATTAAACTGGTTTCCTTATGGGATACCCAACTGACACTACCTACTTTGGTCTAATATAGATATCACTGAAACATGGTGACCAGTACAAGTATGATATAATGTAATAATGGATTATCATAAAATAATAATCAAGATAGTACTAAACCTAAACATGTGATTTTTATTGGCAGATGCGTCCTTTAATTTATTAACTTAGAATTCATATAATTCTATAAATACAGTGCCTATTTAACTTATGTATGTAGTATACTAGGAACATTTAAGGAGAAATATATCAAGGAACCCAAGTATAACACCAGGAGCATAATAAATACCCAATATCTTAAGAGTCCTTCCAAGGCGATCTTTATATGGAATCCCAAGTATCACTCCTGATATGGTGTGAATACCATAACCTCCACATCTATATATGGTATCTCACATAGGGGACCTAGTCTTTCTCATGGCATGATATAAACATCTTTCTATCAATCCCATCCACAATGTCTCCCTTATGGAACTAGTATCACTCATAAGGAGGCAATGAAAATGCAAAATGATCTCATCCAAGGCATACCGAGTATTTCTCCTAGTGTAATTACCATTCATAAATAATTAAAACTAATAATCATGATGAGCTCATCCAAGGTGATCCATAAATGGAATAACTTGTATTTCTTTTCAATTGGTATGAAGAGTGGTTTAACTATCAATAAATCATATCATTTAATAATAATGAAATTAATAACACTTTATCTAAGTGTCCAATTCATTCAATTCTTATAATTCAACTATGGAATAAAATCATATGGCCTAGAATATGGGAAAACATATTTCTTGATTTATTTTACACTCTGATTCATTTATTATAATGGAAAAACCTAAGAAGGTGTTTAAATATTTTAAGGAAAATGGAAGATAGACCTTTAAGGGAAGGCACACCCATTGGGGTGGCTCATGTTAAGGCGATCATCCAAGGAATTGATTCACCACTAACTAGAACTGTAATGGGAATAGAAACCAATAAATTTACTTTATTAAACATTTTATAGGAATTGATGGAAAATTTCATCATGTGGTACAAATACGCATTATATAAATGCAACTAAACTTGAGAGAAAGAAACTAGATCACCTACCTTAGCTTCACAACACTCTTATTGTCCATTTTTGGACCTTAAATATATTTAGAATGGGAGGAAATGGAAGAACAGATGAATTCTTTGAAAACAGGGCATATGATCTCACACCAAAATAGTACAAGAGATGGGAATAGAAACAAAAAATTGAATCAAGAGGATTGGAGAGATTACTGAGAGGAATATAATGCACATGATGGTGAGGAAAATGAAGTTTGGATGTGTGAATGGATTCAAAGCCTAATGGTAGGAGGATTAGAAGATTCATGTGACTGGATGATGGGAAAAAACAAAGGAGGAAAAAGGTTTTAGGGTTTAAAAAATTTCATGGGTAATAGGGTTATTTCCCCCTTTATTAGGGGGTCGCACAGTTTGGCCGCACGGTTGACCAAACCATGTGCCAACTATGGGAAAACCATATCCAAAGAAACCCCCCTCACATGGGATAGGAACATAGTTTTCCCAACCATGTGCATGCTATGAAAAATGGACCTATTAGAATAGTTTGCAACACTGCACATGCATATACCCTATCTCGAACGATTGTAGACAAAAAGTGAAGCCTCCTAATAGGATTTGAATGCCCTAATGTCTGAGATTTACAATTTTCACTGACAGTGTGGACCATTATTCTTCAAATTTTGAAACTCTTGCCTCCAAACGAGCCTTGGACTCTCTTGAACCACTTTTTATCCTTTAAAGTACATTATTATCATAACATAAAAGGTTTTAAATTGTAACATACGGTCTTGTACCTCTTTGAAAATCCAAGATGTTACAATACCTATTTTTATGAGAAAGATCAATCAGAGGTAAATCTATGAATTGGTCTTCTAAAATGATAGGGAATGAACAAGATCTAGATGATCAAGGGTATATAGATGCTCTTATTAAGCCTTTTAAAGAACCTATAAGTGAGCCTTAATATATATGAAATCTATAGAAACTCTACCCACATGATATGTTTTACATGGTATCTTTTCCTATGACCCCATTGACCTCTATGGACTCTACTCATTCCACCTACTTCATGATTATGCATGGTGAATTAAGATTCTTATTCATATTTAGTTTCTCCATTGAAAAAGGTGTCTGTCAAATAAATGATGCTAACTAAATCATATAATGATTATTCATATAATAAAGGTTCTATTTGGTAGGGTGGTTCAAATATTACTAATGTTGAGGGATAGAAATCCTACAGAGTTTGAACTAGCTTAGGGATTAGTTGGGTCTCTTCCTCCTCTTCCAGGGCCTTATTCACTTCTTCCAAGCATATTTTCTCCTAAGTAAATTGGGTATTGAACCAAAAGGTTTAGTTATATTCAAGGGAATTGGAGCCTCAATTTCAGGATTCAATTACACCTTGAGTATGGGGTGTGCTCGATCGATGTATTTTAAGTAATCCAACCATCTAAATTTTGTCCACATTTTCCAAGAACTTTCTCCCATTCCCCTTCCTCCTTTAGAGAAACATTGGAGACATAAGACACATGTTATTATGGTTTTCCCATTTTAAATTCTCTATAATAAACAATATTTTAAAGTATATCTTTGATAAAAGACCCGTCTTGAATATTTTACCCCAACATTCAGTGATAGGGTAAATAATCTATGTGATCATTTAGAACAATCTCCTTCAGTTTATTGATTTCAGAAAATATGAGAAGGTTGTCTTCTAGGGATGATATAAAATATCATTGGACATGATCATTATTAAAATAATAATTCTTATTTTTACTATCTTCAAGACTCAGATAAATCTTTTCCATCCTCCCCCCCATTAAGGATACTACGGTTGTTATAATCACTTAGGGAGATAGATTTTGTGGTATTGGTTCAACTTTGGCAATGGGGCCAATTCCATACTTTGTTTGAGAATAGAAGTCACTATTTCTACCTTATATATCCTTATTAATTAGTTATTTAGAATGATCCAAATGTTAGTCTAGCAATTATGAAGGATATCTTCTAACTACTGAGCTTTTGAAGCTAATTCTATAAATCCTCTAGAAAATTTCCATGGGATAAGGGGTGCTTGAAAATAATCATGGAGATTCTATATGTGTAACTCTACCAGAAACTCTAGTGGTAAATTCATATCTAGATAATATCTAATCCCTATAAAACTATAAATAAAATATTATACCCTTTGATTCTCATGTTTTTTTCAATTTGAAAGATAAGTGATCATTGTATTTTTCAACATGAATCTAAATTAAAACATGAAAGGGTTATATATATGTTAAAAATTTTCAATTGACTGAGAAAGGATGTTACTATTCCAAATACAATCAATGAATTATAATATTTTCATGAATCACCCATGTTTGACCACTTCTTACTGCACAAGTATTCCCATCATGGGGCCACAACATGACATAAAATGTGTCAAAGTGTTATTTTGGACCACCAATGCCGTTAAAGCTCTAGAATGTGGGACTTAAAAAGTTGGATAGAGGAAGGGTATCATCCACCCATTTAGGGAAGGAATTTTTCTTTGGTGGTACTGAATCATGTCGCTTTTCTATGACCTCTATCTAAGTGATGAGGGCCTAGATGGAGTCGAATAACTCTAGGGGTATCAATAGTTGGGGAAGAACCTGGTCATTGACTATAGGCGATGCCTAATACAACCCACTTTTCCAAATTTATTGTTCTAAACCAATTTTTTTGGTCTATAATGATTAAGTGAGGTTTATTGAGGTTCTATAGGGGAAAAATTGATAATCCATAGTTGCTGGAGCTTGGTAGACTGGTGGTCTAGGTGCTAAATTAATAGGGTGATTAGATCCTTATCTAAAAAATGGAATATGAATTTATGGCTATAGAGCTCCCATTATAGGGGATATATTAGTTCCCACAATAAGATTATGTTCTTTAGGAATATTTCCCCTCAGCATATCATCATTAAATGTCTCAATTATTCTATCTCATCCTTGTATCATACCAATCTCTCTTCGATGATAGGTATATTAACTCCCTTAGGAGGAGCTTGGGATGATGTTTCCCATTTTTCATTTCCCTCATTGTCACATGGAATGGGGGTGGAAGGTGAGTGATTAGGGGTTTCAAATTATAGTCCTGCCTCTGATTTTGAGTAAATACACCCTCCTCTTAAAGTATCTAAGTGTGAGTTCCATGTTGGAGTTGCACCATGACATATTTCTCCTCTAGATTAGTATTATACTTTTTCATATTGTCATTAATGACTTTAACCGAAGTACACTAGAGAGAAGAGACAATATTTTCATCAATGTCCAAATTGTATAGGGATACACCATACCCTAAATATTAATCGAATAATGGTCTAAATTCAATTTTGTATGTCTCTTTCTTGGAAGACTGTTTGGGATTATGAACCCTTTGGGGTTTGATATTTTTCCCAAACCACTCTCTAGGGAGAAACTTATATAGAGTAACCTTTAAGGAGTTTATGAAGACTCTTTTAAATAATGTACCTAGTGGTGATGATATATCAAACATCATAAGAAATGGTAGAGATACTTATTATGGGACTTCTATTAGCCTAGTGAAGACTTAATTTCTTGGTGGGGAAAGAAGTAATAATAAAAATTCCCCCATACATGTGGGATAAGGATCATTTTTCTATACTTTTATTTAATTATAGATTCTTTGGGGATTTGATGATGCTGAGGGTAGTTATGTGGTGTAAATATGATGAAAATTCCCTTGCATTGTGGGTTGATACTATTCCTTAATTGTCATTGAGGCTGAAATAATGACGACTTATACGATTTTCCATTATTTTACATGAGTATGAGATGGGTGAAGTGAATATTGTGAGTTTCTTACCTATAAGGTGTATTACCTGGCTAGGGGCCTTACTTATCTCCACTGAAAATTCTTTTTAACATTTCTAAAGGCTTAATGCAGTAATCAGTTGATAGTTTTATCTCAACGAGTGTGTTATTTATATGATTTAGAAGTGGCATGAATGCGCTGAACTGGCCAGTCAACATATTCACTTACTAACCCTATGACCTAGATCAAGTAAATAACATTATAGGAGACTTTCCTTGAAGGTATTTTCTATCTTAGGAGTGAATTAAAATGCAGTGCTCCATATTCTCTGCATCCTTGAATTCACATGTAGGGAGAAGGACTCACAACAATCCATTGATGTTTATCTAGACTATAAATACAAAAATGCTATATATTCTTACACCACTTTTCAAATTTTATAGATCATGCTTCTAGAATGGTAGTTGAATTAATATGGGGGTGAAACTCTCCAACCATTTTAAGATTATCAAAATATCTATCATAAAGAATATGTTTCTCCCTAAGGTGGAGGTGTGTCATCCACAAGTTAATGCGCAAGTAATATACACATTCTGATTTTATCTCTTTAGGGACCTCATATTAGGAGGTGGATTTATTCCAAAACATGAATGGAATATCACCCTCATCTTGCTCTCTCTATATATCCATATCATTCACTTCATTTTAAGTGGTGCACTCCTCTACCTAATTATACCATAAAGGGTATTCCTAAAGATGAAAACACATGATATATGGGAGGTAGAGATAATAAATTCTTTACATAACTATCCCACAATAATGGGGGAATATTATTGGCTATTGATGGGTCAAAACATATAGTTGAAGTTGATTTTTCTAGTATGTCTCTATATGACAATACTTTGACAAGGGGAGGATATCCTTGTTTGTGTTAGATATCACCATGGGTAGGATTTACAAGGTGGATGTCAAGGGAAGAGTCCCAATGATCCTTATCCATATTTATAATGGGAGGATTTTCATGGTTTATATCACCTTCTCCTCCTGATAAGGATTCATAGGATCCTTGGGATTCCATTGACAAGAGTTATAGGGCTTCAAGGGAAATGACATTGATCAAGGTAGTAATATCGGCCTTATCCATATATATATATATATATATTATTTTTGAAGATAATTTTATTTAAACACTACTTGATGAGATACTGAGGTCTTATATGTTCTATAGGAATCCTCATTCATTTGAGATGGTTATTTTCATATAAACCCAGTCCCCCCCCCACTTCTGTCCTCCTTTTTCTGCCAAGGTATACCGACTAACATGATATGAAGGAGAAAGAATATGTACTTTTCCCTGAGATACTATCAAATATGTGAAAACTCTTTTAATGGGACCTAGAATATGAGAAAGATCATAGGGATCCACTATGGTATATGGGAATACTTCATATGCGAGAAGAAGAATACATGTCATCTTATTGTTAAAAGTGAGTATATGTCGACTAGTCTACTCTAAGGGAATGAGAGTATAGACCTCATGTTAGGGTAATGAATCCCACTTACCATGGGAAGACCTCTAATATTCCCTATAATAGGCAACTAGAGAGGATGTCCAGTAAACAACTTCAAATGAAAGATACTGGAGATTAGAGGCTTTGTGGTTTCATCAGCATCTGTTTGTAGGGGAGACCTACTTTGTACCTCCTGACCAGTGATGTTGCTGAGGTATTTTCCCTTCTCCATCAGATATGGGTGGTGCAAAGTTTCATGTTCTAGGGAAACACTCAAAAAATTGTTGAAGGTGGAAATAAGAACCACCGGTTCAGTCACTAGATG
The DNA here is from genome assembly GCA_963277665.1 of Viscum album. NCBI lineage: Eukaryota > Viridiplantae > Streptophyta > Magnoliopsida > Santalales > Viscaceae > Viscum > Viscum album. The sequence continues at coordinate 1,151,812,505 of OY728140.1, forward strand.
CTTTTGATGAGGTGGGTTATGAGATTTTAGAATGAAAATACTTTCCCCAGAAGCCTCTAGAGTTGGGGGAATACCATTATAGTGATATTATCCAAGGAGGTTATTAGAAATATACCACTAGAGACACTGGTAGGGTGAAAATTCCCTTTTAGTAGATGACATTATGCATTTTCTCACATTTGAGGTGCAAGAGTAGGCATTCAATGATGATTCCATGGTTTTGTATCTAAGTCGGTTTCATTCCAATAGAATCAAACAAACATAAAAAATAATACCCATAAGTGAAACACAAAAAATAAATATAATATAATTTTTTTTAAAATTTTCCCTAATTATTATAATTTTCATTCTAGGTTCACCATTGTTTGTTTCAACTAGCCCACAATGTTTATTTTCAGTATATGATCCTTCTTTACAAATGTAGGGTGTCACAATGATATATCAAGGACACCTTGAATATGAGTTTAAATGAGAGGATATGAGGTTAGTCTCACCACACCCTTGGGGGGGGTATTGTATACTTCGTGAAGCTATTATAGATTTAAGAATTTTTTTAAAACTTACCCAGTAATGTTAATAACACTACTATTTACCCTTAATAATTATGGTTGATCAATTATGGAATGATATTTTAATTTAAAGCATTTTTATCTATGCCCTTTGAAATTTAGCATCATCAGGGAAGGTACTTGGTACATAGTGTTTGGAAAAATACCATCAATTGGGTTTTCTATGTACCCCTGGGAAAGGAATTAGAGACCATGTAGTTTGGTACCACTTAACAAGACACATCGTACCTTTTAAGGTCATGTGATGAGGAATGATCCTTGCAGTTTAACATCATGGGGTAAGGATGACTAGGAAAATGGTACCTAGAAATTGTTGGTGTGGGACTTGAATAGGAGTATAAATTTCTAGTTCCTTTAATGGGTTATATATAACAATTAATTTGAATGGGGTCAACTGATAGGAATATAGACCAATGAATGAAATACGATGACACCTGAGGGGACATGACTCTCCAGATGGGGGCATAATGTTGTCAGGGAAATGCCTTGATATAGAGATATGACAAAGCTAGGAATATAGCCTAGCATGAGAACTTATAAAGTATTGGAGATTTGGGGATATTAAATTTAGGCCTTGAAGAGGTATCTTACATATCATGTTGGATATAGGGATCAGATACCATTTAGTTTGAGTAACACAGTTTATGTTCATATGCAAGGTTCATAACATGAAATTTTACATCATGAGATAAATACATTATCATGCTATTTAATTTCATGTGACCAATACATTGGACATGTAGTTTAATGTCATTATATGGGGATGTATGGGGTCATGGATGGTATAATAATAGACGATAGATTAGGGATTATGAATTGAATCTACCCTAGAAGATAGATTAGGGATTATACATAATACGATGAATAATAAGAGGTATTTCTGATTATTCTAGTTTCATGGTCATTAAAAATCTATAACCCACATGAGTAATACTCATTTTGATAAATAAAAGACAAAACAAGATCCACCACATCACATAATCATGTTTGGATGATACTTATACCTGAACTAGAATCCTAAGATTTAACTTATTTCCTCTTTTATAGATGGAGGAGGAAGGGGATATGGTGGTTAAGAGGGATATGTCATCTTATAATAATGAATAGGGGCTTACTTCAGGAGGGTTTCCCTTATAAGAATCTATTCCTCACCCATTAATGAACAAGGGTGGGGATATGGGGGCTTGGAAACAAAAAATACAAGGGGATTACTCTAGGAGGGATTCCCATTCCCATCTTCCTTCTTATTTCTTAACCATGGATTGGGTCTTACACATCCACTAATATGAAAACAAAAGTTTTGGATGCTACCCAATTCACTTCATGTTTTTGGAATCATGTAAGAGGTAAGAACTCCTTTCTGAAATGAGAAGATCCCGATAACTTTATCTTTTATTGGGGTCCTCATTACCTAGGGAATGAAAGATTTTAAATGTCCCAATGACCACATCTATTAGAGAGGTTAAGTAGGGGGTATCCTTTACCAAGGAAATGATTGATTGAAAGGGGAAAATTATGAAGTGCCTCATACCTTTATCCTAAAGATATAGTGTCCATAGGATAAGAAAATATTTTTATTGTTTTGAGTTTTGACCTTAGAGAACGAATTCCAGGGGGTTTTAGAAGACCCCAAGATGGAAAAGATATATCGTGACTAAAGGAGTGCACAGAAGGAATCTAAAAAAGAGGGTCCATGGAAGGATAATATTGAAAGGGTGTGAGATCACATGATCATGTGATGAATCCATGTATCATCCATGGAATAAAAATTGGTTTACTTGGGATATATTTCAAAGTCTAGATGTTATGAGCTGGTTCTCATGGGAATGGATCATGTGATGGTTTCATATGGAAGAATATGAGATTTGTTTTTCAAACTTTGAGTTTTATTACCTATGGAATCCTACTTTTTTTGGATTTCAGTTCCTCTTAACTTATTCTTTTTTATACACCTTTCCCATTTCACAAGTAGGTATTTATAGGTGAGGCTTGATAACATGGCTTGTTACCCATTCATACACATGGTGGTTGAGTGGAGAATCATGTAGTCATGGACGTTTGATCGACCTTGGAGGAGAGTCATACCCAATATGAAAAATGAGAATTATATTTTACATCCACATGATGGTTTCTCACAGATGCATTAATTTACCTCCTCATATCCATAAAACAAGTGATGTTTCATTGCTACATGACTAACCTACCTCATAGCCTTAAAATGAGTGATACTGGAGTAATAAAGACTAGATCTTGTGGTATGGTCTTTGCTTTGATCCGTGTAAGATAGATTTACTTACATGTTCATGAGAATGGTTCTATGAAATCAAATTTCTCCTTTATTTATAATTTATTCTCATAGTGGATGATTTACCTTGTAAATTTACAAGTCAATTTTATTCTAAACTCTAACTTTTTGGGAGTCCTCATTCAAGAAAGTGGGAATCAACAATAGACCTATTGTAAAATAAGGTAATAGGGAAGTAAATTAAAACTTTATGCTAAAATATTGAAGGTGTGAACCATTATTAATGTTTTCATGATTTTTGTAGCTAATTCATTTATAATAGAATAAATGGAGAGACCATTCATGAATGTAAAATGAATCATGCATTTTTTATCCAAAAAATCCAAATCCTCCTTATTCTGATTTAGAATTTTTGACATTTTAAACGCATCAAAATTTAACCTATAAAAAACTATATAAATTCATCATGATAAAACAATTCCTTGAATCAATTAGGTCTATATTTAATAAATTATCAAGCCTATTATGGCCCTTTCATGTGTTTTAGAAGACAAAAACCTTGTTAAAAAATCAATCTTTGTGTGTGATGAGGGAAAATTATGGAGAGGTAAGTGTTTTGTGTGCATGAGAGGATAAATAAGGTTAAAATATATTCAATAAATTGAATATATAATTTAAAATAAATTTTATTTAAGAGGAAAGATAATTTTTGGTTCTTTGGTTATTGATTTCATTTTAACTCACATGCTTGTGCTTTGAAATTAATTTGGTGTTGTTTTTTATTCTTAATTTTCCATGATTCTTTGTCTTATGTGTGGGATAATTTATAGAGCTCATGATTTATTAAATTTTTATTTGTATCACAAGGAATAAATTACCACTCTTTTAATATTTTGAGTTAAATTACATCATTTCTAGTTTTTAGGGATATTTTTGGAATTATTGTGAAAATGACTCAATTCATGAATTTAAAGTGATTTTTAATGATATTAAGAATTATTAGAACAAGGATTTTTTTTATTTTTTTCCTTGTGAAATCTTTAAAAAATTCATTTTGAACTTGAAATGGGAATATTTTTTAAGTCTAGTTTTGTATGATTTTTCCTTAAGTTTTGTATCACTTTTATGAATTTCATAAGACTTAATTGTATTTCATATGACACTTAAGGAATCACATAATAATTTTACATTTTTAAGAATTTAATTGAGTTTCTATGACTTATATGATTTCATATAAATTCTAGGGTTCTTGTAATTTTTTTCTGAGTTATGTATAACTTTTTTTGGGGTTTTGTAAGACTTCTACCTGTCCCATAAGTCTTTGATCCCATATGAATTTTACACATTGTATGAATTTCATTAAAATTCCATATGGATCCTGGCGTATGACTTTTCATACCTGAGTATTGTATGAATTTAATTACTTAAGACTTTTTAAGTCTTATGAAATGAAATTACTATAAAATAAAGGCCTAATATTCAGCTGAGCTTTTCATGTATGTCTTTATGAAATTTCAAAAAGTTATATCTGGTGATTAAGAAAATTTTTAAGAAGAAAGTTGATGAGGCTATGGATCGAGGGATATTTAAAGGAGAAATAAAGGAAAAATTAAAGCCTTTACTCCATGTGAACATACCATTCATGTGAAGGGGAGTTTCAACTACTACCACCTAGAGAAATCATGGAAAAATTATAGATGCTCATGGAGGTTCCCTAGATTTAATTTTAAGTCTTTCACCATTAAAAATATTTTCCCCTCCATTGTGGATATATAAGGAGGCCATGAATATATGTAACATCCTGACCCAGGTGCCACATGACGGTGCCCGAGTCGGTTCGCTATGTGACCTCAAGCATGCCTCCCAATATTCCATAGGATTTCGAATAACAGTGATGGTCTAATATATAACATGGGGAGACTATAACCTCTTTTTCAAAGTAGTACAACAATGTAAATAAGTAAACAATAACCAAATGACATAACCAATAACCTAAATAGTAACAATATCCCATTATGACCAAATTAGGAAATACAATAACAAAAATAAATAAATAAATATGAAATGTCATATATGTGTCAAGTATTAATTTGAAAATCCAAAAATAAAGACACAATGACAACTCCTAAATGGGTCCCAACATCATTTTTGGTTCCCTCATCCATGATTCATCCCAAATAAACCATCTAACATAGGTCTCTTGACCTTATTATGCCATGAAAACATGAATTCTAATAGGGTACTGATCAGGCAACCTGAGTAGGGTGTGAGAAGAACTAAGTAGGCTACCACTAATAGATTCTAAAATACTCTCCAACCAAAAATAATGTATGAATTTGTATAAAGAATAAGTAAAAGTGATAAAATAAGTAGTTTACCAATTAAATTGTCCTTTAAATAACCACATAAATATCTCAAGTTCACGATGACACTAGAACCATCAATACCTGTTTCGGTCCATGTCAGAGTCTGACATATCCCAAAGGTATATCACATATTACATAATTCATGGGTTTTCATTTATCATTTCATTTCAATTTAATACCACAACTACTTGTAACCATAGTCCAATTCCAACATTTTGGGCCAAGAAATCCTTGTCTATCACCCCGTGGTATTTTAAAGCATCAGTCCCTAACCTACACCCCATTGTTATCACATATAGGATTTTTAAGAATTATTCCCTGTCCCACACACATATATCACATATATCATAATATCACATATATCACAATATCATCTTTATAATAATATCACATACATCAATTTTAAGGATCATTAAAATTCTTATCAAACATTCTTATCAAAGTTTCCCATTTCAATTATCAATTTTAATCATTGTTATTCAATTGAATCACATGGAATAATATGACAATTCACCACTATACCATTTATCAATATTTAATAATACAAACCATTGAACCTTAAAGTATAATCCAACTATCCCTTAATTACCATTAATCAATCAATTCTATATCCTATCAATTAACTAATCAAACAATCCCATAAACTGACCAATTTCATAATACCAATATCCAATCAATTTCATAATCACATCATTCTATTAATTAATTAACAAATTAATTAATGCAATTAAAGATGCAATTTACAAACATGGAAATTTCTATTTCATAATTACATACACATAATTATAATAAAAAATATGGGGTTTTTTATTTATAACACGTACCTCAAGATTGCTGGTGAGCATTAGCCAAACTAAAATTCCCCAAATTGAAGTGTAATTTTCAATTGAACAATAAAGAATGAGATCTAATACCAAAACCTAGATCCAAGATCAAACAGATTTAGAACTATCAAAACCTGTATCCAAACCCACACAAATAGAGAATAAAACACTCTTCTTTAACTAGAAAGAGATATGGGAGAAATAATAAACCACATGAGATGAGATTTCTTATCGAGAGTGGTGTAGATCTATCAATCTGGTCCTCAATTAATCTTGAAATGATTTCAGAAGGCCCTGGAATCCAACCAAGAGCCTCAAAAATAGAACTAAAACTTTTAGGGTCTATTTTTTATGAATGAGGGTGAAATCCATGGAGTTTTGTAATTTTAAAACAATTTTTGGGGGATTAAAAACCATGTTCACAGTTTCCTAGTCTGGGGAACATGGTTTTCCAAACCATGATACCTAACCATGGGATGACTTTAGGGATAAAAAAAAATTACTACTAAGAGGGTGAATGGTTTGTAAAACTATTCAAAAAATATGAAAATACCCCCTTCTTGGGGTTTCATGGTTTCCTGGGTGTGTGTGCACGGTTTGGGAAAACCCTGCGCCAACCGTCCACTTCCCCTCTTCCTCCCAAAATTATCAATTTTTCCCAAAACATTCCAAAACAAAAACCTAATGAAGTTATAACAAAGAAAGGGTAAAAGAGTATCTGAAACCAAGCATGATATATTTATAAAAATTCCACAATTTTACAATATCACCACCTTATAATTGCTCATCCTCAAGTTTTACTCCTAAATATCTCTAATATTCTGGGATAGAAATATTTGGACACTGAGCCCTTATATATACTTCTCTCTCCCATGTTTCCTCCGGAACACAACTATGTTTCCACAATACATGAATTATCAGCACGTTATTTCCTTGCAATAATTTATCATATCAGTCCACAACACGTATCAAATGCTCCTCAAATGATGCATCAGTCTCAAGCTCAACATCATCCACATCGATCACATGAGAAGGGTCAGAGTGATATCGTTGATGTTATGAAACATGGAAAAAAACATCAATAACACCATAAATCTATGGAAGAGTCTATTGATATTCCACCAATATGATTCTCTCCACAAACTCAAAAGGTTCGAAAAACCTGGGTTCCAAACTAACCTATCTCTAAATTCTATGTTGAACCAATATAGGAAACACCTGAAGAAACACACGATCTCCCATTGTAAACTCAAGGATTCATTAACGTCTATCAACATATGATTTTTTCATACTCTGAGTTTTAGACATATGTTTTCGAATTAGATGAAACTACTCCGATGTCTCCTGTATGAGACTCAGTCCCAACATCTATTACTCAACTACCACAATCTAGTATAGAGGTGATCTGCATGGCCTACCATAAAGATCCTCATATGGTATCATCTCAACAGTTTGCTGATAACTATTGTTATAGAAGAACTCAACACAAGATAGGTGATTCTCCCAAGAACTACCGAAATCAAGAACACATGATCATAGAATATCCTTAAGTATGTAAATAGTATATTCCAACTTCCCATATATCAGTGGGTAGAAATCTATACTCAGTAAAACCTATATACTAAGAACCTTTTGCAAGCCCTGCAAGAAGCGCGAAGTGAAGCATGAGTCACGGTCTGAAATAATACTTTATGGAACCCCGTTTAGAAGGGATTTCTCTTGAATGCACATGTATCTCTTCTAATCCACTGAGAAAGTCACCCATATAGAAAAAAGTGAACTACTTTAGTCAATATATCCAATATCACCTAAATAGTTTCATTCCTCTGAGGCTTCCATGGGAGACCCACTACAAAATCCATGGTAACATTGTTACACTTCCATTCTAAAATGATAAATGACTTTAGTGAACCACCAGGTCATTAATGATCGGTCTTCACCAATTAACATATGTAGTATCATTTCACAAACCCTAGAATTTCCTTTTTCATGCCCGAACACCAATACTATTGATGTAGGTCATGGTGCATTTTGGTTAAACCTAGATTCACATCCCACTTTGAGGCATGAAATTCACACATTATATCCTCACATATACACATAGGCACAAATAAATGGCCTCAAACAAAGATGATCTCATCCACATCTATGGTCAATTCTAAAGGTGACTCCCCACATTCAAGGATTTCCCTGAAGGACAAAAACTATAAACCCTCACACTACCTTTCTCTAATCCAACTAAAAATTTTGGACTCAATTAACACTGATATGATGGTTATCTTATCTTGGAACTCCTAAAACACAACATACATCTATTCCAGCAAGTTCATAATCTTCCACCCAAAACTAGATTCCTAAAATACAAGATTATGAGTTTTCTTGTTCAAAGCATCGATAACAGTGTTTCCCTTCCTGGGTGTATATGCTAGCTCAAAATCAAATGACTACATATAATCAACCCACCTCCGCTTCCATAGATTAAAATACCACTAATAAAATATATACTTTAATAACTTGTGGTCAGTATAAACATTAAACCTTTTCCCCAACAGATAATTCCACCAACATATCAATGAATAAACAACTGTTGCTAACTTGAGGTCGTGTGTAAGGTAGTTTCATTCATGCGGTGTCAACTTCAATGACCCACACAACAAAAAGTAATCTCCTTATATAAACACTACTCTAAGTCTTATCCCAGATACATTAAGAAAACTATATACTCCTCACCTGGCTTAGGTAGGATCAAAATTAGAGTTGTATTCAACTACTTATTCAACTCCTGGAAAGAATTCTCACATTCTCTAGACCATTCAAACATAAATCCCTTATGGTTTAATCACAAAAGTGGTGCTTCAAAGTGGGAAAAGTCCTAAATAAACCTTTGATAATATCCTACTAGACACAAAAAACTGCGGATATCAAATATATTCTTGGGATTCTCTAAAGAAGCAACTAGCTGCACCTTCTATGATGTCATGAAATAGAGAGGGGGGAAGAAGATATGGGACTTGATTTAGATATTTGTGGATATAATTATAAGCAATTGTGGTAGTGGAGACATGAGTATGCTTCCTTTCTATGTTTTTGAACTTTATTGTGTATTTTTTAATTATCTTTAGAAATTGTATTTTTGAATGAAGGTATTCATTTTGTTTATTGAATAAACTTTTTTCTATTAATTTTTGAATGTTTTTTTTCAATAAATGAAGTAAATTAATTATTTTTACTATTTTAATTTAATTATTTTGAGCATATTGATTTCAATTAGGTTTAGCTTCTTAAAGGTATGTATGTAGTTAAATCACTTATATAGGAGGAATACAAATCATACTAAGTTATTGGTATTACGTTTAAGTATATTTATGTGTTCACTAAGAGGTATTTGGGTTTTAATTGAGGGATTAATTTAGGTAATTCAATTATAAAAGGAATATATAAGTGTCTGAAGGTCAAATCCTTTCAACTGTTGCTTATTTTAAAGCTGACATTACACTCCTTTTCAATCCATCTCTCATTTTATTTCAAAACATTAAATACATAATTTATTTTAATTTAATTTTTTTAGTTTTATTTTAAAACTTTCATGAAATATAAAATCCCCTATTTTACTTTTATTTTTAAAAAACATAAAACAAATGTGATTGTTTTGAATTTAGCTTAAAATATTATCAAGAGAAAACCATAAGAACCAATGTATTTTATTATTTTGGGGATTGATTTTTTATAAGGTATCCCATGATATATTTTTCATATTTCACCTAGTTATAATGCGACCACCCTAAGAAGATGTATCAACCCCTAAACAACATTTTCATGGTGTGACCCTTACTGGTCACAATGCAACACACCTCACCCATGCAAGGCTCATGACTCCAAGGAACTACATCCCTCTTTCGTGGTGTAGTGCCTATGCACTCTTAAAAATCAAATAACTCATAATATGAATTTATATCATGTTTTTTACTTCCTCCATGAAAAAAATTAAAACAAAAACCATAAGATTAATCAAAACCTTTGTAAAATTCATAGTTATGGTGTGTCCCCTCCATCATGGCATGACACTCACTTTATAAGGGAATTTACCTTAGAAAAAAACCCACACAACTCCACCATGAAATGAATAAATTATCCATAGCATGAAAACATCCTTTTCAATACTCTTCATAGTGTGACCCTCACTCATCACAAAATAATAACCACCTACAACCAAAAATAAACAAAGGGGGGTCACCCCAACCTCGTTCCGACATTCACCCAAGAAATTGATACATCTCTCAAGCCACGATCCACATCCAACAACATATTATAGAGATGTTCCACCCCTAATAATCCTGATATAAGTCAAAATTTAGAAAATTTATTATAGTTTACAAGAAATTTTTTAATTCCTCCAAAATAACCACTCCAAAATCCACGAGTCATTAGAAACTCCCCACCATAATGCTCCTTGTTCCTAAAAAGCCTTAGTAGTCCTCCGTCCATCACTCCTGACCCACCTTAATTATCAATTCACCACTAAACCACCAATTGACATACTTGAACATTGTATGATATTTTTTCACACAACTCTAAACACCCAAGCACATTAGTCATCAGAAATTGAGGTATATGGTCACCTCTATCACGAACATTGAGACGATTCTCAACTACACCCATCCTTCTTAAGACACCAAGGTCTATTTAGTCAATTGATCCCAAACATTATGGTGATCCATGCCATAATTATTCACTCTAAAAAACCAATTACAATATATAGGAGTAACCTCCATAAGAATTACCTATAGAAATGTCACATCTAGTGGTCTACCGGTACACTCAATTTGATTTTAACCTCACTACACCTAATTCTATACAAAAGTAATAGTCAATCCTACTTTGGATGAATTTACCTAGAAAAAATCAACTGAACCCATCAACGCTCTATCCCATTATTTGATCAAAATTCCTTACTCCTAGTTGCATTGAAAAATCATCCAAACATCCACACCGAAGTTCAAACCTGAAAATCTATATAATTCTTTGGTTGGGTCACTAATAATATACACTAGTCATCATGATCTCTCCATGTGTACAAGTGCACCTCTAATATAAATCATCCTTATATCACAATAAAAACACCCCAAGTGTGATACCAAAACTCATAGTAATCCAACAACACATCTGAATCCCAAACCTAATATTTAATAAGGAACCAAATTTCATTGGATCTTTCTATACATTGAAATCCCTTTGAGACCTTGACCATACACCAATTTGTCTCACCACACCCAAAAATCATCAAACATGAGGGTTATTACTTTATGAACAATAAAATTATCCCACCACATGATTATCCTCATCATAAATTTGTTAGAGAAAATCCCAATATTTACAACCCATGCGTTTTCCATTACTGAAAGTAATGGTTAGATGTGGTAATTCCTCTTATACTATTGTGACAACCCAAAACAACAATCTATACCCATTCCCAGATCACTAGGAAGGATAAGATTAAAAATCTTCAAAATTCTACCATAATGGGGGTCACAATCTCTAATATATGATGGTGTGATCCTCACTAAATGTATTCTATTACACTACTCCTCAATCGCAACACCTGAAAGATTCCAAAATTGCATGTGTGTCACTTCTACCTAGCTACACTCACCCATATTTGAAAATACCAATCATGGACCAAATTAAGATTTACCACACCATATTACCTTGATCCATACCTAATTTCACTATCTATTACTAAGGAAAAAAATTCCATTCTAAATGAAACTCTAGGACGCCATGACTGTAAAATTTTTACCAATCCATAACCCAAATGGACTCCATGCACAACCAGTGCACACTCTCCATCAAACCCCAAAAGTTTTCCATCAAAATATATCCCATCCCTCAATATCCTCCTTCAAATATAGAGTAAACCTCCAAATATCCATCTAATAGGTTCTTACTCACCATATATGTTGATATCATCTGACACCAACAGGTGTACACTTTAGTAAAACTCAATCACAGAACAAAAATTAGTCTCCTATGAGTTTCATACCATCAAACCTAGGCTCAATCACCTAAACCACCAACCATGACCCTCTTTTAGGTTAGTCCCATATAAGAAAAATCACCCCTGATACTTTCTTCCCAATAATCCCGAGGCATCTCACTCATGAAAAGGATTACTACATGATCAAACACCCACCATGAATTATTCCAAAAAATAGAAGTGTCTACCCATTCTCTATCCATCCTTGATCCAAACATATAGGATCATGATACAATAGGTATTGGAATCCAATCAATCCCATCCACTCACATTTACTTGATACTAAAATCACTCTAAGATTTCCACATAATAAGAACTCAAGGAATTTCCACATGCCTTTATTCTACCCTCCTAGGGGTATCTATATCCTCAATGAAACCTCTACTCATACTTATATTATCTCCAATAAATTCTTAACCTATACCAAACCCACTAGGGTTACATCACTAAGGAATCCAATGCATGTATTGACGCATCAAGGGTTACTATATATCCCTTACACAAATGACTATATATACATCATCAAATAATGTATCATTATAAGATCCATATAACATGACACCAAAAAACCACATGTGCGTAAAAATCAGGGCCCCACCATATAGAATTCTATAGAAATATTATATGGGAAAAACACTATAGAAGTTGTTTCTGAAACTTTAAACACTTGAACATTTGTTATTAGAAAAAACCAACCACACCCAAGCACATGTATTCCATGTGAAACCTACATTCCAAATATGATCTTTTTAGATGGGCCACTTACCAACATGACAAGATACAAACTAGTAAAATTAAAATTTCCAAAAAATATTTCATATTGAATAAAAATATCATCAATATTTGAAAAAACCAAAACACTAATACCAAAACCCTGATAACTAGGGATTTCTAATAAAAAGGGTCTTCATAAAGAACCAAAATAATGTCCATCACAACCTCCAAATGGTACTTATTCCCTATTTACCATATCCTAAATATTAATATAATAAAATTGATGCCATGATAAAACTTTTAACACCATGAAACCGAACACGAGTCTGGGTCGGAGGGCTACATGGTCTCAATCACACCTCCCCAAATGCCAAAGACTATCGGCTAGTAGCGAGGGCCTAAACCATATGTTGGGGATACTATTACCTCAAATAAACCTACAAATAATAATATAAATAACTAAAAAATATCATCATTTATCATTATAGTACACATAATCAATAAAAAATAATCATGTTATAATAAAATATACCAAACAGAAGCATATGATCATATAACAACTGATCGCCCACTAGATTGATCAAAATTTCCAAATTAAAAATGAAACAAAAATAAATAGAGGGTATAATACCACAAATTTCTTTACCTCAATCCAAATATCTAAAAACCTATCTAGTTTCTCTAGATTGATCCAATGTAAAGTTTATGCTTGAACCTATAAAATAAATATATGTTTTGTACCCAAACTATAGTGTCCACACATGGTGTGATAAATATATATAATTAGAGTCTTAAGAAGTTACCCTAATTTATTCAATAATATTCATTTATGAATGGGAAAGTAAATTATAAAATATGACATGCATTTTAGGTTATCATACACTAACCCATCCACTATGAAACCCAACCAAACTTCCTTCATCCTATGCCAAAATCCACCTCATTTCTGGACACCATACCCTTATCGGGTTATCTAATTCTAACCAAGCCATAATGAAACCAAAAAATACCTAATTCAACCCCATTATAGAATCCATTCAACTTGTGTCACCAAACCTGAACCATACCCAAATCCTCAGGTTAGGTCACATGTCATATACTCAAGCCAATCCCTTTATGAAAGGCCACACTAAAGTACCAAACTCATCCCCCTTAGGGAATGGAACACTGAAACTAACCAACCCGATTCCATATAGGGAAGTGTGAGTTGATAGATCCAAACCCATTACCTTATGAAGGGTGAAACGAAAGTACCCAACCCTCCTCCTCTTAAAGGAGGGGGTGTAATGAATAGATCCCAACCCTCCTCTTCTCCAGGAGTGGGAACACAATAAATGCCTAACCCAACTCCCCATTGGGAAAGGAAAATTGATAATTACATAACCTAATAATCCTTAGGAAAGGAAATACTAATAAGTCCCAATATATACAATATTATATAGAGAAATCCTATAGTGACCCATACTTTTCATACATAAATATTACATCTTATTAGATGAATATTCATTACATAACATTATAATACAAGATATAACCATAAATGTTTAGTGTATTTGTAAACTTGGATACAGTAAAACTCATAATTAAAATATCTATATCATCTCCCAATTAGTTCTTCAAAACTATAAACTTTCTTATTAATATAATACTTTGAACCTTCATTTATATCCTAGGGAAAAGGAAACATAAAAAAGGGTGAGATCAGATGATCAGTAAGGGTAAAAAAGGAGATATAAATGATAATTTAAGTATAAAATGATCATAAGGGTATGAGAACATTATATTAACCTTTTAAAACAATACACATCAATTTGGATATCATAGTAACAAGCCATGGAATAAATCTTGTAAGTTCATAAGACATGAATCCTAAAGGAATTAAAGAATATGATCCATGAGAACATAATATCGGAATAAGTCCATATCATAAAATAGTGGGATAAAGTGTGGCATAATTGTAATAATAGAAATATTTTTTCAATTATACCCACCAAGACATTAATCACAGTTTAGTCTTGGGATAACCACCAATGTATCTGGTTTTGGCCTGGGATAACCTCTTATGTACCCTCATTTAGGCTTGAGATAACCTACTACGTACTCTCTTTCGAGCTTGGGATAACTTTCTATGTACCCTCTTTTGAGATTTTAATAATATCTCATGTACCCTTTATGATAATAAAAAATTAATATCTACCTAATTTATTAGAGGGATATATAAATATGGTCTAAACCATCACATATTCATTATCCATTCATATATAATCCACATGATTAGGAAAAAAGTTATTATTCCATTATAACTTAACCCATAAAAATAAAAATGAGTTTTATCGATATTTCATCATCATAACAGTAAAATATCCAAATAATGAATAATGATGTTATCATAGAATCATATCATAAGTAACATCAATGGATTCTATCATAGATAAAAATACCTTTTAAAGATCACTGTAAATTTTCTTGAAAAAAATACCCTTTTCATTTTGAAACCACTTATTTAAAATCTAATTTTTTTCAAAATATTAAGGAAAATATTTTCTTTGAAAATAAAATGGGAAAAATTTAATGTAATGTTCAAAAAATTTAGTGATAATAATATTGGAAAATTCCATTCATGCTGAGTATGTTAAAACAATAATTTTTTTCACATTTTTAGTAAAAATTCAAAATTACCTCATTTGGAAAATGACTGGAACATTAATTTTATTTTTTATAAAAAGTAAAACATGGGTAAAAACGTCTTTAAAAAATCATAGGTGAATAGTAAAATATTATTTATTTATTTTAAAAAAAATATGGACATAGAAGATAAATATTTCTAGGTGAATAGTAAAACAAAGTCGGTTTTACTAAAAAACATTCTTTTGGTATCTTGAGTAATTAAATAGAGAAAAATGAAAGGGAAACATGTAATATATAGAAATAAATAGATTATAAGAAAATAAATAATATTTATGTTATAGTTATAATATAATTTCATCATCATAAAATTAAGTACAAATAATCTTGGTAAAAATGAGATTTTAATATAAAACCCTTACCACTTTCATAACTTGTGAATCATAATCCCCAGGAAAGAATAACTTTTAATGACACTTTAAATATCATGAAAATGAGTATATTAATGATACAAAATGTCCAAGGGGAAATATTTAAACCTCATAAAAAAATGTTCATAACATAAAATATGCCTCAATGAAATAATATTGAGACAATAAACCCTTATAACATTGGTAATCTATGAATTAAAACCACATGAAAGATAGAAATTTATATGGATATTAAAAACCCCATAATTTTCATGAAAAACAAAATAAAACACCATTTACATAAAAAAATTTCATTCCATGAAATTTTATATAAAAATTATGATGTGATCCTCACTTAGACAACAAATATTGAGTTTGAGTAAAAATGTGTCACTATGATAGAAGAAGGATCAGATTAGATTTCCATGTACCATAAGAATTATCACACATAGAGGGATGTATATTCCTCATAAATGTTTCCCAATACAATGTAATTATGGAGAGAATAAACCCTAAGAGTACGTCATGAAATCCTAAAATATATGATGTATTATAGGAACTTTTTGGTTTCAAAAAATGTATAAAGAGCATAGTTCACTTCTCAAGATTTTATTTGACTAGTCACAGATCCCAAATGGGCTTACAGATCAAATTTCTAGTTTTTAGAAGTTGATAAAATTTTATAAAGGAATTAATTTTCCTACAAAATCCATTCATGCAAGCCATCCATGAAGCCCCTTTATGAAATTACCCAATGCTAGTCCATTTGCATAGACACTTTACCCAGGTCCACCAGTGAGTCTATAAATAGACCCCTTCACCTTCAATTTTTAAAAGGACTGACAAACTCCTGGACAATGAAGCTGGGTGAGAGCTCTGGTCACACATCTCCTTCACCCAAGTATTACATACCTACTTTGGGAGATATTATGTCCAGCCTTATACATGGATAGGTCCCCCACTTGGGTAAAGGAGTCCAATATTCCCAAGTACCACTGGGTGAGGCGATCCAATCCACAAAAGTTCTACTTGGGAAAGGTACTTCCAATCCACCCAAGTACTACTTGGGCAACCCATACTTGGAAGACCCTTCATCCAAGTCACCATACTTGGGAAAGCCTCACTTGAGTGACCCATACTACGGATACCCCTCACCCAAGTCACCCATACTTGGTAAAACCTTTACCCAAGTCATGCCACTTGATATAACCCTAAATGGGAAACCCATCACACCCACCGGTCCATACCATAGGAGCTACGACCCCACACCACTGACCTAGTCCCTTCATTACCATCTCTAATCCCCATGAAAAATGAAGAGCCACACTACAAAATTTTCTGGACAGGTCAAGGAAATTTTGGGTTGCGACATATACAACCCCAACTATCATTCCAAATCACGATGAGTAAAGAATCTCTTCATAGTTACAGGAATATGGGCATCCTACTAGGTGTAAGACCCAAAAAAACTCTAAAATCACCATGAGTTGAGATATTCCTCATGCTTCCATAAACAACTAAAAGTTTATAAGAAGCCCTAAAGATATGTTCTCTATAGTCCTTCACCCAGGACCTATAAACCAACCAGTTAGCTCTCTAAATCTTAAGAGAAGAGGGGATAAATGGGGATATAGGGATTAAAGTTCCTCTAGTGTGTGAAACACAAGAAACCTATATGAGGATATACTCACCCTAGTTGATAAGTACTGGTGTGAATGTCTCCTCTCAAACTCATGACCTATAAGAGACCCTTCTAAAGACACATGAGAAAAATATTAGAGATTAGAGAAAGGACTCATCCATGTTTTGTTTCCTAGGATGTATATAATCAAGAAGTAACTTCTAAATTACATAGGTCCACCCTTTGTGAAGAACTTCCAGTCTAACCAGGTCTATCCTGTGCGATACTTCTTCAACTCACCCAAGACTTACCTACATGAGCCTCCTTCTTCTCACCTTAGTCCTTCACCCAAACCCTCTAAACCAATAGGGTATCTATACAAAACCTAAGATAAGAGGGAATAAAAGGGGGTAGTGAGATTAATGTTACTCTAATTTGTGAAACACAAGACACCTACATGAGGAGATACTCCACCCTAGTTGACAAGTACTATCATCAATCTATCCTCCCAAGCTAAGGACCTACATGAGACCCTTCTTGAGACACCCGACTAAACCCTTGGATCCTAGAGAAATGCCTCACCCAAGTGTTATTTCCCAAGATTTCTGTCATCAAGAAGTCACTTCTAGATCACATAGGTCCGCCCTACACAAATCATTTCCTATCAAACCAAGTCTATCTTACATGATACTTTTTCAGCTCACCAAAACCTTACCTATGAGCGCTACTTTCTACTCACCCAGGTCCACCTTGCATGAGATATCTTCAACTCTCCCAAGTATTAACCTACATGATCCATCCTTTGAGACCTATTTTATACCACTCATTGTAGGGAATCCCTTTCTTCAGATCCCTCATCCAAGATAGACCAAGACAAGACCTCTCCCAAAGCCTCCAAATATTTATGACCAGATTATAGGGAACACCAGAATATCCCCTGAATTTTTCATTATCATGGTAATAGAGGCCCTGCATTTATCCTACCTAGTAGGAGAGATCCTCAGAGTGTTGTCAATTATACATTCCTATGGAAATGAGGATCCCAACCTTGGTGTAAATTCTAGGGACCAAATCATTCAGTTTATGAGGGCTAGTTCCTTTTCCTCTTCTCAATGTCTTTTAATTAGGTACCACCCCATTTCAAATAGTGAAGGGGACCACTTCTCTTTCCATTTAATGAGGGTTATGGATAGATCCTTCTATCACATTCTATGAAATAAGGATAGTTAATCCCTACAAGAGTAAGTACATAGTCTTTTTTGTAGTCTGTATCCATATGAGTGTATAATTCCCTACCCTAGGGGTTGAGAACAAGAGAGTATATGGGCACATAAAATATTATTTTATATCTCATATCCATGGACTTATCCACCAATTAATTAAGAAGATTGGTTGGTTTTTTATATCTTTAACTTCCTCCTATTTCTCTTATCGAGAATGACTCACGTGGGATTATAGGTTAGTGATGATCATGAAATCCACATGATCATATACATGTCATTGTAGAGAATACTTTTTCGTATTTTTCTCTCACCTTCCTTCAGAGGTCCTCCATAGGTGTGGGTCCTCAAAACCATTTATCCATCTCAAATATCCATATCCCCTATAATAAAAACCAATACAATGCCTCCTTCATAGGTGTAGTACCTTACCATCCGAACTACGTAGGATTTGATTCTTTTCCAATTGGAATACATAGGAAGCATCCTTGTGGTCCAAACTCAGCACCCCAAACTCACACTAATTTTCTCTGGGGAACATTCCTAGTAGGTTCATATCCAGGATGATAGGATACTTCTCTCCTAGTTCTATTAGGTAACTTCATCATAAGTCCCACATCAAACATGACTAGGTACATTTCTACTAGAATTCCTTGCCACATGACATTAAATTACATGGTTTGGTCCTCGCCTAATGACCTTAAAAGGTATGATGTGGTCCATTAAGTTGCATACAAATATATGGGTTTTGATTAATTTTACAAGGATATATAGGAATCCCATCAAATGGGTTTGATCCAAATATCAAGACAAATCTCATCTCCCTGGATGATGATAAATTTTAGAGTGCCCACTGTGTGGCGTAAAACCATTATTGTAATAATAAATGAACAAAAGAATATATAATACACATACAAAAGGGTACAATTGATAGGGAACCTTAGATACATATAGATGTAGTCATTTATGAAGAACCATAGATACATACATACAATTAAAACTCTATACATGATAATAATTTATTTTTAACCTAAGGGAAACTCATGTTATATTTTAGATTTAATAAATGATTCATGAATATTTCTTAAATCTATAAGAGAGTCCCCAAGTAAGAAATAATTCCCCCCAAAAGGGTGTGATAATCTTGAACTACCATCATCTTGACCAATGCGAGTCCCCAAGATTTTTGGACCATTCCATAATAAGAACCTACCTTTGGAAAGTAGGTTTATGGAACATCTTGAACAAAGGGACCGTTGGGTGTTTTCATCTCCACAAACAAAACCCATTGGTAGCCATTTGAAAATGGTGAACTTGACATGAATGATTGTGAAACATTCAACCCAAAAAATAATCCATCGACTATACATTTTATTTTCATCAGAAACAAATACATTCATAGTTAGTATATACACCACATAAAAGAAACAAGTGGTAAATATGACATATGTCTCACAGAAATAAAATTGAGATGAGAAACCTTTAGATTATGTCATATTTTTATCACAATCACTCTAATAACTTTTATAATAAATTTAAATTTATTTTAATTCTATAATATAATCATGTTAATACTTATAATTTCATATATTGTCCTATTAAAATATTTTAATACCCATTAATTAGTAATCCCTTATTAAAATCATCATTTTAGGTGCTAATTGTTTGGTATTTCACAAAAGTTTCAATTTTATAGTTATGGTAATTTTACTTTTATCATTATTCCTTCAATAAAGAATATTAATCATGATATAAATATCATATATATTCATCATATAAATATTTATAATTATCTATAAAAGGATGATATAGAAAAATGAATTACATTGTTCATGGAGATGGTTGTTCGTACATACGTATGAAAAATATTTTAATTAAAAAAAATAATATTTCATCCTTGAAAAATTATAATTATATCATAAATATCATTTATAAACATTAAATAAATCATAATAATAAAACATGAATGATGATGATGGAAAATGAATTATATCACTATGTGGAGGCGATAGCCCACACATACACACAAGCGATACTTTCATATCCTATTTGATGAAAAAAGGGTTGGTAATGGTGTTTACATAATCACAATAGCATTTTAATATTTTTATAATACCTAATTTAATATTTTATGATGAATACCATATATTTAGAGGAGTTAAAAGAAGGAATAAATTTAAATAGGTTGGGTAGAATGATTGCCTCTTCTTCGATAGACCTCTTTTAGATTCATTGTTAATGACCCTTGAAATGATATTTTAAGAAGTAAATAAACTCTAATTAGTGGTTGGGGATGATTATAATAAAATTATGAAGATTTTGGTATATCTAGGTGGCTAAAATAATTATAAATAAGAGAGAGTAGGTGTAACCATTTATAAGGGAGGGAATTGGAACTCTGGTATTTTTTCAAATCATTAAAATATTGTAAAGTAAAATTCAATGAAAAGTGGTTAAAACTTGGATTAATTTCATAGTAAATATTATATAGTATCGATATAAACTTATAAAATAAGATTTATATAAGTTTTTAGATCATTTTAACCCTTATATATTTAGTTGAACCTTAGTTAACAATTTTTATCCTTAACCGTGGTAATAATTTTTCAATCATTAAGGGTTATAAATTTACATATAATTTAAAAATTGAAATAAAAATAGTAAAGGGATAATTATTTTGACCATATCTCACACCAATTGTATAATTTAAATAATTGTATTATTTTAAAATTATTTAATAAAATGACATATAACATAAAATATCAATCATGTCATTTTTGGGACTATTTATTGAATTTGTATTTAAGGTTAGGTAGACAATAATATATTTACAATATAGACTCTTTAAAAAAATATTATAAATTATTTTTACCCATAAATTTTTTGGAACACCTCAATTCATCCAAATATTATTTTTTTATTTTTTTATAATTATTTAGTATATTTTTATATTGTTTGTACAAGCACTATGTCAAAGTTTCATAAGAATTTAAGGTAATTATACTATCAATAAAAATTATAAATAAATTAATATAATAATAAAAATTTATTAATATTAAAAATAACCATTTATAACTAACCATATACTCTTTATACCCCCATGAAAAAACATTATAGTCTTTAAAATAAAAGTGAGTAACATTTTTTGTTTTTCATTACATAAAATAATATATGTCATTATAAAATAAAAATGAAAAAATATTGCCATAACTTCAAATATTGGGTGATTATTGTTGAAAAAAACTCATAAAATAGAGTAAATTAAAGTTTTATGGTTATTTTAAAGACTTACCCCATTACTTTAACCCTGTTTTACCCGTTTCACACTTACCAAAGTGACAAATATTTATCATGATTACAATTAATAAAGACAAAAAATAAAATAGATTATTTACAAAATTTTAACCAAAAATTCAAAATATTTATTCAATTATTCAATATTCAATTTATTTAAGTTGTGGAAATTAATTTTAATATAAATTAATACAACACAATTAAAAAACATTTTTTTGAAAACTATATTTTTAAGTCTAACAAATATATTTTATAAAAATCATGAATATTTCTAATTAAAAGGTAATTAATTATATTATTATAAATAAAATATATAATATTTTAGTTCAATATAAAATACAAAATAGTTCAGGTCTTAAATTAATTGATTTAATGAAAATAAATGACAATATTTAGAAAATAGATATTTGTCACTATTCACTAAAAAATAAATTATTTCATAAAAATATCAAAAATTCACCCTAATTTAACTTTTATATGAAAATTTAAAAACTAAATTTCATTTTAAAGAATAAAATTTCAAAAGTTTTCAGAAATTGATTATAATATTTACTCACAATAAACAATATAAGCCATTTTTTAATGAAAATGATTTTTTGATGAAAAAAATGATTTTACTAAGAATCAAGGGATTATTTCCTAAGAATTAATCAATAAATTTTTATTTACTAGGTACATTATACATATACTGAATAATTTTAAAACCCATATTTATACCCACTAATTCAATGAATTTTTTACAACGCTCAAATTTTAATAATAATATATATATAGTTTATTGTAATTTTCTTAAAGCTCTATGCTAAACATTAAGAAAGATATTGATATTGTTATTATTTTAAACTAAATTTTCAAGGGTTTTAAATTAACCCCTTAAATAAATTACATCCTTGAAATTTTATCTTCGTCATCATTGGTCGAATATTTGAAAATACCTTTGTTGAAAACCCACATCGTACAAAGGGATAATAAAATATCCTTTAAAAACGTGGACTGAGAAACATATAGATTACTAGAAATAACACATAATTGGGTTCCCAGATACGGAAAATATTGGCAAAAAGTTGAAATATTTATATGGAGGATAAAAATAACATCCAATGACTAATATATAATGATAGAGACAATGGTCATGAGAAATATAATGACTACAAAACTATAAATCAGTGAGGGTTGAAAACACCATAAATTCATTATAAATAATGGTAAAAAAATAAATTTTTTATTTCAACATCCTTTACCTAATGTTGAGGGAATATTTTACTATCAAGTTATAGAACATGATAAAATACACTTACTTTATATCTTTCTATTTCTTAAGAATAATTTCATCCTTTAGTTATGATTTGATCAATTTCCACTTCATATCTTACTCCAAGAAATGAATATTCAAGATGAATTTTTCATGACTAAAGAACTAAAATTAAATTTTAATGGATCATAAGATCTATAAAATATTCATATGTCCCTCATTATGTCTCTAGATATTTATCAAAACTAAAATGGTTAGAAATATTATCCAATTTGGATAAATATTCATATGATGAAATAATAAATTGATCTCTAAAACCTCAATAATAATAACCATTGTTAAAATTAAACTATTATATAAATAGTTAGCATTAATAATCCTCCAAAATGTGTATGAAAAATTCAAAATAAAAAAACCCAAAATATTTAATCAACTATTTTTTTCCATGATAACCCTAACTATTATCTCCAAATAATATCAATCATTCATAAATTCATATAAAAATGTATATACCTTAATCATATACTCCCCAAAATATGCTAATCATTTACATAAATATATTAAATCACCCTAAATACATAATAAAATCATATATTACTCTATAAATTAACTCAATTTCCATTCCTTAAATTATGTTTACCTTAGCCATGTAATATTCCAAATATAGTGTAATTACCATTAATCACTTAATTACCAAACCACTTTTCAATCCCATGGTTATCTATATGTTAAATTACCAAAATGTAATAAATCTTTTATACCAATCAACCATAATAATCTCAATATAAATTATCATATTAACCCTAAATTTTATCAATAAATTTTAACTTATGTCCGCAAAATATAAAAGTATTATTCCTCAAATAACCTTTTCACTAAACCAAATACTAAATCAAAGGGTTGAATTATAATAAATGTCTCCCAAAATATCCATAATAATCTTAAACTCCCATCATGTAAAACCTGAAAATGGGTACTTATTCCTTAAAACTTATGATAAAACTTATACTTATCAACTCAAGAAACTTTAGGTTTATCCCATATAATTATAAGAAATAATAGGTTTCCATGGGTTTTATTCTCTCATTCATCATAATGAATCATAACAAAAATGTGAATTAACCCAAGAATATCCCTTGAGAGTATCTAGATAGGTGTGTAGTCTTAATCCTACTCATTATGCACTGATGAAAATAAAATTAATATGTAATATATCCCCTTAAAAGTTTTTACCCCATGGTGAATTAGTTCGACAACCACATCCACCTAATAATATCTAGAAAAGGATGAATTTGTTTGGAAAACCACACTCCATTATTTACTATAACATTAGGATGTTCTCCAATACTTATGTTTATCCTAAGGATTATCACTAAAATTTTCCCATCCTAGTTTCCTAAAATAACTATAAATTTATTTGATACCAACTATATTGACCCATACTTTTCATACATAAATATTACATTTTTTAGATGAATATTCATTAAAAACTTCCAATGGACTGAAGGCCTTCATTTTTTATTGATTTTTGATAATCCACCTTTCAAGGGGTGAGGTTGACCCCTTACAAGGCCATTAGGCATAAGTATTACATGTCCCATAGGCCTCATATGAATTCATTTCCCGTAGGATTCAAACATTGTATATAACCTAGACTAACTACTTAGAACTACTCCTCCCAAGTATCTTCATCGTGAAATCATCTCTCCAACTTTGCATGACTATTCAGCTAGGCTTTCCCATGCATGCACATGCTTGTCTTGATGGCGGGTGCCATACCCTCTCACTCTTGCAATCCATTTAGCTTCTTTTATGGTGAAAGCTCCTTGCTCCTCCTCCTTCTGAAGCTTGTTCCTTGTAGGTTGTCTGGTTTGTATCTGCACATAAGGGGGCCATAAGGCCTTGAGGTGGCCTGAAGGACTTACTGACCCCGAAGGTCTAGGTGGCCCGAAGACCTCAAAGGACTTGGGGACCAAATCGGTGGCCCTAATGCCCAAAGGGGGAATATTTCCGGATGCTAAAGTGCCAAATAGTTACTGCTACAGTCCCATTACAGTATCTACTACAGTTCTGTACAGTTCCTTCTATATTACCTGCTACAGTTCTGCATAGTTCCTGCTACAATACTCCTATAGTACTACAATAGTTCCTGCTACAATACTGCTACAGTTCCTTGAAATTAGACTCTGCCTATATTTTATCCCATGTCTATTGGATGTACTTAAGGAGTCCTCACCAACTGGGCTGAGGCTCATGTGCAAAATGTGTGTTGCTAACACTGACTCCCAAAGGGCCCCCCCCCACCAGCCCAAGTGCGCGCCACATTCCCCAGCTATGAAATGGATTTGAATCACCCTGTTCATAATATGAATAGTGTTCGAGCATGGTGGCACTCGATCCTGCGCCAGATCCCATGGAGAGCGAGGGGTACCACCAGTGGGTACCACTTGGCTAACACCCCATGGGAGAAAACCTTACAATCCATGATAAAATCATAAAGTTTATTGTATTTGGAAACTTGGATAGATACAACATAGAACTTAAAAGATCTAAATAATATCCCACTTAGTTATTCAAAAATATCACCCTTCTTAGACATATTATACTTAAAACTATTCTTTATTTCTTAAGGTAAAGTAAATATAAAAAAGGGTGAGTCTAGATGCTTAGGAAAGGTAAATAAGCGAGATATCAATGATCATTTAAGTATAAAATGAACATTAAGGTATGATAACATGATATTAACCTTTATAAACTATAATTAGCAATTCATAAATCATGATCATGTGTCATGGAATAAATATTGACAGTTTATAAGACATAAATTATAACGGAATCCAAGAACATGAGCCATAAGTGAATAACATTGGAATAAGTTCATATCACAAAATAGTGGAATAAAGTGAATAATAATAATAATCATATAAATATTATGTCAAGGATACTCACTAAAAAATTTATCACATGTTAGGATTGGTCTAATTTCCTATGTATCTGGTATGTGATTGATATATCCTCCCATGTACCCTTTTTTGGGCTTGGTATAACCTATCATGTACCCTCTTACAAGCTTGAGATAACATCTCGTGTACCATCATCTAGGCTTGGTATAACATCCCATATACCCTTTAAGATCATAATGTATTAATCTTTTCAAAATTCATTGGGGGGGATATATAATTTGAGTCTCGCCCATCAAATATTCATTATCCATTCATATGTATTCTATAAGATCATAAAAACATTTATCATTCCATTATAACTTAACCCATGGAAAATAAAATGAGTTTAATCAATATTTAAACATAATAACCATAAAAAATACATATAAATAAAAATAATGGTATCATAGAATCATATCCCAAGTGAATCATATGTAACATCAAAGGATTTTATCATAGATAAAAAATTCTTTTTAAAGATAACTATAACTTATCTTAAGAAAAATACCCCTATCATTTTGAAATAAATCATTTAAAATATAAAAAATCACAAAATATTCAGGAAAAAAATTTCATTAAAAATTACATATGAAACTTCTAAAGTAATCTCCAAATAATTTAGTGATATTGATTGATAGAAATTATGTTCGTGTTCAATATGTTAAAACAAATATTTCATTTACATTTTTGGTAAAAAGTCAAAAGTACCTTGTTTGAAAAACAACAAGAAGATTCCTTTTTATTTTTATAGAAATTAAAAAATGGTTATAAATGGATTTAAAATAATTCATAGGATAATATTAAAAACATTATTGAAAACATTTTGATGAAAATATATTCATGGAATAAAAATATTCCTAATCGCATAGGAAATCATAGTCATTTTTCTTTAAACAAATTCAGTATCTTGAGTAATTAAAGAGAAGAAAATGAAAGGTAAAAATGTAATCTATTGAAATAATAATAGTATAAAAAAATAATATTTTGGATAGAAATTTCATATAATTTCATTACAGGAAATTTAAATACAAATAAAACCAGTGAAAATGAGATTATAATATAAAACCCTTACCGCTTTGGTAACATTTGAATCATAAGACCCTTGAAAGGATAACTTCAAATGAAACTTCAAATATCATGAAAATGAGTATATTCATGATATAACATGTCAAATGACTATTATTTACACCATATAAAATAATATTTTTGAATAACATTAAACATGTTTTAATGGATCAATATTGAGATGAAGAACCCCTACAACATTGGTAATCTTTAAATAAAAACCTAATGAAAGAGTAAAACATAAATGGATTTTTAAAAACACTTAATTTTAATGGAAAATATCATAAAATACATTTATGGAAAATATATACATCACACAAAGGAAACAATTGGTGAATATACCATATGTCTCATAGAAATAAAAGCGATATGAGAAACCCATACCTTACGTCCAACTTGCATCATAAACACTATAATATCCTATATAATAACTTTAAATTTATTATAATTATATTAAATAAACACTTATATAATTATATTATCATATATTATCCACTTACAACATTTCAACACCATTTTATTAATAATTCCTTATTAAAATCATCATTTCAAGATGTTAACTGTTTTGATTTTCATGAAAATTTTAGTTTTTTAGTTATGGTCATTGTAATTTGATCATGATTATATAGTATTAATATTTTTAATAATGAAATAAATATAATACATATTCATTATATACATATTTATAATTATCCATAAAATTTTGAGATAGAAAAATAAATTATACTATTCATGGAGATGGCAGTTCGTATGTACGCATGGATATTGTTTTCATTTTATAATAAAAATTACAGAAAGATAAATAATATTATATCTCTTTATAACCATAATTAAATCATAAAAATAATATATAAACATAAAATATATCATAATAAAAAACCATGAATTATGGTGATGCACAAATGAATTATATCCCTATGTGGAGGTGGTGGTCCACACGTACGCATGAGGGACACTTTAGTTTCTCATTTGATGGAAAAGAGAGTGGGTAATGGTAGTTAAATAATAATAATAGTATTTAATAATATATATAACAATTAATTTATTATTTTATTTTTAATACCATATATTTAGAGGAGGTAGAAGAAGGAATAAATTGAAAGAGGTCAGGTAGAATGATAACCTCTTCTTCGATAGACCTCCTTTAGATCCATTATTAAGGACCCTTGGAATGGTATTTTAAGAAGAACATAACATATAAATAATGTATAGTGAATTTTATAATATATTTTTAAGGTTTGTCTCTATATAGGTGGCTCAAATTGTTGTAAAAAATAGAGAGGAGGGGTGTCCTTTTATAAGAGAGGGAAGAAGCACTGTTGTATTTTTTCAAAACTTCAAAATATTATAAAATAATGTTCATAAAATATTGATTCCAAACAAGTTTATTTTGAAATTAAAGATGATATAGTATCAAAATAAACACATAAATTAGAATTAATATAAAATTTTATGTCATTATAACCCTTATATCTTCAGTTTAACCATCATTAACCCTTTTTATCCTTAATCACAACAACACATTTTTCAAACATTAAGGGTTATAAATTGACATATAAGTTAACAATTGGAATAAAAATGGTAAATGGATGATAGTTTAGACCATATACCATCCCCCTTATCCTATTTGAATATTTTTATGATTTTTAAATCATTTAATAAAATATTATATAACATAAAACATCATTCAGGTCATTTTTTGGGACTATTCATTTAATTTGACTATAAAGTTAGTAAGACAAAAATTTAATTAAAATATAGACTTTTTATCCATAAATTATACATTATTTTTACCCATAAAACTATTATAATGCAACAATTCATCAAAAACTATTTTTTAATGTATTTAGATTTATTTAGTAAATTAATCTACTTCTCGCAAAAGCATCGTGTCAGCGCTATGTAAGAATTTAAGTAATTATACCACCAATAAAAATTATAAGTAAATTAAAATCATAAAAATTAATTATTAAAATTAAAAATGAAAATTTATAACTTAAAATAACCACTATTTATCCCTATGAAAAAATGTTAGAGTTTTTAAAATAAGAGAGTGATATTTTGTATTTTTTTCTTTATTTAAAATAATATATAAGTCATTATTAAATAAACATGGTAAAATATTTGAAAAAAATCAATTATTTAAAGATAATTTTAAAATAAAAACTCATAAAATATCTTGAAGTAAATTTTTAGTGTAATTTTAAAGCCTTATCCTATAGTCTTAACTCTCTTTTACCCGTTCTACCCTCAGTGGGGTGATAAATATTTACCATGGTTACTATTCACAATGACAAAAGGGGATTATTTTCCAAATTTTAGCCTCATAATTCCAAATATGGAGTCCGTTTTTCAGAATAAAAATTCTACAAGTGACATAAATTAATTGTAATATAAATTTGTAAAACACAATAAAAAATAATTTTTAGAAAACTATATTTTTAAGCCTAAAAAGAAACTTATATAAAATTCATGAATTTTTATGATTAGAAAAGAATTAATTATATTATTCTAAATCAAATATATCATAAATAAATTTAATACCAAATCCAAAAAAAAATGTTACTTTTAAATTAATTGATTTAATGAAAAGAAATGACACTTTTTGAAAAAATCGGTATTTTTTACTGTTCATAGAAAAATCAAACATTTCAGAAAAATATAAAACATTCACCATAATTTATTTTTGTTATGATGATTTCAAAAATTATTTTCATTTTATAAAATAAAATTTTTAAATTTTTTAGAAATTGATTATAATATTTACTCATAAAAAGCAATAAAAAGCATTTAAAAAAAGTATTTTGATGCATAGAATAAATTTACTAAAAATTGAATAATTATTTCTTAATAACTAATAAATAAATTTTTACTGATTAAGTCCATTATAAATATATTCCATAATTCAATTACTCTTATTTTTAACCTCCAATTATACTACTAGGTTATAACGATTACATTTAAATAATAATATTTTTATAGTATATCACAATTTTCTTAAAGATCGGTGCTACGTGTTATGAAAGATTTTGAGCTAGTTATTATTTTAATATATTTTTTTAGTGTGTTATACATTCATACATCCACATATGAAATACCAAAACAAGGAACATGCATAAAGAATAGGGCACACAACCCATCCCAAGAGATCATTAGCTTGTCATATGGTGTTAACCACTCAAGACCTAGCCGCACACTTATACGAACATATCAATATCCATAATATATAATTAGAAAATTAAATAAAGATCATATTAGTCATTTATCCTTTACACCAAGCCATACCAAACACTCCATGGTGTTTCCCTAGGCCGTAGGCTCTATCCGACCCTAGCCTCGAGAGGTCAGTCCAAACCTCATAAAAAATCTTACTCGTAACCCTTTTCTAATAAAAAAGGACCATCCCAAGATATATCACATAAATAAGTTTATAAAACCCCATTAAAATACCTTTAACACTTACCTTATCCCTTATTAGGTAAATCTAAAATCCCTCGTAAGATATATCTCAACCCCTTCACCTAGAGGGAACCTATCTCTATCACACCATGCATAGTCAAAAAGTACTCATCCTAATCATATCACACTAAATTACCAATTCCATATCAAAAGTGTGTCACTCATCAAGTGTGAGATATAAAAATGCCTCAACCACCACTATTAGGCATAATATTGGAGTTGGTGTCCTAGGACCAACCGATTGTACTTTGATTACATGTATATTCATTTAATTGAATATTAATAAAACATATTATTATATTTTGTTAATTATTTTTCATGACATTAATGTAATAATGTCCTAAGGTAACTGTCACATTGATAAAGTTATATAATTTCTCTAATATTATGAGAACCTTGAAGTGTTATGATAATATTCTTAAATATAGTTATACGATTAGATAACATACTAGGATAGGAAACATAGTCTATAGATTGGAAGATGCGAGTACGCATAAGCGGATGAGGCTTCTTCTCAAGAAGTTATCACTTGGTAATCTCCATGACAAGAGATTATGAGAACATAACCACTATTATGAATTCATCATGTTTTTGTGTCGTCAGATATTCCTATCTATGAACATGTGTAATGGTCCTTAGACTTTAATATTATCATTGATTCATTCCATTACTCATGAAATTAGATTTACTGACCAAAATATTTAATCCATATGTTGCTGGGAAGTAGGGTATGTTGGGTATTTCATGAATGACATTTTAATAATGTATAAGTCGAGGAAGGATTCGTCTCTTCCATATTTATGAAAGCTTATATCTCAACCCTTTTATAGGAATAAAACATCACATTAAATTCCATGTCCATTATGTAACTAAGTGTTTAAAACATAAAGACAAAGAAATACATATCTAGTATATAGTTCTATGATACATATTTGAATCATAATTTATAAGATATTGAGAAAAAGGGATTATATTACATAGTGAGGGTTTATATAGAGTTTTTAAAATTGTGACATTATGTTCTTTTTATTGGGTTCTTTGACCCATTTCTGGACAAAAATCATGTAATTTAGGCTATCCCACATAATTCTAATGAGAAATTATCCTATAGGGTCATAATCTAATTGTTTCCATTGATATTTATTGAATTATATTTGAATTTAAATATTAGAATAAATATTATTCTCATTACTAAGGAATAAATTTATTCAAGTTATATTGATTGAAAAAATATTTATTGATGAATAAATTTTTTAATTGAATATTTATTCAAGTATTCAATAAATGACGAGGAGTTTGAATAGACCAAGACTATTTTCGATGATAAATATTAATTTACTAGATGACAAATAAATATTTTTTATTATGAAAGATAGCATGTTCACCATAAAATAAAAATAAAAATAAAAATAAAAATAAAAATATTATTATATATAATGGGTTTTAATAAATATTATAAAATTATTTAAGGTAAAGTGTACAATTAAATAATATTTTAAACTTAATACCTTGATCTATAAATAGTTGGATATGTTAATTGTATTGGGTTAATCAAAAATTGAGAATAGATAATTATTTTTCACAAAATACTTATCTCTCTTTCTCAAACTCCTCCTCTCTTCTTCTAAATAATGATAAGAACTCCTTAAATCCCAAAAAATATTTGAGATATCTAAATTAAAAACGAAAGACAATTGATTCAACATTCTATAAACGAAAAATAAATTGGTGTTACTTGGATTTCAAAGGAGCACGTGTGGATTACTACTAAAGGGAATATAAAATTAAATCCTTATAACACAATGAAGGTAATCTAAAAGGGTTATTAAAATATCAATAACATCATCAAAGAAAGGACCATAATACGAGATAATCATTTCTTAATATATAAATAAATTAATTATAAATTTAACATGAAAAATCCTTTATTGGGGTTTCCTGAAAATCTAAATTAAAATAAATTATAATCTAACATCCAATAAAGGAGCTTCCACTATTCTTGAAACCTTAAAGTGATATCAGATCAGTCACATTTTAAATTTATAATTATTTATTTGTTTATTGACCTATATTCACAATAGTGGTTTGATTTTTATTTCAATAATTATTCATTCTTTAATTAGATTGTTTATATTAACATGACTTTGAAATTTTAATTTCTTTATTCAAGATTCACATTTACAAAAGTCTATGAAAAAATGAATAATGACTGGGGATTCCATTATTAAGTGTTTATTAATATGGTTGGATAACATGGGATTACTTAACATGTAGCCAAAGTACAAGTTGTGTACCCAAGTGCACTGTTCCTGGTCATGTCATGGGATACATGATGTTCTGAGCATTAATTACTTAGAGTGAATTTATTTTACACCACATATATACTTGTCCATCCTAGAACATGAATTATTGGATTATTGGACATGTAGATGAGATATACACCTTATAATCTACATGGTTTAATGGTGAAATTCACACAACCAGTGTGATAAAAATACACAGTTAAAACTATGTGAGGCTGACTACATGGACCATTAGAAAAGTACATGACATGTAGTTTGTGTACACGATGTATAGTTTATTAATTTTCATATCTGAAATACACACCAAGTTCCTTAGTGAGTTATGAGGAAATATAGAATGTGATATACATGATGTGTAACTAAATTAAACATGTTGACCAGTCCCATATCTATTGAAAATGCCATGTTTTTTGGCGGGTTATGTGGATACATGACAAAAATGGTGTGTAACCACTTAGTAAATTCAATGTAATCTTGCCATGGAACACACTAAATCCCTAGGTGTGTACCCTAGATTTATGACAACCAAGGTACATGATGTGTATCTGCTTAGTAAATGCTTTGTAGTCTCCCAATAAAGAATAAAATTAAAATTATATTAAATTTATAATTCCATAATTAAAACCTTATTATATTGATTGCCACTTATTGTTTTTAAAATTTAATAATTGTTTTCAAAAATGTTAAATGCTCAATTACTTTATTATAATAATCAGTAATTATTGGGTTTTCCATTTATTTTACATGAATTCATTTATAATGGGTATCTCGAAGAGAATTTGGATGGTCATTAAGATAAAGGGAATAATTTAATTAATTAATGAAAGCATATTTATCTTAATAATAAAAAAAGAATAAGAAATGAATGTTAAAAAAATTTACTTTTCATATTTATTTCATATATGACCATTCATAATCTTGATCAAGACCTATATAGTATTTGATTTATTTAAATTAATTTATTGCATGATATTGAAATTATTTGATATTAAATTATATTTTATGGCCTATTTGTCATCCATATCTCCATTATTATAAATGAACCGTGTGTCCAATGTTATATATAGAATCCCACTTAACCAATACTTTGGTTCCCTCACATTCACATGAGTTATAAATATATATAATTAATGGAGTATCCCAAGGTGTGTGGAGGTGGTTCATGATGAAACCATAATGATTCCAATCTAGGTGATACATAGGTATATAGGTTTAATGTTTCATCTCATTCTAAGACTGACATAAAGAGTTATTCTCTTAGTCCATTGGTTGTTTTATTATCAACTAAATAAATAAAATGTTAGATAAGAACATAATCCAGTCATTTATTTATTTATTTATATATATGAATTATTTAATTTATGGACAAAAAAATCTTGGTCACATAAATAAATAAAATAATGTGCAAATAATAACTTTAAATAAATGGATTATGAATAACTTTTTTATATAACATGGTTAATTAATTAAGTAAAATCCAGTTAATATTATCAATTCATGTAAATTATAAAATAAGATAATTTTTTTGCATAATATTTTAAAATTCCTTAAATAAATATTAATTCATACATGGCCATATACTACTTGATTAGGAATGAAACCAATATAAATAAGTTTTTGACCAACCCATGTGGGGATACTTACTTTTATAAAGGGACTAATTATGATGGTTTTAGTTTAACTTAACTATTTTAGATCAAGAGGAGAATCTATTTCTTGACTTTTTGTAATTTGGAGGCAAGTGTTGAGGAAATCCATGTCAGGATTTTGGGATTGGGGAATCCACTCAACAGATCAAGGTGTTGCAAGCTCATAGTTAGCAATGAACTTACTACCTAAATACCTTCAAGTATCTTGAACAACCCTTATTAGGGTTATATGAAGGGGAATATCAATCCTTGCAACAAAAATGTCCTAGAAACTATAAATTATTTTCTCAATGGTGAGATATATTGATACTTGATAAAATATAGGGATATTTAATAAAAAATTTATTATAATAATTTCTCACAAAATTTGTTATCAAGAAAAGTACTATTAATTTGATCTTTTAAATTGTAGAATAAATGGAAAGTTAATCATCAACACTATCCATGTGATCAGTATTGGATAAATACCATCTTCTCAATGGACGTAACTTCTAGGAGTGGTTCAGATACCATTGAGTTATGTTATGCCATAAATGAAAATCTTACATGATAGAATCCTCAATGCCTGATCCACCTACCAAGGAGGCGACTGATGAAGCGTTACTTGTATATGAAAAACATATGAATGAAATAGATTGTTTTCAATATTTTATGCTACCATATATATCTAGTGGACTTATGAAGTCTCAAAAAAGCATGGATGCATATAGTATGATAATATATATTCACAGTCTATACTAGAAGAGAGAAAGACAAGAAGGATTTGAGATTTCAAAACAAATCTTTCATATTAATCTCACAGAGAGTGCACCAGCTGGGCCTCACATAGTTATGATCATTGGATTCATTTAATTCCTAGTGGTTATAGGGTTTAAACTCTTATAATAACTATGAACCATATTATTCTTGCATCACTCCCTCAGATCATCTCTATTTTTTTTTGAAAATTTTAATATGAAAAACATTTATAAGTATCTCCCATATCTCATCACTGTTCTTCACCAAGTAGATAACTAGATCAAGCATGAAAATACTTATATCATTATGGTGAAAAAATTGAAAGGGAAAGTGAAGATCTCTAAGTCCAAATCTCCTTCACACCCTTCCAAGAAGATAAAGATCAAGGGGACAATAAGGGATAAGTATGTTGTTTTTTATGTGGTAATAAGGTTCATAGGAAGAAAAACTATACCTATACAAAAAATAAATAGGAAGCTTCAGGTGAATTTATTATCGAGTGAAATTTATCTATTTATATAAATTGGATATCATATACAACTTGTGGTTCACACATATGTATTTAAGTACCAATTATATTAAAAAAATATTGGATGAGGAGAGGTAGATCTATGAAAATCTATAAGAGATAAGATTGGTGTTTTAGCTATTGGAAAATACCACCTCACATTTCTAAAGTGAATGATCTTGTTTTTAAAAGGTTGTTATTATGTTCTATCTATTACCAAAAAAATTATTTCTATATCCATACTTGATACAAATGGATTTTTTTTCAGGTTTAGGAATAAATGTTTCTTCTTTTATAAGGATGGAATTTGTTATGTTAAGGAACCTTTAAATAAAAATATTTATGTGTTGGAATACACAATCCAAGTAATGAAAATTGATAAAGAAAATAATTTATATGACTCATACCACAACTAAATTTGGAATCACTAGTTAGGTCATATAAAATATTTTTTTTGAATAAATTACTACAATGTGGATATTTGGATTCTTTTAAACTAAAAATAATTGGTGTAAGTCATGCATGTTTATAAGAAAAAATGACTAAAACACCATTTAGTGGGAAAGATGAAAGGTCTAAATATCTTCTTGAATTAGTTTATACCGATGTGTGTAGACTATTTCCTGTAGAAGCCATAGTTTTTTCTTCATAATTTATAAATTTTAATAATTATTTTAGTAGATATAGATATGTCTACTTGATGAGTTATATGTCAGATTTATTTAAAATTTTAAGGAATACAAGAATGAATTTGAGAACCATCATGGTATGAAAATTTAGGAACTAAACTTAGATAATGGAAGAGAATATATTAACCAAGAATTCAATTATTATAAATGGGAGTTTGGGACTTTATCTCAACTCACTCTTCTTTATACATCTCAATTGAATGGTGTAGGTGAAAGGGGGAAACACACCCTGTTTGACATGGTGAGATCAATGATGAGTCATGTGAGTCTTCCATTATACTTTTGTGGATTTGTGTTATAGAAAAAACACACATAACAAACCAAGTACCAAATAAATTGATAAATGTATTCCATATGAACATAATAGTGGAATAAAAACCATGTTATTGAATTTTTATGTGCGGGGTAGCGAAGCATTTTTTAAGAACTCTTCAGGTGACAAATTGACACCCAAAGGCACAAAGTGTACCTTTACAGGATACCCAAAATAAATAAGGGGATAATACCTATATGATCCATCATAAAAAAGGTAATAGTGTCAAGAAACACCACATTATTTAAGAGGGAGAAAATCTATAAAAGAGATAGTGAGAGGGATATAGACTTCGATAAAGTCCAAGATCAAGGTATACAAGAGCTGGTACAAGAATAATTCCCACAAAGCCCCATGTATAAAGTTTTTCTAAAGAAATAAATAGTACATTAGAATACAATAGAGAATAGAGAAGGAGAACAATATGTTTTTTCATTCACTATGGATGGGGAACCATTATTAATTGATAATAATGATCCTTTAACCTATAAGGAAGCATTAAGTGGAAAATATGTTACCAAGTGTCAAGAAGCCATGAATTCTAAAATGGATTCCTTGTATAAAAAGAAAGTTTGGATTTTTTTATACCCTCTTATGGATGTAAAGATCATTTTTTTAAATGGGTATTCAAGAATAAAATTTCCATGATTGCAAAATTCAGTACATATAAGGCATGACTGGTTGAAAAGGGGTTTAAGCATCATCAATGCATTGAATATGATGAAAAAATTTCACCAGTTTCAATGCTGAAATCCATCATAATTCATCTTGATATTATGGAATTCCATGACTATGATATTTATAAAATGTATGTAAAAATATCATTCCTTAACAAGAACCTTTATGAAGATGTCTATATGATACAACCTCAAGGGTTTGTGACTCCAAAGTATTCCGAAATGGTATGAAAATTTCAAAAATCAATTTATGCACTAATGAATGAATCTAGGTGATGGAATATTTTACTTGATGAGTCCATAGATTAATTTGGGTTTATAATGACTTAATAAGAGTCATATATCTTTAAATGTTTTAGTTGGAGTTTAGTTATTGTCTTAGTAGTATTTGTCAATGAAAATTTACTTATTGGAAATGAATTACTAGTTTTATAGTCTATTAAGGAATTATTGAATAAATTATTATCCATGATGTACTTGGGTAAGGTGACATACATTTTTCGGATCAAGATCCATCATGATATATCCAAGAGACTAGTTGGCCTAAATCAAGGTACATATATTGACAATATATTTCAGAGATTCAATATTGAAAAATCAAATATAGGATTGTTTCAAATGTCACATGACATTCATATTTTTATGAAAATGTATCCTCAGACATATGAGGAAGAAAAATGAATGGAAAGGATTCCATACACATTATAAATTGGATCAGTCATGTATTTTAGGCTATATACTATGATAGATGTCACTTACGCCTTAAGTATGGTAGGCAGATATCGAGATTACCCACCACCACAATCCATTTTTTTATATTTTATAATGAAAATTGTAAGGGGTAAGTGTGAAAAATAATATAATATCTACCAGGTAAAATTCCTCAAAAAATTAAACCAACACAACCTGCACTTCAGAATTCACAGACCGCACCAGAGGTAAATGGTTCAAAATTTCAAATTTTAAAAGGGCATCATTTTCTATCTCAGACTCACACCATGTTCCAACCCATAATATTCCCACTAAATCCTATCACATCACACCTACCACCATCACCATAATGAGCATCAAATCCATCATCTTCGTCAGAGAAGAACCAACAAAATCTCTGATCGGGGAGACTATGAACCAGAGATACATGATAACCAAAATAAAAATCCTGAACAAATCAAACCTTAGAATATACCTCCTCGAGCAACCATGCTAATGCAACCATCGTCACTAGCCCAAGTCACATAAATTTTATCAAAATCCCATAGGAATCCACTAAAACCCTCTAACACCATGATATGATACTCCCAAAATACCTTCATGAAGAACCTGTTCTAGAAAAACCAGAGCCATCGAAGAATCCGTATTGAGAAGAAACAATCTAGACACCATCCTGTCTTCACTTCACCTTCTCCACTATCATCCTCATTTCATAAAAAAACTACTCCATATCTATCACCACATCGCTATATAAAACTCCATCATTGAACCAACTACACAAGAACATAATAGAACACCTTAAAAAACCCCTAATAGAATACAACCCACTATGAGGGGATGAAACCATCGAAAGAGACTAGGGCCGAAACACTAAATAAATATGAAAAGAGATGTTGAGAGGACCATCAATGTCCAAAATTATATCCCAAAGCCTTGGCGTTCCCATCTCTCTAGATATGACATAGAGAGTATTGGTGGAACTTGAGGCCATAGTGAAGTAACGTGGTTGGAGAAAGGCCTTCATGGATCCAGGGGAGGTTAAATAGTGAGAGGAGACCTAAATCCAACAAGGGCAAGAGGGGAGGGGATTTGGAAAGAGTGAAGCCTAGTGAAATGAGTGGAGAGAAGAGATAACTAGGGAATATAGAGTGGAATATCCAACACCATAGGGGAGAGAGAAAACCACAGGAGGAGGAAGATAGTAAGATGAGAGCCCAAGAGAGGCCTCGGAGAGTGAGGTGCCCTCCCTTCCTCAAGATTACCTAGGTGACAACCATTGGATGGCAGTCAATACTATATTTAATTATCCGAGGCATACTAAGGATATTTTATTGGTCTATGGATGAGATATAGAACTAGTCATTAGAGGATATTTAGATTCTTGTTTCCAAATAGATCAAGATAATATGAAATCATAAATGAGATACATATTTACTTTAAATAGAGATACTATGAGCTGGAAGAGATCAAAGTAGGTTGTGGATCCAGATTCTATAATGGAGTATGAGTATATTGTGGAATTTTAGGTAGCTAAATAATTATTTTGGATACAAAAAATCATCCAAGAGATTGAAATTGTATCTATCAGTAAGGATCCTATCACACTCTATTGTGATAATATTGCAATGGTCTCCCTTTCCAAGGAGCCAAGTTCCTATCAGTAAATGAAGCTTATTCTTTAGAAGTATCATCACTCGAGGGATTTTTTTATATAGGTGAGGTTGTAGTGAGTAGTATTTCCATGGAAGAAAACATAGTGTATCCATTGAATAAATCCTTGACTTAGTAGGAATAATATTATCATATTTGGTCCAACATTATAAAATTAATAGGCTATTAGATCTAGTCTAAGGGGGAGTTTATTGGATTTGGTGTACTAGGACCAACTGATTGTATTTTAATTAAATTTAATAATACATATTATTACATATTTTTTATTTTTCTACATGATTTTAATGTAATAATGTCTAAGGGTATCTATATCATTGAGAAGATTATAGAATTTACCCACTATGATTATAACCTTGATGTTTTATGAAGATATTATTAAATATAGTTATACAATTGGATAATATGCTATGATTGAAAAAATAGTATATAGAATATAATATGTGAGTACTTGTAATAAGATGAGGCTTATTATAGTGAAGTTTTCACATAGTAATCTCCATGATTGGAGATTATGAGAACAGAACCATAGGTAGGAATTCCGCATATTTTGGTGTCATTAGATATTATTATATGTGAGTGTGTGTAATGGTACTTAGAATTTAATGTTATCATTGATTCATGTAATAACTAACCCAATTAGATTTATTAACAAAAATATTCATTCCATATGTTGGTGCGAATTAGGGTATTTTGGATGCATCATGAATGACATGTTATTAATAGATAATTCAAGGAAATATTTTTCCCTTAAAAATTTATGGAAGATTATATTTCTACTCATTGATTGGAATATAATTGTCACATTAAATTCCATAGACATGGTGTAATGATGTTTTTATTTCAGATAGTTGGAGAATGATACATCGTACATAATGTTTGATGAAAAATATGTGCAAACTTCTTGATGAGATATTGATACCAAGTGATTGTATGATACAATGGGAATTTATACGTGGTTTTCAATATTAAAAAATTTAAGTTATTTTATTTGGTTTCTTGAACCATTTCTAGACATTAATATTTATCTTTAGTAAAGCCTTATTAATGACAATGAAAAAGAATCTTAGATAGCCACACATCAATTGTTTCCACGATCTTAATTAAATTCCATTTGAATTCAATTATTAGAATAAAAATTATTCTCAAGACCAAGGAATAATTTTATTCAAGTTTTATCGATAAAAAAAATATTTATTGATGAATGAAATATTTAATTGAATATTTATTTAGGTATTCAATAAATTCATAGGAGATAAAATGGAAAAATAACACCTTTAGTGATAAATATTAATTCAAAATATGGTAAAAAAATATTTATTATTGCATAAGTTAACAAACATTACATAAAATAATAATAATAATAATATTGTTATTATTATTATACGGAATGGGGTTTAATAAAGATTATAATATTATTTAAGTTCTAATACACAATAACCTTCACCTAAGCCTCTCTAAAGTTAAAATACATCATTAAATAAAGGATACAAAGATAATTTAATCATTTATTCATATATAAATAAATTAATTATAAATTTAACATACCAAATCGTCTATTAGGGTTTTGGGAAACTCTAAATTTAAAGAAATTTTAATTTATCACCCACTGAAGGTGATTCCACTATGCCCACATCCTTCACCTAGGCCTCTCATTCCTACCCAATTATCCATAAAAAAACCAACCTAAGCTACCCATAACTCATCCCGAGTCCTGAGACCAACCCAATTTGATAGACTCAATCAACACATTCTCCATTTTAAAGCATTTTTAATGGTTGATCCCAATTTTCCCAATGTTCCAGGAAACACCTGCTCCAACTATAGGAGGCCCAATGAAATCTATCTCTTTTACCTAGGGTGTTCTTAATCTCTAACTCATTACTTGGTCCCAGAAAAACATGAAAACATGCATGATCATGAATAAATATGCATATAAATTAATTTTAAAGGGGAAAATTACCTTGATCATGATGTTACCACCCAAACTGAGCTCTACTTTCCCTCGACGAAACCCATACATTCCTTATCTAATATCCTAACACCACCCAAGATCCTATCTCATTTCACAAAATAAAAATAACTAATTAAAAAAATTTATAATTAATTATCCAATTTAATCCAATGAGATGTAATAATTGAAATTATTATCATGTATTTCTTTATCATCAAAACTACAAAGAACCTCATTCATTCATCCCCTCTAGTTATTCCATGAAAAATTCTCATTTTGCTACCTAATTCCATCATGATACATTCGAAATTAGCACTATAACACTAGCTAAAATCACACTAAAATTATATTTTAATGAAGAGAAACAAAAAATAGAAGACAACAAAAGAAGTAAATCACATAGAATTTCCATATAATTTCCAAACATAACCCTCTTAAAAGTGGAATATTTAGGGAAGACGGAGAGTATCCAATTGAATGGATCACCCTTATACTGGTGTGACCTAAATATCGAAGGGTAAAACCCTAAAATGATAGTTATCCCACAGTTAAAAACACCTCATGTGATTACTTACATCATGAATATGCGTGTCCCCCTGAGTCATAGAACAAACACCCCATAAATAGTTCTCAAACCATAACAAACACTACCACAAAAATCCTTATGGGTTGAAACACAGTGCACCTATCCCAAGAGAGGATTAGGTCTCTAAGGAATTTCCTCCATATATCATGATGTTATGCCTCTATGATCCCAACTATAACATCCCTAATAGTAATCTTCGGTGGAATTATTGGTCCTTCCTTTATGAAAAAATCAATGGAAAAAACCACAAGGTGGTCTATACTCTTCATAATAATCACTGCCATACTGTGACCCTCCACTGTTATATGAAGACCACTTTATAAGGGTATTTTACTTAGTAGAAAACCCATACAACTCAACCAAACCATGCATCCTTCATCCATGACTTGTCGATACCCACTAAACACTCATCATGGCATGATGCTCACCTACAACCAAAAACCTGCAAAGTAAGTCACCTCAACCTTACTCCAACATTCACCCTATAATATGATATATCTCCCATTACTAAATCCACATATAAAAACATCTTTTAGAGACATTAAAACATTTATACTCCCAGTTATATTTCTAATTCATGAATCATACCATGTTTCAAAATTAAAAAATCAAATTTATTCCAAAATAATGACTCAAAATTCCATAGTCTATTATAAAAGGTTTTTATTTTTCAATATAATGGATGGTATAATCATTTTAAATTTGAGTACTTACTCAATTAGACCAATATTCATACAAATCATCTTGATCTCCCACATGTGCATCAGATAGTATGTATTCTTTAGAAACATCATCTAGAAATAGTGGAGAGAGGATATATCGTATATCATAAAGTAGTTCACTCATGGACTCCTTAGGTTATTTAACTTATAATTTAGGTGAAACTTTAATTTTTATTTAACTTGTTTTTTTATCCAACCATAAAGATATGATTTTTTGAGAGAAGTGTAAATGATCTCCATTTTCTTTCTCACTTCTTCAATAAATCTAGAGTTTTTATCCACTTTATTCCTTAATTATTCTTTCATTATAGACTCATTTAAATGCATTGAATGACAAACATAAGAATAATCACTATGAAAATTCATATTTTACCAAAATATTTAAAATAAATATAATTAATGAAGTTAAATTTTTTTTAGTTTTTGAAATTTATGATTTTTTGTGTTTTTATGAAAAATAGTTTGTTTATGTGATTGATACTCCTTAAAAATGGTTATAAATTAACACATGGGGATTTTAAAAAAATATATTTTTAATAAATTGTTATTACCTAATTATGAAACATAGTGTAAGACCTAGGGTAGATCTCTCAAGGAGGCCACTCACACAACACTATTTTTCTATTGTGACTATTTATTATTAAAATATAATACTTAAAAGGAATACTAATATAATTATATTTTTAAAAAATTCATATAATACTATTAAATAAATATTTGAATATAAAAAATATATAATAAGATAATACATAAAGAATTTAGTTATAAAGAGGAATCTATTTTTGGGAGTTTATAGTGATACAAATAATTATCTTTTAAGAGGAATTCAATATCATTATTATACTCAATTTAGTGATCAATACCTTTCACTCACACCCTATTAATTGAATCATGATTATCCTACATCAATACCTCTATATTAATGATAATCTTCTTTAGTTTATCACAACAATGATACTCCACCATATATAATATTATAATTAAGAAAGAGAGAAAAAAGAGAGAAAAAAGAAGAATAAAATAGTGCTACAGAAAAGGGAGTGACCACATAACCTAATAAATTTATATACTACTGAAACCTTATATTAAAATAACAGGGATACATTGAACCATAAAAAATTGAAAACATCATTGCTCATGCCCCTTGAAAAATAATGAGTTTTAGTTCTATATAACAATGGAGATGTGAGAAGCATGACATGAAAAAAAGAGAAAAAAAATAAAAAGAGTAGAAGAAAAATAATATATAATAAAAATTTATAATACTATTAAATAATAAAAAACCCTATCCTTGTTTTCTAAATATGAAAAACTCTTTAAATAGAAGTGTA
The DNA here is from genome assembly GCA_963277665.1 of Viscum album. Lineage (NCBI taxonomy): Eukaryota > Viridiplantae > Streptophyta > Magnoliopsida > Santalales > Viscaceae > Viscum > Viscum album. Next base: position 1,151,856,994 of record OY728140.1, read on the forward strand.
GTTTCATATTTATAATCATGAGAGGTGGATGATTTTTACACTAATTATATCCTTAGAATACTCACACCTGTTTTACTTAATAAAAGGATGAATATCCCAAAGTGATATTCTAATAAGTTGTTATTATATATATTAATTGAAAAATCAAAAAATAGCTTTATCAGATATATTTAGATAAAGTTATGGCTAAATTATAAAAGAAAAATATTCTATCATGGAAGACTATTCAAATTACCATTCTTTTGGTTCCCATGCATTTAAAAAATTTAAAAATAAGAAATTTAAAGGATTTAGAGTTAACTGAATTGTTACTCTAAATATTATATATCTTCATATAAAATTTGAGATCTTTTATATTGGTAGTTTTGGAGATATGATCCCAAAATTGAAAGTCAAGAAAACTAAAGACACATTTCTTGGCCTCAATTGGATGCTTAATTTGGGCCTCATATGGTTAGATTCACCAATTAGACCAATTGAATGAAATTTAACCCAATAAAAATGCAATACTAAAAAAAATTCAATTTGGATTAGTCTAGAAAATTTTATGGAAAAATAAAAAAAAAGATATTTTTTTTCATGAAAATTTAAATAATAGTAAATTACTCTTTTTAAAGTATTTTTATATAATTAATGAAAAATGGGCATTGAATGAAAAATATTATTAAATTATGGTTTGGATTTTTAATATTGTAACACCCCGACCCGAGAAGCCTAGATCTGATTCATTATTTTATTACATTGGCATGATTACAAGGAAATGGATCCATAAGGACCGACCCATTTAGTAGAATTGGAAAGCCATATTAAATACATTATTCCCATAATACATTGGGAAATAAGAATTACAAACATGATACATAATAAAATGAAATAAATTTCATCCCTAAAATCTTATTCAAAGAATTACTCTTCCTAACATGGGGAAAGAAAACATAATAATGGTGATCTCAAATTGTTAGTAAGGGTAAGTAAAGGAGAAGTAATAATGAATCATTGAGAATAAATTACTATGGAAAGGTAAATAACTGATAAATCATGCCATTCGAATAACTAGATAAAGAAATATCAATATAGAAAAGTAAGGAACTGAAACACATGCCATTAATAAATAAATTGAGAAATAAATAAATCCATAGATATGTCAATGAAAAACATCATTGATAAATAATGATAATAACTAAATTCCCAAAAATGGAAATGCTTATTTATTGGGATCTATGTGTCCAAGGTATATAGAACCATTACTATCAATACCTTTCACTAGACGGTTTAAACCATACTGGTTATAAAAAAATTTGGTTTGTACAACCTTAACTCTACTATAAATACCTTTCAAAATACAATTTAAATCATAATCATTACAAAAATGAAGGGTTTTTTTCGACCGAATTTCGTCCCATGAGACTACTGATCCATCGAGGGGATTTCACTAACTGGTACCCAACCCGTTGGGCATACTTTAAATAGTCCCAACCAGTCTATAACTTATCCAAATCATTCCTCAAATCGAATAATTGATTTAATTAATAAACAATGTGACTTATCATATATCCATATCTAATAGAGAATATGTATTTATCAATAATAACTCAGAGGAGGATAAGTAACAACAAGGGTTGTTGATATTAAAATATTCTTGATGAAAAATAATCAATAAACATTCCAATGTGTCCCATACCACTTTGAAACATTTAAATAATAATTCCCCATTAATTAAATAAAAAATTTAATATCATTAAAATAAAGTTAATTCATGAAACAATATATCAAAATGGGTAGTAGATACACCACACAAAATAGGTAAGCAGTGTAATGGTGTATTCCTCATGGAATACACCATTACACTTATTGTCTCATGTGTCTTTGTACTACTGAATAATAAATTTATGTTAATTATTTACTTGATTAATAAATATTTTCATGTTTATTATTACTTATAATTCACTTATTATAATGTTCAATACAACTACTTAAACAATTTAGTTTACCTTGGGTGTTTTGACAAAATTCGGTTCATGTATCTAAAATGATTATAGTGGGCCAACATTGGTCAAAGGGGTTATTATATAAACATATAACAAATAATAATCATGAAATTATTATCATATTTATACATCAATTATAGTTTTTCAACCAATCATTAATTATGGTTATGAAAAATTAAATAACGTTACAATCATGAAGATGGTATGTCGTACATACGCATGAGTAACGTTCCCATTGTTCAATGATCATTATGGAAAGAAGTTAATAAACACTAAAAATTTCTAGAATTATAATTATATCATAAATACCATTTTATCTAATAATATATCTTAGATATATTATTCTTGTGATGTAAAAGTAATCACAGCATGTTGAGGAGGTGGTAGTCCACACGTCCACGATCGACATTATCATTTTGTGTGTGTGAAAAAGGTAATAAAGGAAATGATATATTATATCTAATGAAAGGTAATTATGTCATGAATATAATATAGATATTATTTAGGTCACATATTTTTAATTGATACCATATTTACTACATTTCATGTAGTGTGTGAACGTATCACATCCCTTTGAGGGGGAGATAGTTCACACTTCCTCAAAAGAAATTATCATATTTACACAATATGAAAACCATAAAGGTCTTTCCCAAATAAAAATTAAAAAAGAAAAAATAAATTATTAATAATATATATATATATATATATATATAATATAAACACATTTTCCATAATAGTGGCCACTATGAGAGGTGGTAAAGGAAAAATGAACAATCATCGTTCCGTGAGGCAATAGTTTGTTGTACACAGAAACAGTATGTTCATTAACCATTAGATGGAAGTGTGTGTAAGTGTATGTAAAAACTTTATCATAAAAACATAATAGTATATTTATTAAATATTTACTTTTATACAATCATGGAATAATAATAGTTGAGGTGTTGGATAATGCAAATAAAACTAAAGAGCTTAAGGAAAGATGTTCTCTCTTAATCAGTTAACCCTTTTTGGTTTGCACCAAAGGGATTACTTGGATTTCTTTCTACCAAAGGGGATGATTTTAGGAATAGGTTAGGGATGTTTAGGGTCTATTTGGGAAGAAATTGGTCGATCCAAAGTGTCTTTAGAAGTTTGAGTAATGGGTAGATTTCTTTCCTTTTTATAGTGGAGGGGGAGTGGCACTCTTGCAAATGCCAAAATGTATTCATTAATGGGAGGTATAACTTACATAAAGTTCATAAAAAATGGAAAAATAATGGATTATATTTGAATAATGGATGATTAAAACCACCACCACAAAAAAATATATATATTTTAATAATGTGGTTCCTTAACTTCTAAGATTCTCCAATTTTAGAATTTTTGTTTTTATTAAAGCATCTAGTTTTCTAGCCTAAGTAATCTTACCATTAATACTAAAGTAAAGTTATATTTATTATAAAATATATATATAATAAAATATTAATATGATATGTACTTTATGAAAAAATCCCAAGTGTTTTGGAAATTAATTTGAAAACAAGCATATGTGACGTGCTAAAACACTACTTAAACCTTGACCATGTTAACAACATTTTTACAATATATGAGTCAATATGTTAATTATAAAAGTTAAATTGGTCAATTAATACAAAATATTTAATATTTAATAACACTTAAAAATAACTTGGAATAATATAGCATTTTTATTAATTTTAAATCATTTAATAAAATACCATTTAATGTAGAATAACAATAATGTCAATTTTGACATTATTTATTTAATTTTAATTTTAATATGTCAAAATAATATTGTAATTAAAATATATTAATTTTTCAAATTTTTGAAATGATATATTCATCTAAAAAATAATTAAATCAATTCACTTCACTTTTAATATTTATAGTATCATTTATTTTTGTTAATTATTAACTAAATAATCCTTACATTGGTGTTTCTTAAGCATTTTAAGTAACTAAAACTTCTCTAAGAATTATTGATAAATTTTTATAACAAAAATAACCCATTTATATTTAAAATGGATATGTATAAACTGAAATATTTTGTTTTTTACTTGTCTCAATGTCCTACAAATGGTGAAGGTAAAGAAAGCTCATTTTTTTCTTTTTTCCTTACTCAACCTTTTATATTGGGAAATTCCATTTAATAATATCCCAATAACCAATATTGATAGAAAAATAGGTGTTATGGTATAATTATTGTCATAAAATAAATTTTGGACAAGTTTCCAGGTCATTTTGTTCCTAAGATTAAGGTTTAGTCCCCTATTAAGCTAAATTTTACATTAATCACAGTAATTAATTTTAATCACTTTCTCTAATATTTTTTTGTAAAAAAATTAAGTTAATCTTATTAGAACAAAAATATTATAATTATTAAAACTATTTATATCCATTTTCCAAAATTTAAATCATAGAATTGGGGAAATTAAGATTAATGCTAATCCACAGATGCGACGAGAATGCATGTTTTTAAAGTAAAAATGTTCAAAAGTTCAACAAGTTTTTATATCAAATAGAAATATAAAATTGATTAGAATGATATGAATTAGATTAATATATGAAAAATTGATCTATTATGACTTTAAAAACAATTTAAAATACAAATTAACACCAATACATATTTTAACAAAAAAACTGTTTCCAACTAAATTGCAGTAATTTTTTACTATTCATCAAAAAATAAAAATTTTCAAAAAAATACAAAATATTCACCTGAAGATAATTTTAACAATAAAAATTCATAAATGAAGTTTAATTTTACAAATAATATTTATAAATTTTCCAATGTTTAGTTTTAAAATACTTAAGCGATTAAAAGGCGGAAAAACTCAGTTTTGCGTGTAATGTAAGATAACTTAGTGTTGTGTATAATATAAGCTTAACATGGTGTTTCATATAAATAATTATAGAAAAAAACTGATTTTATTCTAAAATTAAAAAATTTTAATGTCTTGGGGTGTTATATTCTCCCCACATTATTTAAAGTGCATCCTCATAATTTAAACATGATCCTAATAATCAAGGGATTGATATTTGAAAAGACAATTTTTGAAAAACCCACATTGTAAATTGGATTAATAACGCATATTATTAATAATAGATAAATTAAATTAAAATGGTCACATAAATTGGTTCCCTAGTATGAGAACATAGGTGGTAAATGGAAACATAGATACGAAATAAAAATCTAGCAATCAAGTTTTGTTGAATAGTGTTAGAGAACATGGTTTGGAGAAAGTTGACAATCACAAGGCCAAATATCCGTGATGATATAAGGATCCATTTGATTAATTGGAAATGAAGGTACTAGGAATTTTTTTTAAAACCCCTTTATATATTTATGTAATTATTTCACTCTATAATAATATATGTAAAAATAATTGGTACATTTATATAAGCACAATCACATCCTTTGGTCGTGCCTTGAACTATTTGTACTTCATATATTAGAAAAATATTAATCATATAGTGATATAATATATCAATATCTAAAACCAAATTATATGTTAAACTTAAACCTTTTTATAAATTGTTAAATTTAAAAAAATATTATGATCCAATACTTTAGAAATAAGGTCACTTAATTTACAAAATGAATTTATCATTAGCCTTTAATCAACATGAAGTAGTTATAAATGTTTCAAATTCCAGAAAGATGAATAACTTCACTATGTATAATATTTAAATATAGTAATAACTCAAATAACAATAAAAACGTATTGCAAGAATTCATTCCTCCTTATTCATTATATAAGACACATAGTATTGGATATTTTTTATTAAATCCAAAAATGTTGTATACTCCATCAATAATAGCATAGACCACTTATTAACAAGTTATTAATGAGATCCAAGGTAGTCATTACATGTCCAAATTAATTATATCAACATTAAAAACATATTAAAAGTTTTATTTACCTTAATATTGTGATTTTTGAAAAGTTTAACTTTCTGCTGAATAACGTTTCTTGGAACCATTCAACATATAACCTCAAATCCATAATGGAAAAGTACTGCAATACCATCCTCATATATTTAAAATTTATTATAACCAATACATCGCTGATAAAATTTTCAAAAAATAATAATTCTTGAATCTAAATTCATAAACACATATAATATCCCACTTCACCCTTAAGCCATTGACAAGGTTACCAGATCCAATTAATTAATACCTCTATCCTTCCACATTTCACCAATAGTCTCATCATAATTAGCAAAATAATCATTACTCATACCACCTTGTTGGTTATCTTCATGAGGTTTCCACTTAGATCATAGATTTTCATAATGACTATTCATTCAACAATTAAATAATTTAAACATCGATGATGCCTTAGGGAGTCTAATATTCCCATCCATTACATCAACAGAACTATTTATCTTTCCTTTGTAGTTACTTGATTTGTGTCCTTATTTTCCATAGTCAGAACATCTTCTTGACCCTATAAGTCATTCACATGGGTGATTATTTCCACATTCTTAATATTGAGGAAATTTAATAAGCTTCACTCTATAGTCTCCATTACCTAAACTCTTAGTTAACTCGTTCATTCTCTTCCTTGGAGAGTCTGATAGTTGGTTGAGGCACACATTTCTAATCACGTTCCATGAAAGATAAGTGGGCATGATCGCAACATCCTTCACTCGAGTGATCATTCCATTTAACACTTCATTAGTAAATTTTCCATCACATTTAATATTAACCCAGTTGATTCTGGTTCTCACCATCTAAAAAAAACAGAAAGAATAGTGTTACCAATACTTATCAAAACATAATACCACATAATCAAGAAAAATTTATTATAGGATGCCTAAATCATGGCCCCCACTTCTTTAATCTATGGAAAATTATGTTTATACTAGGTTATTCATAGTCATATTCTACTTAAATCCTTCTAGATAGTTAATAAAGAAAAATTGGAATTATCCTAAGCATATCCCATAGAAGAATCAAACCAGTTTCTTAGTAAGGACTATTTTCATGTAACAAGTTACACTGAGTTAGTACCGACACACCTTGTCGATGTTGTTACTCATTAGCACATCTCATCCAGAACCACATCTACATGTAGTATCCAGACATGGATGTATTGTTATAAATACCCACATGATATATAACTTATCAAAATTATTTGGTGTTATACTATACTTATCCTCAATTTTAATCTTAGGTTTGTTTTCCCTAATCTAAATTTTCTAAATCTAGTTTCCAAGGTTGCTACTAAACTTACTTTGATACCAACTGTAACACCCCAACCCCAGAATCCCAGAACCATTGCATTATTTTATTACATTAGGATGTTTACAAGGAAAAAAATCATAAAGAACCGATCATTTTAGTAGTCTTGTAAAGATAAATTACATACATGATACCTATAATACATTTGTAAATAAGAATTACAAACATGATACTTAATAAAATGAAATAAAATGAATCCTTTAATACTTATTCAAATATTTTTTCTTCATAACCCAGGGAAGAAAAATATAATAAGGGTGATATCAAATTCTTAGTATGGTTAAGTAAAGTTGAATAAATAATGTGTCAATGAGAGTAAATAATCATTGAAAGGTAAATAACTAATAACTCGTGCCATTGAAATAACTCGATAAGGCAATATCGATATGGAAAGGTAAGGAAGTGAAACACATAAAATTATTCAATAAAATGAGAATGAAATGAATCCAGAGATATAGCAACAAAAAATATCATGGATAAATAATAATAATAACTTAATTATCAATAATATAAACTTGTATTTATTGGAATCCATGTTTCTTAGGTACAAGGAACCCTTAACATCAAAACCTTTCACAAGACGGTTTAAAACATACTAGTTACAAACCAATTTTGTTTCTATAACCTTAAATCTATTATCCATAAATTTGAAAAGATAGTTTATATCATATTTTTTAGAAAATTGAAGGGGTTTTCTAAACTAAATTCATCCCATGAGACTACCGATGTATCTAGGGGATTTCATTAACCAGTCCCCAACCCATAAGGATTTCCTTAAACGGTCCCAAACCCATGTCTTACCAATCCAAATCATTCCTAGAATCGATTAATAGATTTAATTATCAAATAATTTTCCTTATAATATATCCATATTTAATATAGAATAAGTATTTATCAATAATACCTCAGAGTAGGATAAGTAACCACAAGGGTTGTTGACATTAAAATATTATTGAGGGAAATTAATCTTTAAACATTCCAAAGTGTCCCATACCACATTGAAACATTTAAATAATATTTCCACATGAATTAAATATTTTTTTTATATAATTAGAATAAAGGTAATTCATGAAATAATATATCAAAACAAGTAATAGATACACCAACCAAAATAGGTAAGTGGTGTCATGGTTTATGCCTCATGGAATGAAAAGTGAGACCAGAATCCCTTACCTTAAATATGACCTGTCTCGTGTGTCCTTATCCTCCTGAATAATATATTTATGTTAATTATTTACTTAATTCAGAATATTTATCATGTTTATTATTAATTTTACTTAACTTATTATAATTTTGAATACAACTATTTAAATATTTTAGTTTAATTTAGGAGTTTTTTCCAAATTTAGATCATTTGCCTAAAATGAATATGGTAGGTCAAATTTGTTCAAAGGTATTATTATATAAAAATATACATAATAATACTAATAACATAATTATCATATTTATAGATCAATTATACTTTTAAAACCAATCATCAATGATGGTTATGAAAAACAAACCAATGTTTCAATCATGAATATGGATGACCGTACTTACACATGAGTAATGTTCTCATTTTTCAATGATCATTATGGAAAGAAGGTAAGAAACACTATAAATTTATATAATGATCAATATATCATAAATACAATTTTATTTAATAATATTTATTTAGATATATAATTCTTGTGATGTAAAAGGAATCACATCATGTCGAGGAGGAGGTAGTCCACACGTCCTCGATTGACATTATCACTTTTTTTGTGTGTGAAAAGGGTAATTAAGAAAATGATATATTATATTTAAAGAAATTTAATTATTTAATTAATATAATATATATGTTATTTAGGTCACATATGTTTAATTAATACTATACTTAGTAAGTTCCATGTAGTGTATGAATGTATCACATCACTTTGAGGGACTGACAATCCACACTTCCTGAAATGAAATTATTGTGTTGACACAAGATGGCAAGCATAAGGTTATGTTAGAAATAAAAATTTCAGAAACATAAAGACATTATAAATATCATATATATCATATATAAACATATTTTCCATCATAATGTCCACAATGAGAGGTGGTAAATGAAAAATGGACAATCATCGTTTCGTGAGAAAGTAGTTCACCGTATATAGAAACAATATGTTCATTACCCATTAGATGTATGTGTGTGTTTAAGTGTAGGTAGAAAACTTAGCATAAACAATCATCGCATATTTAGGATATTGGTGTTTTTATACAATAATTTAATTAGAAGAGTTGAGGGGTCAGATAATGGAAATAAAACTAAGGAGCTTAAAGAAATATCACAACTTAAAAAAAGCGTATTTCCACAGTTCAAAACCATAGAAATAGGTCCCAAAAACGTGGCTATAGCCTACGACCACGGTTTAGGCCAATCGTGGCTGCTATCACTGTGGAAGTAGGTCCCAACATATTGCCACAATTTTAACCATGACAATAGCTGCCTATTGCCATGATTTTGAAAACCATGGCAATAAGCCTCCAAACTGGCCATTGTGGTGATAGACCTATACCCACAGTTTTAACCCTGTCTATATCCTCAAAAAGACATGGAAATATTGTAAATACAAAATGAAACAAGCGAGTTTTGATCCCTGTACCTACCCTTTTCAAACCAAGGTACTTACCACTACACCACACAAAAATTCGGGTATATATACACACATTATGATATATATATTAATATAAACCATTGGAATAGCCTCAAAACTATGGCGGTAGGTCTTCCCGCCAAAGTTTTGGTGGGAAACTATTTTCCCACGAAAGCGCACGAACCCTATTCCCACAGTTTTGGAAAACTGTTGCAATAGGAAATTGAAAAATTTGGCCTATACCAATGGTTTTAAAACTGTGGAAATAGGCCCTGAAAAACCAGCCTATAGCCACAGTTTTAAAACGTGGCTATAGGCCACAGAACCGTGGTTATAGCCACCTATAGCCATGGTTTTAAAACCGTGGCTATAGGTCCATGGCAGAAGCCTCATTTTCTAGTAGTGGATGTTACCTATTAATCAGGTAACTCCTTTTAGTTTGCACCAAATGAATTAAATGGATTGCTTTATACCCAAAGGGGGGATTTTAGGACTAGGGTATGAATTTTGAGGAGATATTTGGGTATATATTTTTCTATCAAAATTGTCTTGAGAGTTTTGAGTATGGGGTAGAGTGATTGCTATTTTATAGTGGAGGGGGAGTGACACTCTTGTAAATACTTAAACATATTCATTAATGGGAGGTCTACATTACCTAAAGTGACTCAAAAAATGGACAAGTAATATGTTAAATGGAAATAATGATCTATTAAAACCTCATACACACAAAAATATATATATTTTAATAATCTGGTTCCTTAACTTCTAAGATTCCCCAATTTTATCATTTTGGTTTTTATTAAAGCATATAGTTTTCCAACCTAATTAATTTAACCATTAACACTAATAGATCCATTTAATTATTAATATGATATATAATTTATAAAATAAAAATCCCATGTTTTTTAGAAATTAATTTTAAAACAAGCGTATGTGATGCGCTAAAACACTGTTTAAACCAGGACCATGTTAACAACATTTTTACAATATATGAGTCAATATGTTAATTATGAAAGATAAGTTAGTGAACTAATAGAAAATATTTAATATTTATTATCACTTAAAAATAAATTGGCATAATATATAATTTTTATTAATTTTAAATCATTTAATAAAATATCATTTATTGTAAAATAACAATAATGTAAATTTTAAAATTATTTATCTAATTTTAATTTTAAATTATCAAAAAAATATTGTAATTAAAATATATTAATATTAAACTGTTTAAAATGATATATTCATCTAAAATATTAATTAAATAAATAATTCAATCAATTCACTTCAATTTTAATATTTATAGTATCATTTATTTTAGTTAATTATTAACTAAATATTCACTATATTGGCGTTTCTTAAGAATTTTAAGTTACTAAACCATATATAAATAATATTGATAAATTATTATAATAAAAATTAATCATTTATTTTTAGAAGGGATATGTATAACTGAAAATATAATATTTTGTACGTTTCTAAATGTTTTATAAATGTTAAAGGTAAGGAAATTTACATTTTTTTCATTTTCATTACTTAACATTTTATATAAGGAATTTCAATTTAATAATATCACAACAAGACATAAAGTTATAAAAAATAGGGGTTATGGTCTAATTGTTGGAAGAAAATGGATTTTGGATAAGTTTCCTAGTCATTTTGGTCTTTAAGATTAAGGTTTAGTCCCATATTAAGCTTAATTTCACCATAATCACTTTTATTCACTTCCGCTAATATTTTTGGTAAAATATTAAGATGATATTATTAAAGAGAAAATATTATAATGATTACAACCATGTATGTCATTTTTTTTAAAATTTAAATCAAATAAGTGGTAAAATTAAGATTAACGCTAATCCGTAGATGTGGTGAGAATGTGGGTTTTTAAAGTAAAAATGTTCAAAAGTTCAATAAGATTTTATATCTAATTTAAATATAAAAATTATTTGAATGAACTAAATTGGATTAATATATGAATTGTTGATCTATTTTGAATTTAAAAATCAATTTAAAATATATTTTAACACTAATATTTATTTAAACTAAAAGGCTATTTTTAACTTAATTGCAATAATTTTTTACTATTGTTCAAAAATGAAAATTTGCAAGAAAATACAAAAAATTCAACCTAAGATAATTTTGAAATTTTGAATTAAAATATTAAATTAAATTTTATAAATAAGATTTATAAATTTTCAAAAATTTTATTTTTAAATTAGGTGCGCCATTAAAAGGTGGTAAACTTGTTTTTGCGTGTAATGAAAACTAACTCAATGTTGTATTTAATGTAAGCTTGACATGGTGTTTCATAAAAATAAAATAACAATAAATTTCATTTTAATCTAAAATGAAAACATTTAAATTTATTTGGGTGTTACATTCTCCCGACATTATTTAAATTGTGTCCTCATTATTTTAACTTGATCTCAGTAATAAAGGGATTGATATTTTAAAATGCAGTTTTTAAAAATCACACATCATAAATAGGGTTAATAAAAAATCTTATTTATAATATATATAGAAAAGTAAAATGGTCATGTAAATAGGTTCCCCATTATGATAACATAGGAGGGAAATGGAAACATGGATATAGAAGAAAAATATAACAATCAAGTTCTGATGAAGAGCTCTAGGGAACATGGTCAAGAGAAATTAATAATCACAAGGCCATAAATCCATGATGATATAAAGGTCCATTTGATTCATTAGAAAGGAAGGTACTAGGATACATTTTTTGTTTAAAAAACCTTTTTTTCTATAGTTAATGAATTATTTCACTCTATAATAATATATGTAAAAATATCGGCTTGGTACATTTCTATAAGCAGAAAATTATCCTTTGGTTGTGCCTTGGACTGTTTGTACTTAATCTCTTAGAACAAGATTCATTGTATAGTGATGTAATATATCAATCTACAAAACCATATTTTAAGTTCAACTTAAACCATTTAATAAAGGGTTAATGTTTAAAAAATATTATGATCTAATAATTTAGAAATAAGTTCAATAAATTTCCAAAATGAATTAATCAATAGCCTTTAATCAACATAAAGCAGTCTTAAAATTTTAAAATTATAAAAATGTGAAGAAATTCACCATGTATTCTCTTGAAATATGATAATAAATCAAATCACAATAAAACCTTATTAGAAACATGCATTCCTCTTCATTCCTTATGTAAGACATATAGTATTGGATATATTACTTAAACCCAAATTTTTTGTAAACTCCATTAATAATTGCATAGACCACTTGTTAAAAAGTAATTAATCAATTCCAAGGTAGTCATAACACATCCGAATTAATCATCTCAACATCCATAACATATTAATGGTTTTATTTCCCTTAATCATTTGTGTTTGGAAAAGTTTAACTTTATACTAAATAACTTTTCTTAGTACCATTCAGCAAATGACCTCAAAACCTTAACAAAAAAGTACCGCAATAAAATACTCATATATTACATAATTCTTATAAATAATACATCACTAATAAAATATTTAACTAACATATTTATTGATCCAAATACATAAACACATCAATTATTCTACTTAACCCTTAATCCATTGATAAGGATACCACATCTAATTACTTAATACCTCTATCCTTTCACATTTTACTAGTAGTCTCATCATCATCAGCAATATAACCTTTACTCACACCACCTTTATAATTATCTTCATGATATTTCCACTTGAATCATTAATTTACATAATTACCATTAATTACACACTTAAAGAATTTAATCATTATTGATGTCTTTAGGAGGCCAATATTATCATCCATTCCAACAACAAAACTATTCATTTTTTCTTTATAGTTACTTGATTGTTTACTTCTTTTTCATATTAAAAACATCCTAATGACCCTTTAAGAAATTCACTCAGGCAATTATTTCCACATTATTAACACATAGAAAACTGAATCTGCTTTCCTCCATGGTCTCTATTACCTAAACTCTTAGTGAAATCTTTCATTCTCTTCTTTGGTGAATCTAAGAGTTGATTAAGGTACATGTTGTTAATCATGTTTCATGAAATATAATTAAGAATGATCACAACATCCTTAACTACAATGATCATTCAATTTAACTTATCATCTGTAAATTTTCCATCAAATTCAATGTTAACCCAGTTCCTTCTTGTTCCCAACATTGACTAACACTAGAAAGCATAGTGTGAAAAAACTTATAAAAATAGAAAACCATATAATCATGAAAAATTACATAAAGTATTCCTATATCATGGATAATACTTCTTTAATATATGACACCTTAGTATTATCCTAGGTTATTTATAGTCATCTTCTAATTAAATTCTTCTTGAGGGTCTGTAAAGAAAAATGTGAATTATCCTAAGCATATCCCCTAAGAGTGTCAAACTAGGTGTGCAATAAGGCATGTTTTCATGTATCAGGTTACATTGAGTTAGGCATGACACACCTCATCCACGTTTTTACTCCTAGGTACATATGTGCTAGAACCATGTCCACATGTAGTATCCAGACATGGATATATTGCTAGGAATACCCACATGATCTCTACATTACCAAAATTATAGGATGTTATTCTATAGTTATCCTCAATTTTTATCTTAGGGTTGTGATACCTAATCTATGTTTTCTAAAACTAGATTATAAGGTTGCTAATAAAATTCATTTGATACTAATTGTAGCATCCCGATCCCATCAGACCAGTGCTGGTGTATTATTTTATTATGTTGGCATGGTTACAAGGAAAAAAATACAGAAGGACCGATCATTTTAGAAGTATTTTAAAGCCATATTACATACATGATACCCATAATATATTGAAAAATAGTAATTACAAAAATGATATGTAATAAAATGAAATAATATACATCCTTGAATTCCAATTTAAATATTTATTCTTCATAACCAGGGGAAAGAAAACATAATAAGGGAGAGCTGAAATGCTCAGTAAGGGTAAGTAAAGTGTAAGAAATAATGAATCAATGATAATAAATCATCATGTAAAGGTAAATATCTGATAACTCATTCCATTCAAATAACTTGATAAGGCAGTATCAATATGGAATGGAAATAAACTAAAACACATGTCGTTAATAAATAAAATAAGAAAGAAATGAATCTATAGATATTTCAATGCATAATATCATGAATAAATAATGATAATAACTAAATTCTCAATAATTTAAATTCTTATTTATTGTATTCTATGTTTTCTAGGTACATGGAACCATTACCATCATGAAATTTAATAAGACTAAAGCATACTGGTTAAAAAAAAATTTGTTTTGTCCAACGTTAACTCTATTGTCAATACCTTTCACAGGATATTTTATATCATATGGGTTACAAATGCGGAGGGTTTTTCCAACCCAATTTCATCCCATGAGACTACCGATGCGTCAAGCGACTTTCCTTAACTCATCCCCTACCCATAGGGCTTACCTTGAATAGTCCCCAACCCCTATCTTACATATCCAATGCATTACTCACATTGAATAATTGATTTAATTGATAAAAAATGAGCGTCATCAAATATCAATATTTAATAGAGAATATTGATTTAACAATAATACCTCATAGTAGGATAAGTAACATCAAGGGTTGTTGAAATTAAAACATTCTTGAGGAATAATAATATTTAAACATTCCAAAGTGCCCTATACAACCATGAAACATTTAAATAATAATTCCCCATGAATTAAATGAAAAATTGAATATCATGATAATAAATTAAAATCATGACATAATATATCAAAATTGTTAGTTGATAAATCACAAAAAAGGTAATTAGTGTAATGGTGTATGCCTCATGGAATGAAAAGCAAGACAAGAATCCCTTACCTTGAATATGACTTGTCTCATGTGTCTTTGTCCTCCTGAATAATAAATTATCGTTAATAATTTAATTTCCTCAGAAAATTTTCAATTTTATTATTAATTTTAATTTAATTATTATAATTTGAATAAAACTACTTAAAAAATTTATTTTACGTTAAGCGTTTTGACCAAATTTGGTTCATGTGTCTAAAATGACTATGGTAGGTCAACTTTGGTAAAAGGGGTTATTCAATAAACAACTCCAAAATAATAATAATGAAATAATTATCATATTTATACATTAAGGATACTTTTTAAACCAATAATTAATGATGGTTATGAAAAATGAGATAATATTACAATCATGGAGACGGTAGGTCATACGTATACATGAACAACTTCCCCATTCTCCAATGATCATTATAGAAAGAAATTAAGAAAAAATATAACATTACATAATGATAATTATATCATAAATATAATGTTATTTAATAATAAATTCTTAGATATAGAATAATTATGATGTAAAAGGAATCACATCGCATCGAGGAGGCGGTAGTCCACACGTCTACAATCAACGTTATCGCTTTTTTTTGCGTGAAATGGGTAATAAATAAAATTATAAATAAAATTTAAATAAAGTTAATAATGTCAAGAATTTCATATATATGTTATTTAGGTAAAATATTTATAATTAATACTATAATTAGTATGTTTCATGTAGTGTATAAATGTATCACATCGTTTTGAGGGGGTGATAGTCCACACTTCCTCAAAAAAAATTATCATATTCACACAAGATGAAAATAATAATGTTTTGTTCTAAATAAAATTTACAAAAACATAAATATATTATAAATATCATATATAAAATATATATAAATATATTTTCCGTACTAATTTTCACCATGATAGGTTGTAAAGGAAAAATGAACAATTATAATTTTGTGAGGCAACCGTTCACCATACATAGAAACAGTATGTTCGTTACCCATTAGATGGAAGTGTGTGTAAGTGTAGGTATAAAACTTATAATAATAAAATCCCAGTATATTGATGATATTTTTTTATACAATAATGTAATAATATTATTTTAGTTATTGGATAATGGAAATAAACTAAATAGTTTAAGGAAAGATGTTACTTCTTAATTGGGTAACTTCTTAGGGTTTTCAGCAAAGGGAATCCTTGGACTTATTGTCTACCAAGGTGGGATTATAGGATTATTGGATGGATTTATATGATCTATTTGTTTGGATCTTGTTCAATCCAATGTGGATTGAGAGGTGTGAGTAAGGGGTAGAGTGCATTCCTTGTTATTGTGGAGGGGGAGTCACACTCTTGTAAATACAAAAATATATTCATTAATGGGAGGCCTACCTTAACTAAAGTGCCTAATAAAATGGAAAAATAATTTATTAAATGGTAATAATGGTTTATTAAAACCCCAAAAATATAAAAAAAGTGCATTTTAATAATTTGGTTCATTAACTTCAATGATTCCCCAATTTGATCATTTTGGATTTTATTAAAGCATATAGTTTTCTAACCTAAGTAATTTGACCATTAAGACTAAAATAAAGTGATATTTCCTAGAAAATATATATCCACTTAATTATTAATATGATATATAATTTATAAAATAATAAACCCATGTGTTTTGGAAAATAATTTTAAAACAGGCACATGTGATGTGCTAAAACACTTGTTAAACTGGGACCATGTTAACAACTTTTTAACAATATATGAGTCAATATGTTAATTATAAAATATAAATTGGTACATTAATAAACCATATTTTATATTTATTAACACTTAAAAATCACTTGGAATAATTTTTTTTATTAATTTTAAATCATTTAATAAATATCATTTATTTTAAAATAACAATAATGTCAATTTTAACATTAATTATTTAATATTAATTTTAAAATATCAACAAAATAATGTAATTAAAATATATGAAGTTTAAATCTATGTAACATGATATATTAATCTAAAAAAAATTTAAATATAATAATTCAATCAATTCACTTCACTTTTAATATTTATAGTATCATTTATTTTTGTTAACTATTAACTACATTATCACTACATTGGCATTTCTTAAGCATTTTAATTAACTAAACCATCTAAAAAAATTATTTATAAATTATAATGATAAAAATAACCTATTTAACCTTAGTAATGATATATATAACCAAGAATTTGATGTTTTTTACATATATAAAAGTTTTATAAATGTTAAAGGTAATGAATGTTCGCCTTTTATCATTTTCCTTACATAACATTTTATATAGGGAAATTCCATTTAATAATATCCCAATAAACCATAATGATCTAAAACATAGTTGGTATGATCAAATTATTGGCATAAAATGGATTTTTGACAATTTATAGGTTATTTTGGTCCTTAATATTAAGGTTCAGTCTCTTATTAAGCTTAATTTTACCTTAATCACCATAATTAATTTTAATCACTTTCACTAATATTTTTGGTAAAAAATTAAGTTGATATTATTAGAACAAAAATATTATACTGATTAAAAATATTTATTCCTATTTTTAAAATTCAAATCATATATTTTGGAAAATTAAGATTAACACTAATCCGTAGATGTGGCGAGAATGCCAGTTTTTATAATAAAAAACATTCAAAAGTTCAATAAGTTTTTATATCTAATTTAAATATAAAAATTATTTGAATGAACTAAATCAGGTTAATATATTTATAATTGATCTATTGTGACTTTAATAAGCAATTTAAAATATAATTTAACTATAATTATTATTTAAAAGAAAATGTTTCTTTTAACTAAGTTGCAGTAATTTTTTTTACTATTCATCAAAAAATGAAACTTTTCAGAAAAATAATAAAATTTACCCTAAGATAATTTTGAAATTACAAATTAAAATAATGAAGTTTAATTTTACAAATAAAATTTATAAATTTTATTAAATTTAGTTTTAAAATAGGTGTGTGATTAAAAGGAGATAAAACTTGGTTTTGCTTGTACAGCAAGCTAACTCAGTGCTGTGTGTAGCGTAAGCCTAAAATGGTGTTGAATATAAAGAAATATATCAAAACAATTAATTTTATCCTAAAATGAAAAAATTTTAATGTTTTGGGGGGCTAAAAATATAATTATATAAATGAATATAAGCACTTAAAATAAATAATTAAACCATTTTCATAATAATGTCCAAAATATTCTTAAAACCATAAAATGTTATAGTTACCCTTGAAATATGAAAATGGTTGGATTAAATTAATTAATTATAGAATAAAATATATTAAAATGTGAGATTCATTAATATCCTAATAAAATTCTCCTATAATACCAATTTTTAATCCTAAATAGAGTTGATGGAAAAGATAAGGGTAGAATTGTTAACCATTAAAACTTATATAGTGATCCCAAATTAGTGTAAATAGTACAAACATAATTTGTTGGATATAAAAAATATAAAAACTAAGTATTATAGATATATAAGTGGTAATAAAATTTTTACCTAAATTAAATAAAAAACATGCCACAAAGGGATTTATAGTGGTTTAGGTAAATCACTAATCCACCCTTCACAATCTCTCCACACCTCATGGGATGTGGAAATTCACTAATGACCTCACTTTTGAAGGGAGTGACAACCCATTATAATAACTACCTTATTACAAAATTGAGTATCAACACATGAACTTTTATAAGATAAAACACAACCCAACAAACCTTTTTTAAGTATAAGTATAACCAAAATTTAATTTTACAAGAATTAAAATAACCTCTGAGTATATGATTTTTTTTAGGTAAGTATAAAAAAACACTTCCTTTTAATTGAAGAACAACAAGTCTGTGAGTTAGTGGTACAAATAAATTAAAATCAATAAAGCACAAAGAAAATATATCTTAAACCAAATAAAATTTTTAAGACCTAAAATATAGATAATATTGATTTTGGTATTAAATAAAAAACCTTTGAACCTTAAAGATTTGTTGAACAATAAAGGAATCAGATAGAGTAGTAAGGTTTTTTCCTTTCTCAAACTAATATAAATACTTTAAAACATTAATTCACAATATGATCTTCTAAAACATTCCTTCGCCATATTTATAAATAAATTTTCAAATGGTCTCATAGAAAAGAGACAATAATATTCTAACAATAAATTTATCACATAGGAATCTTTGAATATTTCACCCATCTAATATACTATTTTATCCCAACAGTGAAATAGAACATATAAAATTATCATTTTTCTTCACATGGGTTCTTCATCACATTGAGGTATTGTAATATTTTCATGATAATAGTAATATAATGTTTATCAAATTATTATCATGGTATGTTTAAATGATAATATTGGATCCTTTTTGTTTAAAAATATCAATCTGTGATATAAACATTAGAATGTAAATACGAATTTTGAAACTAATATTTTTTAATAAAATCTATACTTATGAACCATTTGTAATGAGAGAATAAATTCTACTGTAAATTTGAATAGAGTGGGAAAGATAATAATAATGATAATTAGAGAAATAGTTTTTGTTTAGAAAGAGTGGAATATGAAATGGAATTGGTAAAATGAAAAAAGATGAAATATTTAAAAATATGACCATACTTCACCACGGTGGGAGTAATCAACAAGGGTGAGAGAGTTAACAATAATATGTATTATTAGGGTGGTAGTGATAGAAAATCAAGTTTCATTATATTTGATCTTGTTTGATAGGTTCAATACAGGGTGCTGATGATGACAGGTTTAGAAAGGGTGGTGATGCCACGAATGACATATATGGTTCCTCTTGTGAGGGTGTTATTTCCAAATATGATTCATCATTAAGAAATAGTGATGTTAGAAATGACTGATCTGATATATGGATATAGTGGGGGTGATGATGGATATGTGGGGTGGGGTGATATGGAAGATGATGTAGATGCATGGGGGTGTTGAGGAAGATAATGTAAGGATATAGTTGGATTTTTTAAAAGGGATATGTTTTTCAAAATAATTAGTAATCATTTCCCAACCTGTATTTCTATTAAATTTCAGATGGAAAAAATTTACCATCATATAAGGAAATTTTTGTTTCAAATTAGGAAAAATGAACACGACATTTCCATTTTCCCTTTTAGTTCCAGCATCCTTTTCGATGACACCAAACTGGTCCTTGTTAGATTCAAGATGGTATATCTATACCTCCATATATTTTCAATTCTTCCATTAATCTCATTCTCTATATTAAATAGTCTAAAATATTTTCCAAGGCCCTCTTTTTTTTTTATATTTACAATCTTAAATATTTTGGGATATTTCTATTTTTTAATTGTTTAGTTATTTAGTAGTATAATTTTTTAATTTAATATTAAAAAACCAAAAAACGGATCAAAGAAGGGGGAAGCAGGAAATTTACTTAGGTATACTTTAATACTACCTTTTATTACAACCCAAGGTAGTATCCATGTTATCACTTTTTAAAAAAACCTTTAATTCTTCCATTCTATATGACTCCCTTCCCCCTTTACCCTTCCCCCAAATTCCTAATCCCCTTACCCCACCACACTATGTAATGAACGCCACCGACACCATTTTTCATACCACTATCATCCATGTTGTCACTACTACTAACCCCAATTTCATGCCTCTACCTACAACTAAAAACTAATATTCCTAAAACTGTAGAAACATGCTATCACATTCGAGATCTATCAGTAGCCATTGAGATTCATCACTTAGTTGAACCACCTATATATTATTTGTTTCCTTCTCCCACCACATTATTTTATGTATTTGAGGTATTCCACTATACACATAGACAAACTCCATTGATACTAATATGTGTTGTTATAATTTATTTTTTTTCTAAACAACATTAAATGGGTGTCAAAATCATATCTTCTACAATTTTTAGGTTAAACAATGGAAATAGATTTTGTAGAGTTGATTTAATTTTTCATTTTGACATTTTAAAGGAACCTAATCAAAATTTGTTAGTTCTTACTGTTATTTTCATTAAAATAAGTACGTGTTTTATAATCATGTAATTAATAAAATAATTTTATACTTATATCATACCAATATATCAGGAAATAATAATTTAAATGCCTATAATGTGTATTTAAATAAGTAAAATTTTATTAAAGTCTCAATCACTTCTTGAACAGTGATTAATAATATTCTACTCACTAATGAATCTTTGAGAAAGGTGTAAATTTTCCCACCCTCATGGTTGTTTTTAAAGGAATTTAGAGAATAAAAAACTTATTTACTTATATTGTGAGACTAATTAGAAAATCTGGACCCATTTTTTTAAACATGTTGAACTTCAGTATTACTAATATGACTCAATCTTACTAAATTTTTTTTTAATCCAAACAATTAAATCCATATAATATTTTATGTTATAAATACACAATTTCCATTCTCTTAACCACTATCATTTTGAGGATTGAGGGAAAAAATAATCACCTTAACTTATGAGGAATAAATTTGAGTCCTATTGAAAATCTTTACAATATCTATCATCATTTAAACTTATCTTCTAATAATCATCCTATTAAATCATACACTTATCTTGAAATGAATTACTTATCTTATTTAGATATTTTATTATCCATTATCTCATTCCCTATTGTTAAGGACATTATTTGGATTTCCCCTCCCAAGGTTGTTTTAACAATGATGCTTCTTTTAAATAACTTACCATGGGGATTGATGATATTTTTTGGGAATTATAAGGCTAAATTCATTTTCATGTTTGATATTATGGTTACTAAATATAATTCATTATATTAAATTGTTGGTTTTCTTTTATTATTTTTTACGGAAAAGAAGATTATGTTTTGACTTTATCTATGATACTGAGGCTTAAAATTTGATATTTGTTCTCTATAGGAAGTATTTAGTTATTATATATATTAATATTGATTTTATTTTAAATATGTAATCTTCTTGATTATTTTTAGAATGTAACTTTTTGAGAAAATATCCCTCAACACTACCCCATACCGACGCCACCCACTTATTGCCACCACTATCCACTCTCCTCCTTAGTAAATATTTCTTTTCTTATGTTAAAATCCATAATTTATATATGGTTAAAATTTTTATTAGCCTTTATTCTTTGAAATTATAATTGGCAATCTTTCGATGTAATTGGGTGTACTCGATTTGTGATAGGAATGTTTTTAAAATACAAACTATTAGTTTTATAATGTATCTGATGTGTTCATTAAAATGTATCAATGAAGTTTTTTAATGATTTTTTAAAATTAAGGATTTATTAGGGGAAACAGTTTTTGTATCCAATGTGTTCATTAAAATACACTAATATTCTCATTATCATATTGAAAAAACACTTAGTTTTCACCATCTTCAATGATTTTTAGGAACAAATTATTGTTATATTAATTTTGATATTTTATAGATTTAATTATAAAATTTTATTTTATGAAGGTGAGACATTGATGATGAGTACATCGTAAGGATAAAATATTTAATATTTTCACAAATTTTTAACCAAAACATGGTAAATTTTTTGAATTGTAATCATTATTTATTTTTTTGTCTCCTTGATTGATTTATTCTGGAAAGATATAGATGATTGGTTTTTTCAAGCATTGTTTTCTATTTTTTTAAAACTACTAAGATAGGTATATTGGATGATTTTGAATAATTTTTTCAATATAGTTTGCGATTCATCCCTATTTTCCACCATTGTGATGTAATTTATTCTTATCTAATGCACCTCTATGTGTAATATTTTTCCATTATTGGTGTATTTTTTAAGTAAGACAGTGGTTATTATGTATTCATTTTGAAATTTTTTTAATTATTATGTTCCTTGAGTTGGAAAATAATAAATGGTGACATGTGATTATTTATTTTATATATTATTTTATTGTTTTTTATATTTGAGATATTATGATGCATAAGAGATATATACTTTAAAGTAATGATTTGCAATCAAGGAACCTAAAAAAATAGAAGTATCCCACTCTTGAGTTATAGGTAATTAAGGTGATATACTATTCCATTTCCTATAGAGTCATATCAGTTAACAAGTAGAAAATTAGATATTTGGATACCCAATATATATGACCTTTTAATAATAAAAGGAAACTTACATGGTTATATGGCTATTTTATTTTTATTCACAATGCATACACATTATTTCTTGTGTACAATGTTTTTTTTAAACAATCCACACATTTATATATAGGCGGGATGATTCTGGATAGCCAATAATAGAATTTAATATCCCAATCCCAGCTTGGGCTTAGGTTGTTTTTTTTTCTATTTTTATGAATATAATTTTAGTTTGAAGTTATGTATTCGAGTCCAACAATGGTTTTATTTTTAGACATATCTTATTTTATAATTTAATTTCATTCAAATAATATGGTATTAATTTTAATAAAACATAGTCTATATTAAATAGAAAAATCATTAAAATATATTGCATGATAATATAAAATTTGTTTTTTAAATAATTTTAATATCTTGTTAATGTATAATAAGATTATTTTATGTATAAAATGTGGGGTATATCTATGTGTAATTCCTTTTAGTTGGAGTGAGGTTTATATACTTTGAATTGCTATTTTTTTTGAAAATATAAATTAATATCCAGGCTTGTGGACATCCATTTTCCATATTGATAAATGTTTATTTTTGTGAAATAAATGTATATTGAATTATTTTGAACTCATGTCATTTTAAATTCAATACTTATATTGTCTGTATGAGTGTATTATTAATAATATCAATATCATTTGGTTGAATTTAATTCATTGATATTTAGTTTACTAGTAATATTTGGGAAATGAAACCCATTTTGACTATTTTTTCTATTCTATTTGGTTGAGGTTCTATAAAAATTAATTTTTTTTATTTTTGTAGG
This sequence comes from Viscum album, assembly GCA_963277665.1. Lineage (NCBI taxonomy): Eukaryota > Viridiplantae > Streptophyta > Magnoliopsida > Santalales > Viscaceae > Viscum > Viscum album. The sequence continues at coordinate 1,151,881,538 of OY728140.1, forward strand.
TTCTTTTGAGTCATAAATTATATTTTCCATCAAATATTTCTTCTAATGTAAGGTACCATTTATTCCTATCATTAGAGATTCAAACTTAGTATTTTATCTTGTTAAAATTTACTATCAATGAGTCTTTTATATCATGTAATGGTTAAAATGTGTATGTTAAAGGGGATTAAATGTTCCCTTCTTTTATGTCATTTAAAATAATTAGTGTAAACATGGTTTAATAAGACATGTTATTAATTTTGATCTTATGATTATCAAATAATTTTTTCATTCTAAACCCATTATTTATTATATGTTATTTTGATCCCCAAAAAAATTTATTGGATATTCATACACAGAGTAATATATATGGGATACAACTTTAGTGATGTAAATTTTCATATGGGATGTTTTTTACTGGATACTTTTTTTTTCTGAATTTTTGTTGTTTTTTTGGTTTTACTGCATTTTAAGGTACTTAGAGGTTACATAATAACATGTTGTTGACATCTTTTGATGAGATATGTTAATTAATTACTGATAAAGATGATCACTATGGATTTTTTTAATATTTATAAATGTTAATCCTTCACATTATTTTTATTTCTGATTTAATATATTTTTTCTTTTTAGTTTGTACATGAAATTGTTTGAGTGGGTTTAGTGGTTCTATTTTTTTGTATGATCTTCATTTATTTTGGAATTACTTATCTAAAATGATCAATATGATTTTTATGAATTCATTTTGGTATGTTTACGTTGGTGTTTTAACTCACTTGGGAATTTATTTTTTACTTTATCTCTTCTTTGATATTGAAACTAAAACCAATTTTCAGTTTAGTAATAACAAGATAATGGTAGAGATTTTGATAGTAGAAAATCTGTAGTATTATATTCTAAAAAAAGTATTGGTATATTATGTGATATAAGTGAAGGAAAATTTGTGAATATTTTGAACAAAAAATTCCATTTTAGTTTTCTTAAAAAACCATATTGTTTATTTTATTATTATTATTAAAATATAATGTTTTTTAAATAGAAGGGCATTCACTACCTCCTTTGGTGATTATGGATACTAAATTATTATTTTTTGAATATTTATCTACAGTAACTTCTTATGGTCACAATGAATTATCTTTTGCAACCCCAGTCATGAATTCCCATTAGTGTCTACCATAAGTAGTTGAAGAAGTGGTATTTGTGATGCCATCTATAGTGACAACCAAAAGAGGTTGTAGAGCAGTCACCTTTTCCAGGGAAGACCCTTCCATGACCACCAATAGTGATTGTGGATGACTATTTTTCTACTAGTGTTACATAATTATTAGTATAATATTTTAATTTTTTTTTAATTTTTTAAATTAAATTATATTAGTGAGGAATATTAAATTGCATGATTAGAAAATTGAATGCGACATGTTTTAATTATTAGGAATATCAATTAATGTTTTATTTAATAAGAATATTATTAAATTTCATATTAAAAGTTAAATTGAATGTTTAATATTAATCTTTAAAATTAAAATATTAACAATGATTAAATTATTTGTATAATGGTTTAATTATTAGGAATATTAATAAGTTTCATGTTTAATATTAATTATGAATATTAAATTGCATGTTCAATTATTTTTATGGTGTTTTAATTATCAATATAATTTTTTAATTATTAGTAATATTATTAAATTGAATGTTTAATAATTAAATTTCATGTTAAATATTAAATTTCATGTTTAATTTTATTATTTTTAATGAAATATTAAAATATGTTACATATATATTGAGACTAATAATAGAATTAAACTTCATGACTATACTTGTTTAGATAGATTTTGTAATGAACATATACAATGTTCTTTTAATAAATGGATTCCTTATATTTATTTTGTATAAAAATTCTAGGTAGTAGGGAATCAATTTAGCGATATTCAGTAGTTATTTGGGGTATTTTCCTTGACTAAGGTTGGTTGGATGTTTATTGCTTACTCCAACAGACTCACACTGAGTAATATATTTAAATATTTCTAACTAAAAGACTCATTGTTAAAATAAAATGTTAATATATTTTAAAATTATATTATGTTTCCTTGATCATATATAATTAATAACTGTAATATTATGAATTACTATAGATTAAATGGTTTTTATATATATTTATTTCCTTGAATAAATAATTGATACAAAATAAGGGGGTTGTTATAGTAGAAAACCTAAACGAGTTGTAATGGTCAAGGATTTTAAAACTTTAGAAGTTTTTCCAATAAAAATTCTTCAATGAGTAAAAATCATGGTTAAACAGGTGATACATGACACCACATGATAACATATAAAATATAAAGATAATTTGTTCCATATAGATTATCCAATTTTGGATGATGCGGAATGGTAAAAAATATTGTCACCAGTTAAGAAACAATATGAAAATTAAATGACGGAGTTGTATGTCACTATATATGCTATTGAATATGTTCTATATATATTGAAATTTGGTCCATTATAGCCTTAGGAAACATTATATTATTATCAAAATATGATATCTCGTAGAGGAATTGAATCTTTTAGAGATATTCCACTATACAATATAGAATTGATGGTGGAGAATTTCATAGATGATGATGATATAAAACAAGAAGAATATTATGGGGATGAAATATAAGAAGAATAGATCAAAGAAAATATAGATCTAACCCTTATAAATTCACACTGATATTTGAGTTATCCTCCAAAATTGTAATCATATCCGATGGAAGGTATGTAATTATTACCTAAATTTGATTTTATAATCCTTACTCCTAGTAAAAAATTTCTAGAAATTGTTGGTGGCATGAATCAAGTGTCATATGAAAGTGTTCTGTAGATTGAGAGATATTTTTATTGGAAATATGTGATGAAAGCTATCATAAAAAAAACATCACATTGAGTGAAATCATATTTAGGTCATAGAAAAATTAAATAGAGCACATTATATGACTTTGTGTGACATGTTTGATTTAGATTGTCTGATGTATCTGTGTGCTAAACTTGATAAAAATTTACACTTTCTATATTCATTTAACATAAATGTGTGAAATTAAAACTTTTATAGGGTCACATGAATATAAATTATGAATTAATTTCAATTGTAATTATTTAAATGATAAGTTCATGTCAATATATTCCAATAGTTCTAGTGATGGAGAGAATTAAACAATTTTTTTTTGTTATGGTATTTATTATAAGAAGGAATGAGATGCATGATAGAAGGCCATTAAAAAAGTGTATGGTGATTGGGATGAATCCCATCGAGTTATACCGTAGTTTATGGAGTTTTTGTGTCACAATAATAAAGTTTTATACCAGTTACATGATGTTGAATATATCATTCAATAAAACTAATTTGTTCAGTTTAAGGCAATGTTTGATAGTCTGCTTTGGACATTCTTACCTTGTATAGTTATTTTTAGGAATTTCAAGTAGTTTATCTTGATTTATGGAACATTTATGTATGGAAATTATAATAAAACATTTTTGATTTCTACCATACATGATGAAAACCATTACCCTACACCATTGACATTTTATATTATTGAGAAGGAGAACTTATCATATTATAATTGGTTCATAGATTTCCCTTGAGAGTTTTTAACAAGCATTGAATGAATTTATCTAATTTCTAGTTAATATAAAGTGATTGAGGAGGTAGTAAAATCACAATGATTTTCATGGCGACCACCCCATTCTTATCATCAAAACTATATTGAAAAATTTACAAGAAAAACATAGAAGAAGTTCAAGGATTATTCTATGAAGAAAGCAATCATCAATCTTGGTATGAAAATTTCTTTATTGAAGAAATAATTTTTAATAGATAACGTAATATTATATTTTTTTAATTAATACGCATTTTTATCATATGATCCACAACAATAGAGGGTGGAGGTGTATTTAAAAGGCACTCATATATCCAATTAAAGAGTATACAATTACATGATGAAAATTTAAATGGAAAAATGGTCTCTAATATATAATTATGCGAGGAGATATGAAGACATGACTAACAACATCATGGAATGTGTTAATTAAGTATTTAAGGGAGTTCATAATCTACCCATCATAGGTAACTAAGAATTAAAAATTTCTGGGTATTTAAGAATGTAAAATTTTATTTTAATCAATATTTTCTTTATATTTATTTATTTTGAGAACTCTGGGTAGTGGGGTATCACTTTGGACCTATTCCATGGAAATATTGGGGATTTAACTTGACTAATATTGGTGTGATGTCTAGTTATTACAGTAGGACCTCGGGACACCCAGAGAGGGGAGGGGTGAATCAAGGTGTCAACTTTTTCTTTTAAAAACAAGTGTCTTGTTGCCACGTTTGTAGGAACTAGTTAAACCTGTATGATGGATATGATCAGTAATGAAACATTTACATGAAAATAGGTGACACAGAAATTTTTACATAGTTCACCACTAAGGGCTACGTCCAAGGAGCATACACTGAAAAGTTTCCAGCCATAAAAAATTCCACTAATCTTCAATAGATGCGGATTACAAAGATTTGAGAACAATCACTATGTCCCAGGCTCACTGCCTTTACAAAAGTTCAGGGAGAGCTCACAGCATCCCTTGGGTCACTCCCGTTGAATCCCCCTGGCTCACTGCCTTTGGTGAAGTCCCACTCAGTTCATAGACTTGAAGGTCTCTTCAACAGATAGACATGAATTTCTTTGCCTCCTGTTCATCATGAGACTTTTCTTGCATCAGGGTTCTGAGTTGATGCTCTTTTTAATAGAATCCTTCCTCTTTAGTGAAATGACTGAACGCACTAGATCCTCTTGTCTTTGTTTGCCTGAATCACAACCACTTATGTGATTGCTCAATAAATGAAGCTCAGCTTACTTGGCATTGTCAGAATCAGTTCTCCATGTATGCATGAGATCATGCATGTAGCCTTTATATTTCCTCTTTAATCTCCCTTTTCACTAAAGGTATCAGGAAATATTTCGGATTTTTTGCAGCTCCAAAAAGACCAGCGTGCTTCAACTACACTTAACATGCTTCCTCAAGCTCGGCGCACAAGTCTCTTGATGGCGCGCAAGTCTCGACGCACAAGTCCAAACCGGTGCACAAGTTCACCTCATCAACTTTCACAACACTCACTCCGTAAACTTCAAACTTGTGCGACCCAATCCATTTCTCCCCAAAAACATCTTGGACACGCAGCAAACAACGGTCACGCAACATACACTTGTGCGACCTACACACCACTTGTGCGGCCAGCACACCTACGCGATGGGACCTCTGATTTTCTCTTAAGTGTTGAGTTCATTCAGAATGAGGAGGGTTCAGCCTGTATTTATAGGCATTTGGACACCCTGCACGACGGCGCACAAGTCTTCCCTCGACGCGCAAGTTCAGGCGCGCAGCTCCAACCGCCCTATCCTCTTTCGTGCAACTCACTTGTGCAACCCAACAAATACTTGCACGACCCTATTTCCTTTTCCATATATTGAAGATCAGATCACGAAAATCATCTGGCGCATAACTTTCCAAACCTCCTAGGTACCGGCGTGCAATTTCCTTGCGTGACCAAATCAAAAATTTGCGCGACCCTTATCCCTTTGCCATATTTCAATGTTTTGATCTTGAAAAACATATGGTGCGCAAGTTTCCAAACTTCCAAAACCTCGGCGCGGATGTCCCTTTTCCAAAAACACTTTTCTCCATTTTTCAATTTTGAGGCCCAAAAATTTGGTAAACACTACAAAACGGTGCCACCTTGTATCTACTCTTTTTGTACCGCCTCCAGATCATCCATTCCTTTGTTGACGTTCTTGAATCAAACATGGATCGTTAAGCACATCCCTTGAAATCTACATGCCACTATGAAATCACCTTTATCAACAAATTTTTGTTTCATTGTTTTCTTTTTCAACAAGCATAATCACCTCAAAAAAAAACTATTTTCTATGATTTTCCTTCTTCAGCAACTCTTATTCTTTCATCACAAACTCCACTATCATGATATATATCCTTTGATAGATCGTCTTTAGAATCTTCATACTTTGATACAATGTGAAGTGCATGGCCATATTAGAATTCCAATCCCTTGCACTTTGTCTTCTTCTTCAACCCCCATTCTCTACTTCATGCAAATCATATGATTCAATTCTTCAAGAAGTCTCTTTCATGGTTCTCATGCAATCATGAAGAGTTGCATGGTCTTAATCAACCGCCATGTCTTGTTCTTAAACATCATATAGATTATACCTCACCATTATTCACTATTGTAAACAATGTGTCACCTTTCACACATGTTCTATGAACTAATGATCAGTACAACAATCATCTAAATTTCCATTCCTCCATTTCATTGGAGTACTTTTTAATATCCTTCATTTGGATCTTCATTGACAACTATTGACAACAAATACAAGCTTATATACAAAGTGGTTCAAAAAATATCCCCCTTTGTGTTTTGTTGTCAATACCTTACATATCTTCTGAAATGAATTCGTCAATGTCAAAATGAGAATCTTCTCTTCAATCAACTTTTCTTATCCAGCTTTCATTTCAATTTATCCCCCCCTTATTGATAAGAAAAAAAATCTCATGGTAGGGAGGGTATCAATCTATACTTAAGAAATGTTTCATTAATCATTTCACTCAAAGTCTACTTGAGCAATTCTCGATATAGAAAACAAGAGGATTTGATTTAGACAACAAGGCTATCCATTATTCACAGATCATGATACCATATGAGATAAGAACTAATGTATTTTGTCTTCAAGGGTTTACCACTTTCATTTCAGGCTAAAGATATCAAATGTGATAGGGAATATGCAACCTGAAACTCCTACACTCACATCAATAAACATATCAAAAACATTTAAGTGCAATTGGAAGGATAAGTGGCCTTGGGGCACTTCTATTCTGCATATGTAACTGATCAATTCAGTTACTCCCCCTTTGTAGAATGATATTTGTTCTGATTAAACAAGGGTGAGAGATTGAGAAATGACATACCTTCTACAATGACATGTTCTTCAAGAAATTTATAGAGTAATTACATTTAATACCAGCTAGAGTTGATACTGATTGAAACAATGATTTTGGAAGCTTCTTCATTTTTATCCCCCTCAAGGGAAACACTCCTCATCATCTTCATCAAGAGTGATACTTCATCATATTAATTTTTGAATATCAATTGAAGAATATTCCAATGATTGAAACTTATTCAGCACAACTCTCAAGAGTTGATAGGATTCACTAATTCTCAGGTTCTCCCCCTGAGATCATGCTTCACCTTCAATTCCCTGTATTATTAGAACAAATACAATACACAAATGATTAAGGGAATAAGGTGGTTTCTCTTTGCTTCATCAATACGAGCTGCATGTTTGAGGTGTTTTTCTCAACCATGTTTCTCTATTTACTTCAGTCTTCATGCTTTCACATTTGAACGTATGTTCTAATATGTGTTGATTTTGCATGGATACTTTCACATTCTCTCCTTCTTTGTGTAGAGAATTGTTCTTCTTAACTGCCATCATTAATGATACATTTTTACTCCTTATAAGGACTGATTCTTGATCTGGTGTTAAGGTTAGACAACCTTTTTCAATGTGACCTGATTTCTTACATCTCTCACACATAAATTCTTTGACACATGTGTTTCTCTTGGTTTGCAATCTCTCCTGCACTCTGTCTTCATCACGTGAAAGTTTTTATTTTACTTTATCACCAGCCTTGGCCTTTTCATCTTAAAGTTTCCTCATTATTTTAAAATCTTCTGGCCAGATGACCAATATGTCATTTGGAAATATTGTAGCTGGTTTGGATCTTCCACATGGGTTCATCTGAGTTTCATCCCAATTTGTTTTTCTTTTGGATGAATGACCCTTCAATTTCATAGATCTAAAATCCTGGGTCTTCTCAGCTTCCTTACTTGATATCTTCTTGGAAAAATGTGTGTTCAAACTATTCTTATGATTTCTTCCCAATGTTCCTACTTAAGAATTAGATGGCATTAGAGGTCTTCTTTTCTTATCAACAGTGAAAGCATGTTGAGATGGGAAAGTACCTACCTTGTGACCACTATCGTTGCATACATCAAATATGTTATCTAGAATTCCAAATCTATTTTCTGTAAACAGATTCTTATGGACCTGTAGATGTTTCTTCTTCTCTGGATTTCTTCCCTTTGATATAGGCTTTCTTTGTGCTTTTTCATTTAAGGGACTATACCAACAATCTAGTGCACAATGACCAAATCGATTGCAGCACCAACATTAACCCACAAATCTTTTCTTCTTTATATCTTCTATATGAGGTTGTGGGGACATCTTCTTGAATTTTTGTGCTCTATATGAAGAACCATCTTCCTTATTTTTCTTTCCATCCAACCTAGCCATAATATTAGGTTTCTTATCCTCCTCTTTCCTCACCCATACTTGTTTATAATTTTTCTTCCAACCTGCACTTTTTTAAGGAATATATTTAGAAACAACAGTACAAGTTTGTATGGACGATACACTCACTTTCATAGCTTCTTGTGATAGATCAATGAGTAAAGTCATTATCTTCTTATCACATGTTGGAGGTCTTTTGATAGTATAATCCTCCAGTGAGAATTGAGTACAAGCATCACCTATTTCATTCTTTTGTGAAGTCTCAATATGTGTCTTCTCAAGATTTTTCAATTGGGCTTCAAATTTTTGACTTTCAATATTGAGTATGATCTTCTAATATTCAATCATGATAATCTTATCTTAACAATTCTTCTTCAATCTTTCAAACTCATCTTCATGCGTCTTAACTTTGTTTTGTAACAAAGAGTCAAGTTACTTTAATCTCTTGGAAGTTTCTTCCAAACAAAAACTCTTGACTTCAGTTCACTTCTTCAGCTCAGCTTTAAGCGCATGGTGCTTTTCTTTTAGAGTCTCATTGAATCCCTATTTTTCTTCAAATACTTTAATTTGTTTGGTGAGCTTTAAGCATTAAATAATTTTTCCTTCCTATCCCTTTTCCAAATTATCAGCTTCTCTTTCCAATCGGTTGATCTCAACTTGCATGCATTGAAATATTCTAAAAATATCAGCAAATATTTCTTCCGGAATATCATGCAAATAACTTATTAATTTCTTATGATCACATGAGATAGATTTGTCTTCCTTTCCTATAGTAGGAACCTGATCCACCTGCTCGATACATTCCAAGCCTGATATTTCTTCATTATTGGAAGGGCATGTAGAACTAGACACTGCATCTCCTTTGGATATGAGGGACTTCTTCAATTGCTTATTCTATTTCTTTTTCCTATCTTTCATGGTCTTGTTGGATGTAGGATTTTTCATAGAAATGACTGAATCTTAATCAAGACTGCACTTCATTGTTGAATTTAGGAAAGAATCTCAAATCCTCTTCTGAATAGAATTATTGTAGAGTATCCCACATAAGTGAACCTGCCTCTAATAACACTTGTAGGACCCTGGGACACCCTGAGAGGGGAGGGGTGAATCAGGGTGTCAAATTTTCTTTTAAAAACAAGGATCTTGTTCCCACATTGGTAGGAACTTGTTAAACCTATACGATGGATATGATCAGTAATGAAACACTCACATGTAAAGAGGAGACATAGTAATTTTTACTTGGTTCACCCCTGAGGGCTACGTCCAAGGAGCATATGCCGACAAGTTGCTGGTTGTACCAAATTCCACTAATCTTCACTAGCTATGGATTAAAAAGATTCAGTAATAGTCACTCTTTCCTAGGCTCACTCCCTTTACAAAAGTTCAGGGATAGTTCACAACATCCCTTGGGTCACTCCCGTTGACTCCCCCTGGCTCACTACCTTTGGTGAAGGTCCCACTCAGTTTATAGATGTGAAGGTCTCTTCAATAGATAGACATGAAGTTCTTTACCTCCTGTTTAGCATGAGACTTTGCATGCATCAGGGTTCTTATTTGATTCTCTTTTCAGTACAATCCTTATTCTTTAATGCAATGACTGAACTCACTAGATCCTCTTGTCTTTGTTTTCCTGAATCACAACCACTTATGTGATTGCTCAATAAATGAGGCTCAGCTTTCTTGGTATTTTCAGAATCAGTTCTCCATGTATGCATGAGATCGTGCATGTAACATTTATATTTCCTCTTTAATCTCACTTTTCACTGAAGGTATCTAGCAATCTTCTGGCTTTTGTGCAGCTCCAAAAAGATCGGCATGTTTCGACTACACCTGATGTGCTTCCCCAAGCCCGGCCCGCAAGTCTCTTGACGGTGCACAAGTCTCGGTGTAGAAGACCAAACCAGCGTGCAATTTCACATCAACTACTTGCGTGACACTCACTCCTTCAACTTCAAACTTGTGCGACTCAATCCATTTCTCTCCCAAAACACCTTGGACGTGCAACAAACAACTGTCGCGCAAATTACACTTGCGCGACCTACGCACCACTTGCATGACCAACACACATGCGTGATGGGAGCTCTGATTTTCTCTAAGTGTTGAGCTCATTCAGAATGAGGAGGGGTCAACCTGTATTTATAGGCATTTGGACACCCTACGCGACGACACACAAGTCTTCCCTCGGCGTGCAAGTTTCGGTGCACAGCTCTAACCGGCCCAGCCTCTATTGCGTAACTCACTTACGTGACCCAAAAAATAATTGAACAACCCTCCTTCCTTTTCCATATTTTGAAGATCTGATCACAAAAAACATCTGGCATGCAACTTTCCAAACCTCCTAGGTACCGGCACACAAGTCCCTTGCACGACTAAACCAAAAACTTTTTCGACCCTTATTCCTTTTCCATATTTTGATGTTTTGATCTTGAAAAACATATGGCGCGCAAGTTTCCAAACCTCCAAGACATCGGTGCGCAAGTCCCTTTTCCAAAAACACTTTTATCCATTTTTCAATTTTGAGGCCCAAAAATTTGGCAAACAATGGAAAACGACGCCACCTTGTATCTGCTCTTTTTGTACCACCTCTAGATCATCCATTCCTTTGTCGATGTTCTTGAATCAAACATGGATCATTAAGAATATCCCTTGAACTCGACATGCCACTATGAAATCTCCTTTGTCAACAAATTTTTGTTTCATTGTTTTCTTTGTCAACAAGCACAATCACCTCAAAAAAACTTCTTTTTTGTGATTTGCCTTCTTCATCAACTCTTCTTATTTCATCACAAACTCCACTATCATGAAATATATCCTTTGATAGATCATCTTTAGAATCATAATACTTTGATATAATGTGAAGTGCATGGCCATCTTAGAATTCCAATCCCCTGCACTTTGTCTTCTTCTTCAACCGTCATTCTCTACTTCATGCAAATCATACAATTCAATTCTTCAAGAAGTCTCTTGAATTTTTCTCATGCAATCATGAAGACTTGCTTGGTCTTCATCAACCGTAACGCCTTCTTCTTCAATCTTAGATGGATTATACCTCACCGTTCTTCAATGTTGTAAACAATGTGTCACCTTTGACACATGTTCTCCGAACTTATGATCAGTACAACAATCATCTGAATTTCCATTCCACCATTTTATTGGAATACTTCTTGATCTCCTTCATTTTGATCTTCATTGAAAACTATTGACAAAAAATAAAACCTTATACAAAAATTTGTTCCAACAATTACTCCACTAGAATTAAATGAGGTAATATGTTTAAATATTGTTAATTAGAAGTCTCACAGTTAAAATAAAGATTATTTTAATTAATAGTTTCTTTAGATTTATCATGATAACTCAGGGTAGTGGGTTATCACTTTAAACCTCTTCCATGGTAATTTAAGTTCTTTTACCTGACTAAGACTCACAATTAGCCTAGCGATTAATCTATTAGAATCTCATTGAGTAATATATTTAGATTTTGTTAATTATAAGACTCATAATTAAAATAAAATGTTAATATGATGTTTTAAAAATTAAATGATAGGTTTAGTGAAGTAATCCTTCTATCATACAATGATTTATCTTGTGGAAAGAGGAAAGCGGATTGAAGATGGTCTTCATAGAGGGAAATGATATGGGCACTATTTTCAATATGATATTGATAGGATTTTATATGAGGCTAATACATTTTGTGTTTATTCATTTGACTGTGATGGGTATAGATTTAATTTCATTGAGTACCATGATCCTATAACTAGTAGTAGTAGTCATGTGGTTGTGGTTTTATTAAAACAATTTTACTATGAATATAGTAACTTATAATCAATATGGAATCCTTATATACATGTGATTGTAAAGTGTTATTCAATGAAATTATATTGGGATAAATACATTGATCCAATGTATCAAATGCATATTATTAACAACAACTACAGTTCTTTATGGATGCATACAAGTGAATGTCAAAATTTCAGTTTTTCTATTAATGAGACTATACTTCTTCCAAACAATAATAGACTATACCCAATAGGGAGTACAAAGTCAACCCATATTTAGAATCACGTGGATTAGCCTTGAGAATGGAAAACATCACAGAGGTGTTGTTTATATATCTAGGAATGTCACACTCACACATGTTTCCCTTAATTTATAGATACATAATCAAATAATCCACCAAAGTGATGTTGTACTCTACATATTAATGTCTAAGTATTTGTAATAAATGAATCTAATTTTTTATAAATAAAAACCCCATATGATTTTATTCTTGATACTACAACCATATTATCCTTTGAATTACTTAATTTTTTATCCACAATATCTTATGAAAAATAAATAGTATTAACTTCAAAATTTCTTTAAAACCATTATAAAAATTTTATACGTTTATATGGATGAGGATATCTTATCTTACCAATAGTATAATATATTGTGCAACATGATTGATTAAAGACCTATTTGAAATCGTACTATCTGGCGATCACATTATTTCTACCAGGATGCACCTCTAATAGCTATTATTCTATACCTATAACATTCTAGACTTTATGGAGTCACCATGTTTTCCTTTTAGTCCATTGATAATTATTTTATTTTTGTATTTTTACCACCCATTTTTTTAATTTATTTATTAAAATGAATTCTTTGTTTCATAGATTTCTCTACAAGAAATAATAAACTTAAATGAAACCATGACACATTTAAAGAAAAATATAAGTATTAAATATAAAAAATAAATCCTAGCAATTAAATTTGAGATAATTAAAAGGAGTAACCACACTATGAATTATGGGTATAATGAAAATAACATCTACTTTTAATATTAGTGAAATTTAATTAGTATAGCTAAAACAACTAAGAAAATTATTTTATGTTGAAGAATATATTTTTATAAAATTGATGTCTTATTTCAAGAAACAAATTATATTATGATTAAATGATAATAAAATATATTTATAATATAAATAATATATTACTAATAAATTAATTATAAATTTATTTAAAATAATATTAAATTATATTTATCATCTTTAAAAATCTATTTTCCAATAGGAAACTTTTTCCACTATATTTTGGGATTTAATTTAAATATTGAATTCTAAAATTTTGAAATTTAATTTTAAAAAATGAATATAATTTTGGGATTAATAATAATAATATAATATTAAGATTATTTTTTGGGAATTTTCTAACATAATTATTTTAGGTGAATAGTATAAAATACCATTTTTGAAAATACAATGGCTTTTTTGACATAATTAGTATATAAGCATAACATAAAACTTATGAAACCATTTTCTTGACCAAATATATTTTTTATAAGTAACAATATATTTTTTAAATATTATTTTTTAATTAAAAACTTATATTTTATATTTTAGAACATAAGTAATATTTTTTAATTTTTTTATACATTATACATTAATTTTTTAGAATTAATTTTTATCACTTTTATAAATCGAATCAAATGAAATGGATTTAAAATTTATAATTATTGGTCCAAATTATATAATAATTACCAATTTATTTTTATACATAAATATTAAGTTAACTTAGGTAAAAACTAGATACCGTAGTAAAAGATTAAATGAAAAATGCAATAATTCAAGTTGTAAAGGGCTTGTAACATGTGAAAAACATGTTTTTAATTGTGTTTTTGAGGTGTGGATTGAACTTATATCCTATACTATCCATTATTTATAAATTTTTGAGTGAATTTATTGGATATTTACTTTCAATTAATGAAACTATTTGGGTATTTACAATAAATCCAAATGCTATCTCTTTACACTTATAGAAGGGGAACTCCTCTCTTCATTTTATGTCACACAAAAAACCATTAATTTTAGTCCAAAATATGCTAAAAAATATCCTAAAAATCATATAAAACTTAATAAGGTTATTATATTATCCAAATACCATCCCTCAAATTCTTAATCCCCTTTAGATAAGAGATAATCCAAGTAGTAAGGTATTGATTTCTAACAGCTCCTACCTCTTTCATATTAATTTATATGATTTTGTTCATGCTAAAATTTGTTTTCAATATATAATAATGATAAAATAAGGATAATTATTATAATTTTTGGTTATTATAATTATAGAACAAGTATTAACCACCCTCCCATTTTCCATTAATAAAAATAAAATTGTTAATCATGTGTTGTGCAGGCTATCACCTCCACGATGCAACATATTTCATGTTCCTTCACCACTTTATAAGTCTGGTAATAAATTGTGATTTAATATATAATTATGATATTTATGTCATATTTTATATTATTAAATTATTAATCATATTACTCATTTTTCCTGTTCTATGGAAAATGAAATCCTCATCCATGCATACATGTGGACTACCACCTCCATGGAATAATCGATTTTCATATTTCCTTTCCTCAACAACTTACATTGATGGTTATGAGAATGGTTTTGAAGGATAAATATTATGTTTATTATATGAATAATGTTTTTAGTCACAATTTAATGATCTATTAATGATATTAACAATAAAAAATTATTATAAAATTTACCATCCTAAACATTCAAAGTAATAAGAAAAAAAAATTATACATATTATTTAATATTTTCATATAAATTAATTCTTCTTATAATTTATTAAAATTATGATATATCACACTAATAAAAACTAAATATGATAATTATTATTCTATTATAATGATATTACAACTAAATCACCTCATAACTATCCATTAATCATTTTATGCTTTGGTTAGTTTGACCACTTAATTGAATAATAACAAAAAATTATATATCATGGATTACTATAAAAACATCACAAATATTATAACATGATATAAATATTTAATTAATTTTTTTGTTTCTGGAATGGAAACATCAATAATTAACTTAATAATTAATAAAACACCCTTCGTTGGTTAAGAAAATCCCCAAAGTGTGTTTATTATCTATTTCGTCTTCAAGGATAAAGAATAAAACACTCATAATAGGAAATTAAATTTTTTTAAATAATTATAATTAATTCATTAAAATAACATTAATTAATTTTTAATGATTAAAATTTGGAGAAAAAAATACCGACACCACTCCTACGAAAAAAGTACAAAAAATCAAAATTATAAACACTCGATGTGGGGAAATATGTAAAAACTAACTAATATACAAAAAATAATGATTATAAATGAATAGTTTTAGGTATGAATAAAGTTCTTGAATAATCTGTTAAGATATTAATGTTTTTTATACATGAGTTTAAATCCATTCTATGGAAATAAAGTGTAAAGATAAGGGTATATTTTTCTCATATTCAAATTTATGGGACATGTTTTATATTTGTGCACCATAAATTATTTTATATGATGTATTAACTACCTAATTGATTTTGAATATGAAATTATCTTCCATTTCATGAGATTTTAATATCCATTTCATGATCTTTCTCTCAATATCCTTTTATTCTTTAATTACCAAATTCATAAGAGTTTAATCAACTCAATTTATCATTCATTGGGAAATAGTATTCATTACATATATCATTTTCATGTTTTCTTTGATCCTACCCTTCCACTATTTTATTTGGTATTTCCATTTTTTATCTTGGGAGATTTATTCTCATCATCAATAATTTTTTTTAATAAAATATTTTCTAAAATAAAATTGTATTATTGGCAATAATAAATCCAATTGGTAAATATAATATGGATTATTTTCTATGATTCTCATATTTATATTTACCCATTTTCAATATAAATTTTAATATTCTTTTTATGCTACAGTTTTTTAAATAAATGTATTTTTAATTTTCTTGAAAATAAATTTCCATCTATTCAAATTCATATGTTTTATCTTAAATTTTAAATTTTTTGATAATATTTATGTATTTTCAAAGATATTTTATTGGTAAAATTTTATATTAACTTGTTTTAAAGTATTTTATTTCCCATTTTAATTTATTTTAAAAGTATGTTTTACTTAATATTTTTTTATCAATGTAATAGAGTTTTATTTTCATGTTTATTTTATTATAATTTTTTTATTTGATTTAATTAATTAATTATGCCAAAATTTTATTGTTATTGTGTTTTGTGGAAGGATATGGAATTTGATCAGAAATGAAAAGAATAAGACAAAAAAGTGAACCGTAAACACTTTAAGTCATGCCAATTCACAACACATATTGGAATCAGATTTTTAAAGATAGAACGATGTTACATAAGACTCAAGGAGATATGAAGGACCAAGTTCAAGGATTAAAACTAAATAACTAAGATGAAACTGAGAAAATTATAATATAAATTCACATTATATATCCTAAATGCACTATTCATAATGTGAAATATTTTAGAAATCAGAGGTATGAACCCTCAAATTACACATCTTGAAAGTCATTCATGATGTGAAACCCTCAGTACTGAGACAAAAATGGTAGTTTTGATGAGATTAAATACTTTCATCGCTTGTTTAAGACCCATTGACCCCCATATTGACTAGAGCAACTTTTTATCCTAATTATGATGCTCCATGGTTACCATTAATCTATATAAATAGAGGACCTAGGGGTTGGAATGGAATCAATGGGTGACCAAGAAATTTGGATGAGGAAACCCTACTATTGTGTTTCTTTACTGTTTTATTTTTGTTTCCTTTTTTTACTTTATTTCAATTCCTATGATGTCTCCTCTATCCAAAATCAGCTTGACTTCCCCATCCATGGATGAGTAGTTTATTTGAGTGATCAAGAAAGTGGGGGGCTAGAAAAATTTCTATGTTTTTCTTTCTACTCTTAAATAAATAAAATTAATTAATTATTTTTCCAATTGGATTCTATTTTTATTTCAGTTCTTAATTCCGAATACATCTCTATTCGGGTTAGAGTATTTTAATTTTAATTTTATTGGTAAATAATCCATATATAACATCCCAAGTAATTATAGAATGAGTCTATTTCATATTCATTAATATTTATTTATTAAATAGTAATTTTTCCTTAAAGGGGGATCTATTTACGATAGCATACCAGACACACAACAATGAGTTTCTTCGAAATCTTACATTGCACACAAGACTGAGTTGTACCAAAAAATAATATATTGTTAATATTATTATTTTTAAGTGGTAGTTATCAATTATATATTGTTTCAAAGAGAATTAATAGGAATGAAAATATTATGTTTACACATATTTTTTAAAAGTTTTTACATTCGTACATTAAGTTTGATATGCTTAAAATAAGAATATACCCAATTTTGAGCATAAAAGCACTATATTTTTAAAAGGTAGATTTACCGAATTTTAATGCTGAACCCATTTTAAATATAATATTTAAAGTATTTAAATTTTTATATAAAAAATTAAAATTCATTTTCGAAAATGGGAAATCAAAATTTACTTTGGGTGTATTTTTGGTATTTTTCTCATAACTTTCACATTTTGTTGAATAATGAATATTACTGAATTTCAGTTCAAAACTACATTTTCTTCTAATTTATTGATATAGTTAAATTAAGTTTTATTTAATTTTAAAGTATAATTAGGTCAATTTTATATCAATTAAACTAATTTATGTCTTTGGAAACAATTTCACTTTGAATTTAGATATAGAAACCTAGAAAAAATTTGATGTTTTTTACTTTTGAATACCCACTTTATCGTCCCATCTATGGGATTAAATTTAAATTAATTTCTGCTAATTATAAGACTTGAATTTGAAAAAATAGATTCCATATTTTGAATTAGAATAATTTAAAATTTCTAATTATATTAATTTAGTAATTGATAATAAATATTAGTGAAAGTAATTAAAATTAATCACATCAATTAAGAGGAAAACTAGCTTACCAATGGTGTAAACCATAAACTTAAGAGAAAAAATGACATATAAAATTCTTCAAAATCCATTTCATGTTCATATTTCTTCCCTACACTCCCCGGGATATTTTTTTACCATTATTGGATCCAATTGACATGATAAAAATATGGGTGGAATTCCCTTTTCAAAACTTTACAAGAATTCCCCACCTCCTCCAGAATAAAAAGGCACTCAACCTTTCCATTTAATCCCACCTATAGAACCCATTGCCTCTTCCAAAATATACCCAAATAATCTCAAAAAATACCTACCTTCATCCTAGAATCCTCACTTTGGGAATAATTCCATCCAAGGTGGCCCTTTAGTGTAAACCAAAAGGATTTACCCGATGAATAGGTAACATCCTTCTTTAAGCTCCATTGTTTTACTTTCTTTCTCCACCACCTTAATTATTATTATTACATTTTTTTTAAAAGGTGGAGACATGAACTGGTTCCCCAACACATTCCCCATAGGAATTTATTAATATGAAAAAGAGTTTACAAAACAAGCTCGAGGCGTAACATACTTACAGCAGCAGGGAATTAGAGATTACAAATCATAGCAAAAAATAGACACCAGCAGGGTACCTTCATTAAGAGAAATATGTGCCTCTATAACCAGCCCTTATAAACTTTAGAAAGTATTAGATAACATGAACAGATTCTTCAGAGAAGCAAAGTTCATTTAGATCCAGCATTCCTCAAAATCAAATCATGAAGGATGAGAGTCCAAACTCAAGAAAAGGATTCCAAACAATAAGCAGAAGTACTACATCCAAGAGATGCCTCCAACTAGCAGGACATTAAATTCATGAATCATACCCAACACCAATTGGAGATAGAGAAATCAGAAAAAAAAATAATGGAAAAGGAAGACCAGGGCTTCCACAACAAATAAACTGGAGGTAGAATCTTCACAAACTGTCAGCTTCTGTCCAGATTCATGAAATCATATAGAATCTTAATTCATCAAAGTAGCATGGCATGCATCCATGGAAAAACATTCAGGAGCAGGCCTTTAGCATTGAGAATATATATGGAGTGCGGTTGGAGGCACCCAGCCAACATGCATCCAACCATCCTAAATCAAGGGGCGTAGCACCAAGGAACAAAAAGACTCAATGATAGACTTTAAGCAGAACTTGAACAAAGACAAACAACAACTAGAATGAGACAGGTGAACCAGGAGCATGTGCCAAGACAAGAAGAAAACACCCAGAAGCAAACTTTATGAAAGAAATAATTTAGTATCCACCATAGTCATCAATACAGAAAGTCAATCAAAGATCAAACCAGATCCAAAAATTATTTCCATGGAATACTCGTGAAATCAAAGTTTGGATCTTTATTTAATTCCTCAGCAACTCTGATAAACATCCTCTTTCTGATATCAATGTAATCCTGAGCAGTTATATCACCATTTTTATACTTCAAAAATTTATTTGTCTCATTGTCCCTGAACCAGGAGTCAAGCTCTTTTGGAAAATCCAGATCATTATCATACTGGTAGGCGTCCCTATATGCCAGGTCATTTTCATCAACTTCAATTGATGAAGTGTCTGAATAAGAGTAATCAGAGTTTTGTGAATATTCAGGTAGGGGCTCTATAGGAACTGGTTGTGGAGGAACTTTAAGGGCATAAATTTTGGCCGCAAATGATCTTGTGATGATGGTTCTTTCATAGCTGTCATTGTCTCTATGTTTTTTAGTTTTCTTGGGGAATGGAGTGATGAAACCATCTGAGTCCACAATAACTTTTTTACCTTTTCGATCATGTAGATGAAAAGATTCCCCTACTTTAGGTATCTTATCAACAACAACCTGGAGAGACTCCTCTGTATTCCCATCTTTGTTAATCACATGACCCTCAGATTTTTCAAATTCCTTCATGGTTGGTTGGGTGGAATCACTCTTTTCTGCATCAAGATGTTCTTGCTACTTGGTGACAGCAAGAAAATCATTGACAAAGTCTGAGAGTTGATCTCAAGATATTTGAGAATTCAATTGTCCTTTTACCCCATCATCTCTTTCCTTGAAAACACAATCAGGTATTTTTTCTTGGTCCTTAACCACATGATCATATTCTTTGCTATCAAATTTAGAAGGTCCATCCATGTTTTCTTGGTTATTTTTACACTTTTCTGTCCAAAAAGGTTTAAGGTTTTTAAAATGAGCAATAGTTTTGCCAAAATTTCTTGTATGATGCCCTAATCTGAAGCACTTAGAGTAGTAGTCCGGCAATCCTTCATAAATAATGTTTAATGAACTTACCGTTCTTATGTACGACAAACTACAGGCTCACGAAATGATGTTTTTCATTTTCCCTTCTCCGCCCCTCATAGTTTGGAAGTATGATGGAAAATATATTTTTATATATTATATATATTATATTTATGATTTATTTAATCTTATATAATTTTTATATACACATACCTTCATACTTTCCATTTTGTGTAAAAACGGTAATGTCATTTGTGGACATGTGGACTACTGCCTCCTCTAACCGATGTGATACATTCAAACACTATATGGGATATATTAAGGATGGATATAATAAAAAATAAGTTACATAATTAATATACATATGATATTCATTATATTATTACCTTTCTATAAATATAATATATCATTTTCTTTAACACATTTTAACATATTGAAAAAGTGATAACATCATTTGTGGACGTGTGGACAACGTCTTCCTTAACACAATGTGACTCCTTTTACATCACAAGAATTATATATTTTAGTATATATGACTAAATAATATGGTATTTATTATATAAATGTAATTCTATTCAGTTAAGTGTTACTTACCTTCTTTCCATAACAATCATTGAAAAATGGGAATGTTACTCATGTGCGCGTACGACCTACCGTCTTCATGATTATAACGCTGGTTCATTTTTTATAACCATTTTTCATGATTGGTTTTAAAAATCTTTTTGATTTATAAATATTATAATTATTTTAATATTATTATTATTCTATAAATTTTTATATAATGAACCCTTTGACAATATTTTACCTACCAAAATCATTTTTGAAATATAAACAGAATATGGTAAAAAAATAGACATAAAATTAATTGTTTAATTAGTTGTTTATAACATTGTAATAAGTGAAATAAAATTAATGATAAAATGTAAAAAGTTTCTAAAGAAATTAGATAATTAACATAATTTTATTATTCACGAAAATAAAGACTCACATGACAAGTCAGGCTCAAGGTTAGAGATTTCGTTTCAATCTCCTTTCATTGAATCATTTCTTAATGATATACAACATTATTCTTTTATGAGTTGTATATAAATCCACTTTTACATTCTCTATCCATATTTTATCAATTATCATGTTATTTAATGTTTTTTTAAATGCTATTCTTTCACAATTCTTATGATTTAAATGTTCAAAGTTGAATGGGATTCTTTGAATGTTTGAATATTTAATCCTTTCATTTTTATATTCTTGATATTATTTTACATATTTATTTATATGGATATAAAAGGGTTATAAATGAAATTTTATTTCCTTTTTTAATTACAATCAAATTTTTTTCCAAAAGGAATATTTTTATGTGTTTTATACAGAACGTTTTGAAAAACTATAAAAGGAATGCTATATTCTTAACGTACACAACAACAATGTCTTTTACACCATTATGGACATTCTTTTATTATTGGATTCCTTTATAATATTTTATATTTTATTAAATGAAAATACTTTTATATTTTTGGGTATTTAGGTATTTAAATATCTTTTTCAAAAAATGGTGTATTTTTTTAAAAAATGGGCTTTTTGAAAGAAAATGGTATTTTAATATTTAAAAGTGTTTTTCATATGAGTTTAAAAGAGATTTTTTTCAAATGATGTAATGTTTTATTTCATGTAGTGGTTCTTGGACATTATAAATTTTGGGTGTACCCAAATAGAGCTAGGTGAACCCGTTATAACTTAAACGATGGGTACACCCAGATTATGCTCCCATGCATTAGGTACTGATTATATTATCCATATAATTATATTGGAAGGTATACGTATGATTATTAAAATCTATATGGGTTCAATGTGATGATGTCCCAAGGCACCTACATGAATTTTCTATGTATGGTATTGAGTTTTCATAGAAATCATATGTTTTCAAAAGTCAATGTTAATCATACTTATTAAATAATGATATTTATATTTTTGGGTAAAATGTTATGTTTTTAAGAAATGGATTTTCATGAGTTTTAATGTTTATCAGTGGACTAATGGTTTACTTATTTTTATATACCTTAATGATTTATTATGATCATCCCATGTTTTTAAATGTTTTTTATAGGACTTAAGGATGATTAAGTGACTGGAAGAATTCATGTTGATAGTCATGAAGAGTTTCATAAAATAGATCATGAATTGTTTAATAAGTTTTATATTATAGAAAAATAGATACTATTTGGAAGTGTACACTCGATATTTTATGGTTTTTCTATATATAAGTTGTTGAATAATTCTCTAAAACTCTAAATTTGGAAATATTCTCAATGTGAAAGAAAGTAAAATTATTGAATTTACTAAATATTTTGTAATGTTCAAGGACAAGGGATTATATTTGGTATCAAAGGTTGGATTAGATATCTTTAGAGGTTAGGGTAATATTAATAACTTTTCCTCATAAGATTTTACCTTATGGTAAAGTTAAAATGTTATAACATTTAAATATTACCATGTTACTTCATCTAAAAAATTTCTATTTAGAAGGGATTTCCAAAGAGACTATAAGGAAATGATAGTGTAGAGGAACCCAGAGAAATATATCATTCTAAATCAACATCCTAAGATGGTCATAATCATAACAGTATAGTTTATCATAGTGATGAATCAATTTAATTAGGAGATAAATGGTGGTGGTATCCATGCCGGAGAGGAACATGATATACCCTAAAGAAACATGTCTTTTATGGATTATTTCATGAGGCAACATCCCCCATTATTCAGCAGATCATCTAACATAGTGGTAGCCAAAGGATAGATCAATTCCCTGGAAAAGATATTTGATGTCATGGGATGTTCAAAACATCAAAAGGTACTTCTTTCCATTTATCATTTTAAAAGTGAAGCTGATCGATGGTGGTATTTGGTTAAGAATACCATATAAAGAGATGATCTTGATGTCACATAATGGGAAACATTAAAGGAACTTTTCAATGAGAAATATTACCCTAAGGTTGTTTGACTCCAAATGGAATATAAATTCATGGATTTGAGGCAAAAAGATGAATATTATATAGCCACATATGAAGGCAACTTCACAATATTTTCTAGGTATGTGACAGATTTTATTTAGGATACAGATAAAAAAATTAATTGATTTTACTCAGGATTGAAACCAAGTCTATAAAGAGATTTGTCTGTGTGAGAATTTAAAATCTATGAGATAGTTTTTTAATTTCTCTGAAAAGGTTGAGATGGAGTTTTTTGAAACTTATGTACCGCATGATGATGAAAGTAAGAAGTATTTAGGATAAAAGGTGATGGAGAAACATGCAATAAATAAATCTGCATGTATGAAAATGAAGTTCCAATATTGTAGTTCGTGTGGTAAAAAGCATCCTATAGAATGTATTACAAATATAGGGAACTATTACTGATGTGGAATGATTGGCCACATGGACCATGAATGAGAGGAAAATAATTATAAGGAATCAAAGAATGTGGTAACTAATATCCATCTAATGGTATGATTTTTTAGCCACAATGAGATGGGTCATTATGATAATTTATGTCTAAAGTTAGTTGAACAGGATGAAGATCTTCATGATTAAAAACAAAAAGGTACAGTGAGGTCATTTTCTACTTCAACAGTTGATATTAGACCATCAAACGAGGTGGTGAAAGGTATGTTACCTGTGTTTTAAAATTACGCCAATACCCTATTTGATTATGGATATTTACATTCATTCATTTTTCAGAAATTTTCTAGAAAATTGGGAATATCACTTAGTGAATATAAGATAAAACATTAGGTAAAAACTCAAGGTATAAGTATCAAAGTATATAAGATTTATAGAAATATTCCTATTATTATCAGTGGGATGGTATTTCCTACAAATGCAGTTGACCTGGCCATAATAGAGTTTGATATCATTCATAGTATGGATTTAATTTTAGTTTATAATGATAAGATAGATTGTAGTGATATGAATGTTGTGTTCAATTATTTAATGCCTTTGATAACTTACCAAGAATATGAGAAATTTATTATAGATGAAAATGAAAGTTACCTAGATCATATTGTTGAAAATAAAGAAACTATTCAAATTAGTGAGGTGCCTGTAGTAAATGAATACATGGATGTTTTTACAGATGATTTTCTTAGTGTTATTCCTGATAGGGAGGTTGAGTTTACAATTAACTTAGCACTGAATTCAAATCCTATTTATAAACCCCATAATGAAATGGATCAATTTGAACTTTTAGAGTTAAAAAATAAACTGTAGGGGTTATTAGATGAAGGTTTCATCCAATATATAATTTCACCATGGGGTACTCCTGTCTTGTTTGTTAAAAATAAAGATGGATTAATGAGAATTTTCATTGATTATAGAGCCCTGAATAACATCACCATTAAGAACAATTATCCTTTACTGCATATTGATTATTTACTTGATCAACTCTAGGAAGAAAAATATTTTCCATAGGATAAACTAAGGTCGGGGTAACATCAATTGAAAGTGAAGGAAGATGACATTATGAATACTAAATTTCAAACTAGATATAGAAACTAGGAATTTATAGTTATATCATTTGGGTAATCTAATGCACCTATTGTATTTTTGGATTTTATGAATAAGTTTGTGGTTGTATTTATTGATGAAATTTTAGTATTTTCTAAAATCCAAGAGTAACATGAAAGATACGTAAGGATTTTTTTGAAAACCTTACAAGAAAGGAAAACATATGGTAAATTTCTCGAGTATGAATTTTGGTTGGAAAAAAAATTCATTCCATGGTCACATTGTTTCTAAATATGGAATAAATTTTGATCTCGCTAAACCAAAATTTATTGAAGAATTGAAAAGACCCATACATATCACCAAGATTCATAGTTTTATTGGATCAATAGTTACACTAGAAGTTTATTGAAAACTTTTCTCGGGTTTCTAGCCCATAGACTATGTTAACTTGAAAATGAGTTAAGTCCATCTAGAAATAAAATGATAGGATTTTTTAGGAATTAAAAATAAGATTGGTGAATGCTCTTGTTTTAGTATTGGATTCCAGAAATGGTAAATTCACCATCTATAGTAATTCTTCATTAAAAGGACTTGGTTGTTTTCTATTGAAGAATGATCAGTTATTTTCTTATGCTTCATGTCAGTTGAAACATCATGAGTTAAATTACTCTACATATGATTTTTAATTAGCTATTGAAGTTTTTGAATTAAAAATTTAGAGGCATCATTTTTATAGAGTAAAGTGATATATATATACTGATAAAAGAAGTTTGAAGTATATATTCAATCATAAATATTTGGCTATGAGACAAAGAAGATGGATATAACTAATCAAGTATTAAGATTACTCAATTAATTATCATCTAGGAAAAGAAAAAAAGTTAGTTGATCATTTGAGTTGAAAAAGTAATGCTACGTTAACCATGTTATATTTGGAATGTAACCCTTTAGTTAATGATTTTATAAATTTTGTCTTAGAATTTGTGGATACAGGGTCTTACTTTGTTTTGTTTGAGGTTTTAGTATAATATAATTTTTCAGAAAGAATTAATAGGTCTTAGAAGGTGGATCAATATTTTTAAGAAAAGGTAGAATCAATTCAGAATGGTATTTTGAATAATTTTAACATTGATGGATAATGTGTTATATGATTCAGAAACAGATTATGTGTGCCTTGTGATTCATATTTGAGGAAATAATTATTGACTAAAGCTCATAGTTCTATGTTTTCTATTCATCTGGGAAACACTAAAATTTAAATAGACCTTCAGAAGTATTATTGGTGGGATGGAATAAAAATATATATTGTTGAATTAATCATGAAATGTTTGAATTTTTAGTAGGATAAAGTAGAGTGATAATTACTAAAAGGGATGCTTCAAACATTTCTAATACTGGAATGGAAATTGGAGAATATATCAATGGATGTCATGGTTGGATTTCCAAAGACTTCTCAAAGTGATAATTCATTTTGGGTTATGGTTAACTGATTAACTAAATCTTTAGATTTCCTTCCCATTCAAGATACAATGCCTTTAGAGAATTTTTCTAGACTGTATACAAAAGTGATTAACAGATTGCATAGAGTACCTCTCTCTGATATATAAAACCATGATACTATGTTAAAATATAGTTTTCTAAAAATAATTCAGAAGTATTTTGGTACTAAATAAAATTTTAGTACATATTTTTCTCCTCCTTCCAATGAAAAGTCTGAGCGGACGATTTAGACCATGGAGGATATTCTTCATTCTTACTCAATGGATTATCCAGGAAGTTGCGATCAACATATTTTTTTGGTTGAATATTATAAAAATAGTTTCAATTCTAATATAAATATGTCATAATTTGAGGCATTATATAAGAAGTGGTGTCAGATATTGTGTTTTTCGGATGATATTTGAGAAAGGAAGGCGATAGATCTAGAGTTAGTTGAAGAAATGGTAGATAAAGTTCAGTTGATTCGGCAAAAAATAAGGGAAGATAAGAGTAGGTAGAAGAGATATAAATATAACTTGAAGAAAAATCTTTATTTTGAGTTAGGTGATCATATATTTTTAAAAGTTTCACCACAGAATAGAGTGAAGTGTTTTGGTAAGAATGGGAAACCGAGTCCATGGTCTATTGGACCATATGAAATCTCAGATAAATTTGGATCAGTTGCATACAAAGTGGATTTACCTATGATTTTTTCCTAGGTACACAATATATTTAATGTTTAAATGTTAAGAAAGTATGTACCAGATTCATCTCAGGTTTTGATTCTTGAATTAGTTCAGTTGGAAGAGAATATTTCTTATGAGGAACAACCAGTTCTGGTTCTTTACCGTAGAGAGAAAGTGTTACAGAATTAAGAGATTAATTTTCTTATGGTTTTATATAAAAACCATATAATTGAAGTGGAAACATGAGAATCTGAAAATTCTATGAGGAAAAAATATCCCCATTATTTGATATGTGAATAAAACTATGAGGATGCAATTTTTAGAAAGGGGGAAGGATGTAACACTATAGGTTATGATAGAATAAGTATTTTTCATATTTATTAATATTTATAAATTAAATAGTAATTTTACCTTAAAGTGGATGTTATGTCTGATAGCATACCCAATACATAATAATGATTTCTATGAAATATTATATTTCACGCAAGACTGAGTTATACTAGAAAATAATATATTTCTAATATTATTATTTTAAGTGGTAGTTATTGTTTAGTCGTTGTGTTGGTGGGAATGAATATGACTAAATATATTATGTTACCACATATATATTAATTTTTTTTACATTCATACAATAAGTTTTATAGGATTAAAATAATAATATAACCAATTTAAAGTATAAAAGGCTCTATATTTTTAAATTGTAGTTTTACTTCCTTTTATTGGTGAACCCATTTTAAATATAATTTTTGAAATTTTTATAAATTTTATATGAAATAAAAAAATTAATTTTTTAAATAGTGATATAAAAATTTACTTTGGGGGTATTTTTTTTATTTTTATGTGAACTTTCATATTTTGATGAATAGTGAATAATACTCAATTTTAGTTCACAACTGTTTTTTATTACAATTTATTTATATAGTTAAATTTTGTTTGAAGTTGGTTTTAAAGAATAATTAGTTAAATTTTATATCATTTAATCTAAATTATGTCATTTTAAACAATTTCAAATTCAAGTTAGAAATAAAAACCTAGTAAAATTTTGAACATTTTTATGTTAAAAACCCACTTTGTCATCCCATCTGCAGGATTAAATTGAAATTAGTATTTTTCACTTATGTGATTGAAATTTGGAAAAATTAATTTCATATTTTGAATCAGAATAATTTATAATTTATAAAAATTTTAACTTTGTTTTTGAAAACAAATATTAGTGAAAGTGATTAAAATTAATTAACGCAATCAAGAGTAAAATTAAAATAAAAAGGACTAAACCTTAAACTTAAGAGAAACAATGACATATAAACTTGTACAAAAGAAATTTTATATTCATATTTCTACCATATCCTCCCATTTATCATATTTATACCATTATTAGAGGCACTTTACATTGGAATAATGTGTGTGAAATTCCATTTTCAAAAGTTTACAAGAATACCATTCATCCTTCATTATAAAAAGGCACCCACCCTACAAATTTCATCAAACCTATAAATCCATTTGGATCACCCAAAATATGATCAAATAATCTCCCAAAATACCTTAATTCATCATAGAATCCTCTCTTTGTGAATAAATCTATCCAAGTAATCCCTTTTGTGTAAACCAAATGGAGTTACCCAAAGAAGAGGTAACATCCTTCCTCATGATACTTTTTTTTTATTTTCATTCTCCACCACCTCAATTATTATTATTTAATTATTATATAATTAAAAAAATATTCAAAAATATACTTTAATATTTCTATTCTAAGGATTATACGTCCACTTACATACACTTCTGTCTAACAGGTGACAAACTTACCGTTCTTGTGTACGACAAACTACTACATCACAAAACAATGTTGTTTGTTTTTTTCCTTTACCACATCTCATGGTTGGGAATTATGATGGATACTCTATTTTTATATTATATTATCTATATATATAATTTTTATGATTTACTTTAATTATTTAATTTTTATAAACACATACCTTTATTCTTTCCATTTTGTGTAAAACGGTAACATTGTTTGTGGACGTGTGAACAACCACCTCCTCAAAGCGATGTGATACATTCACACACTACATGGAATTTATTGAGGATTGGTTTAATAAAAAATATGTGACATAAATAGAATCTATATTATATTAATTACATAATTACCTTTTTTTTGAATATAATATATCATTTTCATTAACACCTTTTCACATACGGAAAAAGTGATTACATCATTCATGGACTTATGGAAAATGCCTCCTCATTTTGATGTGATTCATTTTACATAAAAATAATTATATATGTTATTATATATGATAAAATAATATGGTATTTATGATATAATGGTCATTCTGGATAGATAATCATTACTTACCTTCTTTCTATAACAATCATTGAAAGATGAGAATGTTACTCATGCGTATATACGACCTACCGTCTCCATGATTGTAAAATTGGTTAATTTTTAATAAACATATTTCATGATTGGTTTTAAAAAATAGTATTGATGTATAAATATAATAATTATTTAATGATTATTATTCTGTATATGTTTATATAACTACCACTTTGAATATAGTTAACCTACCAATGGAGTTTTTTCCACATAAACTAAATATGGTCAAAACGCCCGACGTAAACTTAATTGTTGATGTATTTGTTTACAAAATTGTAATAAGTGAAATAAAAGTAAATATAAACTTTGAAATTTTTTCTCAAAAATTAGTTAATTAACATAAGTTTAATATTTAGGAAGATAAATACCCACGTGACAAGTCAGACTAAATGAAATGGATTTAATCTCAACCTCCATTCATTGAGACATTTATTAATGATATAGACCTTTATTCTTTTATATGGTGTATATAAATCCCAATTGACATTATATATACTTATATTATCTATTATATTGTAATTTAATGTTTTGTTAAATGTTATTATTTCATTGTTCTTATGATTTAAATCTTCAAAGTGGTATGAGACACTTTGATAGTTTAAAGATTTAATCCTTTACTTTAAATATCTTGGATATTATTTTACATATTTATTTATTTTAATATAAAAGGGTTATAACAGATATTTTATATCTATTTTTAATTCCATTTATATTTTTTCAAAAAGGAATATTTTTGTGTGTTTTATACAGAATGTTTTGACAGACAACAAAAGAAATGTTTTATTATTAATGTACACGACAACAATGACTTTTACACCACTATGACCATTATTTTATTTTTAGATTCGTTTGAAATATTCCATATTTTATTAAATGAAAAATTGTCTCTCTTTTTTTGGGTATTTAGGTATTGAAAAAGGGTTTTTTAAAAAAGGTTATTTTTTATTGAAAATCGTATTTTTCAATGAATATTGTATTTTAATATATGAAAGTGTTTTTCATACAATATTAAAAGTTTTTTTTTCAATTGATGTAATGTTTTATTTCATTTTGTGGTTATAGGATGTTATAAATGATGGGAGCACCCATATAGCTCTTGGTGGTCCCGTTATATCTTAAATAATGGGTGCGACCATATAGTGCTCCAATGCATTAGGTAATGATTATATTCTATGAAGAATTATTTTGGATGTTGTCCGTATGGTTATTCCAATTTATATGGGTTATATAAGGGTTTAATGTGATGATTTACCAAGGTACCTACATAAATTTTCTATGTTTGATATTCAGTTTCTATGGAAATCATATGTTTTCAAAAGTTAAAGTAAATGATACTTATGAAACAATGATATTTTTATTTTTGGATAAAATTTTATGTTTAAAATAAAGGGGTTTTCATGAGTTTTTATGTTAATCAATGGGATAAATATTTCCTTCTTTTTTTATCACTTACTGAGCCTTTTATGATCCTACCATGTTTTTAAGTATTTTTTTATAGGACTTAAGGATGATTAAGGGATTAGAATAATTAATGTTTATAGTTATGAAAAGTTTCATAAAATAGATCATACCTTATGTTAAGAGTTCTAGATTATAGAAAAATGGATACTGTTTAGAAGTTTCCACTTTGTATTTTATTTTTTTGTATTTTATAAGCTATAGCCAAATTCTCCGAACCTCTAAACCTAAAAATATACTTAATTTGAAAAAAAGTAAAATTATTACCTTAATTCCTGATTTTGTGATGTTTAAGGACAAGGCCTTATAATATATATCCCTCCAACCAATTACAATCTATTTTATATAGAACATAATAATGTTGAGTAGTGAGTGCTTAGTGATTTACAAAGCATGCGTAGGATTCTGGTAGGAACTATTGATTATTAGGGAATAATAATATCTAATTGGGGATTCACCTAATTTATCAAAAGGACTAAATATGATTCTCTATAAAAATTATGGAGGGTATATATATTTATACTTTTATTAGACATACCCTCACAATTTCCATATAACCAAGGTAGAGTGATGAATTAATAGAGGAACATCTCTCTTACCATCCAGTAGAAAAATAATTGATAAAAATTAGAAACAATGATAACATAACACTAGGCCTATCCAATATTTCTGTAATCACCATATTTATCAATATTTTTAAAATCATCCATTTAATCAAATTTCTTCTATTGATTTCTCAAAATAAATTAAGAACCAACTTTTCATAAAATCAGTAAAAATTGAAAAACTCATTTTGAGAGAACATATATTTTGGATATAACCTAATAGAGACTAAATCTACTATACTTAGGTAATTTAAATTTATTTTTCCAGGACCCATGATAGAAGTGTGTCACAATGTCTAAAATAATTTTGAAAACTTTTTTATTTTCAATTCTATTTTTTCCTCAATGCTTATCTCTCATGATTTGATGTTTTGATCATAATATATATTTAATTTTAAGATTCCTTTTATAAAATGATATTTTTATATCATATCATATTTTAAGATTATGTTATGTGTTGTTTTTGGAAATTTTAGGAAACCAATTATTTTTTCATAGGTTATTTAAGATATGTTTATGATTGATTTTAAGAGGCACACATATGTATGGATGATTATAGATGGGGTACTATATAATCCTCTTTTTCATTGGTTTATGTTTATATCTCATGAGCTCAAAAGCATATATGGGTGTATCTATCCCAAGAAAAAGGGTACACGGAAGGATTTATCCCAAACAAAAGGGGTTCAGAGAAGGTTTTATCCTAAACCAAAGGGTACATGATAGGATTATCCCAAGCCCAATAAGGTACATATATGGTCAAACCAAGCATACTATGTGATGAATTTCTTAGTGGGTGAACTGGAATGTAGTTTCTATGATTATTTTTATGTTACACTCTTTTATCATAATCGTTTTCCTATGATTATACTCCTTGAATCATGTTTTATATCTCATGATTCCATACACTTTTCTGTTTTTATATGTTTGTTAATTTGAGTTTACATGTCCTTTTATCATGAGTTATTAAAAAAATATTATTATTCCATGTTCTTTTTAATAAGAAATTTATCCCCTTACCTTGTTTTCTCATATTATTTTGATCTAACCCTTGATGAAAATTTGATAATTTTCCCCTCAATATGTGTTTGATCTTACCCTTTTATTATATTTTCCTTTCCCCACTTTATGAAGATAAGTATAAATTAGGGGAATTCTAGAATAGATTCTACTAGAGTCTGATTATAGAGAAGTTATTGGGGATTATGATGTTTACATAGTGAATCTACAAGACTCTAAATCTTTAGGTCCTTAGGCGGTGTGACTATTTATGGGATGTATTATTTAAATCATGATATGAATGTATAATTTATGTTATTTTTGTTGGAATAATGATTTTTTTCAAACATATCCCATATGCTTTATGTTTTAATAATATTGAAAACCCTTCATATATTTCTAATGATTTTATTTTTTAGTGTGTTTATTAGGTTTTACTATTATTTAATTAAATTATACTATAATATACAATTATGTTGAAGGTTTCTAAAATTTTACTAAGTTTAAAAAAATAAACCATGTGAGTACTTGGCTATATATATTTCGGATACATAGATTTTGGCTTCATCAAGAAATCAACTACATGATAGAATCATCTACATGAATTGTCTATATCGTGAAATCAACTATGTGAGAATAATCAACTTAGATGAATCATATATATGAGACCCGAGATAAAATCTGGGTGGAGACATATTTTTTGGGGTTACTGTAGCAGCAATGTAGCAGAAACTGTTCATTAATATAGTACCTGCAACTATTCATCCATCTAGGCCTTTGGGACACCGGCTTGGTCCTCAGGTCCTGCAAGGCTTTCGGGCCACCCAAGACCTTTGGGCCAGTTGATTCTCAATGAATTCGGGCCACCTTAAGGCCTTTGGGCCACCCCAAGTCCTTCGGGCCACATGAAATGTAGATGTACCAGTTAGAATACAAGGGAAAAGGCTTCATAGGAGGATTTAGGGCAGACACATTCACTGGAGTAGATCTAACCAAAATTTAAATAATGAGAGGGTATGACTTTACTATCGGTACCAGGCCAGTGCAGATTTATATAGGACAACTATCTAACCAACCCTGTGAAGGTGGAGTGCTGATATCTTGACATATGTTGGGGAGGAGCAGTTCCATGTTGTCTTGTCTGGGTGATTCTTCTAAGACCTGCGAGCCATGTAATTGTCTCTATGCTTTCGGGCTTTGAAAGTGTTACACCTCACCCCTTGAAAGGTGGATTATTAAAAAATAAAAAAATGAATGCCTTCGGGCCATTTTGACAAGATGAAACATCTATGTGAGAATCATCAATTTAGATGAATAATCTATGTGAGAAATAACTATGTTGATAAAATGGATTTAAAAAATCAACTACATTGATAATTCATCTATATAAATTGGATTCGTGGAATATATGGATACATGGTTCAAATTTGATACATTGATCAATTCAGTTAGGTGAATTTTGGTTATATGAAGAATAACCATGTGATTTGACTACATGATGAAATTGAATTTGTAAAAAATGACTGACTGGATCAATTTAGATACATTAATTTAGATATGTGGATTTTGGCTATGTGGTAATCAAGAATTGGCTATATTGATCTACAACCTAGGTATTTATTAATATTCTATTATTTCAAGTGAAAATTAATTTTATTTTCGACGTATTAAACTAAATAATACCAATTTATAGTAAAATAAATTTCCAAAAGGATTCGAGTACCAAGAAAGAAAAAAGAAGTAATTATTTTATTTATTAGTTCTTTTTGCCATGGAAATTTTCAAAAAAAAAACATATGGAGTTTTAACATGAGGCCAAATTTTATTAGATACCATGATTTTAAATAGTTTTTGACAAAAAAATAAAATAGTATTAAAAAAATAATAGTATAAACTAATCAATACATCAATCTCTCTAATACTTCTATACTACTATTTCTCAGTTCTAAGAAGAAGAAAAAGAACAATTAAGTTTTTATACAACTCTGCTTTCATGCTTAATATTTTTGAAATTTGAAGACTCTAATTGAGATATAATCCATTATTATTATGGATAAATATTATCTTTTATCACTTTCATTTTACAACTATATTCTAAAACTTTTAATCTCTCATTATTCTTTCTTAAAGTTTTAAGTGAGCACTCATTATAATGAGTTTCGAAGGGTGTTGTTTTTGTGAATCCTTATAGGATAAAAACAAAATATCTTGAATTTGAACCAAGTTATGATTTCTTATACTTAGTAGGGAATTCCTCAGGAGTAGGAATCATTCTAGTAAAATCACCAAGCTCTCAGATTTTATTATTGGTGGAGTAGACTAGGGGATCTTAGTTTCTTGAATCACTCTAAATATTCTATGTTAAATATTTTTCATAATATTTTTCTTTCTATTTATTACATATTATAAGAAAATATTACAATCTATTATAAATTAAAAGATGGTGGTTTTAAGTGAATAAATTTTCAAGAACTCAATTCACCCCTATATAGTCTTTACACGACTCTTCTCCAACCAACAATTAGTATCATATGTATATACTCTAAAAGGTTGAATTCTTAAATATCATCTTCAAATGGATATTATGGTTGGTAATAGAGAAGGTATTTTTATAGTTATAGAATTATATTTAAATGGAGAATGTTATGAATATTGGAAAGAAAAATGATTATTTACATAAAAAACCTTGGTTTAATGAATTACTTGAAACATGTTAAGCTTAACAAAATTCCTGAAAGACATCTAGAAAAATGGGATGATATTTTATAAGGTGAATATGATCTTAACTTCAAATAGATGAATACTATTATATGTGGACTTATCCCAAATGAGTTCAATATAGTTCATTAATGTGCTAAAAAACAAGAGATGTGGAAAACTATATAAGTTTCTTATGAAGGTACTGATAATGTGATATTACTCAAGTACAACATTTCAAATTTTAAACTTTGACACATTCAAAATGACTTATGGAGAAATAATAACACATAATAATATAAGTTTAACCAAAATTAAGAATAATTTTAATTCTCTAGGAGTACAAATTCTAGAACTAGATCAAGATCTAAATGTTCTTAGAATTTTAAAATCCATATAGAGTGGAATTTAAGCATCCATTAGAAAATACTCCAATGAAAAATATTTTAAAATAAAAAATCTCATTAGATCACTCATGATGTATGAGGAATAAATAGAAAATGGAGCTAGTGATTACAAAAATGTTTAAAAAGGATAATTATTCTTAGAAAATTTCTACTTTAAAGGATTACAATAAGAGAAAACGTATACAAATTTTTAGATCATGTGATAAAGATAATTAAAATAGTTATGATTATTATAGTGTACTTTCTCAATTTTACTGGAAGTTAAAAAATTTATATAATATGGGAAGATGATTTAATAAATCCTTTAACAATTATAAAAAATATAGTTATAAATAATTCAGGTGATATGATTATAAAAACATTTGACATATCAAACTAGATTAACCACAACTTAAAGAAAAAAAAAAGAAATCTAAAAAGAAGTATAAATGGAATCATAATTCAGGAAAAATATAAATAGGTATATGAAAGATATATGGAGTGATTCTGAGGATTCTAGTAGTGAAACGTCTTCTAAATCATAAGATGAAGTATCAAAAAAAAGTTCAACATATTCTTTATGGCACAATCTAATGTGGAATACTCATTTTATTTTTTAGAGTATGAATATGATTCTGAAGCTAAAAATTTATATTTTGAAGAACTTAATGAATGTTGTAACATGGTAGAAACAAAATATGACTTACTGAAAAATAAATATAAATCCGTAAGAAATTCTTATGATGTTGTTGTAAGTGAAAAGAAGGATTTAAACAAACAAATTTTAGACCAAAAAGTTAAGATGAAAAATCATGTTTCCTCTTGTGATGAAATTGGTAAAAAAATTAAAAAAATTCAAAAATATGTTCAAGAATTTAAATATTAAGATATTGTTTTTTGAGAAAGGAAAAAATTATCTATATTAAATCCATATTATAATAAAATATTGAAAGATAAGTTTGGAATATAATGAAAATGTGAAAAACCGAAGCTATATAAAAATTATCTTTTCCCTAGTACGTAGAAAAAAAACATTTCTAAAATTATTATTTTTATAATATATAAACTAGATATTATGCTAATGGTTTTAGTATAAGAAACTAATAGTTTTTTGGTGTTAAGAATTATTTTATTTCAATAAATTTATCAAAATTCGGTTTTAGAATTTCTAGAAAACATAAGAATATTTGGATTCCAAAATCTTTTATTGCTAATATTTTAGGACTCTAGAGAATATGTGTATAAATTGTTTTTTATTATAAGAAAACATTTATAGGAGAATCAATGAAAAATGATATATCTATAGTGGATTATTAAGAAATATGAGTGGATATTTGTCAAATTTCTATTTTTTATCCAAAATTGATAGAGGTTATGTATCATTTGGTGAAAATTCTAGGTGAAAATTATTAGAGTTTGATCAGTTTGAAATCTAAGATTAATTCTAATGATAAAATTATTTATATAGAAGGATTAAAACAAAACCTAATAAGTATCTCTCAACTCTTTGATGATGGTTACTATGTAGATTTTTTAAATAACACTTTAGCTATTTTTAGAGATAAAATACTGAATTTTAAGGAACTAATAAATGAGAATAAATATACTTAAGATATTAATAATTTTTTTAGAAAAAAATTGAATAGTTTAAATACTGAAAAAAATTAATCTTGGATTTTTCATATAATATTTAGACATTTAAATATTAATTCTTTGGGAAAGGTTTCTAAGAAAAATTAAATTTTAGATTTTCTCAACTTAAATTGAATAAAGAGAAACTATATGATGCATGAATAATGGGTATGGAATATTGTTCATCATTTAAATCAATTAAATAGGTTTCTACATCTAGGCCTCTAGATCTTATCCACATGGATTTGTTAATACCATATATAATATAAATCTAAAGAGGAAAATATTTTTTATATGTGTTAGTTGATGATTTCTTTGGATTTAATCAGTTTTTCTTTTTTTTGAGTCTTAAAAGTGAAGCAAGTTTTATTTTTATAAGTTTAGGTAAATTGGCTCAAAAATAGAAACTTTCCCAAATTATTTCGTCATTAATTGACTATGGGAGAGAATTTTAAAACCATATGTTAAATTATTATTATTCAAAACATGGTATCAAAAATTCTTTCCCCCCAGGAAGCCTCATCAAAATGGTGTTGTTGAAAGGAGGAATATGGTATTGTAAGAAATTTCTAGGACTATGTTATTTGAATAACACCTTCCTAATCAAATTTGGGCTAAAGTTGTAAATATATCACGTTATGTCCTTAATAGAGTTTTAATTAGGTCTATTTTGAAGAAAACACCCTATGATCCATGCAACAATATAAATACTTTTTGATACTTTAATATTTTTGGATACAAGGTTTACATTTTTAACAGCAAAGAAAATCATGGTAAATTTGATCCAAAATATAATTAAGGAATATTTCTTT
Source organism: Viscum album (assembly GCA_963277665.1). Taxonomy (NCBI): domain Eukaryota; kingdom Viridiplantae; phylum Streptophyta; class Magnoliopsida; order Santalales; family Viscaceae; genus Viscum; species Viscum album. The sequence goes on from OY728140.1 coordinate 1,151,919,588, forward strand.
GTTGTTATAATACATATAAGTTTTATATAGCTTTTAACCAATGGTAAAAGATTATAGAAGAATACAGTCTTGTGAAATGTGATGAAAGTGTTCAGTTTGATCATAAAATGAATCAAGTTAATGAGTTAAGTGATTCTTCTAAAAGCATGATACCCAATACTCTCTTTAAAAATAGAAAGGTTGATGATTTTTTACTTTAATTTTATAAAAAGAATACTGAAATGATTGATAGGAGTGAACCTAAAAGTGTATTTCCTAGACAACCTAAAACCCTTAAAAACAATCCCTTAGATACTATAATAGGAAGTTTAGGTAACTAATTTAAGACAATAAGAATGGTAGAAAGACTTATATAATTCCATTAATTTTTGTCTTATATTTAACCTAAAACCTTATAAGATGATTTAGCTAATGAAATTTAGGTTTTAGAAATCCAATTAGAGTTAAACCAGTTCAAAAGAAACAAGTTATGAGAATTAGTTGATAGACCATCTGACTACCCTATTATAGTAACAATGGGTTTTTTTTAAATAAATAGGATGATCATGGAATGCTCACTATGATTAATTATATATTAGTGGATAAAGATTACAATCAAGAGGAAGGAATTTAATATTAAGAAACCATTTCACTTGTAGCTCAATTATAAGACATTTGAAATCTTCTAGCCTATCCATCTCATATATAAATAAAATTATATCATATGTATATTAAATTTTCATTTCAAATTGGTTTTCATATAGAGGAAGTATATGTTGGAAAAACTCATAATTTTGAAAATTCTCATTCTCTAAATTGTATTTTCAAAATTACTAAATATCATTATAGTCATAAATAATCCACTAGAGCTTGGTATAAGAATTTGAGTTATTTTATTTAATCAACTAAATTTTCATTAAGAGTGTTAGATCAAACTCTTTTCAATAAACCTTCACCCTTATATATATTTTTGGTTAAAATATATGTTGATGATATGATTTTTTTTACACAAACATAATATTTTTTCATGAATTTTCAAAAAGCATGAAAAAAAATTTGAAATAAGTATGATGGGTGAGTTAAATTTATTTCTAATATATAAAATTTATTAAAAAGATTTTGGAAATGTATTAAATCAAATAAAATATATACCTGACTTAATTAAGTGTTTCAGACATGAAAGTAGAAAATTACAAGTAACCCCTATTAGTTTTAATGAAAAAAATGATTTGGATGAAGTTGGGAAACCAATTGATAACAAGTTGTAAAGAAAAATAATTTAGTGTCTACTATATTTAATAGTTAGTAAATTATACAGTATGTTTGTGGTATGATTTTGTGCTATATTTCAATAAAATATTAAAGAATCACATTTGAAAGCTTCCAAAATAATTTTATGGTATTGAAAAGGAATAATTTATCTATATTTACCTTTTCCAAAAATATATAATTTTAATTTGATTTTATATTGAGATGCTAAATTTGGTGGGTGTAGATAGATTGTAAAATAACCTCTAAAACTAGTCACTTTCAAGGTAAATCTCTGGTATGCTAGTCTGGTAAGGAACTACACTCATTTGAATTATCTACTGCTGAATTTATCTCTACTAAAAACCCATTAGCTATTTTTTTACTAATACCCTTTATTAGGAAATTTTTTATTTTATTAAGATGGAAATGAGGTTATTTGAATTTATATGGTTTTAAATTATTTTATTTCTATTTATTTTAATTATAAATAAATTTATGAATTTATTCTTAATCTCATAATATTTTAATACATTGTGAAATTTAAATAATCTATTTTAATTAAATTTATTCTCAAAATTATTTTTACCTTTATATTATCTATAAAAAATAAGTTTTACATCATTAAAAATGTATTTTTTTGTTATGTTATTTTATTTTTTATTTTAATTTTGATTTTACCCAAAACTGCATTTGGTTATGTATCCCTCTTTAAAATTAGTTATGTGACCTAACCTTGAAATATACCCACTCCTCTCACACCATTTGAATATTTCCTTTCTCCTATAAGTCCTAACTATCACCCATGGTGTCTCTCAAACTTCAATTGATCTCTCACATATGGGGAAGACTAAGAATAAATATGATAGCATTTTTGGATATTGAAATAAATCCAAGTCTGGCAGTGAACTACATCAAGTGATTTCATGGAAATATGTGGATATGACATGGTTGAATAAAACATAACTAATGTTTAGGAAGGTATTATATTTTGAGGGATGTAATATCTTTTTAATGAGAATAACTCTGGATTATTATTTGAAGATGATGCCACTGAGTATCAACAGAATATAGATTTTTAGTTTGAAGAAATAGAGAATGTGCTATTTAAAAATGTAAATGGTAAAATCATGATGGTCTCTTCTATATATATGTAATATATCTTTCATTATCCTTATGAAAGTGAGTATAGTTTTAGTCAGACCCTAGTTAGAACAAGATCAATAAGACCTTATAATGTATTTAAGTTTCTTTTTGTGTCATCTTATTTTTATAAGAAAGTAGTGAAGGATTTAGAAGCCGAGTGAAAAGTAAAATGTAAATTCATTAAGATCAGAATTGATTAGAGCGCAAGAGAGATGATGAAGGTATTGTTTCAGAACATTTATATTTTATATGTCATGATCTATAATGTGAAGTTGAATCTTCCAAGGTACAGGATGAGGTTCATGTACCATTTCTTATAGGGAAAGGTGAAGCTCAATTATTACCCATAAAGAATGATTATTTACTTAGTTTTAAAGAAGTTATAAGTGGTCCGGAATGAAAGAGGAGATGTTAAGTTCCATAAGAAAAACACATTATCTTTTATTCTTTTAAAAAAAATTAGATACAACTAAATGTTCCCTCTAACTCCATGAGACCTATTGGATAGGAGAGTGATGCTCTGGTGGTAGCACCACCTCTTTCACCAACTTAAGGGGAAAAATCCATGACCTCAATTATTAAGGATGTATGACCTACTGATATGGTTCTTACTAGGTAATTGGAGGAGATATTTGTTACCAAATATGAGCCTATAGTGAAATAATCCAGAGCTATAGTGGAAGATAATCTAGGTTAGGAAGTTGTAACTACTAGTGCTACTGATTTAGTTCATATAGAGGTGGTTGTAGTTGTGACAAATGCTAAAGTTAAAAAGGAAAGGCCACTTGAGACTGTTCCAAGTGTGAATTCTATTAGAGATAGAGTGGAGTCTAAGGCTGATCACACAATGGTTGATATATTCCTTAGACCACCAGTTTTTGATAGAGATAGAAGTTGGAATGTGATCATGGAGGAATCTAGTGTTCACTGGAATAACCCAAAGAATTATCTATCTTATCATCACGTGAAAAAGGATGCACCTTCAGTGAGAAAAATTCCTAAAGGATATGATATTGTGAGACATATGATGAATTTTTCATCATTATCTATGTTTGAGTTTTATAATCTCAAGGGATATTATAATTAGTTAATGAAAGAGTTGATCTCTTCCAGGGATGAGATTAGATAGACATAGAAAATCTCAGTGTATGTAACTAACTTTGATTAATTTCTTGCGCTGATGGATACTAAGAAATATTTTATTAAGAATCAACAACAGGTGAAAAAATTTCTTTTGATATGAATGATAAGAACTTTTAGGTTTTAAGATACCGGGATTGTGAATTTAAAGGAGTGTGTACCACCAAGTCTGAAGTTAATAAACTTGGAGTTCTCATGTAATCACAAATATATATTATTTATAACCTTATAATAGTCCAATTAGATCTTTTTGATGCCACTCTTGTTGAAATTTATAGTTTCAAATCAGATATGAATGAGATATTTCATATTAGGAAAAGTATGGGGGTGATCTAATTTTAGTTAATCAAGATATTTTAGTCAAGTTACACCACTACTTTAAAACCTTCAGTGGTTCCATATCTCTAAGCACACCTTATCCAAATCTCTTCATATATGAATTTAGTTTCATCCTATATCTGGTCACCATAATGTGACATGTTCACTCCTATGATTTTTATAGATTTTAGGAAGGGTCTATTAATTTAGTTTAGGGAGAACAAAGAGGTTTCTTGAAGACAAGTTCATAGTACTGATGTTTCCACGAATGATTTATTTTTATTTATTAAGGAATATATTCCTTTGGTTGATGCTTAGATGGATGAAACTCTCAAGGTAACCACGAAAATCAGGTATATTCCTTGTTATTTTATTGAACCAAATGGAAGAAATCATCATAACTTTTCAACTATGAGAGATAAGATCTATGAAGGAATTATAGATCTTTAATCATACTCTTATGAATAATATTATAGTGCTTTAGAGTTTAAAGAATATCCTTAAAAACCAACTAGTAATAAGTCAAAGAGCATGCTGTGTATAGGACAATAAGACCTGTTGCACCTGTCCCAGATACTACCAATGATTCAGTTTCTTTATCACTATCCAACAATTGTCATGAGTTTTCTCAAGTAATTATTGAGAAGTTAACTAACTTGGATCACAAGTTATCCTCATTAGAAGGGAGTCATATTAGATTATAAGTCATGATATATATGATTCATGAAATGATATTTACTAAATCTGATGTGGGTCCATCAAGTCCTCATCCAACTACTATAGTTATTGTAACTCATAGGATTTCTATTGGAAAACTTAAAGCCATTAAAATATTACTGAATAAATCTATATAAACTTTATCTTATATTCATTACTAAGTTTTTACAACTATTTCAAACTTATGTAAATTAGATATTATTAAGTGGATAGATATGAGTATTGGTTCACCTTACTCTCCCAGAGTAATAAATTCCCTTGTCCCAACACCTCCTAATAGATTTAAGGGTTCCAAGAATAAATTAAAAACTATATTATAACTAGAAAGAATTTATAAGAAAAAAAATTAAAATATGTGGATACTTTTACCATTTAACCAACTAAAATATAGGATACCACTTCAGGTCCTGTAATGCCAATGACTAATTTAAGTGGTAATTTCATTGATTTCAACATTGCTTCTAGAAAACTTGAAAAAGTTTTGATAAAAATTGTACGGAGACCTTAGGATAAATTTAGTGTTAGAACACATGAAAGTACAATAGTTTAGTTTGAGACGGTTTTCCCTTCTCCAAGGGTTGATTCACCTCCCACCTTTTCCTCCTCATCAACCTTTAAGAAACCTCCACCCAAACCTCTATCTAAATTTCAATCCATCTATAATACCTTGTCATCTAGCTAATGTTGTGTATGTATGTTTATTTTGTATTGGTATTTTTGTGAAACTATTATTTTTTAATAAAATCTATATTTATCAATTTATTTTTGTTTAATGTGACTATTTTCATTTAATGATTTTCATCTTATTGAATGTTTTATTTGTAACAATTTTGGAATTTTAGTCCTTCCTTATTCAAATTTAGTTTCAGCATTATATTTTAACTATCCAAAATTCAATTCACTACAATAAATGTATTTTTCTTCTCCATAACCTTAGTTTTTAATGTCATAATATGTGAATAAGGTAAATAAATAGGGATAAGAAAGTATAAACACAAAATTTTAAAATAAAAAATATATGATATATTTTTCTACAAAACCCTTTAAACCTTTTTGAATTTCATGTTTAATATTTAATAGGTTTTTTGATCATCAAAATGGGTAGATTGTTGGACTATTATTGTTGTTATAACATTTCCCATGTGATTTATGATTTTATAATATAAAAAATACTGTATATGTTTTTATTGATTTTTTAAGTGTTTTTATCATGTTTTATTCTTATTTAGTTCAATTTTATTTTTATTTTAATTTTTTTGAAGTTTTCTTAAGTTAGGATAAGTCTAGAAAAATCATTTATGTGAGGAATTTGGGTACATGGATTTTGGATATGTCAAGTTATCAAATATGTAAATTGGTTATGTGACAGAATCAATGAAATCACAGAATCGACTACATCGATGAATTGGCTAGGTGAGAAGTGACTATATTGATGAAATGTCTATGATAAATTAGTTATGATGAGAATTCAGCTACATAAATTCGATCTGTGGCATATTTGGCAATGTGGTTCCAATTGGCTATGTCGATCAATTCAGTTATGTGAATTTTTTCTATATAAATAATGGATTTGTAATTTGACTACATGAAGAAATCATCTAGGTTAAGAATGAATTCATGGATCAATTTAGATATGTATACTCAAATACATTGATATTATCTATGTAGTGATCAAGAACGACTAAATAATTTTGAAACATGGGTATTTATTACCATTGGAGTATTTTAAGTGAAAAGTAATGATGATTTTGATGCATTAAATAATATACTAACTCTTTATGGTAAAATTAATTTCTAAAAGGTTTCCAGTACCATGAAATAAAATAAAAGAGATTATTTTATTGCTTAGTTCTTTTTCTTGAGGAAATTTTTAGAAAATGACATCTAGGGTATTACCTTGAGGCCTAATTTTATTGGATATCATGTTGTGCAATATTTTTTGAGAAACATACATTAAAATTTGAATAATAATAGTAGTGACCTCTTTATCTCTCTATCTATCCCTCTCTCAAAGCATTTGATGCTTCTATTTCTCTATGATAAGAAGAAGAAGAAGAAAAAGATTCAATTTTTTCTATAATTGTTATTTAATGATTAATCTTTCTATATTTTGAAGACTCTCCTCAAGCTATACATCATTTTTATTATCTCCCTTAGAGAACTCATCTATTATTTTAGTTGCATATTGAAACTGTATTCTATAACTTTTAATATGTCATTATTATTTCTTAGTACTGGAAGTGATCATTCCTTGTACTGATTATTAAAGTCTATTCTTATTTTATCTCTCATATTTGAGTGTTGGTGTAGTTAACTAGGGGATCTTTATAGCCCAAACCACTATAAATATTTTTTGTTCGATCTTTATCTTAGTATTTTTCTTTCCATTTATTTCTTATTATAATAAAATATTAAAATCTATCATACCGTAAAATATGGTGGTTTTAAGAAAATAGAAATTTAATAACTCAATTCACCCCTCTTGAGTTTCTGTGAACCTCTTCTCTAACTAACAATGTTTATCTTGGGTCTCTTTAGTTGGTATTAGAGTGGGTTTTAGTTATTTTTGGTATTAGTTTAGAGACCATTAGATAAAACCCTAAGGTTGATTCTAAGGGATATGTCTAAGTATATAATAACATGCCATTATTTTGGTAAAATAAATATTTTGTGGTTCTTCTATTTATTACATCCCTATTTGGATACTAAAAGTGGATGAAAGATTTGGAACAAATGTAACCATGGACAATAACCTTGAAAAGGGCATGTTGGATATTAACTCAATCATCACATAGTGTAGGACAAAGAGGCCTAATTGAACACCTTGTTTGACACTCCTAGAGGATATGTTTTGGTTATCCACATTCTCTCTATACACCATTATGGATTATTTAAATAACTAACTAGTTTAGTTGGAGATCTAAGTAGGGAGATGACCAAATATAACTTAGATTAAATAATAGATATCACAATTTAAGTTATATATGTCATTTAGGTAATATTTAATCTAGTATCATAGTTATCATTCTGTGTATTTAATAATTTCTCATTTATAACTTTCCTTTATTTAATGTAATGCCCATAACATAGAGGAATCAAGTCACAAATGAGTGTAGTAGACTATGTGGATATTGATCCAAGAAGCAATGTAAAGGGATGGAAAATGGATTAAAAAACATCATAAAAATTCTATCCAAGTTTATTAATAAAAATGAAAGCCATGTGTAGCTCCTAAACACACAAATTAAGGAGAAACTTGATATCAAATTTTTCATACGTCAATGACCACTGATATTAAGTGGGTTTCCCAATACACTGATTAATAAGAAATGTTTCAATATGGTAGAAATGATATTTTCTATTTTTTAGATATCAGATCATTAAAATTTTGTTATAGTTATATGTCATTTAGAAGGTAAATCTGATAAATGGTGGATCCTAATCAATAACATGAGACTATAGGAGGAAATTGATTCCATGAAATGGAAAGAGTTTAAAGAAGAATTCTTTAGTAAATATTTTTCCTGAACTATTTATACAAAAATAGGGAGATAATTATTTGAGTTGAAGAAAAGGAAGATGAATCCATTTATACTTATGACGTAAAATTCACAAGACTTTCAAGGTACACCTCAGTTTTTATCAATGACCATGAAATTAAGGTTGATCATTTTTTTAGTGGTTTAAAGATTATTCTCTAAAGATAATTGGCTATAAGGAATTTTTGGAAGCTATGAAGAGATTATTCAATATGAACTTGAGGTGGGAATAGAAACTAAATACTCTAATTATTCTAATAGTTTATAGGAAATGAAGAGAAAAATACATTTCCATGTAAATTCAAGAGATAAAAAGCATGGGAAAAAGTTATCTTTAGAAATATAGAAAATATGGGAAGGAGCATGGGGGGAGGAATTTTTGTAAGGAACAAGTGCTTCAAGTGTGGAAGAGAAGGTCATCGAGATCATGAATACTGAAGAGATATTAAGATACCAAATAATAAAATAGATTTAGTGAATTTCTATCTTAATAAAAAATCCTTAGTAAAATTATTAATTTGTAATGATTATGATAATTATGACAACAAGTACATTGAACCTATGGTTGATGGCAATAATCAACATCCACATCCACCTAAGCTAAGAGAATAAAGAAAATCCTATGAAATCACCATGACTAAATTATATTTTGATAACTAAGAAGATCATGATAATTAATGAATACTTATTATTCACTCTAGATTAGTTGATTTATTGTTTGATTCTAATTATAGTTACTCTAGTATATCTAGTTAGTTTTCTGAAAGAATCAAATCAATACACCAATGATTTTATGATATAAAAAAATTCTCATATTATTGTATCTAAAGTCAATTTTTATGTAATATTCTTCATGAATGTATTATTATCACCCCTTTAGATGAATTTGATTTGATTTTGAAAATTTATTGACTATCCCCAAATAAAATCCATAATAACCAACAAAATAGGGAAATAAAAGTTCATATTTCAAACCAAAATCTAATAATCTATCAGTGAAAGGATGTTTATGTGGTCTCTTATAAAAATAATTCTATTTTAGGAGTTATGATACTTAATCCTGATGGATGTTTTGATCAAATTATTGGATACAAACATAATAACATGATTGAATTATTCTAAAGGAAAATGATATCTTTCCAATGTTTGTTAATAACATGTGTCTATATCAATGATACCCTCAATTATTTTCACTATTAAATGATAACTAAAATTATTAGGACACAATTTATTTAGGGGGGAATATAACACCATGATTTTTTAAATATATTTCTTTAAATAAATACTTTGTTTGATATCTTTATCCACAAGCGACATTTAACTTAAACGAAAACCACAATACATTTAGATAAAAATATAAGTATTAAATATAACCATAAAAAACTAAATTTTGAATTATTATTCATGAATAAGAGTTACCAAATTTTTAAATATTAGTATAATTAAAATAAATTATATATTTATACTAATTAAATTCAAATGGTATATCTAAAACAACTAAAAAACCATTTTATGCTTAAAAACGTTTTCCCCCCAAATCGGCGATTTATTTCAATAAAATAATTATATAATGATTAAATAATAATAATATATATTGATTGTATGAATAATATATGAATAATAGATTAATTGTTATTTTATATAAAATAATAATAAATAATAGTTAACATTTTTAAAAATTTATTTTCCAATATGAATAGTTTACCACTATATTTTGGGATTTTATTTAAATATTTAATTCTAAAATTTTAAAAATATAGTTTTAATTTTTTTTGGATTTGTCATAATAATATATTATTAATATTATATTTTACTATTTTCTCTAAAATAATTAACTTTTAGGTGAGTAGTGAAGAATAATGTTTTTGAAAATATTGTCGCTTTTTTGACATCCCTAAGATATAAGCGTAAACAAAAAATTATGAAACATTCTTACTGACCAAATATATATATATATATATTATATGTAACAATATATATTTTAAAGTATTTTTTAAATTAAAAACCTATATTTGAAATTTTAGAACATAAGTAATATTTTATAAAAAATTATTTTTAATACATTATACATTAATATTTTAAAATTAATTTTTCTCACTTTTATAAATTTATTAAAGTTAGAATTAATTGTTATAAATTATCTTATAAGGAACACTTTATTTTTATCCATATAGATTAATTTACCTTAGTTAAAAACTAGTTGATGCGATAAATGTTTGAATGAAAAAAGAAATAGTTCAAGGGTTAAAGGGATTTAAAAATGATAAAAACATGTTTCTAATTGATTTTTTGAGGTATTAATTGACTTTTTCTCTTATCCTCTCCATTGATTCTCAAATTTTGATCTAGTTTTTTTGAGATTGACTTCTCATTATTGAAATGTTTTGGACATTTACTGAAATTCCATTTCTTTTCACTTATAAAATCTTCACTCCCATCATCATCCCCCCTCACACCAAAAAAAATTAATTTCAGAATTTTTTTTGACTAAACCTATCCTAAATACTATTATAGACCTTAATTAGAATATATTATTCTCAAAATACCATCCCTAAAAGGTTTAATCACCTTCAAAAAATAGATAATCTAAGTTGTAAGGTATAGACTTCTAATCGCTCCTCCCTTTTTCCAATTTCTTTACGTGTTTTTACTCTTATTAAAATTTATTTTCACCATATTATAATGAAAAAATTAGTATAAATATTATAATTTTATGTTAATATAATTATGTTACAATTATTAAACACCCTCCCATTTTCCATTAAGAAAAAACAGGAAACATAAAACGTGCATCATACAGACTACCTCCTCCATGACGAAACATGTTTCGTTTTCATTGACCCCCATACAAGGATAGTATTGATAATTAATTTAATATATAATTATTATATTTATTACCTATTTTATATTCTTATATTATAAACCTTATTAATAATTTTTTCTCATTCTATGGAAAATAAAATAATTATCCATGCATGTGTGTGGACTACCACATCCATGGAATGATTGATTTCCACTTTTAATTTCATTATCACCTTACATGGATGGTCATGAGAATGTTTTTAATGGATATATATTATTTTTAGGGTATTAATAAGGTTATTTTAATACCAATTTAATAACTTATTTATAATATGAATACTAAACAATTATTATAAAATTAAACATCTTAAAAAAGCACACTAAGAAGAAAAACAATTTATTCATATAATATAATATTTTTATATCCATTAATTATTATTATAATTTATTAAAATTATGATATATCACACTAATAAAAAAAATATGATCATTATACTTCTGGTATAATGATATTGCAACTAAATTTCCTCATAATCATCCATTAATCATGGTATGTTCATGTTTGGGTAAGTTTGAACACCTACTTGAAAAATGACAAAAAATTATAAAATGGAATAATATGATAATATAAATAATGTTATAATATAATATAAATATGTAAATTATTATTTTGTAGTTTTTGAAAGGGATACATCAATATTTAACTCAATAATTAAGAATAAACCTTTAATTGGATAAGAAAATCACTAAAGTGGGCTTATTATCAATTTCATCTTCAAGGATAAAGAATCAAACAATCATCAAAGGAAATTAAAACTTCATGAATAATTATAATTAAAAAATTATAGTAATTTGAATTTACTTTTAAGGATGAAGTTTTTTAGAAAAATGAATATTGAAACCAACCCTATGAAACTAGTACAAATGATCAAAACTATAAACACCTGATATGGGAAAATAGGTAAAATAAATAAATAATATACATGTAGATAATGATTATAAATTAATATTATTAGTTATTAATATGGTCTTTAAATTAGTTATTAATATAATTATGTTTTTATATAGGATGTTAAATCATTTGTATATAAATCAATAGTAAATGAAAGGGTTTCTTTGTATCATTTCCAACTCTATGGGACATTTTTGATATTATGCACTATAAATTATTTTATATGGTGTATTAACTACCAAATTTATTTAATATATTAAATTATATTCCATTTCATGAGATTTTAATTTCCATTTCCTTATATTTATCTCAATCACCTTTGATTCATTCATTCCTATGTATGTAAGAGTTTATCTAACTCTATTTTTGATTATATGGGTTATAAAGTTTCTTACATGAATATAATTTTCATGTTTTATTTGATCCTAAACTTCCCCTATTTTATTTAGAATTTACTTTTTCATTTTTTGGAATTAATTATCATAACCAATAAAAAATTATTTAATAAAATGTTTTCTAAAATATCATTGTACCGTTGGTTATAATAAATCCCATTCTTATCAATGATTCTTTTCTTCTATGCCCATATTTTTCAACTAGAAAATGATTTAATCGCATTTTGAGAAAAATAATATGTATGATTCTCCTAATTTTATTTACCCCTTATCATAGTTATGTTTAATACAATTTTTATGATGCGATTTTTCAAAAAAAGTTTTTTCATTTTTTTAAAAGGGTTTTCCATCCTTTAAAAATAAAATATTTGATCTTATGATCTATATATTTTTTGTAAACCATTACATATTTTAAAGGAGTATTTATTTTTAAATCTTTATAATAAGGTATTTCAAATTATTCTCTTTCTCTTCTCAATTTTTTTTCAAATTGATTTAAACTTCATCCATTATATTAATTTCTAAAAGTTTTTTTGAAGACTTTCTATTTTAAATTATATTTTTCATAAAAGGTTTATCTCTCATGAATTGATTTTTTGATCACCATATATATTATATTATATTATTCCTTATAGAAAATTATATTTTAATATCCAATGATATTTTAATTTTCAATTATGTGATGTTTTAATAATGCTTAAGAAACCCATTTTTTCCATGGGTTCTTTAATATATTATTATATTTAATTATAAGTGGAAGTTCATATGTATGGGTGATTATGAATGGGGTCCTATACCCCTTACAATGCATTGGATTATGTTAAAGTCTCATGAGTACAAAGGCTTACAAAAGTGGTTTTATCCCAAGAAAAATGGTACATAATAGGATTTAATCCAAGCCAAAGAGTTGTACATGAGGTTTTATCCCAAGCCTAAGAGTACATGTAAGGAGTGTAACAAGACCAATAAGGTACATAGGTGGTTATTCCAATCCGACTATGTTATAAATGTATTTTTGGGTGGTATTGAAATAGAATTTATAGTCTTAGGTTTATTCCACACTCTTATATCAAAATATTTTTCCTAAGATTATGATATTTAACTCATTTTTAATATCTGATGATTCTGCACACTTATTTAATGATATATATTTTTTCATTGGAGATTAATTATCCTTATATAATATATTATGAACAAATATTATTGTTCCATATTATTTTTAATAAAAAAATTATCCCCTTCCATTGTTTTTTATATTCTTAAGATCTAACCCTCGATGACATGTTGATATATTTTCCAGTTACTGAGTGTTTAATCTCAATACTTTCTTATGATTTAATTTCACCAAGTAATAGGGATAATTATAACTTATGGATAGTATATAAAGGATTCTAAAAGAGTTTAACTATGGATAAATAATTTTTGATTAATATTATTATGTATCTAATCTCTAAGACACTAAACCTTTAGGCCCTTGGGTTGTGTGAAAATTTGTGAGACACATTATTTAGATCCTGAGATTAATTTATTATTTATGTCATGTTTATCTTGGGTAGGTTTAGTATTGGTCAAGAGATAGTGACTAGAGAAACATAATTTCTATATTCCCGTGGGAGATTGAAGCATGCCTATCATTGGGTAGGGTAAAAGAAAATTTTATTTTCATAATGTAGCATAGAGGTATGCCATGGTCATCTCATTTGAGGAGTGTCACAGAAGGTAAAATCACTAATTCTATTTCACATAATATAACTCCTGTTTATTTGTATTATTTATTGAAAATAATGGTTTTTGGTTTTGGAAAATAATACAATGTAGTATTAAAATTTGAATTAAGATGTATAAATAATACAAATTAGGAATGAAATGGATTGTTCCTAAGGTTGGCTACATGGGATCATTCATTCTTAGGTTTTGTTTAAATTAAATTCGAAAATCCATTTGTGTCATAAATTGATTTATTCTATCTACCTTGAGAGGGCCTTTTTCCTACCTAGGAAATCACTTCAATGTAAGAAAAGTAAACCCCCCTAAGTAGGATGTAGGAATTAATTCGAGATTCATGTAATGGTGTATATTCTTCATACCTATTAATTTCACTCTAACCCAACACAAGATGAATCAAAACATTAATGAATTTAAAGCTCAACAATTAAGAACACCAAAAACCTCCCCATAGGCCAAGCCTCGGGTAAGGATCTTTCCATTAAAAAGTGAAAATAGATCATAGTAGGAAGAGAAGATAAAAAGAATTAGATTAGGGTAAAAAGAAAAGGAGGGATTAAAGTAGATGAAAAAACTTAAACAATAATATAAATGAATAGGTTACATGTGAAAGGAAAGAAAAAGGAGAAGGAAAATAAATAAATCCTAAAGTAGCATCATCCCTAAAACACAGTGTTGTGGTAGATCCTAGGGAACTTATTCCTTCTCCTCTAGCCTAAGATTGTATTTATAAGACTCAATCCACCTCAGTTTCAATCAATGGAATCATAAATGGTTTAAGAATCATCCTAATTATTCTTGGGGTTATAAAATTTGTATTCTCCCATAATTAAGTCAAAATTTTCAGTTTTTAGTCTATATCTAAGAGTTACACACCATGTAATTAATGAACATGATGAGTAATGTGTGGGTTATGAACCTTTCAAAAATTAATTCACAACATGATTGATGACATGTATTCCTTATAGTTACATGTCATGAATGGAACTTACAGGACATGTAATACAATTTTCTAGCTATTTTTTCTCTATTTCATGTTGGTTCTTCATTTGTGAGATTCTAAATACATTCTTCAATTTTCTTTGACCTTGTTCCAGTATCAATATACCTTCAAAAATCATGTGTCACTCCTCTCCACTTCACATTGTGGCACAAAGTGTTCGATAACACTATTTTGTCTTTTTTTTTGAATTTTTATCAGACTCCATATCCTACCATAAAACATAAAACAATTTAAATACAAGAATGATTAATAATTTAAAGTGAAAAAACATTGTGTTTTATAACAAAACAATACATGAAAAATATGACTTCTTCAGGTATAGTACAATTACTTTAGAGGGTGTAGTGTATATACTCGGTCCACTTATCTACAGTTAAGAAGATATGGGTGTGAAATTGGGTGAGTGGGATTATTTTTTGCATCATTTACTAGTCAATTATGTTTATGATTGATTGATTATATTTTAGGGATGACCATTTTACATGGGATGAATATATGAGAACTTATCAATGAATCCATATGGCGCTGATATGTTGTTACTTATTTGATGCACACATTCATATATTATGTAGATAATTTGAGGCACACTATGTTTCAAATAATATACTAAATTAGTACACATGATGTACTTACCATTATTGAGGGATCTGGATAGGAAAACTATATATAGTTAAGGCTCAACATTATTAGAATATCTATATCGATTCCATTTTAAAACATGTTGATGAGAGAAACACCAAACTAAAGGATGTGTCATTTTGACATAAATGTATGAATGAGAGTGTTTTTCATGCGTTTCTATTAGAGTTATCACACCACTTCCTTAGTACCTTTTATAGGACTATCCACAGGGATGCTAGTAGGTTTACATAAGTAGTTTTAATTTTTTTATTAATATATTAATATCACTTATAAACTAACAGTATGTTACTTTTTTTACTAGGTGGATTCATTATCAACACTATTGTAGGGAATGAGGACAACCTGAGGAGGAGGTGAATTAGGGTGTTTTATCTTTAGGATATTGTTCCCTCATTATAAGGAACACAATTTAACCTTTAATTACTTTCTTATTCAATCCACCCAAGACAAAAACATATATAATTATAAATTCATGGAACATGAGGATTTTACTTTGTTCACTCACACTGGGATACATCGAAGGAGTATACATGTAGAATTATAATAGTGTACCCAAATCTATAATAACTCATAGTTTTTCTAGATATAATTTTTAGGTGAAGTATCTCCTCACCAAGGATAACTACCATTACAATTTTTGGTAAAATATCTCTATCTTCCAAGGATAACTTATTGTTTAATGATTTTGGTAAGATCACTTACTACCAAGGGTAAATCCCACTTCTTTCCCTTAACGTACTACTTTGGTTAAGGTATTAGTTCATAGAAAAATAGGACTCTTCTTTTTTTAATGACATAACGGTAACTATGAGATGAATACTGAAAATCTTCATCATAAAACTAGTTTATATTATTTAGTGAATTACAACATGTCACACTTAAAATCCACTTCCATATATACCACTCTTTAACTAAAATTCCAAATATAATCAACTTAGTATTAAAAGAGATGAATCAATTTCATCTAACAAAATTCCCACAACATCAAAACATCTAAACATAATAATTTCAATTTAATAATTATACTTCATCAAGCTATTCAAGAATATGAAAAACAACTTCCAAACTCAAAAACTAATTTTTAATGAAAACCATTGGAAACAAAATCTATTTTATTCAAAATAATTATTCGATAATGTTATTGTTTCTATTAACTTCAACCATGAAACAAATAGTTAATATCCTTTGATTTTCTCTATTCTTATCTTTTTTCATTTTCTATATTCTATCTTCTTATGTACAAATGGTTCTTAATATAACGTGGGGATATTTTTAATTAAAAATTTAATAATTCAAATATAAAATTAAAATCCAACTAATTTGGCTTTAGATCCATCCATTAGATTTTTTTCTAGAAAATCATCAGCCTATAACTCCATTATTAAATTTGGATTTCAATCCATAACTTACAAGGTGTTGTATGAGTTACAAATCAACCAAAATTGTCATAACATCAGGTTTTCAAAATTTATGGTGTAAAAAATTCTCAAAACATCCATATTGGGATCCACCTCTATCTATACATGATATTTTTCATTAAATACCATGACATGGAAAAACCTTTGACAAAAATCCATTTAATATTCCTAACAACATGATCACCTGAATATATTGGTTCACCTATAGAAAATTATGATTAAAAATACACCTTTATAAATGATGTGGAGCTCTATAGTTTTCTATTTTGACCACCCTAATAAGAAATAATTGAATTCCATTTTAATACTACCACTACGTTCATAACACCTATAACAGGTATTACTTTTTTTTATAAGGATTTTATAATCCCAAAATTCTTTCTATTTTGGAATGGATTCCATCATCTCCCAATTTAAATTAAGTCTTTAACACCATGGTCTTTAAAACAATGAATGGAACTTTTTTTATTTAATTTTAAAAACTCAAATACTTATATGAATTCCGTTATTTCAATTCCATATAATTTCTAATTGATATGACACAATACACCTCTCAATTTATTATTCGTAAAATTTTCAACCAAAAATCCATCTATTATGGCATGGTCATCCTTGTAGTTTCCTACTAAAATACATATATATTTAAATAGCATATAAAATGATTATATTATCTTCATTCAATCCATTTACATTTTCACTATAGATTTGATAAATTCACCATGACATGTTGAATTCTATAATTAAGGTTTTATTTACCCATTCTATTTCATTATCCTCAAAATAATTCATTATATATTTCACAACCAAAATTTAATGAATTTTTGGAAACTTTTACATTTTTTATATTGAAACATCATCATAAGAAAAACATCCCATCATTAAGAATAATCCTAACTTCCAAATGATACACCTTCTTAAAACTTAAAAATTATTTATTCCAATATTCATCACTCATGCTCATCAACATATTTCTGGAAATCATTCACCAATATCAATATTTATTATCAATCATTATCTACCATTTTCACCAAATTTATCATACTTATTTTTAATAGTCTTAGTTATTCCAATAACCTTCATCAACATTAATCACATTAGTCTTTCAATAGCCTTCAGGGATTGCATTGAATCAATCCATTCATCATTGGAGTACCAAACTCTATCAAAATACATTTCCTGAGAAAATATCTAGATCTTCCCTTATCAGTCTTCATTTCACCATCATAATGTCTTAAACACATTCAAATTGAATTTTCAAAAAATAAAACATACAAAATCATGGATATAATAGTTATGTACATACCCCAAGGCATAATGTATAAATGTTTGAGAGATTTCTGACTCTCTATATCTAGATGATGTAATTTAAACAATAATTTGTTTAAATAAAAACAAATTTTTCTATTATTTTTATATTATATGATATTTAATAACTTAATTAAATTGTTATTATAATTATAAATAATTTTTTGAGTTTTAATTTCAGGTTTTTCAGAGCCCATATGCCGAAGTGGTCTTGGAATCACTTCCACTATACTGTACAGTTATGGTTGGGGATCATTGATTAGTGGTTCCACCCATAGATGTCCACATCATTGATTTAAACTATCTATATCAAGTCATGTGACAGTTTGGGTGCTTGTAACACATCCCCATTGCACCACATTAGGTCGTTACATTGTATACTATCACACTCATAGGTAGGCAAGTGGTCGATTGGTGGAACTATCGTGAAAGTTACATAGAGTGTTGTGATATGCATGGTAAATATATTATCCCTCAATACACATGTACCACAACATGAATCCCACTATTTGGTCAAGGAGAGTATGAATATTGGTACCGATGTTACACTATCATGTACCATACACACCATGGGATATGCCTCAACCAATTGATAAGTTTACTACCTTTGAATACATTTTTTATATTTCATACTTGATATTAACTTGAATGTTATTCAAATTTTAGTTAGAGGAGTTAAATTTATTTATACACATATTTGATCCTTAATATGAAAAAGTTTTTAGTCATGATATATTTCATAGTTCTCTGTTGTCTCTTTGAGATCCTCTCTATTCTGTATTTGAGAGTTTCTATAACGAGGTCCAAAAAATGTATATTGATTCATGTACACCCACTGAAGCCATTAGGGATGCTAATATTCTAGCTGAGGTAGTTGAGTATGATACACAACCATATACACCATTGGAATGAGGATAAATATGGGGATAGAGATAATGACATATATAAGGAGTGAGATAGAAATTCCTAGGAAAAGATCCTACAACATAAAGATAAGATCCTATATAGTAGAGATAAGATACTATACAAAAGTGAGAAGATATTACACCATATACATTTACTAATGCATTTAATATACCATCATCGTCTTAGATGGTAATATGATCATAATCTCTAGAGATCATGAGGGGTATGACCCAACTATGAAATCCTCATTTCTAAAGTACACAAGAGACATTCCCTTGGATAAATTGTCTGATATATGTATGATATCGTCATAAACTTCTTGGGGGCCTATTAAGAACCCATAATTTTTGATATATGACTCTACATATTATGTTATAGATTCCACTACAAGGTATGTTGGAGATTTATATAGTCAGTAATATGAGGAGGAAGTAATAACACAACATATTGAGGTTCTTGGAATAGTAGAGTAGTAAACTGGGGAAGAAATACCATTGCCACATATACCCCTTGTTAAGGAATAATAAAAACATGAAGATAAACCCACTCCTATATATGGAATACTAGAGTGGCATAGATGTTGGACTCAATGTTGATGTGTGGTTCATATACTGAGTTGTGGAATATAGAGGTGATGGTGTTGTTATTTTTCATTCTAAAACATTATATATATAAAAATATATAATTTTTGATGTAATAAAATGTCTTTTTATAATCTATATTTATAAATAAATTTTCAAAATCACTTACTTTAAAAATTTAAACAATTTACTATATACTTTTATAAAACTATGGATGTTAAATGAATACATTCATTTATATATGTTTATTTTACATAACACAATTCATATATAAATTAAAATATAAATTTCTACATAACCTACCATAAACTTTTATATCGTATTTTTATTTTACAAACTTATTCAATATAATTTATTATTATATTATGATTATTTTTTTTGAACTTCTCAACTTTCAAGGATTATTGTTATAGTGACATGAGTTTTTCCTGATCAAGACTTAACTCATGTTTTAGGATTATGAGTCCCAAAATCACACCAAAGGTAAAACACAATAAAGTTACCATTGTATATGAAATTAGGAAATTATTATGATGGTTTCATTGATCCTACGGTGTGGTGTTTAATCCCAGGGGAAAATCAATCATGACATCTTATATGGAAGAAACAACAGTGTCATGTGTTATCTCATTAATGTATGAATTATTGAGAACATAACCATGAATTAGTGACCTTAAATACTATATGAATTTATTTTTTGAAAAACATGATGTTGTGACATTGATCATGGAATGATTTATATTTAGCGTATTATTATTTCACACATATCAAGTTCACTTCCCTATATTTCAAGTTTTTTTTTCATTATAGTAATAATCATACGTGAAAAAATATATAATGAATGTTTCCAATGGTAATATTTATAATGGTAAAAAATTAACATAGATTAATCCCCTTGAATATCCTATAACTATAAAATAAATTTTGGTCTCACAATTATTGTTTGTTAAACCCAAGGATAATGAGGTGACCCGAGAAAAACTTATATAAATATTATATCATTTTATATAAAAAAACATAATATATTACAAAATAATTCATACCATAAAACCATAAAGGATTAGTGTATTTGTTTAATATACAAATAATAAAATTATTTTAGGAAATATCTTCAGCATATTCCATTATTTTCTTCTCACATTATACCCTTATTAGACATATCCCACTTAAAAACATTCCTTAAAACTCAAGGAAAATGAAAATATAAGAAATGGTGATATGAAACACTCAGTAAGAGTAAAAATGGTATATATAAATAAATGATAATATGAAAGGATAAGATAATAATAAGGGTATATTTTCAAGATCATAAATTTCAAAATTTATACCCCATCAGTCATAGATAACAAATCACAAGTCTTGGAATAAAGATTTAGCATTTCAAAAGACATCAATCATAAGGTTGAGGTATCATCAGTAATAAATAATGATTCATGAGAGTATATCATAAGAATAATAAATTTTCATGGTAATTTTGAAACAATAATATGCATATAAAGTCATTTCATTAGTCAAGGATCACTTCCAAGATCAACATCACATAGTGGACAAAGTCCTGTAATGGATTGGGTTCACTCCCCAACCTATTTCCATTCATGCAATGGGTTAAATACCAATAATATTTAATATTATCTCATGAGATATCAATAATTAACCAATTCATTGGAGGGATATATAATTTTGGGTCCACCCATCACATAATGAAACCATACATATGTGTTCCGTAAGACCATAAAAACATTCATAATTCCATCATAGAATAACCCATGGAAATGAAATGAAATGAATTTTAAAAACATGTTATCATCACATAATCATAATACATATATAGAAATAATATTCATGGTATCCTTAGATCATATTCCTAGTGAAACATAAGAAACATCAAATAATGTTGACATAGATGAACAATACCTTTAAAATAATATTCAAACCTATCTTTGAAAACATGAGAAAAATATCCTTTTATTGTGATAAAATTTTATATAAAAGTTCCTAGAATATTATTATAATTATTTTAATTGAATTTAAAGATTTAAAATTATAAATAAATCTTAAAATAAAATAACAGACAGGACAGTAGGAAAATCCATTTGTGTGGTAAATATTAAAACAAATATTACTTTAACGCTTTTTATAAATCATCATAATAACCTATTAGGATTAATCATTTGAAAATAAATTCAAATTTTGTTGAAAATATCTTTAAATAATCATTTTATAATATAAAATAAAATTCTTGAAGACATTTTAATGAATAAAGACATGGAATAAAAGTTTCATCAGCTAAAGAGGAAATAATGTTGAATTTTCTAAAAAAAAATCTCGATCATTTAATGCAACATAAAGAGAAAAATAAATGGAAAACATGAAAAACCAAAAAATAACCCAATGTTAAGAAACTATATTGTTATTAAGAGATAAATATCATATAATTCCCATAAATTAGATTTAAACACAAACAATTCTGATTAAAAAAAAGATTTCAACAAAAACCCTTACCTCAAGTCTCAACTTTCTTCATACATGATATTAAAATCCTATATAATAAATTTAAATTTATAATAAATCTATAACAAAAATATATTAAAAATTATATAAAAATATATCAATCCATTATAATTTTAAATTACCCATTTATTATTTTTTTTTTATTAAAATCATCATTTAATTATGCCTATAATATTAACCAAGTTATAATTATAATATCGATTCATTATATACACTTTTATAACCATTCATATAATGTGGTGATGAAAAACTAATTACATCACATTGTGGATATGATAGTCCATACGCACACACGGGTAATGTTTTCATTTTACAATGAATAGAAATAAATAAAATTAAATAATAATATATCTTTATAGAATAATAATAAGATCATAAATATCATATATATTTATTAAATTTATCCATATGACCATCCATGTATGGTGGATAAGAAAAACTAATTGCATCACTTCGTGGAGGCAGTAGTCTATATATACACACGAATGAAGTAATCATTTCTCATAGGATGGAGATTAGGTAGAAAATGGTTATAAAAGTAACATAAAAACATATAATTATATTAATGATACAAATTTTATAATTTTAATATGATTATATAATATTTTTAGGATCTAATTGATGAAATAAATTGAAAATAGATCAGTAAAGACAATTACATATACTTTGGGAAACCTCATTTGGATTACACCTTAAGCCTTTAAAGGATGGTATTTTGGGAAGAACAGAAGCTCCAAGACATAATGAGGGAATTTAAAAAGATATTTGTTTAGGATTTGATAAACTAGAGGGATAAATGTTAGCGAATAAGTGAAGGGAGGATATTCTCTTTTATAAGTGTGGTGGGTGACACCCTTATAAATGCTTAGAACATTAAAATATAATAAAGTCACATTCATGAAAAAGTGGAACCGAGGTAACTAAAATTGAAAATAATAAAATTTAAGGTATAAATATATTCCAACTATCAAATTCATACAATTTTTGGTGATATTTTAAACCTCAACTTTTAATTTATCACCCTCATCAAACCATTTTAACTTTAACAGAGGTAACAAATTTTTACAACAATTACTATTCATTATGACAAAAAAATGGAAGTTACATCACTAGTTTTTTTAAATTATGATTTAAAATATGGAAATTTTTTATCAAATTCAAATTCTAAAATTTTTATAAAATATTTTTAAAATAATCATGAAAAATGCAATGAAAATAGTTGTAAAAATTGCATTTATAACATAACACTAAACATAGTCCAATTAATTCTCTATTAAAAACAATTATATGGATGCTAAATTATTTTATAGAATATATTATATAAAAATATCATTAAAACCATTCATAAATTTTGATTAATTTAATTTATTAGGTAAAAACACATTGTGTGCATAAAAGTAGTTTTTTCAAAAAAACATCTCTTTTTTACCTTTAAATGATTTTATTTTCATTACTAACCAATTGATAACCAATGAATTAATTTTTTAAATTTTTAAAAAATAATTTTTCATATTGTTAGTACTGTTATTAATTTTTATGTAAAAAATATATGACATAAATAATGTTTATAATCAAAATATTGAAAAAATAGTCTTTTCGGATAAATAATATTTCCTAGGAGGATTAAAAATTATTTTCAACAATTTTATTTCACATATATTCCATATATTGTGCTTCATTTTATAATGTATAATAATTATTAACATAATTTCAGGTCTACATTCTTCAGAGTTTATCATTGACATTAATTTTTTAAAGATAAATATTTTATAAAATATAATGTTGTTACATTCTACCCCGTATAATAATTTCCTCATGAAAAATCTATCACTCTAAAACAATAATTAAGGATACCTCTATATCATCACTTACTTTAGTTCTCAGGTTTCTTCCTCAATTTTTTGATTCCTCTATATAACCTTAAACATGTGATTGGTCTTTTTCTATAACACTTTATATTTATGATCAAATGTTTCTACTGATTTTATTCATAAAAAAGATCATGATGTAATCAAACGACCTCTACATTTAGTAAATGTGAAGGATATATTATTTAATTTCTTAAAATACATCCATAAAACACCTCATCAATTTGGAAGAGGTTTTTACATAGTTCCAGGTGATATGATACCATCCCAATTCGATTATGAATCTCATAGGGACTAATATATCAATGTATTTTCTTTCCCTTATTTCTAATCTCATAACCTTATTCTATGGACATGTACATAGGAAAAAATTATCACTAAACTTGGATTCCAAATCCTAATACAATTTATTAGCATAACTCTACTATTTACTCTAAGCTTCTTTTATATACTTCTAAATGGATCTAAATTTATCTGTTATTTCTTTAATAAGATTAGGTCCCCATAGATTTCGTTCCACAACTTTATCCTAACTTGTTATATTCTTATACTTTTTTTCCATAGAGGTATTCATAAGGATCCAATTTCATGATCATGTGAAATCTATTACTATAATAAAATTCAAATATAAGATTGTTTTGATCCAAAACCCCTTTTAATTCCATAGGAAGGGTTCCCAAAATATCTATTAGGGGTTGAATGGTCCTCTTAGATTGATCGTCTGTTTAATGATGATATGCAATGATCAATCTCAACTCCATGGTCAAATATTTCCAAATATATCTCTCGATCCTTAATGTAAACCTTAGATCTAGATTATATTTTAAT
Organism: Viscum album; assembly: GCA_963277665.1. Lineage (NCBI taxonomy): Eukaryota > Viridiplantae > Streptophyta > Magnoliopsida > Santalales > Viscaceae > Viscum > Viscum album. The sequence goes on from OY728140.1 coordinate 1,151,944,611, forward strand.
AAGAGTGGTACTCCATGAAAGTTTACAAATTCTTTAATGTATATCCAATAAACCCAATCAAGAGAGAAATATCCTCTGATAACAATGAAATGTGATGAATTTGAATGGTGATTGACTAAACCCAAATATAACTTTACCCTTTATATGTATTAGGGATGTATCATAAGTAAATATATATTGATGTTTTCCAATTTCTACTCATGTATAGGCAAGGTTTGTAACATCCCCTTAGAATTATATCTCACAACCTTAATTCACTAGCATATCAAGAATTATGATACAATCTTTGCTATATATCTCTTTATGTTATCTCAATAGAAATGATCTTTAACATATATATACTTATTTATAATTCTAAGTTAATAGATAATGATGAAATATGAGATTCATATAATAACTCCTCAAATTTTGGTATTGAAGGGACATATACTTTTTTCTTGATCCTTAGGATTCCATCACTATCAAGACTAAACTCATGAATATTCCATACCTTCCTTTATAGCTCCACATCTTTGTTTTGTGCCTCCTTAATCTTCAAATGAACATATGGCTGGGAATTAATCTGGGAAAGTTATTATATTTCTCTATTACTTCTAATTTCAATGTTTATTATAAACCAATCCATAATTATTGGATCTCTTTCAATCCTCATCAGGGATAAAGTAGTATGGACCTTCAGATTTAGAGCATTATCCACCTTGTTTTCCTTCAATGGGTGGTAATTTATTGAGTATTCATAATATTTAATTAGTTCCAACAAAATCATTTAATGAATATTCAACTATTTCTATGTGAATATATACTTCATGATTTTATGATCTATATATATGTCAGACCATTCACTATAAAGATAACACCTCTATAACTTCAAATAAAAAATTACTGCTGCCAGTTCCAAATCATGAGTTGGGTAATTTATCTAATGAAACTTTAATTAGTGTGAGGAATAAGCTACTACCATGTCATTATTTATTATAATACAAGACGGTAATTTATTTAATGATCCTATATATATCAAAATCCATTCTCCATTACCGGGTAGTGTGAGCACAAGTGCAGTAATTAACCTTCTCTTCAGTTCCTTAAAATTTTCTTCACATTCATTTTTCGGATGGAACTTGGTTCCCTTCCATGTAAATTTAGTTAACAGATTTGATAACCATGATAAATTTCTCACAAATCATGGGTAGTGTCCCGAAAACCTAATAAAAATACATATTTAGATCACCATGGTTGTTCTATGGCATGTTTTTAACAACTTCTATCTTTTGAGGGATACATCAATATACACAGACTTGTAATTACATATCCCATGAATGATACTTTTATTAGCCAAAATTAATATTTACTAATTTTTTTATATAAATTATCTTTCCTCATGGTCTTAAATATAATCCTCAAATGATCTTCATGTTATTAATTGATATTAGAATATTTAAGAATATCATCTATAAAGACTACCAAAAACTCATCAAGGTAATCTCTAAAGACTCTATTCATTTGATCAATAATGATAACTTGGGAATTGGTAAGTCCAAATGGAATCACTATAAACTCATAGTGTTCATACCTCATATGGATGGCTATCTTGTATTTTTCCTTATTTTTAATCCTCAAATGATGATATCCAAATTAGATTTCAATATTTGAAAAGTATTGATATCCTCAAAGTTGATCAAATAGATCATCAATATGGGGTAGAGGATACTAGTTCTTGATATTAATATTGTTAATTACTTGATGATCATTTAAAAATTCAATGAACGATATTTTTTCTTAATTAAAAGAATAGGTGAACCCCAAAATGATGCACTTAGCTGAATGAATATCTTATCAAGATTCTCTTGGATCTTCTTCTTCAATTTATACAACTTCGGGTTTGTTATATAAGGTGTCTTTGAAATAGTTGCAGCACCATGTATTAATTACATTGAAAACTAAACTTTATGATTCAAGGGAAGAATATAAAGCTATTTTTGAAAGAAAATTTCATATTGTTACAAAATAGGAATATATTCAATGTTTAGTTTTTCTTCAACCATTTGAGATAGATATGCCTCATGAATAAGTAATAAGACCCATAAAATAGATGTAATTTCCATTGAACATGCATATTCATCCTCACACTGATAGATAATTATTGGTTTATTCCAATTAAGAAATCTTACTTCGCTTCCTCAACAATTGATACATGCCCTATATAAAGAAATAAAATTCATTCCTAAAATCACATCAAATTCAATGGTAGGGATAATCACATGATTTTTAAGAATCACATTCCGATAAACTTTTACCTGATAGGATATATATATTTTAGTTGAAATCATCACACCATCATGATTTTTCACTGATAATTCAATATCTAATCATTGGGGTATTGATTTTATACCCTTATAAAATTATTTAGATATAAAATAGTGGATAAAACTAGAATTATATAAGACACATGCAGTTCTTGAGTGGATGATAAGTGTACATTTCACTATATTACTTTCATAAACCACTTTTTCAGTTGTAATCATATGAAATTTCCATTTATATATTTTTTTAAGACTATATTGATGTCAATTGTTATTAGTAATCACTGTATTCATGAACTACTTGGTAAAATTACTATACTCTCTGTAGTTATAGTATTGGAGCATGATTTGTGCATTTAACTAAGATTTATCCCCATTATTTTCATTGTCTTAACTATTTACTATTGGTTTTGGGTGCAGCAGAAGCATTGCAGTGGAGGGAGATATATTAAAATTTTAATTTAATAATCATTTCCTAAAACCAAGAGTGAGGATCTTGCACATTAATTTTATAATTAATTTGTTTAATTTATAAAGATATAAATACCTAGTCTTAGGAACATTATTCATTTTTGATTGGGGATCCCTAAAAATCTCTTTCGAATCACCTTCATTGTTCCTGTGATCATCCAAGGGTAGAATCCCTCTAGCGGTGATCCACACGTGCTCCAATGGTCTCCGAGAAATTCCAATCATTCTCCAGGTGCTATCACAGTGAATCGAATATCTTCCGTTATAAATTCTTGATTACTCATTCTTAATTCTTGAAGAAATTCACTTTTGGGTTTCTCATTATTGAGATGGAGAGAGGAGGGGGAATCGAGAGAGAATTTTTTGTTTGCAATAATTCCATATTCCCAAATTTGGAATTTGTTATAAATTCTTTACACAATAGACATATCCATCAATTTATAGATCTCAGATTTCGAATAAAAAATTTAATTACATAATAGCCATGAAATATAATTGTAACCATTACTGAAATTCCATGACACATAATAATAATAATAATAATAATAATAATAATAATAATAATAGTAATATTTTTTGGTGCTCGAACTTGTGAAAAATAGATAAATAATAATTACCATCTTGTAAATAATTATTTTATCATCAGAAAATATCTTGGTCCATTCGAACTCCTCTTTAATTTATTGTAAACCTGAATAAATATTTTTTTATCTTAAATAAATATTTATTAAATATTAAATAAAATAAATAATTATATTTTATTCACAATCAGGTGAATAAATATTTATTTAATTTTTGCGATCAATTTAACTTGAATAAAATTTTTCCAATGTCTTGAGAATAATAATTATTCCATTAATTAAATTCAAATAGAATTTAATCGAGATCAACAGAAAAACTTAGTGTGTGACCCTCTAGAATTCTTTCTCATTGGAAATAGGTGGGATTGACTAAAGTCCAAGATTAATATCTAGAAACGAGTCAGGGAATCCGAGAGAAATGAACTTAAACATCAAATGATAACACCCCCATATGAATGCTCACTATATAATATAATCAATTCTTCACAATATCTCATAAATAGGGTTCTATGAATATCTCATCAAACTATATACTAGATACAACATTATATGACTATATGAAATAAACTCATCATTACACAATGACCATAGAATTTTGGGAGACAATTCTATTTTAATCAAAGGGGTGAGATATCAACTTCCATAAATAGGGAAGGGACAAATCCTTCCTTGAATTATACTTCAATAACATGTAATTCATGATGCACCCAATGTACCCTACTTCCCACCAACATATATAAATATATGTGCGTGAATCATGACATGCATTAATGATAATCTTAAAGTCTATAGACCATTACACACACGCATAGATAGGAATATTTTATGCAACCAAATGTGAAGAATTATGACTAGAGGGTATGTTTTTATAATCTCCCATCTTGGAGATTACCAAGTGTGAACTTCATGAGAATAAGTCTCATCTACTTATGATTACTCACACCTGATGGTATATATACTATGTGTCCCATCATAGTTTGTTATCCAACCTTAGAACTATATTAAGAATATTGTCATGTCACTTTAAGGTTCTCATCATAGTCGGTAACTACTATGACCTTAGCAATGTGACAAATACTCTTGGACATTATTACATTAAATTCATGGAGAAGAATGAAAAATATGTAATAAGATGTTTAATTTAATATTTAATACATCAAATATTTATGTAATCAAAGTAAAAATAGATGGTTCTAGGACACAGACTCTAACAAACTCCCACTTGGACTAGAGACAACTGCCTATGATTTTAAGTTAGCTAGACCTCACATGATAATTGTATTTCTGATAAGTCTAGGATTAATCAAGGGTTCCTATATGTTTTATTATGTGGAAATAATACTCATTGAAACCTATCCTTTTTGAGAAAAATCCCTCAAGATATGATACTTCCAAAGTATGTGCTTCATCCACTGATGTGACCTTGGCTCTTTTGAGAGAACCACTGTTGTAGTATTATCACAATAGATTGTGATGTGATCTTTACTTATAGGTACCACATCAATATCTTGGACGAAATTGAACATAAAAAATACTTCTTTTGTTGCCTCATAAGCTGAAATATACTCAGACTCTGCTATAGAATCTATGACCATAGCCTACTTTGAGTTCTTCCAGCTCACAACACCTCCATTAAAAGTGATGATATATCCCATTTGTGACTTCATTCCAACTTCATCAGTTTGGAAACTAAAATATTCATATCCTATGATGAATAGTTCCTCATATCCTCCATCAAACAGGAACATATTCTTCGTACACCTCATATATTTAAGGATAGTCTTGACTACCATCCAATGGTTGTCACCTAGATTATCTTGATATCTTCCTACCACACTTAATGCATAGGTGACATCTAGTCTAGTACATATCATAAAATACATGATTGACCCAATTTATGATTCATATGGAATCCTTTCCATCATATTTTTTTCCTTATGTGTCTTAGGACACATTTTCTTGGAAATATGAATGCCATGTGAGGCTGGAAATAATACCCTCTTGGACTATTCCATACAGAATCTCTTTAGTATCCTGCCAGTGTACGTAATTTGACAGAGGCTAAAAACCTCATAGATTTATCACAATAGATCTTGATCCCAAGAATATATCATACCTCCCCCAAGTATTTCTTGGAAAAGAATTTATTAAACCATACCTTAAGAAACTATAAGATTGGTATTTCATTTCCAATAAGTAATATGTCATAAACATATACTATTAAGAAAATAGATATACTCTCACTAAACTGTTTGTAGACACAAGGTTCACATTCATTATTTATAAAACCAAATTCTATTTTGAATTTATAAAAACGAATATTCCATGACCTAGATGATTACTTTAAACCATAAATGTATTTTTATAACTTTTATATCTTATTGGAATCCTTTGGAGTCACAAACCCTTTAGGTTGTTTCATGTAGACATTTTCCCCAGGGTTCCTATTAAGGAAGGCTATTTTGATATCCATTTTTGAAATCTCATAGTCATGGTAAGACATAATGGGAAGTAGAATTCTCATGGAATTCATCATTGCAGCTGGTGAAAAGGTTTCTTCATATTCAACAACTTGATGTTGTTTAAACCCTTTTGTAACCAGTCACGCCTTATAGGTACTAAATTTTCCTTCCATGTCCAATTAATTCTTGAATAACCATTTTCATCTAATAATATTTACATCCACTAGAGGATATACCAAATACAGACTTGATTTTGGTACATGGAATCCATTTTAGAATTCGTGGATTCTTTCCAATTGGAAACATTTATGCCACTTACTGCTTCCTTGCAGGTTAGAGGATCGTTATTTTCAACTAATAATGTGTCACCATCCTCGTTAACTAGGAAAACATACCATTTTGGTTCTCCAAATTCCCTTTTACTCCTACGCAATACTTGTATCTCTAGAATAGTTGATTCTTCCATAGGGATTTATGGAATTTTATCCTATAACAACTCTTATATGCCTTGAGCCTCAAATTCATCTAAGTTTATCTCACTCCCACTATCTCTTTTTGATATTTTCTCTCTCTCAAGGAATATGGAGTGTCTTTACACTATATCATTTTTTTTCTGAGAGGCCGTATATGTAATATCTGATTTTTTCATTAGGGTATCCTATAAAGGCACACTTTGTTCCTCAGGGTGAATGTTTATTACCTAAATAGGCCTTAAAAAATGCTCTTCTTCCCCACACATGTAAATTCGATAACATGGTTTTTCTACCACTCCAAAATTTATATGGAATACCATTTATTAATTTTTTTGTACTCGGTTTAGTATGTGTGCATCTATTTGTAATGCATATCCCTAAAAGGATAATTGAAGCATCACATGACTCATTATTGATCTCACCATGTACAAAAAGGTGTGGTTTCTCCATTGACTTACACCATTATACTGAGGAATGTATGGAGGGGTGAGTTATGATAGGATCTAAAACTCTTATAAGTAATCAATGAAGTCTTTATTAAGATATTATCCACCATGGTCTGAGTGGAGTTTCTTAATAATCTTAATAACATGGTTCTCAACATCAATCTTTTATTCCTTGAATTTATCAAAATAATCTTTCTTATACATTATTAAGAAAATATATCCATATCTGCAAAAATCATCAGAAACAATTATGAAGCATGAGTAGCCACCCCTTTCTTAAATAGGAAATAGTCCACACATAGTAGTATGAGTTAATTAAATAAACCCTTTAGGCATTTCAAATTTCCCACTAAATGGGGATTTGGTTATTTTTCCTTGTAAACAAGAGTGACATACACCAAGTGCCATTCATTTGAAATAATATAAATATACATATTAATGTAATTTTTTCAAGAATTTTTCATTTACATGACCTAGCCAGTGGTTACAAAGTTGGGTGTGGTATGATTCATCTGATGTAACTTTGTTATCAACTTCTACTACATGATTCATATAAAAAACATGTAAAGACCATTATTTAAATGTTTATTACAATAAAAAATGTTATCTTTATAAAAGAAGAAACATTTATTTCCAAATTTGAAAATGAGTCCATATATATATAGTCTTGATATAGATGTAATGTTTTTGGTAACTAAAGGAACATAATAAAAACCCTTTAAAACTAAGATCATTCTTGTCGGAAATTTGAGGTGTTATTTTATAATAGCTACAACATTAAGTTTAGCTCTGTTTAAATCTTTTAGATCTAACTCCCCTTGGGTCAATTTTTTTGAATCTATTTGGTTCCTATATTTGAATACATATTTGATAACCAAAATCTATATCTAATACCCAATTTATAGTAATAGATAAATTGAACTTGATAACAAATGCACCTAAATCTTTCCCTTTCATCTTTAGTTGGGTGTAGTTTTCTTCCAGTGGCCCTTCATTCCACATGTGAAATAGAAGAAATCTTATTCCCTTTCTTCCCCTTTTATCTTCTTCTTCTTGGAAGGGAACGAAGAATATTTTTACTTAATTATCTTGAATTTCCTTTCCATTTGTTTACTATAAGGACTGAAGTATTTTTTCACTTTATATATTTATCTATTTAGAAAAGAAGGATACAAATATTTGGAAGAGACCTATCAATGTTGTTCATATTAAAATTCACAAAAAAACTAGAGAACCTCTGAGGGAGTAATTCCAAAATGAGATCCGTGCCCATTTCATTAGAGATTTTAATCCTTAGAACCTCTAGACGCTCAGTGTAACCAATAATCTTTACTACATGAGGCCAAACTGGGACACCCTCTCAAATCTTACTCTAAAACAGTGCCTTGTAAATGTCAAACTATTCTAGTCTATTACTCTCCTAGTAATGACCATGGAGGTAATCAATCATTCTATACACATCCATATTTTCATGAGAATTCATGAGTTTACTTGACATAGTTGAAAGCATTAAGCATTGAATTTTTACCACATAGTTAATATATTTTTTAGACTAGGAACTCTTGGTCACTCACCTCTTGAGTAGGAAAATTAGGCATTGAGGATTCTAGCATGTTAGATTTACGTTCATGGCATAGAACTACCCAAAGGCATCTAAACCACTCCTGGAAGTTACTTCCAGTGAGGAGATTGTTTTTCTCCAATATTGATTATAAGTATAGTGAGTTTTTCATTTTATTCAATAATTTAAAAGATAATATTATTATATTTTTTCTTGATTACAATTTTTTTGCGAAATAATACATTAATTTATTTTATTAAATCTCCCACTATTTTATCAAGTTTTAATAGCCCACACCATTGAAATTAGAATGTCTTGTTTCTAGGACATTCTAGTATAAAGGATCCATATTCCCCTTCACATAACCCCAACAAGGGTTGGTAAAGCTATTTGGAAGATATTTAGATAATAAAGAATTTTCTAACTACAAACTTGTATCTCCTTGATCCATTGAGTGGACTCCCCAATCTAGAAATCCTGACATGGATTTTTCAACACATTCATCCAAATTACACCAAGTCTATAAAGGGATACTACTCATGATGTAAAATGGTTATGTCAACCCAAAAACATCATATGAACTCCCCTTATAAAAGTAAGTGTGCCAACAAGGATTAGTCAAACACATTTTTCAATTGAGTTTTGTTCTTAATCAAATAACAAAAGGCTTAGTCTAACTTAATATTGTATTGAGGGATTTTATTATGAATAAATTTTTATCTTTTTTATATCTTTTACATGTATTATTAATATTTAAGTGGATGTTAACATAATTGATTAACCATGTTTGGATAAAAAAGGTACGTATAATCAATTTTATTTAAATTTATATTTAGCATATTAATTCATTTATTTATGTGATCATAGTCTTGAATAAATATATATAATTTTAATGAACTATATAGAAAATTAATTAATTAATTAAATGACCTTAAATGAGATTATATAATGGTTGATCTATTGAGAATACATTAAATCAACCTATGACATAGGGTAAATAACTCCTTATGTTGGACATAGAATGAGAAACAACATTCCACATGTCCACCTATGTATCACTGAGTTGACATCATTATGGTTTCATCTTGAACCATCTCCACACTACTTGGGATGCTCCATTAATTTCAAATATTTATTACCCACATTTAGGTGATGGGAACCAAAGTATTAGTTAAATTGAATTACATAAATATCCATGGACATGCATGTTCTACATAATAATGGAGGGAGGGATGACTCGAATGACATCTTTTAATTGAAAATTAAATAATTGAAAAATCATGAAATATATTTAATTAAATAAATGAAAACACATACATAGTTCATGGTCATGCTTATGATCAGTTGTACATGCAATGAACACGCAAAATGTAACTGGCTAGAATTCATTTCTTTATTTGTTATTTATTATTAAGATGAACCTGATTTTATTAATTAATAAATAAACAAATTAATTTGTTTTTATCGTAATGATCATCCAAAATTAATTCTAGAAACCCCTAAATTTTGAATTCATGAAAAATAAATGCTAGAACCATTAATGATATATTTATTATGATAAATTAAATGAGAATTTAGAATTCTTTAAAACTATTAGTAAATTTTCAAACAAAAAACTGTGTGCCAATCAATAAAATAAGGTTATAATGCTATGATATTTCAAATTTAATGAAATTTTAAATTTTTTCATTAATGACAGACTACATGGTGTGTGTATCCAGATATATTCCATGTATCTCAATAGCCTTATATCCAAGTCACACACCTAAAGTTTTGGTGTGTTAACTCGATTAGACTACACAGTGTGTACATACCAGCTGCACACCCTGTATCTGCTTTCCGCATGACAGGTTGGCATGGTCAACATGTGGTATAAAATAAAATAATCTTGTGTTTTTTATTATTCGTCACATCTAAAGACAATTCACATGGGTATATAGCTTGTGATTGAGCCGCACATTGTGTAACCTATCTTTAACAGCCAAAGATTTGTCACTTTCCGATGACATCTCCAATCGTTCTTCATTTGTTCTTAAATATCTAAGAAAATGAAACAATGAAAGAACATGATTAATATATCAATAACATGTTCATTAAAATTGGATTAAATAACGAATAAAATGAAATGATAATATAACCCCGATTGCAAATAGATCAAGAGTCAAATAAATAATTATAAATTAAAACATGGTCACTCTTAAACCACTTGTTGGTTACGGGCATAGAGGAAGTGTTGTGGTGGAAGGAGATATATTAAAATTTCTTTTAATAATTTTTTACTGATACCAAGAGTGAGAATATTGGATATTAAATTTATAATTATTTTATATAATGTATGAAAAATAAATACTTGTGCTTGAGAACTTTCTTCATTGATGGTTTTTTATCATCTGAAAATCCCCTTTCAGATTTCCTTTGTTGTTCTTATGAGGATCCAAGCGTAGAATCCATCTAGCGGTGATCCACATGTGCTCCAATGGTCTCTGAGAAATTCTACTCATTATTAGGGTGGTAACACGGTGAATCAAATGTATTTTGTTGTTTGTTCTTGATCGCTCATTCTCCAGTCTTGAAGAAATTATCTAATTGGTTTCTCATTATTGAGAGGGAAAGAGGAGGAGGAGTCGAGAGAGATTTCATTGGGAATAATAATTCTCAATTCCCAAACATGGAATTGGTTTTGAATTCTTTACACAATAGACATAACCATTTATTTATAGATCCTGGATTTTCGTTATAAAAATTAATTTCATAAAAGCCATTAAATATAATTATGACCACTAAGAAAATTACATGCCACATAATAATAATAATAATATTATTATTTTGTGGTGTGTCAACTTGAAAAAAATAGATAAATAATATTTACCATGTCGTAAATAATTATTTTATCACCAGAAATATTCTCAGTATAGTCGAACTCCTCTTGTATTTATTAAACACCCGAATAAATATTTTATTATATTAAATACAAATTTTATTCAAAAACTAGTAAATAAATATTTATTAAATATTCAGTAAAATAAATAAATAACTTTTATTCACAATTTAGTGAATAAATATTTATTTAATTTATGAGCACAATATAACTTGATTAAAATTATTCATGAGTCTTGAGAGTAATATTTATTCCATTAATTAAATTCATATATAATTTAAACAAAATCAATAGAAACAGTTAATGTGTGACCCTCTAGGATTCTTTCTCATTGGCATTAGGAAGTCTTTCCTAAAGTCTAAGTTTAATTTCTAGAAATGAGTCAGGTACCCAAGATAAAATAACTTAAAGTCACAATGATGAAAACCACATACTAATGCTCACTACGTAATATAATCCCTTTGTCAAAATATCTCATCAAGAAAGTTTCATGACAGTTTCATCAACATATATGCTTGATACATCATTCTTCAACTATTAGAAATAAACCCTTAATTACACCATGGCCATAGAATTTAGGGTGAAAATTCTATTTCAATCAATGGGTTGAGATATATACTTCCATATTTATTGAAGGTACAAATCAGTCCTTGACTTATCCATCAATATGTAGGTTCTAGGTGTAATGGAAATATGTGATGAGCAGTTCCCAAAATTAGTTTTTATCATGACTGATTATAAATACAATATCTATATAATGTTTAATCATTGTGATCAATGGAATTGAATCAAATATATACAAATTAATAACTCTAGAATCGAGAGAGAGGATATCAAAACATATTTTTATAATTAATTTAATTAGATAAATAATTAACTTTATTGAATCATTTCTTCATTGATGAATCCAATGAAAGATCTGCGGTGTACCATCGTTATGTTGTAGAAAAAAAGTGTAGATTTCCTCTAGCAGTGATCCACTTGTATTCCATGAATCTTTAGACGTCATTGAAAGAGTCTCCAGGTGCTAGCACAAAAGATCCTTACACTTGCATTGACCGCCTTGATCGCCTTGAGAATCACTTCCAAAACATTCTCCCTAATCCAATAGAGGAGGATTAATCACCATTCTTTAGAGAATTCTTGGAGAAGGTATCTCTCTAGGCTTGATAGGATCCTCTAAGATTCAATGTGCATAACTGGATTAGTTCTGGGGAAAATAACATAATTTGGTGTTTAGATATATAGGGTTAAAATAAAATAATTTTAAAATTTCCCTTATTAATTATTTAATCAAAGAAAAACCCCATGTAAAATAATAATAATAATAATAATATTTCATAATATGTGTTGAAATTTCGAATTATCATTAAATGTTATTTATTTAAATAATATTCCATATCACCATTTCTCATCAGACAATGAAAATCGGTCCTCCATTCCTCTATAATATTTATCAGGACATAAATAATGTCTATTTATTTATTAAATAAATATCACTACATTATTCACTAATAAATAAATAAATATTATATTCAATAAATAGAAAATAAATATTTATTAAATACTCTGCTCAAAATATATTCACTCAAATAACTAGTGAAAGAATAAATAAGATCAAGCATAAATGAATAATTATTAAACCACGTATGAGAATAATATTTATTCAACCAGTTATATAATAAATAATAATATATTATTTAACTGAGATTTAGGATACACTTAGTGTGTGACCCTCTAGGCCTCTTTCTTAGTTTCATTATGAAAAGTAGACTAAAGTCAATGGTTAACATATAGAAACATGACAGGGCACCCATAGATAATGAATTTAATGTTATAATAACATGTCACCTCTTACGAACACTTAATATGTAATATAATTCCCTTGTCATAGTATGTCAAATCAAACATGTTGCATTCCAATTCTATTGACCTATTTTCTAGATATCTATTTCTTTCACTTTCTAGAAATGGAAATTTCCTATAGATAACCATGGTCATGAATTTATTTAGGCTATATCATTTCCATCAAAGGGGTTGATATATTAACTTTTATTAATAAACTGAAGGGATAAATCCTTTCTCGCATTATTCATTAATGAAATATTACTTGTTATGCACCCAATGTATCCTACCTCACCACAAAAAATTTTCATAATGTTTTTAATCAAAATATAAAAATACCTGAATCATAATCCCATTAATAATAATCTTTATTTTTAAGGACAAATACACACATTCATAGATAGGAACATCTAATGACACATAAAGATTTGGATTTCCTACTGACAGGTCTCATTCTCATAATATCCATACTAGATATTACCAAGGGCATACACCATGAGAAGGTGTCTCAATGCCCTATGAGTCTCCACCCCTGATATCCAGTATCATTTGTTTCCATAAAATGATATCATTTGTCTATAGAACATATATTCAATAATAGTGCCATAACACTTTTGAGTTCTCATCATATTGAGGAACTGTTATGACATTTTACTGTGAGACTTACTTAGAAGAAATTATCCCATACTATGCCATGTAGAAAACAATCATGATGTGATAAGTAGTTTATTAATATTTAAAACCATGAATATAAGTTACCATAAAGTACATAAGAATTTGTTTATAGGGAACCAAATCCAATAGACTCCAACTTTCACTAGAGCCAACTATTAATAACATATAGTCCTCTAGCTCTCACATGATACTCATGCTTTTGATAAGATAATCCTTTAGTCAAGGAGCCCTCCACATTCTCTTCTGTGGGTACTCTGCTCATTACAACTTCACCTCTTTGATAGAAATACCACAAGAGGTTATACTTCTAGAGTATATGCTTTGTCTATTAGTGTGACCATGGATGTTTTACAAGAACCACTATTAAAGTATTATCACAATAAAATGTGATCGGTTATTTACTTATAGGTACCAAATCAATCTCTTGGTAAATGTTATAAATTCAAATGGATTATTTGGCTATATCAGAATCCTCTATATACTTGGAATCCGCTTTATAATTAGAGAGAATTGGATACTTTGAACTCTTCTAGCCTACAGATCCTCTGTCGAGACATAGAAATATCTTGATTGTGACTTTAGATTAATATGATCTCTTTGGAAATTAGCATTAGTATAACCCATGATGACCATCTACTTATCTCCTCCATGCACCAGGAACATATCCTTAGTTCTTATCAGTTACTTAAGGATAGCCTTAGCAACAGTCCACTATTATTCTCCTGGATCTTCTTGATATCTTACTACCATGATCAATTCATAGGAAACATCAATTATAGTACATAACACACAATACATGATTGATCCTATCACTGAAGAGTATGGGATCTTACTCACTATCTCTTTCATAGGTTGTGTCCGGGGACACATTTTCTTAGAATGATGTAAACCATGTGACACTAGAACCAATACCCTATTGGATTGTTCTATACTAAATCTCTTTAGCATCTAGTAAATATACGTACTTTGACTTAGTCCAAGAATCCTCTTATATTTATCATTAATGATCTTGATCCCTAGAATATATGATTCTTCACCTATGTCATTCATGGGGAAATACTTCTTTAAACAGTTTTTAATAGATTATAAGACTGGTATGTCATTTCCAATAAGTAATATTTCATACACATATATTACTTGGATAAATACCGCATTCGCATTAAAACTTTTGTAAACACATAGATCACATTCATTTTCAATGAAACCTAATTTATTTATGGATTCATTGAATCGAATGTTCCATTAATTGGATGCTTGTTTCAATCCATAAATGGATCTATGTAACTTTCAAATTCTTTTGGCATCACCTAGAGTCACAAACCCTTCTGTTTGTGTCATATAGAAATTATCCTAAAGGTTCCCATTAAGGAATGCAGTTTTGAAATCCATATACCAAATCTCATAGTCATGGTAAGATTATATATCAAGTATGATTATGATGGATTTAAACATAGAAACTGGCAAAAAGGTTTCATAGTAGTCAGTTCCTTGATGCTATTTAAAATATTTATCCACTATCCTTGCTTTATAGGTACATTAAATTCCATTTTCTGTTTTCTCTTGAATACCCATTCGAAATAGAAGGGATTTACATCAAATGGATCATCGACCAAAACCTAAACATGGTTTTTATACATAGAATCCATATTATAATTCATAGATTCTATCCATATTGCAGCTTATGAGCACTCTACTACCTCTTTATATGATATAGGTTCATCATTTTCAACAAATAATGAGTCACCATCCTTAGTGAATAGAAAACCATATCTTTATAGTTCTCTTACCTCTCTTATTCTCCTACGAAGTACTTGTGTTTCAGGAACTACTTATTCCTTGGGGACTTGTGGAATCTATTTATATACCAACTCTTGTGTATCTTGAGCATCAACTTCATCATATTAAATCTTTCTCCCTCTATCCTTTTTAAGGATGTTCTCCCTCTCAAGAAATATGTCTTGTCTGGTGATGATCACTTTCTAATATAAGTGTTTGTATAGGTAATATTCCTTTATTTCATTAGGATACCCTATAAAGATACACCTCATGTCATGAGGTTCTAGTTTATTTCCTGAGGATTTAACTAATTCCCCACAACCCCATACATGTGTATGTGATATAATGGGTTTCTTTATACTCCATAACTTGAAGGGAATTCCATTTTTTTCTTTAGTTGGTACTCAGTTTAATGTGTATTCTTTAGTTTATAATGAATACCCCCAAATGAATAATGGAAGATATGCATGACTCATCATCGACCTTACCATGTCTAATAAGGTACAATTCCTCCTTTCACTAACACCATTCCACTGTGGTGTATAAGGTGGAGTGATTTAAGAGAGAATCCCAAACTCTTATAGAAATTTAAGGAACTCTTGGTTAAGATACTAACCACCACAATCTGATAAAATCTTATTTATCTTCTTACTAAGATAATTCTCTACTTCATTCTTGAATTCATTTAACATCTCAAAGGACTCGGACTTATACCTCATCACGTAGATATATACATATCTACTCAAGTCATTAGTAAAAGTTGTGATGTAAGAATATCCACCTCAATATTCTACTAGAAATTATCCACAAACATCAGTGTGTACCAATCAAATAAGTTCTATGGACCTTTCACCCTGCCCACCGAATAGTTGTTTGGTCATTTTTTCTTGTAAAAAATTATGTCATCTATCTGGTTTTTTTTATCTTAGATGAGTATAAATAACCATCTTGACAAATATTTTTCAAATTATTATCATTTACATGACCAATATGGAGATACCACAACTTAGTGTTATATGAGTCATGTGAACAAGATTTGATGTCGATCTCCAACACTGGGTTTTCATAATTTAACATATAAATACCATTATTTATATGTGACATACCATAACATATGTTTTCCTTATAAAAGAAACAAATTTTATTTCCAAATTTGAAAATAAATTAATCTGTATCTAAACATGACACAAAATTTAGGTTCTTGGTTATTATAGGTACATAATAACAATATCTTAAAACCAAAATCATTTCCTTTGGAAATGATAGGGGGCAGTCACCAATGGATAGGGAAACCATCCATTCACAAATAGAATCTCTTAGATCCACCTATCCTCTGGCAATATTTTAAAACAAACAAGGATCCTACATTTGGATATAGATGTGAGCACTAAAATCTGTATCAAATACCCAATGTGTAGAAATTGAATGATTGCACTCTATAATGTCAAGAAATTAGCCTCCCCTTACTTTTGGGTGTAATTCCTCTTCCAGTATCCTAGCTTGTCACATGAAAAACATACTACCTACTTTTTCTTTCCCTACCTCTGGATCTTCTTCTTCTTGGAAGGGCAGTTCTTAGGAGATTTAGACTACTTATAATTCTTGGGTCCCTTTTCATTTTTCTTCCTTTTATGGTTAACCATAAGGACTGCAGGTTTATCACACCCCATTTTCTTTTCCACTTGGTGAATTAAGGTTATAAGATCAGAAATAATCTTCTCACTATTGATAATATTATAATTAACAATAATGTTGGATAAGGTATTGGACGTGGATGAAATTATGATATTTGTACGCAACTCATCTGGGAATTTAGTCCTTAATATTTCTAGACATTCAATATAGTCAATAATTTTGAGTACATGAGTCCTAGCTGACACAGACTCTGTAATATTATTTGTGACCAAAGAATTGGAGATCTAATACCTCTATTATCTCAACTTCTCTTGATAGAGATCCCAAAGGTGATACATCATGCTATAGACATCCATATTCTCATGTTGCTTTAAAAGATAATTGGACATGGATAATAGCATGAAGTACCGAACATCTATAGAATTATTCATATGTTTCATAGAGAGATAGTTCTTCATCACTTTCTTCATTATGAGGCACAACTAGTAAAGGTTATTACAACACATATGATTTCCTTTCGCGGAGAAGGATGACATGTAGGTGCCTTTTCCACTCTTGGAAATTTGTGCAAGTGAAAATGTTTCCCTTCTCAAGTATGGACCACAACGATATGTTTGATTTCATTTTATTGATATTTCTACAAAATAAGATAAGAATAATTCTAATAATTTATCTAATAAAATTTAGAAGAAAAAAATAAATACTAAATTTATTAGTATCCCACTATTTTATCGAAACCTAATAGCCCTCAACATTGGTTTTAGAATATCTTGTTACTCAGACATTCAAGTTGAAAGGATACATATTACCCTTCTCATTACCCCAACTTTGGTTGGTCATGCAAATCGAATAGTTTGTGGTAGGCATTCTAAATTACAAATGCATTAACTCATAATTCCTTGATCCACTGAGTGGACTCCCCAATAACAAAATCATTAATTTATATTTCTTCAACCTTTTCATCTTAGTTTCACCATGTCCAACTTTGTCAGTCCACCCTTGATGTGAACCATGTTAAGTCAACCCAAATATTCATGTTATAATTCCCCAATAATTGAATTCACCCCAACTTTGTCTTGTCAAGCACTTTGAACTATTGTTCAATTCTAACCAAAGTATTAGAAGGCTATACCGAAAAAATACTTTTTTGAGGGATTTTATAATTTTATATATAAATTTCCAAATGTTATATTTATTACTTTCTTGTTAATATTAAGTGGGGTTAATTAAGTGATTAACCATGTTTTAGATAATATTTATGCATAATATGGTTTATTTTATTTCAATATTTCATGCTTGTTAATTAATTAATTATGTGATTGTGATAAGAAATCCATAATGAAATAACCATGAAGTTGATAGAGATAAAATAATAAAGTGTTATGATCACAAGATCTTACTAGTGGTTAGTTTATCTAGTGGTTGATAAATCAACGTTTGCCCTAGGGGAGAAACACATTTAACCAATTGAGGTTTTTGTTTATATCATTCCACGTAACCACCTTTTTATCTCCTTGGATTAGTTTCACCTCACCTCTAAACATGAACCTCCTCCACTAGCTTAGAAGCTCCATCCATTACATATTCCTTTTACTCACATGTAGGTGAGGGAAAAAAGGGGTTCAAATAAAAGAAATAGTGGTCATGAAAGCCCTACATAATGAAATTAGATAATGCAAACATACCAAAAATTTAATTTAATAATAAATTAAATGAAACCAATCACATACAATGGTCTGGTCTCGATCATGATCATCCACAGGCATACGAAGAATTACACATTTAATAAAACTACCATTAAATTATTTAATCATTCTTAATTAAGATAAATCACTCTCTAATCTATTAATTATTATCTTTAATTAATCAAACCTTTTATCTTAATTCTGATATGAATTTCCTTGAGATTATCATCCATTATAATTTTAGATAAATAAAATAAATTCATTTAAAATTAACTGTGTATATAACATGTACCTTGGAAGTAACATGGTCAATACCCATATGATTCTACCCAAAATGTATTATACTCATATACTATTTAACTCTTGTGACATATGGAATACAAGACTTATCATGTACTTTCACAATGTGTACATCACAAATGATTACATGAATTACATGATTTTTCTATCACCTATTATGCTATAATGCAGGTAGAGCAACAAATTGTAATACGACTCATAAAAGATATGAAGATCTAAAAATTATATAGATATTAATTAAAAATTTAAATATTTATGTATATTAAAACATATCACATGGCGTGTCCTATCTGTATGACCACAGACAGGTATATGTATCAATGTTAATATAGTAAAATAAATAAATTTTAAATCTGTATAATTTGGAAAAAGTACAAATCATGTAGATCTAATATACAAGGCGTGTACACCCTTTACTATCTATTTGAGGCATGCACCTAGGGACTTAACATTTAAAACATACCTCGAAATTTTGGAGTACACAACATGCCCAATGGGCCACATGCCATGTTGAATCTGTGTTAGATGATCACTAGTTGGGTAGGCTATGTATGGAATACACAACTCATCACTGACCCAAATGGACTAAAATCCATGTAAATGGGCAACATGACATGTACTATAGCTATCTATGTTCTAGTATATCCTAGTAAATATTTATTGTAAGAATTAACAACACCACACGTCATCAATGTACTTGGTTTGAGTAATTTCTGAATTAACTCCCAGTGCATTGACCAAGAGTACATGATGAGTAATTCCGATAACATGGTGTTAACTCATATTTTATCCACCAATAATTCTTGGAACCTTTGTATGACTTCCTCGATATTATTTTAATCATAAAATTAAACACATAGATTAGATCTATGAGAAATGAAGGTGGAAGAAATAGATCTTGTAATTCATATTAAAATAATGATTAAGCTTGATTTGAAAAGATAAATTAAAAATTAATAAATCAATAATGATATTTAATACTTATAAATAGTTATATTCCCCCTTTGATACCACTTGTAGGCTCTGGGATCAGTGGAAGCATGTGATGCGTGGTGCCCAACATTGCTTTTTTGTCATGATCGATGATGAATCCAAGTTCAATATGATTTTTAATAACAATGATGAATAGAATTGAATAAATTATAGAAAAAATTAATAACTCTAGAATAGAGAGAGGAGATCAACATATATTGTTTATAATTCATTTAATTAGATAACTAATTACCTCTAAGTAATTCTTTATTCGTTGATGAATCTGGCGACATATCTGCGGTGCACCATCATTTCATTATAGAAACCAAGTATATATTTCCTCTAGTGGTGATCCATACATGTTCTAGGAATCTCCAAATGTCACTAAAGGAGTCTCCATGTGCTAGATTGTAAAATCCTTACTCTTGTATTGTCCTCCTTGATCACCTTGAGAATCACTTCCAAGGCATTATTCTTGATCGGTGGAGGAGTATTGATTTCCATTCTTAAGAGCATTCATGGAGAAGGGATCTCTCTAGGCTTGAGAGGATCCTCCAAGATTTGTTGTGCACAACTGAATTAGGTATTGAGAAAATAACATAATTGGTTATTTATATTTATAGGTTTAAAATAAAATAATTTCACAAGTACCATTATTATTTATCTAATCCTAGAGAAACCTCTTTTTAAAATAATAATAGTAATATTATTATTTCTCAACATGAACTGAACTTGTGAATTATAAATAAATATTATTTAATTAAATAATATTGAATATTATCATTTCTCACTAGACCATTAAACTTGGTCTTCCATTAATACAGAATATTTATTCAACCTTGAATAATGACAATTTATTTTTAAAATAAACATAAATACATTATTTAATAATAAATAAATGAATATTATATTCACTAGATACTAAATAAATATTTATTAAATATTGCGATCACAATATATTCGCTTGAATAACTAATGATGGAATAAATGTGATCAACCATACATGAATAATTATTAAGCCACGTATGAGACTAATATTTATTAAACCAATTAAATAATAAATAATAATATATTATTTAACTATGATTTTGGATACACTTTATAAGGACCCGACCATAAACATTACTTAATCTATTTAATTCAACTAGAATACACTTATTACATTCCCAAAGATCTTTTCCGTTTAGAGTTTCAGAAATTCAGGAAATAACTCATACATAGAAACCCATAAGCATACAAAGTGGGTACCAATAAAATAGTATTCATTTCTTATAAAATATAAATTTTCTAACAATAAACAATGACACAATTTATTTTAAAAATCTTCATAATAGTTAAATTGAATTCCTTATTTCTCTTACACATCATTATAACCTGTGAAAAACATTTTAAAACATGGGATGAGCTTAAAAAGCTTAGTAATTGATATAAAAATTAGGAAAGAAACCATTAGTTTATGAATACTTATAAACATATGAAATAATTTTCAAAAATGCATACTTCTGACCTATAAATACTTACTTTGTGAAACATGATGATGATGAAAATTGATTTTTTATTATAGGGCATAAAGGTGATTAAAAAGAACCCTCTTCCCAGAGCCTTCAAGGAGGAAAAAAGTGATGTAAACCAAGGGAATATCCCTGGAAAAAAGACAAACACTCCAAGGGAAGGGATCCTAAGTTATTATAAAGAACCAACTCATTCCTCCTGAATTCCAATCTGTGAAAGAATTTCAGCCACAAAGATAGCCTCCCTCAAAAAATGCTTAATAGTCCACCCAAGATCAGTTTCCATCGCACATCGTCGGATCAAATACACCAGGTCCCGGGACAGTTTATAAACACCACACACTGACCTGACAAAGACATCCAAATCTGATTCCACCTCATCAACCAGAAAACCAGCCCTCCTACAAACTGTGATTCCTGTGAGACGCGCCCTAGTCTCTGAACCCAAAGAATTTCTAGGACCAAAGAACACGCTGAAGGCCAATAACACCAAGCCATAAGTATCATGCATAACCCCACCACCCCTCATGACCTAATTAATCATATATCCATCAACATTAAGTTTAACCCCTTGGAGTGGCGGAAACCATCTGATCCATCGGCCAGCCTATCCGCCCGGTATGAGTGGTACCAATGAACCACAAGTTCCCAAGAACTGGTGGCCCCCTTTCAGCAAAGATCCCAATTCGAAGATGAGTGCTTTTAATAGGATCCACAAAAAATAGATAGATCTCCCATCGCCTAGCCGAGACAGATTTCGTGCCTCCCAAATGACCCAACAAATGGAAGAGAGAATAACATACCTTGCCTTTCCTTCCATAGTACTTCCCTCCAATCCTTGAAACAAGGCCACCAGAAATTCTTGGAAGGAAATATGATCATGAAAGAATCGCTGGAGAGGAGTGATGTGCAACCAAAGGAACACCGCCCATTCACTCTAGAAAAAAAAGGTGAAGCACAGACTCATTCTGAGGATTTCTGCAGCAAAAACAGTGTGAATCCAAATGCACAACCTTCCTATGGATGAAATCCTCCATTGGAAATTATTTGTTTTTGATGCGCCAAAACAGAAGATTCATTTTGATGGGGATTTCTTTTCACCAGCTCTTCAAATCCCATTCGTCCAGTAGCGGATCCCCCTGATACAACCTCATGTAATCCCAGCCAGAGAACTTACCAGAGCTCGGGCCAATGAAGCAGCATCTATCCACCTCCAAGTTCATGATTATCTCCTCATAAATATTTTGTTCTTCCATGTTAAGAACTGCTTAATGAATATTCAGATGTTCACTTTCTTCTTTGAAGGTAATGTCCGGGGTTGGACACCCAGGAAAAAACAGAAGCTCACCTGACCAGTTTTTTTTCAAAAACTAATGTCACCTTTCCCAATGATCCACCATGTTGAACCCTCAAGAACATCCATATATGAGTACATGAACCTTGAAAGATCCATCAACAGTGGCTTGTGGGAACCCACAACCACCCAATGATCCCCATAGAGGGCTCTAAAAAAGGATGCCAAAAAAGAATCCCCAGTAATAATGTCCCACGCAAGACTCACTTGCATTCCCTTAATTGTATCATTAATGTCACATAACCCAACTCCACCCTCCTCGACCAGTTTGGCCAGACAGGATCAAGTAGCCCAATGGCAACGAACTGTGTGATTGGCATCCCAAAGAAATGCATTAAGAACCCCCTCCATCCGTGTAATGGTTCCTTTCAGAGGTCTAAGGACCGAGAAGACATGCATATGGATGGAATATAACACACTGTTAATCAAGGTCACCCTACCCCCAAAAGATAACAACTTGTTCTTCCAGTTAAAAGTCTTCCCCATCACCCGATTAATGGCATCATCAAATAAAGACTTTTTGATGTGTCCACAAGAAAGTGGAAAACCAAGATAGAGAATAGGATGTTGTTGCTTCGGGCAACCCAGGATATTTTGGATAGTCCTACATCGATTACCTGGGCATTTGTTAGAGATAAAAACACGACTCTTCATGTAATTGATGCATTTCCCACTCAAGAGGCCATACATGGAAACAATCTCCACGAGGCCTCTCAAAGATCATCACCTGCCATTGGTGAAGATCAAAATATCATTGGTGAACATCAAATGAGAAAATCCTTCCCTACTATTCCTACTGATAAAAGGATCCAACCTTCCGCTCTCCATTCCTCTATGTAGATTCCTTGATAAGGCTTCTTGAGCCAAGATAAAAAGGCTTGGACACATACCGATTTAAATAAGCCAAAAAATTTTCCTTTGAGAGAGATAGAAAGCCATGGAGAATAGTAGAATCTAAAGAAAAGGTCACAAAACCATTCATGAAATCCAATGCGTCTCATCACATGAATCAGAAAACTCCACTCCACTTTGTCATAATCGTTGTTCATATCCCCTTGAAAAATGACATTTGAGCCAACTTATTTCCTATTAATATCATGAACCAGTTCTCTAGAAATCTCCACCTCCCCTTGAAGGCTAAAACCTTTGAAGAAACCATGTTTATCCCTAGACACTAAGCGAGGGATGATCCGATTCAACCTGTCTACAATCAAGCTCGCCCGAGTTTTATACGACATGTTACATGGGAAAATGGGTCTATAATGGTTGATATTAGTGGGCTCTTTAACCTTCAGAATCAACACCACCCTTGACACAACAACCCCCTGATTGAGAGAACCACCTTGAAAAAAGTCTTGAATCACCATCACCACCTGTGGACCAACTATACCCCATACAACCATGTAGAAAGCCCCTGGAAAACCATCCGGACCTGGAGCACTATCAGGGAGACTGCAAAAACAATACTATTGATTTCTTCCTCACTTGGGGTAGCTATCAAAGATTTATTCTCAGGACCCTCCACCAAATGGGGTATGCACCTCTAGAACCCCAGCTCTGCTGTACCACCCTCCACATCCTCATATCTAGAAGGGAACCCTCCTGCCAAAATGTCTTCAAAGTGTTCCAGCGCCTGTCGCCCCACCACATCCACCTCCAAATAAAAGACTCCATTACCCATATTAATATTGATTCTCAAGTTACTCATTTTTCTTAAACACACATGAAAAAAAACATTGTTGTAATCCCCTTCCACCAACCATTTCACTTGCGAACGCTACTTGTACTCTTTCTCAACTTCCAGGAGATTCTCCGCAAAAAACATGCTCTTATCACATAGGACAGTAAAGCTACTGTCATTCCAATTATTCTACAGCTCCTCCTCCAAATTCTCTTAAACACACATGAAGAAAACTGCTGTTTCGATCCCATTCCTTCAACCATTTCACTCGTCAAACATGACATTTCTATAAAACATTACAGAACATATATAAAACCATAAGGGTATCTTAGAGAATTACATACATATATTGTAACCCTCAAGGATAAATTATGATTTTTAACCCTCATGGATACTATACAATGTAACCCTCATGACTACCTTATGATTTTTAACCCTCACAGCTACCATATAATGTAACCCTCACGAATAGCTTATGGTGTAACCATCAAAGTTGCACTTAGAGTAACCATATGATCGACTTCCAACTTGCACATACCCAATGAATTGTAGGAAGATATAGGTCCCACCCTTCATTAAAAAAATACCAAATAACTGGAACATAATCCTAAAACATGAATAATTTCATAAAAACCTTGCTTTTTGAATTTCATAAAATAGAATTTTAAAAGAGGATTTTTAAAGGAATGTCCCTTACAAACTTCATATAATTAAAGTGAGAATTAATATAATGAAATAATTATGTTTATAAAATATAAATAAACACAATAAATCTTATCATAAACTAAATTAATTACACAAATAATCTTATTATCGCTTAATTAATGAAGTAAAAGGTTAACCCAAATAATGGAAATTTGGTTAAGAATTCCCTTACCTCGGGTTCATATTAATTCAAACATGTTTAAGCCTCATGTATAATGGTTAAAAAGTGTTATTAATATCTTAATGAAAAATATTAACATTTATAACACCTTATATGATCATTTAATAACATTATTTTACCCATTAATTATTAATATTTTGTTCTTTTCATTTTTTAGGGTGCGTTCTTTACATGATTTCCATGGTCAGTTTGTAATGGATTTTCTTGTCAAATGGAAAAAAACTCTTGATGTGGAATGAAATTGAATTAATATGTTTTGAGAATATTTAATGATTCCATAAATCATTTTGGTAATATGGTATGATGATGAATCTTTAGATAAATCATTAGTGATATCTGTTTAGATCATTTTGGCAGTTCTTTGATAATCAGGAATGAGTTTCATTATATAACATAATGATATGTATATATGTTAACTCTAGAATTAAAGAGGATATATAATAAAATTTAAATTTTTTTAAACCATTAAAATGGTTTTATAACCAACTTTTATGGATATAAAGAAAATTGAAAACACATCATCCATGATTTTGGTAAATTGACACATCACAGACAGTGTTCCTATTTTTAGAATAAGAGGAAGAGGAGGGAAAGAATGATGATTAATTTTTTAACAAACATAATAACATCCAAAATATATAATATTATGGAGCTTTAATTTCTCTTAGATAAGGGGAGGGGAAGAGAGTATAAGAAAATAAAAGGAATTTAAAAGGAAACACAACAAAATAAAAGAGGATTCTTACCACTTGATGTCTTCTCCTTGAGATCCTCTTTAAGGCCTTTGGTTTTGGAATTTTGGTGAGACTAGAAGGTCTGGGATGTGGGAAAGAGCCTTAGGAAGGGGATTTTTCAGAATTTAGCAAATTCTCAAAGCTCGAGAGGTGTGAGGGTAAGGGGGGGGGGTGAGGGTGGTATTTATAGTGGAGGAGGGGAGGAGTTTTCCCTTATTTTAATCGTTAATTTAATATTGTTTCTCTAGACTATGAATAGTATTGATTTGTGTGACAAAAAATATTAAAGAGAGAATATGAGTTCGAACCAAGTGTTCTTAAATCATCCTTGATCTAGGAACGTTGTCTTTAACTGATAATGTATATATATAGTAGATTACCGTATTTTACTACTCATAAAAAATTAAAGAATTTTAGAAAAATCCCAAAAATTAACCCTAACCATTTTTGAATGTGTAGAATTCCAAAATGAACTCCATTTTTTGCAAATCATTTTCTAAATATGATTAATTTCATTTTTAAATAATATCATAATTTATTTTAAAAATAACAATTTTAAAACTGTAACACATCTTATATCACCTTGAAAATTTATTCAAGATCTCATAATATTATAACCTTAAGATGAAAATAATAATAATATGATTTACTATTCATAAGGTATATATTACTATTCACAAGAGTATGTTACTGTTAATCAAAAATAAAGTTGGTCTTATCATACTTCAAATAACATACTGATCACAAACATAGATGCCCGTTTATCTAAATTAAAATCATTGAAGAGGGAAAATTATGTTTAAAAACTAGTTTTTAAATATCTTCTTAAAAAAGTGTCATTATGTAGAGGCTTAATGTTTCATGCATTTCAATTTATTTTTAAAACCTTGGGGTGTTATATTCCCCCACATTCTACAAATTTCCTCCTCATAATTTTATTACTTATTAAACAAATGAGGTTACCTTTCCCTCATAGTAGCTTTAGATTCCCATGTTTCTTCTTCAACCGTGTGGTTTCTCCACAAAACCTTTACCATGTGGATTACCATTTTCTATAATACTTTTTCTCTTCAATCAAGAATCTGAACAAGTTTCTCTTAAAATGAAATGTTCTCTTCCAGTTAAACTTCTTTTGGGCTCAAAACATGAGATGAATCTGAAACATACTTTCTCAACATCAAAAGATGAAAAATATTATGTACCTAAGAAAAATTTAGAGTTAAATCTACATAGTAGGTTAATGGTCCAACCATATCCGAGATTTAATAAGGTCCAATAAACCATGGTCTTATATTTCCTTTCTTGATAAAACATATAACACTTTTATATGGTGAGATTCTAAGAAAAACATGATCACCTACCTCAAAAGAAAGGTTTTCCTCCTGTTATCTACATAACTTTTCTTCCCATTCTGAGCTGTCCTCATGGGTTTCTAGATCATCTACACTTTCTCAGCCACTTCATCTACTAATTATGGTTCTATCAACTTCCTTTCCCCAACTTTATACCTAATATCTAGAGTTTAACACATCTTCCCATACAGTGCCTCAAATAGTTCCATATGTACACTAGAATGAAAACAACTATTATTAGAAAACTAAAATAAAGAAATATGTTGATCCCAACTTCCCTAGTAATACATTGAAAAAGTTATAATCATATACCCCAATGTATAGATTTCTCTCTTGGCCTTTCCATCAGATTGATGATTAAAAGAAGTGCTAAAATTTAATTCTATGCCCAAAAAATTCTGAATGCCTATCCAAAAGTTATATGTGAACCTGATATAACAATTAGATATAATAGAAATAGTAACTCTATGTAAACTGATAATATATTTTTAGATATAGTTGATAAAGCTTATCCAAAGACATAGTATCTCAAATAGGAATGAAATGAACATATTTAGTTAGTCGATCAACAATAAACTAGATTTCATTATTACCTAGTAAAGTCTTTGGTAGTCCCAAAATGAAGTCCCTGAATTTATTTTTCCATTTCCACACTATTACTAGTAAAGTATGAAGAATCCTCTTCGGTAAAAACCACTCCACTTTTACCTATTGACATGTAAATCATTTCATGATAAAATCTGCAATGTCTCTTTTCATTCCATCCCACTAGAAATAATCTTGAATGTCTCTTTACATCTTAGTACTGCTAGGATGAACTGAAAATGGAGAACTATGAGCTTTACACAATAATTATTTCTTCAATTGGGAATCATAATTCACCCACAATCATTTTCTAAATCTCAAAACTCAATCTTTATCAAGGTTAAATTCTATAAAATTAACCATTATAACAAATTATACCGTTCTCTATAACTCATCATCTTCCTTCTGTTCTTTATTAATTCTATCTGACAAAGATGACTGCAAAAAAAACTGAAATAAAATAGAGGAATTTTCATCACCAACAACTTCAAAGACAAAATTAATTAAATCATTAATCAAAGGGTATTACTCCAGCTGTAACATAGTTAATGATGCATGATGTTTTTGACTCATGGTATCCACCCATTTATTTTCTTTTCCCAGATGGTAATTTATCATGTAATCATAATACTTTATCAATTCAAGCCATCTTCCCCACCTCATGTTTACTTACTTCTAATTGAATATATACTTTAGATTTTATGGTCAGTATATATTTCCCATTTGGATCTATATAAATGATGCCTCTAAATTTTCAAAGCAAAAACCACAGCTTCTAATTCCAAATCATGTGTGGGATAATATAACTTATGAGGTTTTAGTTGTCTCAAATCATAAGTAATTATCTAATCATTCTGCAATATAACACAACCAAGTCCCTTAAATGAATCATCACTATAGATAACAAAGTCACTAATTTAGGATGGTAGGGACAAAACTATATCATTCACCAATATATTCTTTAGTTTCTGAAAATAAACATCACATTATTTTTTCCAAATAAATTTAACCCCTTTTCATGTTAACTTAGTTAGCAGGATAGATAACTGTGCAATGTTTTTAACAAAATATCAGTAATAATATTCTAAACTAAGAAAACTATGAATCTTTGTAACATTTTTAGGCCTTTTCCATTCATCAACCACTTTTTTTTGGTAGGATCAATTGTTATTACATATTTATTTACAATATTACTAATAAAAGAAATTTATTGCGACCAAAAGTCATACTTGATAAATTTTTCATATAGTTTTTTTCTTTTAAGGTTTTTGAAACAACTGTTAGATGTTTTTCATGCCCCAATTTACTTTTATAATCTATAATAATTTCATCAATAAACATAACAAAACACTTATAAAATAACTCATTAGATATTCTATTCATAATATCCATGAATAAAGTAGGTGCATTAGTCAACCAAAATAGCATTAAAAAAAATTCATAATGATCATATCTAGTATAGAACAGAGTCTTTGGGATTTATGATTCTTTTACTTTAAACTGATGGTACCCTGGCCTCAGTTCATCATTTGAAAAATACTATAATCCCTAGAGTTGATCAAAAAATCATTGATAAGAGGGAAATGAACCTTTTTTTAAACACTGATGTTATTCAAGGCTATATAATTAATGAAAATTATCATTGAAAAATCCTTCATTTTAACAAACAAGACAATAACACCACATGGTGAAGTGTTGGGTCAGATGAAGCCTTTATCTAATAGTTTATGAAACTACTTTTTCAACTCTAAAAGTTCCATTTGAGCCATTTGATAAGGGGGATTTTAAATTTTCTTACCAACATGAACTAAGTCAATTGTGTATTCAACTTCCCAATTATGTATAACATTAGGTAACTCATCAGAAAAAACCTCAAAATATTCATTTACCACAGGAACATCATTAATCTGAACAATTCCCTTGTTTTCACCAATATGAGTAAGATAAATTCCGTTTCCATATTTCAAAATTTTCTCATCTGCCTGATATGTTATCAATTGTATGAGTTCATTCTTGTATACGAAATGAAAATATTTCTGAAAAAACAACTTATTTAGATCTTCAATCAATCATAACATGATAAACAGAAAGATAATCCATATCCAGAATGAAATCAAAATATAATAAGGGAAAAAACAAGGTTTTATGGTAAAGTATTTCCACAGACAACAACATAAAGATTCTTATAAATCCTATTTACTACAATCGTTCCCCCCAGTGTTTCAATAATAAGTTTTTGTCTCATTTTTCAAGGTGATATTTATAATTTACCAGAAAATTTCTCATAAATAAAGGAATGTGTAGACCCTGTATCAAAAAATAACTCTAAAAAAATATGATTAAACAAACAAGGTACATGATACAACTTAATTGAATGACCTGACATGTGCTGACTTAGTTACAAACGATCTAATTACACCTTTTTGCTTATAGAATGGGTTCTTTGCATTATTCAAATATTTATTTTTGAATATATTTTCATAATGAGCCATCTCACCACATTTGAAACACTTTAAAGTTTTCTTATCAAGATTAGTCTTATGATCATTTTGATTACAATCTCGGGCCATATGTACAAACTTACCACATTAAAATAACTTCCTGGTTTTGGTAAGGCATTCCCTAGGGTGCTTTTTTCCACACATTTCACAAATTGGAAACTAAAATTTCTTACCATCATATTTCTTTGATCGATTATTATCCATCACTTTCCATATGGACCACTTCTTCTGCTTGTTTTCAAAGAACTCTTGGTCATCAAAAAAATCCATTTCCACCCTCTTTGTATATCAGATAAGTTTCTCTTAACTTTTGAACTCATAGGAATCCAATTCCCTTTGATATCATGGATTCTATCCTGGGGAAAAATGTATTTTTCTATTAAGATCCAAAATAAGATTTGGAGTATACCTCTCCAGTAGGGTGAAGTTATCTTCATAAAAAACCACTAAATTTTCCTAATTTTTATTCAATTATAGGAACTTCATATCTATCCTATGTTGAACCACCTTTGTAAAATATTTTTCAAGGAAATGGATTTTAAATTCATCCCACTATAAGGCATCGGTATCCCCTCTATCCCTAAAATTATTTACCAATGTACAAAAATGATCAGAGTCACCTTCAAAATGATAAATGGAAGGACATAACTTTTTATTATCTAAACATCCCATATAATTGAAAATCTCTTCAAGGGATTTAATCCATCCTTCAGCTGCTACTGGGTCAGAGGATCCACTAAAAGCATGAGGGTGTTGTCCCCTAAAATGTTCCACTAACATCTTGTTACTTTTTGATATCTCTGTTTATTCTCTTGCATGGATGTCAATACCATTTATTTCCTACTTCATCTGGTCCATTACTATCACAAAATAATCAGTTTTAGTTCCCACCATTCCTAATTTCGGATTCAGAAAGATATTAGGCTCTTGGTTCCTTACAACTTTAGTTTTTTTTGTTTCTTATACGAAAAACCATTATGAATAGACATATTTTATATGAAGAAATATGGTAATATTTAAATTCTATATAATTTCAGAATAAAAATAAGGTAAAAATAATTTATGGTATTCTATTAACATTATACTAACTCCCAATGTTATCTAAACCATGCTCTGATACCAACTATAAGGACCCAACCATAAACATTACTTAATCTAGTTAATTAAACTAGAATACAATTATTAAATTACAAAATATCTTTTTGGTATAGAGTTTTAGAAAGTTAGTGCAATACACATACATATCAAACCACAAGAATAAAATTTGGGTTCCATTAAAACAATATCCATTTCTTCCAAAACATAAATTTTTTAATACAAAATGATGAAATTATTTCTTGGAAAATATTTATAACATTTAACTTGACTTCCTTATTTAACTTACAAATCCTTATAACCTATGAAAAACATTTAAATACATGGTATGAGAATCAAAATATTATTAAGGGATATAAAAAGAAGGAAATAAACCATTATTCCATGAATACTTATAAAAATATGAAATCATTTTTACAAAGTCATACTTCTCGCCCATATATACTTACTTTGCGAGACATGAGATTTAAATAAAACATTAAAGAGAATATTTAAAATAATAATGGAATCTTGGGTTAGTACTTACTTATATTTTAACCCCCTCATCTACTATATGATTTGTAACCCTCACAACTACCTTAAAATGTAACTTTCACTACGACCTTATAGTGTAACCATTGCAGTTATGGAGTAACCATACGAATGACCTAAAACATAAACATAACCGATGAATTTGAGGGATATATAGGTCAAACATTTAATTATAAACAATTCATAATAACTAGAACATAATCATAAAATAATAATAATTACATAAAAACATTGCTTTTGGATTTCGTAAAATAGAATTTTAAAATAGGATTTTAAAGGAAAGTATCTTATAAACATCAAATAATTGAAGTGAGAATTAATATAATGAAATAATTATGTGTATAAAATGTAAACACACATAATAAATCATAATATGAATGAAATTAATTACAAAAATAATCACACTATCACTTAATTAATGAAGTATAATGTTAACCCAAAGAATATAAATTGGGTTAAGAATTCTCTTACCTTAGGTTCATATTACATAAAAATTGTTTAAATCTACTATTTAATGGTTAAAAAGTGTTATTAATATCTTAAAGAAAATTATTAATGTTTATAACACCTTATATGATCATATTATAACATCATTTCACAAATTAATTATTAATATTTTGTTCTTTTTATTGTTTCGAGTGCATTCTTTACATGATTTCCATAGTCAGTTCTTCAAGGATTTCCTTGTCGAATGGAAACGAAATTGTACAACTGGAATAAAATGGTGTTAATATTTTTCCACAGTATTTAATTATTCCATAAATAATTCTGGCTTTATGGTATGAGGATGAATCATTAGATAAAGTAGTAGGGATATCCGTTTAGATCATTTTGGATGTTCTTTGATAACTAGGAACTAGTTTCATTATATAACATAATATTATATATATATGTTAACTACATAACATAAAAGAGGATATATCATAAAATTTAAAAACTTTTTCAACAATTAAAATGTTTTTATAACTAGTTCTAATGGAAGTAATGTAAATTTAAAACACATCATCCATGATTTTGGTAAATCGTAACATCACAGACGATGTTTTTATTTTTAGAATAAGAGGAATATGAGGGGAAGAATGATGATGAATTGTTTCCATAAACATGATAAAATAAATAATATATAATATTATGGAGATTTAATGAATCTTAGATAAGGGGATGAGAATATAGTATAAGAAAATAAAAGAAATTGGAAATGAAACACAAGAAAATAAAAGCTGATTCTTACCTCTTGATCTCTTCTCCTTAAGATCCTCTTTAAGGCCTTTGGATTTGGAATTTTTGTGAGACCAGTATTTCATTGATATAGGGAAAATACTTGGGAAGGGGATTTGGTATAATCTAGAAAATTCTCAAATCATTAGAGGTCTGAGAGAAAGACGAGGTGTGAGGGTGGTATTTATAGTGTAGGAGAGGAGAGATTTCCCTTATTGTAATCATTAGTTTATTATTTTTTCTCAAGAATATGAATAGTCTTGATTCATGTGACCAAAAATATGAAAGAGAGAATTTTAGTTTAAACAATGGGTTCTTACATCATCCATGATTATAGTAATAGTGTATTTAACTGATAATGTATATATACAGTAAATTACAGTATTTTACTATTCGTAAAAAATTCAAGAATTTTAGAAAAATCCCAAAAAATAACCCTAAACATTTTTTGATGTATATAATTAAAATCATAAATCCATTTTTTGAAAATAATTTTCTAAATATTATTTATTTACTTTTTAATTAAAATCCCTATTTATTCGATAACTAGCAATTTTAAAACTATAACTCAGTTTATATCAAGTTGAAAAATTAATCAAGATCCCATTATCTTATAAACTTATGAAAATAATACTAAGAAAATGATTTACCATTCATAAGGGTCATATTAGCATTCATATTACTATTCATATGGGTATGTTACTATTCACCAAAAATCAAGTTTGTTCTATCATACTCTAAATAACTTATTGATCACAAACATAGATGTTTGTTTTTTTGAAATTCAAATCACAAAAGTGGAAAAATTATCTTTAATGTCTAGTTTATAACTATCTCGTTAAGAAAAAGTGTCATTATGTAGTGAATAAATGTTTCTTTCATTTGAATTTATTTTTAAAACCTTGGGGTGTTGCACACTTAGTGCATGACCCTATAGGCCTCTTTCTCAGTGGGATTAGGCGAAGCATCCTAAAGTCCAAGGTTTGAATATATTAACACACCAAGGCACCCATAGATAATGAAGTTAATGTTGAAATGACATGTCACCTCATATGAACACTTACTATGTGATATAATCCATTTATGATAATATCACAAATCGAGTAGGTTGAATGCTAGTTCCATCAACCTATATGATTGATATATCTTTATTTGACTTTATAGAATTAGAACTTGCATATATACCACCATGGACATGGATTTATTTAGGATATATCATTTCAATCAAAGGGCCAGGGATATTATCTTCCTTTAATGAACAGAAAGATAAAACCTTTCTCACACTATTTATTAATGTAATATTATTCATGACGGACCCAACATATCCTACCTCCCATGGATATTTATCATCATGGTTTTCATCAATACATAATAGTCAGAAACTCAAAATATTCATTAACAATAATTATAAAATCTAAGGACCAATACACACATCTGTAGATAGGAACATCAAATGAAACATAGAAATGTGGATTTTCTATTGGCGGGTCTTGTTCTCATAATAATCATACTTGATATTACCAAGGGCATACCCCACGGGAAGGTGCCTCAAATTCCTATGAGTCTCCACCCATGATATCCTGTATCATTTGTGTTCCTAAAATGATATCATTCATTTATAGAAAATATATTCAAGAATATTTTCATAGAACTTCCAAGTTCTCATCATAGCTAGGAACTTCTATGACTTTTTAGTGCGACATATACTCTTAGGACATTATCACATACTATATTATGTAGAAGAACAATCATGATGTGATAAGTAGTTTATTAATATTCCAAACCATGAATATAAGTTATCATTATGTATACAATAATTTGGTTCTTGGTAACCAACTCCAACACTATAACATGTCATTCGTGACACACCCAACGTTCCCTACTCCCTACCAACATATGGTGTCAAAATATTCATTATCAAATCTAAGTTCACAAGTAATAAAATGCATTAATTATAATAATAAAGTCTAAATACCATTACCAAAATTGTAGATAGGAATATCTAATGACACCAAAACATGAAGAATCCCTACTGGAGGGTATGTTCTCATAATCTCTGATCTTAGAGATTAATAAGAGTGGACTTCATGAGAAGAAGTCTATATGATTATGAGTACTCGCATCTGATGGTCTATATACTATGTGTCCGATCATAGTTTGTTATCCCACCACATAACTACATTAAGAATATTGTCATATCACTTAAAGGTTCTCATCATAGTGGGGAACTATGTTGAACTTATTAATGTGACAAATACTATAGTTCATTATTACATTAATGTCATTTAGAACAATGAAAAATATTAAATAAGATCCTTAATTTAATATTTAATACATCAAATATTCATGTAATAAGAGTAAAAATAGTCAGTTCTAGGACACCAACTCTAAAATTTACATCTCTTTAATATTCTCACACTCAATAGACTTATTTTCCATAATTGAAATATTTACGGGTCCCTTAGAGAAAATTTCCCCCATCATTCTTTCTACTCTTCTGCCATAAAGGAAGAATCATTTTCTTTCCTCTATGGGTTTTATAATTAGAATTTCCCCCAAACTAAAAAATTTATTCTATTATGAGAACCATGAGAATAAAGGTAATATCTACTCTTTATTTCTACCTTGAGAGAACAAAAATATATTTCTTTAGAGATACTAAATCCCCTTATAAAAAATTCCTTTTAGGGACTTGGTTTTAATCCACTAAAGAATGATCAATTTAAATTTTAAGATTTATGATAAAATTATAATCATACCTTTAAAGTCTTGTAATGTTTTCCTCATAGGTACCAATAGATTTATAATCATTATTCTTAAGATCAAGGAACCCACTTTTCGTTTTCATGAAAATTGATTGTGACAATTACTTAAAAAAATTACCATCTTAAACTCATCCCATTAAATGTAGTCAACTTTACCTTGCCTCATATCCTTATTAATATCCCACCATTGATTATTTTCTCCTTCAAAATGATGTACCTATAAGAAAACTTTTTCATGCTCCAATAATTAGAGAACATATATTATCTTTTTGTTGTATTGATATATTTCTTTAACACGAGTGGATTAGAGTACCCACTAAAATAATTTGGATGTTACCTCATAAAATACTCCATGGTTCATTGGTTCCCCCTTTTCTCATTTTGAAGATCAACACTATTCATTGATTTATAAAGTTATACAAGAATAAAAATATGTTTTTTTTACTCTAGATCTCATACTGTTTGGTTACTCGGGAGTATAATCATTGAATTTTTAATGACCCAAACTTTATAAAATGAAATTATATTTTTGAGTTAATAAGTTCTTTATTAAGTAATGTAGTTATAGAAAATTCATGCATAACTTTGGTTATCTTGGACCACATATGTTTTAACCTATATAATTTAAAATACCATCAAGTCTCTTAACCAATAATAGTATAGCCTTTATATAGTGATAATTTTATTAATATAAATATAGGGTTATGATAAATACAATTGACACAAAAAATGGAAATGATGACCTTGAATAGTTGGATCACACCTTATTAATACCTTTTTACAGAGCTTATGTGGGAGATAAAATCACAAGGATTTTACCTTGACTAAGAACAAGACTATATACAATAAATAAATCATGAGAGAAACCACTTATAGGATAATTTCCAACTCGTTGATATCACTTCCAAAACCATATTATCTAAATCACCCCAAGAAAATATCACCATTGCAAACCTTACCCTTAAAGAACCTGTTGGTGTAATAAAGGGTTATGTAACTAGATCATAACAATATGAAATTTTTTATTTATTTTGATAATTTAATGATAATATTTATCTTCTATTATTAATTTATAATGATTAATGAATAATTTTGATAAAAATTAGATTTTGACATAACGAAACAGAAATTGTATTTTTAGGAAATATATATTTTTAATAAAGACACTATTTTTGGTGAACTCAATAATTTTTGAAATAATTTAAAATTTTAAAAAATAATTTTATTAAATAATATTTAATAAATTTAAATTATAATATATTTTTTTGAAGTCAGAAGTAATTTTTATATGGGTCTGAAAGCTATTATTGAAAAAAACCTATATTTTTCATTAAATAAGGAATTTTGATTTAAAAGTATAAAATATAATATTTATAGATTATTTTTATAAAATAAATTATATTTTTTAAATAAAAACCTTGAAATTTTTCAATGGTGATTTTTTCATAATTTTCTAAGACAATCGAGATTTTGGGTCAAAATTAAATACAGTATAAATATACAGTATGTATTTTGACATCATAAAATAAAAAAGGTAATGTAATAAATACTATAGAGAGTATCTAATATAAAAATTATGTTTTTAATTTAAAATAATGTGTTTTGAGGTTATTTTAATAATTTTATAAATCATTAATGAATTCTCCAAACCATATATTATATTTTAAGGTTTTAAAATCAATTCTTCTATAAAAATGACTAACTTCCACATCACCAATAATATTATTTTAAGGATTTCAGTTATTATCCTTATAAAATTATTAAATCCATTACTATTTTGTTGAAACTAGAGGAAAAACATGGTATGGTTTGTATTTTGGGAAATATTATTATATAGAGTCCAAAACCTATGTTTAGAAATTAATATATAATTCTCCTCACTTTTGCAATATAAACCCAACCAAACTCCCATTAATCTTCACTAAAAACTCTTGTATCATGGATTTATTCTCATATTACCTATATAGAGACCTACGAAGGTGTTTTTAATCTCTTTATAATAACCTCCCAAGATTTTAGAAGTTCCCTATCAAGGTAAGGGATCCTCTCCTTCTCCTCTTTATTCAAGCACCTTCTTTATATTATGACTTTTTTTTTCTTATTGTTCATGTTCAGAAGTTTTTTCACATATATCTTATTTTTCCAAGAATGTAAAAGTGATGAAATACCACTTCCACTTTCATTTAACCCTTCCATTAATAGGTATGTACCACAGTTAAATTGCAGAAATAATCATACAATTTTCCATGAAAAACATTTGGGTAGTGAATATCCATCCTCATTTCCAGTCAAGGGTATTCATATAGATGTACCTTTACTTCATTTATTTGGTAATTCCATTTATTTAAAACACACTCCTTAATCATTTATTTAAAAATGATGAAATATATAATTATGTTGTAAAATCTATGTGGCACACTTTTGCATGTACAAGATATGAAAGTGATAGGTAGGCCCCGAATTATATAGCCATCTAATGCATCAGGTAATATTTTTATCTCATGAGATTCTATATATAGTGAACAGGTGGTTATCCTAAGTACAATATGTTATGTTGTCATTTAGTTTATCCTTGACTTATTTTTAGGATGTCATGTTTTATATTGTTTCCACCTGCACATGCTTCTTTTTATTTTATCATTATATATCATGCTTCATTGATAATGTTTATGATTATCACCCATCTTATGTTACCTTTATATTTATATTTACTAACATGAATTACATTCATCATGTTATCTTTTTATTATTCTCTAATTGGAATTTATTGTTCACCCCTTTCATATATACATTCCTAGGTTGTCCGATGTATTTTAGAAGATCCACGGAATATAAGGGAATGTTTTGATATTTTTAAATAATGATTTGGTACTCATATTTAAATTTATTATGTCACATACCTAATTTATGAAATATAATTGGACACACAATCTTCTGGGGTTATATTAATTGTACATTTATGTAATAAATCATGAAGTAAATTGTATTAAAATATGGGTTATCATATTTGGTATCATAGTAATGTCTGGTTAATTTTGGGATTAAGATTACAAAACTCTAGTGAAAGGCTTAGGAATAAGACTAAACATAGGAAAACATCCCTGAATATCGGTAAATTATAGAGTAATTTGATTCTAAGAAAATAAATCCGTATCTAGATAATACATATAACGATCCTGGTTTAACATATATGGATATTACATATTTTTAGAATAATATTCTGTACATTACAAAAATACATTCCAGAGGACCGTAATAGTATAGTGTATTTGGAAGCATAGAAACAAAATCTTTCATCCTAGTGAAAGTTCTTCAACATCTCCCTAAAATACCTCCACATTTTGTACTTCTACCTAAAACATTTCTTCATAACCTAGAGAAAGTAAACATAAGAAAGGGGTGAACTCAGATTCTCTGTAAGGGTAAACAAGGGAGACATGTAAGAATAAACATGAACATAATAGTATGATAACACTATCACAAAATTAAGAGATACTAACCTGCATATCAAAGTTCATAAACATGAGTTATGGGATAAATATTGGTAGTTCATAATACATGAATCATAAGGAAATAAATATCATGGGCCATGAAATTATAACTAAGGAATAAGAAATATGATTTTTGGCGTATATAAAAGAATAGAAACTTTTATTTCAGGGATACCTACCAATACCTTTATAACATGTTAGGCTTGGTCTATAGCCTATGTACCTAATTTAGGATTGGGATAGCAACCCGTGTACGCACTTTCTTGTAAGTTTGTGCTACAACCCATGTACCGTTATTTTTTTCGGGCTTAGGCTACAACCCGTGTACCCTATTTATTTTAGGATTGGGGTACAACCCATGTACCTTCTTCTTTTATGGATTATGATGCTACTAGTGTAGCCTATTTCTTTTAGGCTTGGGCTACAACCTGTATGCCCTCTTTCTTTTCAGTCTTGGGTAAGAACCTATACACCCTATTTGTTTTTGGGATTGGGCTACAACCCATGTACCCTTTGAGATCATATAAAACTTATCAATACCCAAATTATTGGAGGGAGATATAGGTCTCACCCATATCGTAGTAAAATCATTCACACATGTTCCAGAAGATAATAAAACATTCATCATATCATGACCCATAAAATGATATAGGTTTTATAAACATCAAATCATAAACCATAAAATGAAATGGATATCATTAACATTTCATCACATCATAACCTATGGAAAATAGATAGGTTTCATAACCATTTCATCTCATCATAACTCATGAATGGGAAATGGATTGCATAAAAACTATAACCCATGAAAGAGAAATAGGTTTCATAAACACCATGACATTAAGCATAACCCATTCATAGAAAGGATATGAATGAAACCTTTTGAGAATTTACAAAAAAGGCATGAGTAACATCCATAGATGTCATCTTAGATGGAAAATAGTTTTGAAATATCTTTTAAAAAATTTTCTTCTGTAAAGTTTCACTTCTTCTTTGAAAAAGTATTGTTAATTCATAAAACCATTTAAAAACCATTTTTTCAGAAAATACCTTGAAATAATATAAATATGACTTGAAACCATTTTGAAACCCATTTTCCTTGAAAATTTATCTTTAAAAAAATTCTTAAAAATAAACCTTTTATGAAGTGAAAATTAATCTTCAAAGGAATGATGGTGGGTAAATTTGTACATCTCGTATGAAGTAAAAAGTAAAATTCATTTTTTATGGTAAAAAGGATAGAAGGAATGTCTTATTCAGAATGTGACAAGAATATTACCTTAAAGATATTTTTAAAAGAAAAAAAATGAAAAATTTATTTAAAATATTTTAGGATAATGGTATAATATTCTTGGAAACACTTTTTAGAAAACGTAGATTTACGACCGAAGGGAGGGTAAAGTCAGGATTTCTTAAAAAGACTCTATTAACTATATTTTGGACCAGAGTATAAAAATGGTACCATTAAATGAGTATATCATGGATAAAAATAGGATAAGAAAATTCATGAATCTATTTGAGATATGGATCATAATATTTAATAAAAAAAATATAATCATAAACATTATTGAAAAGTGATGAGATTGTCCCAATAAACTCTTATTACATGGTAACTGGAACATGTACTCTCAATGCAAGAAATGAAAATAAATAAATCTTAAAATACCATTAATAGATTTAGATTTATTATATAACCTTTAAAATTGATTTATATACACATTGAATAAATATTTTAGGTGGATAAAAAACATGAGTCTTGAAGAAAGCAAAATGAGACAAAACTATTTTACCGATTTGGTAACTTTTAAACTTAAACCTCGTGAAAGAAGGATCACAAAATGAACAAGTAAATATCAATAAATTAATGTATAAGATACATATATTTAAATCATGGGTATTACATACACCACAAAAAAATAAATAGTGATAAACATAAAATGTATCTCATAGAAATTAAATATGAGATGAAATCCCATTACCTTGTTTCTTGAATCTCTCCGTACTCGTACAAGATTTCTGTATAATATGTAATGACCCAAAGTTTCATTAATGAAAATCCCTATTGATCTAATTAAATATTTCTTTATGTTTATATATAATGTCAACTTATTTGGTTTTATGTTATGAATTTTGATCGTTGCTAATATAGACGTTAAACAGTGATCACATGATTAATATAAATAAAGGAATTTAACAAATCCAATTTACTCACACAAAAGAAGCGATGGCCTCATCCAGTAGAATCTCCCCATATGAATCCCATTTTTAGAGCTCAGAAAAGAGGTGGAATCCTTGGGATTCGATCTTGACCAAGCCCAAACTGAGCTTCATCATGTCAAGCTCGAACGGGACCGTCTACGGGATAAGTAGAAGTTGATAGAAATTACCACTCTCGCGATGTTATCAGAGCCACCCCAAGAGTCTGTCTCCATCGCACAACTTACCCTTAGGTATTATGTGGCTGTTTTTAGGGGTTATGTAACAAATCTCTTGTACTATGTTCATGTATATTATTTTTGTATATAATAATGAATATACCTCCTTGTCATTTTTGATACATTGCAAATAGTTTTAAAGTACATATAGTGTTTTAGTTATTATTTAATTAAGAATTTTATTTTATTAAATTAAGGGATTTTTAATAAAATATTATTTTAATAAAATAGTAATATTATTATTGAATTAGTTTTTAATAAATATAAATGACCTGATAATTTTATAAATGCAATTATAATTTTTTATTAAGGTTTGAAAGCCATTTTGGTCAAAACCCGGGAATTTTTGATAAATGTCAGTTTTTATTTTAAAAGTAAAAATTAACATATTTATAAAAATATTTAGATAAAATAAAGGTTATTTTTGGAATCAGGATGTCGAAATTATCCAACAGTGAATTTTTTATAATTTTCTGAGACAATCAATTTTTTGGGTAAAAATTAAATACCGTTTAAATATATAATGTGTTTTATGACATCATAATGACCCAATAGTGATGTAATAAAATACTACAATCTTTATTTTCGGCCAATATATGTTTTACCATTAAAATAATTTTATTTTCGGATTGTTTGACTTGCTTTTCAAAGCATTAATGAACCCCTCAAGACTTATTAAACACCTTATCTTTTTAAATTAATTTCTAGGGGAGTGTGACTCACCTACACATAAGCAACCCTATTATTTTAAGAAGTTTGGAATTTTTCCTTATAAAATATTATTTTCCTCTTCCCTTTGCGAAAAACCATTGGAAAAAACCATGGGATGGTTTGTGGTTTGGATTAATTTAATGTAAGGGGACCCAAACCTAAAGAATAAAGAATTCCCTCACCTTTATTATATAAACCCACCCAAGCTCCCACTTCCA
Organism: Viscum album; assembly: GCA_963277665.1. Taxonomy (NCBI): domain Eukaryota; kingdom Viridiplantae; phylum Streptophyta; class Magnoliopsida; order Santalales; family Viscaceae; genus Viscum; species Viscum album. The sequence goes on from OY728140.1 coordinate 1,151,987,739, forward strand.
CCTAAATCAAAGGCTTTGGAGTTCTTCCAACCTCTTCCCTAATCTCTATATAATCCTCCCAAGGTTTCCCAAGATCCTAAGAATCCTCTCACAAGCCTCTCTCTAGCCTTTGGAAGCACACTTCTAAGTAAGGGTTTTTTCCTCCTTTCTCATTTTTGTCCAAGTTTATTTAAGTTGTTTTTCCATTTTAATTTCAATTATGAATATTGTTGTATGGTTTATAACCTCCCTAATACTTCCCCATTTATTTATGAATGATGGGAGACCCCTTTATCACTCATTAAATGCCTCCTATGTACACCTGTTACTATGTCGAAATTCCGAAAGGAACTTCTCCCTCCTCATTTACATTCAAGAAATACATTTATATCATGAATCTAAATTTGATTACAATTGTTGGGACATGTATCTATATGAACTCCTTACTTTAGATTACATGTAAATATAATGAGTAACCCATTTCTATCTCATCAACCATTTTTATAAATTCTTATGTCACGCCGTTACGCTGCCGAAATCACACCGATTTTCTAAGCCAATGCCATTATGTAGTGAATACCATGCCCATTTCTCTATCAAGGGTATTCACCTTTATGTACATTTACTTATTGATTATAAAGTTTCATGTATGAATTCCATATTCCTTTATCATGTAATAAATGATTATGTTTTACGAATACATGTTTTATTATCCATGTGGCACACTAATAGATGAAATAAAATGTTTAAGAAGGGTGCAACCTTATAGCACTCCAATGCATTGGGTAAAGTATAGTATCATGACACGTCATGTGAAATGAGTGATGACTTATGCTAACTCAAGTGCTATTAGGGTTTACTCGTGATTTATGTGCAATGAGTATTTACTCATGCTCCATGTGCAATGAGCCTTGGCTCATGCTAATTCCATGTTAAGTGTTGTTGCCACATTTCCATGTTATGATTATCATGCTTTATCATGCCTTTATGTTCATGTTTCTCTTGTTCTCTATTGATATGGCTAATGTATAACATTTATTTTACTCCTCCTGTTATTCCATGTGTATTCCCTTATTGGGCTTTATAGCTCACCCTTTTCTTATGCATGTCCTCAGGTTATCCCATGCAATGCTAAGTATGAGGGAATGTAGTGATCATGTAAATGAAGTTTTCAATAAAGATATTTTATTTCATGTTTTAAGTTTTTATGTAATGATCCTAAGCCCCAAAGACACTAAACCTCTTGATTTTCTTATTGTATCAAGTGAAGTTTATGTAATAAATCATATTTATGTTTGTAATAAATGTAGGGTTGTCATAGTTGGTATTAGAGGATAGGTTTAGTTATTTTTGGGATTAGGATTAGAAAACCCTAGTAAAGCCTTAGAGACAAGAATAAGTATAATAAAAACTTCCCTATGTCTTGGTAAGTACTAAGTAAGTGGTTTATTAAGAAAATACATCCCTGTCTGGATACGAGCAGGTAGAGGCGGCTCTGGCACAGATGTATCCTAGGGGTAAAACGCAAAACACCACTTTGAGATAGACTCAAACGGGAACTGGTGCATGACAATGGGCCTTGCTGCAGTCTTGGTTACAACACTCCCAGGGGATATGTTTTGAAAAATTCACAAGCTTAGTATGAGCCCTTTTTAAGGGAATTAAAAAAATACCCCTAAGAATATATGTTAGAAAGTAGATCATAAAAATCCTATATTGAAGCCTATATACTCATGAGTTAAGGAAATAAAATTTTATTTATATGTTTTCAACTTTTGTATTTGGTTTACCCTTCATGTGTTGCCCCTAACTTTTCTTTTATTCCAGCCAATGGCTAGTAATAGGAGGACTCGGGCTAACAACCGTTTTGAAGATCAGTGTGATGACTGTACTAATGAGATGCCCAACCCAATGGGATCAGGAATCACGAACTTTGTCATGCTTCTCTCTCAACTAACTCAAGTTTTGAATAGAAACATGGGTCAAGAAAAACGTTCAACCCCCCCTAAGAAAGAACAAGTCACTATTGAGAGATTCCTGAGACAAAGGCCTCCTAATTTTAGTGGATCATCCGATCTCATGATCACTGAAAAATGGATCAACTCCATTAAAAAGATCTTCTCCATCCTTCAATGTTCTGAACAAGAGACCGTTCTCCTGGTGGATTATCGTATGGAGGGTGAAGTTGATCAATGGTGGATGTTGATCAAAAATACGAAGCCTGAGGAGGAGATCGAGGCGTTGGAATGGAAGGATTTCCATAAGATGTTTTCCGATAAATATTTTCCACGCACCCTCCGGCTTAAGATGGAAAGGGACTTTCTTTACCTCAAGCAAAAAGACGAAGAATCTATTGGAGCATACAAGGAAAACATTACAAGGCTTTCATGATACGTTTCTAGCTTTGTCATTACCCAAGAATGAAATGTTGACCGCTTCTTTGGTGGGATGAAGCCTAGCCTATGGAAAGTATTAGCAATCCTTGACTTCGACAGCTATGAGGAAATTGTCCGATGTTCCCTCAAGGTCGAAATGGAGATCGAAGAATCACAGCGGTATCATGGGGATAAGAAGCATAAGGTGGAATTCAATGCTGGTGGTCCGATGGATAAATCCAACAGTGCTAAGAAGATCCAACACCCCACTTTCAAAAAGTGTGGAAAGAAGCACCCTAAAAATTTCCTTAAGGGGACGAGGAAATGCTTCAGGTGTGGAAGAGAAGGGAACCTAGTTGTTAACTATTAGCAAGAAAGACCTGCGACTGCAACAGAGGAGAGAAATTCTCCATTCGAACCTCAACATGTTGTTCAATGCTACAAATGCAAAGAACCAGGTCATTTTGAAAATCAGTTCCCTAATATAAGGGTTTTCGAAGGCAACCAATAACCTCCAAGGCTGTAAGAAAGAGCTTTTTCCATCACTTCTGCCAAAGTGAACCCCGACAACGAAGTGGTGATAGGTACACTAGTTATTTATTCAAGAATAGCGAACATACTTTTTGATTCTGGTTCTATGCATTCTTTTATATCTTTAATGTTTAGTAGAACAATCCCAGCACCACCACAAATCATGGAAGTGAAGATGTCAGTGAGTATAGAAAATGGGGCAATCCTTACATCCCATAAATAAAAGTCCTCCTCGGTTATAATCTGTGGATTTAATTTCCCAGTGAACCTCATCATACTCCCTCTGGTGTAATTTGATGCAATTCTTAGCCTGTATTGGCTTTCCTTATATAGATCCAACATAAATTGTCGAGAGAGGGAAATCACACTCCATATGGAGAATCGACCCCTCGATTATTTACAAGTTTAAGAGGAAGTTGAATCTCCTTTAGCTCCATCATCTCAAGCATGTATATTACTACCCTATGAGCACACATATCTGGCTCAGATGATTGAGTCTAAGGAAGAAACCATCCTTGAAGAAATGCCTATTATGAGGGAATTCGCTGAAGTGTTTCCCAAGGAACTGCCCGGTCTTCCTCCTAGAAGAGATTTTTAATTCTCAATTGAACTTATATCTGGGGCTTTACCAATATCCAAGACTCCATATAGAATGGCTGTTGTAGAGCTTGAAGAAATTGAAGAAAAAACTACAGGAGAATATGGATAAAGGGTTTATATGCCCAAGTGCTTCACCATGGGGTGCACCAGTCCTCTTCTTCAAGAATAAGGATGGGTCAATGAAGCTTTGCATCGATTATCATGAACTTAAAAAAATTATGATAAAGAACAATTATCCTCTTCCACTAATTGATGACTTGTTCGATCAGCTGCGTGGAGCACAATACTTCTCCAAGGTGGACTTGCAGTCGGGATATTATCAAGTAAGCGTGAAGAAGGAAGATATCCCCAAGATTACTTTTCACACAAGATACAGGCACAATGAATTCACAGTAATGCCTTTCAGACTCACTAATGCTCCAACAATCTTTATGGAATTAATGAATAGAGTCTTTATAGATTACCTAGAAAAATTTGTGGTAGTCTTTATAAATGATATTCTAATATACTCCAAAACCAAGGAGGATCATGAGGAGCATTTAAGAACTGTACTAGAGACTTTGCGTAAGGAGAAGCTCTATGCGAAGTATAGAAAGTGTGAGTTCTGGTTGAAGGAGGTATCTTTATTGGGCCAAATCATCACAAGCAATGGGATATCTGTGGATCCCTCCAAAACAGATGCAATTGATGGATGGTCGAGGCCAACGTCGGTAACGGATATCCGTAGCTTCTTGGGGTTAGCTGGATATTATCGACGATTTGTGAGAAATTTCTCATGATTGTCCAACCCTCTTACCAAGCTAACTCAAAAGGGAGTAAATTTTTCTTGGAGTGATGAATGTGAAGAAAGCTTTAAGGAGTTGAAAAGGAGGCTTATCACTGTGCTCGTGCTCACTTTACCCCCAAGTGGGGAATTTTTTGTTGTTTTAGTGATGCTTCAGAGAAGGGATTAGGCTGCGTGCTGATGCAGAATGATAAAGTTATATCCTATGCCTCAAGTCAGTTGAAAATCCATGATCAAAACAATCCAATGCATGATCTGGAGTTAGCGGCGGTGATCTTTTCCTTGAAAATCTGGTGGCATTATCTCTATGGGGAGAAATGTGAGATATATACTGACCACAAGAGTCTTAAATATACATTCACACAGAAATAGCTTAATATTCACCAGAGAAGATGGATAGAGCTCATCAAGGATTATGACTGTTCAATACATTACCACCCTGGGAAAGAAAACAAGGTGGAAGATGCCCTAAGTAGAAAGGACCCAATGATTCTATCAATGATGAGAATTGAGAAGGATCCAATCTTCTTATACTTGATGAAGATGGATATGAGAATCATAAAGAAGGGAACATCATCAATCCTTTCACAAATGATTGATCAACCATCTTTTTTTGAAAGGTTAAAGGATGCTCAAAAGGATGATGTGGGAATTCAGGAAAAAATGGAAGCTATCAAAAAAGGGAAATCCTCAAAATTTAATATTAATGAATAAGGAATTGTGGAATTTGGGTAAAGGCTATGTGTTCCATTACGTCCGGATCTGATGAAGGAACTTTTAGATGGTTCACATAGTTCAAATTTCTCCATTCACCCAGGGAGCACAAAGATGTATTGCGATCTCCAAGAAAACATTTGGTGGAATAATATGAAGAAGGAGATCGATGAATATACATCAATGTGCCTGGTGTTCTAGCAAGTGAAGGAAGAGTGGAAAAAGTCTAAGGGGATGATGCAACCATTGCCCATACCAAAATGGAAATGGGAGAACATCACCATGGAATTTGTCACCGAACTTCCAAGGACATCCAAAGGCAACAATGCAATCTGGTTTGTTGTGGATCATCTTACAAAGACTGCACACTTCATTGCTATTTAGGAGGATTTCTCATTGGATCAACTGGAAAGAATATATATCATGGAAGTTGTAAGGTTTCATGGAGTACCACTATATATTGTGTCTGACTGAGATCCAAGATTCACCTCTAAGTTTTGGAAGAGTCATCAAGATTCTCTGAATACGGAACTGAACTTCAGTATGTCTTATCATCCTCAAACTGATGGCCAATCCGAGTGAACTATCCAAACAATTGAGGACATGTTTAGAGTGTGCTCAATGGATTTTAAAGGAGGATGGGCTCAACATCTTTCTTTGGTTGAGTTTTCTTATAATAACAGTTTCCACTCGAGCATCCAAACGGAACCATATGAAGCCCTGTATGGGAAAAGGTGAAGAACACCGGCATGTTGGGATGAGGTCAGTGAATGTAAGATTCTTGGACCACAAATGGTCAAAGAAATGGTAGAGAAGGTGAAAACCATTCAGCAGCATATCAGGATAGCCCAGAGTCAACAGAAGAGTTATACAAATAACCGTTGATGAGACCTTGAGTTTAATGTTGGAGACATGGTTTTTCTACGCATATCTTCGTGGAAGAAGTTCATGAGGTTTTGAAATAAAGGGATATTAAGTCCAAGGTACATCGGACCCTTCGAGATTCTTGATCGTGTCAGGTCTGTGGCCTATCGACTAGCACTTCCACCCACCATGGCCAAAGTACATGATGTCTTTCATGTATCCCTATTAAGGAAGTACATACCAGACCCTTCACATGTACTCTCTTCTGAGGTGGTACAGTTGGAGGATGATCTTTCTGATAAGGAGAAACCAGTGAAGATCTTAGATCGTAGAGAAAACGTTCTACAAAATAAGACAATACCTCTCGTCAAGGTGTTGTGGAGAAACCACAAGTTTGAAGAAGCGACTTGGGAATTAGAGGAAATGATGAGGCTAAGTTACCTACATATGTTTTAGTGTGGGAAAAGGAAAATTTTGAGGGCGAAATTTCTTAAGGGGGGAATATTGTAACGACCCAAAGTTTCATTAATGGAAATCCCTCTTGATCTAAATAAATGTCTCTTTATGTTTATATAAAATTTCAACTTCTTTGATTTTATGTTAAGAATTTTTACCATTGCTAATATAGACGTTGAATAGTGATCACATGATTAGTATAAATATAAAACTTTAAAAAATCCAATTTACTCAGACAAAAGATGTGATGGCCTCATCTAGTAGAATTGCTCCATACGAAGCCCATTTGTTAGAGCTCGGAAAAGAGGTGGCGTCCTTGGGCTTCGTTCTTGACTAAGCCCAATCTGAGCATCATCATGTCAAGCTCGAACATGACCGTTTACTGGAGAAGTGGATTTTGATAGAAATTACCACTCGAGCGATGTTATCCGAGCCACCCCAAGAGTCTGTCACCATAACACACCTTACCCTTAGGTCTTATGCGGCTGTTTTAAGGGGTTATGTAAAAAATTTCTAGTACTATGTTCATGTATATTATTTTTGTATATAATAATGAATATACCTCCTTGTTAATTTTGATACATTGTAAATAGTTTTAGAAGTACAAATAGTGTTTTTATTTATTATTTAATTAAGAATTATATTTTATTAAATTAAGGTATTTTTGAATTAAATAATATTTTAATAAATTATTATTATTATTATTAAATTAATTTTTATTAAATATAAATGATCTTATAATTTTATGAGTGCAATTATAATTTTTTATTAAGGTTTGAAAGCCATTTCTGTCAAAACCCGTGAATTTTCGATAAATGTCAGTTTTTATTTTAAAAGTGAAAATTAACATATTTAGAAAATTATTTAGATAAAATTAATTTTATTTTTGGTATCCGGATGTCGAAATTATCTAATGGTGATTTTTTCATAACTTTTTGAGACAGTCAAATTTTTGGGTAAAAACTAAATACCGTTTAAATATATAATGTGTTTTATGACATCATAATGACCTAATAGTGATGTAATAAAATAATATAATCTTTATGTTCGGCCAATATATTTTTTACCATTAAAATAATGTGATTTTGGGTTTGTTTGACTTACTTTTCAAAGCATTAATGGACCCCTCAAGACTTATTAAACACCTTGTCTTTTTAAATTAATTTCCAAGGGAGTGTGACTCAACTCCACATAAGAAACCTTGTTATTTTAAGAAGTTCGGACTTTGGCCTTATAAAATATTATTTTCCTCTTCCCTTTGCGAAAAACCATGGGAAAAAACCATGGGATGGTTTGTGGTTTGGATTAATTTAATGTAAGGGGACCCAAACCTAAATAATAAAGAATTCCCTCACCTTTCCTATATAAACCCACCCAAGCTCCCACTTCCTCCTCACTCAAAGCCTTTGGAGTTAATCCAACCTCTTCCCTACTCTCTCTAGAATCCTCCCAAGGTGCCTCAAGCTCCCAAGAAGCCTCTCACAAGCCTCTCTCTATCCTTTGGAAGCACACTTCCAAGTAAGGGTTTTTTCTTCATTTCTCATTTTTGTCCAATTTTATTTAAGTTGTTTTGCCCTTTTGATTTCAATTATGAATGTTGGGGTATGGTTTATCACCTCCCTCATACTTCCCTATTTATGTTTGAATAATGGGATACCCCTTTATCTTTCATTAAATTCCTCCCATGTACACCCGTTACTGTGCTGAAATTCCGAAAGGAACTTCTCTCTCCTCATTTACATTCAAGAAATACTCTTGTATCATTAATCTAAATTCCATTAAATTTTTTGACATGTATCTATATGACCTGTTTACTGTAAATTACATGTAAAAATGATGAGTAACCCATTTCTCTCTCATCAACCATTTTTATGAATTCTTATGTCACATTGTTATACTGCCGAAATCACACCGATTTTCTAAGCCAATTCCATTATGTAGTGAATACCAAACCCATTTCTCCATCAAGGGTATTAAACTTTATGCATATTTAATTATTGATTATAAAGTTTCATGTATGAATTCCACATTCCTTTATCATGGAATAAATGATTATGTTTTATGAATCCATGTTTTATGATCCATGTGGCACACTTATGCATGAAATGAAATTTTTAAGAATGGTGTGCCCTTATAGCGCTCCAATGAATTGGTTAAAGTATTGTATCATGATACATCATGTGAAATGAGTGTTGACTCATGATAATTCAAGTGCAACTAGGGTTTACTTGTGATTTATGTGCAATGAGGATTTACTCATGCTCCATGTGCAATGAGCCTTGGCACATGCTAATTCCATGTTAAGTGTTGTTGCCACATTTCCATGTTATGATTATCATGATTTATCATGACTTTATGTTCATGTTTCTCTTGTGATCTATTGATATTCCTAATTTCTAACATGTTTTGTACCCCTCATGTTATTCCATGTGTATTCCCTTACTGGGATTTATAGCTCACCCTTTTCTTATGCATGTCCTCAGGTTATCCCATGCAATGCTAAGTATGAGGGAATGCAGTGGTCATGTAAAGAAAGTTTTCAATAAATATGTTTAATTTCATGTTTTAAGTTTTTATGTAATTATCCTAAGCCCCAAAGACACTAAACCTCTCGATCTTCTTGTTGTATCAAGTGAAGTTTATGTAATAAATCATGTTTAAGTTTGTAATAAAAGAAGGGTTGTCATATAATAAATATAAGTTTATTATAAAAATTTTACATAATAATATTATTATATATATTACTGTATAAGTTTTGATTATAACCGTATATTACCCTCTTTCTAACTATCTTATGTTAAGGTTTCACTTCAGGTAATATTCTCTTTGCTTTTCGCATGTGTCTTAATTTGTTATATCATTATTTTGTATATATATATCATGATTCCAGAATATAAATATTGATATAAATTTAATTTATATCCAGTATATTTTTATTATAATAATTTATATCATATAGAAGTAGGAAATGGAATACACTGTTCATGGAGACGGTAAGCCGTACGTACGCAAGAACATTGTTTCTGTTTTTATTGTTGTATTGAAAGAAGTTATGTAAATGAAATATATATATATATGTATATATTTAAATAATTATTCAAATAGTATCACTATGTCATATATATATCATATACGTTCATTAAAACCATCCTTAATACATTCTATGTGGTGTGTGAGCGAATCACATTGCTTTGAGGGGGCGATAGTCCACACTTCCTCAAACAAGATTATCATGGTAACCCCAAATTAAAAGTAAAGATATGTGTTCTGTAAATGGAATAAAGAATAATAAATAAATATTAAATATACTATATGAAATATATAAAAATATTTTTGATCATAATGACCACAATTATTGGTGGTAAAGGAGAAATGAACAATAATTGTTTTGTGAGGCAGTAGTTCGCCATACTTAGAAACAGTACGTTCAACATCCATTAGATGGATGTGTGAGTAAGTTTAGGTAATAAACGTTGAATAAAAACATACTAGTATATATAAGATTATATTTTTTTAACACAAGAATGGAATAAAGAATGTGGAGGGGTGGATAAGGAAAATAGAGGAAAAGAGCTTGATAGAAGACGTTACCTCTAAATTGGGTAACTCATTTTTGTTTGTGCCAAAAGGATTACTTGAGAATAATTCTCCCAAAATGGGGGCATAATGGTTTAATGGAGGATTTTTGGGAGTATACATGGGTATATATTGGATTAAATTAAAAATTTTGTGATGTTTTAGGAGTGGGTAGATGTGGTGGCCTTTTATAGGGAATAAAACAGACTCACTTGGAATTTTAAGAAACAAGTTAGGCGTGCACATGATATTACATAAACAAAAGTTATAAAAAACAAATAAAACTAAATAATATAAGGTGTATGGAAGAAATATTGACATGAAATGGGTGTTTTAAAAGTTTATAGGTCATTTGGGCCCTTCATTATAAGGTTTAGTCCCTAATTAAGATTAATTTGGCCTTAACTACTGTGATTAGTTTTAATGATTTTACTACTCATTTTGGTAAAACATTAACATGGTATTTTTATACTATAAATATTAGAATAAATAAAATGTTTTATGTTTGATTTTTTAAATTAAATCCATCGAAGAAACAAAATTAAGATTAGTTCTAATTCTGCAGACCAGACGAAATAATGGGGTTCTAAAGTAGAAAAGAGTTCAAAAGTTTGTTAAGATTTAATATTTAGTTTCAAAGTGAAATTTATTATAATGAATTAAATTGAATTAATATATGAAATATATATCTAATATTACCTTAAAAAATATTTATAATATCATTTATCATTAATAAATAATTAATCAAAATGTAGCTGTTAACTAAAAACAATATTTTTCACTATTCATTAAAAATGATGTTTCCCAGAAAAATCCAAAAAACTCACCCTTGGATAATTTCAATGTTTTTAATTAAAAAGAGTAGTTTCTTTTATAAAATTAAATTTCTTAATTTTTATAAAATTACTTTCATTATTATAAGTGGTTTATTCAAGAAAATGATGTTTTTAAACATAGAAGGACTTTACCAAAAATCATATCTTTCATTATCAATATGTTTTATTTTATATAAAACAAGTATAAAAAATATTTGGAAAGTAGTTATTAATATTCCTATAACTATGTTTAATGGTTAGGTTATAATTATTTAATTTAATTAATTATATATATAAATATGTTTTATAGAAACTCAGTGTTGTGTGCATCGTAGGCCAAGTCGATGTTGCGTGTTGCGCATGCCAAGTTGGTCTTGCGTGTAGTGCAAGAGAAGTAAATATTTCATGTGAATGGAATTTTTAAATAGAGTTTTAATATGTATATATGTATATAACTATTTTTATTGTGATGTGAAATGAAAAAATTTGAAAAGATAAATTAATTCCAAAAAAATAATTCACAAAATCATAAGGGTGTTACATTTTACCCCCATTAAAATGAATTTTACCTTGAAATTCATCTAGTTTATCAAAGGTTAAATACTTGAAATATTCATTCATAGAAACACACATCATAAAAATAGATACTAAAACTAACCTTAAAAATGAAAAATTTGGAACCATACTAGTTACAAAAAGTAATATATAACTAGGTTTCCACATGGGAGAACATAGGTGGCAAGTGAAAACATTGATATGGAGGAAAAATCAAACCATCACGTTCTGATGGAGAGTGGTAGAGAAAATTTTCAAAATAATTTTAATAATTATAAATCCATAAATCATTGAGGACCTAAGGGACCATTTGATTCATAGGAAATTATGGCACTTGAACAATTTTTTTAGTTTAAAGATCATTTTACAAATGATAAATAATTTTCATGAAAGGAATTACTTGCATGATTTAAAGACATCATCACTCTTTATTTTCACTGATCCACTTCCCAACTTTCTCTAAAAGGAAGGTGAATTTTTTTTCATTTCTAGAGTTCTAACAGATCATGAGATTCATGATATACCATCCCATTTTTCATAAGTTACCATCAACACAAGATAGTTTGAACATGATATCTAATATGACTAAATCCTTATATAGAAGATAACACATTAATCATACTAACTTAATGTGAAGTTTAACTTAAACATTCCATAAATGGTTATCATTCACCCTTTATTCCTTTTATAGGCTCTTATCATTATCAAAAATCATTTATATTAGAAACATGGGTCCATCTTTGTATTAATATAATATCAAATGTGATTTTATTATTCCATAATCTAGGTTAGGAAATATAATCACATTAAATCACACCGAAGGATGAACAATAATAATTTCATATGGATTATTCATAAAAAATAAAACATAAAATTCACAAATAATGAAGGATATATAATTTTTAATTATTTGGGTTCACTTTTTCCATTATTAGCACACATGCTTTCCATTTTTCCGTTGTCTTTAGAGGTTGTTGGTGTTGATCATCATTATTAACCCTTGGATTTGGGAACTACTTGGAGGAATGTTGAAACTCCCTAAAATTGAAACAATGAAGTGTGGAAGGTGCATCCTGGGGAGTTATCTCATTAATGGAATCAATATATAACTTTTTCCAATCACTTCGTCAATCAACTGCTCTATTTCCTTTATTTCCATAGTTAAATCACTTACTATTCCCATTAAGACAATTCCCACCATGCTTCTTTCCACACTTTGAGAACAAAGGAAGGCTCATCTTATTTTCTCCATGATTTTTTATTATACTTTGAACTCCATCATGTTGTTCTTGTTAAAACCATGATATTTATACATAACTCCAACCTCCATTCAACTTTTATTTCACAATGCACAATATCTTCATAGCCACCATAGTATATTATGGAAAAATACCTTCTGAGACATGGATTTAAGACATTGAGGAATATATCAACCTTAATTTCTGGTGGAATGATAATTCTAGAAGGGTACCTCACAAGTATTGTGAAATTAGCCTCATAGGCACCAATAGATTCATCATCCTTTTTATTCAACTCAAGGAACCCCGTTTCCATCTTTTTTTCATGAACACGAGTAATGTACTTATTGAATAATAAGTTCTTGATCTCATCCCAATCCATGGATTCAATTTCATCTTGATTCCTTGTATTCTGGATTCGAGTCCACCACTGGTCTGCTTTACCTTTTAACCTATAAATAGATATAATGACTTTCTCATGATACAAAAACTTGATAATGGAAAATATATTTTCAGGTTTCTTGATCTAGTGTTCAACAACAATTGGATCCGTTGCCCCATTTAAAGGAGAAAGATTGATCATGAAGGACTCAGCAGAATGTTTCTCTCTCCATTTATCATTTGGAAACTCAGAATGATTCATAGATTCAGAAAGATATGAGAGTATATCGATGAGGTTTTGTATTCCATCCCCCATAGCATTCAGGCCTTCAGGAGGGAATTTGTTTCACTATATGTCATAATCAGTATTAATGTAGTTCCTTTGGGTTCTGACCACTGACTAAAACCAAAATCATAGAGTAAGAAACAATTATCATAATGGGGAACCACATAATCATGAAGAGTCACTTATTGGATGTCTAAAGTATGAATCCTTCCTTAATCATTGAAACATTAGGTTTATCATAGTTTATTCATATCCAAATTCCAATTAAATCATTCATGATGGTTTGTGAAGAGTTTGTGAATTCCCAAATCACATCCCTCAGGTGTGTCAAACTAGTTTCCTAGAATGGTCCATTTTCATGTACCAAATTAACCTGAGTCAAGCCCAAAACATCTTGTCGGAGTTGTTACCTCTAGGTATATATTTTCTAGATCCACATACACTTGTAGTATCTAGACATGGATTTATTTCTTGAAAACAACTAACTCTATCCTTTCCCAAAATTCTAGGACATTTTTCTAAACATTAACTCATACTTATACTTATCCTTAGATACATCCCTAGACATATCCTTAGAAATAAACCAAGCTATCTCACTAAGGTTTTCTCATCCTAGTTTCCAAAGTATGAATAAACCTTTCCTTTGATACCAACTATAATGACCCATTCTTAACATATATGGATATTACATATTTTTATATGAATATTTAGTACATTATAAAAAATACATTCCATAGGACCATAAGATTTTAGTATATTCGGAAAATTGGAAACAAAATCTTCTATCCTGGTGAAAGATCTTCAACATCTCCCATAAGATCTCCACCATTATTACATCTAACAAAAAACATTCTTAATAACCTAGAGAAAGGAAACATAAGAAAGGGGTGAGATTAGATGCTCAGTAACGGTAAACAAGGGAGACATGTAAGCATAAACATGATCATAGTAGTATGATAATGTAATCGTAACATTAGGAGATCATACCTTGCATATCAAAGGTCATCAACAAGAGTTATGGGATAAATCTTGATAGTTCAAAAGACATGAATCATAAAGAAATAAACATCATGAACCATTAAATCATAACTAAAGAATAAGACATATTATTTGTGGTATACATATAATAATATGAACTTTTATGTAAGGGCCACCTTCCAAGACCTTTATAACATGTTGGTCTTGGGATAAGATGTGTGTACTTACTATGGTCTTGGGTTATCAACCCATGTATCCAATTTCTTTTAGGCTTGGGCTACAACCATTTTACCTTCTTGTTTTCAGGATTGGGATACAACCCGTGTACCCTCTTTCTTTTAGGCTTGGTATTCAACCCATGTACCTTCTTGTTTCTAGGCTTGTCATACAACCTCTGTATCCTCTTTGATTTATGATTGGGATAAAACCTGTATAACCTATTTCTTTTTAGGCTTTTGATACAACCCATACACCCTATTTATTTCCGAGATTGCGCTACAACCCATGTACCCTTTGATCTCATATAAAACTTATCATTACCCAATGAATTGGAGGGAGATGTAGGTCCCAACCATATCATAGTAAAGTCATTCACACATGTGTCATAAGATAATAAAACATTCATCATATCATGACCAATAAAAAGATATAGGTATTATAAATATCAAATAGTAACCCATAAAATGAAATGGGTATCATTAATAGTTCTTCAAATCATAACCTATGGAAAATAGATAGGTTTAAAAACCATTTCACCAAATCATACCCCATGAGAGAGAAACAGATTTCAAAATCTTATAACTCATTAAAGAGAAATAGGGTTTAAAATGACCATGACATTAGGCATAACCCATTCATAGAAAGGATATGAATGGAACCATTTTAGCATTTAAAAAAAGGGAATGATTAGAATGTATATTTTTCAACTTAGATGGAAAATAGTTTTGAAATATATTTCAAAAATGTTTCTTAAGGAAATTTCCTTTCTTCTTTGAAAAAGGATTGTAAATTCATAAAAACGTTTAAAAATAATTTTCTTAGAAAATAACTTGAAATCATATAAAGAAGAATTGAAAACATTTGTAAAACCTTTTTACTTGAAAATTACTTTTTAAAAAAATTATTAAAGACTAACCTTTTAAGAAATGAAAATAAATATTCAAAGGAATGATGGTGGGTAAATCCGTACATGTTGTATGACGTAAAAAAGAACATTCATTTTGCATGATAAAAAGGATAAAAAGAATTTATTGTTACGAAAGAGACAATAATATTCCCTTGAAGTGATTTTTCAAAGAAAAAAATTGAAAAATTTATTTAAAATATTATAGGGTAATTGTATAATTTTCATGGAAACACTTTTTAGAAAACACAGATTTCCAACCGAAGGGAGGGTAAAGTCGGGATTTCTTAAAAAGACTTTATTAACTATATTTTGGACCAAAGAGTATAAAAATGGTACCGGTACATGAGTATATCATGTATAAACATAGAAGAATAAAATTCATGAATTTATTTGAGAGATGGATCATAATATTTCATCAAATGAAATATAAACCTAAACAATCTTGAAAAGAGATGAGATTGTCCCAATAAACTCTTATTACTTGGTAACATGAGAACGTAATATCCATGTATAAAATTAAATTACATGAGGATTAAAATATCATGAATATATATAGATTAATTATATAACTTTTAAAATTAATGTATATAAACATTGAATAAATAGTTTAGGTGCATAAAAAAGACGAGTCTCAAAGGAGGTAAATTGAGACAAAACTATTTTACCGATTTGGTAACTTTTGAAACTTAAACCCCATGAAATAAGGATAATAAAATTGACATGTAAATACCTATAAATTTATGTATATGATACATATAATTAAATCTTGGGTAGTACATACACCCCAAAAAGGAAATAATGACAAACATAATATATATCTCACAAAAATTAAAAGTGGGAAAAAAATCCCCTAACCTTGTGTCTTGACTCTCTCTGTACTCATACAAGATTACTGTACAAAAAATATATGTTTATCATAAATATTTTACATAATGATATTATTATATATATTACCATATAAGTTCTTATTATAACCTTATATTACCCTCTTTCTAACAGTCTTATGTTAAGGTTTCACTTCGAGTAATATTCTCTTGGTTTTTCGCATGTGTCGTAATTTGTTATATAGTTAGTCCATATATTTATATCTTGATTAAAAAATATAAATAATGTTATAAATTTAATTTATATAAATTATATTTGTATTATAATAATTTATAGAATATATAAGTAAAAAATTGAATACACTGTACATAGAAACAGTAAGTCGTACGTACACATGAACGTTGCTTCTGTTTTTATTTTCTTATTGAAAGAAAGTATGTAAATGATATATATATATATATATATGTATATGTTTAAAAAATTATTAAATAAGTATTAATATATCATATATAACATATGAGTTCATTAAAACAATTCTTAATACATTCTATGTTGTGTGTGAATGAATCACATAGCTTTGAGGGGGCGGTAGTCCACACTTCCTCAAACGAGACTATCATAATAACTCAAAATGAAAAGTAAAAAGATGTGTGTTTTAACTATAATATAAAAACATAAATAAGTATTAAATATAATATATGACATATATAAACATATTTTCCATCATAATGATATCCATGATTGGTGGTAAAGGAGAAATGAACAATAATCATTTTGTGAGGCATTAGTTCACCGTACATAGAAACAATATGTTCAACATCTATTAGATGGAGATGTGTGTAAGTGTAGGTGTGAAAATTTGAATAAAAACATAATATTATATGAAAGATACTAGTTTTTTACACAATAATGTAATAAATAGAGTGGAGGTGGTGGTGAAAAAAATAATGGAAAAAAGCTTGAGAGATGACGTTACCTCTAAATTGGGTTACTCATTTTTGTTTGTGCCAAAAGGATTCCTTGAGAAATTTTCTACCAAAAGGGAGGCTTCAAGTTTTAAGGGATAATTTTTGAGAGGATACATGGGTAGATATTGGACGAACATAAAAGGTTTGATATGTGTGAGAATTGGGTAGAGGTGGTGGCCTTTTATAGGAAGGAAAAGGACTCACTTGGAATTTTTAGAAACAAGTTAGGCGTGCACATGATCTTACATAAAAGAAGTCATAAAAAACCAAAACAACTAAATACTTTAAGGTTTATGGACTAAATATGGAAATTAAATGGGTTTTTGAATGTTTATAGGTCATTCAGGCCCTTAATTTTAAGGTTTAGTCCCTAATTACGCTTCATTGGGCCTCAACTGTTGTGATTAATTTTAATCATTTTACAAATGATTTTGGTAAAAAATTAACATGGTATTATTAGACTCTAAATATTATTCTGAATAAAATGGTTTATGTGGGGTTTATTAAATTTAATTCATAGAAGAGGAAAAATTAATATTAGTTCTAATTCCATATATGGGGCGAAATAACGGGGTTTTAAAGTAGAAAAAAGTGAAAACACTGGTTAAGATTTTATATTCAGTTTAAAAGTGAAATTGATTCTAATGAATTAAATTATATTAAAAGATGTAGTATATATCTAATTTTACCATAAAATAATTATAATATCATTTATCATAAATAAATAATTTTTAGAAAAGGTAGTTTTTAACGAAAAACAATATTTTTCACTATTCATAAAAATGACATTTCTCAGAAAAATCCCAAAAATTCACCCTAGGCTAATTTTTATGTTTTGAATTAAAAACTATAGTTTATTTTATCAAATTAAATTTCTAAATGTTTCTAAAATTAATTTCATTATTAAAAGCGGTTTATTCAAGAAAACAATGTTTTTAAACATAGAAAGACTTTACCAAAAATCGTATCTCTAATTATCGATATGTTTTATTTATATAAAACAAGTTTAAAAAATATTTGGAAAGTAGTTATTATTATTACTACAACTATTTTTAATTTTTATGTTATAATTATCTCATTCAATCAATTATATATATATATATATATATATATATATGTTTCATAGAAACTTGGTGTTGTGTGCATTATACAGCAAGTCAGTGTCGCCTGTTGCGCATGACAAGTTAGTATTGCGTGTAGTGCGAGAAAATTAGGTATTTCATGTGTATTAAATTTTTTCTATATATTTTAATATATATATATATATATATATATAACTACTTATAGTGTCACGTCAAATGAAAAATAATTTGAAAAAATAAATTATTTCCAAAAAATAATTAAAAAAATATCAGGGTGTTACATTCTACCCCACTTAAAATTATTTTCACTTGAAAATAATCTAGTTTATCAAATTTTAAATACTTGAAAGATTCATTCATATAAACCCACATCGTAAAAATTGATACTGAAACTTCCCTTAAAAAGGGAAATTTGGAACCATACCAGTTACCCAAAGCAACATATAACTAGGTTTCCCCATGAGAGAACATAGGTGGTAAGTGAAAACATGGATATGGAAGAAAAATATAACCATTATGTTATTATGGAGAGTGGTAGAGGAAAAGTTCAAAAGAAAGTTAACAAATATAAAGCCATAAATCTATGAGGACCTAACGAACCCTCTGATTCATAGGAAATGATGGTACTAGAACACCATTTTTGGATTAAAGATAATTTTTCCTAATGTTAAATAATTTTAATGGAAGTAATCACATGAATGATTTTAAGACATCATCAATATTTGTTCTTCATTTATCCACTTCACATCTTTCTCTAAATATGAAGGTGAAATTTTTTCATTTCTAGAGTACTAAAAGATCATGAGATCCATGATATACCATCACATTTTTCATAAGTTACTATCAACACAAGATAGTATGAACAAGCTATCCAATGTGTTTAAATCTTTATATGGAGGAAAAAACTTTAATCTTACTGACTTAATTTGAATTTTAACATAAATATTCCATAAATGGTTATCATTCACCCTTTATTAATTATATAGGCTCTTATTTTTAACAAAAATCATTTATATGAGAAACATGGGTGCATACTTGTACTAATAGAATATCAAATGTGATTTTATTATTCCATAATCTATGTCAGGAAAGATAATCACATGAAATCACACCAAATTATGAACAATAAGACTCTCATAGGGATTAATCATAAAAAATAAAACATAAAATTTCCAACTAATGAAGGATAAGTAATTCTTAATTATCTAGGTTCACATAATCCATTATGATTGCCTATGCTTTACATTTTTCCATTGTCTTTATAGGTTGTTGGTGCTGATCATCATTATTAACTGTTGGATTTGAGCACTATTTGGATATATGCCTAAACTCCCTACAATTTAAACAATGAAGTGTTGAAGGTGAATCCTGAGGAGTTATCTCATTATTCACAATATCAATTAACTTTTTTTCAGTAAATTTGGAAATCAACCACTCGATTTCCATCATTTACACACTTAAATCCTTTAATATTCCCATCAATACAATTCCCACCATGCTTGTTTCCAAAAAAAGTGGATCAGTGGTATTGATCAAGTGTTAAAAAAAAGTAGATCAGATGACCCATTCAAAGAATGTGGATGATTCCTCATGAAGGACTCAATAGAATGTTTCTCTCTCCTTTTCTCATTTGGAAACACATCATGATTCATAGATTTAAAAAGTTGTGAGAGTATGGAAGAAGTTTTTTATTCCAGCCCCCATATCATTCAAACTCACAGGAGGGAATTTGTTTCACAATCTGTCATAATCACTATTAATGCAGTTCCTTCGGGTTTCGACCACTGACTAAAACCAAAATCATAGAGTAAGAAACAATTATCATAATGAGGAACCACATAATCTTAATATTGACTTTTTGGATGTCTAAAGTATGAATCATTCCTTAATCAATGAAACATTATGTTTATCCATGGTTATTCATAGCCAATTTAGAATTAAATCCTTTACGATAGTTTGGGGAGAGTTTGTGAATTCTCTAATCATATTCCCCAGGATTGCCAAACCAGTTGTGTAGAGAGGCCCGTGGTCATGTACCAAATTACCCAGAGTCAATCCCGAAATGTCTTATCAGAGTTGTTACCCCTATGTACATCTATGACAGAGCCACATCCACTTGTGGTATCTAGACATGGATGTATTTCTTAGAAACCACTTACTCCATCCTTCACCAAAATTCCAAGACATTTTCCTAAACATTAACTCATCCTTATACTTATCCTCAAATACATCCCTAGACATATCCTTATAAATAAACCTAGGTGTCTCACTAAGGTTTTCTCATCCAAGTTTCCAAATGTTGAATAAACCTTTCCTTTGATACCAACTATAATGACCCAGGCATAACATATATAGTTATTACATCATTTTAGATGAATATTTAGTACATTACAAAAAATACATGCCATAGGACCATAATATTTTAATGTATTTGGAAAATTGGAAACAGAATCTTCTATCTCAGTGAAAGATCTTCAACTTAGCCCATAAGATCTCCACCCTTATTTCTTATACTAAAAACATTCTTAATAACCTAGAGAAAGGAAACATAAGAAATGGGTGAGCTCAGATTCTTAGTAAGGGTAAATATGGGAGACGTGTAAGAATAAACATTAATATTGTGGTATGATAATGTAATCGTAACATTAGGAGAACATACCCTACATATCAAAGGTTATAAACAAGAGTTATGGGATAAATATTGGTATTTCATAAGACATGAATCATGAGGAAATAAACATCATGAGAAAGGAAATCATAACTAAGGAATAATACATAATATTTGTGGTATACATATATGTATAGAAACTTTTATCTTAGGGATACATTTTGAGACCTTTATAACACGTTAGGCTCTAGATGTGATGTGTGTACCTACTTTGGGATTGGGATATCAACCCATATACCCACTTTATTTTAGGCATGGGATACAATACATGTACCTTATTGTTTTCGAGCATATGATACAACCCATGTACCCTCCTTCTTTTAGGCTTGGGCTATAACCCATGTACCTTATTGTTTTCAACCTTGGCATACTACCTATGTAACCTCTTTAATTTAGGCTTGGGCTAAAACCCGCATACCCTCTTTCTTTTTGGGCTTGCGATACAACCCATACACCCTATTTATTTTTTTGATTAGGCTATAACCTATGTACCCTTTGATCTCATATAAAACTTATCATTACCCAATGAATTGGAGTTAGATATAGGTCCCACCCATCTCATAGTAAAATAATTCTCATGTTTGCTATAAGATAATAAAAATATCATCATATCATGACCAATAAAAAGATATATGTATTATAAACATTTGATCATCACCCATAAAATGAAATGGGTATCATTAACATTTCATCACATCATAACCTATGGAAAATATATAGGTTTCATAACCATTTCACCAAATCATAAACCATGAAAGAGAAATGGATTTCATAAACATATAACCCATGGATGAGAAATAATTATCATAATGAACTTGACATTATGTGTCACCCATTCACAAAAAGGATATTAATGGATCCATTTTGAGAATTTCTAAAAATGGAATGAGTAACATCCAACGATTCTATCTTATATGAAAAATAGTTTTGAAATATATTTCAAAAATGTTTCTTGAGGAAAGTATCCTTTCTTCTTTGAAAAAGGCATGTTAATACATAAAAAAATTTACAAATAATTTTCACAGAAAATACCTTGAAAACATATAAAAAATACTTGAAACCATTATGAAAACCTCTTACTTGAAAATTAATTTTAAAAAAATTTCTTAAATATTTTTTTTAAAAAATGGAAGGGAATTTTCAAAGGATAAGCATGGCTAAATCCGTACATGTCATGCAAAGTAAAAAAAGAACATTCCTTTTGTAAGGTAAAAACGTTAGACTGAATGACTTGTTCAAAATGAAAAAATAAGATTCCATTGAAGATATTGGTAAAATAAAAAATGGTAAAAATATATTTAAAAGCATATTTGATAATGTTATAATATTCTTGGAAACACTTTTTAGAAAACATATATTTCTGACCGAAGGGAGGGTAATGTCAGGATTTCTTAGAAACACTTTATTAACTATATTTTGGACCAAATAGTAGAAAAATGGTGCCAATAAATTATTATATCATGTATAAACATAGGAAAAGAAAAGTTATGAATGTCATTGAGGGATGTATCACAATATTTCATCAAATAAAACATAAACATAAAAAATCTCGAAAAGTGATGAGATTGTCCCAATCAACTCTTATAACTTGGTAACTTGAGATTGTACTCTTCATGTAAGAAATGAAATTACAAGAAGCTTAAAATACTAGGGAAATATTTATATTCATTATATTTCATTTAAAATATATGTATATACACAATGAAGAAAGATTTTAGGTGCATACAAACCCATGAGTCTCAAAGAAGGAAAATTGAGACAAAACTATTTTACTAATTTAATAAATTTTGAAACTTAAACACCATGAAAGAAGAATCATAAAATGGAAATGTGAATACCCATAAATTTAAGTATAATATAAATATAATTTAATCATGGTAAGTACATACACCACACAAAAGTAATGTGTGGCAAACATAACATGTATCTCATATAAATTAAAGGTGAGATGAAATCCCTTTACCTTGTGTCTTGACTCTATCTGTACACGTACAATATTCCTATATAATAAATAAAAGTTTATTATAAATATTTTATGAAAGAATATTATTATATTTATTACCATATAAGGTTTTATTATAACATAATATTCCTCATTTTCTAATGGTCCTATGTTAAGGTTTCACTTTTCGGTAATATTCACTTTGCTTTTCACATGTGTCTAAATTTGTTATATCATTGGTCCTTATACATATATCATGATTACAAGATATAAATCACAATATAAATGTAATTTATATCCATTATATGTATATTATAATAATTTATATCATATATAAGTATGAAATGGAATACACTGTTCATGGAGACGGTAAGTCGTACGTACGTATGAACGATGTTTCTGTTTTTATTGGCTTATTGAAAGAAAGTATGTAAATGAAACAAAAAATATATATTTATGTATTTATATATATGTATATATATATTTATTATTGTATCAATATTATATCATATATATTATATAAGTTGATTAAAACCAATCTTAATACATTCCATGTGGTGTGTGAACGGGTCACATCGCTTTGAGGGGGCGGTAGTCCACACTTCCTCAAATGAGATTATCATATTAATACCAAATGGAAAGTAAAGAGATGTGTGTTGTAAAAATAATATAGAAACATATATACATATTAAATATAATATATGAAATATATAAACATATTTCCCATCATAATGGCCACCATGATAGGTGGTAAAGGAGAAATGAACAACCATCATTTTGTGAGGTAGCAGTTCACCGTACATAGAAACAATATGTTCAACATACATTTGATGGAGGTGTGTGTAAGTTTAGGACAGAAAATTTTCATAAAAATATATTATTATATTGAAAATACTATTTTTTCACACAATAAATGAATAAATATATTGTAGGGGTGGATACGAAAAATAAAGGAAAGGAGCTTGAGAGAAGATGTTACCTCTAAATCGGGTAACTCCTTTTGGTTTGTGCCAAAAGACTTATTTGAAAATATTTCTTACCAAAGGAAAGATTCAAGGTAGAAGGGACGATTTTTTAGAGTCTAATTAGGTATATATTTTAATAACTTAAAATGTTTTAGAGGTGTGAGGAGTGGGTAGAGGTGGTATCCTTTTATAGGGAAGGAAACAGACTCGCTTGGAATTTTTAGAAACAAGTTAGGCGTGCACATGATATTACATAACAGAAGTCTTAAAAAAACCAAAAAATAAATAAATAATTTAAGGTGAATGTAATACATATGGACATGGAATTGGTGTTGGACAAGTTTCTAGGTCATTTGGGCCCTTAATTTTAAGGTGTAGCCTCTAATTAAGTTTAATATGACCTTAATTGTTGTGATTAATTCTAATCACTTTTACGGATCATTTTGGTCAAAAATTAACATGGTATTATTAGAATATAAATTTTAGACAAAATAAAATTGTTTATTTCATATTTTTAAAATTTATTTAACAGAAGTGGAAAACTTTATATTACTGTTAATCCCACAAATGGGATGAAATAACAGGGTTTTCAAGTTGGAAAAAGTTCAAATGTTTGTTAAGATATTATATTCAGGTTCAAAATGAAATTGATTATAATGAATTAAATTGTATAAATATATTTAATTTTTTTCAAATTTAACATTAAAATTATTTATAATATAATTTATAATTAATAAATAATTAGACAAAAGGTAGTTTTTAACTAAAAACTGTATTTTTTACTATTCATCAAAAAAAGAAGTTTCTTCGAAAAATACCAAAACTTTACCCTAAGATAATTTAGAAATTTTGAATTCAATAATAAATTTTATTTTATAAAATTTAATTTATAATTTTTTCTAAAATTAATTTCATTATTAGAAGTGGTTTATTCAAGAAAATGATGTTTTTAAGCATAGAAGGACTTTACCAAAAATCATATCTTTCATTATCAATTTGTTTTATTTATTTAAAAGAATTATAAAAAATATTTGAAAAGTATTTATTAATATTTAAATAACTACTTTTAATGGTTAGGTTATAATTATCTCATTTACTTATATATATATCTATATATAAAAATATGTTTCATAGAAACTCAGTGTTGTGTGCATCGTACGCCAAGTCGGTGTTGCGTGTAGCACAAGAAAAGTTGG
This sequence comes from Viscum album, assembly GCA_963277665.1. Lineage (NCBI taxonomy): Eukaryota > Viridiplantae > Streptophyta > Magnoliopsida > Santalales > Viscaceae > Viscum > Viscum album. The sequence continues at coordinate 1,152,012,643 of OY728140.1, forward strand.
TATTGTGTGTAGCGCAAGCCATGTAAGATTTTAATGTGGAAGGAATTTTTTACATATATTTTTAATATATATATATATATATATATATATAAAGAACTATTTTAGTGTCACGTGAAATGAAAAAAATTGAATAGATAAATTAATTCGAAAAAAATAATTAAAAAAATCTTGAGGTGTTACAATACAAGTTGATGTGTCTTTGGAAAAGTTTTAACTAGTGGTAATAACCACAAAAGCTCACATTGATATGGAATCAATAATGGCATTGTTCATGATAATGAGGCTAGTTTCACACCTAATTTGACACTATTAGGGGACCTTTTTAGGTATATTCACATGATTCTAACTAACCATTATAAATGGAACAAAAATAACCATAAGATTATATGTTTGGAAATAGATCATTGATAAATTATATTGAAACCTATAAATTCATAGGTTTAGGAATATATTTCAGTTTTTATTTATCCCTTTAATGTTCATGGTTTCCCATTTATGTGTTCAATTGTTTAGAAATTATCATCCCTAATTTTTCCTTTATTTTTAGTCAGTGGAGGAAATAATAGAAAACAAGTCAAAAAAAGCATGAAGAGAAATGTGATGACTATTCAAATGATATTCCTAACACGATGGGGGATAAATTAATATATCTTGTGATTATGTTAAACCATATATCAAAAATTATGATCAAAATTTGGAACATAGTTGAGTCTCCAAACACATCAAAGAAGAGGAGAAAAAAATCTCATGAATGTTCTTGTGATAAATGTGATAATGAAAAGATTATCTGATTTCTTATGTGTAAGCAATGTGGAAAGAGGAACCAAGGGAAAAGTCATAAAGGAACTAGATAGTGTTTTGGGTGTGGAAATGTAGGGCATAAAGTAGCTAATTGTCATGAAAAAATGAATAATTAAGATAACAATATGGAATAAAATAAATATGAATCAAAGTTACCATTAAAATATATATGTCTTAAATGTGGGGAACATGATAATTATCCAATAAAATGCACAATTATAATGAATAACATGGATTATGAGCACCAATGATCTTAAATAAAAAATGGAAAAAGAAAGTTCATATATTAAGATGGATCATAACGATTGAAGTACACATTTACTTCACTTCAAATATACACATGTCCTCTAGTATTTCAATTCATTCAACATTAGAATATCTTGTAAGTTTTAAAATAAAATATAGTCACTAGCCCAAATGGTTTGATATCATCAGGGAAAACTTCTATTATTATTGTATAACAAGTTAATATTTATGGGAATATACCTCTTGAAAATATTATCATTATCTCTTTATTAGAATTTGATGTTATCTTATATATGGATTCTTTTTTTTTGTTGCAAAAATCCAACACAAATTACTAGGAGAAGGAATTCACCATAATACCATGAATCAACCTATGATTCTATACAAGTGTAAGGAGGTGGATGGATCTTCTTCTGAATTATCATTTCAAGCATGGATATTATTGCCTTATAAGATATTTTTTTAGATAAAATGATTAAGACTGAGTAAAAGAAAATCCTTGATCACATGCCCATTGTGAGAGAATATGTTCCTTAAATATTGACTTAGAATCCCTCCTAAACTATGGGTTGAGTTCCCAATCAAACTTATTTAGGAGAAAGTAACATTATTGGGGAATGTTATCACCAAAAAATGGGTATCTATAGATCTTTAAAAAATAGATGAAATTTAAGGACGGTCCAGGAAAACATTTGTTATGGAAATTTCTTGTTCCTTAGATTAAATGGGTACTATCATCAATTTTTGAGAAACTTATCTCCATTTTCAATCCCACTAACCAAGTGGTACCCGCTGGTTGTACCCCTCAATCTCCATGGGAACTGGCATAGGATCATGTCCCACCAAGCTCAAACAACTATTCGTATTATGAACAAGGTGATTCAAAGCCAATTCTTATCTAGGGAATGTGGCACACACTTGGGTTGGTGGGGCCCCCTCTGGGAATCGGTGTTAGCAACACACGTTTTTTCCAATGATCCCATACCTGAGTGGTAGGGGCTCCTTCTTGGCATACAAGAGACCTAGGTTCAAAACCGGGTGGAGGTGAATTTTCAGGGGGGGTACTATAGCAGTACTATAGAAGGTACAATTTAGCACTGTAGTAGCCAAAACTATTCATCCAATTTGGGCCTTCGGGCCACCGGTTTGGGCCTAAGGGTCTCCAGGGAATTCGGGTCATCAAAGGTCTTCGAGACTTAGGGCTACAAAGAACACGAAGTAGCCCAATTCACATAGAGCAGGCCCCAGAAGAGGATTAGAGCAACAAGACTAGCAGTTACTAGAAGCAGAGCTACCAGATTGGAAAAATGAGAGGGTATGGAAACCGGCATCGGGACCAGGCACTGTGAAGCTTTGTACGAGGTGATTCTAGCCGATCTGCAATGCTAGGTGGGGATCTATGTGATCAATGATGTAGAAGCTAGGGGAGGGGCAATTTCTATGGGTTGGGCCTACGGTAATGTATTGGGCATACTATGCCTCTGGGCCTTCAGGTCATGTATTGCGAGTCATGTCGGGCCTTGTTCCTTGGGCCTACGAGTCATGTACGGGTTCCCCTTCATCCCTTAAAATGGGGATTATCTGTAATAAAATAAAAAATAAGGCCTTCGGGCTATTCCGGCACTAACCAAGATAACTCAAAAGGATGTTACGTATTTTATACTGATGAACACGAAGAGTGATTTAATGAGTTAAATAAGAGGCTAATCACTACACCCGTTCTCAATTTTCCCACAAACTTGAGAGGATATATGATCTAAAATGATCCTTCCAAAAAGTTAATCAATTGTGTACTCATTTAGGAATAAAAATCGATATCATATGCCTCCAACAATTTAAACCTCCGTGAGTAGAACTAACCAAAACATGGTTTAGAATTGGCTGTAAAAATCTTCATGCTAAAGATTTGGAAAAATTACTTATATATGGAGAAGTGTGACATATATATGGATCATAAAAGACTCAAGTATATATTTAAAAAAATGATATTAATATGAACCAATGAGTGTTATTAAATATGGTCACGGATTATTATTGTTCAGTCCATTACCATCTTAGGAATGCAAAAATGTGGCAAGCTAGCAAATTAGATCAGTGCTTTGTTCAATTGGATGAAAGGAATGATATGATTGAAATCTCTGGCATGACCCTTCCCAAAACTCATTCTGATCATAATCCCATTATAATTGATCTTTTCTTCTCTAATCTGAGATCAACACCTCTACCCTTTAAATTCAACAACGCCTGGTTGGTTGTGTCAGGCTATAGGGAGGTTATTTTGGAGGCTTGGGAATCTAATACGAATGGCAGTTTTTTGCACAGATTATCTTACAAACTGAAAGATGTGAAATCTAGGCTCAAGACTTGGAGTAGAATTTCTTTTTCAAGCAGTGAAAAAGATATCAAGGAGGCTGAATCTCATCTGTTAGGCTGTCAGCAGATGAATCTTATTCATGATTCTCCTTCTTCAGAGGAAATTCAAGCTGCTGCCAACCTGGATAAACTCTTAGTCCTAAAGGAGAATCTGGATCATAATCAGTTGAATGTTAAATGGCTCAAGGATGGTGATAGAAATTCCAGATTGTTTCATTGCTTTCACAGGGAGAAGAAGGCTAGTAGGACTCTCAAGGCCTTAATAATTGATGATGATTTGTTTACATCTGAAAATGAAATTGTCAATGCTATCACATCTTACTTTGAGCAGCTTTATTCTGAATCTGGTGGGAGCAGCTCAAGCAGAATTCTAAATCGTATTGATTCTAGTGTTGATGAGAGTCAGAATAAATAGCTTTCTGAAGCTCCTTCTTTAAAGGAAATTCATTCTGCTCTTTTTTCCTTAAACATTGACAGCGTGGCTAGCCCTGATGGCTTCACAAATAAATTTTTTATGTTTTACTGGGATATTATTCATGAAGATCTTATCAATGCTGTCAGAGAATTCTTTCATCGCTCCTTCATGCCATTTGAGATGAATTCCAATTTTATTACGTTAATTCCTAAGAAAGATAATGCCCTGGATATCAAAGACTTTAGGCCTATAGCCATTGGGAACACGATCCCTAAGATAATCAGTAAGATTATGGCCATTCGGCTTGGCGAAGTGGCTAAAAACATCATTACTAACAATCAGTTTGGCTTTGTACCTGGGAGAAACATTCAAAACTACTTGTTTACTGCGTCTGAATGTGTTAATATTATGAAAGGTAAGGTTACCAATGGTAATATGTCTATAAATATTGACATTTCAAAGGCTTTTGATACAATAAGGTGGGAGTTTATCTTCAATATCCTTAGGATGCATGGTTTTTCAGAGAAGTTCATTTGCTTGATTTTTTCTATTTTGGAAAGTGCCAGGCTTTCTATTCTTGTCAATGGATCCCCTAGGGGTTTCCTAAAATGCACTAGAGGGGCAGGAAAGGTGATACCCTATTTGGGATTCTTTGTGCGATAGCTGAAGACTACTTAAGTGTCTGCCTACATGACCTTGTCAACAGTGGGATTTATCAAAGAATGAGGGCAGGAAGGAATTCTTTTGCTCCTTCACATCTCTTTTATGAAGATGACATCCTTCTTTTCTATGAGGCTGATAGGAAGACTATTTCCTCCATTAATATGATTTTCTCTCATTATGAATATGTTTCATGTCAGGAAATCAGCTGGAATAAATCCTTTGTTGTCTTTGGTCAAGGTATTAGCAACTTGAAGCAGAGCAGGATTGCAAGAAGGCTTGGGGTTAAGAAAGGCACATTACCCTTTCATTATCTTGGAATCCCTCTATTTTGGGGAAGGTTAAAGCATGCACATCTTGAGGGTATTGCTCTGAAAATCATCAAACAACTGGAAAGCTGGAAAGGAAAAGCTATTTTCTAGGCTGGGAGAATCTGTCTCGTTAATTCTGTTATTACCTCTATGTTTGTCTACTCATTCTCTGTCTACAGATGGCCATCAGCTCTCCTCAAAGAGTTGAGTGGCCAGATTAGAAATTTTATATGGACTGGCTCTGTCCAGCAGAAAAAACTTGTCACTATTGCATGGAAAAAGTGCATTAAGCCCATCAAGATGGGAGGAATGGGCATTAAGGATATCAGAGTATTTAATAGTGCTCTCATCCAGAACTTTGTTTGGAAACTTATTGCAAAGCCTGACTTCTCAATGGAATTCTTGATTGACAGATTTGTTTCCAGGTTACAGAAAGGGAAGTGTCTATACCTCAAATCTTCGTTTTGGCCCTCAATAAGGTCTGCCTTTTCCAGTCATATGTTTCACTCAAAATAGATTGTAAGTCATGGCTCTCATCTCAACTGCTGGAGTACTTCATGGTTGTCATCTCCCCTCAATGAACATGTTTCAGTTTCAGGATCTCTTTCACAACTGTCTATTGCTGATTTACATGATCATACGGCTGCTATTAACCTCATTCCAGAAACTTTTAGGCTGGAAATTGCAGATTACATTTATGTGGATATTGATATCATTGTTTGGAAACCTGCACTTACTGGTTGTTTTTCTACTCGGGATTGCTATAACTTGCAGGTTGGTTTGGTTAATGCTCTGCCCACATGGATTGAAGGCTTACGAAGGTCTTTTATACCACCCAGTGACCTGCTGCTTCTCTGGAGGATTTGGCAAAATAGGTTGCCCCTCCAAAGCGCGCTACATTGAAAAGGATTCAACCTTGCTTTGGTATGCCAGTTTTGTTTTAGAAGCGATGAGACTTTGATTCACACCTTCATCCACTGTCAATTTGCTGCTTGTCTTTGGGAGCATGTGCAGTTGGCTTTCCATTTCTCCCTTAATACTTGCTCTGTTGATTCCTTGCTTATGTCATCCTTCAAAACTGGTACTAGTGAGAAAGTTAATTCCTTGCTCCTCTCGGCTGTTGTCTCGATTTTCTCATTTATCTGGAAATCTCGGAACAACATTGGGTTTAATAACATCAGGCCCTCTTTCAGAGATGGTGTTTTGATGATGCATCGATCCATCATATTTTCCTCGACAATTCAAACTGGCTCCATGCATAATGATGTATCTGACTTTGTTCTCTTGAGAGCTCTTGGTGTTCGTGACATGGAACGGAAGCCCGAATGGTAAAGTTTATCTGATGGATCCCACCTATCCGTGAATGGTTGAAGGTGAATGTTGATGGGGCGGCCTCTGGCACACCAGGTCCTGCTAGCTGTGGAGGGGTCTTCAGAACTCATCAGGGCTTCGTTAAAGGCTGTTTATTCCAGTATGTTGGACATGCTCAAGCAATTGAGGCAGAACTTTGGGCGATGATCAAAGCGATCAGGTATGCTGTCCATTATGGTTGGCATAGAATTTTACTGGAGTCGGACTCTGCTGTTGCTGTGAAGATTTTGAAAGATCGGTCTCGGAATGTTCCCTGGAGAATAATATCCTCCTGGATTTCCAGCCTTAAACTTGCTGAACAGCTTTGCTTGGATGTCTCTCATGTCTACCGGGAAGCAAACCAAGTCGCTGATGTTCTCTCTAAGAGAGCCATTACAGAAGCTAGCTCCAGTTGGTCTTTTACCTTACCCCCCTCTTATGACTCCTTGGTCTGCATGGACAGGGATGGTGTCTTATATTCTCGGTTTTGCAAGAGTCCCTGTATTTGAGCTTCTTTGTACTGTTTATTTCCTTTTTTGTTATAATATTTTGTTGGGAGCAGGCCTATTGCTTGTCTCTCAGACCTTCTGGCTATAAAATTATATTTATCTTACCTTTATAAAATAATTTTTCAACCATCCATTAGTGATATGATTAAGGAGTCCTAGAAAGATAATGAGGTGATTAAGAAAAAGATTGGGAATATACTAGAGTTTTACTTTGCTAAATATATAGTAATAAGGTTTGGAACCAAGATATGTGTCCCATAAAAACTATAACTGAATAGGTAAATTCTTTATGATGTACATAACTCATTCTTATCAATTCATCTAGGAAGAACTAATATGTATAGAGATTTGAAGCAAAGCATATAGTGGGAAAACATAAAGAGGGAGATTGCTGAGTTTTTATCTTGATTCTTGGTGTGACCAGAATCCAAGGAAGAATGATATAAGTATAAGGGTATAATGAAACCATTTCCCATACCAATATTGAAAGGAGAAAACATAACCACTTATTTCATCATAGGACTACCCAGGACACCTAAAGGGAATAACACCATCTAGGTGGTAGTCCATCACCTTACCAAGTCAGCACATTTCATATATATCATGGAAGATTTATCTCTTGACTAACCCAAAAAGATATAAATAAGAGAAGTGTTAATAATACATGGAGTTCCAGTCTTTATTATATATGATTGATATCTTAGGTTTAACTTGGGGTTTTAGAGAAGCCTAAAATAAGCATTGGATATAGAATTGATCTTCAGTACTACTTACCACCCTCGAATGGATGGTCAGTCTGAAATAATCAATAAAAATATAGTGGATATGTTGAGATTATATTCAATGGATTTTAATGGATTTTTTAAAAAACACCTTTCCCTAGTGGAGTTCTCATATAACAATAATTTCTATTCTATCATTAAAATGGAACACTAGGAGACTCTATATGTGAAGAGGTGACAAACTCTAACATATTGGTATGAAGTTGGAGAGTAGGAGATAATGGGACATTATCCCTTTAAGATATGATATATAAGGTTCTAAATATTGAAATAAATATGAAATATATAAAAATTTGATAGAAAATTTATGCCGACAATCATCGATGAGACCTAGAGTTTGAGGATGAAGATAAAGTTTTCCTTTATATATTTCCATGGAATAAAGTCATAAGGTATGGGAAGAAGGGAAATATTATTCCAAGATACATTAACACCTTTGATATCCTTGATCATATTATAATGATGGCATATATATATTATAACTCCCAAAAAACCTATCCCAAGTACATGAGCTGTTCCATGTATCCCTATTGAAAAAGTACATACCTGACCCCTCACATGCACTGAATCCATAGGTGGTAATTTAAATAATTATTTTTCATATGAGTATTTTCTAGTGAATATTTTAGATTATAGAGACAATGTTCTATGAAATAAGATAACTCATGTAGTTAAAGTGCTGTGACAAAACCACACGTTTGATCAATCGATATGGGAAGTCGAAGAGGCAGTGACACAGAAGTACACTCATCTATTCTAGTGTAAGAATAAAAACATTGATAACACACATTTTTATAGAATATTTTATTTTTAATAAAAGATAAAATTTCCTCACATTGTGCTAAATATGTTTATTTATAAAATATTTGGGATTAGATCATTCATTTTTAAATTTGATGGAAATTCCAGTTTTACCCTTAATAGTGAATTGTAGTTTTTTGAAGATAAATATTTTAATATTTATTATTTGAACTTGAAATTTTGTAATTGTTTTATTGAATTAATTGGATACAACTTTTTTTAGGATATTGGAGCTAAATCATGCATTTGTTTGGAATAAATAGACCATAAAGTCAAAGGTGGGTTGGGCCCTCCAGATTGGAAATTGGTTCTGTATTTGGGTCATAAAGTCTTCATAAGAGCTTTTATTGGGACCAAATTTTGATAGAATCTCTACAACACAATTGTGAACAAATAATTATACTGTAAGAATATATGGTCTACACATTTTGGAGGTCCAATGGGTGGTGAAAGTTGGCTTAAAATATTTGGCCGTGATTCCCCATTCACACTTGAACCCTCTTTAAACCTAGCCTCCCCTCCACACTATAAATTAGTGTTTTTCCCATTTTGAGGGGTTAGAGACGTGACCTAGAGGATTGGGAGTATATGTGAAGTGGTTCTTTTCCATTCAAATTAACCAATGGTGGAGGGATGCTTTCAAGCTAGGATCTCCTCTAAAATGCTCTTCTCTTACTCTTCTTTATTGTAATGTTTTTATTCTTGCAATAAACTTATTATTTTATATCACATTTATTTTATTTTTTTCAATTTTATTCATATTTTATATTCCTCTTTGGGCTGTAATTATTTAGTAGAAGCGTTATTGGGTCATACCCAGTATAAACCGTTGCAAATGAAATTCGCTTCTACGATGATTAAACCACCCATAGAAGAGTAGTTCCTTTTAGTAATTTATATATCTCTTACCTTCCCCATTCATTTATTTTGAATTAATTAGATAATGTAATTCAAATAATATGATATATTAATTGATTTTTTAATTTAAATGAATCTAAGTAAGCAATTTAAAAATAAACACAAATCATGTGAGGTCGAGAATTGAGTGAATTGTGAGAGCACAAACTTAATTGGTAATTTAAAACAAAATGGGATCAATTTGTAGTGTTAAAATATTATTCCAAAACTCAATTAATTATAATTTATAGAGAGTATATGTGACTTAATTTACCACAGAAAATAAGCTAACCTTAAAAAATCAATCAATGCAGGGTGCTGCGATTGCATTCTCTGAAGTTAGCCTAGGGTTAAATTAACTTCATCTTGGTGGTAAAGTTAATTCTCATAGTTTTAGGGGTTTAAAAAATTAAGAGATCATAATTAAGTGGGTATTAATTTAAATTATAATTTTTAATAAATTATTGAAGAGGTAGATTTATATTTATTATGGATTTTAAAATATTTTCTATAAAAAACATCTCTTAGTTGTGTCAATTTAATCGAACTTCATTTCAAAAATAAAAATAAAAAACACAATATTCTTCCAAAAAATTTAATTAGAAATTCATAAAATGTGGATCCTTGCACTATAAAATCATCCATAAATATCTCCGTGAAGGTCTCAATAAAATTAGAAAAAATACTCACCATGCATCTCTCAAAGGTACCTAGGGCATTGAAAAGTCCAAATGGCATCCTTTGGTAAGAAAATGTGCCATAGGGATAGGTAAATTTTGTCTTATCCTAATTCTCTGAAGCTATATAAAACTAAAAATATCTAGAAAATCTATCCATGAAACAATAATGTGTTATCCTAGCAAGACTCTGAAGCATTTGGTCAATAAAAGGGAGGGTGAAATGGTTCTTGCGAGTGGACTGGTTTAGTTTCCTATAATCAATACACGCACGCCAACTGTTTTGAACCCTCATTGGAACTAAATCAAATTTATCATTTTTTTAAAAAATAACAACAGTTTTCTTAGGCACAAACTGAATAGGACTCACCCAATGGGAATCTGAAATGGGATAGATCCCATGTGGTTTTGAATTACCAATTAAGTTCGCACTCTCACAATTCACACAATTCTCGACCTCACGTGATTTGTGATTATTGTTCAACTGATTGAATTGTTTCATTTAAATTAGAAACTCAATTAATATAGTATATTATGTAAATTATAGTTTCTCATTGATTCAAAATAAATTAATGAATAAGGTAAGTGATGGATCGATTAATAAAAATAACTGCTCTTCCGGGGGTGGTGTAATCATCATAGAAGAGAATTGCATTTGCAACAGTTTATAATGGGTATAATATAATAAAGCTTCTAATCAAGAATTCCATAAAAAGAGGAATATAATATAATAAGGAAATTGAGAAAAATAAAATAAATGGAAGATAAAATAATAAGTTTATTAAAAGAATAAAAACATTACAGCAAAGAAGAGGAAGAAAAGAGCATTTTGGAGGAGATCCTAGCTTGAAAGATTCCCCCCCTAAAATGTTTAATTTAAATAGAAATGAACTAATTCACCTCTTCTCTAAATGATATAAGGCACTTACCAACCCTTAAAAATGAGAAAAATACTAATTTATAGAATATAGGGGAATCTAGGATTAAAGAGGTTTCAAGTATGAATGGGGAATCTCAACCAAATATTTTAATCCAAATTGAACTGCCCATTTGACCTCTAAAACCCATGAACCAGCTGTTCTTCCAAACTAATGATTTTTTATGAATTGTGTTGGAGATCTCCTCTAAAATTGGGTCTCAAGACAAGCATAGGTTAATAAGTTATGGTCTAAATACAGAACCAATGTCCAATCTCGAGGGCCCAACCCAACTTTGATTTCATTGTTTATTTAGTATATCCAAATGCACAATTTAGGTCTAATGTCTTGAACACAAGTTGTATCCCATTAAGACAGAATTAAAGTTACAAAATTTCAAGTTCAAAAAATAAATATTAAAATATTTATCTTTGAAATACTACATTTCACTATAAAGGGTAAAACTGTAATTTTCATTAAATTTACAAATGAATGATCTAGTCCCAAATATTTTATAAATAAACATATTTAACACAATGTGAGGAAATATTATCATTTAATATCAATAAAATATTCTATAAAAATTCATTTTATCAACTCTCTCACACTTACCCTTTTACACCACTGGGTAAAACCTCATATCACGTATTTCGAAAGACTGTGATAAGTAAACATCAATATCAAATCAAAACAAAATTTAAAACACATATCGTTAAGATCCAATAGTTCCGCACCAAGAAAAAAAAGTTATCATGCCTCATATAAAACCATTATTTCAAGTTCTCCATTTATATATTTCAATATATTTCCACTTCATTTTTCCTCCCATGCACAAAACACATACCTCACTTGAATTTTCACTTATCACACAAATGTCAATTTTTTAACAACGTCTTTTTCATCCAAACTCACACAAGGGTCACCATAGGCTTGATAAATTCTTACATCACCACACAATGTGAGTCAAGGAAATATTTTTGTCATGAGGACTTTCTACAGTTTTTCTGTGGCTTTTGGTTGGTAGGATTTAGATGTAAAAAATTCTGAGGCTGAATAAGGGGGGCTTGAATCTTTTTGAAAAAAAATTGCATTAATCTAATTTTCACTCAAATACAGTCCCCTCCTCAATCCCCATATCATCAATTGATGTTCATCATTATGAAAAATAAAGGAATTTTCACGCTATTCATCATTTCTGTAGTAAAAATGTCAATCTTCTCAAGCGTGATTTTCTTGAAAGTTCCAGATAGGCACAACTTTCTCCCTCTATTAGAAGCTTCAGAAAGGCATAACTTCACTTATCATGAATTCTCCAGAAAAGCACAACATTCAATATTATTATTTTCTTCAGCAGAAAACACATCTCTTATGAATATAATTTTCCACCCAATGTTTCACATAATATGGTAGCACAACACAAGATAGCTTCCCCCACATTTAAGGTCAACTAGATTATTCAATTTCACTTCAAGAGTTGGTTGGATAGGGAAAATTGGATTTTAATGTGGAAAACCTAATAGAATGTTCAGTGATTCTAAGGGATAAAAGGATTATATTTTCAATTTATGTCATTATAAATAAATATTCTTTGAAATAGGGGATTTAATACCCAAAACATTACTCAATTAGTTAAAACATAAGTACCTCAAACCCTCAAGTTTTGATAGGAATAAATCAAATTCTGGTTAAATCAAGCATGGTTTGGTTTTCTCAAGAAGTGATGTAAATGTAATGAATATGAAAATAATGGTTCAGAAGCCTCATATTAAAGTGATTTAAAATATAAAGATAGTGAGATGTGGCATTAGATTCAAAAATCATATTACTTTTCATGAAATTACTAAATATTTGAACTTGAAACAAAGTTAATTTAAGGATTCATTTAAACTCGGTTTTTGGGGATAAATTTTTTCAGTTATTGATATGAATTTCAAATTTGTAATGAGAATAATTTCAGCTGAAAAGTTTCAAAAAATCATAAAAAAATTAAAAATGAACACAAAAAATTAGAAAACCACACATTTTTATTAGAAAATAATTGAAAAACAGAAAAACAATTGAAATTACTAAACTGAAAGGTTCCCTCCCCCAAACATAAAATATTGCATTTTACTAAATGTGAACCCATGAAATTATATATTCACATGAAATGTATGATTACATAATAGGACAATGAATAAAGAAGTGAAAGGGTTAGGAATATCCTGATATGCTCAATTGATGATAGGGTCATGCAGTGTGATGAAATCCACTGCATTAGTAGGAAGTCCCTCAATGAATTTCTTTAAACATTTCCCATTGACCATAAATCTATTTCATGTGTCCTCTTCTGTGATCTCCAATTCACCATAAGAAAAAAATTATCCACGACATAAGGACCTCACCATATATAATGAAACTTACTAGAAATCAACTTCACTCATGAATTGTAGAAAAGGAATTTCTCTCTAACATGAAACTCCCTTTTCTGGATCATTATATCATGAGATTCTTTTGATCTTTTCTTATAGAGGATTGAGTTCTCATATGAAGACAATAGAATCTCCTCAAGGTCTTGAATTTGCAACTTCCTTTGGATTCCATCTTATTCCAAATCCATGTTGCATTTCTTTATAGCCTAATAAGCTCGATGATAAACTTACATGGGGAGATGAAACACTTTCCCAAAAACAATCTGAAATGGGGACATACCAATGGGTGTCTTGTATTTTATCCTATAATCCCAAAGCGCATCATCTAAGTGATTTCTCTAATCTTTCCTATTTGACTACACAATTTTCTACAAAATTTGTTTCAACTCCCTATTTGAAACCTCAGCCTCACCATTTGTTTGAGGGTGGTATGGTGTTGATGTTTTCTGTGTCACCCCATACTTCCGAAGGATGGAAGCCAAATTCAGATTAAAAAAATGCGTCCCTTGGTAACTAATGATGGCCTTTGGTACTCCAAACCTACAAAAAATTTGTTCTTTGACATAGTCCACTACAACATGAGAATCATATATCCGGGTGGCCTTAGCCTCCACCCATTTACTCACATAATCATTAGCAACAAAAATATACAAAAACAGATATGATCTAGGAAAATGACCCATAAAATTGATGCCTCATACATAAAAAATCTCACATAATAGTATGGGTTGTTGGGCTATCTCGTGTCTCCTAGAAATTTACCCAGCGTGTTGGCAATGAGAGCATGAAAAACAAAACACATGGGCATCATAGAATAATCTAGGAAAAAATAATCTAGAGTCTATGACTTTTCTAGCAGTTCGTTAGGGTCCAAAGTGTCCACTATATGTAAGTGTATGACATAATTGCAGAACAGACTCAAACTCATTATCAGAAACATACCTCCTATTAACATGGTTACTACACATGCACTGGAGGTATGGATCATCCCACACATAAAATATAGACACACTCTTTAACTTTGGGACTTGATGTTTCTTTAAATTTTCAGGAATATCAAAGGCAAAAAGGTAGTTAACTAAATCTACATACCAATGATACGTACCTGATATAGCATAAAGATGCTCATCGGGGAAAGTGCCTCGATGTGGTACATGGTCCAAGGTTTCATACTCTAGTGTGTGAGTAATCCTACTCATGTGGAGATCAACTTCCCACTACTTGAAGCTATGAAGAAAATCCAAAGGTATGTGAAATTTGTAAAATAATTTTGTACCAAAAGAAGAGGACTCAAGGGAAATGAGAGGATTGATCTTGGAAGAAATGTGTCAGAACTGATTACACCAACTCTAGCAATGTCAACAAAGTTCAAGGATCTAGGGGAATTAACCATACCATGAACTATAGTGGAGTTATATTTTTCTAATGCTTTTTGTGATTTAGGAGCTTCCATAAATGTAATTCCTCACTCTGTATTCTCTTCCTTATAGTCTGGTGAGCTGAAACTGATGAGAGTAGTGGTGTAGTGGGTAAATAGAGCTATAGAATATCCAGAAGGAGTCCTTGAGGATGTAATTGTCTGGGTAAGAGACAATATCTTCCCAACATATTTCTATTTGATTAACATGTAGTACAATGTGGTATGTTCACATGCTCCCATTATCTTAGGAAGAACCTTCCTCAAAACTGCAAAAACTATCATAAATTTCAATAAGGGTACACTTTCCATGGAATTTGGAGATGAAGTTGTGATATTTAATGTCATGGAATCCCTGATGTACCCCTTAGAGGACCATTATACTTTTGTTATCTCCCATTTTAACCACCAAGTAAAAACCCCATGTATTTTGATTGTCATATTCTTAGGGAGATTATAAGAATTGGTTATAGTTTTATGTCTAAGAGAAATTCCATAACTGTCTATAGTGCACAAAACTCTATTATATTTGATTTTGAAATGGATTCATATTTTGATTTTGATCATGTTCAATCTGATTATGACATGGCTATGGAGTGTGTAGATAGATTTTATTCTTTATTCTCTGATATTGATGATTTATATTCTGATACTAATGTTCATTGTGCATATATTTCAGTTCCTTCAATTTATCCATCAATACATCTCCCCCCTTCATTGGAACTCAATCCATTGCCACTGAATCTAAAATACTCTTACTTGTTAAGTGGTGAGAAATTACATGTTATCATTGCTAACAATATCTCTTTTGAACATGAAGAAAAACATTTGAATCTTTTGAGGGAGAAAATTAAGGCAATCAGATGGACCTTGGATGAAAAATCAGGTGTTATCCCCTAAATTTGCATGTATAGGATTATTTTGGATGATGGGGATAAACCAATTAGGTATCCACAAAGGAGACTCAATCCAACACTTTTGGAGATTGTTAAAAAAGTGGTTGAAAAATTGATCGAGGTAGGTATAATCTATCCCATTACAGATTCTCATTGGGTGAGTCATATTCTGGTTGTGCCTAAGAAAAATGGTGTTACTATTGATAAAAATGTGAAAGATTAGTTTGTTCTAATGAGGGTTCAAAACATTTTGCGTGAGTGTATTGATTATAGGAAAGTAAATCAGTCCACTCGCAAGGACCATTTTCCCCTCCCATGTATTGATAAAATGCTTGAGAGACTGTCTGGGAAGACACATTATAGTTTCTTGGATGAATTTTCTTGATATTTTCAGTTTCCTATAGCTTCAAAGGATCAATATAAGACTACATTAACCTATCCCTTCATCACATTTGCCTACCGAAAGATGCCATTTGGACTTTACAACACCTCAGGTACCGTCCAGATATGTATGGGGAGTATTTTTTCTGATTTTATTAAGACCTGCATGGAGGTATTTATAGATTATTTCACAATGTAAGGATCCTAATTTGATTAATGTATAAGTATTTTGGTAAAGGTGTTGAATCATTGTATTGAGAAGTATCAAGTCTTGAACTTTGAAAAGTTTCATTTCATGGTAGAGAATGGAATTTTCCTAGGGTATGTAGTGTAAAAACATGGGATAGAGGTTGTCAGATCTAAGATAGACATTATTTCATCCTTACCTTATCATTCATGTGAGCATGATATTAGATATTTCCTAGGATATGAAGGCATTTATCGACACTTCATCAAATATTTTAGTAAGATTAATCTTCCTTTGTTGCGATTGCTTCAAAAGGATTTTGATTTGTGTTTGATGATTCATGCAGGGTAACATTTGATGAGCTGAAGAAGTGTCTGACCACTCCACCGATCATACAACCCCCACAATGGGACATTCCTTTTGAGTTTACATGTGACACCTCTGACTTCGTGGTTGG
Organism: Viscum album; assembly: GCA_963277665.1. NCBI lineage: Eukaryota > Viridiplantae > Streptophyta > Magnoliopsida > Santalales > Viscaceae > Viscum > Viscum album. The sequence goes on from OY728140.1 coordinate 1,152,029,131, forward strand.
AGATGTCTTATCTCAGAGGATGGAGGGACATTCACATGTTATTTCCTATGCATCGAGGACACTGGATTCAACCCAGTAAAACTAAAAAACCATAGAAATGGAGTTTATTGCTGTCATATTATCTTTAGATAAATTCCATTCATATTTATTGGGCTCTAAAGTATTTATTTCTTTCTGACCATGCAGCTCGGAGGTAACTCTTGAATAAGCCAAATACAATGCCCAGACTTATCCGATGGATGCTCCTTCTTTAGGAATTTGATTTTGAGATAAAGGATAAGAAGGGTAAAAAAACCTAGTGAAGTACCACATGAGTAGGATTACTCACACACTAGAGGATGACACCTTGGACCTGGTACCACTTCGAGACAATTTCCCTAATGAGCACCTTTATTCTATATCAGGTATGCATCATTGGTATGCAGATTCAGTTATCTACCTTGTTGACACTGAAATTCCTACAAATTTAAAGAAACATAAATTCCAAAAGTTAAAGAGTGAGTCTAGATTTTATGTGTGGGATGATCTCCACCTCTGGCGCATGTGTAGTGACCAAGTTATTAGGAGGTGTGTTCTTGATCATGAGTTTGAGTTTGTTCTACAGTTCTTTCATACACTTTCTTGTGGTGGAAACTTTAGACCCCAATAGATATCTAGGAAAGTCTTAGACTCTGTATTATATTGACCTAGCTTATTACATGATGCCCATGTGTTTTGCAAGTCATGATTATGTAGCCAACACACTAAGAACATTTCTAGTAGACATGAGATGCCCCAACAACCCATTCTATTTTGTGAGATTTTTTATGTGCGGGGAAACAATTTTATGGGTCCTTTTCCTAGTTCATTTTTATTTTTGTATATTTTTGTTTCAGTTGACTATGTTAGTAAATGGGTGGAGGCTAAGGCCACCAGGACTGATGATTCTCATATTGTAGTAGACTTTGTCAAAGAACAAATTATTTGTAGGTTTGGAGTACCGAAGGCCATCATTAGTGACCAAGGTACACACTTTTGCAATTAGAATTTGTCTTCCCTCTTTCAGAAGTATGGGGTGACACACAAAACATCAACACCATACCACCCTCAAACAAATGGCCTGGATGAGGTTTTAAATAGAGAGTTGAAACAAATTTTAGAGAAAATTGGGCAGCCGAATAGGAAATGTTGGTGCAAGCGCTGGGATGATGCAGTTTGGGCTTATAGTATAGCATACAAGACACCCATTAGTATGTCCCCATTTGGATTATTTTTGGGAAATCATGTCATCTCCCCGTAGAAGTCGAGCATCAGAATTATTGGGTTATAAAGAAATGCAACATGGATTTGGCACAATCTAGAATCCAAAAGAAGTTGTAAATTTAAGAGCATGAGGAGATTCGATAGTCTTCAAATGAGAACAAAAGGCTCAATGAGTAAAGATCAAAATCATCTCATGATATAACGATTCAAAAAAGGCGTTTCATTTTGGAGAGAAATTCCTTCTCTACAGTTCATGACTGAAGATGATGCATGGTAAGTTGTGTTCCACATGGTTAGGTCCTTATGTTGTGACGAATGTTTTTCCTTATGGTGCAATAGATATCACACAATAGGACATAGGAAGGAGCTTTATATTCAATGGGAAATGTTTTAAGAAATACATTTAGGGTGTTCCTACTGATGCAGTGGATTTCATCAAATTGCATAACCCCATCATCACTTGTGCATATCAGGATGTTCATAAAACTTTCACTTCATTATTATTTACCCTATTTAAAATCATACATTTCATGTGCATATATCATCTCATGGGTTCACATTTAGGAAAATTCAATATTTTAAGTATATGGGAGGGCACCTTTTAGTTTAGTAATTTCAATTGTTTCCCTGTTTTTCAATGATTTTCAAAAACAAATTGTGTGTTTTTCAAATTTTGTGTGTTTATTTTTTAATTTTTTTGTGATTGTTTTGAAACTTTTGAGCTAAAATGATTATCATAACCATTTTTAAATTCATAAAAATAAGTAAAATAATTTATCCCATGAAATTGAGCATAAATTAATGCTGAAAATAACTTTTTTTCATGTTCAAATCTTCAGTAATTTCATAAAATGTACTCTGAATTTTGAATCCCATGCCACATCACACTATTTTTATATTTAAAATGAATTTATTATGAGGCTTATAAACCATTATTTTCATATTATTTACATTTACCTCACTTATTTAGAGAAGCAAACCATGCTTGATTTAACCAGAATTTGATTTATTCCTGTCAAAACTTGGGGGTTTGAGGTACTTATGTTTTAAATGATTCAGGCATTTTTTTGGGCATTAAAGCCCCTATTTTAAAGAATCCTTTTTTATAATGACCTAACATGAAATTTTAACCCATTTATCCCTTAGAATACATGAACATCATATTAGGTGAGCCACATTACAAACCAATTTTCCCAATCCAACCAAGTCTTGAAGTGAAATTGCATAATCTAGTTGAACTTAAGTGTGGGGGAAGCTGTTTGGTGTTGTGATACCACATTATGTGATACTTTGGGTGGAAAATTAAAATATGAAGATATGTATTTGTTTTTGAATAAAATAAATATATTAAAATCTGTTCCTTTTCTGGAGCTTTCATGATAAGTGATGTTGTGCCTTTCTGGAGCTTCTAATAGAAGGAGAAAGTTATGCCTATCTGGAGTTTTCAAGAAAATCATGTTTGAGAAGATTGAAATTTTTACTACTGAAATGTTGAATTGTGTGCACATTCCTTTATTTTCCATGATGAGGAACATAAATTGATGATATGGGGATTGGGGAGGAGAACCTATTTAAGTAAAAATTATATTAATTCAATTTTCTCCAAAAAGAGTGAAGCCCCCTTCATTCAGCCTTAGAATATTTTACATCTAAATCCAACCAAATGAAATCCATAGAACAAACCTGGAAAGTCCTCATGACAAACATAGGTCCTTGAATCACATAGGGTGGTGATATAGGAATTTATCAAGCCTATGGTGACCCTTTAATGATTCTGGATGAGAAATATTTTTCTGAAAAATTGACATTTTTCTGATAAAAGAAAATTTAATTGAGGTATGTGTTTTGTGCATAGGAGGATAAAAGAAGTGGAAATATATTGAATGATATAAATGGATAATTTGAAATAATGGTTTTTTTATGAGGCATGATTACTTTTTTTTCTTGGTGTAAATTTTTAGATCTCAATGATATGTGTTTTAAAATTTGTTTTGATTTGATATTGATGTTTACTTGTCATAATTTTTTGGAATACGTGATATGAGGTGTTTCCCAGGAGTGTAATAGGGTAAGTTTGGGTGAGATGATAAAACAAATTTTTATATAATATCTTATTGATATTATATGTTAATATTTCCTCACAATGTGTTAAATATGTTTATTAATAAAATATTTGGGATTAGATCATTCATTTGTAAATTTTATGGAAATTCCATTTTTACCCTTTATAGTGAACTGTAGTTTTTCAAAGATAAATATTTTAATATTTATTATTTGAACTTGAATTTTTTTAACTGTATTCCTGACTTAATGGGATACAACTCATTTAGGACATTGGTGCTAAATCGTGTATTTGTTTGGACTAAATAGACTTTGATGTCAAAGGTGGGCTGGGACCACCAAATTGGACATCAGTTCTATATTTGGACCATAATATCTTCATATGAGCTTGGATTAGGCCAAATATGTATAGGTGATCTCCAACACAATTGTGAACAAATCATTCTTCTGGAAGAACATTTGGTTCATGCGTTGTGGAGTTTAAATGGGTGGTGCAAGTTGGATTAAAATATTTGTTCGAGATTCCCCATTCACACTTGAATCCTCTTTAAACCTAGCCTCCCCTCCACTCTATAAATTAGTTTTTTTCTCCTTTTTAGTGGTTGTGTACGTGCCTTATATTATTGGGAGAATATAGAATTGGTTCTTTTCCAGTTCAATTAACCATTGGAGTAGGGAACCTTTCAATCTAGGATGTTCTCCAAAATTCTCTTCTATTTTTCTTTATTGTTGTAATGTTTTTGTTCTTTAGGTAAAATTCTTATTTTATCTTCCATTTATTTTATTTTTCTCAATTTTATTCTTCTTTTATCTCCCTCCTTGTGCTATAATTATTTATTAGATGTTTTATTGGGTTATACCCATTATAAACTATTGCAAATGCAATTCGCTTCTACGATGATTACACCACCCATGTAAGATTAGTTCTTTTTAGTAATCGATCTATCTCTTACATTATTCAATCATTTATTTTGAATGAATGAGCTGCATTAATTCACATAATATGATATCTTAATTGAGTTTTTAATTTAAATGAAACTCTGAAGGAAATTGAACAATAAACACAAATCACATGAGGTTGAGAATTGTGTGAATTGTGAGAGCACGAACTTAATTGGTAATTCAAAACAACATGGGATCAATTTGTAATGTTAAAATATAATTCCTAAACACAATTAATTCTAATTTATAGATAGGATATGTGACTTAATTTACAAGTGACCATAATCTAACCTTATAACATCAATCAAAGTAGGGTGCAATGATTGAATGTTCCAAAGTTAGCCTAGGGTTAAATTCACTTTATCTTGGTGGTAAAGTTAATTCTCATAGGGTAAAGGATTTAACAAATTAAGGGATCATAATTAAGTGGATATTAATTTAAATTATAATTATTAATAAATTATTGATTAGGTATAGTTAGATCGATTACATTTTTTAAAATATTTTCTAAAAAACATCTTCTTGTTGTGTCATTTTAATCGAACTTCATTTGAAAAATAAAAACAAAAAAACACAATCTTCTTCCAAAAAACTTCTTATAGATTTAAAAACAATAAAAAAACTCCATCCTTTTAATTAGTGTTCTTATTTCATTTTATTTTATTTTCAAAAATTTCTTTAATATGTTGTTTAATTTACTTCCTCCATTGAGATATGACCTTTGTTAGCCACTCTGGAGCACGTAAGTACCCCAAAAACCATTAATCATTTGGGGGCACCCAGGGCAGTTCCTTTCAAAAATTCAAGGAGAAAAATTTTGAAGCGGGGAAGAATGTAATGAACCAGAAATTTATAAATAAAATTCCCTTTTTGAATTAATAAATTTTTTATTAAGTAATATAGTTATCGAAAACTCATGCACTACTTTTGTTATTTTGTAAAACTATATGTTTTATCCTTCCACATTTAAAAGTCTATTAGGAATCATAAATATTGATTATATAACCATTATACAGGGATCATAATATTAATATATATATATAGGGTTATGGTATATCCAATTGAAACCGAAAAAGGAAGCGATGATCTAGACTAGTAGGATTTTACCCTATAAATCTCATTTATCATTGATTCTAAGGGATATAAAATCATTGATATTTTCCCTTGAGCAAGACCAATATGTGATTCAAAAAATAAATCATAAGGAAAACCATTTATGATAGAATTTTAATCTCATTAACATTACAATCCGAACTATATTTTTCAAACCACCCCAAGTAAATCTCACCATTTCACACCTTACCATTAAGGAATCCACTAGTGAAATGAAGGGATGTGTATCTAGACCCTAACTGTATGATTTTTTGTATAGTTTTTATAAGTTAATGATGATATTTATCTTTTATTATTACTTTATAATGATTAAATAATATTTTTGATAAAAAATATATTTTCACATGATGAAACATAAATTTTATTTTTGGGAAATATATAGTTTCAATCAAGACACTTTTTTATGTATTCAATATTTTTTTAAATAAATTATATTTTAATAAAATATTATTATAAAATAATATTTATTAAATATTTAATATAATAAAATTTTATGAATTCAGATGTAATTTTTATAAAGACCAAAAAATATTTATTTTAAAAAACCAACATTTTTTAATAAATATGGAGTTTTTTATTTAAAAGTGTAAATTCTCATATTTAGAGAATTATTTTTAAAAACTAAATATTTTTTTTTTGAAATATGAACATTAAAATTAACCAATGGTGAAATTTTCATAATACTTCGAGATAATCAAATTTTTGGTTCAAAATTAAATACAGTATCAATATAAGATATGTATTATGAAATCATAAAATCCCAAAAGTGATGTAATAAATATTATAAAGTGTATTGACAACCAAATTTTTGTTTCACATTTAAAATAATTTTTTTGAAGTTATTTGATTAATTTTATAAACCCTTAATGAATCCTACAAAACATATATTATATTTTAAGGTTTCAAAATCAATTATTTATAAACATGACTCACTACCACATCACCAAGGGTATTATTTTAATAATTACAGTTCTTAGAAATATAAAAAAGTCAAATCCACTCCCTTTTGGTTTAAACCATTGAAAAGATCATGGGATATTTTGTGGTTTGGATTAATTTATCATATAGAGTCCAAAACGTATGTTTAGAAATTAATATAGAATTCTACTCATTTTTCTATATAAACCTACCCATCCAATAATTACTATTCACTGAAAACCCTTTGAGAATGAATTTAATATTCCTTTAACTATCTAAATAACTCCCATGGTGTCCCAAATCTCATAAGAATATCCTTCCAATATTTTAGAAGATCCCTATCAAGGTAAGGGATCCTCTCATTCTTCTCTATGAACAAGAACATTCTTTATGTTATTCCTTATTGTTCATGTTTGGAAACATTTTTACACATCGATCTTACTCTCCTTATGATTTCCAAGTGATGAGAGACCCGTTTCACTCTCATTTAACCCTTCCATGAATATTTATATACCACCATTATTATTATGAAATTAACATATGATTTATCATGACAAACATTTGTATAGTGAATACCCATACTCATTTACACTCAAGGGTATTCAACTAGATATAACTATAACTAATTGATCAAGGACATGCCTTTATATAACCCACGATCTATAACATTGGGGTTAAAAATGATGAAAATATTTCTTACATTTTATGATCTATGTGGAACACTTATGAATATACATGATTTGGATGTGATGGGTGGGCCTAAAATTATATAGCCATCCAATGCATTGGGTAATGTTTTTATCTCATGAGATGACATTTATAGTGAATGAGTGTTTTTCTTAAGAACAATATGTTATGTTTTCTTTATAATTAGCCTAGAATTTTTTTTATGATGTAATTTTTTATATTTTTTTTGACATTCCTATGTTTCCATTTATGCTATCAGCATATATCATGCTTTAATGATCATGTTTATTATTCTCACCCCTATTATGTTACCTTGATATACCTATTAACTAACATGTATTACTTTTGTCAAATTATTCTTTGATTATTAACTTACTAGGTTTTATAGCTCACCACTTTCTTATATACATCCCCATGTTATCCCATCCGGTTTATACGATCCAAGGAATATAAGGGCATGACTCAATGTTTTTAAATAATGATTTTGTACTACTGATTTATGTTATTATGACATGTAACTAATTTAAAAAAGACACTAAGCCACATAATATTATAGGGTTGTATCAAGTGTACCTTTACATAATAAATCATAATTTAAATTTTATTAAAGATATGGGTTATCATAGAATTGTCCACCACATTCATTGTTAACATGATTCCTCCTAGTTCTACCCATTGACTAAAATAGAAAAAAAATCATATTTTAAGCATCAAGAAATAATAATCCAATTGAGAAATCATACATTCCTGAAAATTATTATCTATATATTATAAATTATTACACCTTTTTTATGAAGCTATTAAACTTTTAGGTTCACCCTATATCATTTTCAATTAATCATAGGTTGTATTAATTTATATCCTTATTTTCTATATAACCTAAGCCCTGCTCTGAGACCAATTATGGTGACCCAAGAAAAACTTACATAAATATTACATCATTTTGGATGAAATATTAATATATTATATAATAATCCACACCATAAAACCAGAAAGGTATATTTTATTTTGATACTAGATATATAATTAACTTATTTAATGAAAAATCTTCAACATATCCCATGATGTTCTTCTCTCATAGTACACTTATTATAGATATCATACTTAAAAACCTTTCTTCATAACCTAGGAAAAATGGAAACGTAAAATAAGGTGATATCATATGCTCAATAAGGGTAAACATGGGAGATATTTATCGATGATCATATTAAATCATAATATAAGAATAAGGGTATGCGATAATGAAAATAACTTATAAATATCATACCTAATCAGTCATTGATTATAAATTATGAGTCATGGAATACAAATTTAGCATTTAAAATGACATGATTAAAAAGAGGAAGGTATCATAATTAATCAATCATGATCCTTGAGATAATAAAATAACAATAATATCATGTCATAGTAATTATGGAATAGTCAAGAGTATATAAAATGATTTCATTAGTCAAGTCTCGCTTCCAATACCATCATCACATAGTGGCAAAAGTCCCATAATGGATTAGGTTCACCCCCGACCTCTTTTTATTCATGGAATGGGTTCAACCCCATCAAATTTTATATTATCTTATACGATATCAATAATTATATAATAAATTATAGGGATATACAATTCTAGGTTAACTATTCACATATTTAAAACCATATATTTATGTGTGTGTTCCATAAGATCATAAAAACAATCATCACTCCATTATAGAATAACTTGGGGAAAATAAATAAATTTCATAAAAATATAATCATCACATAATCTTTATCCATCCATTGAAATAACATGGATGGTATCATTAGATCATATCCCCAATAAATCTTAAGAAACATAAAAGGATGTTGATATTGATTAAAATTCCTTTAAAAGACCATTAAAACCGTTCTTTGAAAACATGATAAAAATATCAATTTCTTATAAAAAAATTAAAATTAAAATTTAAAAAAATACAGAGAAAATTATTTTCATAGAAAATAACCATGGAAAATTTTGAATTAAGCATAAAATAAAAAAATATACATGATAGTATGAAAATACGTTCTTGCAGCAAATGTTAAAAAAAATATTTCTTTCACACATTTATTTAAAAGTCATAAATAACATATTCAGAAATCATTATAAAAAATAATTTTTAAACCATTTAAAATAAACTCAAATATGATTGAAAATGACTTTAAATAATCATTTTATCATATAAAATAACTCTCTCAAAAAATATTTAAATAATATACACATGGAATAAATAGTTCTCCAAGTAAAGAGGAAATATGGTCAACTTTCCTCAAAAACAATTTACCAATTTATTAAGTACCATAAAGAGAAGAATTAAAGAAAAACATGAAAACATGAGAAATATATATGGGAATAAAATAGATTATTTTTAATAGATAAATATAATATAACTATCCCATTGTAGATTTAATTATAAACAATCCTGAATAAAAATGATATTGCAACATAAATCCTTACCCCAGGTCCTGGATTTCTTTATAAATGCTCTTATGCTCCGATATAATAAATTTATATTTATTATAAATCTATACTAAAAAAATATTTATACTTATAATAAAATATATTATTCCATTAAAATTTATAATTACCCATCCTTTAATAATTCCTCATTAATATCAACATCCAGATGTTAACAACTATGATTCCCATTCATGTTTTGGTTCGATGGTTTCGGTCCTTGCCCATTGTTCATGGTTTCATCATCTCATAAATTTTTATAATTTTATAATTATCATATTTATTGATTATATTCAATTTTATAAACACTTATATAATGTGTTGATGAAAAATTAATGACATCATTCGTTGAGATGATAGTCTATACGTACGCACAACTAATGTTTTCATTTTCTAAATAATAGAGTGAAAGGAAAGAAAATAATAATTTATATTTAAAAAATAATAATATCATAATTATCATATATATTCATTAAATCCATCCATATTACCATCCATTTATGTAGGATATAAAAAATGAATCACATTTATTCATGGAGCTTGTTGTCCAGATGTACGCACAAACGACAATGCCATTTCTCACAAGATAGAAATGAGGTATAAAATGGTTATAACATTAAAAAATACCTTTTAGAATATTTATCATACTTATTTATAATTTTTAATATGGATATATAATTTTTAATTGAGTTTAAGGAATAAATAAACCTGAAATTGATCGGTAAAGACAATTACCTATTCTTTGTAAAACCTCCTTTGGCATACACATCAAGCCTTAAAAGGTTTCTCATTTTGGAAGAACAAAATCTCTAAGATATAGTAAGGTATGTTTTAAATATATTTAGTTAGTAATTTTACAAACAATAGGGCTCAATGTAAGTGAATTAATGGTGGGAGGAGGTTCATTTTATAAGTGAGGTGGGTGGTACTCTTGTAAATACTGAAAACATTAAAATATAATATAGTCATATTAATGTAAAAGTAGAACCAAGGAAACCAAAATATAAATATAACGTAATTTACGGAACAAATATCTTAAAAAAACAAAATCTATACATGTTTAAGAGATATTTTAAAACTTATATTTTAGTTTAACCCCCCATTAACCCTTTTTAACCTTAATCATGGTGAAAAATTATTACCATACTTACTATTCATTATGATGAAAATGAAAGTAGATTCATTTAAAAATTTTGAAATGATGAATTTAAATATTTAAACCAATTTATAAAATTAAATTTTTTAATGTGGAAGAAGTTAGTTTTAAAATAATCACACTAAATTCAATGATAATAGTTTTTAGAAAAACAAATGTTAATCATAACACATAATTTAATCCAATTACGTATTTTGTAAATACCATTAGATGCATTTTATCATTTTTTATTGAATATATTATCAGAAAAATTTATTAAAAATATTTATCAATAGTGATTAACTTAATTTTCTTAATATAAAAACACCTTTCACGCATAAAAGAATTTTTTTAGAAAAATATATCTTCTTGCCTTTAAATTATTTTATTTTCACTACTAACCAACTGATAACCAATGAGTTAATTTTATAAATGTGTGAAATATATTTTTTACTATGTTTAATAATCTTAATAAAATTTTATGCAATATATATATGACATATATAATGCTCATAAACAAAATATTTTTAAATAGTTATGTAGGATCATTAGTATTTACTAAGTGAATTAGAAAATATTTTCATAACAACCCATTTTTTATGAGGTATAGATCTATTGATTTATCATTTTAATCCCTTTTGTATCCTTATAAATGTTCTATATGGCCTAATGATGATATCATGAGCATTTGGGGCTTGTTCGGAGCCTAGAGCTTCGAGTTATGAATGAAAAGGCTAGGAATATGTTTTTCCCAAACTGTAATCCTGAGATCACATAATTTGGAAAAAAATATGTGTGTTGTTGTAGGGATTAAAAGAGGGGAGATAATTGGTAGATAAATGTTAGAAAGACCATTATCCCAAACCAAGCTAGGCTACTATCCATGGGTAGTAGTGGACACACTATTGGTACACGGTTTAGAAAACTGTGTGGCCAAATTATGATCCTCTTAAAAATAGGAAGAATTAAAAATTTAAATTAATTATTTTAAAATTTAAATCAATTATTACTCCTACATTATTTCTAATGGAACATATTCTAAGGATAAATCTCCTCTTCTTTTTCTAGGTTTTTAATCCTCTTCTTTATTGAGCCTCAGATTTGAGTATCGTTTGTCGCGTTGGATCACCACTGGTAAGTGATTCAATTTGTTGCTTTATTTCTTTAATTTATCTCTCCATAATTGAAAATATTTTTTTTGTGAGATAATATAACATATTTTTAGGATGTTTTTCTATTTTTCTATTTTATTTTGATCCAGACCTCACTAAAGGATGATACTGAACAAGTATTCCTCTACCTCTATAAGGTAGGTGGTCTATGACTTTTACCTCAAAGTATTTGTGTTTATATTTTTTTCCATTGTACCACACAATATTTTCCCCAATATTTCCCCCTAAAATTAATTGACCTTAATTTGGTTTCCCTATTTGGTATATAATGACTCTTTCAGATCCCAAATTGAATTGGAGTTCGTCATCCCTGATGTGAGCCACCCATTTGGGTGTGCCCATTATATTCCAATTTGAACTCTATGGTTTTATAACCAAAACAACATAGGTGAGTTTGGTTTTATATATAATGTGACATATATTTAATGAAGATAGATATTCTTTTTGGTGCATCATGGCTAACACACTTACCTGATTTTATTAATTAATGAAAAAAAGTATAAATGAACATAGAAAATTAGCATGATTAGCACATGGAAAATGTTACACTTCATATTCACATACTGGGTGCTATTATTATGAACCTTAAATATTTTAATTAATAAATTTAAGGTTATGATATGAATTAAATTGAAGTAGTAAATTGGAATTATTATTACATGGTAAATGTTACACTTCATGTATAGATACTTGGTTAGTTCCTGTGGACCGTTTTTACTATTATAGGAGTGGTTAGACTTGAGACCACCATTGATTTATGAGGGAATTCCTAGAGTTATAAGAAGATTTCACCTTGTTTCATTGAGACAATTACTATGGGAGATACCCACCATAGAATCTAGTCCTTGTCTTATTATGTGAATTCCTTGGTGTTGAACCAAAAATTCAGTTTCTTTGTATCTGAATATTATAATTCCTTGGATACACTCCTAGGATTTAACTTGATATCCATAGACACACTATTCTATGGATTCACCCCATTATTCCCAGTTAGTCATAGCCTAATATTTACTATGTATCAGTTTTATGGACTCAGTTAGACTATTTACAGTGGAATTCCTTGGTTGTACCCCTTAAATTACACTCCAGCCATAATAGAAAGACTTCATGAGTTATTACTATAAGTTAGATCGACCCCTGAAGTGATGGATTCCCTTGAATCACTTCCTATTCTTTTACTATGTTGTCTATATTATGATGCTTTGTATAGATATCTGCGAAATATTACATATTGATATACTATATGGACACCTAGTAACAAAGCCATGGGTGCACACTGAAGCATGTATATCTATGCATATGATTGTATTATGTATGAATATATATATATATAGGATGGTAAGGGTGTAGATATATTTTTATATTAGTATGATGTAGGTATGGTTATATTGGAATCCCATGAGGATCCCAGTCCAACATGGCTATTACATTACACATTTTTACATCACTGATGATTATTATACCTACACACTTCTACATTAATATTTCTAGACTATATTTTTTTAGACATCGTTTGTGGTGACCTACTGAGTATATATCATACCCTGTTTGGACCACCATTTCGTACCTAATCAGATTTAATGAATTTAGGTAGGAACAGGGGAATGTTCCAGGTCATGGATGCATGATTTATTATTTCATGGGAACAGTGGAGCATAACATAGAGCTATGGCTCATGATGCTATATGGATATTGTATTTTAGTCTTTTTTGTACTTTCTATATACCTGTATATATGTGTAAATTCTACAATATCCACCTCTTAATTTTTTTCTTAGTGACATGACATTTTGTCATTTTGAATATGATACTGAATATTTTAATTAATGACTGTTTATTTTATCTAGATTACTTATTTTCTAGTGTAAGTTAGTATTAGGATTCCACCATTTATTCACTGATTATACCTATGTGTTACTCTGATTATGAAGTTATAGTCTATCCACTATAACACCTTAGAAACTCAATTATATTTCGTATCCTCTAGTGTACGTAGAGGCATACTTGAGGCCTTGTGGTAAACCAGGTTTAGTTACTTATGAGTGTATTTAGTTCAAGACATTACAATTTTCAATAATTATATTTCATTAAAATATCGTATGATGTTCTTAATTTTATAATGCATGAGAAATATTCACATAATTTTATTTTTTCATTCTTCATAAGTTATTGATCACATTTATTTATTAGTGATAAATATATTCTAAAATCATGGGGTGTTATAGGTGATGTCCACCAGTACTTACTCAAGGTGGAAACAAAGTGTAAGTAGAGATCCTAAATAATAATGTATGAAACCTAGAAGAAACACCAAACCAAAATCACCATGAAATAATGTAAAATCTCTTTAGGCACTTATAAAAGAACTATCATAAGTAGATGAAAAAAATTAAACATGGAAAAAGGACAAAACAAGTTTTATATGGTTCATACTTGTATCCTAATCCATGGGGGGAGAATAGTAAATATTTTATTTATGTAAATGAATGATGATTAAAATAACTCAAGTTCTTAGTATTTTTGTATCCCCTATCTTTAAAATTGATCCACCATACAATTTATAGTAGGATCCAACCACTGTGTATATAATTCATCACCATTGATATTTTTAGGATGAATTACACCAAGGGAAATCTCCATGGGTTTCCCCCCACATGGTCAAGGAATTACACCCCCTCAATTACATAACATGGTGAATAGTATTATCTACCTATACCTTCAAAAATATAACTCATATGATTTTTTACATTTTCAAAAAATTACACTACCTCTAAGCTAAGTGATCAAGGGTAAATATTTATTGCACTTTCTAGATGTGAAATTTGGTTATATCATTCAAATACACCATCCAATCAGTATTGTTTGATTACATTATCTAACCATACTTTTTTTTAAATTTTAGGATCAATTGAAGTTGTATACCCTACACCATAATATTATCCTCTTTATCTCACTTCCTCACAGTTTTTTTCTTTAGTAGGGATCACTGCCTAAGGGGGGGGGGTATAACTGCCACCATTAATTCTTGAAAGTGACTTTTATAGAGAGTATAATAGTTATGAATTATATTCTATTCCTAAAACCCTTACATTCTTGATGTTGGTATCAAGTTGAAGGAGTCAAGACATGACACCCAAATATCATTTCATCAAACCCTGCATCCAACAACCCTTGATCCTTAGAGATTTTTCTACAGTCTATTTGGGAACTAATAATCTCCCCCTCGGTGCATGAGATAAGAATTAGAGGCTACCCACTGGGATATGATACCAATTTTTAGGAATAGTTTGGTCTACAGACCCTCCCCCACAATATTGTCCCCTTTAGCTCATTGGCTCATGGTTTTGTTCTTCAGTAGGGATCACTTTCCTTGGGGGCCACTACCACCACCCAATCTTGAAAAATAATTTTAATGGGGAGGAGAAAAATTGGGACTTATATTCTATTTTATCACCCTAGCATTTCTGTTGTGGGACTTGAGTCAAAGTCATCATGTAATAACACCCATATTTCATGCCATGACATCCTACAACGAGCAACCCTTAAACCCTAGAGAATGAACTATATTCTAATTGGGTCTCCGTACAATAAATTATGGTTGTACACTATTTGAGAATCTTATACCTTAGTTTCTATAACTTCACCATCACTATACAAACCATAGGAAATTAGGTGCCCAAAATTTCTCTTGGTATACTAATAACTTAGCTAAAAAATATTTCTCACAACCAAGCCTAATAATATCCTACATTAGAATAATTTTCCTTGATCCACTACTAAACCCTCTATTATATTCTATAATCTTCTTTCCACTCTTGAATAATTTGTTATAGCTAGTGTGGTTCCATAACCTACCTTTAGATCATCCCAACCCCATTGAGTAAAGTAATTCCTCAATAGATACTAGACTAATAACGTTTTCAATATGTCCACCAGGTTTTCAGTCTGTTTTATCTTTCCATGATATAATAATAAATTTTCTAACAACATCCAAATAAAGTAATAGTTCAACTAAATATGGTTCATCCTTGAATGAAATGTAATTTTTTTGGCTAAGTGAATCAAAATTTGTTAATAAAAAAGGGAATCCATTCATATTTCTTCCATCCAAGATATTTAACCAGCCCATTCACCTAGATCAAATCTTTACCAGTATTTATCATTGTGAAATACTCTACTTTACTTATCGAGAGTGAAACTACCAGTTCAAGTTTTTATAACCAGATAACTTCTATCCCTATAAAATAAAACACATAACTAATTTTGATTCTCTAAGTGTCTCTATCTTGAACAACATTAGATTCATTATATTTTTGAAATGACTTGTAAAATACGAAACAAATATCCTTTATTTTTTAACCCTTTATGTAATAGACAATATACTTCAGAGCCTCCTAGTATTCTATTTTGAGAATTTACACATTTTTGGTGATAAATACCACAACTTATGAAATTTAAAAATGAGTACAAACAATAGAATACATAAATATTTTGATTGATGATACATATGGAATATTTTTCATGTACTCAACCTCAACTTCCATTTATTATTCCTTCATGATTTTAGCTTAAAGCGTTCAGATAGAGGTGTGGTCACCAGCTTCACCTCACAAATTATGAGGAATTACACCACCTTTCAGATGTGATATTACTAGCTTAGGAATAACGTATTTGAACTTAAGTCTCACACTATCTGCAAAAAAAATTGTTTTATCAGTCTAATATACTTTTTATTGATTTTTTTGGGAAATTAATTAATTATTTTTTTTATTATTTAGTTTACTATAATTATGATCAACATATATTTAATATAAATAATTGATATAATAAAAATCCCACTAACAAATACATCGGGTAATGATAATTCTAAATATTACTTCAAAAAGAATTTCACTATTTCATAAATTCATTGATATTCTAATTAGAATTACTTCATGCCTATTTCAAACTATAAAGGCTCTGGTTGAGATTTTACAAAAGATTTTGGTTTACTATTCATCAAAACTAGTTGGATGACCCATATATATTTCCTCATCTAAGTCCACATGATAGAATGTCTCCTTCACATCTAACTGATAAAAATTAATTCCTTTCCTGAAAACCAGGCTCAACACTATAATAATAGTCATATATTTAAGTATCAGAGAAAAGATATCTGAGAAATACATACCTTCCATTTCTTGAATCACCATTACAAATAACATAGACTTCTATATTTACTTACTATCTGCATATTTGTTCACCCGATACACTCATTTTATTATAGAATATTATTCCTATTGGGTCTCTCCACTAGGTCCCATGTTTCGGACACATAGTTGGAATCAATTTCATTCCTTGTGGATAAATCTCATATATATTAATAATTCAAACTTGTATCCTGTTATAAGTTCCCAGTCTCTCTATAATCCATTAAAATCAAGTAGTGCAGATCACCATAATACCTTGGAACATAGAGCCAATTCCCTTGTAGATCATTGTAGTTATACTTATGGTTGTGCTCCTTCCTACACTTCAACATTTATATTTTTCTATTATGTATAATTTTATCTAGTTTCAACAATACTTGATATATCTAATACTTTATTACTTGGAAACACCATCATAATTTGACTACCTTCCAAAACATACTTCAAATATCTTGGTGTTTTTGGTGCTGATGTATTTCCTGAATTCTATAGAGAATCCATATAGTTTGGATGTATATTTTGTTACAAATACTCTTTTAATGAAAATTTTAACTCATTAATATTATCTGATAAGTTTTGATTCTTCCATAAGATATATTCATTGAAAATAAAATTTTATCTTTTGACCACCTTTCAAAGGTTTTTGTCTGAGAGTCGAAGACCAAAATCATTATCACCAAATATCACAATATAACACACCCAGTACTTATCATAGATCTTATCCATTTCTTCAAAATACACATATATATAGGTGTGTGCATTAATGAAGTAATAGAATTCTATAAGTTCATTCCTAAAAGGATAATAAGGACTCTCCTTGATTAAATATGTCTTGCAATTCAGCACTTCCATGTAAAACAACTTGGGGAAACCCAGATGAATTTTGAAACTCCTTAATTTCTCATCCCACATAAAATTAATCCTCCATAAGAATCTATTTTGATCTAGAGTTACTAGTATGGTCTTCTAAAACTATATTCCTTTACTCCAATAGCACCTTTGAAAATCCCTACTTATATACTACCCACCACTAACAGACCTAAATTAATTAATCTTTAAATTGGTCTTCTTTTCAAACATTTCTCTCCATCAGACAAACTTTTCAAACAAATAAGTACTTTTGATTGAGAAATGACACCCAAAATTTTGATGTTTCATCATTAATTAATGTTATATAGTATAGTGATCCTCTATGATAATTAATCGAATATATTCCTCATACATCTTTATACACTAACTCTAACTTATAGTTATTTGATATCATACCTTTTTTGGCAGGAAACCTTATACCCCTTCACTAAAATGAATTCCTTGTATGTTTCATAATCCATTATTCTAGCCTCTAGGATACCTTTAGTAGCTAGTACTTTCATCCCTTTCTCACTAAGATGACCTATATAGTTATTCTATAACATGGGATAAGTTACTTGTTTGAAATTCATCACACCTTATGGTAATCCTATTAGGAATAAAGTTCCAACCCTAAATCCTTTTTAAATAACCACATTTCCATATATAGTCTTCCATGATCCATCTATGAATGTTATATAGAGGCCTTTATTTTCTAAATATACAATAGAAATTAAGTTCTTCCCTAATCTCAAGATGTGATGCACTTATTAAAATTTTAGAAAGCTTATGCTCCTTATCTGGATGGAAATGCTCCCATACTAAATATACTAAGATATTTATAATACAATGGATATACCTTTCCAAACCATCCATAAATATTGTTTTAAATACTTCCTATCTTGAATTGTTCGTGAAATTAAGCTCCAGAGTCTATCACACAAGACTCTAGTGAATTAGAAGTATTTAGGAGTAATTTAATCTTATCTTCTAATATGGGATTCAAAAATCCATTTATGGAAGTTTATATTTTAGAGTTAACTCTATTATCATTTTAATCAATCTTTATGTGACATTTCATCCAACAATATTGGCCCATGGGACCACCTTCCACTAAGCCACCCCTTTGAATTCTCCTTCCTATACCTTTCTTATAACTCTTCTATGCTATGGATCACCCATTATATTCATGATATAGAAATTTATATAATATAATTGAATATACTTTTGGTGAAGCTCATTTTTCAAGATTGGGTCCTAAATATTCATAAACACTAGGTCATTATTCCAGATCAGATTACTCATAGTAGTGATCGTTACATCCCACGATTTAGGAAGTGATGAGAATAATAAAAGTGATCATTTGATATCTCTAAATTCCACATTCATTTAATATAATTGATTTATTATCATACTAAAGTCGTTAATATGATCAATAACAAACTTTCCTTCAGAAATCCATATGTCAAACAATATTCTTATAAAGAACACATAGTTCATCATTTTAGGCTTCTCATATAAGTAAGTGGGGGTTTTCATAATTCCTGATACAATATTCACTTCTCATATATTAAAATTTAGGTTTTGGGATAATGAAATCCATATTAACCCCAATACATTCTCATCTTACCCTTTCTATTCCTACCCTTTCATCACATCCAGCATGGTACCCATCAATAGAAGGTCAAGGTTCTTATATAGTAGAAAATCCTCAATCTATATCTTTAAAAATCCAAAATTTCTTCTATTAAAATACCCCACCATGAACTTACCCTCTTTAAACACCATTCCTCTAAAAATGTGAATTCCTGCTAGCTTTCAGTCGATGTGAATAAAATACCAGGAAATGCTTATTGATATTATTCTACATGGAAAAGGGAAGAATGATGATATTGAACTGATCCCAAAAACACTTTCACTAGGGTTTTATCATCCATAAAACTCTAAAAAAAGATATGTTACTGTTTTTTTGTCCCATTAAAATCATTAGTTAAACCTAGATATGGTGTCCACTAGAACTTACTAAATGTGAAAAAAATGTTCCTATAGATATCCTATGCTCTAATGTTTGGAATTTAGAAGATAGACCATACAAAAATAACTGTTAAAAAATGAACAAATTACAAATAAACTTAAAATATAACTATCAAAAGACAATGATAGAAAGAAAACAAGTCATAATAACAACACGAGTTTTACAAGGCTCATATTTGTGTCCTAATCCATAGAGCGATCACTAAAACTATTTTATTAATGTATAAAGGGGATGATTAAAATTTTTGAACATATTAGTCTTTTTGTATCATTTCTATTCATAAGTGATCCACTCTGATATTTTTAGTAGGATCTAACAAATTATTTTAGTAGTTTCCACCATCCGATCCTTGCCGGACTAATTCCACCCAGGCTGAACTCCATGGGCTTCCCTCCATCTGGTTAAGGGATTACACAACCTAAAATAATTCACCTAATGAAAAATTCTATGTACCAATAATTTTATAAAGGAATATATTTATAGTGTAAATTATAATATCCTCCCACACCATGATGTTGTGACACCATGCATACCTATTTTCAAAAGGTAGGTGGTCAATGGGGATTTTACCAGTGATGCTTTGGAATGCACATTGGTTGATAGGATGAGAGGTCAAGATAATAAAAAAATTTAGGCGGAATTTTTTCCAACTCCAATTACCTCTTACATATTTGATATATGTTTAGGAATCCTTACCAAATCTCAATGGATGACTAGTTATCACTGTACTAGTGATTCGATCGAAATCATTCAACAATGTAAACATTTGTATGTATCATAGGTTTTTCATTAATAGGTTAAACTATATATATCAAAGGTTCTCCATTTATGGTACTAGAAATATATTTTAGAGGTTCCCCATCATTATTTTACTAGTTAGTGGGGCTAAGGTTTAAATGTGTATAGTTGGGAACTTTGGAATTTATCACTGTCTAGGGATTAGATATGTGTTATGGTGTTGGGATCAAGACCATTATAGGGTATTGATATATATCCTCATGAAATGAATAAAAATCCACGTAGTTTGGTGCCAGTTATGGGTCACAACATGACTTTTAATATCATATGTAAAGGATTATCATGGTTTCTTTTAAGGCAGAACACCCATGACTGCTTCTAAGTAGTTTAAAGTCATGAAGAGTGAACTACTAGGTTGAAGATTCCTAGAAATGTTTAGCGTGGGAATTATGAATGATTTGAAATTTTTGGATTACCTTATTTTATGGTAATAAGATATGATAGGGAATTATAAAACTATGAAAAATATGGCCCCAAGGGAAAGGATTAAACAACTCATGGGGAATATTTCCTAATGATAAGGAATGGAATGCTCATTGGGGATATGTCCTAATGAGTATATGGACGTGGATGTTAGTTTTGAACCATAAAGAGTTATCCTACATATCCTGATTATTAGGAATAAAATCCCACATAGTTCAAGAAACATAGTTTAATGTTATGTGATACTGTTACACCATGTAGTTTAACATTATGTGAAAAATACATTATTGTAAAATTTTACATTGTATGACTAGGACGTTTGTGTTGTGAAATGGGTTAGAATATATTATTGATTGGGGATTTCACATGGGTGGACCATTCTAGTTAATATCACTAGGAGTATGTCCCTTTGAGTTGGATAAATCCTACGGAATATGGACCTTTTAGTATGTTGGATTGCAAATAATATAACCCTTGGAGTATGATTTATGGTTGGTAGGGGACCATAAGGGTGAGTTGGGGCTTACACATGGGATTCCCATATGTGCATCTATATACTGTTGATTTATAGTTATAGAATGAAGGATTACTTGATGCATGGGAGATATGACCCCATGAGATAGGTTTAGGCCTACATATATGTATCACTCAACTAGTGCTTGAGTAAAAATGACATTGATACTATCCAAGGTCCTTCATCTCACCCTAGATCATTGATGATTCATGGTAATGAAATCATTATAGGGACATGGCTGGGGATTACACCTTTTAATGAATCCCATAACCTCATGAATCATTATGTAGATCATTTAGGTCATTTTGAAATGTAAGCAGCCAATATAAGCATTTTGAGCCATGGGATGTCTCATCAATATCCTTCTAGTAGGATTAAAATATTATAAAGGGAGTACATGATTTTGAATACTCTGGGGGACAGATAGACTAGGGAGTAAATTCATAAGATGCATTTTATCAAGGGAATACATAATCTATGGGGTGAATGTTGGTGTGCATTACCCAATCATGTAATTTAAGAGGATTTAGAGGATTACTAGAGGAGTACCTCCTAGTAATGAATTAACCTAGGACAATGTTTTTTCATAAGGGATTTAGGGAAATATTGTCATCCATTTTGGAAAACCTGAGTGAATGAGGCTATTATGATTATTTTATATAGATTTAGTGAAAGTGATTAGTTAAATGGTTCCCAAGAAGGGATTCATTGGTAAAGTGGTCATACTAGTGAGTCATGGATGAATAGTTTACCCTAAAAGAGAAATAAGGTGAATGAGTCACCTTAGTGAAATCCTAGGGAGAATGGGGCACCCTAATAGAGGGCTTCAGTGAATGTGGTGCCTTGGTGAAAACCTAGGTGAATGGGAACCCTAGTGAATGTATAGGGTGAATGGTTTCTCTTGTGAGAGACTAGGGTGAATGGGGATCTCTAGTGGAGGTCCTGGGAAAATTTTTTCCCTAGAGGAAGACAGGGTGAAGTGGTTTCTCTATTGGTGGTCTAGGGTGAAGTGGTCACCCTAGAAGAATGTTGGGAGAAGTAGTTTCCCTAGTGGTTTTATATGGATAATTGGTCACCCTAATGGAAGATTGGAATAAGTGTCCACCCTATTGGTGGGATAAGGTGAAGTTTACACCATTGCGTTATACATCCAAGGTGAGTTAGGCACATGGTGCCTTATTATGGATTGTCCTGGAATGTTCCTTTACCCTTGTTTTAGAGGACCAAGGATTAAGTGGTATTATATGATGGTTTAGACATGTTAAACATTAAAGTGATTAAATTTCCCCATTTTATAAATAATTCTCTTAGTTTTTAGGCTTAATTAAGCTATATGAATGGGGGTTGGGGTCTAGGGATCACATAGGATCCTTATTTTAAGGCGTCCATATTCAAGTGTTCAAGTGTGTCTAATGGGGACCCATGAGGGTCTATTAATAGAAAAATCAGGGGACCTATGCTCATGAAAACATAATTATAAGGTTATTCACAAATGTTACTAGGGTTTGTGACATGATCATGTGGGTGAAACATCACACTTGTTTTCCGGGTGCTCAACTTGGGTACACAATGCATGTATGCATTGGGAGAATCCCTATAAGGTGTATGACCTAGTCTTATGGACCTAGGTGCACACCATTATCCATATTTTATAATTTTCTTAATTATATTCTCATTATAAAAGGGAGAACCAACAAATACCCCCGCCCACCCTCAAAATGGATATGATTAGAAAAAGGAGGCTCAAATGCTGAGGTTGGTATGATTCTTGCATAAACATGGTGTTATCATAGTGTTTGGAACCCAATTAATGGGATAGTGTGCCATTTATTCTTATGCGTGAGTATGGAATACACACTACTACCTAAGTGCATGTTCTATGCTAGTATTAAGTGCTCAATACAGATCACTTGTAAATAAGTCCCCCCACCATTTATGCACATTAACTCATCTTGAGAGAAGACTATAGATTTTTTTTCTCTATATCTTCACTCTTGTCATCCATGATAACCAAGGTGAGTGTGGTACACCACCTCATCCATACCATAAAACATTTGGATAAGCATGTTGAGCATAGTACTCCACTCGGGTGGAAAAAACCTAGGTGAAGGAGCATAAGTCCAATTGAGAGAAATAATCTGGGTGAAGCACTTAGGTGAAGTGTATGGGTTACTTTTTTTCCTTCTGAAAATTTTTTGCCCAATTTTTTTGTGATGAGAACATATCTCCATGGAATTATTTCCTTTTGTTTTTTGGTCTCATATCTTCTAACATTACTCAGATTTTTTTTCTTATAATAATGATATGGACCACACTTTGAACATTATTTCATATTATGAATCCCCTTCCCATATAAAGAATATAATAGAGGGTATAAAGAATAGAATCACCCATTAGTGCATGCCACATATGTTGGACCTAGTGAAATTCATGAGGAAGCATCAACAAGAAAACCCATCCTCAAAGTTCCTTATACTATATGGTCATCTCCACTTAAAAAATATATACAGACTAAGTCTTGATTCTCATCACCAAACTCATGGGTTATAGAGTACACACATTTGGGGTGTGCCAACATATCCTTAAGGGGGGTTTATTAATGAGTAAGAGTTCACCACTACCTATATTATCCACTATATTAAAGATGGCCTAAATAACCACCCCTACATATCAGAGCCCAAGACACACTTTTAATGCTAAATATTTCATCATTCAAACATAAACCAACTGAGGGGATGCATTATGGACCAAGACTTACACTATAGAGGTAACACCAAGCCAGAATGGATGTGGGCATATTGGGTCCACCAAAAACGTGTTGAGTCTAAATATCAGCAAACAGAAGTGTAAATTTAAGAGGTCATTTGAATTTCCCATACTTACATCTATAAGAACCTCAATCTAATTCAATAATTTCTTAATAACTGGAGCCTAAAAACAAACACATTTCACCTCACACATGGATTGGTAGGAATTAGTATATGGGATATATAAAAGGTTTCTAGAGTGACCATATTTGGGATATTTGTAATGAGTTTATTCATAAAAAGGCCTCTGGGGAAGATCTTCAGTGAACGCTCTCACTGGTCCAAGCCTTATTAAGAGAGTCCATTGATGAAAAAAGGAGTGAGTTTGACCCCCATATGTATATCAATTTTGAAACATGGAATAAGATATTCTGGATCGTACATGATAATGATCCAAGATCAAATACCCAAATGAGGTGTCCTGCAATTAATAAAAGGGATGAATCTTTAATGTATTGGTATGAGATAGAGAGGGTACATTATGAAGAGTGGGGTTATGAAATCAACCTTGACATCACCCCCCCCCCCAGACTCAGCTGGTGAGTTTTTTAGTGACATCGATAAGTGGATACCTACTATTGTATATGAATCTCAGAATAGAGTATGGATAAGAACCTTTGTGGTGGATGACCTACTAGTGGTGTCTCACCTTTTCCATAAAAGTGTTTGAATAATAAAAATTTAAATTTCAGTTAGTATTGGTTCCTAGTGTGCATTTATGAAGAGAATGAAACCTTTCATGTATTAGGGTTTTTTGAAGTATTTGGGGGATAGATGATTGAAAAATTCAACACATACAAGATCATTGGTGATTTATGAATCTTGGAGTATAGATTTAGGCCATTTATTCAAGTCATTTACAGTATTAGGACCATTCCACTTATGTTTAAGAAGGATTTGAAACTTTTGAGTGCATATTCAAAGTTTAAATTCTTTCCATACGGAGACCCTCCCCCAAACGTGGTTATGGATGATAATAATGGTGAGTATGAAATGTGTTTATATAAGATATACCTAAGTGAAAACCTTCTGGTTGTTTGATTTACCTCAACATTATTTTTAAATAGTACACAACATAACCATTTTCTCATCAATTTTTAGTTCTTCTAAAACAAAATAGTGGCATTGCTGATGAACACTGGGGAAGAAAAACACAAAATGGTGGTGAGGAAGCTTTGAGTTTTGATGGATCAATAAACACCTAGACAATATCAGACTAACTTCTTTGGATTCCTTCATTAAGATAACCATGAGATATACCTCATCGTGGACCTCTTCATACCCCAATTGGATACTAAAAACCAATATCCCCATGGTTGCGACATCCTTATCCCTAGAGAGAGGGGAGAGTGTAACCAAAAATACTTACAAGAATGAAACAACAAGACTGAAATTTAGAACTTTAGATCCACATTTCCCTTAGGATTCCCAAAAACTCTATATTTGATATCCAATATAACATGATTCAAATCCAAGTCGGTCAATCCATCGGTAGTAAACATACGCTCCGACATGTGATGAATGGTCATGGAAATTGATAAAGTTGAAAGAGTTTGAGTCTTCATCAAGACCCGATAAGGGTATAACTAATTTCCCCTCAGAATTATTAAATCCCCAGGCTATAAAAATATGATAAAATTGGATTGTGTGTGTAAACAATTATAAATTATAGTTTTTCATTCAACGTGGCATCCATGTTTCCCAAATTGGTAATGTAAAGAAACCTCTAGACTTAATTATGAGTCCAACCCTATTTAAGTCGATCAACTTATTAGAGAACTAGATATTTCAGTATTTTATATTGACAAAGGGTATGAATTATATAGTTGGTACTTGAAATGGGAAGTTGAGGTACCATAGAGTGAGTTATCAAATAATCTCAAGATGAATAGCGGGATGAATTTATCAACCTAAAGATGTAAGTACATGGTTCATATTTAAGAAGATTATTTTAACTTCCAAGCATATTTAGATGGTATAAAATTTTTATTTTCTTACAATGAGAAAATATTAAAGGTGTTCACATAACACCTACAAGATATACCATGGGTGGTGGTCCAATAGGAACTACAGAATCGACCACCCTCAGGGAAAAGGATATTTCATCTAAGGAAAGGAAGATGAAAGTAGTTTAGGAATTGAATCCCATATCTCTCTTCTCACCTACAATACCTCATTCAAGAGTAAGACTGAATACCTCTCCTCACCTAATCAAGCATCGAAGAAGAACTAAATTTATTCTGAAACATATATGAACTGGAGGAGATGTTAGATTTAGAATTTATCTTATACTCCAAAATATATATTTAGATACTAATATCCTAATTCTTTGGCCCGAATCTCACCTCTCAAAAAGGTATCTCTAAGAAGGATCCCTAGAGGATACTGGAGGGGAAACTCGAGATAAATTCCCAATCCTAACTATAAAATTAGCTTTGACTATGAAAAATGGAGTGTCATCAGCACCTATTCCAACCATTTCTTCTAGTGGAAGGGAAGATGGATTAGGTATGATTACTTAATGATAAAGAAAATATTCTATATAAATGTACTGAATTTCAACTCTACTCCCAGTTCCCTCAAACTTATTAATGAAGAAACCACAATAGAAGACATATTTTTAACTGTAGATCTCCACTCATCATTAACCATGTTTAGGAAGTTAAACAAGGATCTCAATGGGTGTATGTCATCTCTACTAAATCTAACTCTTCCAAAAAATGATATGTAATTCTATAAGAGTGAACTAGTTTCACACTATTTCATAGTTTCTAGAAGGTACTTTCAGACAAACTAGGGCTATATGGTTTTAATCATACTTTAAAATACCCACATGGAATAATATATGGAAACTAATTCACTGTACTCATATGAAGGATCTGAGAAAGAAGTTTCAAAAACTTCACCACATGTTTAAAATATTCAGATATTGTAGGTTCAACTACTGATTGATACATGATTCCATGAATGGAATCATCTAGGAGAGATATTTTTCACAATTTTCTTGATTATTCCACTCTCAGGTAGCGTTAATGACACATTATTTTGTCCTGAGAGCCACAATGATCCAAGAGAATTATCAATATGTATAGGTGGTGTCAAAGTAACAAGTATTAATCAACAAAAAGACTATAATGGTGTACTGACTCTGTATAAATTTGAGTTCTATAAAAAGAAGGTTAGGAGAGAACTATAGGCTATTTGAAAATTCCCATTGTAGGAAAAAAACTACCACTATAGAAAAGATTTTATGCCTTATCGAAGAAGATGAGGCTATATCATTTTCCAAACTCTGGGGATGCATAAATGAGTATAAATGATTAATTGATGAAATTCACACCTTGGTTGAGCTTATATTATTTTACACATCTATTTAGAGACAGATTTTTTTAACCGAGAGGATACTCTAGTTTTTTAATATCACTCCTATTTTTTCCATTCTTATCGATTAATGACATGAAGTTTTCCAAATAGGTATAAAGCTTTTGTGTCACTAAAATATTCCATTTATTCATTATATTTTTTAGATACTAAGTTAATTTTATTTCCTCATATTTATTTATTCATTGATTTATAATTATTTTTGGAATTAAACATTCAAATCATTTGAATATGTGAATATTTTTCAAAAGGGTTAAATTGGGTATTTAATTTTTTTACATAATTTTTAGTATGGATTGATATCTATAATTATTTATCTTGTTGTTGTGATGGTTTATAGAATGTAATGTGACACTAGATGTCATGCTTGATAAGATAGCTTCCAAAGGAAGTGGTGATACTTGGAGGATTGTTATAAATTCATCTTCATAGAGAGATCATGAAGAAACAACAATATAGGAAAGTGTTATACTATAATCCAGAAGAAATTGGCTATAGAAAATGTTTTATAGAACTTTCATAAGACATGTTTTGAGACAGACATGAAATTTTATACTGTTATTAAGACATTATCGGAGGATTGAGGGTATTTTTATCTATTATATAATATTTAAAGTGAAATAAAAATTTTCAATGGAAAAAGTCATACACATGTAGGGGTAAAACATAACTGATTAGGGAAGGGAAGGAGATCCATTTTAATACTTGAGTCTTGCACTTAATGAATAAAACACTATTTTTTTGGATTGATTTCATCTTTCAATGTTTATTTAATACTTTCAATATAAGTATGTTTAAGGTTTTGAACTTATTTATTGTTTACTACTTTGGTTGATAATCTATAATCTCCCTCCACCTAATGAAACTTTTCTTGAGTGAATAGGTTGTATTAGGTGATGACTGTCTAGAAACTACTAACACATGTATAGAGGTAGTGAGTTTTATTTTAATTTCCTAAGAGAACCAAACCCAATTGGGTATTTCCATTATAGTTTAGGAATGGATTAATAACTTCACATGCATGTGGGAAGAGGGTATGATCAATAAGTAATCAATGTTAAATTAGTCCACACAATAACCTTCAACCTTAAGTGCTTAATGAATAAATTGAAAAATAATTCATTTATCAATTAATAAGGAGAGATGTAAAACTATTTGATATACTATTATATAATTACAAATGAAAATCCAAACTTGATCCCATAAATTTATTCATCAAATTTTTTAAATCACTTATTTTATTTCATAACATACTTTAAAAAACAAAAACATTTCAAAACACCACCTTTTATTAATAGAAAACCAAATTTTGAGCACTATTTTATATCTGTAACCAGGATAAGTTCATGAATATAATATTCTAAATAAGATATTTCATTAGATATTATTCCCCACCACTATAAGGAAAACCATCAAGAAGGAGTTGTAATCCATCACACAAACTTCTAGAGATAATCTCTATGAGTACTGGTAATGGTTTAAGAAGATCTATTCCATTTAACCAAAACAAGCTATAAAGGAGAACTACTTTCTAGTCTTATTTTACCAAGTCTTTCTTGAAAATTATAAACACTTTAAAGATACATCATCTAGAGTATCCCTCATAGATAAATCACTATAAATATCTAAGTTACTTGTTTAGAAGATAACATGAAACTCACAACAGTTTGGCTCCATAGGTACTTGTACTATAGGTATTCGTGATGTTAGAAATTATGGATCATATCAATTTTTATAATCAAAACTTGAAGAGGTAACTTGTATTATCAACCAAATTGACTAATAGAAAAGTAATTAATAACAACCACTAGCCAAGGTGTGTGGTCTATGCTTATCTGCCAATCATTTCAGTGAAAAATGTGTAGAAGTATCATACAAGGAGAGTTGTGAAATATAATTTTAGATAAGGTAATTGAAATAGATAAATAAAGGATAAAGAGACAATTCCCAAGTTCGATATGGATTTCAAAAATTAGTAGAACTAGTATAGAACACATTTTCAAAACTAGTTTCAATAATAACAACCTTACCAGCAACAAAACCAATAATACTAGAACACAACACTATTATAAATAAAATAAAAAAATCCTTATAACCAACCATACTACCAACCACCCTATTTCTATAAAAAAGACCATATGGTCAACCCTCCACCACTGTATAACCCTTTGTGAAATAAAAATAAGAATCATAGGTGTACGAGTTTTGGAATGAGATCAACAAATTAAGAGTTCATCTTGGAAACCTTGTGAATGTTTTTTACAAAAATATGGGAAAAATATAGCTTAATAAGTGTAATTCCCCAACCCCAGTTAACCAGAGTCGGTGAATTATTACATAACATTGGCATGATATATGGAATCAGGTCCCAAAAGACCGATCAATTTAGTAGCATTGTAAGTACTAGATACATTCGTAAGTTTTACATTACATCATGAAATAAAAATGTCAACAACATTTTTTCCCCTTTTGAACACAATTATATCCATAGCCTATCCCTAGAGGTAAACTATAAAATAATTCTTCACATCCTAGTAAAAATAAAACATAGAAAGGGGTGAGATCTGATGCTCAGTAAGGATAAAAATATAGCAGAAACTTTCCTAAATAAGCATGAACATTTAAGGAAATGTATAAGACTAAAAAAAAAGACTTTTAGAATTAAACCTAAGCATAATATGGAAAAGGTAAAATCAAATAATTCCATTTAATTATTCACATGGATATTCTACTAGTCGAATAATCACATAAAATTTTAATATCCAATTTCATAATGATGGAATGCGTAATGCCAGACTTCATAACCACATAGTCAAGGCCTTGTGCCAAGACTACAAATAAGATTTTGTCAAGTACTTGTGCCAAGACAGTAGTTTCTCTCATGAGACCTACCGATTAATTGAAAAGCTATATCGGGCTTCACCTATCACTTACTAAGTCTAATGCGTTCCTCATATGAAAAGGTTTAAACATAACATAAAAATTCATATTAAAACTAGCATATGAAATTTCAATACATTATCTATAAACCATGAATTGAATAAGAATAACACCTACATAGTAAAACATATCAAAAACCTTCAATACAATATGGAATATCTGTATCATAAAAAATCAACTTCAAACATGCTTAAAATCCATCAAAATTATGTTGACATAGATGAAATCAAAACATTTTTTAGAGAAATATATCTTTCCATTTTGAAATAGTTTAAAAGTCATATAATTATAAAATAAAATTATTATTTTAAAAATATTCTTATAAACTTTTAAGGGATGCTTCACCGATGTTATAATGGAGGAAAATAGCCGCACCCACTGTATAAGTTAAAAAACATTCATACCTTAATTTTGTCGAAAAGGTCATAAAGTACCTTGTTTTGAAAACGATGGAAATATTCCATTCAAAATATATAAGGTCAAATAAGGGTATAAATTTATTTAACCCACTTTCTAGTAAATAGTAAAAATGTTTTTAAATACATTTTTATGAAAACACAGATGTGGATGATAAAGAGGTCCCAGTAAATACTTACGTAAAAACAAAATCAGATAATAAAGAGATTGTAGAATAAAACCTTATGTTGTAATTTTCCTTGGTCAAGGGTATGTTAACCTCCTTTATAATAGTTAAATAATTGTTATTAAATTATATAATAAACATATACAGAAATATGATATCATATACGATCTTCTAATATTGCTTTGTTAATAATATTTTAGTAGTATCATCATTTCATGTGTTAAATGATTCATTTTCCTTTATATGCTTGGTTACATAAGCAATTTTTTAATGAATAGGATGTATTTGATTCATATAAATAATTATATTATGTTCATAAACATTATTGTTAATCATAAAATGAATATTATGCTTGAATGATTATGATGGGGAATGAATCTCATCACGTTCATGGAGACGGTAATCCGTACGTACGCACGAGCGATAATATCATTATATTGACTGAGAAATAGTATGGAATTGGATGTTATATCATATATAAAGAATAACTAACATTTTATATTTATTATTTACATTAGTTATACTCATTATTATACCCATCCAAATAATGAAGTGTTTGAATAACAAACTACACCATGACGCAGAGACGGTAAGTCGTACATACTCAAGTATGGTGACTTTGTCATTCATATGATGGATAGAATAATGAATATGGTTGTACCATTTTTATAATAACATCACAATATATAGGAGATACTGGATTTATTAATTGATAATGCAAACAATAAATAAAGAATAAGCGGACGAAGAAAATAACCTTAAAGAGGTGATGAAATATTTACCTATTCTTCAGGTTCTTCCTTTTTATTTGATCAAAAGGGCTACTTAGGTTGTATTTATTATCAAAGTAAGTCCTATAGGATGAATTGAGGGAAATTTTGAGGATATTTGGGCAGGGGTTTCCTGATCCAAATGGATATGGTGGTGTGAAATTAAGAGAAGGGGGAGTACTCTTTTATAAGAGTGGTGAGGGTCACTTTAGGAAAATCGTGAAATATTATTTTATAATAAAATGTTTTTAGGTTTCTAATGGCTCAAAAATGATTTATTTCAAGTCTATGGTGGGTATGGGTCGAAAAACTCTCAACCAATAGGTTTTAGACATTTTTTGGTCATCATATTAACCTTATCTTTTAGATATAACTCTTAGATAAATAGTTTGACATTTACCATGTCTCTTGGTATTTTTATATTATATGGTTAATAAAATTAGTATAATAAGCCTAGAGAACCCCATTTGGTTCATTAATAATATATATAACCTTATATAAGTCCTGTTTCTAAATATTATAATTTTAGGAATATTATATCAATTAATAATATAGTATTTGTTTTAAAAACTCACTTATGTCAATTTTGACACTATTTAGTATTTGATTTTTTTTGGAAGCCATAGAAACATTATCACTTAGAATATAATTTATTTAACCAACCATAACATGTATTATTAACCAATAAAATTAGTTTAATTCTTCAAAAATCTCAATTTACATTTATTTGGATATTTATAATATCAATTATTTTAATATTTCATTAATAAGGTAATTACTACATCATCATTGTGTCATAAATAAATTAAATTATTTAATGTATAAAAATTATAAACAAAATACCATTATATAGGAAATATTTTTATATTTATAATTAAATTTTATAGTCTAATTAATATTGTGTTTAACCCTATACTAAAAATGGTTTAGTTATTAAAATTTTAATTTAACTCTTTTAACTCTTCTTTTAATAAAATAATAATAAATGTCCTAATATAATTAAAGTGTACCAAATAGGATCATATTTTATTTCTAAGGTTGTTTTTATTTTAATTATACTTATACAATGGAATTAGGACATGTGTTAGGGTAATTATGATATCATTTTTACCATTAATTACCCAATTTACTTTTAACAATGGTAAATAAAAGTCAAAAGTTACTATTCATCAAAAACTATTTTCATCTTATTGAAACCCATTTTACTTACTAATATTAAACCAGGTCTATTGAATTTTTGAAATTCAACTCACAGAAGCGGTAAAATTAAGTTTTATGCAAATTTGAAAATGCTCCTAGGAGGTTGGTAAAAGACGGTAAAAAGTTCAATAAATTTTTTATATATCTAAACTTATTATAAAATGAATCTAATGAATTACATTGAAATTATGAAGTTATTATGTATCTATTTTGACCTAACATAAATTAAAATAAAATAATTAATTATTTAAATAAAAATTCGGTTTTAAACAATAATTCAGTGTTTTTCACTATTCATCAAAAATTATAAGTTTTCAGAAAAATACCAAAAATTCACCCTCACCTAATTTCGATATTATGAATCCAAAAATAAAGTCCATTTTAGAAGTTAAAATTTATAAAATTTCAAAAAGTGGGTATTACTATTCATAAGGGCTAATTGTATTGGTTGTGGTGTGTTTGAACTCGAAGTTGTGTACAACATAAGCTATTGTATTATTCAAAGAGAAATGTACCATGGAAGATTGGGTTGTTACATTATCATGACCCGACCCAATGGGGCTCAATCCGTGACTCCCCAAGCCCACCTCCAATATGCCAGGGCTTGTGACTAGCACCAAGTAGGCTATCACACACATGGGAGGCATTAGCCTAAGGTAACTATACACACGCACCCACATACACCTCATAGAAACAGTGCAGAGAGATATATAAAAACTGGAAAGAAATGGATGCATACATCTAACCCACAACCAGAGTACAACAAAAATACAAAAGGGAAAAATAGGGCCCACCAAAAGAAAACTAAAAAATCATCCAAACTGCTCAGAAGGAGGGAGAACGCCGCCAAAAGCACATACTGGTAAGCTCCTCAGCACAACTCTAGTAAATCCCTTGGTCGGTTGCGCACACTAAGCTCCGCCTGCTCTAGGTCCTCCTAGAACTCCATCAAAAGACCTATGGTCTGCACAGGACCCAAACATGTGTGGGCAAAGCCCATGCAGAGGTGAGTATATAAAATACCCAGTAGACACCCCAAAAATCCCAAAATGAAAGGGAGAAACTGAAATGAAACATTCATCTCATCCCATCTTTAGGGAACCCAAACGAGAGGGAAACTCAATCTCGAGACCATCCTAGGCTAAACACGACTAGTCAGCACAGCTCAGGTGTATTCCCATACATACACCATGAACATCTGCTCAGGTATATGACCATACATATACCACGGGAAATCTAGATATACTCAAAACACGCACCAAGCCTCATGAGGTTCTGACCTCATAACCTGCGACATGTACATAACTAGGAGAACACACTCCATGAGCTCTGTCATCACAGACGACACTCTTCGGAGAGATATACGCTCATCGAATATTGTCACTGAGAACCTCATGTTGAAACAATAGAAATACCAAGCTCCTCGGATTGGGGATCACACCTAGGGTCTGTTATGGGATACCAAAACCCACTCCGGAACTCGTAGATCTCACAGATAGGGTATCACTCCCAGGATCCACTGGGGGATACCGACAACATGATCTGGTGCTCCACAGATCACGTCACTCAGATAGAGGATCGTCGCATGTGTAAAGGTGGTCACGACAATACCGAAACCCTATCTGGTATAACTCGCGATGTAGGGGATCGAACTTATGATGTACCAACCCTAATGAAACTATAAGATAATTAGGGGATCGTATAACCAGCGATGCTGCAACCCTACCATAAACCACATGCTGAGTAGGAGATCGTATAACCAATGATGCCACAACCCTATTATACATGTCCCAAATTGTAGGGGATCATATTCCCGATGATTCCTCAAACCATACTAGATTAACCTGCTAGATAGGGGATCACCGCCCGTGGATAAGCGATCACAACGATACCTAGAACCTGATCTAGGGAAGTGA
Source organism: Viscum album (assembly GCA_963277665.1). NCBI lineage: Eukaryota > Viridiplantae > Streptophyta > Magnoliopsida > Santalales > Viscaceae > Viscum > Viscum album. The sequence continues at coordinate 1,152,064,266 of OY728140.1, forward strand.
AGCTATAGGATCTCTCCCTGGGCCCACTAGAGGGATTCCACCACTATAAAATATTAGAGATTCTATCGAGGGGGTCACAAACCCATACCATGGTTGTGATGCCACACGAACCCTCATAAGAGCGAACCAAGGGAGTACCCTCAAGCACTGCTGGTCCAAACGTCGCAAACCCGAGAGACCCACAACATTTCCACATTGCGCACCTCCTAGGATGATACCAAGTCCACCATCATGGTCTACGTGGAAAAACACACAATATAGGCTATTTAATCACCCGAAACGGACAACCGATGAATAAGGTACTATTCACAATAGCCTCCCCATGTGGGGCCCACACCACGATCCCGAAACTCATCAAACGGATCACACCATTGCGATCCCCTCAGAAAAACCCATGAGATCGACTACTCGATCATCCAAAACAGACACCTGGTGAAAAAGATACTATTCTCCGTATCTAGCCCGGGTGGGGCCCACACCATGATCCTAAAACTCGTCAAGCGGATCACACCATTGTGATCCCCTCAGAAAAAACACACGGGATCAACTACTTGATCATCCAAAATGGACACCCGGTGGAAAAGTCATGTTTCTACGTAAACGCCGGAACCCGGCCTCATGGGGCCCACAACCTATTCTCGGTCCCAACACCTGGAAAGTTTCTTGAAAAGTCCCTCGTACCATCAGGGTTTCAATGCCACCGATGACATGTCAATTAAAAACTCTGTACAGAATTTATGGTAGATCGAAATTGAAAATAATAAAATATTATTATTATTTTCAACGTTTCATGGCCCCGGGCTATAAACCTGACTCAAAAAATTCCCTAAATAATCTAAAGAGGTCCGTCTCGATGCAGGTTTCATGTCGCCGCAAATGGAACTGAAAACAAACTTCCAGTTTTCGAGTTATAGGGGTTTAAAGAAGCCCTGGAAAAACCTGACCGGACTACCTCATGCCTCGCCATAAACCACCATGTCACCGCCGGAAACCGTCGTGCCGCCGCCGGATTCCACCGCGCCACCGACGGAGATCGCCGCACCACCGCTGCTTCGCCGGAATCCACATTGGCTGCCTCCCTTGCCACTGGAAAACCGGTTTTTCAGCCGGAAAACATCTGGGAGCCACCGGAAGTACCCTGGTGCTCCAAATTCAGATCCGAAACATGTTTCGGAAACCTCGGGACCCGAACTATAGAAAAATTAAAGAAAAATTAATGAAAAACAACCAAAAAACTGGCTCCGGGATTTTAAAACTCAAACTGCCTATCTTTTGGTGGACCGCTGAAGCTTCGCACGCTCCGTTGCTGCTTCAGCATGACCTAGGAGCGTCTGCAGTCAAGATCTGAGACCTATGGCACTTCGTTTTGACGATTTAGCCTCTGATTCATCGGTGAAGGATGAAAGTGGAGAGGAGGAGTTATCCTCATCATTGTTTCATCCAAGAGAGGGGGTGGGGTATTGATTAGGTTTAATCAATCAATCAATTAATTTATTAAACCACCATTTAACGCCCCCGACCAAAACGCCCAGCGTAGAGAAGATTAAGTTTACCCTAGGGTAAAAACGCTGTTCTGAACGCAACAGAAGACTCAGATTTTCGATCCAAGACTTTGTTTAGAATTTATTCGAACTGACGCTCATAAATAAACATTCCCATTTATTTATGAAAATTCCCCTGATATCTTTTCTCACAGTAGGCCCACACGTGCAATGTTTACACCCCGCCTAGGGTAAACGGTACGCTCTGGATGCAACTGTGCCCTCAGATTTCTGTTCTGAGATACTTTTTAGGAGATAAAACACCTCCTCTATGTGCATAGTATAAAAAAACTTAATATTTTATAAAATTAATTTTGGGCACACCAGGGCTCAAGATCGCACGTCGTCTTCACGCCTAGCTCTGGAATTATTCATAGTAATATTTCAAAGTCTGACCGGGCCAAAACAAGAGTCTCAATATACATTCTCCCCTCTTTAAAATAATTTCATCCTCGAAATTTATAGTATATTACTGCATAAAAAGATTCTGGTGGTTCTTTATCATAAGTTCCTTGGGTTCCCACGTACCTCTTCCATATAATGGTTTCTCCATAGAACATTTACCAGACAAGTCGTCTGGTTTCTCAGCACTTATTATATTGTATCAGGAATCCTGACAGGCTCTTCACAATAGGACAGATCAGGTTCTAGTTCAATTTCCTCATATCTGAGTACATACGTTGGGTCAGGAATGTATTTTCACAACATAGATAAGTGGAACACATCGTGAACTTTGGAGAGACTTGGCGGCATTGCCAAACAGTAAGCTACAAGCCCAATTCGTTCTATAATTTTGAAAGGTCTGATGTACATGGGACTTAATTCACCCTTCTTATTGAATTGTATAACTCCCTTCCATGGACATACCTTCAGGAAATCATGATCTCCTACCTAAAATTACAAATACTTCCTTCGGTCATCAGCTTAGATTTTCTACTTACATTGAGTTGCTTTGATGTGGGTTTGGATAAACATCACCTTTTCCATCATTTCCTCAACAAGTTCTGGGCCTATGAGTTTTTTTCATCAACAAAATCCCAACAAGTTGGTGTGAGACATCTCTTTCCATACAATGCTTCATATGGTTTCATATGAATACTTGAATGAAAGCTATTGTTATAGGAAAATTCTACCAGAGGTAAATATTGATCCCACATACCTTGAAAGTAAAGTGAGAAAGATCTCAGAATGTCTTCTAAGGTTATAATAGTCTGTTCTAATTATCCCTTAATTTGAGGGAGGAAGGAAGTGCTTAAATGAAGTTCAGTATCCATGGATTTCTGAAGACTTTTCTAGAATCTTGATGTAAAATGGGGATCACGATGAGAAAAAAATTGATAGGGGTACACCATGGAGTCTTAATACTTCATTAATATATATTACATCTATACATTTAAGTTTTAAATATTCTCTTATATCAAGAAAATGTGCTGACTTGGTAAGACAATCAACAATGACCCATATTACATCATTCCTTCTAGGAGTATTTGGTAGCCCCATGACAAAGTCCATCGTAATATTATCCCATTTCCACATAGAATTGGGAAGAGGTTGCAAGACTTTTCTAGGTTGTTGCCTTCCAGCTTTCACTTATTGAAAAACCATACATCTTGACACAAAATCAGAAATCACCCTCTTCATGTTGTCCCACCAAAATTGTTTCTTCAAATCTCTATACATATTAGTGCTACAAGTGTGTATAGAGAAATTGGAGCTATGAGAATCATCCAACAATTCCCTTTTTATATCAGGTATGTTAGGAACACAATGTCTCTTCCCAAATTTCATAATTTTGTCTTCATATATGAAGTCATTCAATATCCCATCATTCACAGCTTTAATCTTCTTTTGATACACCTCATCATCATTCTAAGAACTCTTTATCATTTTTTAGTAAAGATAGTTTGGCAGCCAGTTGAAAAATTATTGATGTTTCACCTTCCATGGTTATTACCATATCCATATTTACTAGATACATGAAAATAGGATCCCTTTCAACTCTCATCTTGTTCAAAAATCCAGGATATTTTCTACTTAAAGCATATTCCACCTTATTTGCCTTCCTCGGGTGGTCGTGTATAGTGAAATCATAATCCTTGAGTAGTTCAAGCCATAGTCTTTGCCTCATATTGAGTTTTTTTAGTGAGAAAATATACTTCAAACTCATGTGATCAATATATATCTCACATTTTTCAACATAGAGATAATGTCTCCATATCTTCAAAGAAAATATTATAGCCGCTAACTCAAGGTCATGAGTGGGATAGTATTGTTCATTAATTTTAGCTATCGTGATGCATAGTCAATAAATCTATCATTCTACATAAGGACACAACCATGTCCTTTCTTTTAAGATTCACTATAAATAATAAACTCATCGTTCCCCGATGGTAGAGTCAATATATGAAAATTGACTAATATTATTTTTAGTTCATTGAAATATTCTCCACAGTCTTTTGTCCAAGAAAATTTAACCCCTTTACATGTGAGCTTGGTTAATGGGTTTTCCAATCGGGCAAAATTCTGGAAAAAATGCAAATAATAACTTGCTAAACCAATAAAACTTCATACCTCAGTTATACTTATTGGTGCTGGCCATTCTTGGATTTCCTTTGTCTTAGAAGGATCAACAGAGATTCCATCATTAGAGAAAATATGGCCAAGAAAAGAAATCTCCTGAAGCTAGAATTAACATTTTCTAAACATCACATATAATTCATTTCTTCTAAGATTCCTTAGGATAATGTGCAAGTGATTTTCATGATCTTCATAGCTTTTGGAGTATACCTAGAATCATCAATAAATACCACTAAAAATTCATCAATATATTACTTGAAAACATTGTTCACTAGATCCATGAAAACAAAGGGTTCATTAGTCAATCTAAAAGGCATTACTGTAAACTTGTAATTCTCATACCTGGTTCGAAATACGGTTTTCATAATGTCTTACTTCTTTACACACAACTGGTGATATCCAGATCGAAGGTCAGTCTTTGAAAAATATTTAGCTCTATGAAGTTGATCATATAAATCATCAATGCGAGGCAGGGGGTACTTGTTCTTTATTTTTATAACATTGATCTCCCTGTAGTTAATGCACAACCTTATATGTCTATATTTCTTATTAACAAAAAGGATAGGGGTTCCCCATGGATAAACACTTGGGTGAATAAATACCTTATTACTCAATTACTCTAGTTCTTTCTTCAGTTCTCCTAATTCCATAGTGGCCATTCTATAAGGGGTCTTCAATATGGGCCTTGAACCAGGAATTAAATTAATGGAAAATTCAATTTCTCTTTCTGAAGGATGTACAGGTAAATCCTCTGGAAGAACATCAAAATATTTTTGCACAATAGGTACGTCCTCTATTCGAACATTATATTTCTCAACCATAATTATTTCATTATCTTATTCCCCAATAATTGAATTTAGTAGAGATACTAGGGGTGGATCTAGATAAGAATCTGATGGTTACATTTCCTCTCTAAAGATAAGGTACTCTTTATCATCATCAAAAATTGTAACCTTCTTCTTCTTATAACAAATTTTCGCCCCATGGTCTGAAATCCAATCCATTCTGAGGATTATATCAAATTACATCATGGGAATCACAATGAGATCAGTAGATAAAGAACATTTATATGCCCTAATGGGAACTGATTCCCAAAAATTTATTACAATGATACTTCCCTTAGTATTTTTGACTGACAACTCCCTTGTTTAATAAAATTGGAAATATCTAATTTTCTTAGAAAACTGGGAAGATATGGAACAATGCGATGATCCAGAATCAAATAAAGCATTGGATAAACTTGAGGAAACCATTAAATCACTGGCCACCATGTATTTCTAAGCTTCAACCTTAGCTGTAGTGATCGCATAAGCTTGGCCTTCCTCCCATGGCCTTTTTGGAGGTAATTTCCCTCTGCACTTTAGACAATCATTTAAATAATTCCACTTTTCTCTACAATTATAGAATTCATCATTGACAGCCTCTTTCTTCCACTTTCAATCATGAGTTTAGTGGACTTTTCCACCACACTTGTAATAGACTCCCATTCCCTTCAGGCAAGTACCAAGGTGTTTTTTTCCCACATTTACCATAGGATGGATATTCAACTTTTCCCTTCGTCCCCTTATTTCCATTTCTAGAGTGTTTAGAAGATCTCTTTTTCTCTTGCTTTTCTTTAAAGTCGTAAGACTTAGAGAACTCATTTTCTGTCTTGATACCACATGAGACTATATCTTCATATGATGAGAAGGATTGTGAGACTAATGATTGATAGAGAAATGGTTTTAACCCATCAAAGAATCGATCAATATTACTCCTTGGGTTATGTATATAATTTTCTGCATGCCTTGCTAACCTTGTAAAGTTATCCTCATACTTTGCAACATTCTAATCCTCCTTTTTTCCTCAGACTCAAAAATTATATTTCCATATCTACTCGATGATCACAAGGAAAGTATTTTTCTAAGAAAATATCATTAAACTCTATCTATTCCATGTTTTATACTTCTTAATCATCCTTTTTGTATTGGATTAATGGACAACATTGATCTACATCTCTTGTGAGGCGATAAACTGCCATGAAAACGTTTTCCCTTTTGCTACCCCCCAAAGAAAGAAATATTTTCATCAAGAAACTTGTCCATTTCTCAGATACTAATAGATTTTTACTCCCATTGAATTTTGGTGGTTGTTTCCTCATGAAGTGGTAAAAAATTGATCCTTCGCATTGTGGATTAGGGTGCTCTATACCGGTAAGGTTATTATTCATAACCTGAGTGAGTTGTCCCTTTATGGTGATAAGTTGATCAGCACCAGTTGCTTCACCAGCTCCACTATAATTATCTTGAGTAGGTGGGAAATACCTATATGGTTTATGTGCATTGATATGGTTTCCATTCCTACCACTAGGTTGCATTTCTAAACAATGGCATACACTGGATTAGTTTATAAATCACAACACATAATTCCAAACTTGTAAAATATTTAACATAAATTAAACAGATTATGGATATAATCCAAAATACAAAAATGTTTTCTTTGAGGAAGTATATACTCAAAAACCCTTCATAATAGTTTGTATATAAAATTATAATTATCCTAATCATATCCCCCAGGAGTATCATAACCAAGAGTGCAACAAGTCTCATTGTCATGCACCAGTTCCAGTTCGAGTCTAGCTCAAAGCGGTGTTTTCGGGTTTCACCCCTAGGTACATCTGTGCCAGATCTGCCTCTACCATCTCGTATCTAGACATGGATGTATTTCTTGGAAAACTCACTAAATCTCTATAGTACCAAAATTCTAGGAAGTTATTCTATATTAATCCTCAAAGTCCATCTTAAGGTAGTGTTCTCTAATCATAGTTTTTATAAATCTAGTTTCCAAGGTTTTCACAAAACCTTCTCTAATACCAAAAGTAACACCCCGACCCCCATTTCCCTAAGTCGGTGTATTATTACATAATATTTCCATGATACAAGGAATCATTTCCCGAAAGACCGATCAGTTTAGTAGTCTTGGAAGTACTAGATATATTCATAAGTTTTACATTACATCATGAAATAAAAAAATAAACAATATTTTGTACCATTTTAAACACACTTATATCCTTATCCTATCCCTGGAGGTCGACCATAAAATACTTCTTCACATCATGGAAAAAAAACATAGAAAAGGGTGAGCTCAGATGCTCAGTAAGGATAATAATATAGTAGAAACATTCATAAATAAGCATAAACATTTAAGGAAATGTATAATATTAAAAAAATCATTTTAAACATAAACATCAGAATAATATGGAAAAGATAAAATCAAATTATTCCATTTACTTATTCACATGGATGTTATATTAGTCTAATAATCATATGCAATTTCAATATCCAATTTCATAATGATGAAATGCAAAATGCCAGACTTCAAAACCACATAGCCAAGGCCTTATTCCAATACTAAAAATAAGATTTTGTCAAGGCTTTATGCCAAAAAACTAGTTTGTCTAATGAGACCTACCGATGCATCGAGGATCTATAGTGGGCTGCACCCGTCACTTACTAGGTCCAATGAATTCCTCATATGAAAAGGTTTAAACATAACATAAAAATTCGTATTAAAACTGGCATACAAAATGTCAATACTTTATACATAAACCATGAATGGAATAAGAATAACACATCCATAGTCAAACATATCAAAAAATCTTCAATACAATATGGAAGATTTGTATCCTAATAAATCAACTTCAAATAAGCTTAAAATCCAACAAAAGGATATTCACATAGATAAAATCAAAACGTTTTTTAGAGAAATATCTAATTCTATATTGATATCATTTAAAATTAATATAATTATAAAATAAAACATTTAATTTGAAAATATTCTTATAGTATTTTAATGGAAGCTTTGACGATGTTATAACAGCACAAAATAGCCACACCTACCGTATAAGTTAAAAAAACATTCTTACCTTAACTTTGTGGAAAAGGTCATAAAGTACCTTGTTTGGAAAACGACAGAAATTTTCCTTTCAAAAAATATAAGGTCAAATAAGGCTATAAATGACTTTAACATATTGTCTAGTAAATAGTAAAACTGTTTTTAAATACATTTTTTAGAAAACACAGATGTGGGTGATAAAGAGGTCCTAGTAGATACTTACATAAAAACAATATCAGATAATAAAGAGATTGTAAAATTAACCCTTACCTTGTAATTATCATTGGTTTAGGGTATGATAACCTCTTGTATAATAGTTAAATCATTGTTATTAAATTATACAAGAACCATATATGTAAATATGATATCATATATTATCTTCTAATATTGCGTTGTTGATAATATTTTAGTAGTATCATCATTTCGGGTGTTAACTGATTCATTTTCCTTTATATGATTGGTTACGTAAGCCATGTTTGTAATGAATATGATGTATTTGATTCATATACAGAATTATATTCTGTTTATAAATATTATTGTTAATATTTAAATTAAAATTATTCTTGAATGATTACGATGGGGAATGAATCTCATCACTTTTGCAGAGACGGTAATCCGTACGTATGCACGAGTGAAAATATCATTATATTGATGGAGAAATCATATGTAGTTGGATGGTATATCATATATAAAGAATCATTAAAATGTTATATTTATTATTTACATATGTTATACTCATTATTATACCCATCAAAATAATGAAGGGTTTGAATAACAAACCACACCATGACGTGGAGACGGTAAGCCCCACGTACACACGTATGGTGATTTTATCATTCATATGATGGATAGAATAATGAATATGGTTGTACCATTTATATATTAAATAAAATTATATATAATATAATGGATTTTTTATTTTAGAATAGAAACAACAAATAAAGAGGAAGTCGAAGAAGAAAATAACTTGAAAGAGGTGATGAAATATTTACCTCTTCTTCAGGTTCTTCCTTTTTATTTGATCAAAAGGGAACCTTAGTTTGTTTTTCTGATCAAAGTAAGTCCTTTAGGTCTATGTGAAGGAAGTTGGGAGGATATTTGGTTAGGGTTTGGCCGATCCAAATGGCTTTGGAGGTGTGTAATTAAGAGAAGGGGAAGTTCCCTTTTATAAGAGAGATGAGGGTCACTTTTGGAAAATCTTGAAATATTATTTTATAATAAAATCATTTTCGGTTTCTAATGGCTCCAAAATGATTCAATTATAAAATAAGGTGGGGATGGGTCTAAAAACCTTCAAAAAATAGGTTTTAGATAGGTTTAGTTTATCATATTAACCTTATCTTTTAGATTTAACTCTTTGTTAAATAGTTTGACATTTACCATGTCTCTTTGTATTTTTATATTATATGGTCAATAAAATTACTATAACAAGCCAAGAAAACCCCATGTGGTTGATCATTAATATATATATCATTATCTAAGTACTTTGGATGAACCTTATATATTTAGGAATATTATATCAATTAATAATATAATATATGTTTTAAAAAATCAATTATGTCAATTTTGACACTATTTAGTATTTGATTCTTTTGAAAGTCATAAAAACTTTATCACTTCGAATAAAATTTATTTAACCAACCCTAACACGTCTTATTAACCTATAAAAGTATTTTAATTCATCAGAAGTCTCAATTTACATTTATTTGGATATTTATAATATCAATTATTTTAATATTTCATTAATAAGGTAATTACTGCATTATCATTGTGTCATAAATAAATTAAATTATTTAATGTCTAAAAATTAAAAATAAAATACCATTATGTAAAAAATATTTTTAGATATTTAATTAATATTTATAGTTGAATTTATATTGTGTGTAACCCAATATTAAAATGGTTTAGTTATTAAACATTGAATTTAACTCTTTTAACTCTTCTTTTAATAAATAATAATAAATGTCCTAATCTATTCCAAGTGGACCAAATAGGATCATATTTTATTCTTAAGGTCTTTTTTGGTTGAATTATACTTATCCAATTGAATTAGGACATGTGTTAGGGTAATTATGATATCAATTTTACCCTTAATTACCCTATTTACTTTTAACCGTGGTAAATAAAAGTCAAAAGTTATTATTCACAAAAAAATTACTTTTATCTTATTGAACCACATTTTACATACTGATATTAATGATATCTCTTGGATTTTTGAAATTCAACTCATATAAGTGGTAAAATTAAGTTTTATGCAAATTTGAAAATGTTCCTAGGAGGTGATTAAAAGACGGTAAATAGTTCAATAAATTTCTTGTATATCTAAACTTATTATAAAATTAATCCAATGAATTAAATTGAACCTATATAGGTATTATTTATCTATTTTGACATAAAATAAATTTAAATAAAATAAATAATTATTTGAATAAAAAGTCGGTTTTAAACAATAATTTAGCGCTTTTCACTATTCATCAAAAATTTAAAGTTTTCAGAAAAATACCAAAAAATCACCCTAAGCTAATTTAGATATTCCAGATACAAAAAATGAAGTCAATTTTGAAATATAAAATTTATAAAATTTTAAAAACTGGGTATTACTATTCATAATGGCTTGTTTGATTGGTTGTGGTGTGTTTGTACTCGAATTTGTGTACAACACAATCTATTTTATTATTCAAAGGGAAACATACCATGGAAGCTTGAGGTGTTATAATAATTTCATAATCCTATGGGAAATTTAATCATGACGAAAAAAAGAAGTTGAAAATAAATTTAACCACTAGACACACTTCAACCTGAACAAAATCAATGAGAAATTAAGGATAATTAAGCTTGAACATCTGGAAAGATTATAGAAAAAATAGCCTCATAAATAAAATATCAAATAATAAGATAATAAAGAGAAATATGATAATTATTTAAAGAATAATAAATGACTAGAGACACCATTTTAGAGGAATCAAAGGGACAATAAATACCTTCCTCTTTTATTCCCATCAAGAATGATTATATCAATGAAAATTTTAGAGGAAGAACTTTAGTAAAATTATAGAAACATTCTATAAATCTGAGATCAACATATACCTTCTTGAAGCTCTAAAAAACACATATGTATGATTAGTTCTTCAAATAAATTTTTACTAAAAAAATCTACTTGAAGGGAATGAAAGGATTAGTTTATAAAGGAGGGTATTATCCCATATAACACCACAACTTATAACAATTTTTTAAGATTAAGAGAAATTTTATATCCCTTTAACTATTGGTTCATTGAAATTTTATGATAATTTATATAATTTAGGTTTATAGATTAATTAAATACATCAACGAGTGTTTATAACCTTGTATATAGGAGAACTAAATCCCACAACATTGATAGTAAAACTTGTAAACAAATCCACTAATTTTCTAATAAGACTTTTGGAAGATGTGTTAGTTGGTGTTTAAGACCTGATTTTACCAGTTGACTTATATGTTTCAACATAGAGAAGGATATAACACTAGAAACAGAAAACTCATCTATCATTTTAGGAATACCATTCCTATATATAGATAATTCAATCTTTATTTCTCGTTATGGAATTCTCACCATGGAGTTTGGAAAAAAAATTCCACCCCAATATCTTTGAATCTATGAGGTGCCTTTTAAATGACCATTCACTTTTAAAAAAATTCCATATTGAAGAGGATAAACCTAGTGAATCCCCTTGTCTGTTTTAGGAAATATTAGCTCCAGGGAAACACATAATGATTGAAAAATCTATAGAGAAGGAAGATATGTATAAGAACCTGAAATTTTTTATATTGAATTTGGAAGAAGAGGTAACCCTATAATTCCTTAATGTATTTTATTTCTAATTTAATAATGAGTAACCTTTTATGTCATCATTTTTGAATTAAATACATTCTATTAAAATAAGTAACCCCAATTTAATTTCATCCTCATAACAACCCCCTAATACAGAATTAAAACCCTCATTCTACTAATTTTACGTATGTACCCTTGATGGAAGGAGAAAAACTACAAGTGATCATTGATAATAGCCTATATAAAACCCATAAAAATTAGTTTTTTAACTTTTTAAGAAAAAATTGTAATAAATTGGTTGGAATTTTGGAGACAGCCAAGGCATAAAATCCAAAATCTGCATTCACAAAACTTTATTTGAGGAGAATTCCAAACCTACTAGGAGTCCCCAAAAAAGCATGGATCCAACCGTGATGGAGGTAGTGAAAAAGTAAATAGTGTGTTTACTAGAAGAATACATAATATACTTAATTTTCCATTTATAATAGTTCAAACCCATTTAAATTTTTCCCCAGAAAACTAGACTGACCATTGTGAGGAGTGAACAAAATGAGTCGATTCCTAGGAGAATTCATAATAGTTTGAGAGTTTTTATTGACTATAGGAAGTTAAATATGGTCCCTAGAAAATATCACTTCCCCATTTAATTTATTTATAATATGTTAGAAATATTTAAAGTCCAAATTCACTATTGTATTAAAGATGTATTTCATAGTTTCTTTCAGGTGTGTATTTCCCCATAAGATCGGGAGAAGACTACCTTTACATGTACCTTTGGCACATTTTACTATGAAAGGATTCCATTTGAATTGTGTAATACCCCAAGAAAATTTCAGATGTATATGGTTAGTATCTTTTTTGATCACATTGAATATTTACTAGACATATTTTTAGATGGCTTTAATATGTGTGGAGATTTATTTGAATATTGATATTAAAATCTATTTTTTTTGATAACATTCATTAAAATAACTTTAGTTATTAAATTTTAATAGTATCATTTTATTATGGAAATAGGAACAGTCCTAGGTCATTTTATTTCACAAAATGGAATTAATGTTGATAAATAAAAATTAAAAGTGATAGATTTATTATCTTATCTATCTTGGGTGAAACATGTTAGATCTTCATTAGGACATGTAGGTTTATACTGAAGGTTTATCAAGGATTGCAATGAGATTTATTTTACACATTCCTATTTACTTTTAATATAATTTGATTTTTATTTTAATGTTGAGTGTGAGGAATCTTTTGATGAGTAGAAGAAAATATTAATCACACCACCAATGATGTAGACACAAAACTAGGAGAACACTTTGGAGATACATTATGATCTTCTAACCAACCTATGGGAGAAGTTTTATCCCAACTAAGTATAGGAAAAAATCATTCCAATGTTTATGATTCTATAACATCGGATGATTCCCATTTCAATTACACTACAACAAAAATTATTTCTCATAATTTTATTTTCTTCAGATAAATTTAGATCCTATTTTCTTAGAACTAAAGTTACATTTTTTTCTAATCATGCAGTACTTAGATACTTGATAAAGAAGTATGATGTAAAACCATGTTGGTCAGATGGATTTTTATCGTTTAATAATTCAATTTTAAAATAAAATATAAGAAAGGGGTTGATAAACAAGTATTAATCTACCTAATCTAGCTACCCAACATAACAGAAGTTGAGATTCAGCAAAATATCCACTAAAACACCATATTTGAGGTGAGCAGTTGAACTTGATTAATGGAGAAGTGCCTTTGTATATTGACATTTTCAACTATTTAGTAACTTACCAAGTATCATCTCATATTAATTCTCAGTAAATATTTAGTCTCAAATTTGAATCAAAATTTTACATTAAGAAATATCTTTAAATAAAGATAATGTTTAATGATCATGTGATATGAGGATGCCAACATAAGAGTGAAATTCAATACGTTTTTAACTTCTATCACACATTGACATGAAGAGGCCACTTTGGAACTCGATGGATAACAAAAAAAATTAGATTCAAAAATTTATTTTATCACTTTGTTTAAAGTTGTACATGAATTTTTTTTAAATGTGATAAATGTAAATTTTATGGAAATATTTTGAAAATATAGGTAATAAATCCAAGAACAATCAAATAAAATTCATTTTTGATGTCTGGGGAATAGATTTTATGGGATCCTTGACCATGTCACTTGGTAATTCTTAAATATTGAATATAGTTGATTATGTTTCAAAATGGGTAGAATCTAAATCCATAAAAAATAATGATGCTAAAGCTGAATATTATTTTTTTGGGCTAACATATTTTATATTTTTGGATTACAAAGTTCCATCATCAGGGATAAAGAGACCCAATTTTTCAATATTATCATGAATTATTTAATGGGGAGGTATGAAGTATATCAGAAGACATAAAAACCTTACCATCCATAGACTAATGGGTAAGTAGAACTGTCCAATAGGGAGACAAAGGGAATTTTAGAAAAAATTATTAAACCAAATAGAAAAAATTGGAACAAAAGGTTGGAAGAAACCTCATGGAAATACATGTTATACTACTAGGCCCCCATTATAATGAGTATATATAGGATGATCTATGGTAATATTTTTCACCTACCCATGGATTTGGAACAAAATGAATATTAGGTAGTTAGATAAATAAATCCGGAATTGGATAGTGATGTAAATGCAAGGAAACTATAGCTATAAGATTAAAAGGATAATGGTTCGCGACGACACTGTGTGTGGTTCTTAGTGATGACGATGGTTTCCATTGATCTGGTTTATGGCATGCTCGTTCTGATAAGGGTTGGTTTGTGTCCGGGTATGCATAGTGAGGTATTAGGCTCAAGGAGGTGATGATGGTCAATCTTTTGAATTTTGAAACTAGTGATGTGTCAAGGTATTCATATCAAGTTAGTAATTACATATCTCGTTTGAATCTATGTTTAGTTGGTTCATAGCTTATTTTTTATGGTTCAATTTGAGATTTTGAATTTTGAAACCTATAATGAAAATTCTATGGCATTTTTCTAGGTTCCCACTTAGCCTAAAAGTGGATTTTCAATAAAACAAAAAATAGTTTCGGTGTGAAGGGACTGAGTGCTATTATATATCTCAAGACTTAAAATGATGTTAGGTATACTTTTTACTAGATGGGAAGGTCTATTTATAGTTACTAATGTATATCCATTTGGTTATATGCAGATCACAAAATAAGGAAACAAGAACCCATTCACTATTAATGGAAACTTGATAGATAAATTACATGGAATCTTTCCAATAAAACTGGTTAAAGAAACCTCCATCCTATTTATCATTGAACACCATCATGTTGTACATCTAATTTACATTTATTTTATTGTTTTGATTCCATTTAAGTTTGTCTTTACCATATAATTATGTTATAATTCATTAAAACACTGTATAATTTATGTGTGGGGGAGGGGGCCTTTATAGTTCAAGACATTCAAATATTGTGTCCTTTTTAATTTTTTTTCATTTTTAAAATTTTGTGTCTGTTTCAATTTTTTCTGTGTTTTATTCTTCAAATTTATTGGGTCCCAAAAACTTATTGAATCTTAACTTGAACACCACTGTTAACATTGAATCTAAAAAATTATGATAAACTGACTTGATTCATCTTCACACATTATATGAATGATTAAATAAACTTGTTTTAAAATTATATGTGAGATAAATTCCTTCAAATCCCAATAAGTTTTGAATCTTAGGCCATGAAATATTGTCTTAAATTTTAATCTCTAACCCAAGAGGCTTCTAAACCAACATTTTTATCTTATTTTCAATGACTTTTTTTGATAGTACCCTAAAATGTTTAAATAAATAGAATTTGATGAGTAATCTATTCAAAACCATGGATATTTAAATTAATTTTTTCAATAAATTATTTATATGTTCTTTTGAATTTAAAACCCCCATTTCAAAAAACTCTATTTTCATGCTGACCTTGTACATTTAACTCTTGTATCCATTATAATCCATGAATAACCTTATTACATATGAACATAATAATCCAAAAATACCTATCTATTTTTCTCTATAAGATGATGCATGATCTAGATCTAATTTAAGTGTAAAGGAATAGAGAAAGAGAGCTATAAGAATCTATTTTGATAGATATTCTTGATTTGAAGAAAGGAAGTTTTACATTGTTTAGGTTACTATTTTGTGAGAGAAATCATAATAAGAAGGATGGAATGATGTTTTGGATATCATCTAAAGTTAGGAAAGGAATTATACTATCATTTGAGGAAAAAGTGCATCTCTTTACCTTTAATAACTCAAATATGTAAAATAATTATAAAATAGAAACAATGTAATCAAATCTGAATTCAAGCTAAAAAGTACCTCTCTTTCTGATTTGTGAAATTCCAGTCATGGAAGACCCATTTATGGAGGGATATTTGTGAAGATTCTATTCATGGAGGTCTGGTCACAGAGGTCCTACTCGTGAAGGTCTCTAACACATGGAGGGTTGATGGTAACCTCTGAGCCACTTAAGTATGGATTTAAAGAGCTCCCTTAGCCCATGCACAGAGATTTGATGGTAAACTTCACATAGTACCATTTAGACTCACAGAGGCCCACCAACTCAAGAAGATCATAAATATTCACAAATATCCCAATATTCATGAAACCCACTCCCTATTAATACCCTATCATTCCCTCATAAAAAAGGAGGAAGAGAGGCCAAGCTGCAACATCATGATCTTAATTCACAAAGACCCAATTCTTCATGAATTTGTGTAACCCATTACCCACGGGCTTCATAATACACTCATCTACAAGGCCCCTAGGCTTCCTGACACCCACCTCCACAATTCCCATAGGCTTTGTGAGACCCTGATCTCTATGAATCCCCAACCATTGTGAGACCCTATGATCCATGAATCCCAAACCTTTGTGAGTCCCTTGAGCTCCGTGAATCCCTATATTTCACAAATATGCCATCCTTCACACCAAATATTCTATATCATGGGGGATTCTCCCTCACACCCCTACTTAGGATCATTGATGTGTTGTGGTCTTGGGCCTCTATACCTATCCCTTCACTAGCATCATTACCCCCATGAAAAATGTAGAGTCACACCACAAACGTTTCAGTCCAGTTTGAGAAAATTTTGGGTTCATACTTATATATAACAAACATCCACCTCTCAAATACCATGAATCAATTTAATCCTCTACATTCCCTAAAATACCAAGATCTGACCTACTACAATTCTTCCATTTCTTATGTCATGAGTTGATATTCTCCTTTTGGATTCCCCAAGTACCTTGAATCCAAAAACTCTTAAAGA
The DNA here is from genome assembly GCA_963277665.1 of Viscum album. Lineage (NCBI taxonomy): Eukaryota > Viridiplantae > Streptophyta > Magnoliopsida > Santalales > Viscaceae > Viscum > Viscum album. Next base: position 1,152,081,393 of record OY728140.1, read on the forward strand.
AACATATGAAACAATGTCACCTAACTGCCATGCCAAGAAGAAATAGAAAGGGACATTATTTCATAACTATCTCACCACTCATTTCTAGGATCCCTATGTATATTACTCTTTACTACATGTATTTTAACCGTATCATACCCTCTATAAAATACATAGGATCCCTCTTATGAAACATATGAGATTACTTTTTTGTAAAGTGTAACACCTCGACCCCTCTAGTCTAGAGTAGGTGCATTACTTGTGATATTGGCATGGTTAGAAGGAATGTAAATCCCAAAGGAACGATCAGTTTAGTAGTCTTGAAGAAACTAGATACATATATTAAATATAAATTACATTGAATAAGGTTACAAGATACAATACATAATGAAACTAAAAACTAAAACCACAGGAACTCAATAAAAGATTGTCTCTTCATCGCATGTTGAAGGTAGAAAATGAAAGGGGTGAGCTCAAACACTCAATAAGGGTTAAAAATAGTAGAATCATGAGTACAATCATAAGTGACTCACAATCTATCTGACATAATCAATATGGCATAATGAATAAATGATCAACTAATGCCATTAATAAACAGAGAATGAAACTGCATCCATAGATTTTTTCATAGTGAAAACCTCATGGACAATAATAATAATTGATAATGAAAAAAGAGATTGCTTATTAATTGGATGTCATGTATCTGTCACATGAACCATAATACCGTAAAAACGGTTTAGTTCTATGGGTAGAGACCCATCTGATTTTTTAGAAACAAACTCGAAGGGTCTATCTCCAAACTATTTTTTCTCATGAGACCTGCTGACGCTTCGAGGGGCTGTAGCAGGCCCCACCCACCACTATATGTCCAAGAATTATTTATACATTTATTCAATACAAGAGAAATATTCCTTTTCAATATCCATATAGAGTAGAGTATACAGATTCACCAATATCTCTATAATAACTTTCCAAAAAAACACCGTATGTAAAATGGTATATGGTTTAGACAACAATCCTATCCATGACATGAGATTATGGATATTTAATATAAATACAATTTATAATGTAAAGTGATCTCAAATGGGTAGTAGGTACACCACATAAAGATTATTAGGTGCACAATACAAAGTCAGTCACAACAAAAAGGTATTTGAGACGAAGTCCCTTACCACAATGTAATCCATCGAATCACATGACCAATAATTAATGAGAATGAAATGAAACATTAATTAACTTGAATATAAAGAGAATCATGTTATGATATGTCAAAGATCAGTACACATATACCACATACGTGGAATAAGTGGCGAACAATGAAAATATCACAAAAATGAAAGTGAGATGAGAAACCCATTACAAATATTTTGGCATGGTAACGAGTGTTCTTGCGAGGGATTAATGAGAGATAAAAGGTTATCACATGATTTATATATCATAAGGGAAGCATGGGGGAGATACGAAAACATACCCCATCATTATAAATTAAATACAAAAGCACACAAAATAGGTTGGATTCTAAAATAAAAGTGAGAGAGAGAATCCCTTACTAAGATTGTGTTATTAGAGTAACGAAAAATCAATGAAGTATTTATGTGTGAAAAATAAAAATCAACAAAATATAAGTGGATATACAGTATAAAAAAAGAATAGTTCATTCACAAATATTCTTGTAACAGTGTAACCAATGAAGTAGATGTTTAACTCAAAGAATGAAAATTGAGTTAAGCAATCCCTTACTTTATGCATGAAGGCGGTCTTGAATTGTTATTAAAGACCTGAATAAAGAAATTAGGATTATTAATTCATAATTACATAAAATATTTTATATTTAAATGATTTATTATAATCCTTTTTAGTTTATTATATTCCTTGTTGATTGGTTATAAGGTTCAATTTCATTGTTCAGGCTCGTTTGTTTACTTGGTTTTAAATTATTGGGTCACTTATATTCAAGTTCGGATAAATATATAAAATGCATGTGGTTGTCCAGAAATGAAGTTATACACTATTAGTGAACATCCATGATATTACCTGTTTTTAAATTTAATTCGGGTTACTTAGATTGAAGTCGAATATATGTATATATATATATATATATAACCTTACTGATAATCGTTTTGGTTAATCGGTGGGTTTGATTACGATGAACTTGTTTTTATTTATAACTTAAAAACATTTGTACAAAAGTATTAAAAAAATGAAAATAGGATATATTACATAATAATAATCTGGTTCAACCATAACATGAATGGTTTCATGACCAGAATTAAAGATTATAACAGAAATCGATAAACGGTTGTCCTTGAATGTGCTAAATTAGCACATATCAAATGGTGCTTTCATTTCTTTCAAATAAATGGTGGGGAAAGGAAAGAAGGTAATGAAATATACCATTACCATGATAGAATTCTAGTACATGTATATTACTGGATTTTTCATACCATTATGGTGAAGGGAGGTGAGGAAATAAACAAAAATAAAAGAACATAAAAGAAAAGAAGGGATTTGAAAGTGGAATTTACCTCTTGAGACTTCCTCTATTGAGAACATCTTAAGGGAAGAGGTTTTGGTATTCTGAAGATGGTAGGAGCTTTTAGACGTGGGGGAGGATATTGGGGAGTGATTTGGGTAGAATATTGGCAAGGCACAGGGCTTGGGTGGTGTGAGAGGAAGATGGGGTGAAGGGAGCTTTATATAGTGGAGGGGAGAGGAGTTTTCTTAATATAAAATTCATTAGTTTATTATTTCCTCTCAAGACAACCAATAGTGAGTATTACATGACCAATAATAGTAATATATGCATGTGACTTCGAACCAACTGGGCTTAAATTATCATATCATCATCAATGACTCAATTAATTCATTATTTAGCATTTATTGTGAATTATCGGATTTTACTATTCATAAAAAATTCAAGTATTTCAGAAAAATCCCAAAAACTCACCCTAACTGTTTTTTGATGAGTAGAATTCAAAAATGATGTCCATTTTTCAAATATAATTTTCTTAATATGATTAATTAAATATTTAATTAAATCATTATTTAATCAAGATATACAAACACTAAAAATATTCATCTTCATTTTTAAATGTGTCAAATTCATTTATACACTCAAGGGTATAGATACCATTCATAAGAGTCATATTACTATTCATAAGGGTAAGTTACTATTCATAAGGGTAGGTTAATATTCATAAAGGTGGGTTACTATTCCTCAAAAATTAAGTTAATTCTGTCAGACTCTAAATATCATCTTAAACACAACCATGTATGTCAGATTTTCAAAATTCAAAACACAGAGCTGATAAATTTATGTTTAGTGGCTAAGTTATGGAAATATACTATATGTAACAATTTTTTGTTCCATAGGGGCTCATTTATTCATGAAATATATGCTACCTAGTTAATAATGATTATTTAAGAGAAACATATCATAAAATGTTTGGGGTGTTACATTATTCCCTCCTTCGAAGAATTGCATCCTCGCAATTAATTTTATATCCACAAAATAAAACTCTCTGATATTCCAACCACATCTCCCATCGTAGAGGATCCTCAAGTGTGTTTAGCGGAAAACCCAAATTGATTCTCAACTCCTCTAGTTCTCTGAACCAAACACACCTAGGAGAGAAGGGGTTGAACTCTTGCATCAAACACTCGGGCTTCCAGAGGGAGGCTCGAACGGTGGAATGTTTGGAAATGTCTGAATGGACCAACACACGAAGAACTCACTGAACTATGTCTCGACTAAGGACTTTTAAGTCGTAGATATTGTTTTACGGGCTAAAACTTAGGATTTGGTACATGTAGGCCACACAAAGGGTTCCCTCCAAAGTAGCCTCATGAAAACATAACCTGGCCGTGTAGTTCCGACCTAGAGTGAAACATAGGAAAACCACTTCATGATATTTTCTTCTTCGCCTATACTCAACCAATTATGTTGTGGCTATGAATTAGTAAATGGAAGCATTCCCTTGATAGGTGCAAAGAATTGCTAGACTGTTTGTCACATCATATAGTTGTTTACATGTTTTTCGCAAGTTTGTGGGAGGTAGGTACTCCTCTTCGCAGGTTTTGATTGCAATAATCTCCAGTACTTCCACAGGAAGAGATAACATATGGGTTTGTCCTTCTATCTGAAAATTTATTATGAAATTTCACTTAGTGATACTCATTCAAAAGTATAACCGATGAAAGGATAACAAAAATAAGATACAACAAGTTATATTCTTATATTACAACTGGTTCCAAAAGTGAAACAGGGCTAATGGTTTCCCCAATTCCCCAATACACGAATCCCCCTACCTAGTTCAAAGATTTTAACCTCCCAGAACCATATGCAACACTAGAAATACGTCACTCCTAATTTCCCTTTACTGGGAACACCACCAATGCTAGGGTGATGAACACAAATGATAGGGTGCTTACCACAAATGCTAGGGTGCTAGCGACCTTAGGTGGATTCCTAAGGTAGTATTCGGTTGCTCGATTTCCTTAGCCTAGACACACTGCAGACAGCTAGGGTCGAATCTGTGCTTAAAGCACTCAGGCTTCCATAGAGAAGCACGAGAAGTGTGGAGGTCAGAAATTTTAGTGTGGGCTAAATCCCTATAATTCCTACGCACCACGTCATTCTTGAAGATATTGATGTCCTAAAGTTCTCAATACATACTAAAACTCCGGATCTAGAATAGGTAGGTCACTCGATAGTCACCATCCAAGGCAGCTTCTATAAATTTACCCACAGCTCGATAGTTATTAGCCAGAGTGAAACCTTGAAAGAGAGCATCATGATATTTCCCTTTTTTCCTATATGTAGCAAATTGTGTATATGTAATACAATAATAGACCAGATTTATTCCTTGGTAAAGATGGAGAATGTTTGGACGATTCGATACTCGATGGAGTAGTTTACAAGTCAGATGTAAGTTGGCATAGGGCTGGTCCTCTTTGGAGCATGTCTTGACAATTATAGTCTCTAACAGTTTGGTAGGTAGTGAAAAATATCGGTTGGTTGACTCATATGTTCTATCTGAAAAGTTTTAGTAAATCAACTTTTAGTATGGGAATTCTGTTTTAAACAAATTTATTTTTCTATATAAAAACATATCAAAACAAAGAATACAACATCATTCATTTAGACATGATTTATAAAACTCAAGAAATTATGCAATCTCTTGCTCCCTTTCACAAAACACTAGTATGGAATTCCCGACGTCCTCTAATATTACTCCTCATATATTCCACTGATGTTGGGGATTTCCACATTTTTCAGACAAACGAATCCCCAAAGGGATTCCAAATTCCTATATCTCCTTGGTCCAGATGCAATGTGTGCAACTAGGGTCAACTGCGTGTGGATATCTATAATTTAGATTGAGACAAGCATGTCATGTATAAAGTTGAGCAACATCAGTATGTACTTGATACCAATAATGCAAATGGGTAGTCTCATTCTTAAGGGCTTCAAAGTCCACAACTCGACCACGTAGTCCGTGGTTAAAATCTGACATAGATATGCTGCCCGAAGGTCACCCCCTTGTGTAGCCTCCTCAAAGTCCTTAAGAGAAAAGAAATTATTGGCTAGGTTAAAGCATTTAAAGATACCCTCAAAGTATTTCCCTTGTTGTAAATAGAACGAGAATTGTGCGCTCATCATGAGGTAATAGATGAGACCTGCTCCATGGTGAAGTTAGAGTACCCGAGGAGAGTTGGATACCTGGTAGAGGGTTTTGCATGATAAACGAATATTTTCAAAAGTCTCATAGTTTTCTACACATGATTTTCCAACTATGGTCTCTAATAATTTTGTTGGAAGAGAAAAAAGACAAGTAATTTCTTTTTCCATCTGGAAATTAAGAAAACATCACTCTTAGTGTTGTTTAAGTAAGTGTTTTCATTGTTTAGTTCTAGTTTCCAAAGTTATCCAAACCAAATCCTATAAGGAAAATTTTACGTTAAACTCCCTCATAATGGATTGTAAAGAAAATGTAAATTATCCTAAGCATATCCCCCAAGAGTGTCGTAACCAAGAGTGTAACAAGGCCCGTTGTCATGTACCAGGATACCTCAGGTCAAGCCCGAAACTCCTTGTCAGAGCTTTTACTCCTAGGTACCTCTGTGCCAGAGCCACCTCTACCTGCTCGTATCCAGACAGGGATGTATTTGCTAGAAGGATTCAAATAATATTTTACTTTCCAAAATAATAGGATATTATTTTACTTTTATCCTCAAATACTACCTTATGGATTTTCTCCCTACTATAGATTTCCTAATCTAGTTTCCATGTTTCCTACTAAACTTCCTCTAATACCAGCTGTAACACCCCATCCCCTCTAGGCTGGAGCCAGTGCATTAATTGTGAAATTGGCATGGTTAGAAGGAATGAAAATCCTGAAGGAATGATAATTTTAGTAGTCTTGAAGAAACTAGTTACATATATTTAACATAAATTACAATGGATAAGGTTATAAGATACAATACATAATAAAACTAAAAACTGCAACCATGCGAACTCAATAAAAGAACGTCTCTTCATCACCTGTTGAAGGTAGAAAATTAAAGGGATGAGCTCAAATGCTCAATAAGGGTTAAAAATAGTAGAATCATGATTACAATAATAAATGAATCACAATCAATCTGACATAATCAATATGGAATAGTGAATAAATGAACAACTAATGGCATTAATAAACTGAAAATGAAACTACATCGATAGATTTTGTCATAGTGAAAACCTCATGGATAATAATAATAACTGATAATGAATAAAGATAATGATTATTAATTGGACGTCATGTATCTATAACATGAACCATAATACCGTAAAATGGTTTAGTTCTATGGGTAGAAACCCGTCTGATTTTTTTGGAAACAAACTCGAAGGGACTTTCACCAAACTATTTTGTCTCATGAGACCTGCCAATGCATCGAGAGGCTGTAGTGGTACCCACCTGACACTGTATGTCCATGCATTCTTTATAAATCGATTCAATACAAGAGAAATATTCCTTTTCAATATCCTTATAGAGTAGTGTATACAGATTCATCAATATCTCCATAATAACTTTCCAAAAAAACACAGTATGTAAAATGGTATACGGTTTAGAAAACAATCATATCAATGACACGAGATTATGGATATTTAATATAAATACAATTTCAAATGTAAAGTGATCTCAAATGGTCAGTATTTACACCACATAAGTATTATTAGGTGCACAATACAAAGTTAGTCACAACAAAAAGGTAGTTGAGACGAAGTCCATTACAACAATGTAATCCGTCGAATCACATGGCCAATATTTAATGAACATAAAATGAAACATTTAATAATAATAATAAAAGGAGAATCATGTTATTATATGTCAAATGGAAGTGCACATATACCACATACAAGGAATAAGTGGCGAACAATGAAAATCTCACAGAAATGAAAGTGAGATGAGAAACCCCTTACAAATATTTTGGCACGGTAACGAGTGTTCTTGCAAGGGATTAATGAGAGATTAAAGGTTGACCCATGATTTATATATCATAATTGCAGTATGGGTAAGATTATAAAACATACCCCGTCATTATAAATTAAAAACAAAAGCACAAAAAATAGAGTGGATTCTTGAATAAAAGTGAGAGAGATAATCCCTTACAAAGATTGTGTCATTACAGTAACGATAAATCAATGAAGTATTTTTGTGTGAAAAATAAAAATCCAAAAAATATAAGTGTATATACATTAAAAAACAATAATAGTTCATTTACACATATTTTTGGAACAATGTAACTAATGAAATAGATGTTTAACTCAAAGAATGAAAATTGAGTTAAGCAATCCCTTACCTTATGCTTGAAGGTGGTCTTGAATTGTTATCAAAGTCCTGAATAAAAAAATTAGGATTATTAATTCATAAGTACAGAACCTATTTTATATGTAAATTATTTATTATGATCCTTTTTAGTTCATTATATTCCTTTTTTATTGGTTATAAGGTTCAATTTCATTGTTCGGGCTCGTTTGTTTACTTTGTTTTAAATGATTGGTTCACTTATGTTCAAGTTAGGATAAATATATAAGATGGATGTGGTTGTAAAGAAATGAAGTTATAAACTATTAGTGAATATCCAGGAGATTAAATGGTTTTAAATTTAATATGGTTTACTTAGATTGAAGTCGAATCTTTATATATATATAACCTTAGTGACTACTGTTTTGGTTAATCGGTGGCTTTGATTACGATGAACATGTTTTTCTTTATAACTTAATACCATTTTTACAAAAGTATTAATGAACTAAAAATTGTATATATTACATAATAATAATATGGTTCAACCATAACATGAATTGTTTCAGGATCATAATTAAAGATTTTAACAGAAATTGATAAATCGTTGTCCTTGAATGTGCTAAATTAGCACATCTCAAACAATGCTTTCATTTCTTTCAAATAAATGGTGGGTAAAGGAGAGAAGGTAATGAAATATACCATTAGCATGAAAAAATTACATTACATGTATTTTACTGGATTTTTCATACCATTATGATGAAGGGAGGTGAGGAAATAAACAAAAATAAAAGAACTTAAAAGAAAAGAAGGGATTTGAAAGAGGAATTTACCTCTTGAGACGTCCTCCTTTGATAACCTCTTAAGGGAAGAGTTTTTGGTATTTTGAAGAGGATATGAGCTTTTGGACGTGGGGTAGGTTCTTGGGGAGTGATTTTGTCAGAATATTGGAAAATCACAAGGCTTGAGTGATGTGAGAGGAAGAGGGGGTGAAGGGTGCTTTATATAGTGGAGGGGAGAGGAGTTTTCTTAATATAAAATTCAATAGTTTATTATTTCCTCTCAAGACAACCAATAGTGATTATTCCATGACCAATAATAGTTATATATGCATGTGAATTAGAACCCATTGGGATTACATCATCATATCATCATCTATGACTCAATTAATCCATTATTTACCATTTATTGTGAATTATCAGATTTTACTATTCATCAAAAATTCAAGTATTTCAGAAAAATCCCAAAAATTTACCCTAACCATTTTTTGACATGTAGAATTCAAAAATGAATTCCATTTTTCAAAAATAATTATCTAATTATGATTTATTAAACATTTAATTAAATCATTATTTAACCAAGATATACAAACACTTAAAATATTCATCTTCATTTTTAAAGGTGTCCAAATTCATTTATAAACTCAAGGGTATAGATACCATTCATAAGAGTCATATTACTATTCATAAGGGTAAGTTACTATTCATAAGGTAGGTTACTATTCATAAGGGTAGGTTAATATTCACCAAAAATTAAGTTAATTCTACCAGACTCTAAATATCATCTTGAACACAACCGTGCATGTCAGATTTTCAAAATTCAACACACAGAGCTGGTAAATTTAAGTTTAGTGGCTATGTTATTGCTATCTCCAATAATAACCATGTTTTGTTCCATAGGGGCTCAGTGATTCATGAAATATTGGCTACCTAGTGAATAAAGTTTATTTAAGAGAAACATACCATAAAATGTTTGGGGTGTTACATAAAGAGTAAGATGTGTCATGTAATGATCATGAAATGAACAATAAAAACAACCATGGGACTTTATCTCAAGTTTATTCCCCAATAATATCCCTCAAACTGTCAGCATGTCAATATTCCTTCAGGACTCGACCTGATAGAGATGCACGAGCAACCCTAGAGTGTAAGAACTACATATATCCTTACACCTTCCAATCATCCCCCATGAGCCACCTCATCATGTGTAAGCCCCAACCATATTTGGCCAACCCATTAGTTGTTAGAGATTCCATCATGACCTGGCAAGAGGAATAAATAACGGACAACTTCTATGCATAATCTCTATGCACCACTTCCTTCAACATGACGTTAAACTATAATTTTACCCCACACAATGGACATGGGATCACCACATATCCTAAAGTGAAGAAAAAATGATGGGAAGAATATATACATAATCCATGCACACCATTTCCATGAACATGATGTTAAACTATAACCTTACCCCATGAAATTAACATGGGATACCCTCTTGACTAGACATGAGGATGAAATGATGGGAATGTCAATGCATAAGAACCACAATAACGTTCATTAACTTGATGTTGAAATGTAACCTTAACCTATGTAATGAACATGAGATTCCTACATGACTTGACATGGGGAAGTTATAATGGGAAGCTTCCACACATAAGACCCACACCATTCTACAAGAGTGATCCTCTTGTGAAGGGTATCTTTCTTGTGTAAGCCACACACATTCCCTTGTAGAGGCTCCTTCCAAAACATGGGTCTCCTTACTACAAGATCTTAAACTGTATGGATAGATCCTTACACACAACCTTAATCTAAGACAACGAACTACAAGTGCTTTGATACTTGTCTCTTAAGCAGGATACCCAAGGCACCTCCCTGTGGTTCAATCACAACAGTGGTAAACCTAGGCATGGAATATTTCATTATAGGGATGCACCTCTAGATTCTACTTATGGGGTGTTGCGATTCATTCATCTCAGGTGTGACATGTTCCCTCTTAGGTATGAACATTCATATCCTCTTTAATGGCTGTTATGATCCATTAAATCCAGGTGTGAAATCTTTCGTCCTAGGGACGCACCTCCTGGATCCACCTCAAGGGTTGTGCCAATCCTTCAACCCAGGTGTGACATATTCCCTCTTAGGGATGTACCTACAGATATACCTGAAGGGATTTTCAGATCCATTCATCTTTGGCGTGAAATCCTCCCTCCTTGGGATGCACAACTTTAATATTTCTCAAGAGGCATTTTGATCCATTCCATTTCTAAACCTAGGTGTGGCATCTTCCCCCTATAGACACACCCACATATTTTTCTCAATAGGGTGTCCGGATCCACCCAACCCATCCCCATAAGATTCTGAACATGCTCCCAACATATCCCTTTAAGAATATAAACCTACAACCAACCCACCCCATAGGACTCTAAACTTCGTCTCAATATGTACCTACAAGAATCTAAACCTATTCCCTACCCATACCTGCAAGTCTTTAAACCTGTGCCCAACCTTTCCACGCAAGTCATTAAATCTATACTCAAACTATCCCTGAAATATTTTAAACCTCTACCAACCTATACGCAAAGGACTTTAGACTTGTGACCATCTCCATAAGATGTTAAATTCATTCCTCTGTCCATCTCAATAGGACATTATGATCCATATTCATAGAATGTAGAACTTGTGACCTAACCCCAAATTCCAACCCAATGATAAACATGGGATGACTAAGGTGAAAATCCTTGGAAGACTTATGGCCATGGTGTTAACTAACTCATGATAGACATAGTATTACTTGGGTTTTGTGCCTAATATTCCTCATATGAGATTCCCTCCAAAGAAGAATATTTTAAGGCACCCAATGCACCCAACATCCATTGATGACCAGACATGCCTGAAATTACTATCTAATTCTACCAAAGGTTGCTGCCCTATTGAGATAGAAGTAGCATAATTAAACAGCATCCACATTTATATGGAACTAGGAATGAGTTTCACAAACATGACACAAATAAATGGGGGAGACCAAGACTAGGAAATGAGATCCAAGGAGGAATCTATAAAAGGAGGCATCTACATCCCATCACCCTGTTTAGATCAAGGAGATAACATAACAAAAATTTAGTGGTTGATTCTACCCGCCTTTGGAAAGTAGGAATGAGGGGAAAGAAATACAGAAAGCTACAAAGATGCGGGGCCCATATACAAAATCATCAGAAACAGAAATGGGTGACAAATGGGAATAATCTTCTCCTTCAATTGTGGGGAGATGAAAAATGTAAGGTATTTCCAAAATGAGGCATCAACCATGTTAATAGACTCTTTTTATATGTGAGAGTATGATTAACATTGGGGGTGTGAAGACCTAGATACATCATCTCATTGATGAAACATCCAAGCCTAAGGTCCACATAGAAGGAAACCACCCCTATCCCAATGATGATTTGTTTTGGGAGTCTCTTCAAAGAGTGCTCTAATTGCTCAATCCACCATGTCAAGGAGGTATGGGATGTTCAAGTAGCTATAACAACAACCACTGCTCAAGAGATTCACAAGAAGAATCCCACCCGACCATGTCAATGACATCACTGACTGATCCCACATACAGATGATTGGATTTACTTCTTCCTTTCTCTATTTTCCTTGGTCAAGAACACCCGACAGCAATGTTTGGGGGATATTCATAACATTTATCTATAGGTGGAAAATTTTTCAGATCTAGTGGAATCTTCTACCATTGAAATTTACCAATATAACCCTCTAATAGGGGAATAATGATTTATATTCACCTTCCTAGGGTTGATATTCCAGTCACCTAACAAGAAGTTTGGGTTGACTCTCTCAGTCACTGGAAACACCAATAGTCATTACGAGACACCCTGTGACAAGGATAACTAGATAAGAGGTCCTCCCTACTCCATCCACATCCAACACAGATTTCATTCTCATGCCTATACCAACTAGATCATAGGTCCTCCCTCTTCCACCAATAGCTAACACAAAGTTCCTCCCTATGACACTACCAACCATAGCGCATGTCCTTCCCACTCCATCAATATCCAGTACAGAGGTAATACCCATCTCTCTACCAGCAAGAGTAAAGGTTATCCCCTATCCATCAAAAGTCACCATAGAGGTCTTCTCTATTCCACTATCAATCCATGTGAATATCCTCCCCATATTTTCATTAATAGGGACAATGTTCCTCTCCATGACACTACCAATCAATGTGGATTTCTGCTTGAACTACCACAAACCAGCACAGAGTTCCTCCCCATGGATAATACATAAATTCAATAGAGAACATCCTATGGATAAGAGTTATCCAATTTAGCCACACCAATAATGATGAATGGGGGTAGATCATTCATATCCTTACTCTTGTCACTCTTGTCCAGGCTCCTCAGTGCCATAACTGGGGGTAGGGATTGGTCTAGCCTCCTCAACACTAGCACCCGAGGTAGGTTGATCATATCCTTGTTCCATTTTCTCTAGTCCAGGATCCTCAACACTAGCATCAGGGGAAGGTCGATCATATCCATTATCTAGTCACTCTAAATTGTGAGATGTCACTCAAATAGGTATCCATAGCTTTGGTGTGCCCTCTCCCCATAAAAAAATGGTCCAAGATTCACCCCACCTATGATACATTTCCCTATAAAAATTAAATTCAAGGATTAAATAAATACTGGGAACCATCACCTCATCAAAATGACAATATAAGCTTCCATACCTCTTGATATGTTTCCGAAACTTTCCTCTCGGGCGTGCCAACCACGCCTGTGGCCATTCGCTGATAGTACATTGTACTCCATATTACCAATTTATAGTAGTGGGAAACATTCATAACTTCTTCAGAGATGTATGATCCTTGATAAAAACTAGATGATGGGATGTCAGTCCCTCATTTCGTGGATTCCTCATAATTTTTTACCTTGTTCGGGTCTCCCTTATAGATTAAGATGTTGTTCATGATACTCATTCATGATTCCATATCTTTTTGGATTTTAGTTAATTACGCTACTCTCCATCTGTACATTCCAATGGGTCTTGACAAGGAACCAACCATTGTTCATATGAGAAGTCACATTGGGCATCAGTGTCATGTCTAGATGTTGGATCATTTTTCACTTGTATTCTTCCTCATAAGAGGGATTCTGAAGGGAGTAGAAACTCAAGGAATCCCACATCAATGATAGTTTTTGTTATGCCAGAGGAATTCCTTCCATGTTTTTCCTAAGGAATACTATGTTTAACATGGGGTAGGCCATGAGTTTAATGTCTAGTGGTGACATAGGGTCGCATGTTTAATGTCTTACAGAGACATAATGGGTTGATTAGAAGACTTGTGAGGGTAGATCATATAGGTGCATCCCTAGGATGGGGAAACAAGAAGTTTTACAAGATAGATGGATCAGAACACCCAATGAGTATGGAACTAGGATGGTATCTCTCCAAAAGTAAAGGTTTCACACCATAATGGATGATCTGGACACCAGTTAGGGTGGATTGAAGATGTATACCCTAATGAGTGGGACACCAAGGTTTACCATTGGTTGGGATTGAAGCTTTTGGAGGCTTCCAAAATACCTTTATTAGAAGATAGAGATCAAAACCCACAAAGTTTGGAAGGGATGTAGTGGGACTTATGCACTGAGACTACCCATCGCAAGAGGATTGGTCTTGGTTGGATGATGACTGATGTCAGGGTTATGCATTGAGAAATACCAGAAGGATAAGATGATCTCACTAGGAAAAGGGTGAGGTTATGATGAATGTTATTGGGGATTACAAAATATGATCTTCTTGGATGAATGGGGTGATATCTCTTGGATGTGGCATCCTGGATTAGAATCAAGATGGATGTGAATAAAGTGGGAGAAATGGATGGAATAAATGGGATGTTAAAGGTGTTGGTCTTGAATCTCAAGGAAAATTCTTATGTAACCTTTTTAGGATACAAAGATCAAAGTATATATATTTTGGTATCCCATGCAGCTAAACGTCATAATGTAAGGAAGAGAGTGAACTGACATGGATATGATGGTGTCAGTCTTAAACCTCAAGGAGGTTTCCAAGGTATCCAAATTAGTTGGTAATCAAAGTCCATGTAGTTATGATGGGGTAATTGGGGCTTAAACATAATGAGGTGGCACAAGCATTTTGTGTGGGGCTTACTCTTTGAAGCTTCCTAGGTGAAACCAAATGATATGTGACCTACGAGTGGGGCGTAACCATCCCGATATATAGTGGCTTGAGGGAATGAATAGAATTGGAATGGTTGATTGTGGATGTTGTGATCTAGGAGGTGCACCCCTAGGAGGAGGGGATCATGGCTTACCAATTGTTGGGGTTGAATCTAAGGAGTCTTCCTATATACTATGTTCGAAAATAAGGATCAAAACCTATGTAGTTTAGTGGTTTGAGGCTTATGTATAACTAGCAGCCCATGAAGGTGGGAGATAAGGATTACTCTATGAGGGATGCATGAAATAAAGGTATAACAGTCACTAACAACCTCTAATCCCTTGTGATTCATGCACAATGTGAGAAACAAGGGGAAGCAATAGGCCAAACTTTGGTGTGGTGAATGATGTAATAACAAGGGATGTTGTGGGGCTTATGCATAGAAGAAACACATGGAGAAAATTGTCAAATGGAGAGGGATGGGGTGTTGAATTTTCCTGATGAACATCCCCACTATATTATTTTTATCCAGAGGAGGCATGGAGGAGCCATGGTATTACCTCATAAAAGAATGTCTAGGGGATTACACTAGGATAGATTCCCTTCCCTGCGGGGTGAATTTCGTTCCTTGTTAGGAGGATCTCATTCCATGTGAGGAAGGTATCACTCCCTTAGAGATGAGTGAGTTTGGAAAATGATCGAGGTAGGGCACACCATGTGCGTGGAATAGGGTAAGGATACCGTTTAATGTCATGTGCATAGAATTATGGCCCTTGGTAGTTTAACATCCTGCAACACATACAAGGAGGCCTCACTCCTCACCCCTTGGACTTACATAACTGATACTCACCCATAATTAGGGAAGGTAAGACACCTGCAATTCCCTACATGAGTGGGGTTGAGGGGTGATCAGTTGTGGTGTCTATATTAGCATGGTTATTCCAAAAAGAAAGATCCATTAGCATTCCTATGACAAAAAGAAAAAGGTAGGGCAGAGCAACAAGGGAGAACACACGAGGGACCAAGACATATCTACATACAAGTATGGAGGGCTGGATGGCAAAAGGTTTCATGAAGCATGGGGGCTCAATGAGAGGTGATTTGAGAAGCTCAGGTGCTTAGGGAAGGGGCTTCATGAATAAAGGATATTCATGAAGAAAGGTGACCCAATCATGACATGGAGTGATGATGATGGAAAGGAGTGATTCATGAAGGCTTAATGCTCCAAGAATCCTTAAGTAACATGGAGGGAATTACTTCTCTATGAAAGTCATATGCCTTCATGGAGAGAATCCATAACACATGTAGGTGTAAATAGAAACAAGTTAAAGTGAATTTCGCAAGGCTTCAGTACATTGGGTGACTAATTTTTCTCTTGAGTTCATAGTGCTCATGTGCTTTAAGAAATGGGATATCAGAAGGTGAAATGTTGGGTAAGAATGCTTTTGAGGTGGGGATAGATGTATATTTATAGGAAGAGTGGTTTCATGATGCTTTGTGGTTTTCTACAAAGCACACCTGATCTCCACAAAGAGGCATGGATTCGTCAGACAAGCATTTTCATCATCCTCCTACATTAGCACAATCATGGGGCTCATAAGACTCTTATTGGAATCTGCTAACTATTTTCAATGTGGGTGCAGGGATTGTTATACACATAGAGGGTTCTGTGAACCATCTTCACAGTAGGCATGGGGATCATCAGACTTGTGAAGGGTTCTATCAACACCACACACTTTCTTGAGGACTAGGGGTTACATGAAAGGTCTTGGTGATGTAGACCCGTTTGATGATTTTTGGGCTGTTGATCTTGGATTTCATCTCAATCTACCATGGACTTCCTCTAATTCTCCTAGGGTATGTATTTCAATGATAACCCCCACCCCCCACTTAGAATGGGAGATGATGGGTAAAGGACTATTAGATTTTGAGGGATAATAGTTTAATACTGTATGATCACAAATCAAGATCATGATTAAAGGTGCGCAATGCATGTTGGGTGAGGTTGTCATGAAGCATGGCGGTTTGAGGGCCTCCACAATAGTTGGTAAGCTTCCACCTATAAATAGGGTTCAAGGATCCCATTGCCCTCTGTTAAATATTGTGTTTGACCTATATTTTTATGAATACTTCCACCCCTCAAATGTGCCTCTACCAATTGGCTTCACAATATATTTCTCCATGAACTCTATTCAGAAAACTAGGGCATCATGATATTTTTTTCTTCATGAATTTTATTCAGCATCTCACATATTTTTGATCTGGTTATTCATGAAAGATATCCATGAAATAGATTCATTAAAAGGCTTATAAATTCGACTGAGTCCCAGATCTGATGGCCACTGAAGAATCTATCCAGGAGGTCCTTGAAGCTTCTTCCCAAAGGAAAGATATGATGAACAATATCATGATCTTGGAGTATTACTGGACCCATTCAGATCATGAATCACTACTGGAGCTACTGTCTGTTGTAAAAAAGGACTACCCCTTGTGTAAGAGGCTTACATTGTACGGATTTGGTTTGAGGGACAATGTATTCATTCCAAAGGAAAGTCGGGATGAACCAGATTACTAATTCATATGTACACCTGGGAAATACCAATTGAATTGGGATGTCGATGACCATATCTGGAAGGATCATTTGCCTATCACAACAAATTGTCTCTACAACCATCTCAACAAAATTTATGGGAGACCACTGGAGCCAGAAAATCTCTAAAAAAAATCCCAAAAATCACAAAGGTGAGGTTAGGGAACTCAAAAAAAGGATGGATTAATGATTGAGACCTTCTCTATGGTAGAAATTTCATAGAATAATGGGCTTAGGCCTACTAAGTGTGCGTGTCATGTGCATAGTCTGGAGTAGCGCTTTGGTGAGTATGCATGTATGAAAAAAATTATCTTTCAAATCCATATATATCATCTAAAAGATATTATTCCAAAGTTTATATGTAGATATTCATCAAGGGACAACAGTTTTCATCTGCATCATGGGTATTTCAGCATTATCTTATGGGAACTCCACCAAATTTATTGTATTCCCATCCTAGGGGTGATGTATGATGAATTCCTCCCTGTGGATAATGCAAGGGAGGATCCAGATCAAATTCCATGTCTAATGAAGACACTTATAGATATGTTTTCGGGCATAGATTAAGATAAATAGATGCTAAGGGAAATCCACTTTAAGGAGTGGTTTAGTCATTTCTTGGACTTTATTATAGAGAGGCCTGTTGAGGGGGATACGACACCCATGAAACTAAGAAAGAGGCCGTGTACCTACCTGAGAGGTGCTCAGAAAGGCAAGGAAGGTTCTTAATAGAGGATCCTAGAGGATATCCAGTGTTATCTGTGGGGTTACATAATCAATACTGAGCATCAACTGCTAGTCCTGCTGGATGGGTTCAAATTGGTTCTCATTTTTGGGTGGATGATACCAGTGATAGATGTGAATCTGGGTGAATAGATGAGCACGTTCATCATGGAGGAGATTTTGGAAATGGGGATGCGCATCAACCATGGGGTCCCGGTTTTGGAAAAGCTTCATCAGGTGAACTGGCATATTAGTAAGGGGAAGAAGTAACTGCATGTGTGTGGTATGCTCTATATCCTATATGGGTGGGTTGTAACAAACATGGTTGGATATGAATACCTGAATCTCATATCCCCTCCTGAGATGAATCTTTGACTGAAAATTTTAAACATTTTGGGAAGTTTCCTATTCAAGCTAAAGTTGACGATAGTACCGAGAAAGATCTTGAGGGTAGACCAATTCAACTTCCATATATATTCTTTGCTAATGAGAACATTCACTAATGAAGGCATGATAACTGAATAGAAACATTCATATCTCATAGGCTTTAAAGGTGGAGTACTGGTAACGTGGGTGGACTGCGAGCTGATATTTGAATATTACACCCTATATTGCTTTTGAGGTAGTTTAGATGTCTATAGAGGCTAGAACTGAAGGTTTAACTAGGGTTACTTCAGGAATATCACCCATGTGTGAGGAGGAATCTGTAGCTCATGCTCACACAGTAATATGGAAAGATGCAGAATGAGTTTCCCCTATTCACCACCACCTATGGGCTAGTCTAGACGTACACAAGATTTGGGAGGGTTCTTACTACTGAGAAATTCCAAAAAAGGGACCATTAAATCCTACAAGGGAGTGGTATCTCTACCTCTATGTCGGGGCCGAATGGTGATGAGAGTACATCGTGGTAGTAGGGATAATGCACATTGTGTCGGTGGGGTTGTACCAGTAGATCCAATAGTTTCATGGATTTCACCGACCAGAAGTGGATGAAGAGAAGAAGTAACATACCCAGTGGTTCTAGTTGGGAAGACTTGAGATGAAGGGGAACCATCAAGAGAGTTCCTCAGAGTACCTACCCAAGCTCTCAAGAAGCGTCTACATTGCATGGATATACCAGATGATGTTGTTTACCATAGGGATTCGGAATATTGGGATGTTAACAAGTAATTACTGATTCCTCACAAAATGTGGGATCACCTCAACTAGTTCCGGATGGATCTTTCAGGCATTGGTCATAAAAAATATGTTTTTCCTGTCTCTTAAGAAGAGGATCCACGATACATGATAGAGTTGGGGGATATAGTGTATTGTTGAGGCACTACACACCCAATGATGGTTCAGTTGAAAGTATTAGTAGATCTATACTCCTATGACCAACTGTTAGTATATGGGTTGGCAAGGCACTTTCCCTTTCCAAAGAATCGGGTGACTCTTGGGGGGAAGATGCTGAAAAAGGGTTCCCTCTAGAGGAAGGTGAGTTTGCAACCTCATGGGAAACTTCCGTGGGAGGATTTTCTGAAGCTATAAAAGTAATATATAACCCATTACCCTGTGATATTAACTCACTCATGTTTATCTATATTCCTTGACTGACACTTACTTATGTAGGAGGATCTTGTGCAAGGGACCCCTACAGATTGGGATGAAGGAATATCAGTGGGCATATAGGACCAAGCCTTATAGCCTATACCTGGGGTCATAGTGTCTATAAGTATAATAAAAAACAAGGAGGGTTGGGTGAACACCTTGTAATACCCATATATTTTAGTATTATATGAGGTCCATGTGCCAACATTCCAATAGTAACAACCTTGGAGAATGAGCAGTCATCACTTGACCTCTCTAAGTATCATGAGTCACAAATTTATACTTGTTGTTTATTCAGCCAGATTGAATGATATGACCCCTTCTTGAAAATTCATTTGAGTAGAGAGTGATCTAATATTGATAATGGTAGGAGGACCCGAGGCTCCTTTCCTGATAGGAGTGTCGGTCCATGCAGAGCCAGGTGTCCGAGCCAAGTGGGCCATGGATTCTGGTGAACAATCAGTCGTGATTGTAGGTGGAATCATTAGTAGGGATGATAGGGATGACCTTTACAAGGTGGGATAAAGTGATGAATATAAACCTCATGATATGTAATATGATCTATCAAACATGATTCCAGAGGAAGATCCTGCTGCTAAATTCATGGCCACATTTCCAGAGTAGAAACCTACTGATATGGAAGAGCTAGGTGAGGTTGATTCTTATGCAGTTGAGGATAGCTAAGATACCCTATTATGAGAATGGAATTTGGTCAAGAGATTCATAAAATATATTACAAAACCATAGTGGATAAGCCATATGGGATCAATTCTCCATTGGATTCATGATATGTGCACTAAAGGGGAATATGGGTGAGTTATGCACATGCTCATTCGGGACTACCATGCTGAAAAGGTATGAGAAAGAAGTCACCATTTGGATATAACCCAGAACCAGGAGAAGTTTATCTGTGATCAGAAGATTCAAGAGGATTGACAGGATATCTGAATCCAAAGAGGGTATATGGATGAGCGATATTACTCTACTATAACCCCATCACATCTGGTATTACAATTGAGATTCTAACTGATGGAAGCCCAAGAGCGGGTGAAATGGATTGGCCTTCAAGTGGATAATCTACTAACTGAGATAGATTGGTCACAAACCAGGGTGAATTAGAATCATATAGAAGAAAATGAAGAATAAATAGGGTTCATGAGATGACAACAGATCCTAGAGTCCACACGCCAATGGGTGGCAGACCTTAAACACTCTATTGAGTGGGCATATTCATAGGGGTTGTGTTTTTCTGAACTAATAAAATGTTCTGTTGTTACTTTTGGTACATATTTGTGCATGAACACACTTCTTTTCATTAATTATTTCATCTTAATCATATATGTGAATAAAAAATTGATCAATGCCTAAGATCACATGGGGCATGCCCGGTATGAGAAATAAGGGACAATCACATAATCATTCACTTTGTATGAGAGTTTCAAATAGTAGCTGAATACTCGGGGTCTGTTAATATTGACCAATTCCAAGAGCATTCAGGCAGAAATAGTATGTGACTGGAGAATAGGGATCTTGGAATTACCAATTTTCTTCTTCCTACATGTGTTACTTCACAAATGGGATAATTCTAGGGGTGTTAAAATCTATCCAATCAAAGGGAGTGAGAAGTGTGAAACATGATACCCATAATTATGAACATAATGGTAGAAGCATCACGATATAGGATAACTATTTACCATGTTCAACAAGACAATATCCATATTTCTTTGCCTAATATGGGAACAACCAAAAAAAGTTCAACCACTAACCATGTTCGAAATAGGGGACCTATCTTGAATTTTTGTCCAAATTATTCAAGAACGTTGGCCTAGGATGGTAGGTTAGCCAAAGAGTCTTGGGACCATGATATTAGGGGGTCCCTTAGGACATGAAATAGGATGATTACCTGAGTATAGGGGCATTTAAATCATTTAAATAAAGTTAAATAATGTTTTAATGGTCTCTAACACTCTTGGGGTTACGCCACTATGGATTAGAACACAATGGTGTAAGTGTACCTGTCTAAGAAAAGATCAAACCTTCTTCCTAGGGGAATTTCATATTAGATTACAAGCAACAAATAAAACTAGAAACAATGTGGTGGATGACTAACATCAAAATATTTGACCTCTCATATGAGGGATTGGGATGATTTCCACGTTCATGTTATGTAAGTAAGGATAATTAACATGTTTTTTAATGTAATATGGTGAGGATGATTCATGGTATGGTTTAACATCATGTGATCTGGACATGTTTTCCAATTTAACCAAATGTGACTGGGACATTGCAAATTGTTTAGGGTCATACTACATGGAATCTAGAAATATCTATTCCTAGAATATTTTTGTGGAACAGAGGAAATGAACTTGAAATGAATGATCCAAAATGGGCTTGTGTACCACATAATTATTTGGGAATATACAAGAAAGTCAAATATGTGATATGGTGAGAGAAAAACCTGACATGAAGGAGGTCCAAGGAGGCCCATTTCCACATCAAATATCCCAGTGAGGCTCTTAGTTTCATCTCAAAGAGTTTAGACTAAGGTCCCTTCATGTGGATCAACCATATAGGTATTATCATACCAAAATTCCTATGTGCACGTGACCTATGAATGGTGTAGTAAATAAGAAATGGTAAAGAGGGTTTAATTAACATGTGGGAGCACATATTAGGGATAACACCATGTATGAATTCCCATTATGATACAAATATGTGAAAATGAGGTAAATTGAGAAATATAAGGGTTAGGTGAATGGGAGACTAGTGAGTAAGGGTTATCTATTGAAAATGTTCAAAACACAGGGACCATAACGACACTAGGAAAGAACATGGTTCAGAAAATACAGGATCAACTATTGAATCGGTTCAAAGCATATGACTCACTGTCTGCTTCCAAATATCTATTCGGGAATGGACCAAGATGGGTGGTGAGCTAAAGCGGTATGAGACCATCACTGTTATGGGATCCTTCTATATTTGAAGGATGATAGGAAACCCAAACCAAGAAGTAGTGGAAGTGTGGACTAGAGATATCAAGGAGTGGATCCAAACCCAGATGTGAAAATAATTTAAGGTCACATTATGTGGACCGAAATTGAGGCCAAAGGGCCAAGAAGGTTAGTGAAATTATTCCTAGAACTAATGAAAAAGTGTTTGGGCATCGCTGTGTAACCCATAAAGATGGGAATCAATCCACACATAGTTATTAAACACTACATAGTGGGAGACCAACCCTGGTGTGGACACCACTCTATAAAAAGGATGTGGAAGCATCCTACAATTATCATGCGACATCCTGAAATTATTTAGGGTAGGATCGTAGTTTGATGTCATGTGGATAACATCATATCTTAGTTTAAGGTTATAGAGTTTGGAATGAAGAGGCAGCTCAAGTGGATGTTTAGTGGGATGTTTTGAAAAAATCAACATGAATGATGTCAAGGAGGCACAAAACCACACCACATATCACTAAGAATACTTGTATACAGTTTAAAGTCATGCTTCATGGACTATATTAAGTCCAAAGGGCTAGAAGGTTTTGTGAATATATGAATGGGTTCAAAGAAAATGTGTCTTGACATCGCTATGTATTCTATAAGGGCATGAATCAATACATATATAGTTCTCAGTTGATCTCCTTACATAGGTCTAACGCATACACAAGGAGAGGGGAACTATCCTTTTTTCATTTCCCATCATTCATTTCTATTTTAAGGGGATGGATCAAGATGGAAAAACTTGGGGTCCCTACGTATACCATGAATATGGGAATCAAGACATCTTTAGTTCTTTCATACAGCATGGATAATGAACAACACCTAAGGTGATTCTCACTCAAGTGAAAACACCATAGATAGTTCCATTTTTATCGTGTGGTGAAGGATATGATGTCACATTTAAAGGTCATATGATAGTACCTGTCTATGAATTATAATGTCATGAGGTAAGGAAACTGGTTTCTACGTAGTTTTACCATTGTGAGGCTAGTATGTAAACATGAATACAGTTTAGATTTGTGATTCTTGGACTTATAGGGTCTTCAAATAGTTTGAGGTTATATTGTTCGGACATGTTGCAGACAGTTAAAGGTTGTGTTTCCTGCATCATTGATTTTTAGTTTAATGTTATAAAATTTGGACACTAGGGAAAAAGGTATTTCATTAGATGTGTATATCATGGTTTCATGAAAATCCCAATGAGAATGAGGACCAAAGAGGTCCTACACCACACAACACATTCCTGAGAGAACTATAGAGAAACTTTCTTAAGGTTAATGAGTTTTGAACTAAAGGCTCTTAGCTAAAGGTCATATAGTTTAAACCATAGATATTTTTTAGCTCCTCTCTGTGAATAAAAAACCTACCAAGACTTTTAAGCCCATTTGAGCCATGCTGGGTGTGGGAAATAAGGAACAATTTTAGGTTCTCCCAATCACATATAGAAGTGTAAAACAAGGGTAATGAAATGTTTGGTTGAGAATGTCCCGATGAAACTGATAGTTCCACTCAACTTTCATGGATGAATGGAGTGAAAACACTAGATGTTCTAGAGATCTGTTAGAACATAGGGATGTGGGAAGGGCATAAATTCAAAACTCCAAGATTCTAATTATGGATGGGGCGACTGATGGGCAGGACCACTATTGACTATGTTCGAAACATAGGGTTGACCACTTCATAAATCAAGGTTGGGGCGTGCAAATGATGAATCAGTTGTTGGCCATGTACGAAACACAATATTCACTATTCTTCACTAGAAATTCATTAGGGCATTTTCCTAGGATTGGAGGTGAGCTGAAGTGTAATGATACCATCGCCATTAGGGGGTCCTTCTGGATGTAAATGATGGTGGAAACCTAAACCCGGGAAGAATCAATGTATGGAGATGGGTTAGGGAACTGTCCGTGTGGAATTTTAATCCTTGGGTATCACACCCTATAGAATTAGATAACATCAACAGTAGGACCCAAATAAATTCAAATTAGAAGACCCTAACATTACAAATAGTTCAGGGTTATATTTCTTTGACCAAATTCTCTTAGTTTAAGATCATAGAGTTTGGACCATTGAGAATAGATTTCAAAATAGGAAATATATAGTATTGTTTCATGAAGCTACCTAACTTGAATGAGGAATATAGAGTCCCACACAACATCATACATCCTCATGGAAGAACCCACACAGTGTTTAAAGTCCTAAGGCTTGGAATTAGTGGCCTAGTTTAACATCATGTTCCTAGTACATAAACTTAAAGTTTAAGGTAATAGATTTTGGACCATAGGGATTGTGTATCTCATCTATATAGGTAAAAAATCTAAAAAACTCCTAATCCCTAATGAGTCATGCTCAGTGTGGGAATAAGGAGGAGAGAGAATTTCCATGACACATGGAAGCACATAGCATGGGAACATAGAAGTTGGGTTAAGGATGTCCCAATGATGTTGACCAGCTTACTCAAAACATAAAGGTGAATAGAGGGGGTAAAAAAGGTATTTGGAGTTATTATAGAATATAATGATTTGGAATGTGTGAATCATGATCCCGGATATCTGGGACATAGTGAGGGTGGAGTGATGATGGAGGATAACTATTGACATTGTTCAAAATATAATATTCATATCATGTTACCTGAGATGAGAATACAAAGATGAGGGTCTACCACTGACCATGTTTTAAATGTGGAGATTGTATCAGAATATCATCCCAAGTCTTCTAGGGCATTGGCCTAGAATTGTAGGTAATCTATATAGTCAGGCACTATGTTGTTATGGGATCCCTTCAGACATTAAAGATGACCGTGATCCAAATAAAGGGACACATGAAGCATGGATATGGAATCATATAATGTCCATGAACAATCTAACATTCTAGGTCCTACACCATAGTGCATCTAATAATTTCAATGATGCATAGTAGATAGAGGTATTCAAACTCCTACTTAAGGACAGAAGCCTTGAGAATTCTCTTGGATATGGAATGGTAGTGGAATAATGCCAAATGTAGAGGATAATGATGAGGGGTAAAAAGTTCAATGAACCAGAGGCTGGATTTAAAGAAATTATTTTTGGACCTCACTAGGTATCCCATAAGAATGGTATTCAAGACTCATGTAGTTCTATAATTTTGGGGAGTTTAATTTTAGGTGGTGAGGACGCTAAGTATAATGCATTTTATTTTCGTGAGACTAGGACGTTGAAGGGGATTAACTTCAAATGAAGATGTGTGAAGAAAATACTATAACCTAACACGAATTAGGACCAAGGAGGCCACACACTATGCCATACGTTCCCATGGAAGGACTCTCATAGTTTAAATTCATAATTCCTAGACTTGGGATTTCAGTTTAAGGTTGTAGAGTTTGGAAAATTAGGTACTTCTCCAATGGATATATGTATAATGGTGAGGTGACACACCCGATGCTAATGAAGAACAAAGAGGCCCATCGCCATACAAATTATTCCTAAGGATACATGTATACAGTTTAGAGTCGTGATTCTTGGAATTGAACTACCATAATAAGGTCATTGATTTTAGACCATGGTAGAGGCCAAAGGATAAAAAGGTTGATTAACCTGGGGATAGACCTAGAGAAAAAAATTCTGGGTGTCGCTACATATCCCATGAAGATGGGAATCAAACCATAAATAGTTATTTGATATCGTACAAATTAACATCATGCAGTGTGGATGCTAGTTGAGACATAGTTTGTTATCGTGCGACTAGGACATTGGGGGGAGAGGTATCCCAAATGGGATGTGTATTGCGTGAAAAATAACCCGATGTGAATGAGGACTATGAAATTCCATACCACACCAAACACTCCCAAGAGAGAAACCAAACCAAGGGGATGAATGGATGAAATTATAGATGGTTCCAATGAATAAATGTCTGGGCATTCCTATGTATCCCATAAGTTTGTGAAACAATACATACATAGCTCTTGAAAGATAGAATTGTGAGTAACCAGTGCCAAGGGTGATGACCTCTCAGGTGAGAACACTGCGATGCTATGCCGTTTTTTATTGTGTGTCCAAGATGATAATGTCACATTTTAAGGCCTTATGATAGGATTGGTCTGTGAAGTTTAAAGTCATGAGGTAAGGATGGGGGATGTAATGCAGTTTATCTTCATGTGACTAGGATGATGCAGCAAAATTTAATTTCATGTTGTAGGGACATATGCCGAAAGTTTGAGGTCATGATGATATGATCGTAGTCTCTTAGTTTATGGTGATAGAGTTTGGACCATAATGTTGTATAGTTTAATTTTATGTAACCAAATTGAAGGAATTGGGTAGTTTTAAATCCTACAACTTAGATATAGTAGTATTTTAACATCATTCAGGATGGAAATATCTTAGTTTGATTTCATAGAGTTTGGACCATAATGTTATACAATATAAAGTCATGTAACCAGGATGATGGTACCGAGTAGTTTTACATCCTTCAGATCAGAAAGTGTAGTAGTTTAATGTCAAACAATAAAGAAGTATCTTAGTTTAAGGTCATAGAGTTTGGACCATAATGTTGTATAGTTTAACATCTTGTAACCAGGATGATGGTTCCGAGCAATTTTACATCCTGCAGCTCATATGGAGTAACAGTTTAATATCAGGAAGAATGGAAGTTTAGTTCTTATAAAAAGTACTACTTTAAGAAATTTTCATTGGTCATAGGAGTGATATGCTCCCCATTCATGGTTACCAATGAGTATGCACCATTTGGATAAACCTTATGAATTATTTAAGTCCCATCCTATTGGGTCTCCAACTTTGGTGGATTCTTAACAGGTATCATCGGTGCTTGGAGGGCCAATAATGTATCACATTGAAGGAAGGATTGGAGATGAAATTTATTGTTTAAATATCTTTCTATCTTGTTATGGTGCCTCTCAAGATTATGAAAGTCCCGGAGATTGTTTTTTCGAGGGATTCAAGTACAAACAAATGGACTTCATCTATCTTGTATGACATAATCTGGGCATAGAAAGCTATATGGAGTGATGGAAACTAGATCTTGATGGGTAGGACATCCTATGTTCTATAGAACATAGAATATAGGGTCACCTGGTTAGAATTTTGAGTGGTCATCCAATAATCCTAGAGGGTGTTGGGAAGCTTTTCTAGAAAACTTTTGTTTTTTGGCCTACAAAATTTTTCATAATTATTGATAGGGTCTTTTTGAATGCCTCGATCTATTCATTTTATTTTTCATGATAGTAATAAGTATGGTTAAACCATATTTCTTACATGTTGTAAAAATTAATAAGCACAATTTCTTATAAAATGGTTATGTTATCTATGAGAACAATTTGGGGAACTCTGAATCGATGGATGATATTGGAGCTCACAAACTAAATGACAGAATGGGCCTTGAATTCTATGAGCAGAATCACATATTCCCACTTGGAAAATATATCCATTATGGTCAGAATACATCTACACTAGTGAGCTGTCATTGGTGGATATGGTCCCATGACATCGATTCCCCAGACCAAAAAGGGATAAGAGTACTTCGTAATTTGTAGGGGATCAGGTAGTTGATGTATAATGTTTTTATAGATCTTACACACATGGAAGCTCTTGGTGAACACTATAGATTCATGGATCAAGGTGGACCAAAATTAGCCTAACCTTAAAATATAGAGGGAGAGTTTTAACCCTACCTATTGAGCTACATAGGAATCAGAATGAAATTATTTCATAAACTAGGTAATGTCGTATCCTTGAATGAAATAGAGGAGGATTCTATCAAACCCATGTCTGTAGAGAATTTGATCCATGCTGGGACCACTATGGAGGGTGAATTGTGTTGAATGATGACATATTTTCTCACATTCAACTATATCTATTTGGATATTACCATATTAGAGATATTATATGAAAGGAATTGTTCTTTCATAGGTTTCCTCAATAGTGGAAGGGGGGTCAGGATGTCTTAATATGGAAGCACCAGCCACAAGATGGACTATCTTCTAGTTTTCATCATTGTCCAGGGTGACGGGAGTGATGAAACTTCGATGCGACACATGGATGATCAACCGTTCTTGGGCAGTCTCTATGAGAGATGTGTCTAGGCTAGACAAGGCATTATCTCGACCATTCTACGAGTGGGGGACAAGAGTGACCTCTAATCGAGAAGGGAACTGGACCATCAGCTAGTGAGTGCATTCTAATAGGTTCATGAGCTCCAGATTCCTGATGACATAGTTACCATTGATCTCTGTGATGACTAACTCAAATTCTCCATTCACATGTAGGCAGGGATCATCAATATTGAGAGACATATCGAGACTAGTGATGAGATCATGATACTCCTCCTCTTTTTTGGTGTATCCTTATGAGAACAAGAATGAATTGGGAAAGACATCCTGTGTAGGCATGATGAAGATGATTCCCATGCCTACTTCATTGAGTCCAGGATCATTGGGCCTTCTACCAGTTGATCTCTATGAGGAACCATGTAATTGAATATGCTAGCATGGTTCAACCTGATCCACTGAAAGGATGACCTCATCTTGAAAATCAAGATCTAGGGACTGATCTGTGGGGGTTGAATTGGTGTATAGAAAATCTTCAAGTGCCTAACCCTTGATAGAATTCTCTGAAACAAACTTGACGTTGATCTTTTGAAGGATCAATTCCCACTGAGATATATGACCTATCATCTTGGTGTGGTTCATGATATAATTTATTATATCCACACATGACACTAGTTGTATGTCTTGATGAGTCCAATAGTGTCGTAACTTCTACAATGAAAAAACTTGTGCAACACATTTCTTCTCGATAGAAGAATATATGGTCTCTAGGCTAATGAGAATACGACTAAGATAATATAAACTATTATATATCCCTTCATTGTTATTTTAGGAAAGTATGGCACCGAGGAATCATTCCAAGGAAGTCACATAAAATAAAAATATATTTCTAGATATGGGTGGCATCAGAACTAGAGGCTGCAACAAATACTGCTTTATCTCCCAGAACGTGGTATATCACACTAAATCTCACTAGTATTTTATACCATTCTTCATGATATTGGAAAAGTGCTTACACTTTTCATCCAAATTTGGGATGAATCAGTATATGCAGTCCAAGTTCCCATGAAAGCTTTAGATATTTTAGACATTTCTCGGAGGATGCATATGAATAATAGAATTAATCTTATATGGGTCAATATTGATGCCTCTTTATCTAAAAATGAAGCCAAGAAACTTCTCAAAGGTAACCCCAAAAGTGAAATTCAAGGTGTTCATCTTTAGAAAATGGGATTAGAGGAAGCCAAACACTTTCTCATGATCTCGGAGATGGTTCTGACACTGGATGGATTTGACCAAAATGTCATCTGCATAAAATTCCAGTACCATCATGAGGATTGGTTTGAATATGTGGTTCATGGAAAATTGATAGAGAGATCCTACATTTTTAAAACTTAAAGGAATTTCATGATAGAAAAAGATCCACTGTAGTGCCTTGAAGGTGGTGGAATCTTCATCTTTGGTGGACATTTAGATTTTATTATACTCAGAATACCCATCCCTGAAAGAGAGAGACTTGAATCTAGTGGCGGCATCAATCAACAGCTCTATCATAGGATGGGGAAAATCATCCTTCGGGCAGTGGTAGTTGAATCCATGAAATCGAAATAGACCTAAATCGATCCATTATTATTCCTAACTAAGATGATGTGGGATATAAACTTGGGTTACTAAACTTCTTTGATGAATTTTTCTTTGATGAGATTGTAAAATTCATCCTCGGCTATGACACCATGAGAGTGATTCATCTTTCTGGGGGGTTATTTGAACCTGTGATGACTCACTATGAGGCCAAGGAAATGGATGGTGACCTGAGGATATAGTCCTGGAATCTCATCATATCTCTAGAAAAATACATCACAATGCTACTTTAGGAAATCTTCACACTGTTGTTATTCCTCTATAGGCATACCTATGCTGATCATTGTTGGCCTGAAATCTGTCTCAGTGCCAAGGTTTACCTATTCTAACTCATTGATGGTGGTGGATACTCATTCTTTGAATGTGGGTGGATCATCCTCCAAATCATATTCATCATCTAAGATAGAGTAATTGGTGGATGGAGATGATTCATCCAAGCAATCTGGTTCTAGAAGAACACTGGTTCTCGATTGGGCGGATGTTTAATCTTTATTGGGAGACTCCTTTATTGTTGAATCCATGAAAACAAATGATTTTGACTCAATTAAATCAAGCAGTAGACCGAGGGTACCACGCTTGATGATGTCCAAGTAGTGGTGAAAGGTTGGTTGGTGTTGATTCAATCCATCTCGGTATAATAAGTAGGTCTGACGAATAGCTATAGCCATTGGGAGAACATCCTAATACCTCACAGGGGTAAGAGGATCTAGTATCACTCTATCCTAACCTATTCAGGAGTAAGAGGTAATCATAGGACATTCCTTGTACCTAGGAACATGTTTCCACCGCTTTTTAAAAACAAAAAAGCAGTGTCCCGAGTATGGGGTTATGGCCTCCAACCAGTGAATTGGGAGGATGAAAGCATTGTTCAAGTCTATCCACGAGTCATCTATAGTGACAGTGTGCTCAACCTCATTGGTATGAGAAATCTGTTTCTTTCTCTGGTAATAATCCTCTTCTATATAGTGATCTTCACAAGAGGTAAAGGGAGTAGCATCACCATGGAGAATGCCTACTCAACTATTAAGGAAGTACTTGAGGTAATGGTGATATCAAGAGGGAACAACCGCATGTAGATGAATCCAGGGTCAACTCATCAATACATTATAGGATTTATCCTACAAGATAACCATGAATTCAATTTTAGAAATCAGACCACCAAATAGGGTCTCTGATAAGTTCTTCCACATGAACTATACTTAGACCTATCATAACCTTGAATCTTCAGGTTAGATGGGCTCAAATCTACTTCAGTCAGTCCTAGCATGAAGAACATTTGGGTTGGGATGAGATTGATCCTAGAACCTATGTCTAATAGATATTGAAATAATTCCCCACCATTTAATTAACATATTATGTACAATAGTGGATATTCCCTTGCATGATTAAACTCTCATCTTCTTCAGAGAAAGAGATTAAATCCTAGCATTCTTACTACTCGACATACTCTGTGTGGAAAGTATCGGCTACTGCAACCTCTTTCAAAAAATAAAGGGGGATTTAAAAGGCTTACACAATTCATTATCACATATCTTATGATACACAAAGGGACTTAAGACTCGATATATCTTCAGGACTTATTGAATAGCACTTAAGCACATCATACTTCCATGATAGATGGACATTTCTGCTGACAAGAGGTTTCTCTTTGGTAGGAGGTATGATGGGTGTTGCTGGTTGAATCAACTGATTCTAGATAGTGTTCAGAATATCCTACTATTCACTAGTTGTATCATGAAAAATTAATACTGGATTATTTTCTCATAATTAAATCCTGGATACAGTTGGGTGCGGCTGATCATGATGTGGTTACAACGACTCTTCATGGTTGAGTAACACAAATGACAGTGGCATCATCCATGGACATTAAGAGGGTCTGCCTGAAACTTCTCATCATTGGAAACCATATTGGGATCCACCAGCTGAATAGTATTCACTAAGTCATACATCTAGTCATCCATCATATGAGGAATCTTCCAATACTGAATGGATACTGGGGATAATTCCTATCTCTATAGGCATTAAATCTTAGAGGGTGAGAAAAGGTTTCAACATCGGCGGGGGGCTATGCTTTCCCTTACACCATCGATTTATTCACTTCTAAGTAGAATAGGACTATGATGTGAACATATAGTTGGTATAAAAAGATGGTGAAACAACTTAAGGATACTCAAGTCGATTTAAACGGGCACAAATGAAACCATGGGCATGACCAAAATCCCTACAAGGCAACAATATTTCATATTTATGAGACCTATATATGGAGAACTGCTGCCATTCACCTTCTCTATCATTGTTAGGTACCTAATTTTCCACTAAAATAGGTTAATATTCACTTTTTATATTATAATATTCATGTTCTTTATTATTCATAAAAACTAATTGTAGTTCATTTTACAAATTGATCATTAATTCACATTATGATTGTAATTCCTTCTTAAAATGCACTATTGCCTGGTACATTTTTAGACACCTCATAAAAGACAAAATGGTCTTGATTTTATTTTAATATTTCCTTTTCATGTCCCCTATTCTATAAGTAACTATTTATGATTTTGGAACACTTGACTAATCCCATTGTATGACCCCCAAAATGCACCTTGAACCAAGAGAATTCTAGGAGAAGTGAACTGGACAACATACAAATAAAATTATGGTATCATCCAAGATCCAAGACAAATGATTCAAAAAATTGAATTGTATATATAATAAATCAGGGGAAACATTTTAGTCAATAGTGTCCCATGATAATTCATGTATTTTAATGGAGTTATAGGTGGCCGAAGACAAAGATTTAATTCTGGACCAGATTCTACAGCCTAGAAAAACAACCCACCATTTATATCATATCTCTAAAACCAAAAATACTTTTGGGTTAAAATTTTCAGATAGTTAGGGGGAATATGAAGATTAATTTTCTTCTATTATGGCCCACTCCAATGATACCATCAAGAATCTCATTTCGGTGGATCTATTTGGTGGATGCAAGTTGGCTTGGATTTTTTGTCAAGGGTGGAAAAGTCCACTCTCCCTTAACATTCCTCCCACCCAGGCCTACCACCATTAATTGATGAGACTTGGAATATTGGGGGATCGACCTAAGGGTACCAAAATTCCTATTTAAGATAGTGGGTTTGGAGTATATAGGCATCTTTGTGTGTTGTTTTCATTTTAATTTTATGCTTCCATATTGATGTTGTAATCACATTTCATCAAATTGTATGTTGTTTGAATCACCTTAGACTCTTAATAAAACTTTTTCTTCTTATTCTTCTCAATTTATATTCTTTTTTATTAACACTTTGATACCATTTCATTATGGTGTGAATTTAAGAGAGAAATAATTCACACAACGGGGGAGTGTTCCTTATTTTTTTGTTTTTACTTCTTCAATTCCATCCTCATGAGTCTACTTTCCGCTTCGATTAAGATCATTGAATCAATGGAGGGTAAATATTTTATGGGTTAATCCAAGGGAATTGGAAGAGTATGGATTGAATTTTATTTATCACCCCATTAATATATAAATTCTATTTTAATTGAGAATTCCATTTGATGACCTTAAAACTTATTCATTCGTGTTGAATTCTAAGACCACACACATCAAGTGATAAAATAAACCTTTACCTAGGAGTGCTCATAAATATAATCCCCCAAGTTTATAGGTGAGTAGTATTAGAGTGTGTAGTTATTAAATCAGTAAGTGATGATGATAGTTTTACTTTTTTGAATGAAACCATCTCAAATTTAAGAAATTGAAATAGTTTAAAAAGGAATTAATCCAATCCACCACAAGCGATAACCTAGGATCAACTCATTTTCACAATTTAAATTCACTTAGTTCTTTTAGTGTTAACTTAAACCCGTATAAAATCAACCCAATGTTTTAAAATTTATATCAAGAAATATTCCATAGAATGTACGTGTCTATAGGTTTCTTCTTAGGTCTATGAGTATTTGAGAACCCAAGTTACACTACGAGCGACCGCTTAAACCTAAAAACATGGGTAAATTTGGATGAGACCAAATTTTGGAATTGTGGATGAGGAACCAATTAATTCAGCTCAAAACTCATTCTATTCTCTCAAATTTATCTTTTATCAACTCAACTTCTCTTATCTTTTTCCCTTTCTTTTGTTTTTCACTTTTATTGGATCATGTCCGCCTATACCCATGATCGATCAAACCCTCTAATTAGGGTGGATAGTCTTAGGGTTTGAGGTCAAGTACACCAAGGGAACTATTTCCATTAGATCCTAATATCATTAATACTATTAATTCAAAAATTTTACCCATTTAAATAAAGTATCTTAAAAAACCACTTATAAACCTAGGTGGGAAAAAATTGAAATCCAAATGAGGCAGCCCCAAAACTAGGGATTACAGTCGATCAGACCATGAATGACTACCTCACACCTGTCTGGACAAATGAAACCTCTTGAATTAGGTATGAAACCCTATGAAAATACTGCTTTATATTCAAACCTCATGTACTAAACCACCTTGAATCCTTCTATGGGGTGAAGTCAGAAATTCTATACCTTCATGTCAAAGAGTTCAACAACATTATTGAAACCATGTTCCCACCACATAAACATGAGTAATATAATATGAGGTTATTTACTTTATCACTTAAGGATCAATAAATGAATTGGTTGGAAAATATATGTCCTGCATCAACCCACTCCTATGACCAATTTCAAATAGAGTTCTACAAAAAATACCCCCCCATCACAAAACAACTGCACTTAAAAATAGAATACGATATTTTTTTTGAAAAAGAAGGGGGGTCATTTTATGAAACTTGGGAATGGTTCAAAGAACACCTCAATAAGATACCTCACCATGGATTTTGAATCCCAGAACAATTTTGAATTTTCTATTTAGGTTTAGGTCCTAGAAATAAACAATTCATTGACCTACTGTGTAATGGAACCTTCAAATAAAAATCCCCAAATGATGCTTATGAGTATCTAGAAGGACTAGAAAAATAAAACCAAACATGGGGAACATAAACATACTATGAGAATCCACCTACATCTAGTGGAACTTAAATACTTAGGGAATAGGAAATACTTAGGGAATAACATTCATCACTCACTAGGAAGGTCATGGAGATCTATCATAGGAAGGTCCATGAATTTTAAAATGTTGACCCAGTTTGCACAATTTGTGACAAACATGACCACAAGATCAACAAAAACACAATCATATCTTCTATTAAGGATGTTATTTTTGGAGGACTACTAATGGAGGTCAATTATATAAATATTCATTATCCATAGGACTAAAACACATTCATCCCAAGGTATAATGACAATCCAGGATTCTGTTGGAAATACAACAAGAAATCTATCCAACAACCTTGTCATACACATGGACCAAACACCTACCCTCCAAAAGATTTTCCAAACCATAAATAGTTAGAACCAAAACCAATATAACACCAACATAATCCTATCTAAAACCAATAACCCATTCAACAACCATTCCAAAAACCAGAGAATCCTCCTAGGATAAACCAACCAGCACAAGCCCCTACCCAATATGTACCTCTCCTAATCCTTGAGAAGTTCTGTTAAAAAAACGGAGAAAATGAAAACAAAAGTCTCATTCCATAAACATGAACTATAAAACATTAAAACCAGGAAGGCACCCATGCCTACTCAGGTGGTCCCATCCTCAACCTTAAGGGGAGAAACCAGTTACAAACAACCTCTCCTGAATAACTAAAAGCAGTGATTATTTCAAGGAGTGGGAAATTCATTAAGAGACATAAAAAACCATTTTGGAACCATTAAAAGATTCAAAAACACATGAAAATTATGAATAACCACCCACATATTCTAAAAAACCCAATGGTAATGTGAAAGAACCACAAACATACCAAACACTCAAACAACATGCTCTTTTTCCTCAATACATGAGAGGAAAATCTAAACCAGAACTGAATGAGACTTTGAGGGAAATATTCTATCAAGTTAAGTTTAACATTAAAATTATCAATTAAATTCAAACCATTACTACATAATAAATGTAATTTGAGGAAATTTTTACTTTTAAAAGGAATTTTTCACATAAAAAAATGTCTTTTTGGATTCTAATGTGAGCACCACTATTCAAGGGACCATTCCACCATAGTTGAAAGATCAAAGATGTCCATACATCAATGTTGAGTTAGGAGAGAACAAATTTTTCAAAGAACATAGTGATCTTGTAGTAAGTTTGAACCTCAATTCATATGCTATGTATTTTCATTTAGGGTTTGAAGAACTCCAACCCACATCTATCAATCTTCAACTTGTTGATTTTAGTGTTCGAGTTCCTAAAGAGATATTAAATGATGTTTTCGTGAATGTTGAAAATTTCATTTATCATGATAACTTCATTGTAATTGAAAATCACCCATGATTAGGTCCTAGAGAAAAAACATCCATCATCCTTGGTCATCCCTTCTAAGAAACAATCAACTCAGTCATCTGAGTTAGAAATAGGAACATGACAATAACCTTCAGAAACATGAGCCTTGATTTGGATATCTATAATGAAAACTCTCAAATTGGGGATGAAGAAGAGATCCATGGGTTAATTTGATTTTTAGTTTTGATAGTGATGTAGAGGAACGTCAATGAATTATTGAAGGATGTTTATCTCAAGAAGATATTTATTTCCATTGTTAACATGAGGGAAATATGTCTCCTTGGATTGAATCTGTTTTAGAAATATCTTTTGATGATTTTCCTGAATCACTAATAAATTATATAATTTGTGAAATCAATAACATCGAGTCCATACCCATTCATGACATTGATATAGAAAATTTTTTAGCTGGAAAATCTATTAAAAAAGAACAAATTATGTAAAACAAATTGGAAAAAGTAACTGATATTGATACAGTGTCCAATTCTTATTTCAAAAGTGTTAACAAATTTGATCTTTAATTTAAGTTCCTACCTTTATCACTCATGTATAATTTCTTAGGGTAAAACCAAACATTTATTGTTTTCTTTTATTCCTTTATTAAAGCAAATCAAGAGAGGATAATTCTATAGGTCCTAGAAAAGCATAAGAAATCAATTGGATAGAACCTTTTTGATATTATTGGGATTAGCCCAATCATTGGAACTCAAAATATTGTTCTTGAACCTGAATCCACATCATGTCATCAACCTCAACAGATACTAAATCCCAATCTAATGTTTGTGGTAAGGAATGAACTTCTTAATTGGTTGAAAGTAGGTATCATCAACCCCATTACTGAGAGTGAGTGGGTAATCCCAATTCAAGTCATTCCAATGAAATATGGAATCATTGTGATCACTAATGAAGATGGTGATCGTCTCCCCAAAAGGGTCAGTAGTGGATGGAGAGTGTGCATTGACTATAGTAAGCTAAAATCATGCACAAATAATGACCATTTTGCATTTCCCTTCATTGATCAAGTACTTGAATGAGTGGAAGGTCATCAATAATATTGATTCAAAGAAGGATTGTCTGGGTATAATAAAATCAATTTATCCATAGAGGATCGATGGAAAACAAAATTCATTTGTCCATTAAGCACTTTTTCCTTCAAACACACGCCCTTTGGGTTATATAATTCCCTTGGTACCTTCTAACGGTGTATGATGTGAATCTTTTTAGACATGGTGGGGGATTATTTAGAGGTCTTTATGGATTAATTATCAATATTTGAGGATAATTTTTAGGGATTCCTTCTAAATTTTTAGAGGGGTTTTCAAGACGCGAGGATAAGAATTTCATTATAAACTAGGAAAAATGCCATTTCTTGGTAAAGGAAGGACTTATTCTGGGCCATCTGGTCTCTAGGAGAAGGATTTATGTTAATAATATTAAGGTCTATATCATTCCACACCTTCCCTATACCAAAACAATCATGTAAGTGAGGTCCTTCTTAGGACATGATGGTTTCTATAGAAGGATCATTAGGGACTTTAGCTTCATTTCCTGACCACTTTGTGCTCTTATGGTGAAATATGATCCATTTTTATGGATATAAAGATATAAGGAATCATTATTTATACTCAAGTCAACTCTTATAGCTCCACCAATCATGTATTCCTTAAATTTGAAACCTATATTCGAACTCATTTGTGGTGAGAGTGACTTCTTTATTGGAGTAGTCTTAGGACAATGGTGTGAGAAAACTCCATGTGTCATTTCTTATGCAAGAAAATTTTTAAATGATGCACAAATAAAATACACCACCACAAAAAAAGATTTACTTATTATTATATTTTAATTAGTGAAATTCAGGTCTTATCTTTTAGAATCAGCCATTATTGTCTTCACCGATCATTCAGCCCGAAAATACCTTTTCCAAAAACAAGATTCCAAGGCTAGATTGATTAGGTGGGTCCTTATTCTTAAAGTGTTTGGTTTAACCATTATGGATAAAAAGGGTATTGAAAATTCTGTATTTGATCATCTCTCAAGGATAGAATTAAAGGAAAAATCAAATTACCTTTCTATGTCTGATTCATTTTCCGATGAGAACCTATATTCTGTGAGTGATTTCCCATGGTATGATGACATAGAAAACCATTTGGTGATATGTGAAATTCCAAAATTCCTAGGGACCCAATCTAAGAGTAAATTAATTTATAATGTCAAAAACTATTTGTTTTATGATCCTTACCACTTCATGTTCTATCCTGATCAAAACATTAGGAGATGTTTTCTCGAGTCTCAATAGGAGTCCATTCTAAAATTCTATCAACCAGAGGCATGTAGAGGCCACTTTTACATAAAGGAAAGCAATATAATAGTCCTAAAAAGTGGGTTATACTAACCAAAACTCACTAATCATTGCTACCATTTCCTCCAAATTTGTCCTTAATGTCAACAATTAGGATACACTACCAAAACGAACTAAATTCTCCTCACTCCCATTTTGGTCATCAAAATAATTGATTGTTAGGGAATTGATTTCATGGGACCCTTCCATAACTCTAGGGGATACCTATACATACTATTAGATGATGATTATGCATCAAAATGGGTTGAGTCCATTCTCACCAAGTTCAATGACCATCATGTTGTGATTTGATTCAGGAAAGTGAACATATTTTCGAGATTTAGAATCCCTATAGCTATCATTAGTGATTGTGAAACCCATTTATGTAACCATCCATTATAGAAACTAATGTTTAAGAATGAGATTTATCATAATGTTTCCATTTTATATGATCCTCAAACTAATAGTAAATTTGTGTTATTGAATAGGGAGATTAATAAAATTCTTAAAAAAACTTACAATCCCTCTATGAAAGATTGGTCAGAGAAACTCTTGGATGCCCTTCGGGCATATTGTACTACATTCAAAACCATCATAATAATTTCGTCATATATGTTGTTTTATGGAAAAACATTCCATTTTCCTTTTGAAATTGAGTTTGAGGCCTTTTGGGCAATAAAAAAATGAACATTTATATTTCTTTGGCTGAAGAAAAAAGGAAATTAAATCTTAACGAACTTGAGGAACTTTGGATAGAGGCTTATGAAAAGTAAATTATAAAAAAATCTGGAGTTCAAGACTACCAATCTAGGAATCTCAAAGTCAAACACTATGAACCTAGAAAATTCATGCTCTTGTATAGTACAAAACTTTATTTACACCTGATAAAGTTAAGATCTGGATGGTAAAGTCCATACATAGTGCATCATGTGCAACCTCACGGGGTAGTAGAGATTCAAGATCCCAAAATTGGTTAGATCTTCAAAGTCAATAGTCATTGGTTAAAACCATTCATTGAATTATTAAATAAACAAGAAACAAAAGATGAGTTAACCAAGACAACCTGTGAACCAGAAAAAAATTGATATATTTAGGGTCAAAGTTGAGCTAAATACTTTAAATAAAGTGCTTTCTAGGGGGAAACTCGTCCTTTACCTATACATTTACTCAAGGTTGTAGTTTTTTATTAAATAGGTACATTTTTTCCTTTCCTTTTGTTTTTGTTTTTCTTTATTTATGGAACCTATTGAGGTTTCTATGGCTTATAATTATGTTGGTTTAAAAGATTCTGGGGATACTGAGATTCATTAATTTTTAGTCAAATCACAGGTGTACAAACACAAAATAACATCATTTATGTGGCTTTTTAAAGTGACATAGAGATAAAGGGATTAAATAGGATGAATACGAACTTCAACTTTAACCACCAAGTGACTTCATTCCATGATTTTAATTTTCAATTTCCTTTTTTAACTCCTTTTCTCTAACTCTACCCACCATCTAAATTTTGTTTTGTTTAAACTTTGGGGACACTATTATTTTATGTTGTGAGGGCAGATGAAATAAAAAATTTCTTTAATATGATAAAAAAATGACTTGAAATGAAAAAAAATGAGTGCCTTAATAAAAGGAAAATGTTATTTAACCTTGAAGATGATAATACAAATTGTAAACATTGAAACTGAATATCAAATAATTTTTCATGCCTAGATTTCTATTTTATTGCATGTTTAAGTTTGTGATCATAGTTTTGGAAAGTCCAGTTGTCTGATGTGATTCTTCATCATTTAAATTTTCATCTAATTAATAAAAACAATTCACAATGCATGTCCTTTGGATTGTGGGGTATTAATTTGAGTTCATGGGGTCCTATAATAAATTTCATGGGTTTGGTGATCATTTTAATTTTAACATGATTATTCAAAAAAATAAAAAAATGCGTGTAGGGAAATGGATTGATGTAATGTGTGGATTTTGCAACTTGGGGATCATGAATCCATAGTTGTCTATCTTGGAATTGGAAATTTTATCTCTATTTTTGGTAATTTTACTTTTTTGATTCTGTAAACTCAAGATGATGCTTAAGTATGTGGGATTCACTTGGTTACCTAAAGTATTTGAGCCTGGGGGTCATTAACAAGTCTTGCTACATGGGTTTACTTTATTGAGTTCAATTGGAATTACCATGAAAAATTAAAGAAAATACAAAAAAAATATATAAAATAAATGAATAGTCATATTAATAATAAAATTTTATTCCACCAATCACTTCTATCTTTTCTCCATTCAATAAAGATGAACTCCCATGTCTATTGTGATGCACAACACATTATCATGCTTAATTGAAATTGGATGAAATGTGGAGATGAATTTGAATAAAGGAATGGGATTGGTATTGATAAATTATTCTGGACCTAGCTTGTTTTAAATGATTATGATGGGTTAAATTGTTGTTTTGTATGATGTCTTTTGTTGAGAATTGTGTATTAAAATGTTTTTGGAGAACAGAATTCGAATTTCATATTTTTGAGATATATTTTCCTCAGGACTCGAAAAACCCATGTTGGGGTCATGATTAACCACTGAAAGAGGCTAATATTCATTTTTTATATATTATAGTATTCATGTGCTACATTATTCATAAACACCAATTTTAATTCATTTTACAAACTGAAAATTTATTCACATTATGACTGTAATTCCTTCTTAAAATGCACTATTTCATGGTACTTTTTGAACAAATCATAAAATAAAAATAGCATTTATTTAATTTCCATATCTTATATTAATTTCCCCCATTATATAATTTACAATTCATCCTTTTAGAGCACTTGAATATTCCTATTAGAAGACCACAAAAAGGGCCTTGAACCCAGAACATTTTGCAAGAAGTGAACTAGATAGTAGCCTAATAAAAGTAGTTTAGCATCCAATATCCAAGCATAATGATTCTAAAAATTTATATGGTAATTGAATACATCATGGGGAACATTTCATTCCAAAGTGGTCCAAGATTATTTGGCTGTTTTAATGGAGTTCATGCTGGCCCAATTTGAAGATGTAATTTTGGCCCAGATTCTTCATCCCAGAAAAACATCCCACCATTTAAATCAGATATCTAAAACCCGAAACTATTTTGGTATAAAATGTTACAAATAGTTAGGAAACATCTGGATATTTCTTTTTTTTCTCCTATTTCACACTCTAATTCTGCCATCCAGAAGTTAAATTCAGCATATATGTGTGTTGGATGCGAGTTGGCTCCGAATTTTTTATCATGGGTGTAAAAGTACACTCTCCATTAACTTTCAACCCACCAAGGCCTACCACCTTAATTTATGAGACTTTACTATTGGGGGATCTACCCAAGGCTTTTAAAATTCCTATTTAAGGTAGTTTTTTTGGAGGATTTAGTCATCTTTATATGTGGGTTTCATTTTAATGTTATGCTACCATTTTGATGTTGCAATCACATTTGTTAAAATTGTAAGTCGTTTGAATCACTTTAGTATCTTAATAAAACTTCTTATTCTTCTCAATTAATATTATTTTTATTAAAATTTGGATACCGTTTCATTATGATGTGAATTTATTCACATAGTGAAGAGATAAATCCTTCACACAACAGTGGAGTGTTCGTTATTTTGTTGTTTTTACTTCTTTAATTCCATCCTCATGAATCTACTTTCCACTTCCATTGAGATCATAGAATCAAAGGAGGGATAACTCTTTTATGTTTTTATCCAAGGGAGTATAAAGGGGATACATTGGATGTTCTTTATCTATCCATTATTTAATAATCACTTCTTTTAATTGAGAATTCCATTTGACGACCATAAAACTTCTTCACCCTTATTGAATTATAAGACCACACAATTGAAGTGATAAAAATAAAATTTACCTTGTAGTTCTCAGAAATACGATCCTCCAAGTGTATAATTTATTTTTATTATATTTTTTATGTATTAACTCAGAATGTGATGATGTTAGCTTTACTTTTTTGAATGAACCCTTCGCAAATTTAAGAAATTGAAATAGTTTAAAAAGGAATTCATCCAAACCACAAAAAGACATAACCTAGTATCAACTCCTTTTCTCAATTTGAATTCACTCTGGTCTTTTAGTGCTATCTTAAACCCATCTAAAGTCAACCCAAAGTTGGGCACTTCAAAGCCAAAAATAATATATAGAATTTAT
The DNA here is from genome assembly GCA_963277665.1 of Viscum album. Taxonomy (NCBI): domain Eukaryota; kingdom Viridiplantae; phylum Streptophyta; class Magnoliopsida; order Santalales; family Viscaceae; genus Viscum; species Viscum album. The sequence continues at coordinate 1,152,124,665 of OY728140.1, forward strand.
GTGTCTATAGGTTTCTTCTTAGGTCTACGAGGATTTGACAACCCAAGATACAACAAAAGAGACCTCTTAACCCTAAAAACATGGGTAAATATGGGTGACAGTAGTACTATAGAGATTCATGTCACCTTTGATGGGGCAGGGCCTAGGCGGCAGTGCTTGATTGGGTGGTGTATGCTGATTCTACAGTGGGTGATGCTAAGACAGAGGATGTTTCCCTCAGTGAGGCTATGGATTAGGCTCTTCTGGTAACAATTATAGCAGTTTGGGGGCCTCAATATTTGTAAATACATAAGTATATTCGTTAATAGATCTTCTTATAGGAGATGGAGGAGGTAATGGTCATGCTTTATTAACTTGCATTAAGGATTCCTCTAGGCACTGAGCCTTATTAGAGAATCTTATAATCCACCAGGGAAATTATGAGTGATGCATAAGGGAAAAAGTTCAGTCTTATCATTCCCAACGAATATCATTAGAAACTATTATTGAGTCAGTGGTAAGTCAGGTTAATACATGAGGTCCTTCCACCTGGAGAAAAAGTCTATAACTCACTCATTTGGTCGTTGTTCTCAGTTGAAGTGGTCAGTGATACTTGTCTTTCTTATGGTGGAGATGAATTAATAAATAAACATCCAATGAATATCATACCCATCAAAAATGGACCCAATGGTTAACTGGTTGTACTAGATGAATGTAGGCCCTTCCTATGTCTTTACAAGACACCAAATCTTGGTGGCTCCCTATGACGTTGGAGTTCCCAGCAAGGGTCTGCACCTTGAAATAACGTGGGCTAGAGTGGGACAGATGATGCAATGGATCTGCCATCCTATTGAAAGGAATAAAGGTAGGATTACATAAATTAGGGGGTGCTTTAATGTCATCCACCCATGCAAGATATGACTTTACATTAGGTGGAATTGCTATATGCCACGTATCAATATCCTCAAGGAAGGTGATGAGAGCGACACTTGAATCGTCTAGATAAGGATTCCTGTATGGGTGAGGATTCCTAACCACTAAAATGTTCAAAATCTCATTAAAATGATAGGAGTTCTCAGTGTATCATAAAGAAACTATTTTTTCCTATGGAGTTGTTAGATGAATAACCTATGGAGATTCTTTAGAAAAAACATGAGTTGAGTCTCAAGGGGGGTTCTCATGCAACTTTGGTGGATTCGATTTTAAATATTAAAGTCAGTTTACATAGGCATTAGTATCTACCATGTGGGGATACACGATGTTAAGACGATTGATGGGAGAAAACTAGACAAGGAGTACATTCTGTTTCCCTTGCTGCCCTAGTGGAGGAGGGACAATATTTCAGCAAGGATCACCGTATTCTTTGAATCACTCTATGAGAAGATCAACAAGGAGCTCATCAATGAGATTTTTTTTTGAAATCCTCTAGAGAAATGCGGCCTTAGTGGGATCAACCTCTATCTTCTACACTGATCCATATGGGTCAGAGGTCTTAGAGGTACTGATATTTCCTTTACCCTTGCTAGTGCCTCAACCAAATGGTAATGACTTAGAAGGCTTTGCGAGGCCAATAATCTTCTTTTATTGGGGAGTAATGAAGCACATATGAGCATCCACATGGTATTGTGATACCTCAAGAGGTGAGCCCTCTTCATGATACCCTATCCTGATGTCCTTATCGTTATGTAGATTAAGGTCAACCATATTCACTGTGACTACACCTAGTATCATATCATCCATATCACCAGGAATGTCGAGTTTGTGCAGAATGGGAGTGAAGTTAAGAGAATCATACTACTCTCATACATAGATATAAACATGTGGGGTCGCCTCTCTAATAAATCTATGGAGCATAGTGAAGCTATGAACACAACATTGATGAAGGTTCTGGTGATAGTCAGGTGATGTAGGGTGCTGAGCCATAGGAAGTGCTTCTAACTCAACGATGAGACATTGCTGGATGATTTTATCACATGGATACTAACTCTTTGTACAAGAAAATTTATTTACACAGAGGATAAAATGCATCACCAAAATAGTTTAGTGGAAACACATGACCTCATCTTGGGTGAGCGAACCCAGAATGTCAAAATTGGGAGTAGTGGAGAACCAAAACATCTCTGATTGGTGGGTATATTACCCCATAATCTTCCCTATATAGAATTATGGTATGATTTTTGGTTTCCCCATTCCAAAATCATAGGTGTATGAGGAACTCATAGTGAAACTAATATGAACTATTGTAGTAGTGGACATTCTTGTAGAGAAAAAGTCACATGAGCTAACTGGATGCCACATGCTAGATTGTCTCCCAAAAGCGGTACCAACTGCATCATTATGTACCTATAGAATGGGGTATTTAAAACTACCTCATATGCAATGGAATTTACTTTCACTGATGAATGTGGTAGGTTCTCATCATTTACCATGCCCTAGAATAACTCCTTGTGACCTCATGTCAAGGTAGAGAACAAAAATGGTGATGATAGAGAGGGATGATTGATGAGACTCCATAAGGGAGATAAATCTTCCTCCACATTCATGTACCTATAATGGGATTTAGGGATCTGGGGAATAACACATTCTAGGATGATGAAACTCACACATTGGGTTCCTACCCCAGACTTTGATGTAGAGGATCTAGGTGAAGGATCCATCATTGAGTCACATTCCACTTCAAAGTATGAAAAGAACAATGGATTCAAAATTATCTATCACTTTTCGGAGTTCTTCTTATAATGGGTATGTTTATCCCTTCTAACCCAGGATGCTCTTCTGTGTTGGGTAAATCATTGGAATGAGGAGGAACTCTATGAAGATTAATGATAGAGTAGGGAGGACCTCCTCTCAAGATAGATAAGATACGAGGAGGGCCTCCATATTGGATTCATAAAATTGGGAAGCACCTCTACTGAGACTATTGTGAGAGTGGGGAAGACCTTCTATATGGGTGCAGACATGGTATGGAAGACCTATGAATGGATTAATAAGGACATGGGGAGGACCTTCATGTCGGGTATGAGAGCGGGTAAGAACTTTTTTTGGTCAGTTGAAGAGTAAGGACCACCTGGGTATATGTCAAACGGGACATGCGGATTCCCTCTATGTCAGTGAGCATGAGTATGGGGAGGGCCATCATACTAGTTACTGGACACACAGGGAGGACCTCCATGATGATGAGTGTTGGAGTGGGGAGGACCTCCACTAAAGATAGTGAGAACATGGTAAGGACCTCCATTTTGGCTGCTTGTGGCATGGGGAGGACATCCGTACTGGTCATTGGGGAAGCAAAGATGACCTCCTCTTTGATGGGTGCCAAATAGGGGAAGACCTTAACTAGAGATGGTGATTATGTGAGGAGGGCCTTCATGTTGATCGTCTGTGGAATGGGGAGGACCTCTGTATCGAGAACCATAGGCACGAGGAAGAACTTCCTGATGAATATCAAAAAAGTGAGGAGTTCCTCCTCTTAAATAAGCACTAAGGACATGTGGAAGACATCCATATTGGGTGTTAGAGTGTTGGGGACCTCTAATGTATCTAGAAATGGTAGAAAGAGTGCCCTTGTACTGGATCTCATCATCATGGGTCAGCCCATGATGGCTGCTGATCATGTCGGTGATTAAAAGAGTCAACCTAGTCTGCCTATGGGGTGGATGTGGTCTCAATTCTGATCTAGAATATGTGAGTCCCTTATTTGTAGTAGTAGGGACTTGGTAGAATGTGTTGAGGGTGGCATAGAACAGTGAATCCATTGAAGAGGATACACCCTAGTGGGCATCTTCTGAATCTTATGGCCTAAGTTTCCATTGGGTTATCTGGTCCGGGGCTAGAGAAATATGGGTGTAGACAACCTATTCTTCAACATGAGGGGATGAGATTTAGTTTTGTTGATGTTTCCTAGAGGGATTTATCCTTGGAGGCTCTCAATAATTAGTTATAGATGGAATGACATAGATATCTTTTACCTCATCGAAAAAGTGGAATAAGTCATAGGAATGTTATGGGGAGAGGCTTCCTATGTAGTTGGATGTAGGAGTGGGGAGTAGTGGATCCCTACACGGCCCTTAGGGAATATGGTGAGAGTGAGGAATAGAAGCCTCTAGGTCCTAGAAGGCCATTTCCCCCATTGTAATGACACCCTCCAGCTCATACTGTCATATGATAATGTTCATCACCCTCCTTTGAAAATTCTCCAAAGGTGAGGTGGGGCATGGGTGCTCAGTAACTGTGGTCATGGATGACTTCATAGTAGAGGTGTAATCATGCAAGATTGCATCATTGTTGTTCCTCATTCCCCAATATCTTCGATAAGAGGGTGATTGAGTTCTTATCTCTTGGGTCCTACAAAGTAGGAAGATTTGACCCTCAGTTCAAATAATATGAAAGTAATACCCAATTCCCTAGAATCCTCTAGTCTTACATTTTAGGAGAGAGAGAGATCCATTCTAATGATGCCACCGATTAAAATGCCAAATGATTAACTACCCCAATTTCTGGTGAGTTCTTCACCATTACCACTATTTTATTAGTATGAACTGGAACCAGATATCTATATTTGGTGAAAAACTCACTTATTAATGTCTCAAGCATTACTAAATCCTACATTGTGGAGAATAAGTTCATATTGGGTTCACCATTTTTGTTTCTAATGCTTTCCGTCTTGGTATGCCTCCCATGCGTGTGGTCATTTGCTAATGGTTCCCATTACTTCTTTCTAAATTGAAGCATCATTCATCAGTTATTCAGAGTTGTATTCTCATTGATCGAAATGTGATGATGGGATGTCGATCCCTCCTTCTATGTATTCCTCAATGGAATTCGTTTCCTAGTCTGTTTCTCCCTTATAGATTATGATGTTGTTCATGAAACTCATTCCAAGTTCCATCTATTTATGGATGTTGGTTAATTAAACGTACTTTGTCTGGACATTCATAGGGGTCTTGATAGGGTATAAAAATTCGGTCTCAGGAATAGTCACATTGGGAATTAGTGTAATTTATGGACGTTGGAACATTGGTCACCTATATTCTTCCTCATACTAGGGATTCTCAATGGCATAAAAACATGAGGCATCCCACATCTATTGGATAGTATTTTATGAAATATTCATAACTTCCAAGGTTTTACTAAGGTATCCCATGTTTAACATGGGGTAGGCCAAGAGTTTAATGTCTAGTGAAGAAAATGGGTCATGAGTTTAATGTCTTGCAGAGATGAAATGGGCTGATTATAACACCTCTAAAGGTAAATCAAATAGGTGAATACCTGAGAGGGGGAAAATAGAAGGTTTACCATATGAATGTATCAGAACAGCCAATGTGGATGGACCTGGGATGGAGTGTCCCATAAAGGGTAGGTTTCACCCCATAATGGCTGACCTAGACACCACTGAGGGTGGATCAAGATGGTATAACCCAATGAGAGGGACACTAATGATTACCATTTTCTGGGATTGAACCTCTTGGAGGATTATTATTTACCTTATTTAGAATATTGGGATCAAAACCCACATAGTTCGGAAGGAACAAAGTGTATCTTATGCATTGAGACATCCTTAGCAAGAGTATTTCTCTTGGTTGGATGACAACTGATGTGGGGCTTATGCACTGAGATGGCCTAGATGGATGACATGATCTCACAAGGAAAATGGCGATACAATGAATAATGTGATTGGGGCTTACACATAAGAGATTCTTGTAAGAATGGAATTATCCCATCGGGATGTGGTGACTGGGTAAGAATCAAGATGGATGTGAATTAAGAAGGATAACTTGATGTAATGGATGGGTTTTTGAGGGTGTTTGGATTGAAAATCAATGAGGCTTTCTACGTACCTTGTTTAGGAGACAGGGAAAAAATTATACATAATTTTGTATCCCATACAATTTAACATCATATGGTAAGGACGAGAGAGAACCAACATGGATATGATAGTTTCAGGCTTGAACCTTGGGGATGTTTCCTATGTATCCCAATTGTATGGGAATCAAAGTCCATGCAGTTTTGATGGTGGTATTGGGGATTAAATTAGAAGAGGTATCCCAAGAATGTGGCGTGGGTACTATGCATTGAAGCTACCCAGGTGGGCCCAAAGATGATGTGACTGTTGGGTGGGGTATTACCCTCCTGAGATATAGTGTCTTGAGGGAAAGACCAGGATGAGAATGAATGATGATAAATGGTGAGATCTAGGAGGTAAACCCATAAAATGAGGGAACCAAGGTTCACCAATGGTTGTTATTGAAACTAGGTAGGCTTCTTATATACCCTATTGAAATATAGGGATCAAAACCCACATAGTTTAGTGGTTCGAGGCTTATACATAGCTAGAATCCCATGGAGATGCAAGTTGGTGAATATTTCATGAGGGATTCCCAAAAGAACAGTTTTTTAGTCACTACTAACCTTTTAGCCCATGTGAATCATCCATGGTGTGATAAAAAAGAGAAAGTAATAGACCATACAATCGTGTCATGAAAGATGCGTTAGTGAGGGATGGTGTGGGGCATATGCATAAAAGCGAACAATGATGAAAAATATCAAAGGGTGAGGGATGGGGCATTGAGAGTCCCTGATTAACACCCCTCTCTAGTCTTTGAATTCATAGGATGAAAGGATGAGCAAGGGTACTAACTCCTATAAGAAAGTATAGGGGATTTCACTAGGATAGTCCCTCTTCCCTATAAGGCTAATGTTATTCCAAGCGAGGAGGATCTCATTCTTTGTGAGTAAGATCTCACTACCATGGAGATGAGTTGGCATGGAAAATTTCAGATATGGGTCACCCCATGTGCATGGAATATGGTGAGGCTACAATTTAACATCATGTGTTGATGATGTGGGTTCTTTGTCAGTTTAACGTCCTACAACATGGATAGAGAGGGCTCACTCCTCACCCCTTTGAATTAAATAACTGATACCCACCCACACATGGGTAATGGATGGCACCAAAAATTCCCGATGGGATAGAGGTGGAGGATTGGTTAATCATTAGGTCTATGTTAGCATGGATATGTTCAAAAGTATGATCCATTGGCACACCTATGAAAAAAAGCAAAACATAGGGCATTGCAACAAGGGAGACCACACGAGGGACCAAGAAGTTAGTACATAAAATCCTGGAGGGTGGCACAAAATAAGGTCTCATGAATTAGGGGTCCTCACTGATAGATTATTAGAGAAGCTCAAGTGCTTCATGGATGAAAGGGAATTTGTGAAGAAAGGATCTTTACGAAGTAGGGTGACTGTACCTTAGCATGAAGTCATAATGTTGGAAACGACTGCTTTATGGAGGCTTAATTCTCCGTGAAGCCTAAAGTACCATAAAGGGCCTTCCTCCTCAAAGGGAAAAGGCCTTCCTGAAGGGAATCCCTACAATGGGTAAGGGTAAATAGAAACATGGGAAAGTTTTTTTTTCACAATGCTCCAGTACCATGGGTGATTCATTTTTCTCTTGAGTGTGTAGTGCTTTCTTGCTTCGTGAAATGGGAGATCGGAAGGTGAAAGGTTAAGTAGAAATTATTTTGATGTGGTTTGATTATGCTATTTATAATAAAGAGGGTTTTGTGATGTTAAAATGTGCTCCATGAAGTAAACATGATCTCCATGAAGAGGTGAGGAGCTGTCAAACTTGTGGTGTCATCTGCCTCTTACCCTAGTGTAGTCACATGGATCATCCAACTTGCAGAGGCATCCATCAACTATCTTCATGTAAAGAGAAGGGCTTTTCATACTTGCAGAGGGTTACATCAACCGTTTTTATGATGGGTGAGGGGCTCATTAGACTCACAAAGGGGTCAATCAATGCCTCATGAATTTGTGGGGGCTTGGGGATTTGTGAAATAACATCACAAGGTAGACGCATTTGATTATTGTTTTGGTCCATTGAGCTCCAATTTCATCCCAACCACTTGTAGCCTTCCTTGAATTATCTCACGGAATTGGTTCAATAATGTTATGGAACTGACGATCCTGGATTCCATGCCTCCAGAACTTTGTTTCCCCACTGAACAGACGATCCAAGATTCCATTCCTCCCACACACCATCTCCCCGTTGAACCAATTACCCCGTATTCCACACCTCTTAGGCACTCTCGACCTATTGAATCGATGATGCGGGCATTCACATCTACCATGTGTCATCACCCCTTCAAAATTATGATCTAGGCTTCCATTCCTCTTAGTAACCATCAACTCATTGAACCAACATTCGAGGGATTCATGCCTTTTAGGCAAAATCACCCCATCAAAAAGGTATTCCAAGATTCCACATCTCTTGAGTGTTATCTCCACACCATACCAATGATCCAGGCTACCATGTCTCTATGAAACCGTCACTTAGTCAAACCGAAAATCCAAGCTTGTACATTTCATGGGCACCATCGCCCCATCAAACCAATGATCCAGGATTCCATTCCTCCTTGGGACCTTTTCCACTTCAAATTGACTATCTAGGCTTCAATGCCTCCTAGGTCCCTCTCCGCATCGAAATGATGATCTAGGTTTCCTTGATTCCTAAGTGTCTTCGACCCATCGAAACAACGATCCATGATTCCACACCTCCCAGGCATTGTCGCACTATCAAATCAATGATCTAGGATTCCTTGGCTCCAAAGAACCCTCACCCTATCGAACTGATAATCCAGGCTTCCACACCTCTCAAGATCTATTTCCCCATCAAACTAATGATCTAGGATTCCATTTCTCTGAGGTTTCATCACCTCATCGAACTAACGATGCAGTATTCTACACCACCTGGGTGCCATTTCCCCATCGAACCAAAGATTCAGGCTTCTATGCCTCTCAGGCGTTGTCACCCTGTTGAACCAATGATTGATGCTTCCACACATCTCAAGTGCCATCACCCCATAATACCAATGATTCGGGCTTCCACACCACCCAAGATCCATCATCCCATCATATTGATGATCCAATATTTCACATCTCCTTTGTGCCATCGCCTCATCATACTGATGATCCAAGATTCCATGCTTCATAGGAAATGCTTCCCTATCATAAGGACGATCCAGACTTCCAAAACTCTCATGATCCATTTCTCTATCATACCGATGATCCATGATTCCATGCCTCTAAGGAACCATCGCCTTATCAAAATTATATTTCAGGCTTCCATGACTCTTGGGTTTTATCAAATCATCGAACCGACGTTCCAGGATTCCACACCCCAAGTGCCATCACCCCTTGAAACCAATTTTCTCGATTCCATGCCTCCTGGGCAGCATCACTTTGTCAAAATAATGTTCCAGGAATCCACCCCTCTAGGGAACCATCACCCCTCAAAATGACATTCTGCGATTCATGCCACTCGGGGGCCAACGCCCCACTGAAATGATGATCCAGGTTTCCACTCCTCCAGGGTACTGTTACCTAGTCAAAATGATGTTATAGGATTCCATGCCTCCCAGGATCCATTTCCCCATAAAAATAACTTTCTAGGATTCCAAGCCTCTTAGAAACCATCTATACATCAAAAAATGTTAAAATATTCCATGCCTCCTGGGTTCCATCGCCCCATCAAACCTATGTTTCAGGATTTCATGCCTCTTGGGTTTCATAACATTATTAAACTAATTTTCTAAGACTCCATAGTACCCCGGTACCATCACCCCATCAAAATTATTTTCTAGGTTTCCACACCTCTTGGGAACCATCAACCCATCTAAAAAACATTCTAGTATTCCACACCTCTCGGACACCATCACCCCGTAGAAACAATGTTCTCGGATTCCATGCCTCTTGGGAGCAGTCACCTCATCAAACTGATGTTTTAGGATTCCACAGCTCCCAAGCTCTATCGCCCAATCAAAATGACATTCTAGGCTTCCATTCATCCCAATTTTTATCTCCCTGTCAAAATTTTGTTCTAGGATTCCTCACATATCGGGTGAAATATCCCCATAGAACTAACATTCCAAGATTACATGCCTCCCAGGTGTCATCCCCCTATAAAATGATATTCCAGGATTCCATGCCTCTTGGGAACCATCAGACCATCGAAATGATGTTCATAGACTCCAAACCTCCTGGGCTCTATCACCCTATGAAATCAATGTTTTGGGCTTCCATGCTTCCCAGACGACATCTCCCCACCAAAAAAACATTCTAGGAATCTAGGATTCCATGCCTCCCAATAGCTGTCACCCTATCAAAGTGATGTTCCAAGATTCCATGCATCTTGGGTGCCATTACCCCGTCGAACCAACATTATAGTCTTCCAGACTTCTCTGGTTCCATCACCCCTTTGAAATGACATTCTAGGCTTACACGCTTCTTAGAAACCATATCCCTATCGAAATCATGTTCTTGGATTCCACACCTATCGGGCTTCATCACCCCAATAGAAATTAGGTTCTTGGATTCCACACCTCCCAAAAACCATCTCCTCGTCGAAATGATGTTCTAGGCTTCCATGCCTCTAAAATGTCATCTCCCTATCAAAACAACATTATAGGATTCCATACCTACTGGGTTCCATCGCCCTGTTGAACAGACATTCTAGGTCTCCATGCCTATCAGGATCTATCGCCCTGTCAAAAAAATGTTTCAGGTTTCCATGCCTCTAAGTTTCAATCACCCCATGAAAACGATGTTCCAGGATTCCATGTTTCCTAAGTATGTGGACTCATCAAACTAATAATATAGTCTTATATATCTCCTAGGAACCCTCTCCCCATAGAAACAATTTTCCAAGATTCCACATCTCATGGGCACCATCAACCCATTGAAATGATGTTCTAGGATTCCACGCTTTCTAGGCGCCATCACCCTATCAAACCGACGTTCCAGGCTTCCACACCCATCGGGCTCCATTTCCCTATCAAAATAATGTTTCAGGATTCCATGCCTCCTTTGCACCATAACCTCATAAAAATTATGTTCCTAGTTTTCATGACCCCCAAGACATCGTTGCCTTATCTAACTGACATTCCAGGCTTCCGGGTATCTCAGGTGCCATTGCCCCATTAAAATGAAACTCTAGGATTCCATGACTCTTGGGTACCATCACCTTACCAAAATAATGCCCCAGGATTCCATGCCTATTATCCCCATCACCCCATTGAAATGATGTTCCAGGATTTCATTACTCTCATGTGCTATCACCCCATTGAAACGATGTTCTAGGCTTCCATGTCTACTGAGCTCTATTACCCCATTGAACTGATGTACCAGGCTTCTACACCTCCTAGATTCCATTACCCAATAAAGAATATTATCTTTGATTTCATGCCTCCTGGGCTCCATCACCCCAAACATCCAATAGGGTGTCAACTTTGTTGGGGGTGCCGACCCAACATTAGGGGTATCATGTCATCCCTTCCCCAATTGACCTCTATCTAACTTTTCAAGTGGGCCTTTCCACACTTAGGGTGCTCCATGTCACCTCAATTGCTACATGGAGAAGCATTATCATATTATTATGATTGGGACCCTAACCGCCTGTCAGGAATGTCAGGTTGACTGAACTTTCTACTTATACCAATAGAAATTGAATGGGTCCTCCCTATGGCCCTAACACTAGCCCTTGGAATTTTCCCCATGAAATATCCCTTCTCACCCTTGAAATACATCTACGTGTATGATGGGGGAGTTTTAGGGTAATTCTATAGTAGGATCTGCCCAGTCCTCAATGATCCCAAACCATCAGGATGAGTAAGAGATGACCATGCATCTTCCAAAATGATCTTTAGGGTTAGATATCCAAAATAGTAGAGGGATCTCATTTTGGAAGATCTGAAATATGGATTTTGTTAAGGCTTGGGGTTAACTCAATGTGACATCCCCCCAACTAGGGGAATTGTGTGAAGAATAATTCTCCAAGAATCTTAGTTGAAAAAGTGTAAAGTGAACAACAACCATCATCTCTATCACATGATGCTAAACTAAGGGACTACATCTTGGTCACATGAAATTAAACTATACAAATTTTTGGTAAAATCTACATGACCATAAACTATAGAAACCATGGACAAAGCTAAGTGTCCTTAAATGACAGTCAGTAGTTGTCCTTTCTATATGAATTAAAACTGCATAACATCATTGGTCATTTATAAAAGACCTTAAAATACCCATATATAGTCAAATATTTATGACCATATACCAAAATCCATGTTCTATACAATATGAACTAAAACTATTTTCAAGGGTCCAAGAATTATGTCCTTAAACAGTTTATAGCTTCACAATCTGAGTTTTATGTATTTAAACTATAAATCCTGACACCCTCAGCACTAGACATTAAACTATAGACTTATTCTGCATGGAAAACACAATATTCCTCATTTAGTCAACATGAGAAGACTCCACATCCCCATCATAGGATGTAAAACTATGTGATGCTATGATCCCCCACAAGAGAGAGTGATCTACATTTTGAAATGGTCTTCTACCTTTATGCATTCAGGAACTATGTATGGATTGATTCCCTATTTCGTGGGATATGCAGAGACACCAAGGTCTTGTAACCTAGGTCCATCATATTTCTCATCCTACCTCAGGACCCCATTGTTGAAAAGAGGTTCGACTCCCACATTTTGTTACGTCCCATTGACATGTTCATATTTATTGTGGTGTAGAACCTAGAGTGTTATGTTCTACATGTATATTTACCCAATCCATCTCCACACACCCAGTCTTCCCCGATTTTGATCCTAATAATATTTTAAATCTAAATGGGCTATATAATGTGGATTATTCCTAATAAAATGATTCACCTCCCATCCTTGGAACATTCACTAAAGGATCCCTTGGGATAGATGATGGTTCCAGTGTTTCAAACATGATCAATGATCAATTCTGGATATTTTCCCCCCATCATTGACTGGTGAAGTTGTAAATTCTACGTTTTGAACATGGTAAATATTTGTCCCTATCCATCGGCCACCCCTTTCATGGTCTAGATCACGAAATACTTGGTGTACCTCAATTATACCTCCATATGTTTTTGTGGAATTCTAACACCATTAGTATTACCCCTCTGTGTATCCGAGTGCATTGAGTAAGAAGGTCTCTATCATTGAGAAATTCTAAACTTGAAATCTAATTTCCTTTTTGTGCGCTTCCATGTGATATGGAAATCCCCACACCACTTTTTGATTCACACAATAAGAATGAATCATGTAGGAATATGATTCTAGGTAGGGTTTATACCAATAAGGTCAATATGCACAAGATTTTGATCCATGAAACACAAACTTAAACTTTTTTTAATTATTTTTACCTTTAAGACCTTAAACCAATAGCCTCACATGGTCTAGGAAGTATGAACTTAATCTATTTTCATATGGTCCATGAATAATGACCTTAAACTATTTGTAATTGGTCCAGGTAGTATGGCCTTAAAATGTTTTCAGATGGTCTATTAAACACAACCTTAAACTATTTGTAATTGGTCCAAGAATTATGAACTTAAACTATTTATAGGCCCTATAGTCTGAATTGTATGACTTTAAACTGAAATATATGAAGTCCTTAATGCATGATGTTAATTTGAAATCTTACCCAGTATATAATTGGGATTCCTCATAATGAGATATGATTTTACCCCATCTAAAATTAGGTTAAAATTTATAATATGATACAAACAAAAAAACATCATCATCACATAATGTTAAACTATATCCTTACCCCATGTTAAGCATGATATGACCCATGAAAATCTTAGGATGTTTAAATTCCCTCTTAAAAGAGGATTTCCCCTACTTGTGGTGCTATTCTCCTATTTCTCTATGATCTAGATCTATGTTTGGATTGATTCCCATCCTCATGGGATGTGAAGTGACTCCTGGAATTTCTATCCTTTTGGCCCAGTTGAAAATTTATTAACACTTTGGCCCCTTTCCCTATTTATAGTGCAAGAAATATGACCTTAAACTACGTGAACTTCATCTCATAGTGTGTATGTGGTACATGATCCTCCTAAAATCCATTCACTTTAAGGTTTTTATTCTTCTTTAGCACACAAATACCCTCAATACCAATATCCTATTAGTCCCCCAATCTTGAATTAAAATGATTTTTCACTTTCATTATGATCTAAAAAATATGACCTTAAACATTGTAACATTTATTTCCTTGTATTTTAATAGTATGTGGGAATACATGACCTCCATCCACATCAGGTTCTACCTCTTTCATTATACACATATAAATAGAAAGAAAACACTTATCTAAGTCTAAGAATCATGATTTTAATCATTTTGATGATTGTATAGGAATCATGGATTTAAATTATTTTCACTGGTCAAAGCTGTATGACCTTAAACTACATGAAAATGGATCTTGGATTTATTTATATTCTGCAAGGCCTCTATAGCTATATTCATGTTGGATTTTACCACTTTACCAATGTATAAAAATACTTTAATCCCTCACCAATGGTCCAAGAATAATGACCTTAATCTATTTGACAATTTTTCCAGAGTTATGACACTAAACTATGTGAATCCACCCTACATTTGTATGGTTTTATTTATCTTTGGTATTTCATCTAGCCTATACATCCACCCTTTTTCTAAAAATACATTTGTCTTGATTCCCATTCTCATGGGATATGTAGTGATGCCTAGAATTTCTATCTTATTTACTAACCATAGATTTACAATGAACCCATCCAACACCCATGGTTCTATAACCCCAAAATTCTCTTATGGGCCTCCTCTTCATGAATAATCCCCACTCACTTTCCGTGACCCATCAATGGGCTGAGAATCCCTCATAGTTTGATATGAAGAATAAAATAACATAAAAGTAAATGCATAATACCCACACACTAACTTTTTTATCACATGATGTTAAACTATGGCTTTACACCTATAATTTTGGGTTTCCTCATACCCTAATATGTTAAAATTGAATATCCTCATTCAAGAGGGTATCCCCCCTTAAATGTTGATATCCTACCATGATGTGTCCTATAACTACATTTGGATTGATTCCCATACATATGGGATATGTAGTGACACCCATATATTTCATCTTGGGCCCAACCCCCTTCGATGACACACTATGGGGCCTTTCCTTCCCCAATTTAATGATGTCATCCCATGGTACACTTTGTTGAGTTTTTTATGGAATATGTTCCCTTAGACTCTCCATCCACATTGTTTTATCAACCTTATAGTCCATAAAATAATCATTTTGGACACCTATTCCCCCCTTTGGTCGAATATATTTGACCTTAAACTAGAAATTACCCCTACTATATAAGATCTATGACTTTGAAATAATAATATAACAAGTATGAGTTGTATTAATTTAAACTAAAAAGACAAATTTCATCAGTGAAAAATGTGAAACTATTATATTACCTATTTAATAAGCATATTATTCCTCATACTATAAGTATGGTATGATGATAAACTCTTTTTAACCCATGTGAAATCAGGATGACTCATGCAATCAGAAAGGGATGTTAGGGAATACCCCATATAAAACTAAGATGACCCATATTCTAATATGGGATTTTTATGTACCCTCATTAGAGAGGATTCCAATTCTAGCATTGGTTACCCACCATGTGTTGTCTCAAAACTATTTACAGCTTGATTCCCATCCTCATCGGAGACATAATGACACCCAAATATTTCACCTTGGTCCTAGCCCTGCCATTAACTTATTTATGTGATATTCCCACATTCACATAATTGAATCACACATTCTACGAATTGGATAATCATCATACTCCTGATCTAAATAAGATCCCTAATGAAATGGTCTCATTCAATACATTATCACCTACCTTCTTGGGATCACACCTCAAAGTATCTTCAGGAGAAAATAATAGATATTGTGTTTCAAACTCATTTAGTAGTCGATTATTTATTTTTTTCACCCTATCTCTAACTGATGTGGGTATTGAAACAATGTTTCAAAAATGGTCAATAGATATTCCCCATACGCTATTTATTCCCCTATCACACTATCTATATCTTTAAAGAAATAGTCTCCCTTGTGGGATTTGTTGGCCACTTTAACCCCGCATTGTGTTCTCTACTACAAGCAACACCAACTCTAAACCGGTCCTTGTTTCTCACACTGAGAATGGATCACATGGGCTTATAATTTGGGATAAGGTTTTCATTGAGAAAGGTTGAGATACTTGAACATCCCATGTTCCAAAATCTATGACCATAAATTAGGATAACTAGTCTAAACATCACGACTTTATACTATGTGTGAGTTTCCATGAGAATGTGTCACGTGGTATAAGGTCCTTCTAGGTCCTTAAATTCTAGTCAAGTTATCAATATTTCATGATACACATATATTTTTATGGAATTAAATCCAATTGGTCTGAAATCTATGACCTTAAACTAGAATTACAAATCCACATGTAATCACATTAAACTATGTGCGATTCATACTCAGAATGTGTTGTGTGGCGTGGGGATTTCTTACCCTCAATTCACATCGAGTTTTTCCACTCCACCACACTACACATATCCATTTTAGATACCCAGTTATGTTAAAATATTTATGACCTTAAACTATAATCCATGGTCTGAGAATCATAACCTTTATCTTTGTGTGAGTTGTCTCAGAGATGTTTTCTTTTTTGACAACAAGTTGCCTCTTAATCTTCCCCATCTATGTCAGGTAACCTTACTTCAATATTGTGCATATTATTTTGAGAAATGACCCATATATGATCAAATAATTATGAAATTAAACTATTTTGAATGGTAAATGCTCTTCTACATTAAACTAAGATCCTAGGTCCCAACATCATGACCATAAACTATTTTCAAAATGCCCCTTATGTTTTTCATGGAATGTGGTTTCCCTAGGCCCCATTATTCAAGTCAAGTTAAGACTCCTTTATTCCATACCAAACACTTAATGGTGCACATGGTCAGAACTCTATAACCTTAAACTATTATCCAATATCACATGGCCCTAACCTTATGTCCTTAAAATATGATCCCAAGTCTAATAATCATAACTTTATACTCAGTTTTAGTCCTCTATGGGGATTTTTTGTGTGGCGAAAGGGTCGCCTAGGCCCCTTATACACGTTGGGTTATTTCTCGTCAATTCTTCACATATCCCTTTATGACATTCACCTTTTATTCCAAGAATCATGACCATAAATAGTGTTTAACTCACCCAACATTCTTTCTTCTGGTGTAGGTCCTTCTATGCTCCTTTCTTCTTATAGGTTTCTATAGGGAGTTCCCCCACTATTCTACCCTTATATTCCTCTTAAACTATTATAGGGGAGGTTTGATTCACATTTTTTTAAATAATCCATTTAACATGATGTTAAAATATAATAATTACCCCTAAAATGGACATGAGATTCCCTCTTGACATATCATGAGGAATAAATGATGGGCAGTTTAGTGCATAATCCCTACAAACCATGTCTCAGTCACACAATTTTAAACCATGTGATCACATCCTCACCGTATGATGGTAAAATGTGTTCCTAACATCCTCATTGTATGATGTTATATTTCATGTCCAACATCCTCACCGTATGATGTTAAATTGTGTGTCTATCATCCAAATGGAACAATATAAAACTGTGAGGCATCTTAGGAACTTTTTTGAAATTCCTTCCTTAGGTGATGGTCACCTATCACATCATTTAAATTATTACACCATTTCTCATCATCTGAGATGATACTTCCCATGGAAGATTATTTTGACCATTTTTCATATTGATAAACATAAAAAATGAGCTCAATGTCACAATAGCGTAATTCCAAGAGGGTTGAAATTTAGTCAAACATTACATGAATTACTCTCCACACTTCATGTG
This sequence comes from Viscum album, assembly GCA_963277665.1. NCBI lineage: Eukaryota > Viridiplantae > Streptophyta > Magnoliopsida > Santalales > Viscaceae > Viscum > Viscum album. Next base: position 1,152,142,429 of record OY728140.1, read on the forward strand.
TCCCCTTATTTAGATACTAATCATCCTCCATGTCAGAATGGGTTTCCCTAACGACAATGGTTCCTGGCCACACTAGCTCACCTACCATTCTGGGCACACACCCTAGAATAATTTGGATGATATTTTGAGATAGGTCCTGTGTTTCGAACATGATCAGTGATCAAACCTCAATTTGTTTGTCCCCATACTCAAAAAAATATCATGGATTATTTGTTTCAAGAATGGTCAATATTTATCCTATATCTTCATTAAACTCCCCATTATGTTCAAATATTAGGTTTCATGGTTCACACTCTTCATTAACCTTTGTTTGGGAAAAATTCAATGCTCCTGTAATTAGCCCACTCATTTAATAGTGCACATGGAGAAATAAAGTTGGTTGTAAAAGTAGTATCATGATTAAGCTAAACACTTATTGGCCATGAAACTCTTGATGGCGATTTATATCCCATTAAAATTGAGATATTGTGGTCTAAAATTTATTTATTTTTACTTAGTTATTTCATCGGAACACATTCTACCTCACCGTCCTCATACTCATTAAACCCCATTTTGATGGGGTCCATTTTTTCTACTAGAAAAACATGTCCAATAATGGAAAAAATGATGAGGACTCTAACCCTAAATCAAAGATTGTTTCGCTAGCTTTTATTTTACTAGTTTAACAACCTGAACAATGTTATGGATAAGAAGTTTTGTCTATTTGAAGTTAGACTTCTAAAAATAGTTCATGGAGCTACTATTCATGGAAGTCTAGTCAGGAAGGTCTCATTCATGGAAGTCTTGTTGTAGAGGTGCCATTCATGGAGGGTTGGTTTCAAAGTTCTCATTCATAGAGGTTTGATCACAAAGGTTCTACTTGTGAAAGTCCTGACCACATGGATGGTTGACAGTAACCTCTGTGGAATGTAAGTCAAGATTTATAGATCTCTCCTCACACTCACATGAATCTTTGATGATAAACATTGCCTAGAACCATTCGGGGTCATGGAAAGACACCCACTCACAGATCTCAAAAATCCCTATGAAAATCCCCAATCTTTGTGAAACCCACTCTCTATAAATACTACGATTATGCCCTCATAAAAAAGGAAAAATAGTGGATGAACTGTGACATCATGCTCTCAATTCAAAAAGATTTAGAGCTTTGTGAATTTTTATAACCCATTACACTTGGGATTCATAATAAAATCCTCCATGAGGATCCTAGGGTTCATGTGACCCTCCTCTATGAGGCCTGTAGGATTTGCAAGACCATCTTCTGTGAGGCCCCAAGGATTCATGAGACCCTGAGCTCTGTGAAGCCACAAAATTTACAAGAACTTGATCTTAATGATTCCCCTAACATCATGAGACCCATGATCTCCATGAATCCCCATATTTCATGAATATCCAAACCTTAAAGAACAATTTTCTATATCATAGGGGTTGCTCCCTCATACCCCTAGTTTGGGATTAGTGCTAGGATGTTGTATCAAGCCTCAGGCCTGGTCCCTTCTCTACCGTCATTGACCCCATGAAAAACGGATAGTCCCATCCTGAAATTTTCAGGATGGGTTGAGGAAATTTTGGGTAGTAGCTTATATATCTCCAACATCCAAAACTCTAATACCAGTACTTTAGTTACTACTCAACAATCCTTGAAATAACTAGAGTCAACCTACTCCCCTTGGTCTGTTTACCGTGCCACAAGTTGAGATTCTCCTCTTGTATTCCCTGTATACCTTGAGTTGAAACACTCCTCAAGAAACTTCTGAATCCTTATCACCTAACTCCCATGCTAGGTCAAACCTCTCTTTTGTAAGTCCAACACCATTAATTTCTTGGAACCCTCTACCTTGTAGTCCTCACTACACGACTTTAAACAACATCATACCTTATATGAAAAACATAAGATGCCTCCAATGAGACACACACAATTTCTTATGTGTAAAGAATAATATACATCATGTAATAACCATTAGTTGACCACCAAACAAAAACCATGGGCCTTCATCTTAGGTGTAATCCCAAATCATATACCTTGACACATTAGCAAGTAGAGATGCCCTCATGACCTTACATGAGGAAGATGAACATACATCCATAAAGTGTAATTGCAACATGTATTCCTGTTTCTCATAAGAAGCCCTCATGGGCCACCTCATTAGGTGTACACCCGAACCATATTCCTACAACCCATTTTCCGGTAGATATTCCCGCTTAACCTAATATGAGTAAGAAATGATAGGAACGTTGATGTATAATCCTCACACACCAAATCCTTACACATGACGTTAAACTGTAAATTTACCACATGCAATGGACATGGGATTCCCTCATGAGATGACATGAGAAAGAAATTATCAGAAGATTCTATGAATAATCCTTGTAAACTATGTAATTCCACATAAAGTTACAATATAACATTACCCCATGAAATAAACCTGGGATTTCTTTTTGACCTGACATGAGTTAGAAATGATGGGATTATCAACATGTAATCCCCAAACACCATATCCCTTCACGTGATGTTAAACTATAAAATTAACCTATTCCTTGAACATGGGATTCCCTCATGACCTACCATGGGAAAGACATGATATGCAACTTACATGTATAATCCCCACACTATTCCCCCAAGTGTGATCCTCTTTTTAAAGGAAACTTCCATGTATAAGCCCCACACTATCCCTTGTAGATTCTCTTTCCATGACATGGGCATCCTTACCTTACAATGTTGAAATGCCCAGATTTTTCTTGTCACACGACCTTAATCTATAACATTAAACAATGATGGTTATGATCCCTATCTCTTAAAGAATGTATGTATGATGTCTCTTGGAGGTTCAATCCAAAAAATGGTAACCCCATGTGTGATATCTTCCCTCCTAGGGATGAACCTCCAAATCTACCACAAGGGGTGTTTTGATCCCTTCAACCATAGAGTAACATCTTCCCTCCCAAGGACACACCTCCATATCCACCTCAAGGGGTGTTCCTATACATTCAACCCAAGTGTGACATCATCCCTCCTAGGGACTCACCTCTCAGATCCACCTCAATCGGTGTTATGATACGTTCATCCCAGATGTGACATATTCCCTCCTAGAGAAGCAACTCTAGATCCACCTCAAGGGGTTTTCTAATCAATTCGAATTATGTGAGACATACTCCCTCCTAGGGACACATAATTTAGATCCACCCCTAGAGGAATTCTAATCCATTGCATTGGTAAACCTCGGTGTGAAATCTTACCTCTTTGGATAAACCTCCATATCCAACTCAATAGGTTGTTTTAATCCACCCAACCCATCCCGACAAGACTTAAAAATTTAACCCAAAATGTCCCCATAAGACTCAAAACATGTTCCCAAACTTTACCTAGAATAATCTACACCATCTCCCAACATTTTCCTACAAGAATCTGAAGATGCGCCCAACCTGTCCCCACAATACATTAAACTTGCACCCGAGCTATCCCCATAAAACATTAAAATTGTGCCCAACCTATCCCCACAAGATGTTAAACCTACAACCAAACTATCCCCAAAAGGCTTAAAATCTATTCCCATATCCACAGGATGTTAAACTCATGCACTGATCTGTCTCAACAAGATGTTCAGATCCATCTTCACAGGATGTAGAACTTGTGAAAAAAACCATAATACCTAACCCATGATAAAATTAGGATTACTGAGGGAAAATTGTTGGAAGACTTATGCCCAGGGCATTAAATACTTCACAATAAACATATAATTACTTGGGTTACATGCCTAAGATTACTCACATAATATTATCTCCAAATAGAAATATTTATAGGTTCCCAATGCACCTAACATCTAGTGATTCCTGGACAAGCCTAAGGTTACCATATACTTGTACCGAATTACTTCCCTATTGAGACACAACCAATGTAATTATCTATTGTACACATTGAGATGACATAGGTAATGTATTTCATGAACATGACTATAAACTATGAGGGAGACCCAGAATAAGTGATGATATCTAAAGATGAATTCATGGAAGGAGGAACCAACATCCCATCATCTCATTTAGATCAAGGAGATAACATCACCAACGATGTTGTTGGAGGTCACCATCCTTTGGAAAGTGGGAATTTAGGGTATGAAATATGTGTTTATTCAATGATACAATCCTTGAATATAAAAGAATTTGAAATTATTTTAGAAATTATTTTTAAAAATCCTAGCTTGAAAAATTTATAAATTATGTTTTAGAAGAAAGCATGCCCGTGTCTCTCCCAAGAAATATTCACAGTATGAGTAGAAAGAATTAGTTTATAATTATATCAACAATTAGAATTTATGAATGGTAAGATCACTCATATAAATACACACTAATAAAACATCAATTAAAAAATATATTATAAATTGAAAAATGTAAATTATTAGAGAGATTTTATTTAAAAAAATTAACTTGTTCCTTCAAATCATGATTTTTCAAATTCATTCTCCCATGTTTATCTTTACAAACTCAACCATAATTTTACTCATTTAATCCTATTTAAAAAGTGTTTAAAATATGAAATTATGGATATAATTAGTGAATTTTTATCTCATAGATCAAAATTACCATGTAATCTAAGGTGGGGTATGAATTTTCAATTTAAAAATATAAAAAAATTGAAAAAATATAGGGGAGTGAAAGAAAAAATTTAAATATTACTCCCCTTTTATTAGGAAGTTAATCATTCTTCTCTAATTGGTTCCTTCCTCATAATTATCCTATAAAATGAAACAATAAGTGAAAGTTTTAGGTAATTTCAATTTAAACTAAAAAGTTAAAGGGGAAGAGTGAATACATCATAAATTCCATAATCCCAAAAAATCTAAAAAGAACATTATTTCCTCCAAAATTCACTTTTGTTAGGGTCATAGATTGAACAAACCTCTTTTACACTCAAGTTATAGAGTATTTGAAAGTGGTTACCCTATCAATATCAACAAATGGTTTTAGTTGATATCTTGACACATATAAGTGTCTTTTTTCATACCTCTAAAAATATTTTTACTCTTAATTATTATAGAAATTTCTATAGTTCAACTATATTGATCCACTAATGCTTTTCTAATCATGAAATAAAAAAGTTTAGGTTTTGAAACATTCAAACCTACTGGCCCTCTTCAAACCTTTCTGTTCCAACTACTCCTAAATACTTTTTAATCTTATCATTTAGTCATTTCTTCTTTTCTCAACTTTTTAACTTTTTTCGTGGTTCTAAAAAACAACCAATTCCTTTATTTTATTAAAAAAATACAATATCTTAAAATTTTAACTGGATTTCCTCTAATAAATTATCATATATTATATCATAATTTTTTATATATTAGTTTATGTTGAAACTGACTTGGTCACCACCAACTCTCAAGAACAACTCAACATTTTATACCTCAATTAAAGATATTATGATTTCCAAGAATGTTCTCAGTAAGATGAGTGGTGTCCTTTCTTCAACCATTTACATCATAAGGAAATAAACAAGGAAGATGAACCTATCAACTTTTACCAAGATGTCTTTGATCATTCATTGAGGCGACTTCACTATGAAATCCACTAGTTGGAGTGAAACTCTAATGGTCTTAATTACAACCAATACCAACATATTTAATGTTGTGTCTGACAAATTTTTTACACTTTCAACTAAGTATATTTCCTCTAGAAATAGGGAATAACCTCATTGATTTAAGGATCAAACATTCCAAGCGGTTTCTAACGGGTTTGTTTGTAGAACCAGAAACATACAATGATTCTATATCCATTTAGAACTAATTTCCAAAGGTAGGTTCTCATTAGATATGAACTGATGAGGCTTAATAATTTGCATTGGTTGAGAGGATGGGAGGTCGGACTCATCACACCCTTTTGGGGGGAATTATTGTCTACTCCGGGACTCTCTTTATATATTTAAGTTATGTTCGTAAATCCTTATTACATTACCAAGTATGAAAATGAGCTTTCCTTTAGATCTGACAAACAATGATTAGTATGTATGAGATTTAGAGAATGTTTTATATGTATTATAGGTTCTTCATCGATAGATAATAATTGATATTTGTTAGAGATTCTTGTTCAATGGTATCATTCGACATATTATATAGAAATATCTTCGTTATTGTGATAACCATACTGGTTTTAAAGCCACTCAGCAGGGAACTTGAAGTTTATTGTCATTCAGAAGGATATGAATTATTTCATAGTTGGGATCGTACCCACAGATGGGCTACCTATGTATCCTTTGTTTTGAAAAATGAATCCGGACCCATGTAGTTCGAGTAAAGAAGTGTGAGTTTTTATGCATGATTGATGGCTCAAAAAAAGACGTCATAATTACTTTTACACTCTAAGCTCACATGAGTCATACTCAGTGTGAGAAACAAGAGGTATTGGTAAAACCAGACAATTTGTTCCATGAAAGATGCAATTATAAGAAATGAGTGGGGGTTATGTATGTATGACTTCCCATATAGATGAAGATTACAATTTACTTCAAGGATGAAACCTAGGAACACGGTCCATAAAGGTATAGGTGCTTTATGGAGATTTGAATACTCTAATTTGGGGCTTATTACTAAGTAGAATGCCCAAATTAGGGGGGACTTATGATCGGGTTTTACTCCTTAGAAGAAATCCCAATTCAAAAGTAAATTAATACAGGTTAAGAGAAATTCTGACTAGGGATTATTCTTAAAGAATAAGCCTAGGTTAAAAGAGATTATGACTGGGGATTACTCCTGAAAAGGAAGCCCAGGTTTAAGGAAATTTGGATTTTTTGGAACTCGGGGATTACTCCTAAGGAGGATGCCCATATTAAAAGGAATTATGGTTGGGGCTTACTCTAGAAAAGGATGCCCAAAATTAAGGGAACTTAAAGACTAGGGCTTACTCCTGAAAAGGAGGCCCAGGTTAGAGGAATTGAGACATAGGACTTATCCTTGAGAAGGAGGCCGAAGTTAAATAGAATTTATGAGTGGAGCGTATTCCTAAAGAGGATGCCCAGATTAGAAGAATTATGACTGGGGATTAATCCTGAAAAGGAGGCCCAGAATTAAGGGGACTTGGGGATTACTCTTGAAAAGGAGGCCCATAATAGTCTTCTCATTTCAAAGGATGAGGTTGAATGAATGAAATCTCTAACCGTTGTGACATAAGGATATGTAAATCACTAGGTTTTGAGATATGTTCCATATAATTCCATTCAGACAAGGATACCAACAAATGAACCATGCCATAAATGACTTTGAAGATGGTTCTAATGGATGAATCTTGAATAAGAGAGGTGGATAGGCATAAGAGAGGTGAAATAGGTAGGAGAGGCACCCAAAAAGAAGGTGGCGCACAAGTCCTGCGTGGGCGCGCAAGTCCTGATCGCGCAAGTATACTTGTGCGACGCATGGGTACTTGTGAGATGGTTAACCCTTAGGGAAATACTTGGGAGAGACTTGGATCAAGCCCTTAGTACTATCTCTAGTGGCTTACAGAAGAGGGGCACGCAAGTTCTGTTGAAGGGGTAAGGTAGCGCGCAAGTGTGTCCATTTCCCTTAAGGGCTGGCTACTCAGGCGCGCAGGTGTTGATGAGTTTCAACACGTAGGCCTTCCTCCCCCTCTTTAGATCTTCCGTTCTAGGTAATAAATTACGTTAGAAGTGTTCAAAATATCTGAGAAGAGACTAGGGCACCGGGAGCTCAAATATGAGTTTCTAGAATTTTTATGTCCTCAAATGGGGGCCCACCGGGTGTATTTATAGGCTGATGAAGACCCTGGGAGAATTTCTATGAGGGCACGCAAGTCACATGCATGGCACACAAGTCACATGCATGGCACAAAAGTATACTTGCATGACCATGGTGGAACTTGCGCAACCCAAGTGCATTTAACTCTTTATTCATGCCTTGGTCAATTTTTGATGTTTCTTCAAAGGATGGATCAAATTGGGTTCAAGGTATTTCTCCTTTTCATTCCTTTATACTCTGTGATGGAATGGAGCATAAAAAAAAAGGCCCCCCCCCCCTCAGATTTGGATCCAGAGATAAAAGAGGATTTGACTCTGAGGTGAGAAGAAATGAGAAATCTGGCAGTTTAAAGTCATGCACGTCAGACATAAAAAGGCTAATGTTTAAAGCCAAAATAGATTTGAACAAATGGATTGACTCAATTCCTTGATAATTTATCTGAAAACATATTACCGTGTACATGTATGAGGGAAAATATGTAAACAATGACTTAAGAAATTTTGAATATGAGGAATGATATGAAAAATGTGTAAAAAAGCATTAGAATAAGTAGTTCCCATGAATGAAGTTACCACTATTTAACAAACCCATTAGGGGGTAGAATTATGTCGGGCCACCTAAGGGAATTGGTTGCATAGTCAAATAATAGAATCTTTTGGCTGACAGTTCCGTTATGTAGACTACTTATGCAAGGCCGCCTAAGGGCACGTGCTGCATAGTCAGGCAAAAGAACTCTCAATAATTTACTTTTCTATTACTAAAAAGCCAGTGGAAGTTTATGGGGATTTCAATTTTCCAAAGTATAGAGTTTACTGTATGGAGAGAGGTAATTGAATATGGAGAAGATATTTCCAAACAATATTGTCTAAGAACTGGATGAATGTCACTCCTACGAAGGTCTGACCCAAACGTAGGGAAGGGAAATATAAACCATAGACTTGAATACTTTCAGATCATGAAAAATAGTTTGGGACAAATATGTTAAGGATGGCTATTTTCTACAGATCCTTACAAATTTTTGATAAGACCAATAAGGATAAAAGAGTTCTTCTTCCCAAGAATGAAGTTACCACTATTTAACAAACTCGTTAAGTGGTTGAATTATGTAGGGACACCTAAGGGCATTGTCTGCATAGTCAAATAATAGCATCTTTTAAAAGACAAGTCTGTTATGTAGACTGTTTATTCAAGGACGCCTAAGGGAACATGCTGCATATTCAGGAAAAAGAACTCTCAGAAATTGGACATTTTGTGACTAGAAATTGAGAAAAGGGTTATAAAGATCTGAAAATATATAAGGTTAGGATTATGACAACTAAAAATGGGTATTGACCAACGTATGTAGAGATACAAAAATCAATGCTAACCATAATCATGTTATGGATGGGTCCTGAATTAAAATTTTGGACTTCACTATGTATCCCATAAGACTTAGGGATAGATTCAAGGGATTCTCGGACGTTCCTATGTATCCCATAAGGATGGGAATCATGCCGCACGTAGTTCTTGAAACACCCTCTATACAGATTTGGTTTGTACATATGAAGGGTGAAAAGGGGACTTTAGTGCAATGATGGTTTGACCCAAGATAAAAGGTTTAGGCATTTCCATGTATGCACATAGTCTTTAGAATATAACATGATTAAAGAGTAATGTAAATAATGATTCCCTCTCAGGTGAGGGTGTCAATGAATGTTGTAGTTTTTTGTCGTACGAGACAAAAGTGGTGTACAGTTTAACATCATGTAGCAAGGACAAAGGTGAACCAATGTGAAGAGACTGGTTTTGGGCTTGAACCTCTATAAGTTTCCTACGTACCCATCATAGAAGGATAGGATCAAAGTCAGTGTATTTTAATTAAAGAATAAATTAGTGATCAAGTTGTTCTGGGGGACAACGACCTAAAAAGAATGGTGTTGGGACTTACACATGGTTAGCGACCTAGAGAGGGTCTTATGGTTGATGTTTACTATAAGCTCACATGATTCATACTCAGTGTGAGAAAAAAGAGGTATCAACAACCTTAACGATACACAGTTTAATGTCATGTAGGACGGATGAAGGGACTATGCAGTTTAAAGTCTTGTAGTGAGTACTATTTGTTCCACACAGTTTAGTGTCATGTAGAAGGGACAAAATATAGTTTAACTTAATGTAGGAAGTATTAAGGGACATTTCTTAGTTTTAGGTCATGTAGATCAAATATAGGGACACAGTTTAGCATCACGTTGGACGTGAACACAGTTTTGTGTCATGTTGGACAATAAGGGTTCTATACAATTTAGCGTCCTATAGCTAAGACGATGAGGAAAATACAGTTTAACGTCATGTTGGATGAAAGGGGGACTGTGCAGTTTAATGTCATGCAGTAAGGACAAAAGATACACAGTTTAACATCTTGTTGGACGTATTAGACACTTTTTCATAGTTTAACGTCATGTTGTACAATGGTGTGAACAGTTTAAGGCCATATGCGTGGACCAGAGATTATGCAGTTTAACGTCTTACTGGACGCAAGGGACTTCTGTATAGTTTAGTGTCATGTAGTTAGGATGTCACATTTTAACGTCATATTGGACTATGGCATAGTTTAATGTCATGTTGGATGAAAGGGGGACTGTGTAGTTTAATGTCATGTAGTAAGGATAAAAGAGACACAATTTAACGTCTTGATAGACGTATTACAGATGATACAATTTAGAGTCATGTTGGACAGTAAGGATGCAAATAGTTTAAAGTCTAATGCATGGAACCTTGGGGTATTTTGTGTTTATACAAAATACTTCTTCAAAAATATATCATTGGTTGGAGTAGTGATAAGTTCTCTATCCATTGAGATTAAAGAATAAGCTCCATTGGAGTATACCTTATGTAATGAATAAGGTCCTCCCCATTTTGGCTCCAGCTTGGGAGGTTTCTTTCCTAGTATCATTGGAGTTCTGAGAACCAATACCAATTCTCCCTGAACGAATGAGTGAAGATGAACTTTTTTGTTGAAAGCTCATGCTATTCGATTCTAAAAGACTTCCATGTGGTGTAGGGTTCACAATATTTTCTCATCTAACCATTCCAATTCATCCAATCGCTTTTGAGATTGTTCATCTATAGATGAATGATCACAAATGGCTACTCTGGACAAGGGTAATTGAACCTCAATGGTAAAGACTGCTTCTGTTCCATATACCAATGAATATGGAGTTGACCACGTTACAGTGTGGGTGGTAGTTTGATAAGCCCATAAATCATGAAAGAGTTTATCAGGCCATGATTTTTTATCTTTATCCACTATCTTTTGCAGTATATTTGACAGATTCATGTTGAAAGCTTCTATCTGGCCATTGGCCACTGCATGATACTGAGAGGAATGATTGGATTTGATGTTTTATTCTTGATAGAACTTCTTCACCTCGGATGAACAGAAGTTGGTGACATTTTTCATCAATATAGTATGAGGGACACCAAATTTGGTAATGATGTTAGACCTGATGAATCTAAAAATACATTTAGAACTAACTTCATTGAGAGGTATTTCTTCTGTCTATTTGGAAAAGAAGTCAGTAGCAGTAAGAATATACTTAAACTGTTTGGATGTAGTTGAAGGATAAGGTCCCACTACATCCATTCCCCATGTGGCAAATGGCCATGAGTATTTAGTTGTATGATTTAACTCTGGGGGCTGATGAATGAAGTTGGCATGTACTTGGCATGAATGACACTTCTTTGTGAAATAACAAAATCTTTTATCATTGAAGGCCAAAAGTATCTAGGCCTTCATATTTGATCAGATAGTCTATGTCTAGACTAATGGGCCCCACGGACTCCTACATTCACTTCTTTCATGACAGCTATTGTCTCTTCACCATCAATGCATCTGAAGAGAATTCCATCAAAATCATGCATGTAGAGAATTCTCTCTGGGTGATCTGGGCTACCATAAAGAGTAAAATTGACCACACATCTCTGGATTTGTTCTTTCCTGGCTCTATTAGGTGGAAGTGTTCCATTTTGAAGGTATTCCCTGATATGCCTCATCCATCCTGTAGTATGACCATATGGTTCAGGAATGGGACTAATTTCATTGATTTTCTCTGTTCTGGTTTGAACATAAGGTGAAATTGTATGACGGTGGGCAATACTGATAGATGTCTCATCCCAATTTGGATATGCCAGAGTTGTAGCTATATTAGGCAGTGCATCGTCTTGGGCATTTTGTGATCACGAGACATAAGAAAATGTCAGTTCAATAGGAAATTCCACCATTAACTCTCTGACATAATCATACAAAGGGATTAGTTCTTCTTTTCTGATTGCATAATCCCCATTGACTTGTTTGATTACCAGGTCTGAATCACCTTTCAACTTTAAGTGATTCACTTGTGCTTGAAGTGCCAACTCCAATCCTACGATAAGAGCTTGGTATTCGGCCTCATTATTTGTACTGCCTCCCATCAATGAAAAGGAATAGGGTAACACTGACTTTTCTGGAGGAATGAGAACAATTCCTAAGCCAACATTGTTGAATTTAGGATTTTTTGATTTTCTTTTCTATTGGACTTCTGGAAGCACCATCAAATTACATTTCCCATGTTTGAAGACTATCTTGAATAAATAAGACTTCCTCATCAGGAAGTTCAATATCTAGAGATGTATCTTCCACTGAAGGGTGTTCAGAAAGGAAATCAGCCCGAGCTTGGCCCTTTATTCCCTTTTGAGACACATATTGAATATCAAATTTCTGTAAAATAACTGCCCACCTTTCCAGACGTCCTGTAACTATTCGACGACTAAGGATGAATTTGAGCGGGTTATTGAGAGATACCAATTAGACCTCGTGATGTTTCAGGTAGTGTCTCAACTTCTGAACTGCAAAGATTAATGCTAGGCAACACTTCTCAATATATGAATATCAGGTTTCTGATTCAATCATAGTCCGACTGAGATAGTAGATGCAGTTTTCATTCCCAGCATCATTGTTTTGAGCAAGAAAGGCACCCAATGATCTATATAGTGCTGTCACATAGAGGATAAGTGGTCTTCCTTCAACAGGTGGCATTAACACTGGTGGACTCAAGAGATATTTGTTGAGAATGTTGAATGCTTCTTGACATTCTTCAGTCCAGTTGTAAGTGACTCCCTTCTTCATCAATTTGGTGAAGGGTAAACTTTTTCCTTCCAAATTCGTGATGAAACGCTGAATATAGGGCAAGTGTCCTTGAAGTACTCTCAATTCCTTTAAATTTCAAGGAGGTGACATACCAAGGATTGAATTTGTCCTCTCAGGATCAACCTCGATACCATAATGGTGTATGATAAAGCAAAGAAATTTTTCTGAGGTTACCCCAAAATCACATTTTAAGGGCTTCATCTTCAAATTATGTTGCTGAAGTTTGTGGAATATGACTTCTAAATCAGACAAGTTAATAGAACATTTCTTGGATTTAACCAAAAAAATTTCCACATAAAATTAAATAAAATTCCCTAAAAAGGGTTTGAAGATATGATGCATGGCGTGCTAATATGTTGCGCCTGCATTCTTTAGGCCTAAAGGCATTACCCGATAACAAAACACACCTTGAGGGGCTCTGAAGGCTGTAGATTCTTCATCTTTGGGGGCCATTCAGATTTGATTATATCCAGAATATCCCTCCATGAAGGATAGTGCTTCATATCCAGCTGTTGCATCAATTAAGAGTTCTGTAATCGGAATAGGAAAATCATCCTTAGGAAAAGGATGATTAAGATCTCTGAAATCAATGCAAACTCTAATTTTTCCGTTCTTATTCTTCACAGGGACAATATTATCCAGCCAATTGGGATATTGAACTTCTCTGACGAAGTTATCTTTGATAATCTTATCCACTTCAGCCTCAATTTTGGAAGCATAAGTTGGGTGTGTTCTTCTAGAAACTTTCTTGAATCCTCGAGGTTCTTCTGGAAAACCCAAACAATGAGTGGAAACATCAGGATCAAGCCCTAGAATCTCTGTATAGTTCCAAGAAAATATATCTCAATTTTTCTTTAAAAAAGAAATATACATCTTTTGCTCTTCAATATTCATGGATGCACTAATTAAAGTGGGGCGTGGATCTTCTATTGTACCCAAATTTATTTCTCTGAGTTCATCCACGGTGGTAGAGATACCCTCTTCAAATGCTGGAGGAGCATCCCTAAGACCTTCTTCTTCTTCCTCAACATGTGTTATTTCTTCTGTTTCTACTTGTATAGTAGACAAAGAATCATAATTTCCATGATCAGAAGAGATGTTAAAATTTGAATATCTTGAAGAAGATGCTTCCATTTCTGACCCTATTGATGATGAAAGGACTTCCATGGGTAATATAGAGGAGATAATGGATTGAGAATCGGCATCATCATTCACCTCTGACATTGCAATAACTTGTTCTGGCCTGATTGGTGAAGTATATACTTTCTAGATTTCAACAGATGAAATGAAGACATCTCCATTCCAGATTTCATCATTGCTTGGTGAATCACCAATTTCTCCCATGATTTTTGGATTGATTGTCGTAATTTACATTATGGAGTTTTCCATAAGAGTATTTTGATTGGGGTCCATCCTGTCAATTTGACTGATAGAAAATACATAATCTGTACTCACATGTGTAAATGAGTTTACTGGAATCTTTTCCAAACCATATAGAGCATTAACTTTGGTAATCTCCCTTGTTGTGGATTTCTCCTTTCCCTTCATGTGATATAATTACACCTCAATGAATTGATATTAACTTGTCTTAAATGGGGATTTATCACCATACAATGTCCCAATTTGACCATCGAAACAATATTTGAGACATTGATGGTATGATGAAGGGATAGCCGCATTCCGATGTAGCCAGGGTCTACCAATAAAGATGTTAAAGGTTGAGTCTTGATCAACAACCATAAAATCTGAATTAGATACAAGATCTCCAAACTGAGTTCTGAGTGTAATCTTTCATAGTTGTTCCTATTCATTTTTATCATTTCCTTGTAACATTAAAGTAGAAGGAGATAAATCAGATTCTATGTGGCCCAATCAACGAAGTGTACGAATGGGGATGAGGTTGACACCTGAACCATTATCAATGAAGACTCTTCAGACATATACACCATTGACCATTCCAAATAAGTACAAAGTTCTAATATGTCCATGCATGACATCATCTTCATCTTCATCTGTGAAAGATATCACTGCATGGAATTCTGCAAGATTATTCTCTACATGGTAGACTTTAGCCACAACAATTTCAGTTTCAAACTCCTGAGGACTTGACAAAGCCTCGATGAGTGCCTCCTGAAGATCCTTTGATAAATTCAATGAATCCATAATTGATAACTTGGCCGGTACTTGGGACAAGTGTTTCAATACATCATACTTTTGATCCAAATGTCTGTGTTTCCCAACAGGAATATGTGGTTTCGAAGGTACCTTAGAAGTAAATGCTTTAGAAGTTGATTCATCTTGTACAGGGATAAGAGTTGGTAATACTCTTGGATTTGGAAGATTAGATCGATTAGGTCTATTTAATTGCTGAGAGGAAGAAGGTGGAACCTCCAACCGATCTTCCAGAATAACTGTTCCAGGACTGAATCTGCCTTGTGTAGAAGAACTTGCTTGTTATTGTTGAGCTCGTTGAAAGGGTCTGCCACATGTTTCTGCAATATACACAGTTCTAGCAGGGGTAGAATTGGAATAGTGGCCTCTGAAAGATCCACGCCTTCCCCTGCAATCTGAGCCTCTAAAACTCCCTATGATTCCTCTATTTGATACAGGGAATTCAGTCTCATCAAAATCTAAACTACGACTGGAATATGGATCTGTTAAGTGAATCATATTAAGAGAACTGAAGGTTAATTCTTAATCTGACAAAGAGTCTTCCTGACTAGCCAATTTAGGCTATGCCTTTTGGTGGGACGGTTCCTGTAGCTTCAAACTAGATGGAATAAAATCTGCCAGAGTCAAAGACAACTTAGGCTTTGACACGATTTCATCTTCTTCTAACTGTTCCTCTTTCTTTTAATTATACCGTTTCTTTGAGGATTTTCCCTCAGATGAAGAGGGTTTTTCTACGGCATTCATGGTAGAAGACAAAATTGGTTTATTCAATTGTGTTCGCAAAATGGCATGAGTTCGGTTGATCATTTTTCTGACCATCCAATCATTATATTTTGTGCATTTTTGTTCTTTACTTCTTGCCACTCGCCTTCCTCCTCTGGATCTATAGCAGTAACCCATGCAACCTGAGCTGAAGAACCTTTCAGTTTGACTTGTCCCAATTGAATATTTTTTGCAGGATGTCCTTAAAGATAAAACACTCCTGAATGGGATGCCCCAACATCTGATGAAAGGGAAAATAATTGGGAAAGTCTTCATCTCCTTCCTTATTTGGCATCTTGGGCCTTGGAAATTGAACCAAATTATTTCCAGACCAAAATGAAGTAGCCAAGAACTTTTTAATTTTGTAAAGAGTATACTTTTCTCTTTAGATCCTCAAATTGTTTCTGTCTTTGATCTATTTGATTGTCTTGACGAAACAACCTCTTTTGTTGACGCTCAGGAGGTGGAGCCCTTCGAGAAGATGAAGTTCTTGAAGTAGAAGCAGGTACTGGTGCTTGTTTAAGCATAACTGCAATGGTCTCTACATTACCCAATCTTCTTCCTAGAGATGATGGAATTACACGAGCTTTATCCTTAGTATTCATAAGAGAATATTCAATCTGTTGAGAAATTGAAGTAAGGTCTCAAAACCCTCCTATGTATTTCACAGGGATCAACAGTGTGTGCAACTCATCACGCAAATTTTCCACACAGATTGGCAACAATTCTTCTTGAGGGAGTTCTAAGATCAGGGAATATATTAATCCCTTCCAGCGAGCAATGAAATATGAAACCCTTTCATTCTCCCTTTCCTTACAGTTTGTAAGATCAAAAACTATTGTCTTTGGCAATGTTTAACTGAATTGAAGAAGGAATCGTTGGAGGAGATCCACCAATCCGATAATTGACCGGGATTGCAAGCTTGTGTACCCGACCAAGGTAGGCCCATGTAATGACTGTACAAAACACATGATCTTACCTGCTTTCTATTACTGAGGGGTTCCCATCATAGGATCGCAACGAGAAACAAAATGGGTTAAGTGTTACTCTGGGTCTCCCAAACCATTAATGATTTGGAATTTAGTACTTGCAAAATTTGATGGGGGAGGAATTGCATCAACCCACTCAGGGTAAGGTCTCTTTTTTGGTTGAATTTGAGAACACTTCCCCTCCATAGCTTCCAAAATAGCTGTTAATTACTCAATAGTAGTTATTAACTTTTGAGAAACATCCGGTCAAGCTTGGACCTGAACAGGTGCAATGACTGTAGCTGGTACAGATTTGGTGGTTGGTACTGCAAAAAGATGGTAGTACTACCGATTGTTGTGGCACTTGACCTATATGATTAGACCTTTGAGGGTGTACTGGTAGAGGAGGATATTCTTGATCCATCTTAGTAGCCGCAATAAATTACCTTGGCTGACTGACTCCATCAAACATAGGAGTAAGACTACCCTGAAGTAGTTCTGCGTTCAACCTGCTCAATTCCTTCATTTATTTCTATTTTTGTGAAAATCTCTTCTCTAGTGAGAGCGATTGTCCTTCCCCAGAGGAAGGGTATGTAACCAAATTCTTTCCTTTCCCCTTATTAGACACCTTTTGGAGATAGGGAAGTGGGTTACTTGAAGGATTTCCTAGATTCTGGGAAATCATTTGATTTCATGTACACACACATTCTTCATTTGTGTCTGTGCATACAACCTCTTGAGCAGGAACCTCTTCATCTGATCCCTCTGAGTGAACCTCAAATGGTGGATCAGCAACAATGACATTAATGACATTAATTGATGCATAATGCGTTGCATCTATTCTATCAGAATTTCTGCGATAATGCCTTTTTCCATGTCCCTGATGAGACATTTCCTTTTGTCAAATTGATCCCTTAGGAACTTCTTAACGAACCGTAATTTGGAGGGAATCTCCTGATAGTTTGGCTATTCGTTACTCTTGAAGATTCTCCCCTAATCGATAGAAGACTTACTTTCTATGAGGGAGAGATTGAGGATTTGAAAAATTCCCTAGTCCTGTGGACTGGGGTTGTTCCTACTTAACTCCTCAAATTCTATTTGTTGATTCCGAGGGTTGGGTTAAAATAGTCCCCAGTCTAGAAAGTTGGGGTGGTTCTTGACATACTATATCTGAGAACTTCTTGAAATATCTCCTGATATTGTGGACTTTAGTCCAGAAATTAGCTTGATGCATCAACCTACATCCACTCTTATCACCCGGTTCAAAAGACTGTTGGATGATTTCTGACACTTCTGTCACTTGATGATGTGCTTGCTCCAAATAAGAGGCCTGTTCAATATTCTCATTTGTTTGATGCCGGATTAATTCAATAACTTGTTCTCTGTATTCCTGATTTTGAGAAGAACTAGTTGAGTCCTGTTCTTGAGCGAGCCTTTGATTTCAAAAAAAATCCCATTGGATATGGGCGACCATGGGCAATAACATTGCATGAGACCATTTTCAGTGGGCTTTGCTGTCTGGAGAGCATAGTGACATGTAGTGCTCCATGGACACCCTATCCCCTGATATGAATACCAGATGGGGAACTGGATATTAACTGGAACAATATTCTTAGTGCGCCAAGGCATAAATGATGAAGGGATCTCTGCTACTTTTCAGCCTTCAGATATCATGAAACTGAGAGAGAAGTCAAATCAATTTGTCGTTGTAACCCTTCTATTATCTTGACATGATTTTTATATTCATAATAAGATAATAATTTCTTTTTCAACTAAAAAATAGTTTTCCATATGTTGAGATGAATATCATGAATTCCATATTCTATCAACATCTCTGGAATGTCATACTGAGAATCAGCCAAAGGCCAAAACATAACTGGCACTTCACCTTTCGCCATTTGTTTTCTCATATTCAGTACTTTGTCTTTATCATTCAATGAAGATTATTCTACCTGATTAGACCAAAGCTGGTGCTTCCTTGCTGCTTCATCGGATTCACCAAGATTGGTAGATAATTCACTGATTAAACTAGAAGATGAAGGACCCAGGAATGGTTTATAGAATGACCTACACCCGGGGCTATCTTCTTATTGAGAAAGTATTTCACCTTCTAATGGTAAAACATCAGACATGACTGGTTTCACATTTTCAAGTGCATCAAGATAAGAGGGATTTCTTCTCACTACATTGTCTGTTGGAGAATTTTCCAAGAAATGTGCATTACTACTGTAGATATCACTTTCGTAGCTAAATTCTTCATCATAAGGATAACCACCATTGTGGGTTACAGCAAAAGATGAAACATTTTGCTCTTTGGTCTTCTGACCACACAGAGGGTTCTTGTGGATCTGATCTAAAGATGAAACTTCTAGATCAACCGAATTATCATGAATAAAGCCTTCATGAGGAAGTTTCTGACGCAGACCATAGGAATTAATGTCCCGACTATTGGGAACTAAGATATTTGAATCCTGAGTTGCAATAGATAACTGTCTGAGTGCATCAAGAACTCCAGCATCGAGCAAGGACTCATTATAGATTGGCCCTTGATTTCGTGACTGTTCTGTGTGGGTCTTCTTCTTAGACTCCTTCTTACTCACTTTAGGGACCAATTGATTACAAAAGTGGTCATTATGGGTAGGTGTATGTGACAGCTCAGGATAAATGATCAGGTTAGGCTGATTATCTCCACTCAAATCAGGTGTATGTGCCTGACTTGGATGTCCGTATGATATGGGGGAGTATTCCCCAAAACCCTCATGGACTAGAACAGATGTGTGTGTGTGTTTCAAAGTGAACTGTTGATGTGTCACTCCACTGGTAGGGATAGATTTATGTGTCTTTCCCTGAGATATTGATGAAGCTGTTATAATATCTTGGAAGGCATCCAGAATATGACCAGGGATTTGCTTCTGCTCTTTCACCATTGATAGAATATTCTTGGTGACTTCAGCTGCTAAAACGGGGATATACGTACATTACATGCTTGGAGTAGGTGTGTGTTCCTACGCTTGTCCTCCTTTCCCTATCAATGAATTATGACAGTACTCATGTGTGGGGGCAGAGAGTTGAGTCTGCCTCCTGTTTGTCATCGGAGATTTCCAACTGACTTCTCCAAATGATACCGAACGAGACTATTGGTAGGCTTGATCAATACTAGAAGGTGTATTTTCCTTCTTATTGCACTCCGCCGAACATGGTTGATGAACTTCCTTCAATGCTGATAGATGAGGCTGCTGGTAGGACCGATGAGTGTAAGCAGCTGTATGTGCCTGTTTACCAGTTGTCAACACATTGGGTTGGCGGGCTCCATCGTATGTAGTAAAACGAGCCTACTAACTAGGTGATGATTTATAAACAGGTGTATGTTCCTATCTATAGTACTCCATTGGAATTGCCTGATGGGATTGGCATGATACTTCCAGATGAGTCTGCTGGACAACGGAATTAGAACGGATGGGTGTGTGCCCGCTCGTTGCTTGCCTCCAAGTTAGGTTGGTGGACTTCTCCAGAAATAGAAGGGATGATAACCTTCTCACTATTAAACCGTTGTTGCCTCTGGTGGATTGTCTTTCCTGCTTGGGTTTGAGGAAGCTGAGCCGAACACCTGGAGATGACACCCTCATCATGTTGAGGGTGCACTGCCACACGAGTCTGCCGGCGATTGTTGATGGGAGCCCTTAGGAAGGACTCCTGTCTCTTTTAGTTAAGTTCCTGAGGGACATGCTCATTCACCTCCCTAGAATACAGGAGGGAATGGTGATTGTGTTCCAGGGATAACGACCCAAAACGGTTGGAGACAGAAGTTAGCACCTCCTGCTTCTTGATTGCTGGTCGTCGCTATTCGGACGGCCAGGGTGAATTATTGACTTGGAGGGATTGTTAGGAAGCCTATAGAGTCAGAATGGTACCGTGTTGATGATACTCCTTAACCATCACATTTTATACCCAACGTTGAAGACGTTGAGTAGGTGATGTCATCCTCAGAGCGGACGACGATCCAGCAGGAGTAGCAACAGATGCATTCACAGCAGAGGTTTTCACAGTAGAGGCATTCACAGACGTGAACTTAAGAAAATCCATTCTTGTAATGTAGGAGATCTTGGAAAATAGTTCATGTTAGATATAACAAACATAATCAAGATAGGTTCGGCTGCTACATCTTTTGGATGAGCACATATGTTATTGATTACTTTGTCAGCCCTCTCATTGATTTTAAATAGGGGCCTAAGAAATAAGTAAAACATAATTTTAACATGGTTAAGGATTCAGGTCGGGTTCACCATTTTTGTTTCCTCTGAAAATAGGGATGACCTCATTAATTTAAGGTTCAAACATTCCAAGAAGTTTCTAATGGGTTTGTTCGTAGAACCAGAAACATCCAATGATTCTATATCTATTTGGATATACTTTCCAAAGGTAGGTGCTCATTAGCTGTGAACTGATGAGGCTTAAGAATTTGCATTGGTCGAGAGGACGGGATGCCAGACTCATCAAACCCTTTTGGGGGGAATTATTGTCTACTCTGAGACTCTCTTTATAGATTTAAGTTATGTTCATGAATCCTTATTACATTACCACGTATGAAAATGTGATTTCTTTTAGATCTGGTAATCAATGATTAGTATGTATGATATTTAGAGAATATTTTATATGTATTCAAGGTTCTTCATTGATAGAGAAGCATCTATATTTGTTAGAGATTCTGGGTCCATGGTATCCTTCGACACAATATATAGAAATCTCTTGGTTATTGTGATAGCCGTACTGGTTTTAAATCCACTAGTGAGGCACTTGAAGTTTATTGTCATTCAGAAGGACATGAATTATTTCATAGTTGGGATCGTACCCGCAGATGGGATACCTACGTATCCTTTGTTTTGGAAAAGGAATCAGAACCCATGTAGTTCGAGTAAAGTAGTATGATGTTTTATGCATGATTGATGGCTCAAAGAAAGATGTCATAATTACGTTTACACTCTTAGCTCACGTGAGTCATACTCTGTGTGAGAAACAAGAGGTATTGGTAAAACTAGACAATTTGTGCCATGAAAGATGCAATTATAAGAAATGAGTGGGGCTTAAGTATGTATGAATTCCCAGAGAGATGAAGATTAGGATTTACTTCAGGGAAGAAACCTGGGAACAAGGTCCATAAAGGTATATGTGCTTTATAAAGATTTGAATACTCGAATTTGGGGCTTATTCCTTAGGAGAATGCCCAAATTAGAGGGGGAACTTATGATTGGGTTTTACTCCGGAGAAGGAATCCCAATTCAAAAGTAAATTAAGACTGGTTAAGAGAAATTATGACTGGGGCTTATTATTAAAGAAGAGGCCCAGGTTAAAGGGGATTTTGACTGGGGCTTACTCCTGAAAAGGAAGCCCAGGTTTAAGGAAATTTGGATTCCTGGGAACTCGGGGCTTTCTCCTAAGGAGGATGACCATATTAAAAGAATTATGGTTGGGGATTACTCTAGAGGAGGATGCCCAAAATTAAGGGAACTTAAAGACTAGGGCTTATGATTGAAAAAGAGGCCCAGGTTAGGGGACTTGAAACTTAGGACTTATCCCTGAGAAGGAGGCCTAAGTTAAATGGAATTTATGAGTGGGGCTTATTCCTGAAGAGGATGCCAAGATTAGAAGAATTATGACTGGGGCTTAATCCTAAAAAAGAGGCCCAGAATTAAGTTGACTTGGGGATTACTCCTGAAAAGGAGGCCTAGAATAGTCCTGTCATTTCAAAGGATGATGTTGAATGAATGTAATCTCTAACCGTTGTGACACAAGGATATGTAAATCACTATTTTTTGAGAGATTTTCCATAGAATTATTTTCGGACAAGGATACCAACAATGGAACCATGCCATAAATGGATTTGAAGATGGTTCTTAAGGCTAAATCATGAATTGGAGAGGTGGATATGCATAATAGAGGTGAAATAGGCAGGAGAGGCACCCAAAAAGAAGGTGGCATGTATGTCCGGCATGGGCATGCAAGTCCTGGTCGTGCATGTATACTTGCGCGACGCATGGGTGCTTGCGCGATGGTTAACCCTTAGGGTAATACATGGGCGAGACTTGGCTCAAGCCCTTAGTACTATCCTAGTGGCTTCCAGAAGAGGGGCACACAAGTTCTGTTGAAGGGGTAAGGCGGCACACACGTGTGGCCATTTCCCTTAAGGGCTGGCCACTCAGGTGCGCAAGTGTTGATGAGTTTCAACACTTAGGCCTTCCTCTACCTCTTTAGATCTTCTGTTCTAGGTAAGAAATTACCTTAGAAGTGTTGGAAGTTTTGATAAGAGACTAGGGTGCCGAGAGCTCAAATCTGAGTTTCTGGAATTTTTCCGTCCTCAAATGGGGGGCCCACCGGGGGTATTTAAAGGTTGGTGAAGACCATGGGGGAATTTCAAAGAGGGAGCGCAAGTCACCAATGAGGCACGCAAGTCACATGCGTGACACGCATGTATAGTTGCGCGACCTTGGTGGAACTTGCGTGACCCAAGTGAATTTAACTCTTTGTTCATGCCTTTGTCAATTTTTGATGTTTCTTTAAAAGATGAATCAATTTGGGTTCAAGGTATTTCTTCTTTTCATTCCGTTAGAGTCTGTGATGGAAATGAGTTTCAACAAAGTCAAAAAAATATTTCCAAAAAAATTTAGCCCCAATATGAATATGAATTTAAAATCTACCTTGTTCTTATTGATTATTTGGTAGATCTCTTGACACAATAATGGACCACTACCTTGTAAGTTGGATAAAAACAATTTACTCAAAATTAATTTTCATTTATACATTATATTTCATGAACTTGACATAATTCATCATGTTTTTGAGATCATCATTAAAGGGAATATTAATATGGAACCATTTATTTTTTTTATATAAACTTACCATTGTGTGATTTAATTTTCCCTTCCTTTAGAATTTTTGAAAAGGGTGGTGTTGGGTTAAGGGTAGTAGTGGATCTTATCTTCTTTACTCATTATCTACTTTATATTTTCCCTCATTCCATTATTAATTTTCTTCTTCTTTATTGATTTATATGGGTTTCTATATTATACTTTAATTTTTATTTTAATTCATTATTTTTCCACTTATTAGGGTTATGGCCTCTAAGGCTCCTTGTGGGTGAACCTCTATATCACCCAAAAGTACTCTTATAGCCTCTCCTTGAGTTGGTTGTTAATTTGGACAACCTAAAATTTCATACTTCTTATTTAACTTTTTTAACCTTTGGATTCTTCTTTCATATCTTTGATAGAATCCCCTATCATGGTCATAAAGGCAGCCAAAGTATACTCTAAAGTAATAATTTGGATTTGAAGAGAGGTATATTAAGGTTCTTTATATCCCAATTAACTTTTTGATGTCCTTGACCTTGTTCTTGTTGTGGAAGCAAACCATGGAATTTATTTTTGTAATTTTAATCATTATAATTCACTTCTTCAGTATACATACCTTGTGATCGATTTTGGGCAATCATGGTATCCATATTATTTGATAAGGATTCCATTTGAGATGGAATCTATCTGTTTTTTTTTTCAACCATATGTTCTCATATATTTTTATTATTTCTTCATACATTAACTAGAATTTTTTTCTCACCATTTCATTCAAAAACTCATAACCCTCTCTCGACGACTTTTTATGAGTGATCCATTAGTTCCATCATCAAATATTGACATATTTTCTATGAGAGACCTTTGTAAAAAGTTTAAATTAGAAGAAAAATGTAAATTCCATGATTTGGTCAATTTATTATTAATTTTTTAAAGGCTATCATGTATTATATATTTATTCATTATCGAATTGATTAAAGTTAATTATGTCAATGTGAATAGTCATTGTTTTAGAGTGAGGGAAGAATTTGGTTAAAAAAAATTACTTACAAAATCATCCCATATAGTGATGGAGTGAGGTGGTAGCCATTGGACACATTATCTTTCACTATATTTCAATGATAATATAAAAAAAATACACACCTCAATTCATCACTCATATATTTTGAAATTGAAAAGTGTCACATAGTTTTGAAAAAATCCCTAGATGTGAGTTGGGATCCTTATGTGTTATCATGAAGAACTAAATTAAGCTAGAAATAATTTTTATTATGGATGGTTTTATTTCAAAAAGTTTGTATTATCTTTTTGGTATCAATATGCTTAGTTTCAGACCCATGTTTTATGGAGGTCCATAATACATTATATTCCTTGGGCTCATATCTCTTTATGGAACTCCTATGACAACTCATTGTCCTCATTATTCCAATAAAACCATGGTCCCCTATTCGTTGATCTTATTTATAAGATTTATTACTATATCAAGGCCATCATTAATAATTTATTTACTTTTCCCTTTAGTAGGGTATTCATTCATTATAATTTGAACCTAAAAACAACGTATGAAAACATTAGGTATTAAATAAAACAAAAAATAGTAAAAGGAAAGGAAAAGTAAAAATATTTACTACAAAATAAATGGAATTAGTATATAAAAATATTGAGGCTGAAACATGAGATTATTTTAGAAAAAATTATAAATATTAAATAATTGAAGTGTTATTTAATGATAAATAATATTAAATAATAGAATTGAGAAATTATATGAATTAAAATTCCAATATCTGTAATTATGGGTTTATGTGTTAGTGGATTGAAGTGATAATTTGTTAGACATGTAATTATCAGAGTAGAATCTAGTAAAGAGCTTTGTATTTGTTTTATCTCTATATAACTCACTAATTAAAATTTTCATATGGTCAACTACTATGGGTTATTATTATGTTAGGTGATCCAGTACACTGTTGGAGTATAGTTATTATAATCCATACAATAATCATTTATAGAATTGTATGACTAGTTTTTCATTTAAAAATAAAAAATTCCAACCTAAATAGAAATGGTAATTATAAAAAAGGAAGGAAAATATTCAATTGAAATAAGAATACATAACCAATGCATGGATTGTAATAAAAAATAAAATCCACAAAATCTGCAGCCTATACATTGCTTGAAAAAATAGAAGACCATCCCCTAATACTATTCATGAGGGGAAAAAGTAAAAGAGACTAAAAATAGTAGAAAAACTATAACCTTCAATATATAGTTTCGGATCTCACATAATGTTTCATAACACCCTCATATTTAAAGAAAATGGTCTCTTAAGATATATCCTCCTTCTGTCTTGGAATATTTTTTTGAATTAAATTTAAAATCTTTTTATCCCATGTGGAAAAAATTCATCTTATATCTCCTTTAAAATATATAAAATTATCCAAGTGAGATAGGATAGGTCAGTTGAGCTATAATCTATTTCATATCTTTATATCTTCCATTCAATACATGTAACTCATTCATTATGTGAAATGTGAAACTTTCATACAACCTGCATGAGATTCATATATTTCATGCCATGAATTTCCTTAATTCCATAAACACCAATCTCATTATCCTATGTTTCTTTAGGTTTAACTATTAATGGAATGAATAATAATCATGCTATAAACCATTTATTTTATCTAATCTGGTGTATTATACTTAGAGTTATCACATTGTATACAACCATTCATCATGTTGACTCACCTTGATCTTCCACTTCTCTTTTATACATGAGCTATTCATGTTGTAAAATGTATTCATGATGTGAAATCATTGACCTAATACTCACTGATTCCTTTCTATCCATGGGTCTCCTAATATCCAAAGTATCTTATATGGTGTTCACCAGCCTCAAGTGTAAGTGGAAATAGATTCTAATATTTTCAGTGGTGATGGTTGTGGATTTCGGTGGATTTAGTGGTGAATAAGTTGTAGGCTCGATGGTCCTAGGAGGTGGATTGTGTGCGAATAAGGAGGCACAAGATTTTTGGGGAAATAATGTATTATTTTTTATTAATAAACAAAACCCAATTTTAATTTTTCCAACATCAGAGCTCAATAGGTTGGATCACTCTTTAATAACCAAGGATTCTTCTTTAATTGGACAATGAAGTCTCTAAGGGTGTTGATTCTTGTAAGATCTTATGTTTTCCCAAAAGGTTTGAATCTTTTTTTAGTATAAATTGTTTTTATGGCCTAATATGAGTACCCAATGTAAACATGGATTTATGATGGGTGTCTGGTCCTTGTTTGGAGCCTAAAACGTTCCTTTTTGAAAAAACATGTTAGGATGTACAATTAGTAGAAACTGTGCAGGGAAGTCTGCATGGTTTTTCTAATAATATGGGGCCTAGATAATGGTATTTAGAAGCCCACTTGGGTTAAATAAACCATGTGGAAGGAGGTGAATTCCTGTGAAAGGACCTCTGTAGTGTGTGAAAGTGATGAGACACAGTATGTGCATGGTTTGTAAAAGCATGCACAATAATCCTGTGAGGTGTCCCTTGAAGTAGTGATGGGTACATGGTTTGTGCACGATTTATCCAACTATGCATAAATCCATGAAAAATATTATTTTCGATTAAAAATGAACATTTTTTACTTAAATATTATTAAAACATAGAAAAATGTTCTATTTCTTCATCTAGTGGACTGCCCTCATGTTAGGAGAGTTCCATTGAAGGAAAATTGATAGCCTCTGATCCTATTTCTCTATCTAAACTCAGATTTGAGTGTTGATCATCTCATTGGATTCATGTTTGTAAGTACTGCAATCCTCTTGTTTCATTCTTCATTTTTCTTGATATTGACATAGTTATTTAGGTGCATGATAATATTCTTTATTTTCAAGTTCTTCATCCATTCTTCATTTTTCTTATGATTTGGATCGAATCAGAAGATGATATTGGATGATAACTCTACTACAGACCTATGGTTGGTGGTCTATAACTTTCCATCATGATTCAGTGTCTTATTGGAATAGTTTCCATGTTCTGGAATGCTTTAATTTCTAGTGTTTCCCCAGAAATTAATGGAAAAATTTAATTGAACATATTGGAACCTATTATGGATTCCCACTAGAACCTTTGAGTTTGTTAGAGGTTTTTCCCTAACCATGGCCACCCATGGAATTTGAATTTGAAATTTCCCTACGTTATACCACCCATGGAGTGTTCATGTGTTCTTTCCTAGTTAGAGGTATCCCTTAAAAAATTTAACTGACAAGAATTGAAATATTAAGAGATGGTTTTCCCCATTTTCCATATTATACATGATTTTAATTGTTTATTTTTTGAAATGGATTTTATATAATTTTTTATATGAGGGGGTAAAATCATGAACTGTGAATAATTGTAATTGATGAGTGAATATTATAAACTAATATGTTAAAGTATTCCTCGGTGGGTATAATATGGATCTTGATTCCATTAGATGCCATGGATGGTTCTCTCATAGATCTTGATAGCGGTAGTGGACAGCTTGGATGAGATTTCACCTTGGGTCTTGATTTTGTCGGATGAATTGTCTATTGATAACCCTTAGATACAAAATTAATAGGCTTTCATTAGAAAACGTATATTAAAATTATCCTTGGAACCCACCAAAGTCTAACCAATTTTACATCTAGATACTCATTTTACTTGATGAGGATGTCTTGGTTTTCTATACCTAGGATCTAGTAACATGGGGCCTGACACTTTACATTATATAGAATGGTCATGATAACAATTTACATTATATGACATGGACATGATGGATGATTTACAGTATATGTAATGGATGTGGTTGACACGATACTATTGGTTGTACGAGATGGTCGTGGTTGACATAACACATTCAGTTGTATGACATGGCCATGGTGGATCTTTTGGCATGATTTATAGATAACACAGGTATGGGTATCTGATTAAAGTTGTTAGACAGGACATGCTGATTTCTTTATTTCTACTTATGGATTCCTTGTTATAGGAGCTGACTACTATTTTTCAAGAGACTTGATATTCCTGACAATACCACTAGTATTACATTTTCCATGGGAATCACAATTTACATTCAATACTATCATATTTGTTATTTTCAACACATTTTTAGCTTGTATTGTACAACCTGTAATTTTTAAAGACACCATTGGTGGTGTATTACTGAGTGTTATCTCACACCCTATTAAGGATCGAATTGGTTACCTGAACAAACTATAAGGATATAGGTAGGGACTAAGGAAATCACTCATAGTATGATGCTTTATTTGTTCCATTCTTAGGAGTAGGGGTGCATGGGACCGAGCTAGGCTCACAATGCTAGTTATATATAGTTATTTTTAGTCTTTTTGGTATTTTGATACTTGTATTGTACTTATGTATGTATAATTTCTCTAGATTCATTCTAGTGACATTATATGATCATCATTTGTATATTATTTTCTTTTAGCTTTATGATATATTCATATCTAAGTTGTTTCTCTTTTTTTAGATATTTATCTACTTCTGATTTTGATCTTTATGATTTCTATCACTGTTTTACACTTTTACATGAGGTCACAGTCTCCCCATATACCCAACCTATACCCTCACCTCAAATCACCAGCCTCTAGCATTCACGAAGATGCGCTTGAGGCCATGTGACCCACCTACTTGAGACACCATTTAGTGGCATCTAGGTTGAGATGTTACAAAGTGTTATCAGAGGGTGTTTCTTTTCTTAAATTACTATTTTTAGACAATAGTAAGGCGTTTTAGAAGGAAAATTAATTTGGTAATGAGATATTCCTTGGATTAGATAACCCATTTCATAGAAAATCCAAATTTACATAGATGGAAATCATTCTTTTTCAGGATTTTGACTAATACAGTTTTTTTATTCCACCACTGGGTGATGCACTTGAATTGTGATGTGATCATTTAATATGATTGAGAATCAATTTATTTTTTCTCAACTAGGTGAGTGTATACATCTCATGCATTATTTTAGTCACTTTAAAGGATTCATATGCTATGCATTATGCCATTCCATATTGGATGCATTGATTGACTTCCTAACTTTTTTTATATGTTTAACATGTGATATATTTGATATACCTTCTATTTTTATAGATACATGTGGAGATATTTTGGACACATGGGTGGTTCTTAGAGTGTCTATAAGGACCTAGAAAATTCCATCTAATATTTTTTTTAAATTATTTGGGATTATTAAGAGTTTTCGAAAATTAACGGCTCTTGATTCCGAGGCCCTGTGTGGCCAGAACATAATTTTGATCTTTTTTAATGTATGTTCAATAAACGTGTGAGCGGGAATATCTATCTTTTAAACTGGTGCTCAGAATTGAAATCCAAGGCCACTGTTGAATACACAACGTTGATATTTTCTTAAGGGAGAACTAACTACGACCACAGTAGGTCGGGTGAAAAATAATGTTTTGCAGAATTTTTGAGGAAAAATAAAATAACATAAAAATGTTATTTAATTTTTTTACCAACTGTTGAGCAGTAGTGGCAGGACTGCTGGGTTTTCAAGCCATTTAATCACTTGAATATTCTGTTTTGAAACCACACCATAGATAGTTGAGAGGTACATTAATTAAAATTCATTAATGCACCCTTGTTAATTATTATGATGCATTAATCTCCCTTACCCCCAATTTAAATGAAGCATGAGCTTGGGTTTTGACACAGAAGGGAGGAAACTCTAACGAAGTGTCATGACGTCTTCCACCAAAAAGGAATAGATTCTTAGATGACAATGTTGCAGGAATCAATATAGGATTGACGAACACTGAAGGCTTCATCAAACGTGGATTCTTCTTCCACAACTGTGACATCCCCTCCGAATTTGAGGTAGAATTTTTGTTTAAATTCAAGTTAATTTGTTTCTTTTCCTCATTCATGAAAAAAATTAATAATGTGTATCAACTAAAATGAGTTGATCCACGATTCGTATGAAAGTGTAGGTGGTTTTTGTGGGAAGAGATTGAATGGGGTTTATCATTATTTCTATGTGATGTATTATTTACTCCCACTTGATATGATTCAAACGCGGAGGGAGTGGGCCAAACAAACAATTCCTAGACCCTTCGCCGCTTTGGTTTTGGAAATGTTATTTGGGGGTGGATTTCCAACTCGATGGAATTTTGAATCCGGGAGCCAGGCAGTGACAACATCATTCCAAGAGGCCGATAGGCATGTTCAAAAGGGAAAATGGACAACTAGAGCTCACCCTGTGGACTGCGAAATCCCCACCGGCAGTCAATGCTGGCGAGTGACGGTGGCGACCAACTATCACCGGCCACTGAAGAGTGTTGGAACCTGGAGGTGCCATAGAAGATGGTTGGGGACACCGACATTGCCCAGTCATGGTGGTAGTAGAGAGATGCTCTGTCACACACCATTGAAGGAGGCCACGAATTTGAAGTCACAAAAAAGGTGACCTACGCCCTGAGGGTTCTGCTGATAGGGGGTAGTGCCGCATGCCACCGCCATTTGTTACCAAACTGAAAGAATGTACCTTCGAGAGGGGGAAAGTCTCCCACATTGGCCACCTAGTTAGGGGTTGTGCCAGCCAGTGGACTGCACCAAGCCAAGGCGGCCCGGGCCAGTCCACGGCCCAGCAGGATGAGCTCATCATGGCCCAGCCCACTGGGGCTAGCCCAGTTAGTTTGGTTTGGGACGGGTTAGACTTGGACTGGGTCAGACCGAACCTGAACCCCTCTTCAGCCCAGATACACTTAAAAGGCTATATCTCACAAACCAGATGTCTGTTTGATGAACCGTCTATTGCACTGGAATACTTGGAACAAGGAATGACTTTTGAGATACCTCACCTGAATTTTGGAGAATGTTGGAGTATGACCAGGTTGGATCGAACCCGAATCCAACCGGGCCTTCGGTACTAAAATGCTTGTAACTCATAGACTGGGCATCCAATTGACCCATCGTCTATCGCGTTGTGACCCTTAAGACATGGAGCTTCTTAGGGTTACTTCTTTTTGGAACTTCATGGTAGCTGAGTCACGACCGATATCTTGAGGAGCAGATACTACAGAACTCAGGCGCACTAGGTGCGAGGAATCCTGTGGCTACCTATCAGCATCATAGAGACCCTATGTGGATCAACAACACAGAGACCCTATGCAGATCAACATCATAGAGACCCTCTGTTGATCAGCATCATAGAAACCCTATGTGGATCAGCCTCATAGAGACCCTGTGTGGATCACAATCAAAGAGACCCTGTATGAATCAACATCTTAGCAAGCCTGTGTAGATCAACATCATAGAAAACCTGTGTGGATCATAATCATAGATACCCTCTCTGGATAAAAATAATAGAGACCTTACATGGATCAGCATCATAGAGACCCCATGTGGATCAAAATCATAGCGACCCTGTGTGGATTATCATCTTAGTGATCCTGTGTGGGTCAGCAGCATAGCGACTCTGTGTGGATCACTATCATAGAGACCCTGTGTGGATCAACATTCTAGAGAACCTGTATGGATCAGCAGTGCGCGACTGACGAGGACCAGCCTTAGAGCAACCTTTCATGTTTCAAAAACATACAAACTTGTGTGGATTGAAAATAGAACAACTCATTTGTGGATCAGTTGTGGAAATATCCTAATGGAATAAAATGATATAGATTAAGACAAATCAACTTTATTCCTGAACTCTGAGTTGTATACCTTGTTTGGGCTCGGTTTTTTTCATCGTATTTTATTATTGAGAACATGCTTTTGGTTTTCCTTTATGGAATTCTGAGAGACCTTTGAGGGGTCTCGGGGTCTCTATTGGGTATTGTTATACTCACCCCTGCACGACCTTCTCCCTCACCTTGTTGTGTCTTTTGCAGATGACGAGCTGCATGACTGAGACTTTAGGGATCCAAGACCAGGCGGTACACGGAGGTGACTGGTTTACATGGAGAGCTGTAGAGACGAGTTGTGCCTACCCTTGAGGTAGGATCCATGGTGGACGATCTTAGGAGCTGTTTTATATTGTAGTTGTTTCTTTTCAGTTGGTCTTGTATTCTGGACCCTTTACTTTCAGCACACACTTTTTATACTAATGTTTTAATACATGGTGTACATATTTTCATGTTCTAGGTTTGAGTGTTTGCAGGTTCAAGGGAAATGCCTTCCCATTTTTTGGAAATTCTTTTCTGGTGCTAGTCGCCAACCCCTAGCCTATAAAAGGTGGGATTGGGGTAGTCATAGCATGGGCCCCAGGGGACAGGTCATGAAAAAGTGGTATCAGAGGAGTCGGTTCTACTGAAGAAATAGAAATCTAATCATTCCAATAGAGCAATAGTGTTAAGTGTTTTGAGGGTGGTTTTCAGTTCGGGGAGTCCAGTTTTGGTGCGACCGCTGACGTATCCGTACACCAGGACCCCAAATTCTGATTTTCAACTCGGTGCATGAAAATACTTATTGTGTGTGTTTTGGAAGTGTTTTACTTTCGATTTCTTTTGATTCATCTCACCAGGTATAACTTTTTGATCATGGCGCACCTGTTTCTTTTTTTGGATGCCTCTATTTAGACAACCATCTTGGATTCAAGAGAGAGTTCATGATGATGGCCCACCGAATGATGATGCTTTAATGGAGGGTCCTCATACTACAATAGCACCTTCAAGTGGTGCACCAGAAAAACCACTACTCATTGGGCAGCAGTTTCCACCAGCCCCACTAGCAGACGAGGCACACCGAATGATCACGTTGCACGGGTTCCAGTTGTAGAGGCCTCTGAGAATTCTAGTCGAGACAAATCTCCCGGTATATGAGGACTGACTGGAGGCTATGGCATGATTTTTTCACTTAGTTGAGAAACTAGTAAAGAAGAAGGTGATCCTAGATTCTAGCAACTTTCAGGGCACAACTGGAAGATGGTGGAGCCTAACGCTCCAATTACGAGACAAGGAGACCCTTACCTGAACAGAATTTGAGCGCCTATTCAGGGTGGAGTTTGTTCCAGTGACACTATGGTCTGTGCGTATTCAGGAGCTCCTACACTTACAGTAGGGAATCTTGATAGTATCCTAGTACTGGGTGATATTCACTGACCCACACGCTACTCCATCGACATGATATGAGACCCTTTCTTCAGGGCCTGAACATTAGAGTAGGGTCTACAATGGGAGATCAGAGCATCAATGAAAATTTTCAATATCCTGAAGCAGGATGGAGTACTTGATTGAGAATTATTAGTGGAGAGATTCTTAGCTGAGCAGGCACCGATGGTGAGAGCCACCACCGAATGACAGGTAGCTGAGTCATCTGAAGTAGGTTATAGGCAGATGACACAATGTTCTAAGAGGGCCTGAGCTTCCATAGGATGACCCCAGGACATAGGGTCAGAGGTGTGGAACTCGTGAGGTGGAGCATTCTAGCAAAGGAGCAGGATGTGTTTCACTTGCGGCCGGTAGGGACACATGGCTCATGACTGCTCGACCCGCTGTACCAATGATTAGAAGATGGTCGAGGGACCACTAAAGTAGAGGAAGAGGCAGATATTCAAGTGATGATGTCCTCAGGGAAGTAGATTTGGCAGGGGAGAAGGATGTGCAATAGGCGGTGGGCAGCAATTTGAAGTTCTACTACCACTACATCTAGGTGGTCCACCCCGACCTCAGGGAGTAGGCGAGCATGGATGATCACAACTTTAGGTAGCTGAGGCCTATGACCACGGTGCTCTAGAGATTATTCTAGGTACGATATGTGTCTACTCTACCCTAGCTGCATTACTTATATACATAGGTTCCAGTCACTCTTTCAATTCCATGACTCTCGTTTGAAGCTCGAAGATTCCGGTAGAGCCATTGGCTCGATCTTTATGATTAAAGACTCTTACAGGAGAGTATTCAAGGATTACACACTGGAGTCGGTAGTGTGATCTTACTTTATGAGTTGAGAGATTGGGCTGGGATCTCATAGTAGCAGCATTGAGGCCTTACGATGCCATCTTGGGTATGGACTGGTTATCCATGTTCCATGCTCAGATTGACTATTTTAGGTGCAAAGTGTAGTGTGTCTATAAGGATGGGACTAGGTTTTCCTTCACCAGAGAGAAGGGAACCTTTGCATCTCTAGAAGGACTTTCTCAAAGGAGGGTGCATTCGATCAATTATTAGTTGGCTATCCTTACCCTTAGAGCAGTTGACTTGAGGAGTCTGAGTCATCCTAGAGTGGTGGACCAGTATGCTTATGTCTTTCCTGATGATGTTCCAAGCTACCTCCTCATCGAGATGTAGAATTTTATATCGACCTATACCCTGGGAAAACACTGATATCTAAACCTGCATATCGGATTTCTCCCATATAGCTTCGTGATTTGTCGGTACAGCTGGAGTAATTTCCAAGGAAGGGGTTTATAAGGAATAGTGTTTCCCAATGGGCATCCCTGAATTTGTTTTACATGAAGGAAAATGTGAGTCTAAGGTTTTGAAAGGACTATCGGTGCCAGAACTAGGTGACAGTGAAAAACAATTTTCCACTCCTGAGGATCAATGATCTCTTCAACTAGCTGAAACAAGCTTGACGGATTTCGAAGATAGACCTCTGATCAAGCTATCATCAACTCAGGGTAAAAGATGAGGACATACTGAAGACGGACTTTAGATGTCAGTATAGCCACTATGAGTTCTTGGTGATGCCTTTTGGCATGACCAACACTCAATCAATGTTCATGGGGATCATGAACATGATCTTACAACCTTACCTAGATCACTTTGTGGTAGTCTTCATCTACAAAATCTTGATATACTTGTCGTCGGTGGAGGATCATGATATGCACCTGCAGATAGTTCTGGATACACTCCAAGAGAACTAGCTTTATGGAAAGATCTCTAAGTTCCAGTTCTGGATTTGGGAAGTAAAATTCCTGG
This sequence comes from Viscum album, assembly GCA_963277665.1. Classification (NCBI taxonomy): domain Eukaryota; kingdom Viridiplantae; phylum Streptophyta; class Magnoliopsida; order Santalales; family Viscaceae; genus Viscum; species Viscum album. The sequence goes on from OY728140.1 coordinate 1,152,177,987, forward strand.
GGAAAGTTATATCGGAGTATGGAGTTGTATTGTATCTATCCAAGATAGAGGTAGTGATTTCTTGGGAGCCACCTAGGAGTGTGACCGAGGTGCGGAGTTTCCTGGGATTAGCTGGGTACTACCAATAATTCATACCCTAATTTTCTAGAGTTGTGACACCCTTGTCATATTTGAAAAATAAGGGACAACCCTTCGTGTGGATGGAGAGATGCCAACATGGTTTTTAGGAGCTGAGGAAGAGACTAACGAGTGCCCCCATATTGAGGCTACCAGAAGTGGGAATTGGGAATGTAGTCTCACGTGACACATCAGGGACTAGACATGGTTGTGTCCTGATTCATGAGATAGCATTGATCGCCTACGAATCATGAAATTTGGGACAACAGAAGAAAAACTATGCTACCCATGACCTAGAGTTAGCAGTAGTGGTCTTCACCTTGATGATTTAGTGACACTACTTGATGGGTGAACGTTTTACAGTCTACTCTGTTCACAAGAGTCTCAGGTATATCTTCACATAGGGGGACCTGAACCTGAGACAACGATGATGGATAGAGTTCCTCTGGGACTATGACTTTGAGATAGTCTACACTTCTGGGAAGGGAAATGTGGTGGCAGACGCATTTAGCAGGAGGTCCAGTCCACAATTGTTGATTGATGTGACAGAGCAGCTAACCGCGTTGCTATTATCGTTCCTAGATAGTGATGTAGTACCTTACCTCAAATATATGATAGTTACATCCCCACTCCTTCAGCGAGTTAGAGAGGCACAGGTTGGGGATGTAGACTGCGAGCCCCGATGGGATCAGATATCCTTAGGATAGGCTCCTGATGGATTTCTTGAAGGTGGAGAGAACATCATCCTCTTTAAAGGATGCACTATGGTACCAGGGACACTACGGGATGAGGTGTTGAGGGAGTTCCATACATCCCCTTTGGTGGTACATCCTGGTGTGGTGAAGATGTACCAACACCTCCGACATCCGTACTGGTGGCTAGGGATGATGAAAGGAGTGGTAGAGGATGTCTCATGATGCCTCAATTTCCAACAAGTGAAGGCTGAGCATCAGGTACCAGCAGGCATAGCTCAGCCACTTGAAGTGACAAAATGGAAGTGGGATGGTATATCTATGGACTTTGTGACAGGGAAACCACATATGTTCAGGGTCCATGATTCCCTCTGGGTGATCGTTTCCTGACTCACCATGTTGGCTCACTTTCTACCCATCTAAGAGCAGGGTTCAGTAGAGAGCTTGGGACGTCTCTATGTACAGTAGATTGTATGACTTCATAGGTTTCCATCAATGACCATCACATATCACGATGCATGTTTTACATCCTTCTTGTGGAAGGTATTACAAGAAGTTTTCAGGAATCAGCTATGCTTGAGCATAACCTTCCATCCTCAGACAGATGGTCAGATGGAGTGGACTATACAAACAATCTAGGACATGGTTTGTTCTTGTGTACTTGATTTTGGCCGTATTTATGAGGAACATCCACCCCTAGTGGAGTTTTTATACAACGACAATTATCACTCCACCATCGGCATGGATATGTTTGAGGCCCTGTATAGGTGACCATGCAGGTCACCACTATACTGGACAAACCCAGGGGAGTCTGCGCTTACGGGTATAGAGTTGGTATAGGCTACCATGGAGTAGGTTAAGATCATTCAGGAGAGGATGAAGATTGCACAGAGCCAACAAAAGTCTAGTGACGACATGATAGAGAGACCCTTGGAGTTTGAGGAGGGAGACCATGTATTTTTATGGGTCTCACCTCGATGTGGATTATAGAGGTTTAGTCAGTGTAGTAAGTTATCTATGAGTTTCATCAGACATTTCTAGATCCCTAGTAGAGTAGGCGAGGTGACGTACCATCTAGCTCTTCCCCCAAAGATGCACCAGGTGAATAATATTTTCCATGTGTCGCAGCTAAGGAGGTACATGCATGATCCATCACATGTTTCGACTAGGGAGAGATAGACATTGATGATGGGGTGACATTTGTGGAGTTCACAGTGGAGATAGAGGATCTATAGGAGAAGGTCCTTTGTTGGAGGTTGATTCCTCTAGTGCGAGTTTGTTGGAAGCACGAGAATCTTCATGAGATCACATGGGAGCGGGAGGCTCAAATACATGCTCAGTACCCCCATTCGTTTCCTTATATTTTTTTGTAGCTTTCATAGAAGAAAATCCCTGAGGTGGGGAGAATTTAAAGACCCATAAATTTGATACAATTTTGTTTAAAATTATTTGGAATTATTAAGAGTCTATGAAAATTGATGGTGCTTGATTCCGAGGCTTGGTGTACCGGGAACAGAATTTTGAACTTTTTTAATGGTTCATTCTGTAAACGTACGAGCAAGAATTTATATATTTTGAACTGGTTCACAAATTGAAATATGAAGGCACCGTTGAATCTGTAGTGCCAAGATTCATTTAAGGGAGGCTTAACATAGACCATAGTAGGTCGGGTGAAAAAGATAGTTTTGTGGAATTTTTGAAGAATAATAAAATAATATAAAAATGTTATTTTATTTTTCTACCAACAGTTGAGTGGTAGTGGTGGGACCAGTAGGATGTCAAGCCATTTTATGGCTTGACTCGTCTTTTTTGTAACCACACCGTTGAGAGTTAAGAAGTTCATTAATTAAAACTCATTAATGAGCCTCATTAATTCTTCCAATGCATCAATCTACCTTCCCCACAATTTAAATAAAGTTCAGGCCTTGGGTTTTGACACAGAAGGGAGGAACCTCTGATGAAGTGACACAATGTCTTCCACCGACGAAGAATGGAGGCTTGGACTGCAACGTTGGAGGAACTGATCTGGGATCGATGAATGTTGAAGGCTTCATCAAACATGTATTCATATCCCACAACCGTGACGTCCCATCCGAATCTGAGGAAGGGGTTTTATTTAAATTAAAGTGATTTTTTTACTTTCCTCATTCTTGAAAATCATGAAGAACATAGATCAACCAAAATGAGTTTATTCAAGATTCGTATGAAACCGTGGGTTCTTGTTGCGAGAAATTATTGAATGTGCTTTATCATTATTTCTAGGTGATGTATTATTTACTTCCACTTGATATGATTCTAATGTAGAGGGCGCAAGCCAAACTAAAAAGGCCCGGACACTATGCCGATTTAGTTTTTGATGCATTCATTTGGGGCAGATTTCCAACTCGACAGAATCATGAATCCCGGGCCCACACAGTAATAGCAGTATCCTGGGAGGCGCGTAGGCACATTCAGAAAAGAAAATAGACCACTAGAGATCACCCAATGGTCCTTGAAATCCCCACCGGTGTGGCGGCGCTGGTGTGCAACGATGACCGGAACTGGCGGGTGATGATGGTGGCTGACTATCGCTGGCCACGTAAAAGAGGAGGCACCCAGAGGCACTACGGAGGATAGACGGGGCAGCCGGTGACAGATGGAAGGGGCGGCCGACCACGGTGGCAGTAGGCCAGCATGCCATCACGTGCCGCGGAAGGAGACCACGACTACGAAGCCACAATGAAGGGGACCCTCACCCCATAGGTCCCAATTATAGGCAGTGGAACAATATGGAACCACTATTTCTTAACGAACAAATAGAATGTCTATTTGGGAGGGGGAATGTACCCTATGTGGGCCACCTAGCTAGGGGTCGCTCCAGCCAGCGGGTTGGGATTCCCAACGGGCCATGCCAAACCAAGGTGGGCTGGACCGGTCTGTGGCCCATCCCTCTCAAAATGGCCCAGCCAGTTCGGGCTAGGCCAGGTTGGGTTGGCCCAGGTCTGGGTGGGTCAGGTCGGTCTGACCGGGTCAGATTGGACTGGGACCCCTCTTCGGCCTTGATATTCTTGAAAAAAAATATCTCACAAACCAGACGTCCATTTGAAAAATTGTCTATGGAGCTAGAATCTTTGGAATTATACAGTCCTCTAGAGATACCCCCCTTGAGTTTTGGAGAAAGTTGGAGTATGGCCAGGTTGGATCAAACTCGAATCCAACGGGGCCTTCGGTACCAAAACACTTTTAACTCACATACCAGGTGTCCGATTGACGTGTCGTCTATCGCATTGGGACCCTTATGACTTAGCGGTCATTTGGGGTACTCCTTTTTTAAATGTCATCATAGTTCATGCATGAACATTATATTGAGGAGCATATACTACAAAACTCAGGCGTACTGAGAGTGAGGAATCCTGTGGCAGGCTGTCAGCATCATAGAAACCCTGTGTAGATTAGTATAATAGCGACCGTGTGTGGATCAACATCATAGTGACCCTATGTGTATAAATATCATAGAAATCCTGTGTGGATTAGAATTATAGAGAACCTGTGTGGATCATCATCTTAGCGATCCTATGTGGATCTGCATCATAGAGACCCTGTGTGGATCAGGATCATAGAGACCCTGTGCGGATCAGTATTCTAGCAACCCTATGTGGATCAACAGTGAACAACCTGATGAGGACCACCCTTAGAGAGGCCCATCGTAGATTAGTGACATACGACCCTGTGTGGATCGAAAATAGAAAAACTCCATTGTGGATCGGTTGTGGAAAGTTCCTAATGGAAGAAAATGATATAACTTATCACTAATCATCTGTATTCCTAAACAATGAGTTGTATACCTGTTTTGAGATGAGTCTTTTGCTTTGTGTTTTGTGATTGATACCATGCTTGTGGTTTTTATTTGTGTAATTCTGAGTGACCTTCAGGGGGTCTCGGGGTCCCTACTAGGTATTGTTATACTCTCTCATGCACGGGCTTCACCGGTACCTTGTTGTGTCTTGTGTAGAAGACGGGTAGCTTGGCTGAGGCTTTAGGGAGCTAGGACAAGGCAGTAGACGAAGGTGACTGGTTGATGTGGAAAGTTTCAGAGACGATCTGTACCTAAAATTTAGGTAGGATCCCTAGTGGATGATCTCAGGAGCTATTTTCTATTGTAGCTGTATCTTTTTAGTTGGGCTTGTATTCTGACCCCTTTACATACTGTACACACTTTTTCTACTGTAGTTTTACTATGTGGTTTGAATCTTGCCCTATTTTTGGTCTGAGTGTTTACAGAATTAAAGGAAATGCCTTACCGTTTTAGGGAAATTCCTTTCCAGTGCTAGTCACCAACCCCTGGCCTATGGAAGGCTGGCTTGGGGTAGTCATGGCATAGGCCCTGGGGGATGGGTCGTGATAATTTCTTCTGTAACCTAAGCATTGTTTTCCTAATTAGGCTACAATTGACACCCTAGGTAGATAATTTTGGCACTTTGAATCATGGGCCATCGGTCGAATGGACTTAACATGTTATGGTGTGGATTAAGTGGATGCCATATTTTGGTTTATGTAGTGCATGGGACCTTATGAATCTTAATTGATGAACCATTTGGATTAAAACTTCAATGAAAACTGTGAGAAAATATGATTTAAAATAAAAATTAAAACTGTGAAAAAAAGAACTTGACCTTGACCCAACTTTTGAGTGGCCATTAGGCAGTGTCTGTAGTGAAGTTTATGACTGTCATTTTTAGCTAGTCCTGGGTTTAGGAGCAGGAAGAGGGTTACAACCTATTTATAGGTTGGTTTTGACATGTCATTCACTTTTAGTTGCACAACTTCTTATTGATATTTTCTGAGGAATTTGTCTTCCATTGTAGAGACATGCCACCATGAAGAAATCTAGTCATAAACTGGAAGGGTGTTTAAGAACATGTTCTAGAGGAAGTGGTCCATGGGATACCGAGTTATAGCTGTGAAACTAGCTGTTTTACTAGATGTAGGTGCCCGGTCACAATTATGAGTGTTTTATATTCTCTAAGAATATTTTCAAGGAGCACCACTACCTGACTTGTCTATGGATGAGATATCATCTGTCTTCTAGCAGAAGAATCCTACCATGTTTTTGAGGGATGGAGTTCCATAGGTTTATGATTTTTGAATTGAGAGTACACTGTCATTCATCAAGAATATGGAGACACCTTATGATAGGAGAGTGAATATCACAACTTATATGATCCAGGGAGAAGAAAATAATAGGTGGGATGTATTGAAACCAGCTAAAAGGCTGTGAGATATGGTTTTGGAAAATTTTAGAACCAAATTTTATGAATTTTTTCCCAAATACTCTGAGAATAGAGGGGGCCAATGAGTTCATGCGTCTGGAGTAGGGTGGTTTAATAGTTATGGAATATTTGACATGATTTACAGAGATACAATTTTTTTCTTTGATATATATTTTTCATGAGAAAATAGGGAGAGACACTTCATGGAATGTATCAGAAAATCCAATAAATCTAAATTTAACATGTTTTGGTTGATGAATATTATTGATATAGTGAATCAAGTATTGATTATAGAGAGGAACTTGATAGAAGATATGGAGGCAGAGTAGTGCAGTGTGGTATCTTAGCCTAGTGGTTCTTATTTAAGTGGTTGGATTGCTGTTTTTAGGTAAACCATGAGATGAGTACCATTAAAACTACTAGTATTTATAGTGTAGTATTTTTTCATCAGTGTGGAAGATGGGAGAATGTGAGTAATTAGTGTGACAGAGATGTAGTCGAGTGCCGATCTTGTGGAGGGATGGGCTACATACAAAATTTTTAAGGACCTTCCCCCCAATCAGTTAGTGTAAAGGGGTTAGATCTGAATCTAGCTTCAGTAGAGAGTTTTCCAACTCTATGTTAAGAAGGGAGATGGAGCAGTAGCAGTCAGATTTGTCAAGGTGGTGGTCGTGGTCATGGCATCAAGGAAGTGATTGTACCTAGACCTCATAGTGGACTTGATCCGGGTAGTGAGGTTGTTTCAAAAGGATGTAGTTTAGTGTAGATATATTTTGTATGCCCTATCGCTAAGGATAATAGAACTAAACCATCTATAGTGATAGGTGAAATCTTAGTAGCGTCTACTCTAGTATATTATCGTTTTGTTATGAACACTTCTCATAGATTTATTTCTATAACTATTGTGGAGACCCTTGGTCTCATGATTCATTTTTTTGATGGAATCATGACACTATATTCTCTATTGTGGATCTGAATGGAGAGTATGGGATAATGCATGGAGTTCCCCTTGATATAGGAAGGTGCCACTTCATATGGGGTCTTTTTTTTCTTGAAATGACTGGGTTTGATGTCATAAATGGGATGGATTAGGTAGTATATTATTAAGCCTATATTGATTACAACCATCATAGAGTGAATTGAACATCACTAGAGGGTGGAGTTTTTATTCACTAGGATGAATGATATTTTTAGGCTCGTAAAGATAGAAAAGAGCATCATGGGATGAGAAAGATGACATCTAAGATCACAAGTTTGTATCTGGATGATCAGGGATTGTGTCAGATACTTTTTCCTATAGTGGTTGATCATTATAGGGACGTGTTCCTAGATGACTTTTGTGGCTTACCTACTGAGTTAGAGTTTTATTTCTCTATCAAGCTAATTTTAGGAGCTATACTGGTACACATTCCTCCTTACATGATAGATACTATAGAGTGGAAGGATCTCAAGAGGAATCTAGAGCATTTGGATGAAAATGGGTTTATATAACCCAATAATTCTTCGGGGTGTTCACTAGTCCTTTTTTCTGAAAAAGGTAGATGGTAACCTTAGTCTATATATGGATTATGTAAAATTTAACTAAATAAAAGATAAGATCTGATATCCATTTCCATCGATAAATGAACTTTTTGTTCAGTTTCAAGGAGATCGGGTGCTCTAAAAAATTTATTAGAGATATGGATATCATTATAGGAATTTTTGACTTGCATACATGCCTTGTATATCTTTCTATATAAGGTATAGTCTATATGAATATCCAGTTATATAATTTGGTCTCAGAAACATTCTAAAAGATTTCATGGCACTGATGAACTGAGTTTTCCATAATTATTTGGATTGATTTTTGGTGGTTTTCATGGATGATCGCTTGGGGTATTCTCATAATTGACATGACCATGTCAAACATTTTGAGATTGTTTTGGATATAATGAGAGTGAACCCGTTATATGATAATCCCACAAATTGACACTTTTTATGGATAAGATTCACTTTCTAGGTCATATTATCTTAGATATATGAGTATTAATTGACCCATAGAATGTGACGGTTTTAGTTTCCTGTGAGCATCCCAAGAACATATTTGATATAAGGAGTTTCTTATGTCTAGATAGACACTAAAGTCACTTAATATTGGATTTCTCATGATTAGAATCACCTTTAATGGTCTTTAATAAGAATGATTTTAAGTTTTAATGGATAGATACCTATGACCCAACCTTTTAGGAGTTGAAAGGGAGACAGGGTTCGACACTTGAATTTATTATACTAGAGTTGAGAATGATATACACTATGTCTTATGACACATCTAGAATCTATCTTGGAGAAGTTATGATTGTGGGGTATATAGTTATGGTGTATGAATATCATTAGATGAAACCACATGAGAGGAACTACTCGGTGCATGATCTTGTGTTGGTTATGGTGGTTTATGCCTTGCACTATTAGAGACACTATTTACTATGAGAGAATGTTTTGGTGTACACAAACCAAAAAATCCCCAAGTGCATATTTAAAAAACATAATATAAATCTGAGATAGGGAAGGTGGGTTAAGTACCTATAGTTTGTCGATTTCATGTTTCCCTATAGGACTAAAAATGGAAAAAACAATGGTTGATGCACTATGTTTGAGGACTTAAATATAGATAGTTCAAGAGGAAAATAATGATGGAACCATATGAGGCTTTGTACAATAGGCCATGATGACCTCCACTATGATGGTTAGTGGTAGGTGAGGTAGCTTTATAAGGACTGTGTATCATGTAGGATACTTTTGAGTCGGTCAAGTTTATCCGAAAAAAGATGGCTAGTACATAGTCCTGATAGAAATCATATGCTGATTGTTATCAATGAACTATAGAGTTAGAAGTCATGGATCATGTCTTTTTATGTATCTAACTAGGGTTGGGACATAGATGGATTGGGAGATGGTGTAATCTTTCACCATGATATTTTGGTCTGTTTGAGATTCTGAAGAGAGTTGGGCCGATAACCAATCGGTTTTAATTACCTTAGAGGTACCTATCCATGCACAAAATCTTCCACATATATCGGTTCTGCCATTATAATTTGGTCCCATATCACACTTTTCATCCAGAGGAGGTTGAGCTATAGGTGTATGTGTCTTTTGAGGACCATCATGTATGAGTTATGGATAGGAGCATGATGGTTATCTGAGGTTGGATAGTTCCTTTAGAATGGGTGTTAGGGAAGCATGTCCATTCATAGGATAAGACTTGGGAGCGTGGGGGGGGGATACTTGTTCTTAATGGTAGGACTTATTCTCAGAAAATATTTACCACCTTTGGAAGGGAAATTTAGGGATGTATTACATAAAGGGTGAAAATTATAAGATCTTGGGGTTTCCAATGAGTTATGTAACTATTTTTTTTAGTTGAGATGGTTTCTTATGGACTAAAGTGAGTACCCAATGTGTTCATGTTTGTATTTGGGGTTTCTGAGGATTGTTTGGATCCTAGAACCTACCTTTTTGGAAAAATAGGGTAGGAAGCATTGTTAGTAAAAACTATACGAGGTAGGCCCCATGGTTTTTCTAACAGTGTGAGGCCTGGATAGTGGTATTCCGATGCTCATATGGTTTAAGGAAACTATGTGGAAGGAGGTTTATGACCATGCAAGGGACTATATAGTTTTTGATTATGGATGACACACGATTTTAACACTTTTTCTAAAATCATTCCTACTAACCATGTGTGGTGCCCCTTGTTGCAGTTATGGGAACATAGTTGGTGCAATGTTGGTTCAACCATGTGACCAAACCATGAAACCCAAAATTTTGAAAAAAATAAACAATTTCCCATTAAATATTATTAAACCCTAAAACTATTTTCTATTTACTTCTCTAGTGAATATCACTCACATTGAGAGAGCTCAATTTAAGTAAAATTGATAGCCTTTGATCCCATTTCTCCATATGAAGTTGGCTTTGATCGCAAATCATCTCATTCTATTTATACCAATAAGTATTACAATACTATTATTCCATTATTTGTTCATATTGATATCAATGGAGTTATTTAGGTGAATTCTAATATTCCCTATTTTCTGGTTCTTTATCCATTTTTCATTTTTCTTCTGATCTAGATCTTATCAGAAGCTGATATCCTAGAAGAACTCCTCTATGAACGTACAGTAGGTTGTCTATCCCTTTCCCTCAGGATTTAGTGTTTTATAAGAATAGTTTCCATGTGTCGATATTCTAGACATTCCAATATTTCCCCAAAAATGAATTGAATAATTTAATTGAATTTATTATAGCCTATTAGGGATTCCCACTAGTTCCTTTGATATTGTTGGAGGTTTTTCCCCCAACCTAGGCCACCCAAGGGGAATTCCTTTAACTTTTCACTTTCAAATACCACAAATGGGGTGTGAATGTGTGATTTACTAGTTAGAGTAATCCCTTAATAAACTTAATTGAATTTAATTGAGATATTATTTTATGACTTTCCTCTTTCCAATGTTATACATGATGTAAAATATTCATTTTTTAGATAGTTTTATATCATTTTTTATATGAGTGGGTTAACTCATGAACTGTGAATGATTTTAATTGATGAATGAATGTGATAAATTGAATTGTTAATGGATTTCATAGTGGGTATACCTTATATCTTTATTCCATTATATTCCTTGGATGGTTCTCCTATGGACATTGGTAGCAATAGTAGACGCCTTGGATGAGATTTCACTTTGGGTCTTGATTCCATGAGATGCCATGGGTCTTGATACACCTTGGATATTGCTTGTTCGGGATCACATTGGACATTGTCTATTGATATGATCCTCATAACCCCACCCAAGTCTAATCATGATTCCATCGAGATTCTTTTAGGAATCAAAAAGGATTCCTTGGTCTTCTATACCTTGGATCCATCCCCACAGGGTCTAACCCTTTATATTATATGGTGTGTCCAAGATGGTAGTTTGCATTATTTGGTGTGACCGTGATGGATGATTTTCACTATACGGTGTATTCGTGGTTGACATGATACTCTTGGTTGTATGGAATAGCTGTGTTTGACTTGATAAATTTAGTTGTAGACACCATCAGTGGTGGTCTACTGAGTGTTATCTCACACCCTATTTGGGCTGACGTTGGGTACCCAAACAACTATACCGATACACATAGGGACCAGTGAAGGTTCCAATAGTATGATTCTTGATTTCTTCCATTCTTAGGAAAAGGGGAGTATAGGGATGAGCTAGGTTCATGATTCTAATAGAAGTTAGTTCTTTTTGGTATTTTGATACATTTATTATACTGGTGTATCAATACCTTTTTTATGATTTCTAGAGACATGACATGATCAAAATTTATATATAAGATTACTTTTGGCATTAAGTTACATTATTATCTTGAGAGTTTCTCTTTTTTCAAATATTTATCTTCTCCCGCTGTTGATCTATATGATTTCTACCATGGTGTTACACTCTGACATTAGGGAATAGTATTTCCATCGACAAAAAATAGGCCATCATTCCTTGTTGGAATCCTCTGGTGTTCTAGAAGATGAACATGAGTCCAAGTGACCCATTTTCTCAGCGAATCATTTAGTGGAATTTAGGTTGGGATATTACAATTCTCCCCCTCAGCATCTTGTTCCACCTTACACATGAGAGGCTAAGAACCATACTCCTATACACATACTTGTGCACTACATACTTGACTTGTTCTCTGATGTTTGCTCCCCCGATTTTGGTTGATCCATGCATGTGATTATCACTTTGGTGCCTTGGCTACTAAATAAAAGTTCCATATTGTTACCTAAGAAACAAAAAAATTTCCGTTGTTACAATTCTATAACAAATATTCAAAAATACGTTTTCTAAAAATTTATTATAAAATTATTGTTCCCAAAACTATATTATACATTTATTTTTATTTCCAGAATAATTTTTAAAATTATAATTACCCATAAATTAGATAATCAATAATTAATAGAAAAAAATTACGAAAAAAATTCTAAAATTATTAAATCCAAATATTAAAAATTCTATGCATGAAATATGGTCATAAAATAGATATATCATTGACGTTGAAGTTATTTAATTTTCACTGTACAAGAAGTTAGATAGGTTTTTTGGAGTATTTCTGGCGCTGAAATATGCTTTATATATTTTAAATAAGTTTTACACCTAATAAAGAAGGGCTCTAGAAGGCTCTGAATTAGGAAGGAGAATATCTTTTGATCTTGGGAAATGTAGATCTCAAATGCACCAAAGGGAATTTAAATTATATTCTTACCTTCATGATCATAACCAAAAAGGAATTTTTTTCATGAAATTCACTTGTGGAAATAGAGAGTGGAAAAGTTGAATTCTAATAAAAGGTAAAAAGGTGTGATCTTTCCTACTAAATATCAAAGGGGTAGAGCACAATCAATGGAAGAAGAAGAAAATGGGAAATCCATACTTTAAGGTACCAAAAAATCATACATTATATTTCAAAATAGAGTCAAACTCATAATCTTCCTTAAACTATTATCATTGGAAACCACTAACCCTTAAGACACATAACAAACCTAAAAATACCTCATCATACACAAAAAAATACTTGAATCATTGGATATATGTTAAAAAATTCATCAATCCTATGGTGAATCATTCATGAAAATAGAATGATAAAATCATTTTTTAAAATTCTTACTTGAGTGTTGAGTGAAATATTTATAGGAAGTTACGTACAAGTGATCTTGAGAGGATAAGAAAAGTGGATATTAATTAAAAGTTCTTAATAAAAAAATTAGGTATAGAAAATTAAAGATATATGCTAGGAATGATAAACATGGTGTTGAAAAAGGAATTCACATTGTCTAGTGTTTAAATTATTCTTTGGTAATCCTTTTGAATTTCACTTTTCAAGAAGTTGAAGGATCAATTTTGGGGGAATTTACATCGTCCCTAAATTCAAGTCATTTTATTGATATTTAATTGATTTTATTCCATCATATTTATTTATTTATTGATTTCTAATGAATTTTTTAATTAGAGTGTCAAATCAAATGAATATGTATATAATTTTTAAAATATACAATGTGGGTATTTAATTTTATTACGTAGTTTTTAGAATTAAATGATACTAATAACTCGTTATCTCACTACTGTAAAGTCTTGGAGAATAGAATGTGAAATGTGATGGTATTCTTGAGAAGAAAAATATTAAAGGTAGTGTTATTTTTGAAAGATAGTAATATATTTATCTTCTCGAAGAGGTCATGAATAAATATAAATGTTTTAAAGTACTATATTGGAATCAGAAATAAAATGGATAAGGAAAATTTCATATGGTTCCATAATAAGAAAAGTTATGATCCACGTATCAAATTTTATCCTATGTATAGGATAAAGATATTATGCATAATAAATTTAACACACCTAAAATTTTTGAAGGCAAAAGTCTTTTGTGTATGAAATTTGGCCGATCACATGAAATTTTTTCAATGCATAATAGAATTATACCAATCCTAAAAAAATTTATCACATAAGAGGATTAATCTATGTGTATTAAATCTCAATAGTTTGTATGAAATTTCATCTATATATAAGATAATTCTCCTATGAATAATAAAATTATGCTATACGTAAGATAATTTGACACACGTAGGATGATTTACTTTGAAAAATGAAAGAAATTTTTTAAAAGTTAAAATATATAAAATTATTTGAAATTCATGGATTTAATATCATAAACAGTTATAATATTAAAGTTAAGGATTCAAGTGAAACTTTAGTATACATGGAACTAATTAGTGGAGGCCATATGATCAATTATATACAGAGTATTTCAATCAATAACTAAATAAGGAATCTATAGATTTTTTGGAAGACTGGGTCATGATAAATATTTGAATCCTGTAGAAAAAATAATACTTTCCAAAAATGTAAAGAGGAAATATATTTTGTGATTTGACTATCCAAAAGAGAAGAAGAAGATGAATCTTTTAAAGGAACATGAGGACAAACCATAAAAGATAATTGGAAATTGAGGACTATTGGTGGAGACCTGTGCTACTACAAATTTATATTTGTGATATATTTTTTTTATTTCATTAGTTATGTAATGAATCCTACTTCCTCCTTCACCTATTTAATTCTTATAATAGAGGGGTTAAACATACATGATCATGGAAGGGATGAAGATTCATTATAGTTCTCTAGTCCTGCACTAAATGAATAAAGATCCCTTATGTGGGTTGATTTTGGGTTTTAATGGATGTTTGATACTTTTAATACTATTATGTTTATGGTTTTAATTTTTTTATTTTTTTTACTTATTATATTGATAATATATAATCTCCACCACCTAGTAGAGATTGTCTTAAAGGAATTTTCTATATTAGTTGGTGAGTGTCTAGTAATTGCTGGCACATGTGTGGAGGCAGTGAGTAACTTATGAATTTTCCAGGATCACCAAAACTTAATTTTGAATTTCTTTCGTATTTTAGGAATGGTTTATTGAATTTTTATAGACACTGTAAGGGGGAGGGGGTGATGAAGCAGTAATCACTATTATATAAATATCCTAAATAACCTTAACCCTTAGGTGTTTTATAAATCAATTGAGGAATCCTTAATTTATCAATTAATAAAGAGAAAAGTCAAAATATTTTAAATACTTTTATATTATTAAAAATGGAAATCCAAATCTAAACCCATGAATTTCTTCATAATATTTTTTACCTCTTTTTACATTTCTTCACTTACTTTTAAAAACCAAGAGATTTCAGAACACCAACTTTTTATATGTGAAAAATTATTTTTGAGCACTCTTATTTGAAAAAAACCCTAGGATTACACTCATATTGAATTTAAGCCTTGATAAATAATTTTTTTACACATACCATGAAAGGTATAGTTTAATTCAGCTAGGTTTCCCACCCATGATAAATTTTTAAATTAATTAGGCGTATCAAAAATATAAATTAATTAATTTGAACAATGGACTAGACTGGATTAAGTTATCCATGGTTCCCAAACACTTGATTTTGATATGATTTACTCCTAGATGTGTTCTCATTGATTGGTATAGGAATATGTGATATTTCCATAATACAAGATGTTTTCTATTTCGATATAAATATGGTTTCCTTTTGGATGTATGCTCTCAAATTGGTATAGGTACAAATATCATCATCATAACACCAGAGTTGTTCCACTCATATGTGTAGATAATTTCTAACTAGATGTGTTCACACATATGGGTATAAAAATGTATACCATCACTGTAACACTAGAGTTATCCTATTTAGAGATGAATATGATTTGAACTGGACATGTTCTCCTAGATGGTTATAAGAATATGTACCATCAGTATGATACTAGAGTTTTTCCATTCAGATGTAGAGAAGATTTTCTCTTTTATGTGTGATCATGAATGGGTACAATAATGTATACCATAATTGTGACATAAGATTTAGTCCATTAATCTGTGGAAAGTGATGACTCAATATGATGAGGATTACAAAGTGGGGATTATAATTAGGATTTCGATGTTTAAGAGGCCTTTATTACCCTTAAAATATAATATTGTTATTTTTTTCATGGTTCATCTGAACTAATATATAAGAGGTAATAAAAGGGTGATATAATTTTTCATAGTTTATGGGATCAAGAGTGCATGGCTTGAGTTTTACTGGGATAATATGGTAGACCCCACACTATTTTTTCGTTTATTTTACCTAAAATTTTATTTAATTCAAAAATACAGGATACTTAGTGGGTTAAAATCATATTTTTCTGAAGGTTCCCTTTACAAGTTTTCTATCTAACATGTTTTGTGTCTTTTTTTACTTATAATCAATTTTTTGGTTATTAAAGGTTTATACCAAGTGATATAACTCTCCAATTTTTACTAATCTATCCATTATGGGTTATTGATTTAGTGAGGGCTATGTCTATTTCCTTATGAAATTTATGGTCATGCAAGAAGGGACAATATAGCTAGTGTTTGAGGTCGGGAATCTTTTACTAGAAAAATGAAAACTGAGGTAGTCTGAATAGAAACATGGTCAAGTAAAACCCAACATAAATGAAGATCCCAATTTCATGAATATAGGAAACCTCACAGAATAGTGCACACTATTTATGTTCATAGTTCTTAGACCAAAGGTTACAAATTTTTATGGTCAAACATCCTTAAGAAAAAGTTGAGGTGTTATATCAATTAGAAAGGGAAATATAAAACCAACATGAATGATAAATATGAATTTCAATTACATATTAAACCTCATAGATTGGTATATAAAATTTAGGGGTTTTATGCTTAGACCATATAGATAGTATTTACGGTTATAATTTTTTTTACCAAATGATGAAATAGTATATATGGTAAGGGTAGGGTGAAATCCTAAAATTATTGCAAGACCAATAATAATTTATAATATCTTGGAAATAAGGGACACAAAGTTTAAGGTTATGGTGCTTCAAAATTCATGTCTTTTAGTTAAGGGTTATGTGATGAGGACTGATGAAGGTTTAGGAATATAATTTCATATTCTTTCTCTAAAAATAGGTATGATACTTGAATGTGTAACATTGAGGGTATTTGAATCCAATTTAATATTTTAATTGTGGAATGTAAAATATAATAACTCAAAATATTTGAAGTTGGAAATAAAGGAATGGAATAAGTATGGTAGGGATGACTAATGACCACATTCAAATGATGGGTTTCCTTATGAAACATTTGATTCATGTTAAAATTAAAGGACCTTTTTCTTATGAAGAATATTCCTTTGGTTGGTATTACCGAATATGGTGGCATGAACATTAAAAACAAGAGGTTTTACTTATAGTTCAATACACTCATTATTAGTGTCTATGGAATATATTTGGTGATTCAAACACCTAAGGAATAAAGTGAGAAGATATATAAAAGGGAAATAAAAAAGGGTTTGAGAAAAATAAGGTAAAACTATATTGTATTGAACACATATTCTTGATGAAGTGATATGAAAACAAATTTATATTTCTTTTTCCTAGAATAGTAGGTCCAAAAATCATAGCTTGGATTTTTAATGGGTCATGTGATGGTCCCTACATACATTATGTATCCTTATATTTTCTCTCTAACTTTTTCATAGGTCATAAAAAGGGAGACTTAGTGAGTAAATACTTGAATCCTGATCCAGAATCCCTTTATATGTTTTCAACCTGACAATTTTTATATCTTTCTTATTTATATTTTAAGGATCCTGAAACCTAGACCAGTGGGGGCTTCAATTTAAGGTCACACATGTATGAAAAATGATATAGTTTAAACAACGAGGTCACAAAGAAACTAGAAATGAGTAAGGATCCCAATTCTAGTATAAACCATCTCAAAATAAGATGCACATAGTTTAATGTTGTAGTGTTTGGACAAAAAATGGTTGAATTTTAAGGTCACACATCTTTGACTAAAAAGTGAGATAACCTTTATTGCTGAGGAATGATAAATATGAAATGAATAAGGATACCAATACTAATATATACTATCTTAGGAATGTGTGAATGTAGTTTATGATCATTATGATTAGACAAAATAAAGGTGATAGAGTATTTTTAATAAGGGAATATTAAAACCCATCAAGAATTAAAAATTACCATTATACTATAAAATATGACCAAGGGATATTAACATAGTTCAAGGTCATAGTACTCTAACCATTGGGATTTGATATGACAATCCATATGTGGCATGAGTGTTTGGAGCATCCCAACACCTTGAAATATAGGATGTTGATAATGTAAACCATGATCAAGGGTAATTTAAATAAGAGGATGAAATGTTATAAGTATGACGAGGATGATCATTTACCAACATTAAAATGATCGGTTCCATGAATTTTTTTCAGTGACATATGGTGATTAGTGGACCTTATTGTTAGGGTGATGATACCCCTAGTTGGTAGTGATGAATATGGTGACATAAACATTGCCAAGAATAATTTTCACTTAGTGGAAAATAATATCATTGCTGATAACTGTGAAAGGTTTAGTAAAATTCAAAACACTTGAAGTACAAAGTGAGACATATAGAGAGAAAAATTCAAGAGGTGGTTATAACATTCTAGTCTAGAACTAATAATGATTAGGAATTCTTATGAATGATTAAAGGGAATATAGTTGGATAGTGACTTGTTTATGTGTCTGATAGATGTAGTTCATACATCACTATGTATCTTTAATAAAATATGAATCAAGGAATACATAGTTTTTATGAAGGATAACCATTGTATTGTTATAGATCAATTGTGGGGGAGATAAATATCTATATCCTGATATAGGATTAGATACAAGAAAAGTACCATGATTATATCCAGGGTAATTCCCTGATGTATATCCAAATACGAACATGGTATGCCAAAAACTATGATTATTAGGGGGAAAGGGGAATTTTATCCAAGTGTAGGGTCCCATAATCCATTCACCCTTACATTTATCAATTCCCCATGTAATTAAATCAGGTCTTTTGAAATAGACCACTATATGTAGTTTAAATTCATTCAGGATAGACAATATACCATGCATTTTAATCTCATAAGACAAAGAAAAAATTGTTCACAATGTTAGGGTCATATGATGAGGAGCTATAAAATGCATTTTCAAGTCATATAATAAGGACATTTGTGAACCCCACAAGAGTAGATAAAAACCGACATAATAAGAGTAGGATCAAAAGAAATTACATCTAAGCCTAGAATTGAGAATCTATGTGTCCCTACCTATAATGAAATATCAAGAATCAAGTCACTATAATTTTTGATAAATTTGAGGGAATTATCCAAGCTAAACGCTAGGTGATTCAAGATAAAATAATTGGAAAATGTAACCATATCCATAATATCTCCCAAGAGAGATAGAGCTCCCCCAATGGGGAGAGATATTGTAAATATGGATTTTTTCTCATGTAGATTAATCTCTTATATAAAAAGAGGCGTTATGACATGAGATCACATAGAATACATATCTCTAAGTTGTTTAAGGTCATACAGGGTGGGCCATATGAAAAACGTATTGTGGGGTGGTATAAATATATATATTTTTCATATTCATTATAGTAGTTGATAGGGTCATCTTCCTTGAGGATATTTTTCTATCAAACACTCACTACTCCTAATAAATTTATTATATTTATGTGTTTTTATATTTATGAAAACTAAAAAAATAAACAGTGGTTAATAATTTTTATACAAGATAGAAAAGTAAACTTGCAATAAAAAATGAATAAAAAATGAATAAAGCTAGTGATAAAGGAAATACTTCCAAGGGAATCATTATAATGACTCAATCATTTCATACATAAACATTACATAATTAGAGATGAATATTAAATACATTTTACAATATGTAATGGTTTAGGACTACAAATGATTAATGTATTTGGATAATATATGCATAGTCATATGATTTCATACAATATCTTCAACATCAACCATAAATATCTTCTGACATCATAAACGTTTTAGACATGCCCTACATAAAAACATTATTTATAACCCAGGAAAAGGAAACACAAGAAATGGTGAGATAAAATTCCCAGTAAGGGAAAACATAATAGATATCAATCAATGATCATATGTGAAAATAAGGGTACGAGAACATGATCATAACCTCAGAATGTCATTATGATTTAATTAAATATCTTTAATCATGATTCATGGCATAATCCTTTGTTATAACAAAATTCAAAAGTAAAATAGTGTGAAATCATAAATAATTAATCATGATCTATGAGATTATATCCTAATCATAGGGATGTGGAAAAAAACATATGCTTATAACTTTGTGAACATGTGTCAATAGTAACATGTTGACTCATTATGTTAAGGGAATGAAATAATGTCCTTATATAAACATATGGTCATGAAACCAAACCCACACATTAACTTATAGACATGAAACTTGGTTCATACATCAAATTATGAACATTAAATCAGGTCTATACATAATATTTTGAACAAGAAATTAGGTTCTAGCATAAAATAATTAACTCATGATTTATCCATCCTTAACAAATGCATTGGAGGGCTATATCAGACTCAATGATCACATAATCATAATTCATTCACACTAATTCCACATGATCATAAAACATTCATCACATCATCAAAGCATAACCGATGGAAAATAAAAAGGTTTCATAAAACATCTAAAAATCATAATCATAAAGAATCCAAAGATATAATAAGGATGGTATAATTGAATCATATAACTTGTAAATAATAATTATCATCAAAGGATTTTATCATAGATGAAATATTATATTAAAATATCATTAGATTATTTCTTGATGAAAATACCCCTTATCATTTTAAAACCAGCTATTTAAAATCTAAATATTTCCAAAATATTCAGGAAAATATTTTATTTGAAAATAATCATGGAAATTATAAAGGATGATTTAAATCATTGAATGATAACAATGGCATGATTTTTTTTTCATGTTTTAATATTTAAAACATGATCCTGATCACACCTTAATTAAAACATACCTTGTTCAAAAATTAAAAGAATATTATTTTTTAACATTTTTTAAATATTCAAAAAATGGGAATAAATGAAAATAAATAATAATTTAATAATAGTAATAAATATTCTTAAAAATATATTTTAAAACATGGATATGGTAGGAAATTTGTTTTGATCGAAATAGGATAAATAGGGCCGACTTTTCTTAAAAACATTTTTATAAACATTTTGAGAACCAAAGATGGGAAAATGGTACTAAAACAGTAAAATTCCATAAATAAATTTATTAGAATAAAAATTAAAGTGTTTTGTCAAATAATGATCATATATTTCCTCAATGTAAATTTAAGCATAAATAATTCTGATAAAAATGGGATTTAAACATAAATCCCTTACTACCCGGGTAATATTTGATTAAAACCCTAATGAATGATATAAAATTATATGGATTTTCAAATGACTATAATTTTCATTTGAATCATCATAAAATAAATTATTTGCAATTATATACACCATAAAAAAACAAATGTTGAATATATCACATGTTACTTATAAATAAAAGAGAGACAAGAAATCACCATACATCAAGATTGACTTGATTCATAAGCACTCTAACCTCACATATAATAAATTTTGATTTATTATAATTCTATAATATAAAACTTAACATAATTATAATATCATATATGATCCACTTGTTATATTTAAACACCCATTTATTAATAATTCCTTATTAAAAGTTTTATTTCATGGTGTTAACTGTTTCGTTTCTCATGATAGTTTTGGTTTAGAAGTTCATTGTCCTCGTACATTGATAATGGTTAGATTATTTATATAATATTAATAATTTCATAAGTATCATATTTAATCATTATATAATGTTTTATATCCATTCATATCTAATAGTGATGAAAAATGAATTACATCATTTTGTGGAGATGATAGTTTGTACATACTAATGAGTGATGTTTCCACTTTTCAATAGATGGAACGAAAGAAAGAAAAAAATGAATTCAACATTATTGAATAATTATTATTTCATAAATATCATAAATATTTATTAAACCCACCATAATAACTAATCAGGAATCACAATTATGGAAAATGAATCATATCGCTATGTGAAGAAAGTAGTCTACACGTACTCATGAGTGATAATTTCATTTCCTATTTGATAGAAATGATGGTGGATAATGGTGGTTCCATAATAATAAAAAATATTTGTATATTAGGATACATAAGTTTATATTTTATTATGTATACCATAAATTTAAAGGTGTTAGAAGACAAAATAAATTGGAGAGGTTGATTTAGACGAGTATATCTTCTTCGACAGACCTCCTTTAGATTCCTTCTTTCGGACCCTTGGAATGGTCTTTTAAGAATAAATAAGTTAAGAAAAGAATTGGTGAGGATTTTTAATATTTTTTTCAAAATAATTTGTAGATAAAAGATAAGGGGAGTTTCCCTTTTAAGACTGAGTATGGGTACTTTTGTATTTTTTGAAAACATTAAAATATAATAAATTCACCTTCATGGAAAACTGGTTCCAAATTAGAGTAATTTAAATGTCTTGAAGAGATAAAATTGAAAAATTATAATCCAATATAATTTAAACATGTTTTTAGGTAATTTTAACCCTTATATCTCTAATTTAACCCTTGTTAACCCTTTTTATCCTTAATCGCGGTAGCACAATTTTCAATCACTAAGGGTTATAAATTTATTTCTATGGTAAAAATTAAAAAATTGATAAAAAGATAAAATTTTATACCATATATAATTTCATTCTTATAATTTAGAATTTAAATGTTTTTAAATCATTTAATAAAATATTATTATCATAAAATATCATTAATGTCATTTTTGGGACTATTAATTTAATTTTACAAAAAATTTTGGATACAAGAAATGTATTTGAAATATAGAACCTTTAAAAATTATGTATACATTTTAATTACCCAAAAAGTTATTATAAATACACTATTCATCCAAAAAAGTATTAATTTTTAGGTCTTTAAAATCATTTACTTTGATTTTTCTACTCCCTTACAAGCATTGTGTCAGTGTTGTGTATGAATTTAAAGTAATTATAACATCACTAAAAATTAAAAATAAATTACTATCATAAAAATAAATTAATAAAGTTTAAAATAAACTTTTATATTCATTCATAACATCTTCATATACCTATGTGAAAATATAAGTGTAATTAAATCAAGAGAGTGATATTTTGGAATTTTTTACTTAAAATAATATAAATGTAATTATCAAAGGAAAATAGAACAAAAATTCCCTATATTAGAATTTAGGATTTATATGGTAAATTTTATCTCATAAAATTAAATAAATTAAAGTATTAGGTTTATTTTGAGATAATATCTCATATTTTTAATAACTTCTTAAGCATTTTACCCATATTAAGGTGACAAATATTTTCTGCAGTTACTATTCAAAATGTAAAAAAATAATTGAGTCCTATTGAAAAAATTTAAATAAATTGATTAAAAATATAGTATCCATTTTCTAAGATTCAATATTTATATGTTGAACAAATAAATTTTAACGTGAATCCGTAAAATGAAAATGAAAAATAGTTTTCAAAAAATATGTGTTTTAAATCATAAAAATTAACTTATATCAAAATCATGAATATTTCTAATTAAAATGGAATTAAATCGATTATTTTAAATAAAATAGATTATATATAAATTTAATTAAAAACAAAAAATAAAAATGGACTTATAAATTACATGATTTAATGAAAGTAGATGCCAATATTTTAAAAATTGGTATTTTCACTATTCACTAAAAAATCAATCATTTCAGAAAAATAAAAAAACATCAACCTAATTTAATTTTGATATTATGATTAAAAACTGATGCTAATTTTATAAAAAAAAATTCTAAACATGAAAAAAAAAATTATAATCTCCACCCACAAAATGTTCTAAAATTCCTTTTTGAAGAAAATGTATTTTTTAATCATAAAACGAAGTCACCAATAATTGAGTTATTATTTCCTAATAATTAATAAATAATTTTTTATTTATTAGTAAACTTATAAATTTATGTCATAATTTAGTTACACAAATTTATATCCACTAATTCAATGACTATATTATTATAGTCAAATTTAAATAATAATATTTTTTTTATAATATATCATGACTATTATTTTTTATACTAAATTTTCAAGCTGTTAAATTCTTCTACCCTTTAACAAATTGCACCATCAAAATTTTATCTTAGTTATCAAAGGATCAATATTTGAAAATAAATTTTTGAAAACCCACATCATATAGAGAGATACAAAAACATCCTTTGAAAAGGGGAAGTGAGAAACATAAAGGTTACATGAAATAATGCATAATCAGTTTCCTAAATAAGGGGAAATTATGGAGAAGATACTATATAAACATAGTGGAGGGAAAAATGTCCAAGGAATAAAATAGAGTGATATATTACATGGTCCTGTGAAAGTTAATGAACACAAAACCATAAATCATTGAGAGGTGAAAAAACTGTCAATTCATAAAAAATGAAGGTAAAATGATAATTTATTTTTATTTCAAGATCATTTTCCAAAATTTTAGGGATTATATTACTATAAATATAGATAACACATGAAAATAAAAAAACATGTTATATTTTTATTTCATAAACACAATTTTATTCTTTGGATGTTCTTTAATCAATTTCTATGTCATCTCTTACTCCATGAAATAAATATTCAAAATGAATTTTTCATGCCTGAAGAACTAAAATTAAATTTTAACTGATCATAATATCCATAAAATAATGATAATTCATTCATTATATTTCTAAAAATTTACTAAAACCAAAATTGTTATCACATGTTATATAATATGGATAAATATAATTCATTAATCTCTAAGACCACAACAATTACACTCAATGTTAAACATAATCTGTTCCATTAGTATTTAAACTTAAGTGTAACACCCTGATATTTTATGAGAAGTATATTTTTTTATGTATTATGTTATGTGCAAAGGAATATTTCACTGCACCCAACACTAGGTTGGCTTGCGTTACACGCAATCACGACCTTCCTCGATAGCTTGTGTAGTATGCAATACCGAGTTTCACTAAACAACGATATATTATTATAATATTATGAACTAGGTATTATGAATAGTATTAACTGAATTTTAAATTTTATAACATTATAAATCATCTTACAAATTATCTAGAATGATGTATGAAAACAAAATCAGTTTTTCAGATAAAATAAGTATTTTTCAAAAAATGCAGTTTTTCCACCTTTTGATGGCCACACATTTTAAATCTAGTTTTTGAAATGTTTATAAGTTCAATTTGACAAAATAAAATTATTCTTTAGAATCAGGATATAAAAATTTACTTTGGATAAAAATTTTCATATTATTCTAGTAACTTTCATATTTTGATGAATAGTAAAAACACGCTATATTTTAATTAAAACATCTTTTTTTCATAGCAATAATTTATATGGCTAGATTATCTTTTTAATTTATTTCAAAGTGTAATTAGAATATATTTTAACCATTTAATCCACAGTTTTTCATTGGAATTAATTTCAATTTGAAATTGGACATAAACTCGTGATGATCTTTTGATAGTTATTGTTTCTTAAAAACACACTATTTGTTTTGATAACGGGAATTAAATTTAAAATTAATTAATGCCACTTCTATGTTTTGAATTTGGAAAAATAGACATCATTTTTGAATTCAGAATATCAAATATATCTTAGGCTGAATTTTTGGTATTTTTTTGAAGAACATCAATTTTTGATGAATAATGAAAACACTAAGTTTTTGGTTTAAACCGACTTTTTATTTAAATAATCATTTATTTGATTTAAATTTATTTTAGGTCAAAATAGAAACATAATACTTATATAAGTTCAATGAAATTCATTGGAACCAATTTATAATAATTTTAGATTTATAAAAAATTGTATTGAACTTTTCACCGTCTTTTACCCACCTCTTAGGAGCTTTTGCAATTGTTCATAAAATTTAATTTTACCGCTTCTGTGAGTTGAATTTCAAAAATCCAAGAGACACGATTAATATCAGGGAGTAAAATTTGGTTCAATTAGATAAATATAATTTTTGGTGAATAGTAACTTTTTTACTTTTATTTACCACGGTTAAAAGTAAATAGGGTAATTCAAAGTTAAAAGAATATTATAATAATTCAAAATTACCTTTAAAATTGTCCAAACCTTATTGGATGAGTAATGGCCGACCATGGGTATCCATGGGTCGATTTTGGGACCCCGTGGAGCCACTTATGAAAGACAATGACACATTAGATTAATTAATTTAATGTAAAGACAAAATTGGCATTACCAAAAATTCTTTAGTAATTAATTTTTATAAGGGGATATATTAATGATCCTTTCAACTATAAATATTCATTGGAAATATAAAAATATTTCCTAAATGTTGGTAGTTTTTTTATAATTTTTATACAGCATATAAATTGAATTATTTATGACATAATAATGATGCAGTATTTACCTCATTAATAAATGATTTAAATAAATAAGATTATAATGATTAAGATATTTTCCAAAGCATGTCCAATTCTGATTGGATGATTTTATTTCGACCATGATTCATCTTATCTTCATCGTAAATGATTTTTCGACATTTTGAAACCGAAGATACGTTTATAATAAAATAATATTTTCACACTTTCCAAAGGTTCCCCTCTCATCCCTTATAAAAGGGAACCTCCTCCCTCTCTTTCTCACACCACTTTGAGCCTTCAAGCTCGGCCAAACCCTACCCATTTAACTTAAAAACTTCCTTAAAAACCTATTAGAGGTAATGGTATTCTCAAAATACCAACTCTAGTGCCCTAAGAGAAAGTTTAAAGGAGGCACTTTAAAGGAGAGGTAATACCTTCTTCCGTTTCCTTCAAGTTCCATTCTTCTTCTACTCCATATTCTTTAGTAGTTTCATTGTGAGGTAATAACATCAGTATCCATCATATACTGATATGTTATTATAAATATGAAACAACCCTATTTCACCTCTTATCCATCCTACGGTAACCAAAATCACCACGCGTGCATACGTACGGAATACCGTCTCCACACCGTGGTGTAATTTGTTTTCCACCACCACTTAACTTGGATGGGTATAATGGTGTAAATAAATAACTATATATGATTATTGTAAAGTGGTATTGATTCTAAAAAATTACACATATACTTCAATAGAATTCCACGATCATGGGAACGATATCATCGCTCGTGCGTACGTACGACCTACCGTCTCCACTATGTGATGCGACTCATTCTATATGATCTTCATTGAATAATGATTATATAAATGAAATGAATGAATTAATATGATATATATTACACTAATACCATTCTGTATATGATGTATCTATATCTTATAAAGAGGAATCAGAATTTCTTCGACAAAAACACGCATAAGAACATAAAGGAATAAACACCCGAATAACAAGTAGCAATGAAATATTACTACTAAGAATATACAAATATGACCATATATGATATCATAACAATTAATATGATTATTTAATAAGTCAGATAACATTATTTAAACCATCTTACAGGAGTTTAGGATTCATACAAAGCATATCGTACATAAGGTAAGGGAAAATCTCACTATCTCATTTTTATCCAAGATTATTTTTAACATTGGTATTTAATGGGGTGTATTTTATCATCCACATCCATGTTTCCTAAATATGTAATAGAAATTCCATCCTCCTAAAATTTTTTAAATCCGATTTTACCCTTCAGTGAGTTTTTAGTAAAAGATATGAAAGGAATCTTTTCTCATTTTTCATATGAGGTACTTTTTTGCTTTTCTGGCCAAAGTACGAGAAGAATGTTTTTTAACTTATATGGCATGAATGGATTTTTAGAACATTATTTACAAGAAGCTTCATTTACAAGTTTTCATGTTTATTTTTAATCAACTTCTTTTAGTTTAAAATTATATGACATGTTAAGAAAGGAAAAATGTTTTTGAAGTAGAAAGGATATTCTCCTCAAGAATGGAGTTCAAGTGTTTTATCAAAATTATTTTCCATCTAAGATAAAATAGGGTTCTATTTCTATCCCTATTTTTACATTGATTTGATTGTTTTATGATGGAATTAATTTTATGATGTCCTTTTATCTTATATAGGTTTTGTTATGATGACATGATGTTAATGAATCCCATTTTTATTACATGGGTTATGCAATGATGTATGATTTATGATTTTGTGGCACAAATAAAAATGGTTTCATTATGAGATGGGTGGGACCTATATCTCTCTCCAATGAATTGGGTAAAGATTTATATCTCATGAGATAGACATTGCTGGAATGACAAGTCAAACCAATTCAGTGATACGAGACTGTAATGAGGAGTGAACTCGGTTCAGTAATGGACTTTGTCCTTTATGATGATCTTGGTAATGAGCCTTGACTAATATGAAATGACTTTCTATGATTATGTGTGTATGCCAAAAAGTTTCATGTTTTATGTTTTGATTATTGGATATTACTTTTCATTACTACGATTTATCCCATGACATGATATTATGACCTCTTTTTCAGGTTATGATTTTCAAAATGTTATGTTTTTATGAATATGATATGACTGATATTTCTTTTGTATACCCTTACTGAGAATTTGAGCTCACCCTTTTATATGTTTTCTTTTCCCTAGGTCAGGAAGAATGATATTAAGTAGGATATGCCAAAAAAGGACTCTAGATATGATGAAATAAATGGGAGACAATATAGTTGATTTTATGAACCAGTTGTTTATGTTTCCCAGTTTCTAAAGATACAATACCTATATGGTCCTTTCATGGTTTTGGTATATGTTGTAATAAGTATGCTTCAACTCTGAAGTAATTACAATATATGTAAATTATGGGATGTTATAGTTGGTATCAGAGGGAGGGTATAGTCAACCTTTGGAAACTAGGACGTGAAAGCCTTACTAAGAACCCTAAGGATAAGTCTAAGCATAGAACATAGTCTTAGTGTTTTAGAAATTTCCATGAACAACTTTTGATAAGACCTTAAGTGTGAAATAGTATTCTTGATTATGTGGTTTTCCTATTATGATTAGTGTTGCTCACACTATGATTCTTGGTTTTATTCAATGGATGGAACCCGAATGAACCGTGTTAATGCTGAATGCGATGTGAAATGCAATGATTGTCCCCCTAAGAAAACAAATTTTATGGGGGCTGGAATGCAAAATCTTGTAGCCATGCTCACACAACTTTCTCAAGCTATGAACCATACAAGACTTCCAAACGAGCAAAGGAAGGAGAAACATTCTGTTGAATCCTTCATGAGGCAGTGTCCACCTTCATTCAGTGGGTATTCTAATCCATTAGTAGATGAACAATGGATTAGTACCACTGAAAAGATATTTTCAGTTCTACAATGTTCTGAACATGAAAAAGTCATCTTAGCAGTGTATCGTTTGGAAGGTGATGCTGATCAATGATGGAATCTTATCAAGAATATGAGGAAAAGAGATGAAATTGAGTCCATGGAATGGGACGAGTTCAAGAACTTATTTTCCAGCAATTACTTCCATGGTATTCTTCAAACAAAGATGGAGAAGGAGTTTCTTTAACTGAAGCAAAAGGATGATGAATCGGTTGGAACCTACCAAGCTAATTTTACAAGACTTGCAAGGTACACTTCCGGAATTATTTTCCAACCTGAGAGTAAAATCGATCGATTAATTGGTGGCTTAAAACCAAGTCTTAGATGGGCGTTAACCATAAGGGACCTCAATATCTACAGGGAAATTGTTCGATGTGCTCTCAAGGTTGAGATAGAGATTGGAGTAACCCATCAGTCATATGGGTTTGATAAGAAGAGAAAAATGGAATTCAAAGGAAAATCTAAAGACCACACTAAAAATAAGATGATTTTTCCTTTATGCTCAAATTGTGGAAAGAAACATGGAGGGAATTGTCTTAATGGGACAAGAAAATGTTTTAAGTGTGGAAAATAATGTCATCGGGCAGTTGAATGTCGAAATAATGGGAAGAATATGTCTAATGTTGCGAACAAAGAAAGGGATACACAGAATGAAACTCCTACACTTAAATGTTTCAAGTGCAAAGAGATGGGGCATTATGCCAACCAATGCCCAAATCCAAGGGTTGTTGATGATGATCAACGTCAACAAACTCTTAAGGCATAGACAAAGGAAAGTCAAATGCAATTACTATCGGCGATGTGGAATACGATAACGAAGTGGTGAAAGTTACACTTACCCTCCACTCTAAAGTATCAAATGTTTTATTTGATTCTGGATCCACCCACTCTTTTATTTCTGAAGAATTTTCCAAGTGTATCGCCGTATTACCTCAATAATTAGATGTTGTGTTAGCTATGACAACTCTTAATGGCACAACGGTCGCATCAAAAGTTTATAATTCTTCTCCGATTGAAGTCTGTGGGAAAGTGCTTCCTACAAATCTTGTGATCCTTCCTATAGTGGAATTTGATGCGATTCTTGGCATGGATTGTGTTTCCTTATACGGAGATCATATCAATTTCCAAATAAGGGAAATCACATTTAATATTCCAGATCAATCTATGATCATCTATCAATGCAAGGATGGATATAAACTTCCAGAGGAAATTTCTCCCATCTTATGGGTCTTGATTCCAATAAATGAAGGTTATTTATCTCAAAAGGTTGGCGAGAAACTCATGATTAAGAATATTCCTATTTTACGGGAGTTTGATGATGTCTTTCTGGAGGAATTGTTGTGTCTTCCACCAAATTGTGAAGTTGAGTTTTTATTAGAACTCATACCGGGTGCTTTGCCTATTTCAAAGACACCATATAGAATGGCCCAAATTGAGTTGCAGGAATTGAAGAAGCAACTCCAAGAGAATCTTGATAAAGGATTCATATGCCCTAGTGCTTCACCTTGGGGAGAACCTCTTCTGTTTGTTAAGAAGAAAGACGGATCAATGAAACTCTGCATTGATTATTGGGAACTTAACAAGATCATGATCAAGAACAAATATTCTCTCCCACACATTGATGACTTATTTGACCAATTACACAGATCTCAATAATTTTCCAAGATTTATCTTCGTTCAGGGTATCATCAATTAAGGGTCAAAAGGGATGATATACCAAATATGGCTTTCCATACATGGTATGGACACTATAAATTTGTAGTGATGCCATTTGGTCTTACTAATTCCCCTACTATCTTCATGGATCTGATGAATAGAGTCTTTAGAGACTATCTTGATCAGTTTGTGGTAGTCTTTATAGACGATATTCTTGTTTATTGAAAGAGCAAGGAAGAACATGAAGATCACTTGAGAATTATATTGAAGAACTGAAGAAAGGAGAAGCTTTAGGCCAAATTTACCAAGTGTGAATTTTGGCTTCAAAAAGTTGCATTTTTGGGTCACATAATCTCAAAATGGGGGATATCTGTGGATCCAACAAAAACAGAGGTTATCAAAAGATGGTCAGGACCAACAACAATAACTGAGATACAAAGTTTTCTTGGTTTGGATGGATATTATCGACGTTTTGTGAAAGATTTTTCACAATTATCTAATACACTCACCAGGTTGACTCGAAAAGGAGTTAAGTTCATGTGGGTGGAGGAGTGTGAAAAAAATTTCCAGGAATTGAAAAGATGGTTATCCAGTGCACCTGTGGTCACACTGCATTGTAGTGGAGAAAGGTTTGTGCTATATAGTGACTCATCCAATAAGGGATTGGGGTGTGTTCTCATGCAAAACTATATGGTGATAGATTATGCCTCACAACAGTTGAAAATTCATGAGCAAAATTACCCAACTCATGATATGGAGTTAGCAGCGGTAATCTTTGAATTAATGATTTGTTGGCATTATCTTTATGGTTAAAGGTGTGATATTTATACTGATCACAAAAGATTAAATTATATTTTCACACAAAAGGAGTTGAATACGCGCCAAAGAAGATGGTTGGAGATGATTAAGGATTACAACTGCTCAATTTATTACCACCCTGGGAAAGCAAACAAGGTGGATAACGCATTAAGTCGACAAGACCATGCTAGCTTATCCACGTTGAGGATCACAAAAGATCCAATATTTATTGATTTATAATGGATGGATCTTGGGATTATAATGGAATGGGAAAAATCTTATCTTTTTCAAATGAATGTTCAACCATCTATACATGTTAAGATTAAAGAGGAACAAAAAGAAGTTATAGAGTTACAAAAGAATGTGATAAATGTTCCAGAATTAAACCTTGATTGTGATGGGATAATAAGGTTCAGGAATCAAATTTGTGTTCCTACAATCCCCAAATTAAAGAAGGAGTGGCTGGATGAAGCTCATAGTTCTTCATTCTCTATTTATCCTGGAAGCACGAAGATGTATAGGGACTTGAAAGAGTACTTCTGGTGGGATGGCCTCAAAAGAGATGTGGCTGAATATGTCTCTCGATGCTTGGTTTGTCAGCAAGTTAAAGTTGAGAGACAGAAGTCTAATGGGATGTTACAACCATTACCCATACCAGAATGGAAATGGGAAAACATCACTATGGACTTTGTCACTGGACTTCCTAAAATATCCAAAAGCAATAATGCTATCTGGGTTATAGTTGATCATCTTACGAAGTCAGCACACTTTATTTCTATTAGGGAAGATTTCTCTCTGGATCAGCTTTCCATGATATATGTAAAGGAAGTGGTAATATTTCATGGAGTACCACTTTCCATTATATCTGATCAGGATCCGAGGTTTACATCGATGTTCTGGCAAAGTCTTCAGCATACTCTAGATACAGAGTTGAGTTTCAGCACTTCTTATCATCCTCAAATAGATGGTCAGTCTGAGAGGACTATTCAAACTCTAGAAGACATGTTGGGAGCTTGATCTATGGATTTCAAAGGTGGTTTGGATCAACACCTACCTTTTGTGGAATTGTCCTATAATAATAGCTTTCACTCCAGTATTCAGATGGCTCGTTATGAAGTTCTCTATGGAAAGAAATGCAGAACTACAACTTTCTAGGATGAAGTTGGGGAAAGAAAGCTATTATGACCTGATCTTGTTGATGAGATGGTAGAAAAAGTATGATCTATTCAACAAAACATAAGAGCAGCTCAGAGTCGACAAAAAAGTTATGCTGATAACTGAAGAAAAAACCAAGAGTTTGAAGTGGGTGATAAAGTGTTCTTACGAATATCTCCTTGGAAGAGAGTAATGAGATTTGGAAAGAAGGGAAAGCTGAGCCCTAGGTATATCAGTCCTTTCTATATACTGGATCGTGTTGGGAAGGTATCTTACTAATTGGCGCTTGCACTGAATCTCTCTCAAGTTCATGATGTGTTCGACGTATCTCTCCTGAGAAAGTACATACCTGATCCTTCACATGCACTAAGCTCATAAGTTGTACCGCTGGAGCAAGGTCTTTCTTATGAAGAACAACCGATAGAGATTCTAGATCGTAGAAAAAAATTCCTACAGAACAAGACCAATCTCTTAGTGAATGTTTTATGGAGGAACCACAAATTAGAAAAACCTACATGGGAGCTTGAGGATATGATGAGGGAGAGGTATCCTCATCTGTTTGTTATGAAGTGACGAATTTTGAGGGCGAAATTCATTTTAAGGGGGGTAGAATGTAACACCTTGATATTTTATGAGAAGTATATTTTTCTTTATGTATTATGTTATATGCAAAGGAATCTTTCACTGCACACAACACTAGGTTGGCTTGCGTTACACATAATTGCGACCTTCCTCGATAGCGTGTGTAGTACGCAATACCAAGTTTCACTAAACAACGATATATTATTATAATATTATGAACTAGCCGTTATGAATAGTATTAACTTAATTTTAAATTTTATGTCATTATAAATCATCTTACACATTTTCTAGAATGAGGTATGAAAACAAAATCAGTTTTTCGGATAAAAGAAGTATTTTTCAAAAAATGCAGTTTTACCACCTTTTGATGGTGCACACATTTTAAATCTAGTTTTTGACATGTTTATAAGTTCAATTTTACAAAATAAAATTCTTCTTTGGAATTAGGATATAAAAATTTACTCTGGATAAATTTTTCATATTATTCTGGTAACTTTCATATTTTGATGAATAGTAAAAACATGCTATATTTTAATTAAAAACAACTTTTTTTCATCACAATAATTTATATGGCTAGATTATCTTTTTAATTGATTTAAAAGTGTAATTAGAATATATTTTTACCATTTAATTCAATTTTGGCTATTATAATTAATTTCACTTTGAAATTGGACATAAAAAATTGACGATCTTTTGATAGTTATTGTTTCTTAAAAACACGCTATTTGTTTTGATAACAGGAATTACATTTTAAATTAATTAATTCTACTTCTATGTTTTGAATTTGAAAAAATAGACATCATTTTTGAATTCGGAATATCAAATATAGCTTAGGATGAATTTTTGGTATTTTTCTGAAAAACATCAATTTTTGATGAATAGTGAAAACACTAAGTTTTTGGTTAAAACCAACTTTTTATTTATCTAATAATTTAATTGATTTAAATTTAATTTAGGTCAAAATATATACATAATACTTATATAAGTTAAATGAAATTAATTGGAATCATTTTAAAATAATTTCAGATTTATAAAAAGTTGTGTTGAACTTTTCACAGTCTTTTACCCACCTCCTAGGAGCATTTTCAATTGTTAATAAAACTTAATTTTACTGCTTATGTGAATTTAATTTCTAAAATATGAGAGACACAATTAATATCAAGTAATAAAATGTGGTTCAATTAGATTAAAATAATTTTTGGTGAATAGTAACTTTTTTACTTTTATTTACCACGGCTAAAAGTAAATAAGGTAATTCAAGGTTAAAAGAAAATTATAATAATTCAAAATTACTTTAACACTTGTCAAAACCTTATTGGATGAGTAATGGCCGACCATGGGCATCCTTGGGTCGATTTTGGGACTCCTTGGAGACACTTATGAAAGGTAATGACACATTAGATTAATTAATTTAATATAAAGACAAAATTGACATTAACAAAAATTCTTTAGTAATTAATTTTTATAAGGAGATATATAAATTATCCTTTTGACTATAAATATTAATTGGAAAGATAAAAATATTTCCTACATGGTGGTATTTTTTCATAATTTTTAGACATCATATAAATTAAATTATTTATGACACAATAATGATGCAGTACTTACCTCAATAATATATGATTTTAATAAATAATATTATATTGATTAAAATATTTTCCAAAACATGTACAATTATAATTTTATGATTTTATTTCGACCACGAGTCAACTTATAATTATTTTTAATGATTTTTGGACCTTTTGAAACCGAAGATAAGTTTATAATAAAATAATATTTTTACACTTTCCAATGGTGCCCCTCTCCTCCCTTATAAAAGGGCACCTCCTCCCTCTCCTCCTCACAACACTTTGAGCCTTCAAGCTCTGCCATCCCCTACCCATTTCACTTCCCCACTTCCTTAGAAAACTATTATAGGTACTGGTCTTCTCAAAATACCAACTCTAGTGACCTAAGAGAAAGTTTAAAGGAGGCACTTCGAAGGAGAGGTAATACCTTCTACCATTTTCTTCAAGTTCCATTCTTCTTCTACTCCATATTATTTAGTTGTTTCATTATTAGTTAATAACATAAGTATCCCTCATATAATGATATGTTATTATAAATATGAAACAATTCTATTTCACCTCTAATCCATCCTATGGTAAACAAAATCACCACGCGTGCGTACGTACGGGATACCGTCTCCACGTCGTGGTGTAATATGTTTTCCACCCCCACCTTACTTGGATGGGTATAATGGTGTAAATAAATAACTATATATTATTATTTAAAAGTTTTATTGATTCTAAAAAATTATACATACACTTAAATACAATTCCACGATCATGGGAATGATATCATCGCTCGTGCGTACGTACGCCCTACCATTTCCATGATGTGATGCGACTCGTTCTATATGATCTTCATTGAATAATGATTATATAAATGAAATTAATGAATGAATATGATATATATTAAATGAATAACATTCTGTAAATTATGTATCTATATCTTATAAAGAGGAATAATAATTTATTCGACAAAACACGCATAATTACATAAATAAATAAACACCCAAATAACAAGTAGCAATGAAATATTACTACTAAGAAGATACAAAGATGACCATATATGATATCATAACAATGATTATAATTCGGTAATAATTCAATTAAAATTATTTAAACAATATTACAGGAGGTTCGGATTCATACGAAGCATATCAGACCCAAGGTAAGGGAAAATATCACAGTCTCATTTTTATCCGAGATTGTTTGTACTTTGGTATTTACTGGGGTGTATTTTATCATACATATCCATGTTTACTTAATATGTAATTTTATTTCCATCCTCCTACAATTTTTAAAATCCAATTTTATCCTTCAGTAAGTATTTAGTAAAAGATATGAAAGGAATCTTTTGTCATTTTTCGTACGAGGTACTTTTTGACTTTTCTGGCCAAAGTACGAGAAGAATGTTTTTTTAACTTATACAGAATGAATGGATTTTTAGAACATTATTTAAAAGAAACCTCCTTTACAAGTTTTCAAGTTTATTTTTAATCAAATTATTTTAGTTTAAAATTATATGACCTGTTAAGAAAGGATAATGATTTTTTAAGTAGAAAGGATATTTTCCTCAAGAATGGAGTTCAAGTGTTTTAACAAAATTATATTCCATCTAAGATAAAATAGGTTTCTATTTCTATCCCTATTTGTACATTGATTTGATTGTTTTATTATGGAGTTAATTTTATGATGTCCTTTTATCTTATATGGGTTATGTGATGATGGCATGATGTTTAAGAATCCCATTTTTATTACATGGGTTAGGCTATGATGTATGATTTATGATTTTGTGGCACACATAATAGTGGTTTCATTATGAGATGGGTGGGACCTATATCTCCCTCCAATGCATTGGGTAATGATTTATATCTCATGAGATAGACATGGCTGGAATGACAAGTTAAACCGGTTCAGTGATACATGACTGGAACGAGGAGTGAACTCGGTTCAATAATGGACTTTGTACTCTATGATGGTCTTGGAAATGCGCCTTGACTAATATGAAATGATTTTATATGATTATGTGTGTATTCTACAAAGTTTCATGTTTTATGTTATGATTATTTGGTATCAATTTTCATTACTATGATTTATCCCATGACATGATATTATGACCTCTTTTCAGGTTAAGATTTTCAAAATGTTATGTTCTTATGAATATGATAAGACTGATATTTCTTTTGTTTACTCTTAATGAGCTTTTGAGCTCACCCTTTTGTATGTTTTATTTTCCCCAGGCCAGTAAGAAGGATATTAAACAGGATATTCCAAAAATGGACTCTAGATATGATGAAATAAATAGGAGACAATGTAGTTGATTTTATGAACCATTTTTTTTATGTTTCCCAGTTTCTAAAGACACTATACCTATACGGTCCTTTCATGGTTTTGTTATATGTTGTAATAAGTATGATTCACCTCTGAATTAATAACAATTTATGTAAAGTATGGGTCGTTATATTAAGAGTGATCTAAAATATATATTATCATGTTAAAAACATAAAAATACATAATATTTAATCACATACTCATCACACACACA
Organism: Viscum album; assembly: GCA_963277665.1. Classification (NCBI taxonomy): domain Eukaryota; kingdom Viridiplantae; phylum Streptophyta; class Magnoliopsida; order Santalales; family Viscaceae; genus Viscum; species Viscum album. The sequence continues at coordinate 1,152,215,263 of OY728140.1, forward strand.
CACACACACACAGATATATTAGATCAACTATAACTTTTATCCCCAGATGACATGAAGTAGCTTATAATGTCACATACCAAACATGTGAAAATATTGATCATATTTTCCCTTCAAAAATTTTAGTGACCTTGTGATATTCCTTATTATTTTTAGGTATAACTCTATTTAGGATTTAGTAAACCTCTTTGATCCATTTGTTTTTGTTTTAATCTTGGTTTTTGAACCTTAGCATGGATGGGTTTGTTCTGGGAGGTTCCAAGTTGTTTCACAAAGAAAGAAGGGTGAGTTGCACAGAAATATCATCTTGATAGAGGTTAGGCACAATATATCCTCATGATGTTCCATATTAATGGACATTATTGTATATTGTGGATGGATACAAAATAGGTTGTCTTAAGAGAGGATTTTAGAGATACTAAATTTTTTGGAATGGATGCACCATGTAGGTAAGATATGGTGTATCTCAACTGGGTTTTTATTCCATGGAGTGAGTATATGGTGTAGGCCTTTGAGTGGATATAAAATATAGTGGATGACTATAGTGCAAGGTCCCCAAGGTGGAGTTTGGTTTGTTCTACCAAATTTTACACCACTCGGGCCTGAAGGAAAGATGTCATGCAGTCTCTAATCAGGGTTTTTGGGTTCTACATTATGGAGTCTTAGGCTACGACATAGTCCCTACCTAGGTTAGTAGGATATTAAGTGCGTAACTAGACATAATATTTAGATTTGGGTTGACTAATATGGCTACACTATGATCTTGGGGTACCAAGACATTGTGTTAGTGGTCTACCACGTGGCCTGAGAGGCTACATTATAGTTTTATTCTACTCAAAAAATATACATGTATCCCAAAACCCTATGAAATATTTCTAGATCCCATATTTTTTTAATCAAATCATAGTATACAAGAGTGATTTTATAATTCCTTTTAATCCCCTTTCAATCAGATTCAGTCCGTTCATTCTAAGGATTGATCTATGGTGATCCAAATCCTTCCAATAGTGACCTATGAGAAATATCATCAAAATAGAAGCAAGATCTATCAGATCTAGGTTTCTGAGGCCTAGAGTTTTAATATATTGGATAAGTAGCCAAATACTACCTCGCACATTAGGATTTTGATTGTTTCTTCTCCTCTTTTGAGGTATTTGATCTAGAAAAACTCCCTTTTTTCTATTTCATTTTCTTCTAGTATGTGAAATAACCATGTTAATGCTGGAACACTATATGTGTGACCAAAATATTTAGATAATTCATTTTAAAATGAGTTTCCCATTATCAAGCTACCCATTGGATCTCATTAGGTCCATTGGCATTGAGACTAGGTTTGATTCAACCCTCAATGTGTTATTACCCTTTAAATCACAATGAACCAAATTTTTTGGCAATGTGGATTCTAGATTAATAATGTGAGTTGATTATTGGCATAATATAATGAAATAAAATGATCTACGAATTATGTATATTTCATGAAATATAATTACAACGAATAAAATGGAAATATTATCACATAATTGGTTTGGAATGTTTATATTATGTGATACAGATTTATATATTTGAATGTTAATGTCTTTTGGGATAATATGATGAATATAATAGAGTGTTTTATAACTTATATGATAATTTGGAACACGAATTTGTGGGATATAAATGGATAGATAAATGGTAATTTTTTTAATTAACAAGTATGGTTTGTGATGACATGTATGATATGATTGGAATTTGGTTATGTGTTTGGTTTTCTTAGATTTTTACCTTGATATGAAACTATTTCTGATTGATGCATATGTGTGAAATGTCAAATGGATTTTTGATAGTATTCTAGTTATGAATTATGCATGTGTTTGGTTATTTGGAGCACCATGAGTGACACTTGAGGGTAAGGTGTATGGTTATGTTTTCTCCTTAGGGTAAGATGCCTAATGTTTGACACCACCAGAGGGAAATATACATGGTATATGAACCACTTAAGGGTAATTGGCACAATCATTAGATGCATGAAGGTGAGATTCATGTTATCCTAGAGGTAGGGACCATTTTTTGATGACACATTATGTGTAGTTTATCCTTTATAAGAGAATATTCCACTGACTTGGGCAATCCATCTTAATGCAGCAGGATCCACCACAAGACTGAGATATTCAGCATGGTGCTGAAGCATGTTTGGGCTGACCCCAGATGTCAACCTGGAGCTTGCAGTTTAGTGGATTTATTTCATTTATTATATTATTTTTCAAATAAATAACCCTGTTAAATCACATTATTGTATGAACTGTACATTTAAATTTCATTGTTTAGATAAAGAGGTTTTAACCTACTGAGTTGTACTCACACCCTTTCCATACCATCATTTGGTGACCACGGAAAATTCATTATTTAAATTATATAAAATTGAAAGGGACTTTGTTGAGAAATGTTTATTTCTTGTCAGGGTGGAGTTTGGAGACAAGAAAGACATGGGGTTTAGGATCAGGGCTTTTGGATGCTCTTATTTTTTTTTCATTTTTTATTTATTATCATGACATATAGAACTTAATTTAGTTTCATTTTATCTAAAAATTCAATGATTATTTTATTATTGGATTGATTAATTTTTATTTTTTACTCTTCTATTGATTCATGTTACATTATTTATATTGTTTCCACTATTTCCACATATCTGTAATTATTTTCTGATATTTTTGAAACTTTATAGTAGAGGGTAAAAACTCTACACTATATTACTTACAACATTAATAATAATTATAATCCTATATCATGTATGGAGGCATGAATGAGTTCACATATCCCACTCGAATTAGTAATGTGAGGAAGAATCATACCAGGGATGTTAAAAAGTTGTTTCAGAGCATCATGTTTACTTTCGATTGATTTACTATTTATAAAAGGTATAAAGAAGATTAAGATGTGCCAGATCTTGGTAATAATCTTGTTCAAAGGATTATCTAACGCATTTATGTGAGAAACTTCATGTCCCTAAGGGTAAGATTGTTTTCCATGTGGTTTAGTTGATATATTTTTTTTATGTTATTTTACCTTGAGTGACTCAATTTTTGTGTGATGATACTATTTATTGATATTTTACTCATGGGAATGAATGAAATGATATTATTTTGTATGAATAATTATAGGGATGTGGGGATATATTTTTACATTTATTTTTTATGCTAGGTACATATTAATTTCATGTGATATATTTTCCCATAAGAACTGTGAAAATAAAAACCTCTATATACCTAATAAATATAAATGGAAGAAACAATTATGTTAATCCAATTATTTTGTTAATTCATGTATAGAGAAACCATGAGTCAATGTTTCTATGTTTTTTTCACCAATTGAGGTTTGTTTCCTTGTGTATCATGTGTTCTAATGAGTGCATTTTTATTAATAGATAAAATGAATCCTCGTTGTCTTCAAATTGAGTATTTGGAAAGTGGAAATTAGAATAATCCAAACATAGCTAAGTCGATGCTTCCCACATCCCCAGGGAATATAATGTATGTTCTTCTCCACTATATCATCCTGATGGTCATACGATCTATGGAAATGGAGATAGTTCATACCATTCCTTTGATGAATGAGATGATGAGGTATTTCTATCTACAAAAAACCACCAACATTCACTAGAGATGGATCCCCCAATAAATTTGAGTTCTATATTGATTTTATTTATAAGATATTTAATAACCTTGTAACATAGATGGATAAAAGGTGGAAGATTATTGTTACATTATTTTAGTAACATCCATGCATTAATGGGATATTCTGGAGCAATCTGGTTAGCAAGAGGAGTTATCTTGGAAGTAATTTGCAGAAAAGTTCCTAAGAAACATTCACCCAGAGATATTGAGGGTTAATAGGGTTTGTATGTTCATTCAATTAATATAAGATAGAATATTAACGATGGATTATTTACTGACCCACAATGCTTTTCTTTATCCTTAGAAATATATGAGGCCGTTAGAGCAAGATGTTTCCAGGATGGGATTTACCATGATATAAGGTCACTAGTAAACATATTTCTCTTGAATAACCTCACATAAATAATGAATCAGGATCTCATCATGGAATGGAATATAGGGGAGGCATCAAGTGGAATCCATGTAGTTTCATAAGGGTAGTGTGGTATTTCCTTTTCTACTATCAAGAATCATTTCTATGATATTTATTTCTAGGGAAGTAGTTGATATATCAGCCAAAGAACTTGGTATTAATATCCTAACCATGGTCTATTATAGTGATTTTAGTTTGGAAAGTTTGTCTAAATCACCCTTAGTATCCTTAAACCAAAATGGACTTTCATTATTATGGAAATTTGGTCAATTTAAAGAAGTTCTATAGGATATTTTTCCAATATAATAGTGTAAGGGGATTATGAAAAGAACCTATGTTAGGGAGGGACTCCATTTACCCTTAGTATACCAATATATGGTGTTCTAAGATATTTAATTCTAAGGTTGGGGATGGAGTACTTTATAACATGAGTGGTAGTACTTTCTAGTAAGAGAAACATAGGATATTAATTCTAGATCCTAGGTTAGAGAAGCAAGTCAAATGAATGTTCTATAGTATAATATAACTATTTTGGATGCAGTAACTTTTAAAATTAGAGGTATGATTCTTATATAATTTACTGTAATATTTTTTTATACATGGGAATTATATTCCATCTTATCCAAAATTTTTGAAAATATTTTGGGTTTTTTATGGAGTAATATTATGGAATTATGACCATCAACACACCAATGTAAGTGTCATTAGAGGATATCAAACCTTACATGGAATGTTCTTTATAAATTGGGGGCTACCATTTTATTTGGGAGATTTTTATGGTAGAAATTATAGGATTTGATTTTATTTTTTCTATTTATTAAATAGTTTAGTTATAAGAACATATTGACTATTATTAGAGGAGAGTTACTTTTATAACTCTAGAAGTTGGAGCTGTACTCACCACGGTGAGTGAGGTATTTAGGTTGGTCATGTTGGAATAATTCATTGTATATTTTATTATATCATTTATAAGATAAAAATTCTTTCTCTAGATGACGATGAAATGAATTATGATACTTTACCCCAATCATAAATCATTTTCACGATGATTTTATTAAAGATTTCTCTCGTTTACCACCTAAGTGAGAGATCAAGTTCATGATTCAGCTGGTGCTGGGAGGTGAGCCAATTTCTATCCAAACAAAAATAATGGAACCAAAAACTATTTATGTCTTGAATTATTAGTTATAAGATATGGATTTCAAGGGATTTAAAAAAACCATTACTTTTTTTTGTGGGGTTCTCTTATGATTTATTAAAATAAGGAAAATGGATCTTTGCAATTATATGTGGATTATTGAAAGTTGAACCACATAGTGGTCTAGATTCAATATCCTTTTCCTCACATAAATGGTCTCTTCAATCAAATGAAAGGTTACAAGATAATATCCAATATCAACTTGAGGCTATGGTACCATCATCTAAGGGTGAGACCATTATACATACCCTAGATAACTTTTTTGAAGTGGGCATGACCTATATGAGTTTGTGGTAATGTCATTTGGTTTATCTAATGCACCAAAATTAATCACGGACATAATGAATCATATCTTTCATCCATTACTATATCATTCTTTATCATTTTTCATCAATTAATTCGTTGTTTACTCCTATTATATTGAAAATCATGGCCAACATGTTGAAAAAATCTTGAGTACAATAAGAGAACAATGGATTTACACAAAGTTATCTAAATGAAACTTTTGGACTAATAGAGTACCCTTTCTGGTCCGTGTTATATTAGAGGCTAGAGTGGAAGTTGACCTATAGAAGTTAGAATCCATGGTATCTTGGGAACAACCCAATAATTATTTTAGATTCATAAATTTATGGGTCTAGTAGACTATTATTGTTGTTTTATCTAGGACTTCTACAATCCAACTGCTCAAATGTCCGGTCCAAATAAGAAATGCGTAATGTTTGTTTTGTCCTATTTTTTTGAGATTGATTTATCAAATATGAAGTACATTATGAACTAAAATTATATCCAATCTTTTACCATGATAGTAAAAGAATATACTGTGTATTGTGACACATTCAGAGTTGGACTCAGAGCAGTTATGATGTAGGAGGTCCGAGTGCTTGCTTATGTATCTAGACATATGTGATTGCATGAGAGGAATTACCCGAATCTTGATCTTGAGTTTGTTGTGGGGGTAAAATAATTAAGATAGTAGAGAAACTATATACTATATGAGAGGTTTGTGGTGTACATAGACCGAAGGATCCTTAATTACATCTTACCCAATGAGATTTGAACCTTTGACATAGGAGGTGGGTTGATTTTCTATAATCATTGAACATTGATTTGGCTTAAACAACAAGAAAGGGAAAAAACATTTCTGATTCCATGAAATTGAATACACAAACATAGGTAGTGAAGGAGACTTGTGATGAGTGTATTTTGATAGAACTCCTCACAGACATGTATCTAAATGTTTGGGATTTGAAAGGATGGGTTTCATTATCATCACATATATTTTTCCCGTTCTTCTAGACAGGATCAAGATATATAATTCATATGATCTATATGTTATATATATGGGGGATAGATTATATGATAGATAGTCACCATCAATATGGTCTCTTAGTAGTAGTGATGTTCTTATTATTCATGTTTGTGTATGGGTTCCTACAGGCTTGCGGAAGGAGAAGATGATAGATATACATAATTATAATTAGGAAGTAAATTTGAGTTTGATAAATATGTATCGTGACCTATATTGAAAATAATAGTTCCCAATAATTAAAAAGAAGATAATAATATTCATGGTTAGAAGTTTCACCTTTAAGTAAGTGAAGGTCAAGAACTAACTAGTTGCTGGGATGTTCCAACCTTTACCCATTCCACAATGGAAGTGGGATTATGTCACTATGGACTTCATTAAAGTATTATCAAGGACACCTCCCAAGAATGATGAAATATAGAGATCTTATATTGAATGGTGAATGTAGACCGCTTCTTACCTATTGGGGATACCTTCACTATCATTGATCTAGGTAGTCTCTATGTGTAATAAATAGTTTTATTTCACAGTTTTTTGATGAGTATAATTTCCAATTGAGATCCTCATTTCACTTCTCAGTTATTGAAAGGTATTTTTATGCCTTGGGGATTGCAAATTCTTATAAGTACAACATACCATCCCAAAACTAACTTCTAATCTGAATGGATGATTTAGAGTCTGGAGGATAAGTTACATGCCAATGTTCTAGAAATCAGTGTTTATTGGGAGTAGTATTTTGTGATCATATAGTTCCCTTAGAATAACATCTTTTATGTATTGATAAAAACTGTACCTTTGAAGTATTTTTATTTAATACCATGCATTTCTCTTATTTTTTAGTAATATGTAGTTCAATTAGTGATTTTTTGACCTAGTTTCATATATGATATGTCTGAGTAGGTTCAGTTGACCATGAAGAAATTGGAGACCATGCAGAGCCAATAGAAATCATATGCTGACCATCAAATATAACCTATAGAGTTTAAGGTTGTTCATCATGTTTTACTTCAGATTTTTTCAAGCCTGGAGAAATATTTTATCAAGAAATAGGGGAACCTAGGGCCCATGTTTTCCAATCTATTTGATATAATGGCAGGTTATGGTCCAATGTCATATTATTTGGCCCTTTCAGAATGTTACAATTCCATGAATGATGTCTTTTACATGTCACATCTTTAGAAATATCACCCTAATCCTCCTAACATTAAATGCATTAATGAAAAGCAGTTATATGATGATCCATCATTTGAGGAGAACCCAATCTGTATTGTGGACCCCAGTGAGAAAAATCTCCAAGGAAAGATCATATCTCTAGTGTGAGTGTAGTGGAAGAATTAGTGTGTATAAGAGGATACCTAAGAGAGGATTTCAGATATATAAAAATAGTGTTCAGACTTGTTTTCAAACACCCCCTAATGATTCATGGAGGAGCATGAGTTTGAACTATTATACAACATGGAGATTGTAAGATCCCATCTATTTTTTCAAGTATGACCATTTTTATGTTTTATTAAACCTATTTGACCCTGATATTTTTGGTTTGAGTCCTGGTTGTTGAACCTTACTCATGATAGTTTTTTAGGGTAGTTCGAAGGTGTTTTGGTAAGAAATATGTGGGAGTTGATCTAAAATATTATCTTGATAGAGCTTGTGTTCCATAAATACTTATGTTGTGTAGTAATCATGGATTTTTGAATTTAGTTTTTATGGATAAAATGATAGATCAAGGGAGGATTCCAATAAAACTTCCAATTTTGGCATGGCTGCTCTATGGATGTTGGCTACAACATACCATGGCTAGGTTGTTATACCACAGAGTTTGGAAACCACATAGGACATTTAGAAGATATGACATAGAGTGGATGACTATAGAACAAAGTCCTTATGGTGTAATTTCATCATTTTTGTCAAATTTGACACCCATACGGTGTGGAGATAGTCTATGGCTTAGTCTCCACTTAAGGATTTCATGTGATATGGCATGGTGGTTTAGGCTGCACTATAGTTCCTCCTTAGGTTAGTAAGATCTATGGTGCAGACCTAACCATGATATTTAAATAATTTTTGACCAAACAGCCTGCACTATGGTCTAGGGGTACAACATCATGGTGTTGGGTGATTGTGGCATGGTCTGAGAAGCTATGTCATGGTCTTATTTTTCTCAAACTGTTTATAAGTACCCCAACCCCTCAGAACTCCTTTTCAATCTTATATTTTCTACTTAATCAATAGGTACACAAAGAGTTTTTAAGGCATTTTGGGAACCCTTTCAATCATATTCAATCACCACATTCTTGGGATCAATCCATGGAGATCCAAACCCTTCTAGGGGTGACCATGGGAATTATATTGGATCCAAAAGCATGATCTGTTAGATCATGGTGTCTCATTCCTAGAGTTTGAATATAAGGGGGAGGTAACCAAACTATGCATTGGATATAAGAAGTTTTTTTCACATCTTATCCTTTGTTGAGGTAGGTATCCTAGAATAAATTCCTTCTGTCTATTTTAATTTCTTCTTGTATGTGAAATAACCATACTCGCACTAGCATGTCATGCACATTACCTAAATAATTGGAAAATTCATCGTATAATGTGTTTCCCAATATTATACATCCCATTAGATCCCTTATGGTCCATTAAAGTTGGGAATAATCTTGATACCACTCATGATATGGGCTTACCCATGAATTCATAACGAAACATTAGTTTTGACAATGTGGATTTTGGATTAACAAAGTGAGTTTATTATTTTCTTAATATTATGAAATTGAATAAATTGTTAATTGGGGTGATTTCTTTAAATAGAATCATATTGACTAAAATGGATGTATTGGCCCATAATTGGTTTCTAATGTTGACATGATGAGATATTGATTCATATATTGGCATGTTAATGAATTTTGGTCTAAAATGATGAATGAAAAGAAAAATGTTATAATAGATGTGATAATTGGGAATAAGACTCTGTAGGATATAAATAGATGGATAAATGGTAACTAGGTGAATTGACCAATATGGATTATGATGTCATGTATAATATTCTTGGAAATTGTTTTTTTTGTTTTTATCTCTTAGAGTTATATCTTGATATGAAAATATTTGTGATTTAGGATTGAGGGAAAGATGTTATGTGTCTTGTTGATATTTTTATAGTTATGATTAATACTTGTGTTTAGTTATTAGGATCACCATGACTGATGCCAAAGGGTAAGGTGAAAGACTATGTTCCCTCCTTAGAATATGATGTATGGTATTTGACACTGCTTAAGGGTATGTTTTATGGGTCATGAACCACCTAAGGGTTTTAACCCTTTTCATGATATGTTAGGTAGGATTAATCCTCAATATAAGAATATCACACCAAATTGGGTGATCCATACTGATGCAGGAGGATCCACCCCTATAAAGAGATATCCAGTATGGCAATAAAGTAGGTTTGGGATAACCTTGGGTTTCAACCTGGAGCATAAGGGTCAATGGATTTATATCATGAGAAGTATTATTTTTCAAATTAACACCCATGTTTAATAACTTTATTACATACAATATATATTCATACTAGATTATTTAGATACGGTGGTTTTGACCTAATGATTTGTAATCAAACCTTTTTTAGGATGTCATTTACTACCCAAACAAACTTCGTTGATGTAGGAACGGAAAAGGGAAAGGGACATTATTGATGATTGTTGCATACTGGTTAGGATTGAGTTTGGAGATGGGGCCAACATGGGGTTGGGGACTGAGGATTTTTTATTCTCATCTCTTTTTAGTGTTTACAATATTTTGAATAAAATAAAACATGTAATTTAGTTGTAATTTATCTTGACATTACTTGATTTTATTATTATTATATTTATTGATTTGTCTTTTATTCTTCTATGGAAGAATGTTTAATTATTTATATTTTTTCTACTATTTTCACTGCTACATTATTATTTATCATTATTTAAAAAAATTACTACAGGGTTTATTCCCCCCCCCCACTATATTCTTTACACTCTTGATACTAGTCAAAAACCTCTAGTTCAAGGGTAGGTTTGATTGAGGTATTGTAGCCAAACCAAATCTTTCATGTGAGGAATAAATGAATTAGGGACGTTGCAATCCTGAATCACCATAAAACATCAATGAATTTTTTTACTATATCCTAATTCGTCAAATAAAATAACAGACTATTGAATATATTACACAAATACAAATATTCAATAAACATAATCAAAGATGAATTGAATAACTTTTTAATCAACTCACTAACCAACTTCAAGGTCCCTAATACTATCCCATTTAATTAATCAATGTAAATCATCAATTTATCTTAACTATAAATTATTGTCTCAACATTAGGCACATATTAAGGGTTATATTTCCTAAAATAATTTATTTTCTGTAAAATATAACCACACCACTAAATCAATTTTCTAAGTTATTATTATCATTCAATATATTCATAAAAGTCCTTAATTAAAAAATTATGCAGAAAAATCCTTATATGTTTTATGATTCTTATTTCTAGAATACCATTCGTAAATCAATCATATAAAAAAATTATAGAATACAAATAAAAAACACACCAAAAATTCCACTTCAACGATCAATATAACATAGGCCCTTCCATAATATATGAGTTTTCCATTGGAATATGTCATTGACTTTGATAATACCCAAGTTACCCACATATAAGAAAACGAATTACATGGAAATTAGTTTCTCTATGACCATCATTTTCACATAGAAAAAATCTTCCCTTTATTTTTAGACATTCCCTTCTGTGCTTCTTCCCACATTCTCGATATGTATGAAACTGAAAATTATATCATGTACAGTTTTCATCAACTGAACTCCCATGAAATACCTTTTTTATCTTATTAGGTGTGTCACGAATATCACTTAAGTTGAGGTTTTTAATCATATAATTGGATATAAAATTAGGCCTAATCATTATATTTTTCATTCCAACACCAGTATCTTTTGGTTTATCATGAGGATAATCTTTTATTCAATCACATTCATCATTAACATAATTATTTTATGTTCCAACCATTTAATAAAACTAATTTTCATAGTATGGTAAACAATAATCATCATAAGAAACCATATTATCATACAAAATAATTCATAGGATTTATAAAACATGACAACTTCTTTTCAAACCATGAAACCTTAGGTTTAACCAAGTCCATCCAAAATCATCATCTATTCGAATCCTTAATAATAGTTTATTAATAGAATGTGAATTGACTCAATCATATCCCCTGGGAGTGTCTAGCAAAGTGTGGAGTCTTAGTATCACTTATCATGCACCAGTGATAATCATGTTAGTATCCAATCCACCCCTTTTAGAGTTATTACACCTTGGTTCATCTATTATATAATGGTATCCACTTGTTAGAATCCATACAAGGATTTAGTTTCTAAGAAAACCGCATAATCCATACTTTACCAAATCATAGAATGTTATCCAATACATAAAATTATCCCTAAGGTTTTCAAATTTTTTTTTCTAAACCTAATATCACAATATTTACTAAAATTTGTATTGATACTAGCCATAATGACCAAACCATTTTATATACAAATATTACATCATTATCGATGAATGTTCAATACATTTTACAATGATAAACACTTGAGGAATATAATGGTTTAGTGTCTTCAGATACTAGATAAATAAACATCTTATTTGATGAAAGATATTCATCATCTCCCATAAATTTCTTCCCACATAATAAACTTCTTATACATACCCTAATAAATTTTTTTTATTTAACATGGGGAGATTAAATATAAGCATGGGTGAGTTTATATTATCTGTAAGAGGCAACATAAGAGATAAAAATCAATAATCATATGTGAACATAAGGGTATGAGAATATGTTCATAAAATAAGAAAGTCTTACCCAATTAATTAAATATGTTTAGTCATCAGTCATGACATAAATATTTTTCATAAAAAAAGACAAAATTAATAACAAGAAAAAATCAAAAATAATAAATCATGAATCATGAGAGAATATCATAATCATAGCGATTTAAAAAAACAATATTACAAAATTATAAACATGTTTAAATTGAAAAAATTTCACTCGTTAAGTTAAACACATGAAATAAGGTCTCAACATAAACTTATATAAATGGAACTAGGCCCACACATTATCTCATGGGCGTGGAATCATGTGGATAAATAAACATATGAATATGAAACCAAGCCCACACCTAATAGTGTAAATATAAAATTAGTTTTAGGATTAGCATAATTAACTAATGAGTTATATATATTTACCCAATTCATTGGAGGGATATAAAAAACCCAATCACCATATAATCATAATCCATCGACATGAATTCTATAGATCATAAAACTTTTATCAAATCACTATAGAATAGCCCATGGAAAATAAATGGTCTTAAAAATTCAAATTGACATCATAATCATAAAATACTGATAAATATAATGAGGATGATATAATTAGATAATATCCCTAGAAAAGAATAATTAACATCAAATGGTTGTGTTATATATAAAAAGTTATGTTAAAAGATCATAGTAACATTTCATGTGAAAACAACCCTTTTCATTTTAAATTCAATTATTTAAAATCCAAATATTTCAAAAAATATTATGAAAATAATCATTAAAATTGGTATATTAATATTGAAATAATTTATTGGTCGTGATTTAAAGAAATTTGGTTCAGGAATATTCTTTAAACCATAGATTCTACTCACACATTTGGTAAAAATTATGTTGGTTATAAAGATACAAGAATATTATTTTTAAAATTTTTCATAAAATCCATACATGGGTAAAAATGAATTTCATAAATTAGTTAAGAATAGTAAAAAAAATTAATTTTTTTTGAGAAAACATGGATATGGAAGAAATTTATTTTCCATCCGAAAGAGGAGAAATGAGGCCAAATTTTCCTAAAAACATTTTTGGAACCATTTTGAGCACTAAAGATTGGAAAATGGTACTAAAAAAAAGAAAAGTAAATAAATTATTATAGTCTAAGATAAATGAAATGTGTTTATCTAATAAGAATAATATAATTTCTTCAATGTATATTCAAGGATTAACAATTATGATAAAAATTAGATTGAAATGTAAATTCCTTACCGCCTTGGTAATATTTGATTAAAAACCTCATGAAAGAGAGAAACATATATAAATTTTTAAATAACTATAATTTTCATGAAATTAATCATAAAATTCATTCATTGTAATTATATATACCAAACAAAAGAAACAGGGGGTTATAGTATGTGTCTCTCAGAAATAAATGTGGGGTAAGAATTATCATTACCATAAGTCAAACTTAATTAATAAGAACTATAAACTCGTGTATTATAGTTTTATATTTATTAAAATCATATAACAGAATGATTTAAATAATTATAATATCATATATGATCTAATTATAATATTTCAACACCTATTTATTAATAATTCCATGTTAAAATATTTATTTTTATTTGTTAACTGTTTCAATTAATATGAAAGTTCCAGTTCAACAGTTTCAGTACATACACATTAATCATGGTTAAGTCATCTACATAATATTAATCATGTCATAATTATAATATTTAATCATTATACATAATTTTATAACCATTCATATAAATTAGTGATTAAAAATAATTTACATCTCTTCATGGAGATGGTAGTCCGTACATACACACAAGTAATGCTTCCACATTTTAATGGATGGAATCAAATAAAATTAAATAATAATTCAACCGTAAGTAATAATTTATATATCATAAATATCATATATATTATAGAAATCCAACATAATAAATGAATATGGTGATGGAAAATGAATCAGATCGCTATGCAGAGGTAGTAGTCTACTCATATGCACTAGTGGTAATTTCATTTATCATTTGATGGAAATGAGGATGGATAATGATGGTTTTATAATAAAAATAATAAAATTTTAGAATATTTACTATAATTAGGATATTTTTTTATGATCAATTCTAATTATTTAAATGTGTTAGAAGAAGAAATAAATTTAAAAAGGTCGAATAAGATGATTACCTCTTATTTGGTAATCCTCCTTTAGATACCTTATTAAAAACCCTTATAATGTTCTTTTAAGATAAAAAACTAAAATTCATGTATAAGGATGTTTAAAATATATTTGGGAATGTTTTGGTTGATCTAGATTGATGATGAAGGTGTAATGAAGAGATATGAGGGGTTTCCTCTTATAAAGGAGGGAAGGGGAACTCTTGTAATATTTCAAACCATTAAAATATTAAATTCATACAAAAGTGGGTACAAATAGAATTAATTTATAATTCAATATTATATAGGATAAAAAACTGATATAATAGGATTTAGTCTACCTTTAGGTCGTTTTAACCCTTATGTCTTTAGTTTAACCCATGTTAACCATTTTTATGTATAACCACAATAACACATTTCTCAATCATTAAGGGTTATAAATTTATTTATAAGCTAATAATTGGATCTAAAATGGTCAAGGTATGAAATTTTAGACTATATCTCATTCCCCTTATTATATTTCAATATTTTTATGATTTTTAAATCATTTAATAAAATACTATTAACATAACTAAATTTTTAAAAAATAAATTTCCATTATAATAATAAATTAATAAAATCTTAAATAAACTTTAATATTCATTTATAACATCTTATTATCCTTATGTGAACATATAAGACAAAATTAAAATCAAGAGAACGATATTATGGAATTTTCATTACATAAAATAACATCAATGCCATTATTAATGTAAAATGGAACACAAATTCCATATATTAAAATTTTGACCTATATGGTCAAATTAATCTCATATAACAAAATAAAGGGAAGTTTGGGGTTGATTTTGAGCAGTTATCTCATTGTTTTAACCTTGTTTTTCTAATTTTACCCATTCCAAGTTGACAAATATTTACCATAGTTAATATTTATAATGAAAAACATAAAAGAGACATATTTAAAAAAATTTAACCTGATGATTCCAAATATGGTATCCATTTTTCAATATTAAATATTTAGAATTATTGAAAATTATTTTTAATATAAATTCTTAAACCTCACCAAAAACTAGTTTTTAGAAAAATTCATTTTAAGCATAAAAATTTACTTATGTCTAAATAATTAATATTATTGATTAAAATGGAATTAATTATATTATTATAAATAAAATGGATCATATTCCATTTTAATAATAATTTCAAAATAAAATGACACTTAAAAAATACTTAATATTACTAAAATAAATAATAGTATTTGAAAAATCAATATTTGTCGCCATTTACTAAAAAATAAAACATTTTATAAAAATAAAAAAATTTAAATGTAATTTAATTTTGATACTTTGATTTAAAAAATTTATGAATTTTATAAAATACATTTTAAAAAATTTGAATAAATTAATTATTATTTCCATGCAGAAAATGCATTAAAAATCAATTTTGTAGAAAAAGCATTTTTGAAGCATAAAATGACATCACTAAAAATAAAATTCGTATTTCCTATGAATTAAACAATACATTTTTATTGAGTTTTAAATTTATACATATAATAAATAATTAGGTTACTCATTTTCATACCCACCAATTCAATGACCACATTTAAACAATAATATTTTTTATAATATATATCAATTCACTTAAAGAACGACATTACATGTTAAAAAAGATATCAAACTTATTATTTTTTAAACTAAATCTTCAATGTTTTATAATAATCCTAAGTTAACCTTCATTGTATCATGTCCAATCTTCTACTAACATACTAATACACTCTATCATATGTGTGGTCCTCCACTTCTACCCCAGTTGTGAATATATAGTGTACATAATGATCACAAATTACACTTCACATTCACCACCTCAATGGGTTGTAAGTTATAGGTATCTTATATTATTATCACCCTTTATCCCACCTTTCTAGGATGAAATAAAACTCTTTCAACACCATATCACCAAATCTCTATCGTATGCCTTAGTGTATATTAAAGGGAGGAAAAATAATGCAGTTGGAAAATATATACCTAAGATAGTTAAAATGGGAATACACTCTCACCTTTCCCAACTACTAATCACCCTTAGAATAACCTAAATAATACAAGAAATATTAAACAATAATTCTTAGATACATGGTAACTACACTATATTCATCCCTCAAGATATTTCTCAATTATTCACTTATCATATTGAGTATTGAAGATCAATGTGAGAATAGAAAAAGGAAGGATAATGAGAGAGATTAGGAGAAAAATAAATAAATTAGAGGAATAAAGAAATTTTTTATTTGAAAACCATTATGAGATTACAATTAAAATGAAATATAGAATAAATATAATATAAAATTATAGTATAAATCCATAGAATGTTTATATTGTGCAAAATCCAGGGGTATCCTATAAGAAACCACACATTTTCTTCTTCTTCAACCCTTTATACATATATATCCTAGGTTTCTTTCTTCCTTGACCCATAGTAAAACTTCCAAGATCCTAACTTCTTTGAAAAAAATCATCTTTCTTTTTTTCCTCAGCCATACTTCTTAGTTGTGATTTATTTTCCTTTAAAATTCATATATTTCCATCTATTTCCTAATCAAAATATATTTCCCATTATAATACATGTTCCCATCTCTGATTTGTTTTATGAATTCTAATTTGGAACCCCAAATATTCATGTTTAAGTGATTATGATGCCTATGAAACACATTTAACACATCACCCTTTGACTGTTTTTCATATAGGAATAATGTTTACATATTTGAAATCATGTTTACACAATTGGAAATAATGTTTAGGAAAGGTGGTATTCATGCTTACAGTGTCTTTTATGATCCTTATAAAAAAATTTACTAGGACTTTCTTGATGACTATAATAGCTAGATGATGCTTCCACATAGTGGTGGATAATTCTTATGTTATAATGGATTCATTCTTATACATTAATGGATTCATGATGTCAGAATACTAGATTAAATATTACAAAATAAAGGATTTTTGCTTATGCAGACCATGCCTTTGATCTGCTCAAGATCAGCCATATGGGTCTTTAATAATTTTCCATAAATCAAGATATAACACTTATAGATTTCACTATTTTACAATAAAACCACTTTTATTCTTCAAAATAATCTATATTCACTAAAATAATCATTAAAACACCTACGATAAAATCTAGTCTTTATTTAAATAAGTACAGTGGTGAAATAAAAAATTTCAAATCATGTTTTAATTTTTTTCAATTGAACAAAGAATACTCTTATAACCTAAATATGTGAAAATTTCAAACAAGACATGAATATAGTGTAATTTAATTCCTTAAAATCCAAGATGAAATATATTAAATTTTTTTTCTCCACAAATACCCTGAAGATTAAACATTATATTTGTGGTAAATCATCTTATACTAAGACAAATTAAGATCTCTCAAGATATAATTGACATCACTTTAAAAATCAATAATTAATGTAATATCATTCATAATAAATTTATCCTAATTATCTATTTCTATAATAATTCACAATATGCAACATAATCTAATGTTAATTCTCATGTGTATTTTGGTACTCATCTCCCTATATGTGTATCTATCTTCATTCAAGGATTAAAAATTTGTGTTTTTCTCATTCCTAAGAGCATGTAATATTTTTATAGGCTTGATGCCTTCCTAGAATCTCTACTTTACAAAATAATATTAATGTTTCAATAATGAAGAATTTACCAAGGTTTTTATGATTCTCAAGATTTTTTGGGTTTTAAATTTCAACTATTTTGAGGTGGAATGAGCAAATTTTTATCTAAAATGAAATAGAATGCATAAAATATTTTAAACTCAGAAAAAGATCCTTAATAATTCATTATTTTCAAAAAAAATTAAATCAAAAAACATATTTATTTTTTTGTGTAGTATAAACCATATAATTTATATGATCAGTGATATATTTCTTCTCTCTTTCCCCCTTTGTTGTATTGTTTCAGCCTGAATATAGATATGGATTTTTTGTGCAGAATCAAATTTTTGAGTTAAATGGAGGAAAATTTTGATCTTTAAGAAGTGGTGAAAACCTATCCCAACATTGAATGATTTGTTTCATCCTCAAAATTTCCCATCATGAATTTATTCTCAAAACAACAATAATAATAGCATACAAAATTACAAAATTACTTTATCTGGTTCTTTCCAAAATAGTGAAGAACTCACCCCCCACACTATTGTTCAACCATGACCATGAAATTAAATTCTATAGAAGTTTGGAAATAGATAAATGTATTGTAATATAGATACCTAACAATGTTTTTTTATGGCTAATAAGGGAATAATAAAAAGGTTATATGAAATTTTAGGCTTTAGATAATAGTTCTATGTAAAAATGGATTTTTAAAGCTGTGCCTCAGTCATATTTTACACCATCTAAGAACTATAATAGATTTGAATAACATGAAATAAATTAAATAATTTATAACACTCCTAAAGAATCTCAAAAAAATAGAAATGTAAAGAAGATATTAAAATTTTTCAAAAACCTCTTGGGTTGGATAAATTAAATATTGGAAATCACTAATCCATAGAAGATTCACAATTGAAAAAATAGTATTAAATGAATAGATTTAACAATAAAGTAAAAAAATTATATTTTAGTAATCATTTAAAACCATAGAAATTTAAATATATCAGTTTTTTTTGAAACACCAATATAATCTATTTTTTCTAAAGGTATTCAAGGATGCACAAAATTCTTAAAAACACAGAAAAAATTAATAATAAAAATAAAACAGGTAAGGCCTAAAAAATATTCCCTTATCAAATAGGATGCGAATCCACCCCCACACTTATCTAATACTTTCATATAAAATTAAACAAGGGGAAAATGTTGTTAGAGATTAAAAAAATGTAAAAGAGAAATACAACCAGGTTTATTGGTAGTAATACCTTTGAGTTAATATTCTAAATTCCACCCACCAAAGAATACATGTAAAATCCAGAAATAAAACATGAAAATTTGATTCAATGAAATAGAAAGGTAGATAAAAAGATAAATACTGGTTTAGACCCCACCAAGTGAGATTAGGTTTTTACTACCTCAGCAAAGTAGTTCTAGATGTTATCTAAAATATGATGGTGGGTGAGGTTTGGGTGAGATAAACCATCACATAGTTTTACTTCTAGTTATCTTCTAATTTCACTATTTTTTGAGGTCCCTATAGTTAGAGTAAACTATATCCATCCCCTTAAAAACAAGATATGAATTTTATAGTGTGGTTAAGAAAAAAAATGGTTCATCCACCTTTTCTTTGGAAACAAAATCATTAACATCTTCTTTAACATCCATGTATTGTTCAATGCATGTTTGATTAAAAAATTTAATAACGGAAAATCCAATGAATAATTTTATTTCTATTGAAAAAAAATAAGATTAATTATTATCAAAATATTTCAATTTTAATTGGATATGTTTCTCTCATTTTCTCTAGAAAATTTCAATAGAATCTCTTCATTTACTCCATTCAATAAATATTCAATCAGTTTATAAGGATTCATGTATTCCTTATTAGGTTCATATTTATATTTATCTTCATTGTATAAGGAAAACCATGGGATGGATAAATATAAAAAAATAAATAGGAGGTAATTATAAATTTAGTTTTTATAAAATAAATTGAAAATGAGTTTAAGAAAATATTATATCCATTTATAGTATTTGATTCAAGTTATTATTCAATGAAATGTGCCTCTTGGTTTTTGGTTGTAATGGATGTAGGTAGGTAGTAAATATGCTCAAATATCTCTTCAAATTCCACCACTTTATTGGTGTCTTATAAGAATATAATAGGTATAATATCTTATTGGGCCTTAGAACCTTATTGTTGGAACTCTAAAAAGTAATGATAGATTTCAATGATATCCTTGGATAAGGCTTCCAAACCCAGTTCCATGGGTCATCCTTCAAGTCCTTGATAAGATCTTCAAATTTCATCTCTGTACTCTTTGATTTCCAGAATCCCCTTAAACTCCTAAAAATAAAGACAAAATATCATCCATGAGTGAGAGTGAGTTATTTTTTTAGTTTTTTTAAAAAATAATAAACAATTATTTACAAAAAAATGTAAGGAATAATAAGTAATTAAATAATTTTATCCTAAAAAATAATGATACATTTTGACCCATCTATCATTGGGTGGTATAAAATATTATTTATTTTTCCTAATAAGACAAAGGGGATGACTAGGTTCACTTCTCCTGAGGATCTTTTGCAGTTAAAAACTCGCTAATTCAAATTAATTTGTTGATATCTTTTTAGATTTTATATTTATTAACACTAAAGATAAATAAATGGGTGTAGAAAGTTAGAATACATGATATAAAATTAAATATGAAATGAAAAATACAAATTTAATGAATGAAGTTAGTGTGAAAAGAAATACTACTAAAGGAATTGTCCTATGTGAACCTTAATTATCTCATGGATAGTCTCCTACCAACATAATTAACACACTCCATCACATGTATAAATATTTGATTTTTCACTATTATGAATATATTGTGTACCTAGTGATAACAAAGTACACTAAAAATCCACCTACTCCATGGTTAGTAAGTTATAGTGATCATATATTGAGAGAACCCTTTAGCTCACTTTCCTATAATGAAATCACACCCATTCAATAATATATCAATAAGGCTACATTTTATTCCCTAGTGAACAAGGAAGGGAGGTAAAATAACATAGTTAAATAATTTATACCCAATATAATTATAGTCGGAACACACTATCTCCTTTCCCCTTAACTAATCACCTTTTTAATAACTTAAATATGATAAGAAAGATTAAACATGTATACTCAAAGACTATGATTCTACACCAGATTCTTCCCAAAAAGTATTCTTGAATTTAGTCACTCAAAATACTATGTTTTTTAGATCACAATTAGAATAAAATAATGGGGAATATTAAAGAGAGAGATAAATGAAGTAATGAATGGAAGAGAAAATATTCTTTTTAAAACTAACCAACATGTTATTATAGTGTAAATAAAATATAGAATAAAAATAATCTAAAATTATAGTAAATCTCTAGCTTAACTTCTTACTATGTGAACTTTGTTTCTCTCCTCTATCTCAACTCTTCATTTTCTACATTGGTCTCATCTTCTACTTTTAGATCCAAAGATTCCTTCTTTATTAACCTATGGAAAAATTTCTGAGATCCTTGATTCTTTGAAAATCCTCTATCATTCATTTTTCCTCAGTCTTCCTCCTTACTCATGATTTGTTATTCCCTAAAAATCCATAGATTTTCTTCTTATTCTTAATAAAAAGTTCATTTTTATTATAATCCACATAAATACCTTTGATTGGTCACATTAATTCTGATGTGGAGCCCCAAGATTTGGGTTAAAATTACATGGTCCTTCTAAATTACCTTTGACACAACACCTTTAAACTATTTTTCATAAAGCCATGATGTTTACATAGTTTAAATAATGTTTAGATATATGTAAATGATATTTTAATAAGCTACTATTCATGCTTTCATTGGGATTTATAATCCATATAAAGACTTTATTGATACTTTTTAGATGCTTATAGTGGCTAGATGATGCTTACATAGAGTACTGAATGATTCTTACATAGATTTTTGGATGATGCTGATACAAAGTACAAGATGATACATACATTGCACTAGATTCATTCTTACACAAAATTTGATTTGTGATAATGTTTCACTAGTTTCTTACTTATGAAACTCTTGCTTTTGATGTGCATAAGATCATCACTATGAGTATTCAATAATTTTCTATAAATTATGCTTCAAAACATCAGAGTTTACCTATTTTAGTATAGAACCACTTTTATTATTTAAAGTAAAATTTATACATGGAAATAATCATTAAAACACTAAAGATAACAAAATAATATTAATTCTAATAGTTTCAAAGGTAAAATAAATAAATAAAAATCATGTTTGAAACCATTATTTCAATTGAACATAGAATACTCATATAATCTAAATATGTAAAAATTACTATTATTACATGAATATGATGGGATTTAATTCATTAACTTACATGATTAGATATATAAAAATATTAGATCTATCACCATCCAAATAGTTTTATATCATTCCTTATGGACTATACATCAAAAAATTCAACATCATACAACTAAAAATCATGTTCTATATGGTGTATATTCATATAAATAGAACTTTTGTGTGGGGAATATGCTATGTTTTGGACTATACACAAAATATGGTCGGTTTTTATCAGTATTGGTCCAATTGTGAAAAAATGATGAATTATAATACCCAATCATCAAGAAAAAACTTGATATTTAAATGGAATTTGCAATTGAGATAAAGATATGTGGTCTAGGTATCACTACGTATCTTGTGATGATAGGAATTACTTCACATATAGCCTTATTAAAAGGCCCTATTGCAGGGTTCATCTAACCAAACCCTATGTTAACATAGAGGCCCCAATAATTTGGATGGAAGGTGAATGATGTTGATAGAGATTCACATAAGGGTCTAGTATAGAGGATCTCATAATCACTACATGTCCAAAGGCATGATAACTAATCCACACATAGTTCGGGTAAAAGACCCCAATATAGATTAGGTTCTAACATTAGGGGGTATTTATTTTAACTTATTCCCCAAGTTAAGTAGTTATAATCTAGGAAATATCATGTAAATTTTTCTTGAATGTATGGGAAATTTGGTCCCATGGAATGGATTAATCTAGTAATTTTATGTTAATACATGGTGGACCATGTATCATATATTTTAACACTATGTGATAAGGAATCAAATGCTACACAATTTATCATCATGCATGTCAGAATTATTTTTTATCCCATATAAATTTTCACCATCTATGAAACATGATGAAAATGGAAAGACCCAAGCACTAGGATAAATATGAGTTATATATATTTTGGCTAGGGTTATTATCACGGATTTGGCTCATATGTAAGAGAGTGAGGTCTCACAGAATGGATTATTTTAAGTAGTTTACGACCATTCATGGTGGACCATATTCCATGTAGTTTAACATCATGCAATGAGGGAAAAAATGTTTTAAAATATAGGGTCATATGAAAAAGACCTACATTATGTATTTTAATGTAATGTTGTAATTATTTAGGTTCTCAATAGTTAATGTTTATATGATAAGGAATATAATAAGGGTTTTTTTAGTGACATGAGAATGAAGACATAGACAAAATGATGGAATAAATGATTTATTGGAATATTTTTTTGGGACCAAGATAAGATATCAAGGAATCATTATGTATCCCAAGTCATGGGAATCAAGCCACACATAGTTCTTAGATAAAATATATTTCATTAAAGTGTAGATCCTGATATAGGAAAACCCAACATGAATGAAAAAACCATACAATGTGTGTTAGTTGGGTAATGGTTGATTTGTGGTTGGTCCTCAGATAAGGTATCCAAGAATCAATATGTCTATAAAATCATGTGAATCCTACCTCATATAGTTCTAGGATAAATATATCACTATATAAATATGAATCATGCACATGAGAATGGGGGAAAATATATGGGTTGTCTAGTGAGAGAAGGAAAATGAAACCAGATGTGGATTTGTAAAGGTCTCACCACTAGGGCATGATTATTATGTTAGTGGAATTTATAGCTAGACCTATGACCTAAGATCCTAAGTTCACTACATATCCCAAGGATACATGAATCAATCCATTCATAGTTCTTATATGGTGAGGATATTTTTTCATATTACTGATTAATAAATTGAGAATGAGAACACACACCAAGAAATTTTAAATGGATTATATTATCATAAAATGAGAATGAGTCTAACAAAAAGAGTATACCAAAGAAGTTGAAAGATGATGTGTGGGGTAACTCATGTCATTTAATTTAATGTCATGTGATAAGAACATAGTTGTTCTATAGTTTAGGACTTTAAGATGAGTACCTATCCTTTGTAGTTAAATGTCACATGTAATGGAATTCGATTATATACATTTACACCTTATAATTTGGAAAATGTAAACTT
Organism: Viscum album; assembly: GCA_963277665.1. Taxonomy (NCBI): domain Eukaryota; kingdom Viridiplantae; phylum Streptophyta; class Magnoliopsida; order Santalales; family Viscaceae; genus Viscum; species Viscum album. The sequence goes on from OY728140.1 coordinate 1,152,239,883, forward strand.
AATGTGATGTTAAGAAAATTATTTCTAGAGAAACCTTTCATTAGTGAGTGTTTTGATATGGTATCTATCCATTATTTTGAAGGAGTAATATCAATTGGAGTAGACCTTGTGTATAACATAAGACCCATTTCATTTCATCTTTTTCTTTGGGGGTTTCTTCCTAAGTGTAATTATATTTATCAGAGATAATACCATTTCCCCTTCGAGAAATTAATGGAGAGGAAAATTATTGTTGAACTCTCACGTGACATAGTTACGATGTATTCCAAAGTTATACAACATTGGTAATATTTTATCATCTATTCAACATAACTCATCTAGATGAATATGAGACTAAAAATCTTTAGATAACTGATTAATGATTTCAATGTGAAGTGAAGATAGTTTAATTTAGATGGGAAAGATGACTTATTCCTTATATAATAGAGAATTTTTGGTGTCCTGTATAGTAGTATAGGTTGTGGTGTGATAACCTAAAAGGAGTATTAGAGTTTGTATGTTCAATACTTATTTATCTTTTCCACCAACATTTGGATAATATTATATAGAGTTTTCTTTAAAGAATCTATCGTTTCATTCTCCACTTATTCTTAGTGAGATGAGTGGTTATACTAAATATTTTATTTCCGATACAACCTTTTATGTTTTGAATAGAATCAATTGGTGTTGCTATCCTCTAATATTGGTTGAGGGACACCAAATATTGTAATAATATTAGTATTCAAGATGTTGGGGATAGCATTTATCTCAACCACCTTAAGGATTATAGCCTCAATGCATATAGGGAAGAATTAAGTGGAAATTAAAATGTTTTTTTATTGTCTTGTTTTACCCAGAGGATATAACCCCTTGTTATCAATTCCGAAAATGTAAAACAGACAAGAATATCTAGTAGTGTAAATATATTTGGGCTTTAATGAATGAAATTGGTGAGTATTTGATAGTCATGAAACCTCTTTTTGAATTCCATGTAGTCTCATGTATTTGTTGTCTAGAAGTATTCAAGTTTATTGACTTGATGGAAGAGCTTGACTCAAGTTTGATGAGAACTAAATATAATGATATGGAATTATTTTAAAACCATAAGGGTCTCTCCTCCTTTAATATATCTGAGGAGGAATCCTTTAAAGTCACATTTTTTGAGAAACTTTAGGGAATTTAGGTCATCAAAGAGGATAGAATTTAGTTCCCACCACCAAATCTATTATTTCATGGATTTATCTAATGAGATAATTTCACTTTTGATATAATTCATTATGGGAGACATCCATCTGTTTGTATTATTTGTTAGTGAATACCTAGGAACACCTTGATTTAGTGCGATATTGATCCCATTGATCTCCTTGGTATCATTATTGATGAATGATGATACTACTCTATGGTGTGTGGTGTGAATGACCATTCAATCATGGTCTAGACAATCTGAGGCTATGTTTGAATTTTACAATGCACTATCAAGGGAATTTAATGAATGTGGGATATGAGACAACATTGGATCCAAGTATAATTCATCTAGAAACCATGAAACACAATCATTAAAGGTGAATAATTATCTCTTTTTAATGGAATAATAACTATTAGTATGCTTAATTATCAACTATGAGTCACCTATGATGTTCAAATGGTCCATAAATATCTACAAGTCCAATTATAATGCTAGAATGAGGGATTGGTATTACGCCTTATTTTTGGTACATACATATAACTAAGGGGTAGGGAAAAATTATTTTGGATGGAGAGATCATAAAAATTCATAACAAAACATTTTATTTTTTGGGGTTTCTATCCTTATTCTTATTGGGATTCTATAAGAAAAATTAAAATACACCTCTAATAACTGGGGAATATCATGGGTTGAGAAAAATCCTTCAACATGGATCTCTTTAATCCATAGTGAATTCTATGGGAAAAAGTGTAATTTGAGAAAATTGGACAACGAATAACCTTTTGGACACATTTTGTGACATGAATTTGGATGTATAACTACTATATAATTATCTAACACTATATTATATTATCAATTAACATTGGTATACTGATAATATATTTGAGCAGGTCTGTACTAGAGATAAAATAGACCTTGTGATGATATAGGAAAAGGATCAAATTTTTTCATTATGAAAATTAGTTTCAGGTATTTCTTCATGATATTAATGTATCCAATCTCAGTATCCAACATTGTTTAGTGGAGATAATAAAGGATGTTCTCCTTACATGCATAATTCTTATGGGAAAGAAGAGTGCTATGTGATCGCTATAATTTTCACACATAGAGGTTGAGAGGTTTCCCCTCTATAGGGGATGAAATGGGTACTAAAGATACTATTTGAGATTATAAAAATATTCCTAAAAATATTCATCCTAATAACGGATAAATCCATTCTTCATCAATTTACCGAGGGGAAAACATTTACTTGGTAGATTAGAAATGAAAAATATAATATAGGACAGAATCCCCTAGAGTCCCTAAACTCATTGAGATTATGAGTGGAGGCATATCAATGATTTCATTGGTCTTCTCTAAATTGAATTTTATTCCATGATGGAGTACAATGATGTTGAGAAATGTTATTAATGTTACCTAAAAGAACATTTCAAGGGATTCATTTTTAGGCTGTTTTTCCACATCTTGTGGAAAACTATCTCATGTATGGTAATGTGATCACAATGTTGTTGCTATTTGAACACTAGATCATTAACATATAATTATAAGATCTTCTATAAGAGAGGCTTGAATATATAATACCTAGCATATTGATATATAACAACCGTGTATTCAATCCAAAGGGAATCACTTTATAGCAATATACCCCTTAGGGATCTCTTAAGGTAGTAGCTTCTCGTCATTGAGGACTACCCATATTTTGTTATAGAATGAATTACCATACGCATCCGTAATGTAGAGGTCCTGGAAACCTAGTCGAACATTGTTTACTTATTACATTATTGTGACTGAGAAGTCATATTTTAAAAAAATCAAGTTAAGATCCCTAAAATTGATGAAAAATAAAATTTAACCATTCTTTTTATTGATGAGAACAATATTTGAGATCCAATTAGATACTAAACTTCTTTAATGAGTTTAGGTTTAATGAAATTGTTGAAATTGGCCTCTACTGTAACAACTAGGACCCGGTGATAGCACAGACACCCCAAATTTAACATGGATATCGGGTCCGGGCCCACCAGGCACCACTGGTCACCCCGTAGACACATGGACTCCACCCTAGGGCCCACCCACATGACTAAACGGATCATATAACTAATGAAATCCCCCACAAGCCTACAAATTTCCATTATAAGGTGTTTTGTTCCCACTCAGACACACCGTGGAAAAATTCATAGAAGGTCACCAATCCTGTTCACTAATCCAATCCAAGAACGCATAACTATGGAGTTCTAATCTAATAGGCTTCCGAAAAGAAAGGTGAAACTTAATGAAATGATTCATAAAATTTAGTCATTTAACTATTTATCATTTGTGGGTGTCACATTCATCCCCACTTAGAGCACAAAGTCCTCGTTATGGGCCCTACATCTCAACCCTGGGAGTGACCTGCACTTAAGGCTGAGTACCACCTATGATACCAAATGTAACAACTGGGTCCTAGTTACCGCACATATACCCCACATTTAATATAGTTGTCGGGTCCTCACCTACCATGTACCACAAGTCACCGTGCAGACTTATGGTCCCCACCCTGGGGCCCGCCCACATGCCCGAACGGGTCATCTAACTAATGACAGTCCCCATAAAACAACACATGTTTTTTTCAGGGTGTTTTTTCCTCACTCACACACACCCTGGGAAAATTCTAAAAAGGGTACTCATCCTGATCACTACTCCCAGACAAGCATGATTAACTTTGTATTTCTATTCAGATAGGCTTCAGAAAAGGAAGGTGCACCTTGTTGACATGAGTCATATCAATTAGTCATTTAACCCATATCATTTAGGGGTGTCTCATCTACCATAGTTACATGGGCCATATGCATCCTCCTAGAGTCCAACTTAAAACCATGGTGGTCATCTCGATAATCCAAATGATTGGTAAAAACATCACGATTTGATCCAAGAATCACTATATAATTAATTAAATGAAATCATTGTTCTATCTCAGGAATGAGATATATGTATCTTGTTTCTTGGGGGTCATGGAAACATTGATGAACATAGGTTTTGGGTCCTGTTAACCCAAAGTCATCCATCGATGTTCATTAAAAATGGTTAATATGCCTTCTTTTAATGTTGGAGGGGAATCTCTAAGATCATATTCTTCTTCCTCTTCTATTAACCCATAGTTTTCAAAAATGGATGATACAAGGGAAGTTTAGGATATGGTAGATGATATGGGGTGATATTTTGATCTTAAGGATGTACCACTACAAATTCGTTTGTAGTCAGTGCTAGCTTTTATCAACTCTATAATAAAACATCGATGCATGTTTCCTTTATCAATGCTAAAAAATCATTGATAAAGGGTACACTTTAATAGTGCTAGAAAAAACCATTAAAAAAGGACACATTTCTTTACACATTTTTTAGTGCTAATAAAGGTCTTCTCAATCATGAGAGTTAAAGAAATAATGAAACTAAAGAGATCATATGAGCAAGTCCCACATATAATTTGAAGTCATTTGGGTGCTTCTTTTTAAATAATTCCATGACATCATCACATTAGAATCCTGCTACAGGAATGATCTCCTGCATAAACTATGCACTTACCTAAATGGGCCAATACCAACACACATGGGCCCCTACGGGCCTTGGACCATGCACTTCTCGCCACGGTCTACTCCCTCAGCCTACCTTTCATATTGGGCTACCTAAATGGATGACCCTCTAGGTTGCGCACTAGCTGAGTAACTCAAATTTTACAATTAAATTATTATTTCATATATACAATTATATATTTATGTATATGAATATATTAAATATTAATATGTATATATATATTAAATTTGTTTTTTATTTTAATATTTTTAATATTTTTAAAATGTATTAATTTTTAATATTTATTTTCATATATTCATTTGTTATAATTAAATTATTATTTTGTATATAAAAATATTTATATTTATTAGATATTATTATATAAATATATATATTTAAATATATATATTGATATAAAAAAAATACTGATGCATATTAAATATTTATATATATTAATTTACATATTAATTTATATTTTCATATATTAATAAATATTATATTAATTATTTAATTATACATATATATTATTTTTTAAATTTAATATATATATATATACAATAAATAGTATATTAATTATTTAATTAATAATTAATAATTTAAAAAAAATTATATATATATATATAATTAAATATTTGATGAATTATTTATAAATAATAAAAATGAATAATTTCTTTAAAAACATAATATTATAATTAAATAATTAATATACTATTTGACACTATATATATATATTAAATTTATTCATTTTTATTAATAAACTTGGCATTAATAAATTTTTAATAGTTTCTTAACATTTAATTTTTTTAATACAACTGTAATTTATATAATTAATATATATTCATTTTTATTTAAACATACATTCATCAGGTTCATGAGTTGGACTAGGCCAACCCAAAATTTTTTTATAATAGTATGTGGGTATGGAATTAGGGAAGTTATTGGAAAAAACTAAAGGTTTTTAATGTATGAAGAAAAGAGGATAGTGGGTGGTCATTAATTAGTGAGGTGAGTGGCACAGTTGTAATTTTTGAAAAGAAGATGGTGTGCCCATGTTTTTAACATGAAAAGACCAAAAAATGGACTATTTTAAATAATTAGACAATATAATGGTTAAATATTCGCAAAAAATATATTTTAGAAAAGTGTTTAGGTAATTTTGGCATCTGTCTATTTAGTTTAACCCATGATAATTTTTACAGTTTTCACTTATTGTTAAAAATTACGGTTGAAAGAATAGATAATATAAATTATTATGATTCCAAAATATTAAATCAATTTTTAAAAACTAAATTCAAATAAGGGGGAATTTTTTATTTAAAATTAAACCTACATACGTGATGAAAAAATGGGTTTTCAATAATTTTATTTTGCAGGAAAAAATGATTTCATATTAACTTTATGACTAATAATAAATAATGTATGAATAAAAATTAATATTTATTGATATAAAATATAAAAATTTAATTTAAATAATTCCTTATTATGTTTTTTAGTTAATTAAAAAGGATAAACATTATGCACTTGTAAAATAATTTTTTGAAAAATCCCATTTTTAAATCCAAATACATCGTTATACTAAAATATAATATGAAGTTGATTTAGAAGAAATTAAGTGGATTAAATTTAAAAATTGAATACTTAGTTTACATTAAATAATATTAAAAACAAAATTATACTTTTAAATTTCATAAATTGTTGAAAATAAATAACATCTTTTGAAAAATTGGTATTTTCCACTATTCACTGAAAAATCATTATTTTTCCAAAAATCTGAAAATTTCAGCCAAAGTAAATTTTGATTATACGATTTACAAAATGAATTTAATTTTATAAAATTAAATTGTAAATTTTTCCAAAAATTAATAATAATTTTTTTCATGAAAATAAATATATTGTTTTGAAGAAAACAAAATTTTAAAGAATAAAATTACATTATTGAAAATTGATTGATTATTTAATAAACATTTTTCAATAATTTATATTGATTAGGATATATATATTTAATAAGGTTTTTATTTCTACTCAAACCTTTTAATTTAATGTCTAGGTTATAATGGTTATGAATTTCATAGGATGTTTATGCTTTGTATTGCGTGTTGCATACGATATCGAACAAAAAAATATAAGGGTTGTGTTGTCAAAAATTGATTAAATATATTAATTTTATTTAATAATAAATAGATCATAATTCATTGGGGAGTTAAAACCTCATATAATCTCAGTGTTGCATGTCATATATGCTAATGAATATAGTTTCTTCTTTGAAAAAACTTTCAGTGTTATATTTAATGTAGGAGAGTGGAAGATGATGGGACTGGATCTTGTCAAATATATGACATAGACAGTTCAATCCATTCAACATCATATGAAATTTGTTCAGGGATGTTATAAAATATATGTAGGAATTCATCAGTGAGACCGAGAGTTTGAGTTCACAGATAAAGTGTTCTTTTGTATATCACCATGGAAGAAAGACAGGAGGTTTGTAAATAAGGGAAAGCTTAGTTGTAGATTCAACAACCCCTTTGAGATCCATTATTTCATTATAACTATGACCTATTTATTATCACTACCACCTAACATCTCTCAAGTACATAATGTTTTCAATTTATCCCTATTATAGAAATACATACCAGACCCCTCACATGTTCTAAATCAAGAGGTGGTATCTTTAGATAATGATCTTTTATATGAGAAAAATCCAGTGAAGACATTAGAACATAAATACAATGTTCTAAGAAATAATAAAACTCATATGATTTAGTGTATGAAACAAAATTTTTAGGGAGAAATTTCTGAATGGGGTAAGAATGTAATAACCGCAAATTTTATAAATAAAATTACCTTCTAAATGAATAGATAATTTATTAAGTAATGTAGTTATAAAAAACACATGCACTATATTTCATTTTTTATTTTAGGATGATATATAATATAGACATAATTTTTCTATCAAGGCTTAAATATCATTAAGAATAATAAATGTTTTTAATATTACCATTATATAATGATTTTTAATATTAGTATTTATTAAAGGTTATAAAAAATCTAATTGATGTAGAAGGTATAAGTGATGGAATTGAATGCTAGGATCATACATTATGAATCCCATTTATCAAAGAAACTAAGAGAGATATAATCATTGGTATTTTATCATTACCAATCCTTATTCAAGATTCAATAGTGAAAACATGTTTAAAACTATTTATGGGAGAAGTCCAAGCTCCTATATATCACCCCAAAACCATGTTCTCTGAACCATCCATAGAATGTACCACCATATCACACCTTACTCCTAGGGTGTACACAGGTGTAATAAATAGTTATGTATCCATACCATAGAAGTATGAATTTTTATATGTTATTTTTAATAAAATAATTAATTTATTTATCCCTTTTATGAAAACTTTATATATATACATGATTATATAACGAGCTTGATTAAAATTATATTTTGATACGAAGAAATCCAAATTATACTTTTGGGAAATATTTAGTTTCAATTAAATCACACTTTTTGATTAATTCAAGAATTTTGAAACAAACTCTATTTTAATGAAATGGTCTTATTAAATAATATTTATTTAAATATAAATAATTATATAATTTAATAAAGTCTTGTGTGATGTTTATAAGGGTATGAAAGTGGTTTTTTTCATAAAAAACTAGAATTTTGTGAAAAAATAAAGATTTTTTATTTCAAGTGGAAATTATTATATTTAAATATTATTTTGGTGACATAAATATTTTATATATCATTAAATAAAAATTATTAAATGGTCAATTTTTCATAATATTCTTGGATAATAAAATTTTTTGATTAAATAATAAATATAGTATTAATACAGGGTATGTATTATAACGTCTTAATATCCAAAAAGTAATGTATTAAATAATATAAAATGAATCCATGAAAAAATAATAGTTTTAAACTTTAAAATATTTTTTTATGTTATTTTATTAATTTTACAAACCAATAAGGAATACTCCAAAACCTATAATGTATTTTATGGTTTTAAAAGGTGTTATTTATGCACATGACTCACTTCTATATCATGAATGGTATTATTTTAAATATTTCACTTATTTTCATAATTAAATATTGAAATAAACTACTCTTTGTCTAAAACAATGGGAAAAAATGAGATGGTTTGTGGTTTTTATTATTTGATCACTCATAGTTAAAACATATGTTTAGAAATTAATAAAGAATTACCCTCTATTTTTCTATAAATAGCCACCCAACCTTCCATTCTTATTCATTAAAAACCCATTGACCATTAATTTCCTCTTTCTATCCTACTATAAATCCCTCTAATGGTGTTATAAATATATTTAAAAGATCCTCCCAAGCATTTAAAAGCACCCATTTACATTTCAACTCAAGGGTATTCACCTAGTTATACCTATCCTTAATTGATTGGGGACCTCTATTTATATGACCCAGACTCTTTAATCTTGAGATTAAAATTTATAAAATGCATTATTATGTTGTATGATTTATAAAGATCATAGATGAATGTATATGATATTAATCAGATGGGTGGACTTGTAGTAATATAGTCCTCTAATTAAATGTGTAATGTTCATGTGATACCGTGTTTGGTGAACATACATTTAACATAATCACATCATATTGTGATTTCTCAATGTTTAGTCTTGACTTATTCTTATGATGTCTGGTTTTATGTTGTTTCCAAATTCCTATAATGACTTGATGTTATCATATTTTATCAATATTTGATGTTAATTATTATGATTCTCACCTTTATTTTTCATCATTTCATGACTCTTGACTCGTACCTACTTCTTTACTTTGTTCTATTATTTTATTAACCCCTTACTGGGATTTATAGCTCACATATTTTTTTATGCATGTCCCCAGTTTATCTCATATAGTTGTATAATTTCAATATAAATTTAAGAGAATTATATGGAGTTTGTAACACAATTTTTTATATCCCTATTTCAATTTTTGGTGATATGTATCTCATTACCCAATTTCACTATACCTCACAATATTTTGAGACTTTATTATGTGTATCATTATATAATAAATCATCAAACGATTTTTATAAAAGAAATGGGTTTTAATATTAACCATGATGAAATAATAACATGAGTATATTAAATATATTCAAATATTATTATGATTAAGGTTAAACCATTTTTGATGTCATTCTCTATCAAAAGAGAAATGAAAACATCACTTGTATGTATGTCTAGACTATGACATTAATGAAGAAATGAATTTTAATTTTTTATCCCCACCTCAAAAGATTCGTTATTATGATTATTTAATGAATATATATGATATTCATGAAATAATTATTATTTTATAAATATAATAAATTATTTACTTATTTATACTTATATTTTTTGGAAAATGATAACATTAATCATGTATATGTGTAGACTACGACCTCCACGAACTAATGTGATTCATTTTTTATGTATTCCTTTTATATTAGGTTATAAAATTTAATTTAATTTCTAAAAATGTTAATTATTTAATGATTAATATTCTAGAAATTATTGAATAATTACCCCTTTTACCATGGTCAAACTATTGATGTTTTTTTGGGATTATGAACCAAGCATCCTCAAAACGTACCACATATGCTTAACTGATTTAATAACTATCACAGAAGTGGTAATAAATGAAATAAAATAGTTAATAATAAATGAATACACCAGAAAATGGTTCTCAATAAAGCATAAAATTGATATAGTTTTATTATATAGGGGTTAAATTAAGAATGTGGTGAGTTAGAATCGAGTTAAGATATTTTTCTTTAAAAACATATTTTAAAAGTATTAATGTATTTTAGTTGTGTTATCAAGATAAATAAATAAATATTAAAATTAATTTAATTTTTTTTTAAAATTATTTTAAATAATTATTTTAAACTGTTTCCAAACAGGTTATTTTATTGAAATATATACAAAAGTGTGAATGTAATCTTTTTTTAATATAAATGATCGGATCAAAATTTACCATGGTCATGAATAATATTATTTATGAATGTTACTCTAATTTTTTTATTTATTTTTCAAAATAATATATTTTTTCACATTATTTTTAGATTTTTTTTAAAGATTTTTCAAATGAAAAGGATTTTTATCAGTATTTTTACATGAATCCAAAAGTGTATCTTCATATGTATTAAACAAAATAATTTATGAGATTTTCAATATAAATGAAATCTTGTATCTCTTTTATATATTTTATATTCTGTTACATATTTCATAAATATGGGTTATCCGGATATATCTCCCCAATTTATTGGGTAATGATTTTGTTTTATGGGGAATTATGTTGGAATTAACTGGGTAGGTTATTCTCTTTGCAAGTGTACATAAAAGAGTTATGTGGAGGTAATTTAAAAATGTACCTATACTATTTTTATATTATTTAAAATTATTTTTCATTCATGTTTTTTGAAATCATAATATAAGTTAATGATATTAATTTTAAATAAATTTTATACCCATTTTGAGTGAAAAATATGTTTTTCATGAAAATATTTTCACGAGTACTAATATTTTATGAGAAAAAATCATGATTGTAATTCTACCTTTAATATTGATTGTGTTATGTTTTATAAAAATATTTGGGCAGTGAATCTTATTTCATGCATAATAAAACTAACATTTGTGCTCAAAGTGTATATATAAAATGGAAAATTTTCTAATGTGATTTCATGATTTTTAAAATGGATTATTGTGATTTTTTTATATCCCTTAGTGAGATTTTTTTCCCATATAATGTTTTCAAATATTTTCGATGTCTTAAGGATTATTAATAACTATATAAAGTTCTAACTTTCTTCTATGGGGGTTCAAAGTTAAAAAAGTGATTTTTTTAATAAAAAAAGAGTTTGAATTTCAGAATATTTTTTTGAAAAAAATGGATATTTAATCGATGTTTCCACTTTTTATTATAAGGGTTTGATATTCAAGTAACCAAAAATATCATTAAAATTTAATAAATAGCGAACCTTGTTATAAATCATGTAATTATAGTTTTTTTATGCTACGAGGAGTTATAGTTGGAATCTGAGGAAGGTTTAGATAATTTTAGAAGATAGGATTCCATTATGAAAATACATTTAAGGTATATTAATATATGGATTATTTTATCACGAGATAGATGTATAGGGTTAAAATGATTATTTATTTAATTTTTTTCTACGATAAAATGTTTTTTAGGAGATAAAACAAGGTGAATGAAGTGGATGTGAATCCATAGGACAACATCCTTCTGAATTAGAAAACTGGAATGCTTGAAATTGGAATAGAGTAGTTTTTTTTGAAGTGTTAACTCAAATGAAATGGGATATTAATGGTGTTATCCCTGTTACGGAGAAATAAAACTCTCCATAGTGGAACATTTCAATATATAACACCCCCAATATTGGATGGAACCACAAATGTAGTTGTATCTTAAGGATTGATAAATGCTCTGGAAAAGATATTTTAGGTTTTAGGTTGTTTTAAAAATTAAAAGGAAATAATTTACATTTTACACGAAATCAATATTTATTTTATTAATAATATTAAAGAGAAGTAAAAGGACCACAAAAAAATATAAAATCCCACCCTAGGATCAGGGAGGTATAAATTAGTGAATCCATAGTGCATCAACTATAAAAAGATTGATCGCGTTGGAAGGAAAGGACCCAAGACCCAAGAAACAAAAAATCCTCTTACTTTGAGTCTCCTTGGAAGTAAGGAAATCAGAAACTCCATTCCCTTAATGATATATATGAACGATAATTAGGTGGTTACTCATGATAACCTTCCATATTTAAAAAACATAAGCAATAGACCAGGGGGAGATTACAGTTCCTTTTACAGAATTGAAAACAGTTAGAGAATCGGTCTCCACTATAATAAGTTAAATATTCTTATGATTTCTTAAAAGGATACTAGCCAAAACAACATGGGCTTCATATTGAAGTGAGTCACCTATGCCAAGGTTCCCATAAAAATCCAAAATGACTGATCCCCACTATTCCCAGATCACCCCAGCCCCCCTGTTTGACCCCCAGGTAGCAAGATCCCTCAATTTTTTGTTTTATTCCCAAGTGATGGGGATACCACTAAACCCAATGACCCAATCAAAATTTGGTAACCTGATTGGGGCTGGGACTAGAGGCCTATTGATTTCTAATTAAGGGTGTAGTCTCTCAGTCATTGTTGATCCTGATGATATTAATTATGTTATTTTTAGTTTTGAAAATATTTTCAGTACGCATACCTGTGAAATATTTGTGTCTTGCTTCTTTCCTCATTTTCTAGATGCACCAACATCCCAGAGTGAGTATGATATATCATACCTTGTTATCTAGTCTGAGTATAACCATTCCTTGAAACCAATAGTTGATAAAGGAATTAATCGATATATCATTAGAAGCTAGGATTTTGAAGACACCGAATGAGAACCACAGTAAACTCTCCCATTCACATTAAAAAAATATGTTTCAAGGAGTTTTGACCTGTTTTTCATTATAGTACTGAAATCTTGAAGTGAGGCTAACTCCAACTCAATTGATAATATATTTAGTGGGAATTTCATTAATCCTAATATTCCAAACCGGAAGATAAAACAAGTTGGAATCTATTTTCACATGAGAACCTGCCTCCAATCATTATGGACATTGGAAGCCATCTGCAATATGTGGAACTCCTTCATTGAAAAGGATCCTGAAGAATATCCCATGAGGACACACCTTTATATGTTAGATTTCATCACTATATTCTTAAAGATGACCCACTATTTCCCATTGAAAATATATTTGATGACGGTTGGGTGTTCACTTTCCTCTTTGAAAGTGATGTATGGTGTGGGACATCCTAAGAAGCCCATTTTAGTACCTATTCAATTTTCATTCCAAATGATAATTCCACCTCTTCCCAAAATCCAATGAGCATGTTGTTATAAATATAGGTTATTGGGATGTATCATGAGACAAATATCATATTTTTAGGTCTTTTCATATCTATATCGATCAGATAATTATTTTTTATGTGCCATACCAAGAGAGTCTTCCCATAAATGACCTCCTAATCCAAATTATCATGCCAACATGGAACTATCCCAATGACACTCATAATGTTGATTCCCCCTCGGACTGGAGTCTATCCATCATTGTCCAATATTCCCAGTGGTGTTTTCCATCCAACTAAGAATCCCATAAGAACCAAAATTTTATTATATTAATGTTTGATAGAAACCTTTTCAACACATTGAGGGTATAAAGGATGTACATGGGGATAAAAAAGAGAACAATATTAAAAAAAAGGTAACTCTTCTTACAAAAGACATGAAATTGTTCTTCCAGTTCAAAATAAGAATAGTGAACCTATCCATGATATTATCAATGTGGTGAATATGAATCTTTTTTAGTGAACTGTCACATCCAAATAATCCATAGGGAATGTACCTTTCTGAATGTTAATACTACTCTCTAATGCTCTAAACAGACTGTCCAAATTATTTATTTCTATGTAGAAGTAACTCTTGTACTGAATCACTAGTTTCCCGCTCCATGATTATATTCCTTTAGGACCTCATTTATCCTCCAAATTTATCTTTTAATTCCATTAAAAAATATAATTACATCATTTGTGAAAATCAGGTGAGAAATTCCACCCACTAGGTGCCTATTGTAGTATAGGATAATAATACCTGAAACTATTCATTGGTTAATGTAACGGATGAGAACATCCTATGAAAGTATAAACAAAGTAGGGTAAGGAAGATCACTATATATTAGAACTTGGATTTCATTGATGTAACAATATTTTATTCCCATGAATTATGTTGATATCCATGAATAGATAAATCATCGAAACAATAGATCAATTATCCTGGAAGAGAATCTCATACAAGAGAAAACCTTGTGAATGAAGTTCCACTCAATCCTGTCATAGGATTTTTTTCATGTCCATCATAATGTATATATTGAACCCATAAGTATTTTGATTAATATTTCTGATCACCTCTTAGTCTAGGAAAGTGGAAACTTGGATCGTTCGACCTTTAATAAAACCATGTTTTTATTTGGAGATCTATTTGGGAATAATGATGAATATTATCATGTTAATGATGAATGAAAATACCTTGTATGGGATGTACATATATAGATATATTTATAATTACTTAGAGAGTGTGTTTCCTTCACATTAGGGACTAGGAAAATCTTTTTGTTGTATGTAATCCTTAGGAGATTTCCCCCAATAAAATAGTCATGCACTTCATGGACTGGAGCTTTCATCCCTACATCGCATGAGCTGTTGTATAAAGTATCTTAAGAAACCTTCAAATCGGGGTGAACTTTTTGGATTAATGGTTGACCCCACATCATGAATCTACTTACCATTAGTGATATACCTCAAGCAATAATTCTATGAATTAGTAACCTTTTTAGGAATTTCATCAAAGGGAACTACTGTTTCCCTTGGATAGCTGCCTTTCATGTGAGGTTTGGGTCCATATAGAAGAGTTTTGAAGTGCTCTTTTTTCCATTAACCTCACAAAATCATAGACATCTGAGTATGAACCATCCTCCATGAGG
This sequence comes from Viscum album, assembly GCA_963277665.1. Lineage (NCBI taxonomy): Eukaryota > Viridiplantae > Streptophyta > Magnoliopsida > Santalales > Viscaceae > Viscum > Viscum album. The sequence goes on from OY728140.1 coordinate 1,152,255,180, forward strand.
ATATTTGGTCTCTAAAAATGATGTTTTCTTTAATTAAATCATGGAAAAAACTAGTGTTATGATTACCTTACCGAATCTGTCAGAACCTCAAACATTCAATATCCACACATTAGTGTCTCAAAAGAATTTCAACCATGTTATTATTAATAATACTCAGATATCAGGATAAGGATTCATCCAAATCATTCTCTAGACTAGCCTCATGTTGATCAGTTTCTTTATTTATCACCTCTGGATATTGAAATCGTGAGGGAAGATTTATAATCTATCTTTAAAGGTCACCCTTAAGACATTTATGTTTGTTGTGAAGAGATACCCATAGTTTTCCGTGGGGAATCCTACTCCATTACTACCTTACTACATCATGAAATCTGATATACATCATCCATAGATGGGAAAAATAGAATCCTTCACCTATAATATTCATAGGGGCCAAGAAAATATGTAACGGTGAGTGATCTGATAGGTTGTGAGCCAGATGAGAGGCCTTAATATCTAGAAAATAAGATATGGATTAATTTTTTCCACACACTAGTCAAGATAAAACTTGGTCTGATTACCCCCTCTTTGGTTTTTCTACCAATTGAACTGACCCCCTATTAATCCTACTTCTATTAGCCCATTGAGGGCCATAAATGAGACAAAATCATTGCTATATTTCGTTGATAAATATACTCTCATTCAATAATAATGTTGATGTCTCCAATGAAAATCCATGGATTATCTACTAGGTTAAATGATATGATGCCACACCATAGTTTCTCCTGTACATGATCATGAAATTTTGAGTATATAAAAGATTAGAAAATATAGTGAACACCTGTAGTGTTTTAGTGATCATGAACTAATCAGTGGAAGTAATCAGGTCTAATGAGATGTTAACCTTCTAGAATATCTAGATGTGAGTTTTTTTGGGGTACATATGCAATAAATTGTGCACCCTTATTCTCTGTTCAAAATCCATTATCTTGGAAGAAATTTGTTTTTTCTCTAGAACTATAACAAAGGAGGTAAATTTGTTCATTAGATATGAAATGTGTTTTGAACCAAGATCCTATCCCATGGCAATTCTAAATGAGCATCAATATCATTTTAAACCATTCCATCTATCTTTGTCCCCAGATAAATGACCACACAAAACCTGAGATGGTGATTGATCCACATTTATTTTGGATTGTGATCTGGTGTAGACTATGTAGTGATGTAATGAGAAAGGGACCAATGAATATTCCATGTAGCCGTTATAATTTAATTACATTGACACATCATGATGGAATATCGGGAGAGAGCATCATTCCCTACCTGGGGAGGGGGAGCTGATTACTAGAGAATGTGGGGGGGGGGGCAGCTGATTCCCATATTCAATCTCATCGTATGGAACATAAAAAATTTTAACAAGAGGGAACTTGAGAGAAACACGTCACAATAACTTGTTACATGATTTAGAGGGGAGAAACGTAGAACCAAAAGTGCATGGGTCCTAGGAATGGGTAGAGGAGGGGGTCGGTTTCCATCCTTATAGGAAACCAACACTGAGTACTGAGGGTCCACATCACTATGATGAAAAGACACCTGATAAGCTGAGATATAAGACTCCTATAATGGGGAAGAGAGGAGCACCACATTCCCTTTAGAATGATCTTCTAAATCAGAATAGACCAATAGAAAAATCTGGTTCCCATTGAAGATAAATCCTCATCATTATTGAAGCGATCTTCCAAAACTTGATTATGCTAACACTAACCACATTTAGAGAAATATAGAAAAGCATGGCCTTAGATGTGATGTCTCTTATATAACCTCAATGGTGAATGACAAAGGAGATCTTAAAACTAATAATCCAATCCATAAACAAGAAATATGATCTTCTCTAGGAGAGGATGAGTGACATCCATTATAAAACAAACCCTTTCCATCATCACTTTCTCTAGGTGAAGAGTGTTCTCATCGTCACATAGAAATAATCCCATGGGGTCACCAATAAAACATAAGAAGGTTGGGTACATAAAAGGAAGGGGAAGAAAAGGGAGAGATATCCATGTTATGTCGGATATGGTAGTTACCGATGGTCTATAAGTGGGTTGAATTGATCAAATTAAAAAACACAAAAAAATAAATTGATTAAATAAATTAATTATCAATATTAATTATTAAGGTTAATTAGCAGTGGAAAAAGTAAATAGTAAAAGTATGTTTTTTATAGTAGTTCTATCCAATGTGGTATTACTATACTCTTATACCTCTCTACTCAATGAGAGATACGTGTGTACTAAAAATGATTTTTGAGGGGGGTCATAACCCAGTTACAAAATCCTTTTCTAGTGGAGCGATAACCATGACACTATCTGTATGGGGAGTCTCAACCCTTAAAACCATAATTTAGATAGAGGAAGTCAGAAAAAAATTGTACTCACTTTAGATATGGGGAGTCACTACCCTTAGATCTAGATTTTAAAATTCATCAGTCCTAACTTGAGGAAAATAATAAAAAATTATTCTTTTATATGTAAAATTATAAATAGAAAAATAGAGGGATTTTGAGAGATGGAAAATAGTGTCACAGACTCAGAAATTAGAAAAGAGATGTAAAATAATTAAAGAATAGGTACATATTATTGAAGTTTGGATTAAATCATCTCTTCAAGACAATTTTCATGGAAAAATAATTAATTTGACACTTTAGAGAACATCCAGGTGATGAAATATAGTGTCACAGGATGTAGAAAATGTACAACATGTTCAACATTCACAACACATTATCTTTGAAAAATAGAGTATCAAATATGATAACCAATGTGTCTTATTTTCCTACTAGATAGAGATATATTTATATATATAATAAATATTAAGAAATTATATTAGCCCCCTTCCTTCATATATTCAAAATAAACCGAGTCAAGAGATTTCATAAATATCTCCATAAAAAATGAAACTGTATGACCTCTTTATTCTAATAAAATAAATATTAAATAAAATTATTTAAAATAAATTGGAAAATTATTCCAAAATTATATATAGAATATAATAGTGTTGAATTATTGAAAACCCTAGTTTAAACGCAATAAACCCTCTTAAAATTTAGTCAAAATAGTTCTTGAAAATTGGAAGCACAATCATAAAGTTTATTTAAAATTTTGAATTTAAATAATCATGTATCCTTTAACTTTATTAAAAAAAGATATGGAAAAAATTATACTTTATTATCTTTAAAAAAATTAACAAAAACATAAAAATCTCTTTGATCAGAAAACTTATATTTAATGTGAATTTATCTAGATGAAACCCCCAAAAAGTAATCCATATAAATATAAAACAAAATGATGTTCAACATAAAATCACAATGAAAAAGTAGAGAATTAGGGTACATGAAAGTATGGTACACCAATGTAATGTAGGTTTCGTAAATGTATTGTAGAGTTCATCAAAGTAATGTATGGTTCATCAAAGTAACATAGGGTCCATGAAAAAAGTAATTATTATCAATGTAACATAAGGTTAATCAAAGTAACATAGGGATACTGAACCATACTTTGCACTGTTGAAAAAATAGGGTTTCTAAACCATAATTTTCACTTTTTCAAAAGTAGGGTTACCGAACCATATTTTGTGAAAAAATAGAGAAAATAATATACCATACTTCAATAAAATTTTAAAGGCTATTAATAGTAGATTCGTCCATTATTCAAGAATAATTATTTGTATGAAAACTTATTATACATTCAATAAACAATAATCGAATAAATAAAACTTCTATAGCTCATGAAATTATTAAAAAATTGAGGAAATAACATTCTAGAAAACTGAATCTGTGAAACAACAATAGAGAACTTCAATTAATTAAATGACAAATTAGAAAAAAAAATTAGACTTATATATAAACCAATTAAATCAGGATAAACATGTTAAATTTCAATAAAATCTAGTTTCATACAAAACTCATATTATTATAACATTAATTAAATTAAATAAATTTTTTTCAAAACTATTCTCTATAGAGTTTCTAAAACTATAGGTAAATCATCATTGCATTTTTAGAGTACTAGAAAATAATTTTCAAGCTTCCTAACAAACAAAATAAGTTTAGTTAAATATCTTATCTATCTAATGGTATATAGTTTACACAAAAACATTTAATTTGGATTTATATATCGTCAAGATACTATGAAAAAATATAATTTAGTTTATAATAAAAAATAGTATTTGAGGATAAAAATAAGAATCATGTTTGAAATTAAAGTTAAACATTCTTGAAAAATAATTAAACTTATTTGAAATTTAATAAAATGGATATATAAATTTAATATTTCATATAAAGTAGGAATTAATAAATTCTGGTCATTATAACTCATGTTATAATTAAAATGCAGAAAGCACTAAAAATAAAAAGGCACAAGTAAACAAACAATATTATAAAGGGTTAATCAAATATAATCATATGTAATCAAATAAAATAAAAAATAACAAGCACAAATAATCTCCCTATTTTTGTTTGATTACAAATCCAAAACTTTTAAACCATTTAAATCCATGTTTTAAAACAATTAAAACCATTTTATACACCCCCTTATTGTAGATAAAGAATAATAAAAAACATAAAAACTCCCCTTAAATAAATGCAATAATAAAAAGTTAAATTTCCAACATATAATGATAAAATTTAATTTTTCCAAACTGAGGAGAGTCAATAGTATTTGTAAAAATACATTGTCACGACCCGTCCTCGGGGCCCATGCCGTGACTACCCCAAGCACGACTTCCTTAGGCCAGGGGCTGGCGACTATCAACAATGGCGTAAATCTCTATAAAAAGGAAAGACATTGCCTTTATAAAGTAAAAAAAACACCACAGAGTACACAAGCTGAGTAAACAATAAGTAAACTGAGTACAAATGTAAGTGCTGAAAAGTAAATGGTCCAGAAACAAAACCCAACTGAAATTAAAGAACAACTGAAATGATAGTACAACAACTGAAAAGTAAAGCAGTGAGTCTGAGCCATCCTTTGGAAATCTCACCTGAAGGGTGGGTACAGATAGTCTCCTCTGCTCCTCAGCTCCGGCTTTCAGCTCCGTGTATGTCCCATCCAGTGATCCACCTCCAAGTACCATCCATCTCCACGAGCTCCCACCTCGATCAGTGATGTCCGTCGTCTACATCAAACACAACGTAGTGCGGGCATAGCTTGTGAATGGGTGAGTATACGCTACTCAGTAGGGACCACGAGACCCCCGAAGGTCTCCCAGAATCCATGAAAGATAAATCACAAAAAAAGATACAATCACGAAGTAACAGCCAACTATACTTAGGTATATTACCATATATATACCTAAGTTATCTATTCCAACTCGACTCCAACACATGAGCCCAAATACAACCCAATACACATAGGAAAACATAACCCATTCCACATTGGAATTCACAACCCAATCCACACAAGAAAGCACAACCCAATCCACACAAGAAAGCACAACAATCATATCGATGATAATGATTGTATGTTAAGAAACAGCTCACACAGGTATACACTTCGTAAGATGATAGAGATGATCAGATGTAGCCACTGATTCATCTATGCTATCGGACCCACAAAGGATACAAGACTACCTACTCTGCTGGACCCACTTAGGATACAAGTACAGAGTCAACTACTGCGGGACCCACATTGTATACAAGAACAGTAGTCAAATACTGCCAGACCCATATAGGATACAAGAACATTAGTCATCGCCACCAAATCCACATAGGATTCTAGTACGGTAGTCGTCGCTGTCAAACCCACAGAGGATTTCAGTATAGTCGTTGTCGTCGTCACATTCGCAACCAGATCTAGGGTTCCCGCACACAGCAAGCTCGATTTCGGGAGGGTCCGCTCCACAAGGAAAGGGTTCGATACATCAACTGTCACAAAGTCCAGAGTTGTTGTATCACAATGTTCTGTCTCGTCAATAGGCACTCAACGAAACAGATGGCGCGTCAGTCGGATGTCCAGTCTGAGAGTTATTGGCTTTTTCGTCCTAGGGGACCAGTTGGTTTTTAATCTAAAACCAACCCGAACGTACTCCATCTGCATCAAAACATCGAGTAGAGTAAGCCAAATGGACCATCTCACTAAGAGGAATCTAACAAAGTAAACGGAAGGTCAATCGGACATCTGGAGCTCAAGTTATAAGAGTTTCCTCTCCGAGGGCACTGTTGGTTTTGTGGTCAAACCAAACCGGCCATACCCAAAGTTCTCCAAAACCTTGATTGTCATATACCAAAAATACCATCTTGATACAAGGATCCCAACACAATTTACGGTGCGTCGATCGGAGGTCCGTAGCCCATGTTATGGGTGTTTGAACAGATCTGTCCGGAAAATAGGGGGTTCGGGCCCGGTCCGACCCGGCCCGATACCCCATGGGTTGGCCCGAACCAGGTCGACCCGACCTGGGTCCGGGTGTGGCCTGGTTGGGTGCAGACCGGCCCAGCCGGTGTGTCCCGGACCGGCGTGGTGGTCCGGCCCAGCGCGGGTGGCCCAGTCCGGTGCGGGCGGTCCGGCCCGCGGGGCCGGCGGCTCGTCCTTTGGCCGAGCGGGATGTGGGGGGAGGGGTGTGGGGGGGGGGGGGGGGGGGGCACTGCCCCCCTTGATTGAGAAATGATCGGCCAATTAAGGCCAGCCATAATTGAACCCACGGGAGCCGAAGGGTCCCGCCTCCAACTGGCGGGAGCGGCCGGCTCAACCGACCGCTCCCCCGAACCGCTGCGGCCATAGGCCATGACTCCTCCCCGTCCGGCATGGCGCGATGGCGCCACGCCCCTCTATAGTGGCCCAACCTCAGCCGTGGTTTCCCTCAGCCTGAACGGCACGGCACAACGACACTGCGCTCTTTCGTCGTGGCCCGCTTCGGCCGTAGTTCTCTCGTCCCCGCGTGGTCTAACAACACCGCGTCACCTCATTTCAAGCCACAATATAGAAGAGCAACAATGGGTAGGAGGGTGGGCCATGTTTGTATGGTCCGAACTCCTCTCGTTATACTAATATCAAGCGGCCAAAGAACGAGTAATCTCAATGACAAACAATGTGAAAAATTAGTTGATTAATTTTGAACTTAACCCTTACCTCAAAGTAGTTTGGGGAAGCTAGCGTCGCAGAAGACATCGTCATGGGGTGAGGCTCCGTATACATCGATGGAGAACGCCTGAGAAGGAAGCGGCATCTCCCTTTCTTTGATGCGGAGAGAAGATGGAACGGTGTGACAACGTTCTTCATTGAAGCCTCAATGTTATTCAACTTAGAAGATGATGTTCTTCAAGACTTAGAGTATTCTCTCCAAAATCTCCACACAACGAAACAACCACAATAAAATAAGGTTTTTGCCTTATTTTATTACTTATGCCAACATTTTTAAAAATTCAAAAGTTGAATTCAGTAATTAATCTTAAGTTGTCCAAATTAATAGTGTGATAAGTTGGCAACATTAATGTGAGGGAGAGTCACATAATTTAAGAGGGGGTTTTAGAGGAGTTAGGGAGTTATGGGGAATTTGAAAAGGTGGGGGCTCAGGTGGGCCCCACATCTCCTTTAATCCTCTCATGGGAAGTTAACAACCAGTGGGTCCCACTTCAACTTTCACACCTTGGATCTAACACTTAGGAAAGTGGAATAAAATTTGTAACAAAATTTTATTTCACTTAACACTTAAACCACATTTTTAAACAACTCTTCCTGAGCAAACACAAATCCAGTAAAGGTCTTTTTAAGCAATTAACGGCGCTGTGGTTTCATTGGTGCCCTCGGATTTAGATTCTGAGCACCAGTTTCAAAGTTATAAAAACCTTCTCTTTCGTTCACTGAACGTACCTGAGCTAAACCTTTCAAATTGATTTTGGGCACACCGTGCCTCATAATCAGGTGCCGTCAGAAACTGCATACTCATAAAATCCCGAAGAATTTAAGAAAAAAAATTCCCCTGAAATTTACAGGCCTTTAATATCTTCTATGCAATTTTCATAAGGGATAAATTATAAAACAATATCACCCATATTCACATGATATCAAATAAAATGAAATCTGAGATCAATATGATTGGTTCAATAATAATGTATGGGGTTTTTAGAAATAGAAATTTTAGTAGCAGTATCACAATAAATAAGTAGTTTATGAAGATAAACACAAAAATCACAGAAGTTTTTCTTAATCCATAAACACTGAGCACAACTAATTACAGTAGAGATGTACTCAAATTTTTTAGTAGATTAAGAAAAATATAGTTGTTTCTTAAATGAAGAGGAAATGGAACATTATTCTGAGAAAAAGACACATACCTAATGTTCTTTTTCAATTAATTCTACATCCTCCAAAATCATATTCAGAATAAGATGTTAAATTATAATAATAATATTATGTAAAAAATAACCCAGAATCAATAGTTACTTTAACATATCTAATTATTATTTTTTAAATCTTCAATATGACTTTCATTAGGATCATCTTGAAATCTAGAACATAAATAAACATTAAAAATGATGTTGAGTCTATATGAAGTTAAATTTAGAAAGCTACCTACCATGCCTCTATTAAATTTAAAATCACCATATTACCTAAATCATGAATATATAATTTATAATTAGTACACATAAGAGTTTTCATTGATTTAAACGAATCAAGATAAAATTGTTCAACTAAATCTTTAGCAACCTTAGATTGAATAAGAAAATTTTCATCTATTCTTTAAAAAATTTGAATTATAATAAAGATCTTTAATTCCCCCATTAAACTCATGTCAAACATAGAAGACATGAAAGTAGAAAAATTATTAAGAAGTACATCTCTAGATATCCAAAAATTATATAATCAACATAAATTTTTCCAATTAAAATATCATAAAAATTCATTTTAATAAAAATATTTTGATTAAAATTTCCTCTCTTAAAACCATTTTTTTAAAAAAAAGTATTTCATACCAAGGACATGGTGATTTTTTTAGACCAAAAAAATAATTAGATAATTTAAAAACATGGTAAAGAGGTCTTTTTTTTCAAAACTAGGAGGTCGAGAAACATATAATTCATTATTTATAAAACCATTTATAGAATAACTTTTTACATCCATTTGATATAATTTAAAACTATGAAAATAATGAAATGAAAACCGAATTCTAGTAGCCTCTAACCTAACAACATGTGAAAAAGAATATAAAAAGTCTATATATTTTTCTTGAGAGTATCCTTGAGAAAAAATTTTGTCTATGTTTTTAACAATATTTCAAAATTGATACATCTTGTTTATAAATATCCACATAGTTCAAATCACCCTTTTATCCTCAAAAAATTCTACTAGTGTCCAAACATTATTTATATCAATATAATTTAATTCATATTTCATAGAAACAATCCTATTTTAATATTTTAAAGAATCATTAACATTAATAGGACCAAAATAAGAAATAAAATCTGATATGGAATAAAAATTTATAATAGAGTTTCTAGTTTTAACACTTGAAGCAACATTTCCAATTAAATATTCAACGAGATATTTTTTTTTAATCTTCCATGATTTTGGATCTAGTCAATAAAGTGTACTCTCTCACTCAATTTATTCATCATTATGATGAATAATTTCTTCATAGAAACTAAAATTTCTAAACTCATCATCAATAAAATTTGAATTATAATTTAATTTAACATTATTTTCATCTAACATAATGTGAACAGATTATTCAATAATCATAATTCTTTTATTATAACCCATATAAGATATACTATTAGTATAATAACCCAGATAAATACATTAATCATTTTTGGAATAAAATTATCCTAAATTATCCTTTGAATTTAAAATAAAAATTTTACAACCAAAATCTATAAAGTAACCATCTTTAGGTTTTTTATTTTCAAATAATTCATAAAGAGTTTTATTTAACAAAGGTATAATAAGAATAAAATTTTAAATACAATAATAATAAAAAACAACCTCATCCCAAAACATCTAACAAAATTATATTCACATAACATAGTTAGAGACATTTTAAAAAGAGTTTAATTTTTCTGTTCTACAACACCATTTTATAGTGGTGTTATAGGGGAAGAAAAATTATAAAAATAGCAATTATTTTCCCAATTATTTTTGAAATATAAATTATGAAATTATCCTCCTCTATCACTATGAACATATAAAATCAATCAACCTTTTTTATTTTGGACTAAATTAAAAAAATCTAGAAAATATATCATTTTTATGAGAAAGAATGTATATCCCTTTAAATCTAATATTATACTCAACCATCACTAATGTTTATTTCTTTCCACCAAGGTTAGAAATTTGAGTGGGGAAAAATAAATCAAGATGTACTAACTTTAAAGGTATATTTGAATTTATATAATTTATTTGTATAAACAAATTTTTTGTTGCTTCCTTTTCATGAAATCGTCATACACATAAGGATGGTATTTCTTCAAGGAAGGCAGTTGTAAAACATTTTAATGTTTTGAGAGATTATGTAACATTCTGAAATTAACATGACTTAAAAATTGATGCCAAAGTATGTTGTAATTATTTAAAACATTTAAACACATTACATGTTGAATAATTGTTTCATTAAAAAACAATAATATAGATATCATCTTTTCTATTAGCATAAAATAATAAACAATTTTTTTTTAAACTAAACATTTACCATTTTGAAATTTAACTTCCATTCCATAATCACATAATTGTAATATACAAATGAAATTTTTATATAATAGTTAAACATATAAAACATTATAAATTGAAGTAGAATTTGAAATACCAAATTTACCAAAACCATTTACTTTTCTTTTGAATTGTATTAAAAATTAAAATTGCCTCCATCACATGTATTGTAAGTGGTAAAATTTTATGGGTCTCCAATCATATGGCAAGAGAATACATTATCCATATATGATATTTTGTTCTTGACACATGCATGGTATTTTTCCTACAAAAATCAATTACTTGTATATTTTTGTACCCAAGGAACTTTTGGTCCAATTGGATTAGTATTAAAATTTTTAGGTACCCATAAAATATTTAAACAAGTATTGTAACATACTCTAGATAATAATTATTTAGAAATATTATTATTTCTAAATCCAAATTTTTTTTTAAATAAAATTGAATAGTCATTTTAAATATTACCTTTCATGCCACATTTAAAATAAGTAACAATATAATTACAACCATTTTTACATTTAATGAAATGGGTTTTTAATATTAGAGGAAATATTTTATAATAACTAAAATCATATTTATTTTTATTAGTTTTATTCAAAGACATCATTTCATGATAATTTTCATGACCTTGAATAAAATATGATAATCATTGTATTATACCTTCAACATCCTTTTTCAAATTTTTGTTCAAATCTTGAGAAGTTCTCAAATGATCACAAGCTTTTTAATAAGAAATAGTAGTCGTGTTTCTTGATTTTTCATTTTCTTTTAAAATTACTTTATTTTCATAAATATGTTTCTCATTATTTTCTTTAAACTTTTTATATAAATCAGAAACTTTGACAATATATTTTATTATTCTTTAAATTTATTTATTTAATAAATTTTTTTTGGGTTTTAGAATCATATTCAGAATTAGAACATTTAGAATAAAAACTAGAACTACTAGCATTATCTAATGATTCCATGAAGCACAAGTTATAAATTTCATTATGCTTTACTAATTTTTCTCTAGAATTAGAATCTTTTCTACAACTCCAACTAGTGGACAATGCCTTTTTTCTTTATTTTTGTATTTATATTAATTCTTTAGTTTGGGGAAATCAGGATTGATATTACCTTTCTTCTGGAACTCATAAAATGTTACATCCAAAGAATTTTAATTTGTACCACCTTTTTTATCTCCCTTAATTTTTTTTTATCTTGAGGGTTTCTTCTAAATCGGCTATGGAATCAGTTCTTTTTCATTATTTTTTAAAGTCCAGTAACAATCTAAGCCATATCTCCTTTTTCACTATCATGTAGAATTGAATCAAAAGAGTTAGTAAAAAAACATTCATATATTTAAATGTTACACCTTTTGGGTGTTATCCTCGGCAGATATGTTCTTCAGTTCTAATTAATATTAGAGTAGTGATCTAATCAATTAAGTCAGGGTGTAATATTTGAAGTTCTTCCTTTCAAAAATGGAAACCTTGTTGACATTCCATTTCTTTAGTATGGATCATATTACTCATTATACTATTACAAGGTTTTATAGGGCTTCTATAAGTGAATACATTCTATTAATAACTATTGTGACTCTATGGAAAATTTGGTTTACTATTTCATATTTACCCATATTAAAATATTGGTACTCAACATAAAGCATTCCATGTTTGGTTTAGATCAATTTTCCGAGACAAGGTGAGTAACTTGTAGAATCTTCCAAATTTCATGAGATGACTTATAACAAAACAAAGAATAAAAACAATCATGTTAATAGCACAATATAAAATATTAACAACTTTGTAATTTAATACATATCTTGTAGCATCATTTCTGGTAAGATAATTTTGTTCTGCTTCATTCAGTGTGTATTATTTTGAAATGATAGACCAATTATCAATGCTTAATTATTTTAGGTAAGACTCCATTTGGGATCTCTAGTAACCATAATCATTTCCATAAAAGTGGGGTGCATTTTGAGAAATCCAAGAATCATTTGGGTTCAATCCTACCATCTTATAAGATATTGTCCTTAGACTATGGAGACTAGGAATAGATTAACATAATTTAATATAAATGAAAACACTTTAGAGTGATTGACTTATTCATAAATGAACATCCTATGATACCAATGTTTGGTATTGAGAAAAGAGAATGATAGAGCTAAACTATTGTTAAGAAGGTATTCATATGATACCAATTTTTAGGTCAGATTGGTTAATGGTAGATGGTCTAGAGGGGGTGGGTGAATATATCAGATTAACAAATTCAAAAAAATAAATTGATTAGATAAATTAATTATCATTGTTAATTATTGAGGTTAATTAGTAGTGTAAAATGTAAAAAACACAAGGATGTTTTTATAGTAGTTCAGTCCAAAGGGGTCCTACACTAATCTTATACCTCTATACTTGGAGAAAGATACATGTGCGCTAAAAATGATTTCTGAGGGGGAATCACAAATCCATTACAAAATAGTTTTCTATTGGAGGGATAACCATGACACTGAGTTTTTTATGTGGAGTCATAACCCTTAAAATATAACTTTAGATAGAGTGAGTCATAAACCGAATTGTCTTGAATTCAGATATAAGGAGTCACAACCCTCAGATCCTAAATTTAGAATCCAAGAGTCACAAATGAAGGAAAAAAGAATAAAAAATAATAATTTTGTGTGTAAAATCAAAAACATAAAAATAAAGTGCATGTGAGATATAAGAAATAGTGTTATAGACTTAGAAACTAGAAAAGAGAAGACATATAATTAAATCACATGTATTGGTTTTTGAGGTTTGGATTTTAATGTCACATCAAGGAAAATATAGTTGATGCAAGAATTAATTTGGCACTTGACAGAATTTCCATGAGATAAAATAGAGTGTCACAGGATGTTGCAAATGAATAGAAGGTTCATAGTTCATAGCACTTTCTCTTTAAAAAATAGAGTATCAAATACCTTAACCTATGTGTATTTTTCATTCCATATATATATATATAAAATATATTCATCATTTTTACTAGCTCTCATTCCTTCGTATATACAAAAACAATTGAGTCAAGATCTTTTACAAGTATATCTATAAAAAACGCAGCACCATTGCCTCTTTATTCCTAAAGAATAAATATTAAATAAAATAATTTAAAATTATTTGAATAATTCATCCAATAATATATAGAGAATAATAATAACGTGGAATAATTTAAAAAATATAGTTTAAATTCATTAAAAAATCTTTAAATTTAGTAAAAACAGTTCTTAAAAATTAATAGCACAATCCAAATGTAAATTCAAATATTAAAATTTAATTAATCTTATGTCCTATGACTTTATTAGAAAATGATATTAAAAAATAATTAATTTCAATCTTTAAATAATTTACCCAAAACATCAAAATCTCTTTGATCATAAACAGTAGATTTATTGTCAATTTATCCAGTAGGAAAACCTCTGAACAAAATCCAAATAAATATACAGAAAAATAATTTTCAGCATAAAATCACCAAGAGGTAATAGAAATGTAGGGTACAACAATGTAATATAGGGTTCATCAAAGTAATGTGGGGTTCATAAAAAAAGCCAATTTCATCATTTTTACATAGGATTCATCAAAGTAATGTGAGGTTTCTGAACCATAATTTTAACTATTACAAAAGTAGGGTTGTTGACCCATACATTACACTATTGTGAAATTAGGGTTACTGAACCTTGCATTGTGAAAAACTGGACAACAAACTATAAAAAAATTAAATGAATTTTTAAAGTATATTAATAGAAGATTAAAACTTCTTCAATCATTATTAATTGTATAAAAATTTATTATCTTTCAAACTACTCAATAATCAAATAAATCTAAGGTCTACTACACCTAAAATTTCGAAAAAATAAGAGTAATCATATTCCAGAAAATAGAAGCTATGAAACATTGTTACATAACTTCAGATAATTAAATGACCACTAAAAAACATGTTCAAACTTTGATTTAAACTATTGAATTCAAAATAAATATGTTTTATTTCAATAAATCAAGTGGTAGGAAAATCGTATATCAGTATAACTTGAAATAAATTAAATATAGAAAGTTTTAAAAACTGTTCGTTGAAGAGTTTCTAAAATTACATCAGCATCTTTGTTAAATTTTTAGAGTATAATAAATTAATTCTCAAACTTCATCATATAATTAATAATTTTATATAAATATATAATATATCCAATGGTATATAGTTCACACAAAAACCTATACATTCTTATGAGATATCATCAAAATACAGTGAAAAATATAATGTACTTTATAATGAAAAATAGTATTTGATACAAAAAATAAGAATCATTTTTAGGATTAAATGTGAGCATGCTAGGTAAATAATTAGACATCATTGTAATTTAATAAAATTTAGACATTCATTTTATCTTTAATATTAATTTAGAATTATTAAATTCCAATCTCTAAAACTCATGTTATATTTAAAATAAAGAAAGGTCTAAAAATAGAAAATGAAATTTAATCAAAAAACAATAAAGGTTTAAAAAATATAATAATAGGTAATCAAACAAAATTAAACCTGAAAAATCTCAAAAAATCGACAGAGTATCTTGAAGGAAATTCTTACCCATATAAGCCTCCATTGACCATCAAAATATGCTATATCTCTAGCGACTAATAGATCTAGTGATTTTACACCAAGCCTTCACAAAATCCTCCCATGAAGCCAAGATGATGTGTAAAGATTTTTGATTCAAAGCTGACACCTTAAATAGGAAGTCCAAACCCCACAATCTCCCAAACTCCTAGAATAGGGACATGATATGTTTTTCTATCCCAATTCTCACCACCAAATTCCATTTTAGGTGTTTTGATGCTTCCCCGAAGGACACTACTAAAATAGATAGGATCCAAAAGAAAATTTTTGAGGAAGACTTAGATTAATGGGGGACTACTAGACAAATGTCTACTTATGATGAATGAGAAGGTGGGGGGAAATGAAGAGATTTCTTGTAGGATTGTGTTAAAAGTGGTCCAGAACTAGAAGGGTGGGGGTGAGATCCTGAGTGATTAAGGATGATTTTATAAAAGATGAGGAGGTGAAGGAATCACCTAGTTTTGGGATCCTGGCGATCTTTGTGGCACTAGGGATGGAGGGATGTGAGGAACTAGAGAAATGGTTAGGTGAAATCAAAAATCCGGTGGTGCATGTGGAGTTTTAATTTTTTCAACATCCAATTGTTAAAAAGTATTTAAATTTTAATTTTTTTAAGATGAATAAGATTACTAGGGATAAATGATTAAGAATACGATGGAAAAAGATGATATTGATTCCATTGAGCGGTCAGTATTTGAGAATCTTTTCATTGAGAATTTTTCTCCGAAGGTTGTCTAGTTTAGGATGAAAAAATCTATATAATAGAAAATGGAGGAGAAATATATTTCCCCCCATGAATCGAAATTTAATATATTTTCTAGGTAATTATGAAATTTCATTTTGGGTCATGATCATAAAATTGGTAGGTTTTACTTAGGATTGAAACCAAGTTTGTGAAGAGTTTTAGACTCTTGAGAATTTTAAAGCTGTAATAAAGTTTTATAGAGTTTTGATAAGGTTGAAATGGAGTTTTTTAAATTTTAAAACATTAAATATATGAATATTTTTAGGTAAAAAATAAATGAGAAATAATGTCTTGACTTATCCCCCGGGGCCAATATCATGAGTACCCCAAGCCCGCCTTCCATAGGTCAGGTGCTGGTGACTAGCACCAAAAGTGTAAATCCCTAAACTGGGAAGGAATTGACATTATAACTATAAAAAAACACATTAGAGTACACAACTGGAAGAAAAATAGTAAGTAAAACAGTATACAAAAGAAGTGATGGAATGTAAAAGGGGATGGAAATACAATCCCAACAAGAAAGTACAAGTACAACTGAAGAAACGTAAAGCAGTGTCTGGGTCGTCCACTGGGGTTCCTACCTAAAGTGTAGGTACAGATGGCCTCCTCAACACTCCCACCAGTCTGTATCCTCTCTGTACCGTCACACTGAGTGATCCAACTCCATGTATCATCCAACCCTGCTACTCTCTACATCAGTCAGCGTTTTCCGTCATCTACAACCAACACAATGAGGTGCGAGCATAGATCGTGCATGGGTGAGTATAACAGTACCCAGTAGGGACCCTAAAACCCTAAAGGTCTCACAAAATCTAACAAGGATAAACCAAAAAGTATGAAATTAATAGATAACCATTACTTATGTATTTTTCCATAGGTATACCTATGTTATCTAGTAACCCATCTCAATCCTGAGGAAAAAACAAAAGTTATTGACTCAGATCAAACAAGGATGTTTATTAATGAAACCACGATTGTTGGAGAAATCCTCCTCTATCGAGTACAGTGGGCCTACTATGACACCGAGGATCTTATCACTAACCTTGGACTGCTAGGGTACTCCTCTCGTCGAGTACTGCGGTTCTGCTGCCAACTACCAGGAAATCCTCCGATGTGGGTCTACCGCCAACTACCAGGCGCTCCTCCTAATAGCCTGCAAAGGTACTCATCCTGTCGAGTTCCACGAGTCTTCCACCAACTACCAAGTGCTCCTACACTGTGGGTTTGCTGCCATCTACCAGGCACTCCCCACTAGGATAGTCGAATCACTTCGAGTCGAATCGGTCAAGTAGTCGTCAGGTCTGCCAGCTACTAGGTCTCCTCACTTTTCCAGCTCGTCACTAGAAGAATCTGCTCCACAAGCATATGAGAAATACTACAACTATCGCAAAGTGCCACGAATATGTATCTCAAAAGTCCACCACGTCATAGGGGTCTCAATGCAATAGACGGTTCGTCAATCTGATGCCCGGTCTGTTAGTTATTGGCATTTCCCTTCTGGGGGCCCAGTTGGATTAAGGTCCAAACCAACCCGACTGTAACCCAAATGTGTCGAAACCTCTAGTGGGGTATACCAAAAGAACTATCTCACTCAAATCTTTCTGTTTCCATAGATGGTTTGTCAATCGGACACCCGTAACCCAAGATATGGGCGAAAAGGTGAATTCGGGTTAAACGGGACCGAGTCCGGTCTGGCCAAGTCGAAATGACCTGGCCCAACCGGGGGTCCAGACTGGGGTCTGACCCGGTCTGCGGGTTTGATCTGGCCAGCGTGGGCGGCTCGACCCGACTGGGTCTAGCCTGCGCTGGGTCCGGCCTGGCAGCCCGGCGGCCCAGCTGGCCAGCGGGTGGCGGCACCCTGTGGGGCTCGCCCTAGCCACATCTTGGGGGGAGGAGCGCACCCCCTGGATTGCTGAACGGTTAAACTGTTTGGGTGAGAGACAAACTGGCACCAGTTGGTGCCTGTCCTAGTCACACGGGACCCAATAGGGTCCCGCTCCTCCCTGCTGGCCGAGTAGCCAACCGCTCTTTCTCTGTCAGCAGCCGGCCCAACCGGCCGCCTCGGCACCTCTGCCGCACCCCTCCGCCATATCCCACCTTGGCTGTGACTCTTTTCCTCCATGCGGCGCGACGGCCCCGCGCCCCTCTGGAAACCTGGAATCCGCCCATGTACACCACATCAGCCAGGGACCACGACATATTCTTCCCCATGGTACAACGGTGTCGCGCCCTTCTGGCGAACTGGAGGCCTTGCGCCATCGGTTTCCCTTGCTGTCGGCCCGATTCCGGCCTTCGTTGCTCCACCACCATCGTCAAAAAATGAAGAAAAACAAGGGGGAGGGTCATGCCATGTTGGTGTGGCCTGAGCCCTCCATGTTATGGTGACATCAATTGGAAAAACATTACCCAAGATTGAACGACGTAGAACGGGAACAAATTCAAACTCAAATCCCCTACCTCATATCATTTTTCATTGACGATGTCGTGGAAAGACCGGCGTCTGTTCGTTGACGTCGATAATGAAGAAGCCAAGGATGGCGTCGTCAGTGTTCTTCAAGGAAGTAACTCCCTCTTTTGTTCCAGTTGAAGAAGGAAGAAGGTGTTCATCTTTCTTCGGTGGTCATTCCTCATTGGAGTGTTCTTTCTTCCTTGGCATTCTATCTCATTGAGCTCCCCAATTCTCCTTTCCAACAAAAGGATAATTCCAACCAAATGAAATAATAGATTGTCTATTATTTTAATTGGTGGCATGAATTCAAAATGTGTTGTTTAATTAAATGAGATAACTCACTTAATTAATGGGGTGGAGTTAGAACAATTAATTAGTGGGGAAGGTCAATGGTTTTCTCCACTTAAATCAGGAGTTAAATGAGTTAAAAGCTCGGGTGGTCCCCACCAAAATTTATCCTCCCAAGGGAGATTATGTTCAGGTGGGCCCCACCACCATAACCTTTTATGGGACGTTCAGGTGTGGTGGCCCCCACCCCAACCTCCACTTGGAGGTTTTAACTACCAAATAATAATAAGCTACACACATTATTTTTATTTAAATTATTCATTAAAACCCCAAAACTATATTTCATTCTCGACCAACTTCCATCAAGGTGAAAGTTTTCTTAAGCGAATATTGGCACTGCGAGTTCAACGGTGCCCTCATATTTCAATTCCGAACACTAGTTCAAAAGTTATAAAACTTGCTCATACGATTACTGAATGTACCCGAACAAAACATCAGAAATTGATTCCGAGCACACCGGGCCTCAGAATCAAGCACCGTAAAATTTTGTGGACTCGTAAAATTCCCATGAATTTAAGAAAAAAAATCCACTGAATTTCCGAGTCTTTAAATTCTACCCACCTCAATGCTTTAAGTCCCCATAAACTACAACTTGAACTATGGAAACAAATGGAGGTACTGAGCATGCATCTGTGCCTCCCACCCCCATGTGCATTTCTAGAGGTTCCCGTGCTGCCAACGAATGCGCACCAGATGTATCGACCATCCAAGTAGGACCCTCTCTTGTTGGTCCTCAATATCCACTGAAACCTCCGTGAAGGTCTCCCCATCGTTGACGTCCAGCTCTCCATGGTGAATGATGTGGGAAGGGTCATACAAGAATCTCCTTAACTGAGATAGGTTGAAGACGTCGTGCACTCGGTGCAACTGAAGTGGAAGAGCTAACCGGTAAGCAACCTCTCCTACTCTACTAAGGACCTGGAAAGGCCCGATGGATCATGAAGATAACTTGTCGCCTCAGACAAATCTCCGTAGACGTCGTCGAGGTGAGACCCGTAGAAAGACGTGGTCGCCATCCTTGAACTCTAGAGGCCTATGTCTCCTATCAGCATATGACTTCTGCTTGGTTTGTACAGTCATCGTCCACTCCAAGATGATCTACACCTTCTTGGTGGTAGCTCATACCATCTCTGGTCCCACTAGTGCCAACTCCCCAAGGTCTGTCCAGCACAAGGGTGATCTGCATAGTCGCTCGTACAACGCCTCAAAAGGATCCATACCTAAGGTGGAGTGATATCTGTTGTTGTAAGAAAACTCTACCAAAGGTAAGTGATCCTCCTAGTTGTGACCGTAGTGAAGGACACATACACGTAGCATGTCCTCGAGGTTCTGGATGGTCCTATTAGTTTGACTATCTTTCTAAGGGTGGAAGGTGGTGCTCAAGCAAAGCTGTGTCCCAAAAGCCTCTGGAAACCCCTTCCATATCCCGGAAGTAAACTGTGCGTCATGGTCGGAAACAGTAGTCGAAGGTACTCTATGTAGTCGCACAATCTACTGCACATAGAGGTGTCTCATGCTTTCTATTAGACCCTGCTCTCTGATCGGTAGGAAGTGGGCCGACATGGTGAGTCCGTTGACAATCACCCAAATCGAGTCATAACCCTTGGATGTACGTGGAAGAGCCATCACGAAGTCCATGGATATCCCATACCACTTACACTATGAGACATCAAAAGGATTAACCAAGACTACCGGTACTTGGTGCTCTTCCTTCACTTGATGGAAAGTGAGGTACTGTGAGACAAACTATGCTACCTCTTTCATCATACCTGGCCACCAATGCTATCGTCAAAGATCCTGGTACATATTCACCACTCCAGGATGTACCGCTAGAGGGGATATGTGGAAATCCCTCAACACTTCCTCCCGAAGTACCACTGGTACAAAATTATGTCCTTTGAAGAGGATTAAGTGCTCCCAACCTTCAGAAAATCCATCAGGATCTTGCCCAATGGGTATCTGAACACGTCGTGTCTCGTAGTCAATATCTCCATGCTACTCCTACCTAAGTCGCAGAAGAAGTGGAGAAGTGACCATAAGAGACTGTAGATAGGCTACTCTGTCCCAATCAATAAAGGATATTTGTAAGGCAACCAGCTGATCTGTTGCCTCTTATAGTAGCTGTATACCATTCCTCCTACTGAGCGCATCCGCAACAATGTTCCCCTTCCTAGGAGTATAAACTATCTCAAATTCAAAGTCATGGAGAAACTCAAGCCACCACCGCTATCTCTGGTTCAGGTCCTTCCGAGAGAAGATATTCCTGAGACTATTGTGATCATCAGACAGTTAAGGGACCTCCTAGATAGAGGTAGAGGTTCAATCGAGGCAGTTCGTAGGGAGTAGGCGGACGTGGTTGAGGAGATGGACATGCAGCTAGCGGTGGATGACGTTTTGAGGTGTTGCCACCACCACCACCACCAGGAGGTCCACCCCAACCGCAGGGAGCAGGTAGACAAGGGAGAGCCCAGCTTCAAGCAGGTGAGGATTATGATCACGACACTCTGGAGATGATTCGAGGTACGATCTATGTGTACTCCACCTTAGCTATAGTTCTTATAAACACAGGTTCTAGTCACGCTTTCATTTCCACTACCCTCATTCGGAGCTCGGAGGTTCTGACAGAGCTGTTGGCTCAATCTTTATAGCTAGAGACTCCTACGGGAGTATACTCGACGATTACGCACTGATACCAGTAGTGAGAGATTACTCTAATAGGCGAGAGATTTGGCTGGGATCTCTTAGTATTAGCGTTGAGTCTTTACGATGTCATCTTGGGTATGGACTGGTTATCTACAGTCCATGCTCATATTGACTATATTAGGTGAAAAGTGATGTGTGTCAGCATGGATGGGACTCAATTTACCTTCACCGGTGAGAGTTTAACCTTTGCATCACATGACGTACTTACTCGGTGGAGGGTGTAGCCGATCACTCAACAGTTGGCTTGCCTTACCCTCGGAGCAGTTGAGGTGGAGAGTCCGACTTATCCTGTATTGGTGGATCAGTACGCGGATGTTTTCCCTAATGATGTTATAGGACTACCTCATTCCTGAGTGGTGGACTTCTACATTGAACTATACCCTGGGAAGACACTCATATCTACTACAACATATCTAATAGATCCCACTGAGCTTCACGAGATGTGGGTACAACTAGAGGACTTGCAGGGAAAGGGATTCATCTGACCTAGTGTTTCTCCCGGGGTAGCCCTGATTATGTTCGTCAAGAAGGCTGATGGGAGCTTAAGGCTCTGTGTCTACTACCGTCTCCTGAACCAGGTGACCGTAATGAACAAGTACCCACTATCGAGGATTGATGACCTCTTTGACCAGCTGAAAGGAGCATGGTGGTTCTCAAAGATAGACCTCAGATAAGGCTATCACCAGCTCAGAGTTTCAGATGAGGATGTGCAAGAGAAGGCCTTCAGGTGTCGGTACGACCACTATGAGTTCTTAGTTATTCCCTTTAGCATAACCATTTCTCTAGTAGTGTTCATGGGACTCATGAATATGATCTTCCATCCGTAGCTCGATCGGTTGGTTGTAGTCTTCATTGACGACATTATGATCTACTCGACTACTGAGAAGGAGCATACCTACCGTTTTCAGGAAGTACTAGACACTCTTCGAGAGCACCAACTCTATGGTAAGCTCTCGAAGTGCCAGTTTTGGATTAGAGATGTTCACTTATTGGGACACATCATCTTGGAGGCTGGAGTTGCAGTGGATCCCGCGATGATTGGTGAGTTACTTTCTTGGGAGCCACCCAAGAGTTTGACAGAGGTACATAGTTTCCTGGGTTAGGCTGGATACTATCAGAGATTCATTCCAGACTTATCCAGAGTTTCATCACCAATAACATCCTTGAAGAAGAAGGGGAAACCCTTTGTGTGGTCGGAGAGATGCTAGCAGAGCTTTCAGGAGCAGAGGCAGAGGCTGACTAGTGCCCCCATGTTGAGGCTTCCATAGGAAGGTGTAGGTTACATAGTTTACTGAGACACATTAGGGATCAGACATGGGTGTGTCCTGATTTAGGAGAGAGTAGTGATTGGTTATGTTTCTTGGCAGCTGAGACAACATGAGCAGAACTACGCTACCATGATCTGGAGTAGTAGTAGTGGTCTTTTCCTTGAAGATGCGGCGGCACTATCAGATGGATGAACATTTTACCATGCACTCTGATGTTTTTCTTTACAGATATAAAGGAAATTCCTTCCCGGTGTATGGATTTACGCCTTTGGGGATAGTCACCAGCCTCTGGCCTATGGAAGGTGGGCATGGGGTAGTCACAATACAGGCCCCGGGGGATGGGTCGTGAAAATTGGTATTAGAGGAGTCGGTTCTACTGCAGAACTTAGAACTCTGATCTTTCTTTTCTATTAAGCAATAGTGTTAAGGTTACTAAATGTGATTTTCAGTTAAGGGAGTCTAGTGTTGGTGCGGGCAGCTAATGTATCTATACACTAGGACCCAGACATCTGATTTCCAACTCAGTGCAGGAATACACTGATTACGTGTGTGTTTTCAAAAGTTTTTCTTTATGTCAGCTCAACTAGGTCAGCTCACCAGGTATAAATAATTTTTCCATGTTGCATCTGTTTCTTTTAGTATGCCTCCCCATGAATAACCAGTTAGATCCTTGAGAGTTGTACATATTGACAACCCATCGATTGAAGAGGCCTCCGTCCAGGGCCCTTTACCAGTGGAGGCACCAGTGGTACCACTTTCCATTGGGCCACTGATTCCACCAGCCCTTGCAGTAGATGATGCACGCCGCTTGAGCGAATTGCACGAGTTCCAGTGCCAAAGGCCACCCAGGTTCAAGGGAGAGATAGACCCATAGGCGGCTGAGGATTGGATAGAGGCTATAGAGAGTGTCTTCAGGATAGTAGGGACACCAGTAGACTTCATAGTGATCCTTGCTGTCATCCTCCTTTAGGCAGCAGCAGGAAGATGGTGGTGTTTGATGCTCTAGGTGCATGATGAGGCGACACTACTATGGACAGACTTAGAGAGCCTGTTTCGGGAAGAGTTTGTCCTGGAAACCCTTTGAGCAGTGTGGATATAGGAGCTACTGCATCTAGAGTAGGGTAGCATGACAGTAGCATAATACTTAGTGAGGTTCACCGAACTCTCGTGCTACTCCACTGATATGTTACGGAACCCATTTTTTAGCACCTAAGCCATAGATTAGGGGCTCAGGTGAGATATCAGATCTCTGATGATCTCACTCAGCTTCCCAACACATGCGGGGGTGCTAGAGAGAGCCCTCCTTGTAGAGAGTTTCCTTGCTGAGCAGTCTCCAGTAGCAAGACCCACCACTAGCCGACACGCAGTGGAGTCTTCTGCAGCTGGCAGTAAATAGATGTTGTAGAGGTCCAAGAGGACCAAACCTATAGGTGGTTGACTGCATGACTCGGGATCAGTTTTTTGGGGAACCCAGAGTGGAGATAGAGCTAGTCATGTTAGGAGCAGTCCATGTTACTCATGCGGAGGGCTTGGTCACATGGCTCGTGACTGTCCGACCTGTCGTTCTGATGATCAGCAGACAGTTGAGGGACCTTCTCACGCAGAGGCATAGGTTCGATCAAGGTGGTCCATAGGGAGGAGGTGGGCATGGCAGAGGAGCTGGACTTGCAGCTGGCGGTGGATGATGTTTCAAGGTGTTTCCACCACCACCACCAAGAGGTCCACCCCGACCACAGGGAGCAGGTGGACAAAGGAGATCTCAGATTCAGGTAGCTGGGGATTATGATCACAAAACTTTGGAGATGATTCAAGATATGATCTATGTCTACTCAACTTTATCTGTAGTTATTATATACACATGTTTCCATCACTCTTTCATTTCCACTTCCGTCATTCGGAGCTCAGAGATTCCGACAGATCCATTGGCTCGATCCTTACAGCTAGAGACTCCCACGGGAGCAGACTCGATGATTTCCCAATAGTTCCAACAGTGTGATATTACTCTAGGAGGCGAGAGCTTCAACTAGGATCTCCTTGTAGTGGCGTCGAGGCCTTAAGACGTCATCTTGGTTATGGAATGGTTATCTACATTCTATGCTTATATTGACTATATTAGGTGAAATGTGCGGTGTGTCCACATGGATGGGACTCAGTTTACCTTCACCGGCGGGAAGGGAACCTTTTCAGCACAAGACATACTTTCTTGGAGGAGGGTGTAGCCGATCACTCACCGGTTGACTTGCCTTACCCTCAGAGATGTTGATGTGGAGAGTCCGACTTATCCTGTAGTGGTGGACCAGTACACAGATGTTTTCCATGATGATGTTCCAGGACTGCCTCCTCGTAGAGAGGTGGACTTATACATTGACATGTACCCTGGGATGACACCAATATCTACTCCAGCATATTGGATGGCTATGGTTGAGGTTCACGAGCTGCAAGTACAGCTAAAGGACTTGTAGTGAAAGGGATTCATCCAGCCTAGTTTTTCTCCTTGGTCAGCCCCGATTCTATTAGCCAAGAAGGCGGATGGGAGCTTGAGGTTCTGTGTCGACTACCATCGACTGAACCAGGTGACTGTAAAGAACAAGTACCCCCTCTCGAGGATTGATGACCTCTTTGATCAGCTGGAGAGAGGAAGGTGGTTCTCAATGATAGACCTCGGGTTAGGCTATCACTAGCTCAGATTTTGAGACGATGATGTGTATAAGACAACATTTAGGTGTTGGTATGGCCACTAAGAGTTCTTGGTTATTCCCTTCGGCATAACCAATGCTACAGTAGTGTTCATGGGACTCATGAATAGGATCTTCCAGCCATACCTTGATCTCTTTATCATAGTCTTCATCGACGACATTTTGATCTACTCGACTACTGAGGAGGATCATGCCTACCATTTATAGGTAGTACTGGACACACTCCGAGAGCACCAACTTTATAGTAATCTCTCGGAGTGATAGTTTTGGATTTGAGAGGTTCACTTCTTGGAACACCTCATCTCGGAGGCTAGAGTTGCAGTGGATCCAGCAAAGATTGAGGTAGTACTTTCTTGGGAACCACCCAGAAGTGTGATGAAGGTATGAAGTTTCCTAGGTTTGGCTAGATACTACTGAAGATTTGATCTAGACTTATCCAGAGATTCAAAACCACTATCAGCCTTGATAAAGAATGGGAAACCCTTCGTGTGGTCGGAGAGATGCTAACAGAGCTTTCAGGAGCTGAGGAAGAGGCTAACTAGTGCCCCTATCTTGAGGCTTCCAGAGGAAGATGCACGGTACATAGTTTACTATAACACATTAGGGACCAGAATTTCATGTGTCCTAATGCCGGAGTGAGCAGTGATTGCTTATGGTTCTCAGCAGCTGAGACATCATGAGCAGAAATATGCTACCCATGACCTGGAGTTAGCAGTAGTGGTCTTCGCCTTGAAGACGTGGAAACACTATCAGATGGGCGACCATTTTACCGTGTACTCTGATGTGTTTGTTTACAGTTATAAAGGCAATGCCTTCCTAGTTTAGGGATTTATGCCTTTGGTTCTAGTCGCCAGCCTCTGGCCTACGGAAAGCAGGCTTGGGGTAGTCACGATATGGGCCCTAGGGGATGGGTCGTGACAAATAATATACTATTGAAATATGAATGTAAGAAGTAAGAAGTTTTCCTCTTATGATAAGTTTAGTAAGAAGAATCCTAAGGATTGTATTCTAAAATATGGAAAGTGATATTGATATGGTGTGCTAGGAAATTTAGTTCATGATTTCAAAGAAAATAATTATAGTAATGGTGAGACCAAATATGATATCAGAATGTGATATGTTTTACATGAGATGAGATGGGATATTTTGTTGATGTGTGTCTCAAGAGAATCATGAAAAATGGGAATCATAAAAGCTTTAATAATAAGGATATAGAAAAGTCATTTTAAACTTCCCAATAAAATAAATAACCCAAAAATGAAGTGGTGATACATACATTACTTTTTTTGTTATCTTATTCCAATGTCTTGTTTTATTTTAGGTCTATAAATACTTTTATTTTTATTGAATTTATTGGTACAATAGAAATATTACCTCATGAAATTAAGAAATACCATCTTATAAAAACGCATGGTTGAAGTATTAAGAGGAATAATGTTTATATGAATCTTCCTATGATTATATTTGGTATTATTTTCCATGTAAATCATGTTTACTTCCCCATAATATAGTTTTTTGTTATTCTGAGTATGGATTGGCTTTTAGTTTATAATGCTAGGATAGATTATAGAGATAATAAATATATAATCAATTTATAAAGTGAATTTTAATTTTTTTATAAGAATGGTTTTATACCTATTATTATATATCATAATGATGAGAAAATTATTAAAGATGAAAATGAAAATTATTTTTATTATATTTTTAAAAAGAGGGATGTTATTCAGATTAGTTAAGTGCTAGTAGTAAATGACTATATAGATGAATTTCTTGATTATTTTCCTAGTTTTATTATTGAATGTGAGGTTAAATTCACTATTTATTTAGTTATATAAGGTAATATAATTTAAAAACACAATTATCTAATGGATCTATTAGAGTTATTGGAATTAAAAAAGTAGATACAAGAGTTTCTTGGGAAGGGTTTTATTTATCCTAGAACTTCAACGTTGGGTGGTCCTATTATGTATTTTAAAAAAAGGATGATTTAATGAGAAAATTAATTGATTATAGATCAGTAAATAAAATTTTAGTTAAGAATAAGTTGTCATTTATTCATATAGATTTCTTATTTAATCATCTTTAGGGAGAAAAACATTTTTCAATGATTGATACCCAGCCCATATATCATCAGCTGAAAGTAATGGTAGAATACTTTATGAAAACATGTTTCATACTAGGAATGGTAATTAGAAGTTTGTGTTAATCCTTTCAGGTTAAAAAATTCACCTATTGTATTTAGTGATATTATTAATAGAGTTTTCCATGAGTATATGAATAAATTTTTTGTTCTTTTTTACTTATGAAATTATCGTTTATTCGAAATGTTACGAGATTCATGAGAAATATATTAGTATTTTTCTATATAATATAAAGGAAAATAGATTTAATGTCAAATTTAGTAAATGTGAATTTTGGTTACAAAAAATTTGTTTACTTGATATATTTTATCTAAAGTTGGCATAATTATTGATCCTTCTAAAACCAAGGTGGTAGAAGAGTGACCAGAACCTAAAAATGTCATTGATATTTTATGTTTTCTTGGTTTAATAGGTTGTTAACGATGTTTTTTTAAAATATTCTTGGTTATATATCCGACAAACTAAGCTAAGTCAAAATTGAGTTAAATACATATGGAAAAAAGAATTTGATGATTTTTTTAAGAAATTAAATGAATTTTGGTCAATTATCTTAGGTTGTTCTTACCATATAGAAATAGGGAGTTATATATCTATAGTGATAGTTTTTTTATCTATAATGTTTCTTATTTATAGAGTCTAGTTGTTTATTTATTCATGATGATCAATTAATTTCATATACATCATTCCAATTGAAAATCCATGAAAATAATTTCTTTATGAACGATCTTGGACTAGCTACAATATTTTTTGATTTAATAATATTGAGATATATTTTAATTGTGGTAATATGTAAAAAATATACTGAATATAATAGTTTAAAGTATATATTCCTGTAAAAATAATTTAACATGAGGTAGATAAGATTGTTGGAACAAATAAAGGATTATTATTGCAAAATGAACTATTATCTAAATAAATTTAAAAAAGTAACTAATTCTATCATTTGAAAACAACAAATAATTAGCTATGATATGTTTGGAACATGATCCTTTATTTGATGATTTAATGAATGTTTTCCTAGAAATTATGAATATATGAACTCTGGATCTTTTAGTTTTGTTGTCAATAAATTCATCCTTGTTGGAAAAAATTAAGTCTGATTAGAAGGAAGATTGAGGTTTTTAAGAAATATTATATTTGGATAAGAAGGTTATGTTACCTAAATTTTATTTTTTACATTTAATGTTGTATGATATTTTGAAATAGGATATGTTTTTCAAATTATAACTAGTTTGAGAAGGAATTATTTAGTGAAGATCATAGTTCTTCTTTTTCTATTCATCTTGGCAGTATAATGATGTACATGGATGTTCAATAATAATATTAGTGGGAAGTAATGAATAAGGATATTTCTTATTTTACCAGGATATTTTTGACTTTTCAATAGGTTTAATATGAGCAATAACTATCAAAGGGGATGCTTCATCCTTTTCTAGTTCCTAACTCGAAATGGGAAGATATATCCATAGATTTTATGATAGGTTCACCAAATACATCTTGAGTTAATTATACAATTTGGGTTATTATTTATCAATTAATTAAATATATGCATTATCTTAATATTTTAGAAAGTATATATTTGGATCATCTATAAAAACTCCACCTTAAAGAGATAGATGTATTAAATGGAGTCCCTCTATCTATTTTATCTAGTCATGATACCATATTTACCCCTAATTTGTTTAATGGACTTTAAAAATCATTGGGTACTAAATTGAGTTCCATTACATATTTTCATACTCAAACTGATAGAAAATTGGATCCAACATTTCAATATTTATAGAATATTATTTGGTATTTCTCATTGGATTACATGGGTAGTGGGGATCAAAATCTTTTTTAGTGTAATTTTATTATAATAAAAGTTTAAAATGTATTATACATATGGAACCTTATGAATAATTATATGAAAATAGTCTTGGACTCTATAATATTGGTATGAAGTTAGTGAAATAATGTTATTGGGTCTATAAACGGAAGAAGAAATTGTTTAAGAGGTAAATATGATTCATTAGAACATGAGGGAAACTCATATCATAGAGAATAGTTATGCTAATAATAAGACGAAATACCTTCATCTTACGGTATTTGATCATGTATTTCTTTAAAATATCTCATTGGAAAGGTGATATGTGATTTAGTAAAAAAAGGAATGTTAGGACTATGTTTTATTGGTCTATATAAAATTCTATAAAATTTAGGATCAATTTTTTACTAAGTAGATTTTTTATGAGATTATCTCACGTATATGATGTGTTTCATGTTTGTTTATTAAGGAAATATATACCTTATGTGTCTAATATTTTGTGACCAATGGTAGTATTATTGGAAGAAAATATTTCTTATGAGTAATATTTTGAAAATATTATAGAACAAAGAGAGAATTTTTTATGAGATAATTTAACTCACCTGTTTAAAGTTTTGTGGAAGAATCAATTGATTAAGGAAGCAACATGGGAACCTAAAAAGGTTATGAGGAAAAAATACCCATACCTATTTAAATGAAAAATAAAATTCTAATGATGAAATTTCTTTAAGGAGGAAAAATATGAAAACCCAGGAAATTTTAATAATAAATCAATATCATTTGTTATTAATATTAATGATTATACTTTATGTATTCAATTTCATAGAAATAATTTTATATGTACTTTTTCAAACCAATTAACAAATAGTATTATTCTAACTAAGGTGTTTTCCATGTATTATATGGTTTTATTTAAATGTTAAATTTCTAAATTTTATAAATTGAATTAATTTTTTATATCAAAATATAAAATATATATTCGGTTAAATTTTTGGTAATCTTCTAAAGAGATTCATTTTTTGGTGAAGGGTAAAAAATACCGATTTTTTATAAAAACTATCATTTTTTTCAAGTTTTTAAAAAGTACCATTATATTTTGTATTTTCTTAGTAAAATTATTACCCTTTGATTTGAAATAAAATATATAATTCCATAATAATCAATAATATTCATTATTTTTGTATAAATTAATTTTTTGGTTTTGAACCACATTTTTCAAAAAAAAAAGTGTTTTTCATTGTGCTTTGTGATTTTATATTAAAATTATTTTTTTCCAATTATAAAAACTTAATCATAAAAAATTTACTTAATATTTTGAATGATAATGTTAAAAAGTTATTAATGGTTTTTATTCCATTGTTTTCATAAAAAATAGTAACCATGGTAAAATGTTCTCACCATGTTGAAGGGTAAAAGAGGTTAATTAAGGCTAAAAATATGTGATAAGGTCACAAAATAACATATTAAATATGATTTTACAATATTATTTCAACCATTATCATATTATATTTTAAATGGGATATAATTAGGGCTATGTTATCATGAATAAGACATTATATTATATTAAAACTTTGAAAAATTAAAATAGTGTCACTTCCCTCACTTGTAAAAGAGATCCACTCTCCTCTCTTATTCACATAATTAGAGCCATTTATCTTCACCAATAAATGATAAATAACATAATAAAATACATAACAATTTACAATATTTCTTAGCCTCACATAAATACTAACCTATGAATGCTTATGGTGTAATCCAATGGACGTTTTCCAATGAAGAGTTACAATTCTAAACTGAGTGTTTCATGTTTTATTCCCTTATTATAACTCCTTCAAACCTTATTTTACCATGATTAAATAATAAAATAAGAAATCCAATCATACTAAAATTTTATTATGATTATTTTACAACCATTTTTCTCTCCTTTTCCATCCTATGAAAAATGATAACATCACTCATGCATATGTGTGGACTACCACCTCCACGAAGCAATGTGTTTAAATTTTAATCACCCCCTAAAAAGGTTATTAATTAATATATATTTAATGAATATATATGATACTAATGTCATAATAATTATTATTTAATTATAATATTTTATTTTACTTTTTACCCTTCCATTCTATGGAAAATTATAACGTCACTTATGCATACGTGTGGACTGCCACCTCCATGAGGTGATGTCATTTGTTATTTTATGCACACATTTCAAGTAAGGTTTTTTTTATTATATATAGTTTATAGAAATAATAGTTATTTCATGATTGATGTTTTGGATATGATTTAATAATTAACCCTTTGACCTTGTTCAACCTACCAAAATTATTTTGGGATTATGTACGAGACACCCTCAAAACATCCAACAAGAAATTAACTGATTTAATTACATTATAAAGAAATGGTAATAAATTAAATAAAACTAATAATAATTATATAATGGGACTTAAAAATTTTATTCATAAATTATATAATTATATATATTTATTATTTTGGTTTTAATGAATGTATGTGGCGAGTCCGACTCGTTGTAAAGGATTTTTAATTAAGGCATTTTATTAAATTTGGAATGTTTCTTATTCTTTTTTTATCATATCGATGTTCTTTTAACTATTTTAGTTGTGTTATTAATAAAATTAAATATATTTTAAAATTCATTTTAAACCATCTTTTACTTTCTCCATGACGTTTTTCAAATAATACATTTAATCATTTTCCAAATGGGTTATTTTTTGACATTTTTACAAAATTGTAAAAGAAATATTTTTTTAACATATACCACATAAGAATAATTTCCAACCATCATAACCATTTTTATATAATAATACTACTATACATTTTTTCCTGAGTTTTCCAAATAATATCTTGTTACCCATTCTTTTGGGATTTATTTAATGAGTTTTTAGAGGAAACTGATATTTATCCTTATTTTGACGGAAAGCATGAAAGTGAATCTACATATATGTTAAACAAAACAATTTATTAGATTTTATGATAAAAATTAAATACTTAATGAGTTTTATGTACGTTGTGGGCCTTTTAATGGAAAATTTATTCCTCTTTTATGGGTAAAAAATATGTTTTTTAAGAAAAGGTTTTCATATTTACCCATGATTTACAAGAAACTATCATTATTATTATTCCACATTTAATATTTATCATGATATATTTTATGAAATTTGTTGGAAAATGAATCTAATTTCATGAGTAATAAAATCAATATTTCAACTAAATCTTTAATATGTAAAATTGGAAAAATTTCCAATATTATTTCTTGATTTTTAAAAATGTACTAACATGTTTATTTATTTTTTATTCGTTATTGATATTTTTGTCCTCACACAAAGTTTTCAAATGTTGTTTAATGGGCCTAAGGATGAGTAGAAACTATATCTATCTCTAAATTCCTTCTATGAATATTCAACTTTAAAGAACAAAAAAAGTTTGGAATAAAATGAGAGTTTAAATTTAAGAATCCTATTATTGTGGAAAAAAGTGATATTTATTGGAAGTTTCCAATTTATATTATATAGATTTGATGTATATGTTTTTTTCTAATTGTGTAAAAATATAAACAAAAAATATCCTCAAAATTAAATAATTAAAACCTCTTATTATTAATCCCATAATTATGTGTTATTTAATTTTTAGAGTGTTATAAAAATTGATATACATGTCATCCAGCTTGACATATATTTAAAGGGACCTAATATGCCCAATTTTTGTTATATAATAATCCTTTTCTATAAATGAAATGATAGTGTGTCAATAAAAGATACCTGTCTCTGTACTATATTCCTCATTTATGGAAACATGATTTTTAAACTATTATGGCCTCAAAAGGGCCCCAATGAAGGCTTCCATGAGTTTCATGAAAATGTAAAGAGCATCGATAATATTGATATTGTTTAGAAAAATTGCTATCTACTTAAGGAACTTCTAATTGTAGACCAAGGGCATGCACAAACTATATCAATGAACTTCCTTTTCATGGGGTTTGGAGATAAATGTTGACTATACTAGAGGCTCTTTTCCTTGATCAAAATGGAAGGGGGTCATTTCTATGGTTTTTGGGTTGGTGTGAAACAAACTTCCCATAGTTTTAAATTGACTTGAAAATTACATATCTATAATTTTATACTCTAGTGTGATGAGATCCACATGAGCCCTAGATAATTTGGGATAAGACTAATGATCTTTTCAGGATCATTGGAGTGCTTGTATTCAAGTTTCTATGGAATATATAGTCTATGTAGAAATAGTGTATGAATGATTGGTTCTATTTTGATATCATATTTTACGAATTCATCAACCTCTATGATATCTTCCATAACTTTATGTGTGGATTTTAGGTTCTTAAAATACCTTATATTCTTATTAAAGGGGACTTCCTTTTGATTAATATTGACTAAACAATGTTGAGATTTATTATTTTATTAGGATTTCATTTTATGGGGAGGTTCTCATTGTTTTTTTGATGATATATTTACCATTCTCATCGTTATAGAGGTATGAAGTATGAAATATTATTAATCTACTCAAGTATCGGTAATTAATCCTCTTCCTGTGCAATATTTTTACGGTGAGTATTTTGTCATATTTTAAAAGGCTAAAGAAATAAATTTTTTTATTTGATCTTATAAGGGAAGAAAGGGTCACAATTGGTTGATTCAGTTTCACCCTAATCGTGGCCCATTCCTAGTTTAATGATTTCTTTGTTATGTATTCATCAAATGTTTTCTCACAACTACTTAGGATTTCATACCATTATCATTATTCTTCATGGGGAGCAGTGTAAATATGGATCACATGTGTCAGGGATTTTTGCCTACTTGACCTCCCTGAAATCAACCATTATTTTTATTATATCCATGAAAATGAAGTATTATTAAATATTATTATTTAGAATCTAATTTAAAAGGTAGTAATCCAGGTTTTCATTTCAATATAATTTATTTGGTTTCTTGACCAATTGAAATTTGAGAATGTGGCACTCCATAGCACTGATGAAATAAAATAGAACCTACTCTCTTAGAAAAAATTATTTTTTATTCCATTGAACCTAATAAATTTGGTGACATTGATCTATTATTCTCTCTAGATGAGGGACCTACTGATACTACCACTACTCAGGGGAGGCACCACATGATATTTTGTGGGCATAAATACTTGAGTTAGCTTTTACACTGATTAGAGTGTCTATTCTACAGTGATTATTTTTTTTTGATTTGTTGAAATAAGTTGATATCAAACCATAGAACATTCCATAACATCCTATAACTACTTGGTGAATAATTTAAACTCCCAAAAACCACTATGGTACTTCAAGGTGATCAATGATACATTTGGTTAATCAATAATATTTTATATATTGATCTCTATTAACTATTTCTATATAAGATGTGTGTCTAAAGATTAGGTCAATCCTTTTTATAGAAATAAAGTCATTGAACCTCTCATAATTAAAATTTTTACAATTAGAGAGTTCCAGTATATTCATATTCCTTAATATGGAACTGAATTGGTAATGTAACTGCCTTATAAATTATTCATAATCAGCCATAGAAACTTAAATAAATTGTTATCCCAGATGAATGAGGGTCCTTCCAGGGTCTGGATGAAGTATATGATCTTTTGTACCCCCTATTACTGTAGCGTTTCTATCATGGGACTACACTGAGATATGAATTGTTTTGGTTTCTTCTATAGGTCTCCTATGTAGTTGAATTTGTGGAATGTGGGACTCCTATAGTTAGATAGAAGAGTAGTATCCACATGATTATGACACGACTTTATATTTGGATGTATTGGAACAATTTTCCCCTCTATAGTTTCTATTTGAATTGCATGGATATTCATAGGGTTTCAAGGCTCTATATGTAATTTGTTTGGGATAATTCCTTTGTAGGATCTGTGGGAAGATCTTTATATAGTCTAATTACTTGTGTCAGGTATCAAAATCTGATTTTCTCTGGATTGGGTAGCTTTCTTGAGACATAATTGGTTATCCTAATAATGTAAATTAATTATATTCCTTTTCCTCTAGGATTATGTTCACTGATGGTTTTGAATTATACATGGTTGGGTGGTTGGAATATACTCTTATTGGTTAAGTAGTTACTTTTAATTGAATATCCACCAAAAGAGAGGAGTTATCCTCTACATAAGAATTTTTCTAATGGGAAATATTTCCTCTGATTATTTTGAAATTGATCTACTTCTTTTCTTCTAGATCAGCTTCATATTAGTTGAATCATTATTTGAAGAAAAGGGATCAAACTTCCTTAGGTAATGGGAAAGATATGGATTTATCCATTCTAATAACGTTTTCTTTGGTCAGAGCCTGCTGAGTAGGTTGTAGTTAAGTGTTGACAAAGCTCTCAGGCTCTGATATTTCCTCTAGTTATGGGTGTGCACACCTTCTTCAATGGTTATGAATATGTATCAAGTGGATGTCTCTTCATTGAATCCTTTCGTATGACATTTATAGATACATAGCACAAAAAACAATCATTTCTTCATTATACTCATGCAGTAAGGGGATTATACACCCTAAAAATATCCATTGAGTGGTAGATTCTGATCCTCCTTAATGTTTCTCTTCATGGTGATATGTTTTGGTTTACATCCCCCATGAGGATTACCTCCTTAATGGATTTTAATTTTTAGAGAGTATTTAATAAAATTCAATAAAAACTCCTATAATGAATGAGATGGGTCATGAAAAGTATAGAACAATGAGGTTGGATCCTATGGAAATTCCCCCAAATAAGAGATGAATATATTTCTTAGAGGAGGAGGAGGTAATACAAATTCCCCCAACCCTATTATCCCTGGTTAACTTGGTTCCTCCACCACATATCTTAGAGTTGTTGAGGATTTGATAATATCAAGGGTAATAGTGGTGCTAAAATTTCCTCATACCTATGGGATGGGGGATTTATTATACTCTTTTAGAGGAAGACCTTATCAGAAAACTCTTGATTCTGGGACTTCACTTGAGAATGGGCTAGAAGTAGTGCATTTTTAGGGAGAGTGATTATTTCCATTATAGGTTTCTCCATGGTTATAGGCTTGGATTACCTCAATCAGGATGCATTCTCAATCATTTAGGTTCCTTATGTCGTGACTTGTCCTCAGGGCCCGTGCTATGACTACCCCAAGCCCTCCATCCATAGGCCAGGGGCTGGTGACTAGCACCAAAGGCGTAAATCTCTAATCTGGGAAGGCATTGCCTTTATGAAAGTAAAAAAAATAGAATAGAGTATGCAACTGAAGTAAGCTCTAAGTAAACCCGGGTACAAAATTAAGTGCTGAAAAGTAAAGGGGGATGGAAATACAAGCCCAATAGTAAAGTATAGGTACAACGGAAAATAGTTACAACTAAAAAAGGGACAACGGCTAAAAAGGGCATCTCCTGGAATGTCTGTCGAGTAACCTCCCGGAAGGGTAGGTACAGATGTCCAGCTCAGCACTTCACATCTTTTGGTCTGCTCCATGTACCATCACACTGTGTGGTCCATCTCCGGGTACCGTCCGATCCTGGCTCACTCTCGACCTCCGTCAATATTGTCCATCGTCTGCATCCAACACAATGAGGTGCGGGCATAGCTCATGCAAGTGTGAGTATACGATACTCAGAAGGGACCCTGTAACCACGAATGTCTCCCAAAATCCACGAAGGATAAACCACAAAAGGAAAGATACAATCACAAAGTATCAACCAACCCTACTTAGGTATATGACCATACATATACCTATGTTATCAATCTCAGTTCTGATCCAACTCTCGAGCCCAAGAACAACCCAGTCCACACAAGAAGTAATGTCAATCACATTAATGATAATGATTGAAAGTAATGACTCAGCTCACAAAGGTATGCCACAATTGTAGAGAGATATAGATGATCAGATGTAGGCAGTGGATCATCTATGTTGTCGGTCCCACACAAGATACAAGACCAACTAAGCTGTCAGACCCACACAGGATACAAGGCCAGCTATCCCGTCTAAGAAGTCAGACCCACACATGATACAAAACCATGTACTCTGTTGGACCCACACATGATACAAGTAAAGAGGTCAAAACTGCCGAACCCACATAGGATACAAGAACAGTAGTCATAGCCGTCGAACCCACAGAGGATTCCAGTACGGTTGTCGTCATCATCAAACCCATGGAGGATTCTAGTACGGTAGACGTCGCAGTCACAACCATATCTAGGGTTCTCTCACACAACACGCTCAATTCCGAAAGGGTCTGCTACTCGAGAAAAGGGGAATCGATACATCAACTATCAAGATGTCTAGAGTTGATTTATCCCAATGTTCCATCTCATCAAAAGAAACCCAACGTGACAGACGATATATCAATCGGACACCCAGTCTGAGAGTTATTGGTTTTTCCGTTCCAGGGCCCGGTTGGAATTACGTTCATTCCAAACCAGGCCATTTTACAAAGTTATCCAAAACTCATTTAGAGTATTGTAAAAGAACCGCCTTTTCATAAGGGTCCCAGTTCCACAAACGGTCCGTTGATTGGACGCACAGTCAAGAAGTTATTCGCATTTAAGCGAAACGGGCCCGACCCATCAAGCCCGGTGGGCTGGCGGGTCGGCCCGTCCTAGTTCGGCGGGTCCGACCCAACTAAGGGGTCGGCCCGACCCGGTGGGGTGCGGCTCAGCCTGATGGGGCGTGGTCCGCCCCGGATGTGGCACGGCCCAGCCCGGTGGCTGGCCGCGGCTCGGCCAGCTGGCCGAACGGATCGGGGGCGTGACCCCTAGTTTTCCGAAACAATGGCGTTGAGCGGCACTGCCCTACTATCTGGCTAGCCGAAGCCTGACAGTCTTCCCACTGCGAGCGGCCCATGGTTGCAGGTAGCGGATCCTCTGCCCGCGGAGCCCCTGGGCGCCGCGGCTCCTTCCGCCCGGCCGACCGACGAGCTAGCCGGTTTGTCCGCCGAAGCAGCCAATGGAGCGTGGGCCGCGGTCTTACCACAGTGCAGTGCCACAAGGAGCCATGGTCCCTCCAGCCCTTCTAGCTAAGCCAACCAGTTCTTCCTGCCTGCCTGGTCATGAGACCGGTCGATTCTTCTTCAGCCAAGCAGCCCGCGGTTGTGGGCCGCTGTTCTTCTACATTTGGCTTGCGCGCGGCCGCCATTACTTCCGGTCCCTGATGCAGCTGCCTCCTTCGTCCATGATCCCACCTTATGGTCACCATTTCCAAATTAACCAGGAACCAACAGAGGATCGTCGGGCCGTGTTTGTTTGGCATGCGCCCTCTGCGTTAGGTGATAACAATTGGCCAAAGATAATCCATTGAATTCTCCATGAATGAGGTATTATTTAATTCACTTAAAATTATACAAATACCCCCTACCTCGATTCCAAGAGCGTTGCATGTCGACGAGCCGTGAAAGACGGCATCGCGGAAAATGATGTCGTCCCGTCAATTTCGGAGGTCATTGTCATAGCGACATTCCTCGCGGTCGGTGTCTTCTCCCTTGATGTCGAGGAAGAAGAAAGGATGAAGTT
The DNA here is from genome assembly GCA_963277665.1 of Viscum album. Taxonomy (NCBI): domain Eukaryota; kingdom Viridiplantae; phylum Streptophyta; class Magnoliopsida; order Santalales; family Viscaceae; genus Viscum; species Viscum album. The sequence continues at coordinate 1,152,294,166 of OY728140.1, forward strand.
CTTCATGGAGAGAACATCATTATTCGTGTTCTTCACGTTCCTCATTGGATGAACGATCCTCCTCCTCTCCTTAGTTCTCCCAAAATCTCCCCGCAAATATTTTCCAAACAAATATAAAAGAATCCCCCCCAATATAAACACATTGCCAAGAATTTCAAATAAATTCAAACACACAAACAATTAATTAAGTGATTCACTTAATTAATTTTCCATGGGTTGGCAAGGAGAGTTTATCCAAATTAATAAAGGGAAGATGTGGAGTTTAAGAGGAGTTAAATGGGGGGTTTCAAGGGAGTTGAGGGGAGGTGAAAGTTTTTGGGTTCGTGTGGGCCCCACCACACTAAATCCTCTAATGGGAGGTTATGTGGGGTGTGGCCCCCACCTCCAACCTCCCTTTGGTGGATTTAACCACCACCTTTATAAAATTTATATAACACATAAATTTTATATAATTTATTAAGAATCCCCAAAATTTTACTTTCAACCTGCATAAAACGGATATGCAGTAAAGGCCCCCTTAAGCGAATATCAGCACAATGAAGTTCATCAGAGTCCTTGGATTACAATTTCGAGCACCAGTTCAAAAGTTAGAAAAACCCGCTCATACCTTCACTGAACGTACCCGAACAAAACATTAGAAAATTATTCCAGGCACACCGGGACTCCGAATCAGGTGCCGTTAGAAACTATTTACCTGTAAAATTCTTAAGAATTTAAGAAAAAAATTTCCTTGAAATTACCAGGTCATTACATTACTCCCTCCTTAGGGATTTACGTCCCCATAAAGCTATGTCAGATATTAGGGAATCAAATGAGGGTAATGAGCATGCATCTGAGCCTCCCGCTCCCATGTGCCCTCCTGGAGGTTCCCATGCGGACAGAAAACACGCACCAGAGGAATTGACCGTCCATGCAGGACCCACTCTTGTCGATCCTCAATCTCCACTGGGACCTCCATGAGAGTCACCCAGTCATCGACGTCCATCTCCCTGTGGTCAATGATGTGTGACAGGTAGTGCACATATCTCCACAGCTGAGATATGTGAAATACGTCGTGCACCTGGTGCAACTATGGTGGAAGGGCAACTCAGTAAGACACATCGTCTACTCTGATGAGGACCTGGAATGGCCCGATAAATCATGGAGATAACTTTCATCCTCGACCGAATCTCCATAAACCCCATCGAGGTAAGACCCATGAAAAGTCGTGGTCGCCATCCTCGAACTCCAGTGCTCTCCGTCTCCTATCGACATATGAATTCTTTCTGCTCTGTGCAGTCTTCATCCGCTCCTGGATGACCTGCAACTTCTCTGTGGTAGCTCATACCATCTCTGGTCAGAAGGATTTGGGCCAACATGGTGAGTCGGTCGACAATCACCAAACTAGAGTCATGTCCCTTGGACATACGTGGAAGACCCGTCACAAAGTCTATGGATATCCCATCCGACTTCCACTAGGGACCTCTAAGGGTTGTACCAAGCCTGATGGTACCTGGTTCTCCGCCTTCATCTACTGACAAGTGAGGAATCGCAAGACAAACTCTACTATATCCTTCTTCATACCTGGCCACCAATGCTCTCGTCTGAGGTCCTGATACATCTTCATCACTACTGGATGTACCACTAGAGGGGAAGTGTGAAACTCCCTTAGAACTTCCTCCTGTAGTGTAACTGGTACCATGGTACATCCTCTGAAGAGGATGATGTGCTCCCCACCATTAGAAAACCCATCAGGTGCCTGCCCTGAGATATATGAGCACATCACGTCTCACAGTCAACGTCCCCATTTTGTGCCTCTCTGACTCACTGAAGAAGTGGAGGAGTGACTGTGAGAGACTGTAGGAAGGCTGCTCCATCTTTATCCACAAATTATATATGCAATGCAGCTAGATGCTCTGTCACCTCTCATAGTAGCTGTATGCCTGATCTCTTGCTGAGATAATCTGCTACTATGTCCCCCTTCCTAGGAGTATAGACTATCTTAAAGTCATAGTCCTGGAGGAACTCGAGCCATCGCCACTGTCTCAGGTTGAGGTCCTTCTGTGAGAATATGTACCTGAGAATCTGTTGGTCAGAGTAGACTGTAAATTTCTCTCCCATCAGATTGTGCTGCCACATCTTCAAGGTGAAGACCACTGCTGTTAACTCCAGGTTATGGGTAGCATAGTTCTGCTCGTGCTGTCTGAACTACCGTAAACCATACACAATAACTGGTCACTCCTGTATCAGGACACACTCGAGTCCGGTCCCTGATGCGTCGTAGTAAACTACATACCCTGGCCCTCCTCTGGTAGCCTCAATATAGTCGCACTATGAAATCTCTACCTCAGCTCCTAAAAGCACTGTTGGCATCTCTCTGACCACACAAAGGGTTTCCCCTTCTTCATCAATACTGAAAGCAGTGCTACAACTCTTGAGAAGTCTGGCAAAAGGTATGTCTGGCCGACTCCTAAGTGATCGACTGCACCCTCTTATGCATGTTTCCATCCCGTGCTGCCTAGGATTTACTTTTCTCCGACCAAAGAAAACCCCATCCCAATGTTATAGATAAACCACAACTTTTTTTCCTAATACAGTCAATCTATGTATGAATTATGGTTGCCCAGTCCATACCCAAATAAACGTCGTAAGGCCTCGATGCTGCCACCAAGAGGTTCCAACCAAAACTCTCTCCTGAAGGTAAGATCACCCCATTGGTGTAAGTGTGATTATCGAGTCTCCTCCCAAATGTATCTCCAGACATGGGGGTCAAGTCAACAGATTAACTGGAAACTATAGGTCTAGGACAAGATTCGACGAAGGAATGAATGATTGGTACCTATGTATTTTGATACGGAAGTTACTAGTTGACACAGACCATACCTCAAATCATTCTTAGAGGCCTTGGGTCACACTCCTTGACCGCATCCAGCTAATCTCTTTCCCTTCCCTCCAGCTCCATGAGCCTAGTAGGGACTACAATTGTGGGTGGTTGTCACATGTCGAAATGTTCACCACCTCATGCTGCTCTCCTAGCTCTGCTTCCATTTCTGCTGCCCTGCAGATTCATATGTCCTTAATACATCCTCTTTTCGAAACATTTTATATGCACAAGTCTCTAAGACTGATGCTAGTTTCATGCTTTCCTACTGTTAACATTCACTGGCTATATCCACTCATCCATTGAACGTTCAACCACAAAGGTTATCTCTAGCACCCTAACATAAGTAGGAATGCATAGAGGAAAAAGTGTTGGCTTAGATATCCTTAAACAGACCTCGCTCAGAGGTCAGAGCTCTCTAGAACTTATAAAATCATATTCATCGAGTACCATGAATGATCGGTTTGCCTCGATGAATACTTAGCTACCGACACGTCGTCCTGCCGAAGCTATATAAGCTCTAGAAAACTCTTAACCACCTCCTCAAGCCAGTACTCAGCCACCTGTGAGTTGAGATTGCCTTGGAACATGAGAATTATCTAATGTTGAAACACATTCAAGGCACTAATCCTACAAGGGTCGTCTATCGGTACCGCCGGTAGTATTTTCTCACCAACGGGCAATGATATAGTTGGCACACTGCCCGAATATACCATCTTGGAAAATGGTCCAATTACCAGAACTTCATCATTATGCAGACCATACTCATGGTCAATCGCTAAAAAGATTAGTCGCTAGATCAACATATGCTCTACTGCTGTCTCAACTAGGCAGAAAACTCTAGTAATCATCTCCATCCAGTCCTCTGCTGCCTGGGAATCTGTCTCTCCTAGAAACCTCAGAGGCCACTTCTATTGGAAGTTGTGCAACGTGCTCTGTCGGGGTGCACCGTCTGCTAGTACAGCTAGTGGCATCTTCTGCCCAATGGGTGGTGGTGCTGCTGGTACACCACCCGAAGGTGCCAACCTAGAAAGAGGGCCCTAAACCCGAGCCTCATCGCTCGGTGGGCCGTAATCGTGTACTCTTCAGAAACCATAGCTGGTTGTCTACACAATGACATCCTCATAAGGAACAGGTGCACCACCATCAAAATAGTATACCTGGTGAGATGACACAAAGTAATCACAAATAAAACTTTTGAAACACACAAGCAATCAGTGTTTTCGTGCAATAAGTCAGAAATCATAGGTCAGGGTCCTGGTGTGTGGATACGTCGGCCGCTGCACCAACACTAGACTCCCTGGACTGAAAACTACACTCAATACTCTTAAAACTATTGCTTTACAGAAAGGAATCAGAATCTAAGTTCTACGGTAGAACTGACTCCTCTAATACCAATTTGTTACGAACCGTCCTTGGGCCCATGTCGTGACTACCCCAAGCCCGCCTTCCATATGTTAGGGGCTGGCGACTAGCACCAAAGTTGTAAATCCCTAAGATGGGATGGCATTTCATTTATAAAAGTAATCAAACACAATAGAGTACGCAAATGAAGTAATAACTAAGTAAAAGAGAGTACAAAAGTAAGTGCTAAAAAGTAAACGGGGCCGGAAATACAAGCCCCACAGTAAAGTACAGGTACAATGGAAAGAAAGTACAACTGAAAAAGGGAAAATAGCTAAAAAGGGCACCTCCTGGAACATCTGCTGAGTATCGTACCTGAAGGGTAGGTATAGATGTCCCCCTCAAAACTCCACGTCTATTGGTCCAATCCGTGTACTGTCACACCGTGTGGTCCACCTCAAGGTACCGTCTGATCCTGGCTTGCTCTCGGCCTCCGTCAACGCTGTCCGTCATTTGCATCCAACACAATGAGGTGCAGGCATAGCGTATGTAGGGGTGAGTATACGATACTCATTAGGGACCACAAGACCCTGATGGTATCCCAGAATCCACGAAGGATAAACAAAAAAAGTAAAGATACAGTCACAAAGTATTGAAGAACCCTACTTAGGTATATGACCATACACAAACCTAAGTTATCAATCTCAGTTCGGCTCCAACTCTCGAGCCCAAACACAACCCAGTCCACACAGGAAGTAATGTCAATCACATCAATGATAATGATTGAAAGTGAAGACTCAAATCACACAGGTATGCCTCAATTGTAGAGAGATATAGATGATCAGATGTAGCCACTGGATCATCTAAGCTATCGGTCCCACACAGGATACAAGACTGGCTAAGCTATCAGACCCACACAGGATACAAGCCCAACTATCTCGTCTAAGCTGTCAGAGCCACACAGGATAAAAGACCAGCTAAGCTGTCAGACCCACATAGCATACAAGATCAGGTACTCTGTCGAACCCACACAGGATACAAGTACAGAGGTCAAAACTGTCGGACCCACACATGATACAAGAACAGTAGTCATTGCCGTCGAACCCATGGTGGATTTCATTACGGTGGTCATCGTTGAATGCACAAGGGATTCCATCACGGTAGACGTCATAGTCGCAACCAGTTTTAGGGTTACCGCACACAACACACTCAATTTTGGGAGGGTCCGATCCTCAAGAAAAGGGGGCTCAATACATAAACTATCACAAAGTCTAGAGTTTATGTATCCGGATGTTCTGTATCGTCAAAAGAAACCCAATGTGAAAAAGGCGCATCAATCGGATGCCCGGTCTGAAAGTTATTGGCTTTTACCTTCTAGGGGCCCGGTTGGAATTATGATCATTCCAAACCCAGTCATTTTCCAAAATAATCCAAAACTCACTTAGAGTATTGAAAAATAATCTCCTTGTCAAAAGGTTCCCAGTGCTGTAGATGGTGAGTCGATCAGACACACAGTCAAGAAGTTATTCGAATTTAAGCAAAACGGGCCCAGCCCGTCAAGCCCGATGGGTTGGCGGGTCGGCCCGTCTTGGTTCGGTAGGTCCAACCTGACTAAGGGTTCGGCCCATCCCAATGGAGTGTGACCCGACCTAGGGGCGGGTGTGGCTCGGCCCGTTGGGGTGCGGCCCGGCCGGGCAGCTGGCCGAGCGGATTGGGGGCGAGGCCCCCTGTTTTCTGAAACGGCGGCACCGAGCGGTGCCACCCTCATATCCATCCGGTCTTCCTGGCATGAGCGGCCCGTGGATGTGGGCCGTGGATCCTCCGCCCGCAGTGCCCATGGGCGCCGCGGATCCTTCCGCCCGGCCGACAGACGAACCGGCCGGTTCATTCTCCAAAGCGGCCCACAGAGTGCGGGTCGTTGTTTTCCCGCAGTGCGGTGCCAGAAGGTGCCGCGATCTCTTCATCCTGGCCGACTAAGCCGGCCGGTTCTTCCTACCCAGCCAGTCATGAGACCGACAGGTTCTTCTTCGGCCAAGAGGCCCGTAGTTTCGGGCCACGGTTCTTCCGCATGCGGCCGGCAAGCGGCCTCCATTACTTCCGGTTGCTGATGCTGCCGCCTCCTTCCTCCATTCTCCCGCCTTATGGTTGTCGTTGCCAAATTAACCAGGAACCAATGGAGGGTTTTTGAGCCATGTTCATTTGGCCCGTGCCCTCCGCGTTAGGAGATAATAATAGGCCAAATATAATCCAGATAATTCTCCATGAAGGAGGTATAATTTCATTCCCTTAAAATTATACAAAGACCCCCTACCTCGATTCCAAGTGCGTTTCACGTCGACGATCCGTGGAAGATGGCGTCGTGGAAAACGATGTCGTCCAATCAATGTCGGAGGTCATTATCGTGGAGACGTTCCTCACGGGTGGTGTCTTCTACCTTGACATGGAGGAAGAAGAAAGGATGATGTTCTTTGTGGAGAGAATGTCGTTCTTTGTGTTATTCACGTTCCTCGTTGGATGAACGATCCTCTTCCTCTCCTTAGTTCTCCCAAAACCTCCCCAAAAATGTTTTCCTAAAAAATATAATAGAAGGCCCCCCCAAATATAAACACATTGCCAAGCATTTGAAATTAATTCAAACACACAAAAAATTAATTAAGTGATTTTCTTAATTAATTTTCCATGTGTTGGCAAGAAGAGTTTATCTAAATTAATAAAGGGAAGATGAGGAGTTTAAGAGGAGTTAAATGGGGGGTTTCAAGGGAGTTGAGGGGAGGTGAAAGGGTTTGGGTTCATGTGGGCCCCACTACACTAAATCCTCTAATGGGAAGTTATGTGGGGTGTAGGCCCCACCTATAACCTCCCTTTGGTGGATTTAACTACCACATTTACAAAATTTATATAACACATAAATTTTATATAATTTATTAAGAATCCCCAAAATTTAACTTTCAACTTGCATAAAACACAATTGCGGTAAAGGTCCCCTTAAGCGAATACCAACACTGCGAGTTTATCGGTGTCCTATGATTTGAATTCCGAGCATCGGTTCAAAAGTTAGAAAGACCCGCTCATTTGTTCACTGAACATACCTGAAAAAACTTCAAAAAATTATTCAAGGCACACCGAGCCTCAAAATCGGGTGCTGTAAGAAACTATATACTCGTAAAATTCTAAATAATTTAAGAAAAAAATTTCCTTGAAATTTTCGGGTCTTTACAACATGTTATAAAAGCCTGTTAATGGGTCACTCCTTCCAAATAGGTCACTTTTGGTCCTTGTAAGTAGTAGGGTTTTATTGGATAGACTAATTGGAATATGAATACATCGAACCTAATACCTATCCAGATGTGATAACCTTACATCTTGTACAACCCAAAGAATTTGACTCACAATAGGGGGGGGGAGTGTGATGATTCATATTCTTCACACCCTTTGACTTGTACATCTAGTGCACACTACTACAAAATAATCCTTTAATAGTTTCCACCTTTATAAGTTCTAGAAAAAAGTACCGATTAAGAGAAACTTTTACCAATACACATTTTAGCGTAGATAAAAATTACCCTTTTAAGCTCTTTATTTTAAGCAATGATAGAGAGTACCATTTATTAGTACTTTATTTGTAGTGTTGATATAGGAAAAATTTATTAGCACTTTATTTTAGTTTCCATAATGGGTTCATTATATTCACTTTTTCAGTGCTTATAAATGTCCGTAAATAAGTAAAAAATAAAAATGTTTTTATTTAAAAAAATATAAATTTTTTATTAATTAAATAATTAATAATAAAAATGAATAATTTGATTATTCTATATATATATTATAAATACTAATAAAAAATATATATTAAATATATATATATATATTTAAAATGATAATTAAATAATTAAAAACTAAAAATAAGTAAATTGATAAAAATATTAAAAATTTTATTAATTAAATAATTATTGATAATGTTAAAAAATAATATATATTAATATATGTATATATATGAATGAATATAAATATGATTTTTATAATACAAAATATTTATTCTTTACATTAAAAAGTAATATATATGGAATAATTGTTTATAATTACAAATTAATATGAATCAAAAATACTGACTACTTGTATCAGGTAATAAAAATAATTGAATGTCATTTCTTTTTTAAATTTAAAATTGATCAATAATGGGTAATATTTAATTAGCTTATATGTAATTGATGAATTTTTATATACAATGCACACACAAAAATATTTACATAATTAATTAAATATAATATAGAAACACATAAAGATAATATTATATTATGTAAATTATTCAAATTTTAGAATTAATATTAGAATTTCATTATAACATGATATATTTAATATATTATGACTCTAATAATGATAAATTTTATTTATTTATTTATTTTTAATTTTAATAAAGTTAGGTATTAATTCATTTGTAGTATTTTTTTTTGGGAATTTAATCAATTTATATTATTTATTATATATATATATATTATATGTTTTATTATTTTAAATATTTATTCATATTTATTTAAATATATATCCATATTTTTTTGATAATTTATATTTTATTAATAAAACTTATCCATTTTTCAACATTTTTAAAGTGTAATCATTTTTAATTATTCAATTTTAATCATTTTTAGAATACACTAACTTGAGATTAAATATTCATTAATAATTTTTAAAATATATTTGTTAAAAATATTTATCAATAAATATATTTTTAAATGTATATTTACTATATTTATAAAATTATATATTCTTAATTATAAGTAAATAATAATTTATTAAAAAATTATTTATATAATCATAAATAAATAATTATATATATTTAAATAATTATAAAATTATAATAAAATTATATAAATAGTGAATATATTTACTATATTATTATTTATATATATTTATTATATATATATATATAGTTATATAAATATATATAGTGATATAAATATTATTTTTTAAAACTATTTATATAATTATAAATAAAATATCATAAATAAAATATATTTATCACATATATATAATTATATAAATATATTTACAATATTTTTTATTGATAATTATAAATATAAATCCTTTATCAGTGCATAAGTAATAAGCTTAGATAAAAGAAATATTTATCAGTGTCTTTTTAGGGCAGATAAAGAAAGAGCTTTATCAGTGCTAAAAAAGAACTGATAAAGAAACCTTTTATCAATGCTCATTAATTCAGCATTAATAAAAGTGATCACTATCAGTGCTTTTTTGGAAGTACTGAAAAAAGTGTTCTAATATATTTAAACAACACTACCCTATAATGATTTCATCGCGATATTCTAATATTTCTGTTAAAGAAACCATCTTCTGGTGCTCCTCCTCAGTGAATCAAAGCTCAAATCTGGTCTTTTATCAAGTATTGAACAATTTCAAGGCTCAAATCAAAGGATCAAATGATTCAATGGTTGAATGAATCCATGTTTTTAATGTTTTCTAGTTTTTTGATATATCTATTTCTCTTAGACTATTCAAAGCATCTATCCAGGAAATCTTTTTTCTCCCCCTCCTCCCTCATTGATTGTTTATTTGGTGATATCTATTTGATTTTTTATCACCATTCCTTATTTACCATTCGCAAATAAATATGCTCAAAAATGTTTATTAGTACATAACTGGTAAAACAATTGTTGTTAAAGGGGGACCTTTATCAGTTGTAGTAAAAAATTATTGATAAAAAGAGAATTTATCAGTGCCACTAAAAAATCACCGATAAAGGGGTATATTTAAAAAAATATTTCAATAAAAATAGTACAATAATATATTAATATAGAAGTATATTTATATTGATATAAATATATATATATATATATATATTAAATATATTTTAGATAAGGATAAATAACAATTTACACATAATAACTCTAGGATATCCCTACAAACCCAACAAAACCAAAAAACCCACTAATAACTCTAGAAAACCTTAAAACACATAAAAACATTAAGAAAACCTAAGACTCCTAAAATGACCATAAATTTTATTTAGGAGTTCATTTCAACTCTATAGCCAATATAATTTAAGCTTATGAAACAAGATAAAACCAAATGATATTTAAATCACATGATAATCAAAGAAAAAAAATATTTAGTTTCAAAAAAGTCGGAAATCGAACCAGTACTTCAAACAGTCATAACTTTTGATCTGGGTGTCTATTTGGGCTCTACCATATATAAAATCGAAGCTTGTGATGATGCCTACTCCATGGATGGATAGTGTTAAGATAACCAAGATCAAGTCATATTTTACCACTCCCAGAAAGGCCCAGAAGGCTTTCAAAACAAGGTTTTCAGTCAACGTACCACGATTCCATAAAACTCAAACAACTCTAACTTTTGATCCAAGTGTACGTTAAAACTATAATGGATATAAAATTGAATATTGTGAGGATATATATTCCCTAATAACCAATAAGAACCCCCAGTCACATTTATCCAGGAATTACTGAGTTTATAATCATCGTACTCCACTTTTTTCACATTAGATGGCCTTTTAATCCATTATAACTTTTACTCTGGGTGTTTGTTTAGGAAATACCACATATCAAATTGAAGATTTTAGTAATATATAAACATATATAATAATACCCCAACCCCATAATCCCAAATCCAATCTATTATGTTAGTATATTAGTATTATTATAAGGAATCAAATCATGAAGGACCAATCAGTTTAGAAGCCTCGGAAAAAATATTACATACATGTACCTTACATTATAATTAAAAATATAAAATACAACATAGATAAGTCTTTTAGAATTTCATTATTATCCTAGATTTCCCTTGCATTTCAATCATAAAATTCTTCTTGGTATCATGGGAAAATAAAATATAAGGGGTGAGCTTAGATACTCAGTAAGGGTAAAAAATACTTCAGAATCATTCATAAATAAGAATGAACTTTTAAGGAAAGGTATACAATAGTAAATCATGCATATTAAACATTATTTTCAGTACAATATGGTAGGAATATATCAAATAATTCCATTTAAACATTCATATTGATATTCTATTTGTCAAATATTTACATGTAATAACAATAATTAATCTTATAAAGAGGGAATTCATAATACCTGACATCATAACCATACCATCAAGGCCTCCACCAAAACCATACGTTAATGGGTAGAAACCCAAAATAGTTTTTATCATGAGACTTAATAATGTATTGAGGGGATATAATAGGCCCCACCTGTCACATACTATGATCAATGCATTTCTCTTTTGAAATAGGTAAAACATAACCACCATAAACATTCTTATTAAAACTAGAATACAAAATGTTAATACTTTAACCATAAATCATGAATGGAATCAAAATAACACATCTAATGTCAAACATATCATAAACAATTCAATACAATTATTTTGATTGTATCATCTTAAAATAACCTCTTTTACACCTAAAATCCAATAGAGGATGTTGACATAGATGTAAATAATTTAATAAAATAATTAACACTATCTTGAGACAAATATCCCTTTTTCTTTGATATCATTTATTCAAAAGTTGCGTACTTATAAAATAAATTTAAAAATATATTTTTGAATCAAATTTTCACATACCTATGTGTAACTATTAAAAGGAATTAACATTTTAAAACATTCATATCCATATAAATAAATCCTTAAAACCATCTTGAAAACATGTACATTAATGAGAAATATTTAAAAGAATAAATATTTAAAAAAATCAAAATGATTTTTTAGTTAAAGAGTCTCTTACATGAAACCTGAAAAAAAATATTCCTTTTGAAGAAATTGAGTGAAATAAAAAACAGAAATAAAATTTACTTTATACTCCTTTATATATTAATAAATAAATATGTATTATAATATTAAGAATATTTAAATGGAGAAAGGATTAATTATTTTAATCATTCAAAGAATCCCATACCACTTTGAACATGTAAAAAATAAACCCAATATATTCAAATAAATCATTAAATAACATGAAGATAAATTTATTCATGATATAAAATATAATATGGGTATTACATACACCACACACAAGAAATATGTTTTTAACATCGCTTATATCTCACAAAAAATTAAAAGTGAGACAGAATTCCATTACCTTTGGTCGGATAGTCTTTTTACATGTCTAAAAAAAATAATAGTTTTAAACAAACTATTAACTTCTAACATAATCATAATAATATATATGATATCATATATTATTCATTTATGACTTTATATCACCTTTTTATTAACAATTACAAGTTTAAGCAATGATTTGTGTAATAACTACTTTGTTTATCATATGTGTTTCAACTTGTTATTCATTGTCATATTACTTAGATCATGATTTAATTATTTACAGAATTTAAAAAATGATTTATGTATAATATATATTCAAAATATAAATATATATAATATATAGATAGATTAAATGGAATATACCATTCATATAGATAGTAGGCCATACGTATTCATGAACACTATTTTTGTTTTCTTATCGTATTAAATGGAAGGAAGTAAATATGTGTGTGTGTGTGTGTATATATATATTATTGCAATAGAATTATTATGTCATATACATCATACTTATTGAATATATATAATTTTATAATCTATCTTGAATGGTCAACATGGATGATGAATTTCATCGCATCATGGAGAACACAAGTAATACATACACATGAGAGAAAATATAATTTCATTAATGGAAAAAGGGTAAGGAAATGGATGGTAGGTTAATTATAAAGAATAAATATATTTTCATATTGATTATTTATATCCATTATATTCATCGTTATACATATTTAAATAAATTAGTGATGAAAAACAAGTTACACCACGACGTAGAGACGGTCAACCGCACATACACATGCTTGGTGATATTTTTATTAGGATGGGTAAAAGGAAGAATATGGTTGTACAATAATCAAAATAAAATCTCAAAATATATATAATACTGTAATTATTACTTTGTTACAAAAAACTATGAATAAGAAGGAGAATAAGAATGAAACTTTGAAAGAGATGGTAAAATAATTACTTATTCTTCAAGTGTCTCCTTTTGATTTTCACAAAAGGACTCCTTAGGTTGGATTTCTGCCCAAAGAATGGGATTAGGATGAACTATGGGAAATTGGGAGGAAAAAAGGGAAGGGTTTTACCAAAATAAATGGATTTAGATATGCGAATAAAATAAAAGTATATATGATCCTCTACAAGAGAGGTGAGGGGAACTTCTGGAAACTCTCAAAATAAAAAATTAATTTAAATTAATTTTCAATTTAAAATGGATCCAAAGTGAATTATTTATGATTTAAGAAGAGTATAGCTCGAAATACTCTTAACCATTAAAATTTAGACATGTTTTTATTTTATTTTAAACATTATCATTTTTATTTATCCTTATTTAATTTATTTAACTTAATTATGGTAATAATATTCTAAATATTAAATGTTTGTAAATATTTACATGTATGGTTTAAATTAACCCTAAATAGACACTTTATTACATTTTAGACCTTATAATTTTCAATTTTCAATTTTTAAATATTTTAATTCTTTTTAAATAATTTAATAAAATTTTATTTTCATAAAATATCAATTGTGTTAATTTTGACTCTATTTATTACTTTGTTATTAAATAAAATCCAAATAGAATGATAATGTTGAAAAAAATATCATACCGACCTAACATTTCATAACAAATTAAAAATTTCACACATCCCCTCAATTATGTAAAACTATATTTAGTTTAATATTTTTAAAATCAATTATTGGATATATCTTTTACTAAAATAATTACTTCTTCATTATTATGTAATTATTTTTATTGTAATTTTTTAGTCTCTAAAATTATTAATAAATTACTATGATGTAATTAATTATTTTATATTTCTAGATACTATTCACGATCAAATTTATCTTCAGGTTATCCCTATATTAAAAGTATTGAACATAGAAGAAATGAGATTGTTGTACTTTGTCACATTCAATTTTAATAATATCTATGTCATTTTCATAGACAAGTGTCCATTAAATGATTCAAAATAGATTATAATGATATATTTAACATTACCGTAGTTATTTGGACTAAATATATATGTTTATGAGTTTTATATCATTTAATAAAATAATTTTTATTTTGAAATATCTTAAATGTCAATTCTGAGACAATTATTTATTGTGTCTTATAAAAAATCAAATCAACAAGATATATTAAAAAAAGACATTTAAAACATTATTAATTTCAGTAATTCATAAATAAAAATCATTGATGACATTAAATTTCTCAAATTATATTTATATTAATATTTTGAATATCAGTTATTTGATCCTTCTTTTAATAAATCAATTGCTATATTCTCATTGTGTCACCATTTAATTAATTAATTTATTTTTTAAAATTATCAATAAATTACCATAATGTATATACACAATTTATCTTTCTAATTACTAATTATAGTCAACCTTATCACATATATAACCTCATATTAGAAATATTTTACTTATTAAAAACAAAAGTATAACAAAATTGGATTTTATTTCAGTATAATATTATAAACATATTAATGTCTTCCATGTTGTCCCAAAATCAACCGAAGGATGATTTTGGATAAAAAAATCATCTAGTTAAATTATGTCAAGTGTTAGGGTGTCTTTATAATAATATTATATTTTTTTACCTTTAATTACACTATTTACCTTTAACCGTGGTAAATAAAATTGCTAAAGTTAATATTCAGAAAAAAAATATTTTGATCATATTAGAAAAAAATTAATACAGATTCCAAAAATATAAGTCTGTTTTTTGAAATTCAATTGAAAATAGTGGTAAAATTATGTTTAATGTTAATCCTACGAATGTGGCTTGAAGGCGGGTAAAATAGATGTTCAAAAGATCAATAAATTTTTATATCTAATTTTATTATAGAAATTGTTTTAATGAACTAAATTGGATTAATATATGTATTATTTATCTATTTTGACTTTAAAATCAATTTTAATTAAACTAATTAATTACGTGAAAAATTCAGTTATTAAAAACAATGTAGTATTTTTCACTATTTATAAAATCGAAACTGTTCATAAAAAAAAATTATCCATAAGCTAATTTTGATATTAATAATTCATAAATGAAGTGTATTTTTAGAAATAAAAAATATAAATTTCATAGTGTGGACTATACTATTCATTATTTATTTTTTGAATGGTAGGTTTGGTATATCATGGTGTGCTCAAACTAAGTGTTGCGTGTAATGTTATCTATCACATTTATTTTAAAAGATAACATACCATGAAATATTACGGTGTTACATGATACACACATTCAATAAATTTCATCCTTTCAATTTGAAATTACTCTTTGGGAACAAAAGGTTGATACTAAAAAATACTTTTGTGGAAAACCCACATTATAAATAGGGTTACAAAAATTTATTCTTTATAAAATAGAAAGGGAAATTTAAAGGCCACCACCCAATTAGGCTTTAGAATAAGATAGAATTAGTGGAAAGTAGAGATAAATACCTAGAGGAAAAAATAAATAGTTCTACTGAATGATTGAATTATTTAATCATAAAAAAGTGACCAATCATTGGAAATTGAGGGCCTTGATGCCATTAATCTTTGATGACTTAAAATACCATCATTTCAAATAAATTAAGTTAGCAGGATAACTCATTTTTTGGATAATTTTTCATAAATTTGAGTAATTATTTTATTATCCAAATAATAATACAAGAAAACTTTCTTGATTTCATTTCCTATCATAATCACAATCTCAGCATTTGAACGTTATTCGATCTATTTTCACTTCATTCCTTACACGTGGAAATGAATGTTCAATATGATTTTTTTCATGCCTGAAGCACTTTTGATAAATCATATGTCCCAAATGTATTTCCTTCACCCTCAAAATTTTTACTGAAACCAAAAAAGTTATCCCAATGTATCCAATGAATCGTACCTTATCCTCAAACAATAATATCCAATATTCAACTTATTTAATTCCAACCTTAAGACTTTTCCAAACTACTTCCTTCCAAATTAACATTCCAATAAGTTCTATAAATTTGTAAAATCAATGATACCATCAAATTACATAAATAATATATTTTATATCTTATTGTAACATATAAAATATATAATCACATTAAAACCATTTTAAAAACATTCATGTTTCCAAATACATAAAGAAATAGTAAAACATTACAATCCTTATATATCTCATTATTCCTTTAACCAGAGTACTAATGAAGAAATAAATCTTGAATACAAATATAAAATAACCTTAATCATTAAAATTCACTACGAATCTCTTAAATACACTTCATCAAAATATTCCTTATTACCTCCTTTATTTCATTACCAATTTTTAATTTCTTCATCCTGAGAAGTATAACCATTGCATTTATAACCTTGCTGATTCTAACCATTGAAAAAAACACAAAGAACAATGTTAGAAACATTAATCACACTTATATAGTCATGAAGAATCATTTATAGGATATCTAAATGATTTCATATTCTTCTCAATCAATAATTCCATAGGTTTAACCCTATATATCCCTTACCAAATCTAAAGGATGATATATTATACTTAGACTTATCCTCAAATTCATTCGTAGTGTTATGTCTTCTAATAAATGTATTCTAAATCTCTTTTATAATGTTGTCGCTAAAATTACTTTGATACTAATTATAAAACCCAGAACCCAAAATCCATGAGCTAGCACAATATTCTAATACATTGGAACAATTACAAGGAATCAAATCCCGAGGGACCGACAAGTTTCACTATCTGGGAAAATAAATTACATACATGAACCTTAAATTAAAATTCAAAACACAGAATAAAACATAGATAATTCTTTGAGAATTATATTATTCTCCAATAATAACCAAGCATATCAACCATAAAACACTTCTTGGCATCGTTGGAAAATAATACATAATAAAGGGGTGAGCTCAGATGCTCAGTAAGGGTAGAAAATACAGTAGAAGATTTTATAAATAATCATGAACTTTTATGGTCAGGTATAAAACTAATATACAATCCTTTTGAACATAATATTTAGCATAATCTGGAAGGAATACATCAAATAATTATATTTAATCATTCACATGGATATTCTACTATTTGAATATTCACATGTAATAATAATAACTAATATCATAATGAGGGAATGAATAATGTCGGAAATCATTACCACATTGTCAAGGCCTCATACAATGACCACACGAAAACAAGTAAAAACCAAAAATAGTTTGTATCATTAGACCTATCGATGTATTAAGGGGCTATATCGGGCCCCACCCATCACTTACTAAGTCCAATGCATTTCACTTTGGAAATTGCTAAAACATAAATAACATAAGAAATCGTATTAAAACTAGAATATAAAATGTTAATAATTTAACTGTAAACCATGAAAGGTAATAAAATAGAACATCCACTATCCAACATATCAGAAACCATTCAATACAATGTTGTAGATCATATCATAAGAAAATAACCTCTATTAAACATAAAATAAAACAATGGATGTTGAAATAAGTGAATTTTTTTAATAAAATCATGAAAAATATCTTGAAACAAATATCCATTTATTTAAATCATTTATTCAAAATTCACACACTTATAAAATACATTTAAAAATATATTTTTTTTATAAAAGTGACCCATACATCATTGAATATTTTGAAATTAATTAACATTTTAAAACATTCATTTACATATAAATAAATCTTTAAAACCATTTTAAAAAATAGATATTAATGAGAATGATTTAGAATAATAAAATGTTAAAAAATTTAAAATGATTTTACAATTAAAGAGTCTCTTATATAAAACAATAAAAAATATTCCTTTTGAAAATATTTTAATGAAATAAAAAATATAAATAAAATTTTATTTATAATCCTTTATATACATATAAATAAACAATTATGATAATATCAAGAATATTGAAATAGAAAAATGATTAATTCTTTAAACATTTAATGCGTCTAATGCCACTTGGAACATTTAAATAATAAACAAAATATATTCAAATGAATCTTAAAATTCCTTGAATAAAAATTTATTCATTATATAAATTATAATAGAGGTATTAATTACACCACATAGATGAAATAAGTAGTGAACATGGCTTATATCTCACAAAAATTAAAAGTGAGATGAAATTCTATTTCCTTGGGTCTGATACTTCCCATACATGTCCAAAACTCCTGTATATTGGTTTTAAACATATTATTAACTTCTACCATAATCATAATAATATATATGATATCATATATGATTCATTTATATCTTTATATGACACATTTATTAACTACTTCAAGTTAATGTAATGTTTTGGGAAATAACTACTTTGTTTATTGTATGTGTTTTTACTTTTTTATTATTGATCTTATTACTTAATCACACTTTATATACTTCAAAAATTTAAAAATATCATATATATATATATATCATATATATATATATATTCTCAATATAAATATATATAGTATATATATATTAAATGGATTACACCATTCATGGAGACAATATGTCATATTTATGTATGAACTCCATTTCTATTTTCTTATCATATTAAATAAAAGAAAGAAATATATATTTATATATAATAGTATACTAGAATTATTATGTCATATATTTTATAATTATTCATTATATATATTTTTATAATCATTCGTGAATGGTTAACGTGGAGGATTAATCTCATCGTGTTATGGAGACGGTAAGCCGTATGTACGCATGAGCGATGATATCATTTCCCTAATGGTAAAGGGTTAAGAAAATGGATGCTATTTTAATTATACAGAGTAAATATAATTTCAAATTTAATATTTATATCCAATATATTCATCATTATACCCATTTAAATAATTTAGTTTTGAAAAATTAGTTACACCACGACATGGAGGCGGTAAGTCGTATGCATGCACACATGGTGGTATTATTTTTTGTAGGATGGGTAAAATGAAGAAATTGGATATACTAGAATCATATTAAAAACAAAAAATATATATAATACTAGAGTTATTACCTACGTATGGAAACCACATAGTAATAGGAAGCATAAGAATAATAGAACATTGAAATTGTTGGTAAAACAATTATCTCTTCTTTGAGTATCTCATTTTGATTTTCATAAAAGGACTCCTTAGGTTGGTTTCCTATCCAAAGTTTGGAATCGAGGATGAAGTGAGGGAAGTGGGGAGGAGAAATTTTCAGTATTTTTCTGAACTAAATAACATTAAATGTGTGAATATAAGAGAATGATATGTTGTCCTTTATAAGAGAGGTGTGAGGAACTTTAGAAAATTCTCAAAATATTAAATTAATAAAAATTTATTTTCAATTCAAAATGGTTTCAAAGTGAATTATTTTGAAGAATATATGAATTTGTTTTGAAACCCTTCAACCAATAAAATTTATATGAGTTTTTATTTTAATTTAAACTTTATCATTTTGATTTATCCTTTTTCAATCTATTTAATTTTAATTGTGGTAATAATATTCTAAATATTCAATGGTTAAAAAATTTACTTATATGGTGTAGTTTGTCCATAAATGAACACTTTATGAAATTTTAGACCTTTTATTTATCTCTTTTTAATTTTTAAAGTTTTTAATTATTTTTAAATAATTAAATAAAATTTTATTTTTATAAAATATCAATAATGTCAATTTTGACACTATTCATTATTTTGACTTTAAATAAATTCCTAACATAAGGATAACATCAGAAAATACTATTTAATATAATCACAACATGTCATATTAATCTTGAAAATTCTTAGATCACCTCAATTATTTAAATTTATATTTATTTTAATATTTTTAGAATCATTTATTTGATATATCTATTAATAAAATAATAACTTATTCACTATTGTCTCCTTATTTATAGTAATTATATAGTCTCTAAAAATTATAAATAAATTACTATGATGTTGATAATTCTTTTATACTTATGTAAAAAATCTAGGATTGAATATACATCTAATGTATCCGTATATTAAAATTATTGAACATATAAGAAATGAGAGCAACATTTTGTCACATTCGTTAATTATAATAATATCTATGTAATTTTCATGTAAAAGATTCCATAAAATGTTTCAAAATTGTTTATTATAATATATTTAACAATATAATAGTTATTTGTCCTAAATATAGTTTTTTTGAATTTTATATCATTTAATAAATTATTATTTGTTTTAAAATTTCTTAAATGTCAATTTTAACACTATTAATTATTTGGTTTTATAAAAAAATCAAATCAACATGATATATTCTATCCAATACTTCTATAATATTAATAATATGTCCAATTAATTAATAAAAAACATGAATTTCATTAACCCACTCAAATTTTATTCATATTAACATTATGAATATCATTTATTTGATTCTTCTATTAATCAATTAATTACTACATCATAAATTGGATTTTAATTAAATATATTATTATAAATATATTAATGTTGCCCAAATGGAACCAACTGGTCCCAAAATCGCCCCAAAGATGATTTCAGTCGAAAAAAACTCATCCATTTTAATTAGAACAAATTTTATGGTAGCCTTATAATAATATTATATTATTTTTACCCTTAATTTCTTTATTTTCCTTTAACCGCAGTAAATATAATTACTAATCTACTATTCATCAAAAATTATTTTGATCTTATTGAACAAAATTTTTTATACCTGTTATAACCTTGTATATCTGTTTTTAAAAATTTAATTCATAGAAGTAGTAAAATTACTTTTAATGCTAATCCCATAAATATGGCTCGAAGGCTGGTAAAAGAGACGTTCAAAAGTTCAATACATTTTTATATGTAATTTTATTATAAAAATAGTTCCAATAATATATATTTGATTAAAATATGTATTATTTATCTATTGTGAACATAAATTCAATTTATGATAAAAGAATTATTTAATTGAAATGTTGGTTATTAACAACAATATAGTATTTTTCACTATTAATCAAAAATTGGAACTTCAGAAAACACCAAAAATTCATTCTAAGCTAATTTTGATGTTCCAAATAAAAAAAAGTGTATTTTGAAAAAATAAAATATATAAATTTCATAATCTTGTTAATAATATTCATAATCATTTTTTTAAAAGACTAGTTTGCTAGATCATGGTGCGTTTAAACTAAGTGTTGTTAGCAATTTAAGAAATAAAATTTCATTAAAAAGATAACATACTATGAAATCTTGGGGTGTTACATCTATGACCGTAAGGATCCTCCGATCAACTCCTTTGAGGTCATGAAAGGCCGAGAAGGCATCTAAAACCGAGTTTTTAGCCTCTTTATCCCAATATATTAACATTTGTTGGATTGTAAATCTCATTTAATGACATATTTTTTCCATTTTTCTAAAGATAGATAAATTATTCCCAGGTATTACATTCATATTGATATTATGTTTTTGAAATTTTATCAATTTTCTCAATGTACTAATATTTATAATCAAATATATAACAATATATTCAATTTTTTTATATGATAACACATAAAAAATTAATTTTATAAATAAATAATATAAAATATTAACATATAAAATATATTTCTCAATATATAAACATTATCTAAATAAAAACTAATATCCATTTTAAAAAATATAAATAAATATGTATTTAATATATATATATATATATAAACATATATATAAACACACATACATATATAAATATATGTATAATCATATATATAAATATATGCATAAAAGAATATAACAATATATATATAAATATAGAGATATATCATAAAATGTAAACCAAAACAGTATAGGGGAGTGGAAAATCTGTTGGTGTTTAAGATGAAGGTCTATGATTCGAAACTGACTGGTGTCAGGGGAACGCTCTGGAGGGTGGGATTATTTAAAGTGCTGATAATGGGGTTGGGAATCAATGATAATGGGGGGTAGTGCTGATAATGGGAGAGGGTGACAAATATGTATACGTGTTATCAACAATGCCTTAATCTGCACTGACAAAGGCCCCTTTATCAGAGTTTTTAGCCCTATTAAAGGAATCTTTTATAAAATATTTTTATGAGTGCCATTAAATCTAACCCTTTAACATCACTTACATTATCTGTGCTTCTATACTGCTGATAAATACCTTTTAATAGTTCCATTAATGGCCAAATTTACAATAGTGAAAGGAGATAAATTTGTTGTTCCTTGCACTCCACTACCCTCACCACTGGCCGATTCTATGAAACCCACCAATCCCAATTCCTACTTCATGTGATCACTAACCTCTTAATATTGTTCATAAATTTAAAACATAAAAAATCTCATCTGCTTCATTACCTCCTTCTGCACAGGAAACCACCACCACCCTTCTACACACAGACAACACCAAATAGGAAATTCTCTTTCAATTAGGCTCGACCATATAGTCTATGGAATGAAAGCCAGGTTCATGCCCACCTCACATGGAACATATCTATAAGATGATATATATATATATATATATATATTGGTACATTTATAATATACTTATATTTACATACACACACAGTCCCAGTCACAAGTTAACAAATACATTTATATTTATACTTGTTATTATATATAGGTATGTGTGGGTGTATATAGTATATATATATATAATTGTTTATATATATATAAATTTATAATTTTGTATGAAATGGATTTAACACATTACATATATAAATATGTTATCTATTTATAAAATTTAATGTATGAATTTGACAAAATAAAAACATATAAAATATACAGATATATATATTATATATTATATATTTATAAATACTATACATATATATACACACAGACATGTTTATTTAAAACACACACACATACAAACACACACATAATATAGATATGTATTATACAAACACATTATGCTAATATATATATATATATATATTATGAACATACAAATATATATTATACTATACAAATATATATTCTTCAAATATATTATACAAATATATTATGCAAATATAATATATAAATATATTATACAATTATATTATAAAAATATATTTTGTACAAATATGTAATTATGCAAATTTATATATATTTAATTAAAAAGTAATGTTTTTTATATATTTATATGTAAAAAATACATTAAATATTAAATATTTATTTATTATAGAAATTTATTATACAAATATACAAATTATAAAAAATCAAATATAAATTATATTACAAAAATATATAAAATATATATATAATGAAAAAAAATAAATATATATGTTACATAAATAAAAATACTAATATATATATATATATGTATGTATTATACAATAAAAATATATATTACACATGAATATTATACAACATATATTGTACAAATATTTTATCAAATTATATATATGTTGGAATAATTATTAAGAATTATTTTTAGGTATTCGTTATTTTAGGTCTACATGTATTATTTCAACCACTAGGAATCTCTGATTACCATCCATGTATATTAAATAACTATTTATTTTTTATCAATACACTTTTATATATTTTAGTAGATAAATGATAGTTTATTATTATATTTTATCATATTTGGGTTTCTTATTACTTTTTAATTACCTATATTATATTTTCATTTTTCGATTATTTAAGAAAGACTTTATATATCATTTTAATAGAGGTATTACCAGTCTTATTTAGGGGATTGAAACTATTAAAAGTGTTTTTTCTCGTATCAATATAGAATAAATATTGTATCCCAAGATTTATATATCATAACATGTCCCCACCGTAACCCCTTGAATCACAGAGAATAATGTTTGTGCCCCCCCCCCAAATCCCACCCTTAATAGGCCATGAGTTAATAAATAGTCTCAATGGTGTAATTATCACAAATGGGAGGCATTTCCCCTTTTAGATAACACAATATAGTAGAAATCTAATCCTAATAAGTTTCAACTCCCAAAAAATTATTGAATTTTGTTTCTTGAGAGTCATCCCCCAAATCTTTTATATTTCTTATACTACTCTAAGTAATAGTCATCCCATAGATGACAACTTCTTAGTGTATTTGAACAACATATGTGCATGTCAACAATATATGAAATATCTACGTCAAACAAAAAAATGAAATGAATAATGTTCGAGAGATGAGATAATGAGGATGACAGTTGTCTATAACTTTAAACTATGAAAGAATTCATAGGAAAACACCTACTATAGTAGAGTAATTTTTTTTTAAAATTCAATTACCCATTTTCTTCAGAGCATACTAAAATTTATTGAAACAATCAAATGTATGGTTTCCCTTATTATAATTATCTATAACTCTCACTTTTAATAATCAATATATTATGTGTATTTATTTATTTATTATTATAAATTAATATTTTATGAACCCAAGAGGATGGATTTGAATCAAAAATAGATTCATACTAATCATTTCATAAAATAGTGTTAATATTGAGTTAAAGAGTTCATCATGTTTGCAATAGAGCTTGAATATGAATCTTATGAAATGTTTTTTCAATGTTTTCATTTTTGTCATTAGAGGAAGGATTTCTTGAAATAATTAGATGAACATTTGAATTTTTATAGAATATATCAGAGCTATAAATGGTGTACTAAAAAAGGTGGAAAACTAAATATGCACATTGATTGGGATGATACTACAGTTTATGGATCATGTGATATGAATACCTATATAAATGATGATGAAGATAAAATGGAAGAAATGAAAATGGAAATTTAAGATGACCTTCATGATTATACAAAGCTATTTTAGAAGATAAGTTTTTTTTCTAAGAAACCATTTTATTTTGATTATACTAAATATACATCTCTGTTAGCTATATAGAAGTTATATAATTGGAAAGATGATAGTGGATGGAGTGAACCCAACATTACAAATATACTTGGTCTCCTAAATGATATGATATCAAAAGAAAATAAACTTCCATGTTGAAAATATGATACTAAACAGATTCAATGTTCAAAGGGAATGATCTCTAAAAAATCATTCTTTTCCAAATAATTTCATATTGTTTCTGAAGGATACTGAATCACTCATAACATTCCCTTAATGTGGAATAGATCAATATAATAAAATTGAATCAATTTCTTGGAAATATGAATGGTAATTTCCTATCATTCCATAGTTTAAAAGACTATTTGTATGTTAGAAATCATGAGAAAATTGACATGGTATGTAGATACATGAATTAAAGATGGGAAACTATATAATCAAATAGATTCTACTCTATTGATGAAAATTGATTATGAGTATCTGAATTGTTGGAGTGATCTGAGAAACATTCACTGTGTTTTATTTATAGATAGAATAAATCCTTTTGGTTCATACAGTTGTACTCATAGTATATGGGCCGACATATTGGTAAATTATAAATTTCCTCCATGGTTATGCATGAATTGTAAACACATTATTTTTTCCCTTCTTATATCTGGACCAAATAAACTCAGTAATGATATTGATGTCTATTTGGATCCATTGATCAAATATTTTAAATTGATATGGGATACATGCGTTACAATGTATGATGCTCATTGAAGGGAAGAATTCACATTGAGGGCCATGTTGTAAAAGACGATAAATGTCTTCCCCACTTATGGAAATTTATCAGGATATAATATTAAAGGAATGTTTAGGTGTCCCATTTGTGAAAAACACACAAACTAGGTTTGATTGAAATATTACTCAAAGAATTTATTTTTAGGAAATATTTTTTTACATTGATGACATAAATACCAATCATGGATGAGAAAATTTGATGGGAGTATCAAACAAGGTACATTACTATCTTTAATAACGTGTGACCAGCTATTCAATAAAGTGAATGACATTGACACTATTTTTGGTAAACTATATTAAAAAAACAATATGAAATCAAGTTGGATGAAGAGATAAATTTTTGATGAATTACGATATAATAATTTTTTGTATGTCACACATTTTCTTGATGTAATTCATATAGAAAAAAATGTATTTGATAGTGTTATGGGAATGTTATAAAATGTTCCTAAAAAAATTAAGATCGAATCAAGGATAGGATGAACACGAATGACATGAGGATAAAGAAATATTTGGCACCAATGAAGGGTAAAGGGGGTGATTTTCTTCCTCTAGCAGTTTACACTATACCCAAATTGGAAAAATTAATAAAAATTTCTTTTCGTTAATAGTGTAAAAATTCTGGAGGGGTATTCATCAAATATCAAGAATGTGATGTCGATGGCTAATTTGAAGATATAACCACTAAAACCACATATCTTCCACATTTTGATGCAAGATTTAATACCCATTGCTTTCCATTATATTCTGACTCAAAATATATGACATCCATCAATGAGACTTTTCTTCTTTTTCAGAACCAGTTGCAATAAATTTATAGACCGAATGAATTTTTAAATAATGAATAAAGAGGTTTTAGTCACATTATGTGAATTAGAGATGTTATTTTCACCATCATTATTTGATATAATTGTCCACATGATGGTTCACATGGTTAGAGAGGTTCAACTATGTGGTCCTATCTATTACAAATGGATGTACCCCCTAGAATGATATATGATTATTTTGAAAGGGTATTTTATGAATTGAAGTTAGATAAAAGTTTGAATTGTAGACTGATATATTGTTGAATAAGATATTGTATTTTGAAATGATCACCTATCTGATTTGATAAAAATCGATCTCCCAAAGTCACATCATAGTGGATGCCTTTTGAGAGATGGGATTTCTCGGAGGGACTTTGTTACAATTACCATGAAAGAGTGGAACACGTGTATCTTTACATTTCACATAATAGTAAATTTTTTCATCCATATATTGAATCCTACAAAGATATTTTTAGATATTTGAATACATTAAGGGTTGAAGGATGGATATAAAATAAAAATAATAAACTACTTATAAGATGGTTCAGAGATCAAATATATAAGCAGTTTTTTTAAAATACAATATCAATTGACGAACGACTTTAACGTCTAGAAAGGGGAAAAAATGGAAATTTTATATATTACACTAGTTTTTTAATCAATGGTTATACATTATATATAATATAACATGATGGATAAAGTATGATGAAAAATAGTGGGGTTACACTTGTGATATAAGCGAGGCACATACCTAGTTCCAAGGAAAGAAATATAATTTATGAAAATATGGAATATTTTTTCATTGTCAAATAGATATATGAGATGGATTATAAAACACATAAGGTGCCTATTTTCAATTTAAAATGGTTTTAAAATATGAGTGTAATGAAAGTTGATAAAATAGGATTCATGAAGCTGAATTTCAGTGTTTAAGGGAAACAATATGAGGTATTTATAATGGAATTAAAAGAAGTGAATGTATTTTATGTCCCTAATATAGAAAAGAAGAATTGCTCTATTATACAACTGGAAACTAAAACAACTAATATATCAGATGAAAATTCAACCAAGGATGAAACTTTCTTTGGGAGATCAAAATCAGTTCATGCAGGTCCCAATGTAGATAATGTATTATACGTTAGTGGGAACCACAAATAGGTTATTTGGATTTTCAATAAAGGAAAAAATAATCTACAAAACATTTAATAAAAATAAAAATAGATCAATGGTAAGGTAAAAGTGTTTTTTAATATACTATATTTTTACTCATAATATTATAATTTCTCTACTATATTAACATGACCTAAATTAAATGTTTAACTACTCATGCATGTAATTTCATTTGCAGATTATGATGTTATTAATCCTTCAAAAGAAAAAACTATAACAAATGAATCCATTTTGGAATATGAAAAGGTAATGTTACAATATATTTTCACTATTTTCTAAATAAATTATAATAAAATTTTGATTTAATTTTCATTATTCCTTATAGAGTTCAATTATTTTAGATTATTTTTTTATATCTTTCATGAATTTCTGCACCAAAACAACTACAAAAATCTTCTCCCATAAAAATGTTTCACCCTTGTAGTGTTCCATTTATCCCTTTCATTAATTTTCACTCTACTAACATTGTAGGATGAGAAATGAAACTACCTCTTCTAAACCACATAGGTTATTATGATGTTTTTATAGTAAAATATATACCCAAATAATTAATTTATAGTTTTATATTTATGTTTGATTTTTTTTATTTTTATTATTACCCACATAAGATTTTTTTATTATACAGGTGGATGCTTTCGTTTCAATTGGGGTGTTATATTCATCTTTCATGACATTCTACACCGAAATATCTACATAATTCTTCTCCTTTAAAAATCTTTCACCCTGCAATATTAGAATTTATCACCGTCCTTAAAGTTCCCTCCACTACTCAATCATATAGGTAATATTGTTTTTTTTAAAATAAAATCATTATCCATATAATAAATTTATTGTTTTATATTTATGTTTACTTTATTTATTTTTAGTATTACTCAAATAATAATTGTTTTCTTATACGTGTAGATTCTTTTTTTGGAAGTTCAGGTGGTCTACCCATCTTTAATTCCTTTCTAAACTAAAACATCAAAAAACTTCTTCTCCCTCAAAATATTTTCACCCCTGATGTGTTGTAATATATAAATTTGCTTCATATTCTCTCCACTGCTCTATCAAAGAGGCAATCTTGATGTTTTCAAAGTAAAATCATTTTCCATATAATTAATATATTTTTTTATATTTTTTTTACTTTATTTCTTTTTAGTATTACCCATATAATAATTTCTCTCTTATATAGGTGGATATTTTTTTATATTTAGAGTGGTTTTTTCAAATCTGGTCATGCTTTTGAGAGATTGGACTTCAAGCCCACAACTGATATAATGACAATACAAAAATGAATCAAAAATTAAAATAATCATCCTAAAAAGGTGAATTCCTTCTTCTTATTTAATAAATTTTTTCATAATTTAATCTAATATTTTTAAATTAATTTCCTTATCCTTTTTATATAATACATATTTAGTTTTTTCACATATCTTTTGGGAAGTTGTATTTTTCTATCAAATATCGGTAACAAGCCAAAAAAGGGAAAAATGTTCCTTTCTGTGAATGTTACCATGCATTCCATTTCCATTCTTTTTCAAACATCCAACACTTCATATAGATTCAATGTTTATATATGAAAATCATTTCTTAATGAAATCCATTATAGTAGAGGAAGCCCATGTTCCCATTTCAGTTAAATCTTCTGATATAATGGGAAAATGAGTTTTCTCAACTCTTATGTATTTCAATAATGCGTATGGTTTTTCAACTAAGAACATTGAGTCCTTATGAAATACAAGTAGTTAAAAAAATACAATGGAAATATTTGTAACATTGGTAGTTAAGACTTTTATTGATACTTTTAGATATGTAGGAATCAGATACACCTCAATCTAATACACTATGTGACTCATATGACTCCAAGTGATTTTTTAATATAAAATTGACATTAATTTCAGTTGAAAAGACCATTGACAAACTCAAATCCTAGAAAAAATATTCATATTCTTTTGATAATTTAATACAATTATCCATAATTCATTTTTAATGTGTAGTAATCAACCACACCTTAATCTGATGCATGATGTGCCAAGAATGACTGAAAGTGTTTTTTATCACTTTAAAATAAACATTTTAGTTCAAAAAGTGTTACTTATTTTATATCGAGAAAACACACTTTTATTTTATTAATAATTTAATAAATTTATTCATAAATAATTTATGACATGTATTAATTGGTCACACATCAAACCAATACATAATGTGACTAGTATGAGTCAAAATTCATGTTTCTATTTTAAAATGACATTTTAGTAAAAAATAAATTTTATGTACTCAAATCTATGAAAACACATTCAAATTGTTTTTATACTTTAGTAAAATGATCTATAATTCCTTTGAGACATGTTGGAATTATACAAAACTCAATCTGATGCACAGTGTGATCGGTATGACTCCAAGTGAATCTTTTTATTTAAAATTTACATTAATCTTAGTAACTAGGAAAACTAACATACTCAAAACCATCAAAAAATATTTTGATTGTTTTTATAATTTTTGAAAATGATCTATATGTAATTTTTTATGATTATTAATCCATATCACCTCTATCGGATACATGATGTTCCCGTTATGACTCAATGTGCCTGTTATTAGTTTAAAATCAACATTTTAGTTCAAAAAGTGTAACTCACTCAAAATAGAAAAAAATGATTAGATTTTCTTGATAATTTATTAAAATGATTCCAAAGTCATTTTTTATGTGTATGAATTTTCCTCATACCAAACTAACATTCGATGTGATCAGTATGAGTCAATGTGTGTGTTTCCATTTTAAAATGACATTTTAGTAAAAAAGGACAAGTGAGGTAATAAAAAATGAGAAAAAAATGTTCATATTGTTTTGATAATTTAGTAAAATTTCTAATAATTCATTTGAGATGTTTTTGAATTAGCTTCTCCTCAATTTGATTCATGGTGTGACCATTATGACTCTAAGTGCGTCATTTTATTTAAAACTATCATTACTTTTAGTGAATAGGAAAACGGACCTACTCAAAACCATGTGAATTAATTCATAGTATTTTGATAAATTATTAAAATGATTCATAAGTAATATTTTATGTGTATGAATCATCCTCACCTCAATATGATAAATTATGTTCATGATATGACTCAATGTTCCCATTATGAGGTTAAAATTGTCATTTTAGTTCAAAAAATTATTAATCACTGAAATCTGATCCAACACACTTGGATTTTCTTAATAATTTAGTAAAACTATTAATAATTTATTATTTATGTGTAGGAATGAGTATCAAATCAAACTAAGACTCGATGTGATTGTTATGAGTTAATGTGCATGTTTCTAGTTTGAAATGAAATTTTTGTAAAAAAGAAAAGTGACATACTCAAAACTGATAAAACACATTCGTATTGTTTTTATACATTAAAAAAATGATCTATAATTCATTACAGATGTTTTGGAATCCGCATCAGCTAAATTCAACAGATAGTGTGACCGATACGACTCCATATGAGTCTTTTAATTTAAAGTTGACATTAATTTTAGTAAAAAGGAAAAATGACTTACTAAAAACTAAGAAAACACATTTGGATTATTTTTATAATTTATTAAAACAATCTATAAGTCAATTTTGATGTATAGGAACAAGACACACCAAAATTTGATACATGATGTTCCTCGTACGACTCAATGTGTTTGTTATTATTTTAAAATTGAAACATTTAGTTCAAATAGCGTCACTCACTAAAAACTAAGAGAAGTCACTTAGAGTATGTTCATAATTTAATAAAATGATTCATAATTCATTTTTGATGTGTAGGAAGTAGTCTCACTTCAAAATGATACACTATGTGACTGGTATTATTCAAAGTGTGTGTTTTTAATTTAAAATGAAATTTTAGTAAAAAAGACATGTGACATATTGATAACTTATAAAACATATTTAGATTATATTGAAATGTTATAAAAAAGATCCATAAGTCATTCTAGATGAATTTAAATTAGCTATTCCTCAATCCAATGCATGATGTAACCGGTATGACTTCCATTGCATCTTTTTATTTAAAATTGACATCAATTTTAGTAAAAAGGACAACTGACATACTCAAAATTGAGAAAACGCATTAGTATTGTTTTGATACTTAATAAAATTGATACATAATTCATTTGTGACGTGTATAAATTATCCACACCTCAATATGACATACGATGTTCCTAGTATGAATCAATATTCCTATTATCAGTTCAAAATTGACATTTTAGTTTAAAATGTGTCAATCACTGAAAAATTAGAAAATGTTATATTATTGTATTGATAATTTAGAACAGTGATTCATATGTAATTTTTGACTTCTAAGAATCGGTCACAAATCAAGCTATCACATGATGTGGCTGATATGAGTCAAAGTGTGTATTTCCAGTTAAAAATGACATTTTATTAAAAAAGACTTGTGATGTACTCAAAATTGAGACAACAAATTAAGATTGTTTTGATACATTAGGAAAATGATCCATAATTCATTCGAGAGAATTTGAAATTGAGCACACCAAAATATGATTCCCAGTGTGACTGGTATGACTCAAAGTGTGTATTTTCAATATATCAGTTTCATTTTAGTTTAAAATACACATCACATCGCCAATGTTAGGTTTAAAACAAACCCTTTCTATCAATTTATTTCATTATATTTTTACTAACATAAGAATTTATTTCTTCTACAAGTGTGTTATTTTTCTCTATATGGGATGGTTTGGTTGGTAATAGCATGATTCAGGGTCAGGATCAAAAGAAAAATGAACATTGATGTTTTTGAATATAAGTAATGATTTTTACTTATGTAATTTTATAAAATAATGTTTGAAATGTCTATAATTTAGTGTTTTTCTTTTATTTTTGTTGAACATTTAATTTTATTAAAATTATGTATTGGTAATTTATTTTTTTGATATCTAGTGGGGTTTATAATGCTTCGGTGTGCTATTAAAACTTATTGCACTTGTGTTGTAATGTAAAGTTAAATAACACTCTAATATTCTTCTTTATCTGTGTTTTTACAAATTCTAATAAGGGTACCATGTGTTAGCTATGTTTTAGCATTGATAAAAAAAATAGGGATTTTAATCTCTCTCTGGTAGTCATCACTTCAAAATCACTAATAAAGTCAAATTTTATCACTATTAAAGACATATTATGTAGTAGTACAGAGAATTATAGAATATCTGGAGGGGTGACTTCTTGTTACTGAGGAAGGCCAATTTAAGGCCCTTGTATTTTCTTATAAACATTGTATTCCATATAGTTTTGAGGGTTACCAAGTCTATTCTATGGAAAATATTACTTATATCGACTATGTGGTTAGAATACCCCCTATAAGATAAATAATTCACCTTGGGATGCTAGATATTATTCCATAGATTTAGGTGTAAATAGTGTATGAAATAATCATTCCATGTCTCTAAAATGTCATAACAGGATAAAACTATAGGCCAAAACATAACTGATATAATATCCTCAGCTAACTCTTTCTATATAACCATGACATTATCCTCATACTTAAAGAGAGATTACTCAACTTATTCTGACCATAGTGGTCATTTCACAACTAATCCATAAAGGGAAGTGAGTTCATCTAAAAACCCTTAATCCTTTTTAAATGGTAACTGATTTGTAGGAGGTAAAAATAATGATCATTGACACAAAATATCCTTTGGTTTGGTTGAGATTTCACCAATCAGTGACGAGACTTTGGTGTAGTTGACCTTAGACTCTCAAGTGCCTTCCGATATTGGGATAATATCAGAGTGGTGCCAACATGATTTGGAATTTCATGAAAATATAATATTTCATTTCATGTAATACATATTTAATGTGAACAATGGGGATTAATTCCATATATAACAGCTTGGATTTCAATCAGAAGACCTCCAATATTACATTCTATTGAAGGATTATCAAAGGGAGGACCTTATTTCCTACTGTTCTCCATGTTGTGGAGAGGACCTCCACCGGTTGTTCCTGGATGATAACCTACATTAATGATATGTATATTATCACATTGAGGACCTTTATAACTTGTACTTTGGGGAGGAACTATAGCATTGCTGATGTTTATATTGTAAGGAGTGTAAGTTTGGGGGTGCATAGTAGAAGCTAGTGGATCAGGAATTTCAAATTTTTCAATAGAGATCATTATAACTACATCATCTCTAGTGAAGAACTATCCTAGTTTACGACTAATGATCATGACAAAAGAAATTTAATCACAAAAAGTAAACCAAAGAAATATGGTTTGATCTAAAGCTATGTGTTCATCATATGCTCATCACCAGTGATATCAGTTTGAAGCATCTGAAGCTGGACTTCTCATATCATCAAAACATGTTTCAAAAATCCATGGGATCATCTATTATTGAATTCCATATGGTAGAAAATATAACTAAATATGACTTCAATGTCCCAAAGATCATCACATTGACAATCTTGAGTTGTATAAGGGAGATCTTAGTTCGATCACTTGGGTCGAGATATTCTCTCACTAAAAATTGAGAGAGGAGAGAATAAATCTCAAGAGCTCATAGTGAATAGTCATCATGGAAGATCCACTCTCTTCATATTTATAGGGAGGCAAGTAATAAGCTGGAAAAGGCTATCTGGCCCTTGAATATTTTTACACACTATATATACTATAAATTCTATATTATGACTATTATACTAAATAATAAATATCATTTATATTTTTTTTATCACATTATTGTAATATAATAAATATATTACATGATAAAATTGATTCATTAAATGGACTTATCATTCACACAAATATTAAATGAACATTGAATATTAAAAATTATATCAATTCAAATAAAAACATCTTTATATTTAGACAAGCACCTGTAAATACTTTTAATAAATAAATTAAACCCAATTATTCTTTATGTGAATAATAATAAAATAATTTATTTTTTGGGGATAGATAAAACTGGGAAACTCTTGGACCTCATGGTGGGGCCCACCGTGATCTATATTCATATTCACTAGAATATGGATGATTCCTAAATACACTATCATCTATGAACCTCTATACCCTTATCTAAATAGTAATGAATAGTATTTAAAGACTATGAGAGGAGTCTATCAACACATCAGGGGCTCGAAAGAGATAAGAAACAGTCAAATCAACAAAAACCAACTTACAAAACAATAATTTGTAATATAATAGCTTTGTATTTAGCTATCTCCTAATGAAGGATGGAAAATTGTGTCTTAATCCTTTCTTACTTTATTATTTTTTGATATATATAGACAGATTTACCCTCGACTCCCATGGTCATGGATTGATGAAGGTACTACCATCCAGATCAATCTGGACTGAGATATTACATTCTAAACATGGAAGAGAAAAATTATATCATGGCCATTCAACCAATTTCATACAACCAATGAATCACCCAATAGATGAAACCTCATCATGATTTCCTAATCATAGTTTTCCTTTGCATCAAAGTATTTGATCAAATAAAAACCATTTATAATGATCTCATGATAGTAGAAAAAATGCACATGTCTGTAGATTGGAACATCCATTGACACCCAAAACATGTGGTGTTCCTATTGTTGAGTTCTTATACATGATCTCTCCTAATAGAGATCACTGAGTGAGAAATTTGTGATAATAAGTGTCAATTCGTATGATTTCCCACCACCTTATAGTTATAAATCTATCATGTCTAGTTAGTAGGATGTATTTATAACATTGGAAATATATTGAATATTAATTTCATAGTGTCTCAAGATTCTCATTATATCATGGGATATTCTCAAACCTTTTGATGTGATAACTAATATAGGGAAATTACATTTTAAATAGTTGACATTGAAATGTATATAATATAATGGTATGTTCACATCATACATAACTCACTATATACATGAAATGGAAATCTAAAAGTATAGATAAATTTGTGTCTATGAAACTCACTATTATAATAAAAAGTACATTCATTGTCATAAATACGTTATCTTATTGATTATGAGTATGAAGGTTATCAAGTCACTATCCAAATTCATTGAAGATCTATAAGAATATTAGTATTGATTGGGGAAAGAATATGAGACTTATCTTGGGTTTCATGATGAATAATTACAAGAACTCATGGATCCCCATGGCTAGGTGAATCGGGTTGGAACCTCCATCATTATTATAATTTTCCAGTGTTAAAAACCACCATAGTTTATAGGAACCCTACAATAAACCCTCTATCTATATTTGGAATATATTGAAGAATCAGGTGGGTGATTGTTAGAATATGATGATGTGCCATAAAATTGTTGGTCAGACTGAAGATATGAGTCTAATTTTGGTCTTTAGTCACTATTTAAATATTCTGAAATGTTTCTTAGATATGGTCATAAATATGACCTACTCTCCAACGGTTTCCAATATCATATGTTGATTGCCCTGCTATTTGTGGATGGTAATATACGATTGACCCTATACTATTAAAAAAAATATTGTTTATATATTCTTGAATGAGAAGGAATATAAGCCCGCTATCAAGTGATTTTCAAAATATGTCATCAAGATATTGGGGGATTTGAAAATATATGATCCTACCTAGAAGTGACTCTTAAATAATTCTAGTGAATTTTGGTTGGAATATAAATAAGGGATTGATCCTACTCTTCATTCCTCATAAATATTTGCTGAAGATCCTCTAGAACGGTAGAAATATTATGGTACCA
The DNA here is from genome assembly GCA_963277665.1 of Viscum album. Lineage (NCBI taxonomy): Eukaryota > Viridiplantae > Streptophyta > Magnoliopsida > Santalales > Viscaceae > Viscum > Viscum album. Next base: position 1,152,330,586 of record OY728140.1, read on the forward strand.
CCCTCGAGTAGACACTCATATGTTCCAATGAAATGATTCAAGATTTTTGAGAGAAGTAATATGGTCCCAACCAACAATGGATGCAAGAATATGCCAAAGATCATCCTATGTTGCTTTCAGAATATGAAGGTAGTTCTGTAAAATATGGGTTGAGATATAATCCCACCCATCAATTATACATAGGACATGATAACAAGTTTCTATTATATTAACACGAATATGATCTCAATCTATAACATCCCATTATTTTAGAATATAATTTTTCTTCATTAATTTTATTTCTTTGATAGCTTTCATTACATGCAACACAAAAATTAAACAAACTACATTTGAAATATTATATTATAATTGACCTAAATGTTGGATACATGAGAATTAATAAGAATAAAAAAATATAAATTATATGTATAAAGGTTATATATAATTAAAATTTATTAATTATTTCATAATAAATATGTACTCTATTTTCATGAAAGTAATTTTGTTCTTGAAAAATATGTTTTAATCAAAAATGGTCTTTATTTCAATTTTTCCATTATTATTATAATTAATTGTTTTGTTTTTGTATAAATTTTAATTAAAAAATTTAATATCAATTTTTAATTCAACATTTCAACATTATATGATGATAATTATTTGTTATTTTCTTAAATAGATTTATTTTTAAGTGAATAGTGAAAATACCATTTTTAATAAAACTGTCTTTTATTTTCATTAAATTAAGTGATTTATAAGTCCAATTTTGTATTTAATTTTATAACAAATTAAAATAAGTATCATATAATTATAAGTAATATAATTAATTATATATCATTCATTATTATAGATGTTTTATCAAATATTTTCATTTCTTAGTACAAAAACATATTTTTTTAAAAACTAATTTTCATTGTGTTTTATATATTTACATTAAAATTGATTTCTACCACTTATAAAATCTTATTATTGAAAAAATGGATTCCTAATTTTCAATCAAGGGTTGTATATATTGTAAAAATTCATCTTATATTTTCTCCCATTATGAATAGAAACCCCGATAACGATTTTCCACCTTAGTAAGGGTAAAACAGGTAAAATAAGGTTAAAGTAGGTAAAAAAAGGATAAAACTATGGGGTAAGGCTATAAAATCTCTTTAAAATTGACTTTATCTAATTTTATGACTATTGTTCGACCAAATATATGTTTAAGGAGTTATATAATTTATTTTTATGCCTTATTTGGAATTTTGTAACCCATTCTTGACTTTTAGAACATAAATTATATTTTATTCAAATTTAAAACTATTATTTTGTTTGTTTTCATTTAATTGTATGGCTGGAAGATTAAGTTCAGTAGTGGATTGATCCAAAAGACTAAAAAAATACCGTTATTTATTATTTAAACAAACAAATCCTTTGAAATTAACTTTTACTTTATTTCACGATGAAATGATTTTTACACTAAAACCATGTATTTTTTCTAAAAGCAATTTTTTAAGAATTTTGTATACTTATGTTAAATGTAATTTTGGATAACTATATATTTTTAATATGATAGAATTAATTCTTAATTTAAAATAAAAATTTAAAATCCATTTTATTTTTATACATATAATTAAGTTATCTTGGTAAAAATGTAAGATATCACGATTAAGGATAAATTTTATTTAAGGGGGGGGGGGGGTTTAACTAGGATATATGGCCTAAAATGTCTCCAAATATAGTATAAATATATATATATTTTTTTTTTCAACTATATTCATATTATCTTCAAATTTTGGGTTCCTTGGGGCCAATTTACTATGAATAATTCCTTATATTAATTTCAGACTCTGAATAATTAAAGGAGTGTCACTCCCATCACTTATAAATGGGAACCACTTATCCTCACTTATTAACACCTTGTGATCAATTTATATCTACCAGGACCTTATGAAATCCATTAATATATTTATTTTTAGCATCATATAGATCCTTTTATTTTTCAAATATTATCCTAGTAAGGCATAAGGTGTACCCCAATGTGGTCACTCGAAGAATAGATAATCCTCTTACCTAACTCTTTTAATGTTAATTTATTAATCTAATTTCTATAAATTTTCTGTATATATACTAAAATAACTAATCTATTATCAAAAATATAAAAATGCTTTATTATAATTATGTGTAAATCTTTTTCGATCTGTTTACCATCCAATAGGAAATGAAAACGCCTCTCATGCATACGTGTGGACTACCACTTTCATGAAACAATGTGATTCATTTTCCATTTACTCTTTACATGGATGGTAATAAAGATATATTTAATGAAAATATATTATATTTATGATATTATTATGATTATTTAATAGTTAAATATTCTTTACTATTATTTATTTCTATCCATAAAACAATGAGAATATCCCTCGTGTGTGTGTGGACTGCCACCTCTATAAAGTGATGTAATTCATTTATCATCATAGATTTATATGTATGGTTATAAAAGTGTATATAATTAATTAATATTACACTTATTTCATGATTAATATTTTTTATATGATGAATCTATGATCAATTTTCAAATCCCATAACTATCAAACTGAAACATAGATGAAAAACAAAATAATTTTCTCTTGAAAGAGTGATATTTAAAAATAATTATTAATTATTAGGTGATAAAATGTTATAAGAAATTAATTTATGGTATTATATATATTAATATGTTTTTTAATATATTTATAATAAAATTATAATTATTAAATAGTTTGTTTGAACCTATATGAAGAAATACAAGACTTGAGATAAGAGTTTCTCATCTCACTTTTATTTATGTGAGACAAATGTTATATTGACCACTTCATTATTTTGTGTGTTATATATAAATTAAATGAATTTATTTTATGTTTCTTTTAATTAAAATATTTTTTTAATAAAAAATATAATTTCCTCTATATTTTGAGGTTTTAATTTAGAGATTACAAAAGTTGTAAGGGATTAATGTTAGAGTCCCATTTTTTTGGGATTTTCTATAATAAATTTCCATTGAGGGAAATAATATAGATATTATAAATTAAACACCACATATTTTCTTATCATATGTTTATTCCTATAATTTCAATGCATTTTTACCATTTTCCTCTCTTTGGTAATTATAATGATTTCGAAATGTTTTTTAAATAAAATTTGACATTATTTCCTCTTCGGTCGATGATGTTTTTCTTCCCTGACCATAATATTTAAAACAAATTATGAATGTTTTTAAATATAATTGAAAATTTTTAAAATTTTGATTATCACTAAATTTTACTTTATTTACTGAGTTTTAAAATGAATATTTTTTTTAAAAAATTAGAATAAACCATTTTTTACTTTTTACAAAAGTGGGAAAAGAATTTTCTATTTTGAAATATCTGATATGAATGAATTTTATCACCAAAATGAGTGTTTTTTACTTTGATACATAATTTATAATTACTGATAGTTCTTTTCAAATAATACTTTTCCTTAATATTTTGGAATTTTATATAATATAAATAAGTGATCTTAAAATAAAAAGGGTATTTTCCTTAAGAAATAATCTAGTGATATTTTAATGGATTTTTCCATCTATGATAACATCATTTGATATTAATTATAATAAAATTGGGGTATTAACCAATGAGACCATCATAATTACATATTTGTATGGTTAATGATTAGGTTGATAAACTGTTGAAAAATCCCATGTTCTTTTCCATGGTTTAAATAATGGTGAAATGATAAATATTTTTATGATATTGTGAAATATATATGAATAGATTATGATTATTTGATGGGTGGGTTCTTTAAATCCATAAAATACATTAGTTAAACTTGGATATCTCATGTGATAGCAATGTTATGTGTGAACTAGATTTTATTTTTACAAAATTATGTGTGGACCAAATTCATGTGCATAAGTTTATGCGTGGAACTAATTTCATGTCCTAAAAATAGTGAGTAAACCTATTACTATTTATACATGTTCAAATTGTTATAAGTTTATATAAGGAACTAATTTCGTGTCTTTAACTTAATTATTTAACTTGATACTACTTATATGTGTTCATAATGTTTTTATTTCCAATGACTATTCATTTTCCACATTCCTATGTTTATGATATGATTTAATAAATCATGATTGATTATCGATGATTCAAAAATATTAGGTATTTTGTATTTTTATGACAAATAATTATACCACAACACATGATTAATGATATTTAATTTATTGGTTATTAATTTTTTTGGTATGATCTTGTTATCATACCCTTATTCCCACTTATGATCATTGATTGATATCTTCTATATTTACCCATAATGAGTATCTGAGCTCACCGTTTCTTATGTTTCCTTTAACCAAAGGTTATGAAATAGGGTTTTAATTAGGGTGTGACTAAGAAGAGTAAAATAATAAAATTAATTTATAAGATATGTTGAATATCCTTTATTAAATATAATTTTTATATATCTATTCTCCAAATACACTAAACCTTTACGATTCTGGGGCATGTATAAATGTGTTTTGTATTAAATATTAATTTAAGATGATATAATAATTATTTATGTTATTATTGGTTTGCCTCATGCTCTTTAATGTGAATGGGAATGTGAGCCCATTATTATCCTCTAGATTCTGATGAATTATGCATGTATGATTTATATATAGGAGAAAGAATATAGTCTAGCTCCCAGTTTGTTACCAGAATATGCATATATATTTATTTTGATGATGGAAATATTTGATGAAATTATTGTTGGGGTAAAGTGATGGTATGAGTTATAGATCTCATTTTCTAATTTATTATACTTATTATTTAAATGATTAAAATTTCAACATCTTCATATTTTGAGTGTAATTATTAGATATTTATATCTAATTATTTTGGTTTTACTTGAAAATCAGCATAAAATATTATTTTAAATTGTTTTATTTGACGTTGAGATTATTAGAATAAATAATACATTTTATCATGGTTTTTTTGATTATTTCATATATATATATTTTATTTTGAAGAATGAAAGTGGATCTATTCTTAAATGGATATGTCTATAATTTCTAAAGGGAATTCATTCTGCGAATTTTTGGAAAAGGAAGTGTCACTATAAACATAAATTCAAGTTTCATAAGAATCATATTGTGCTATATGTCACTAAAAATATTTATCTATATAGAAATCATATAGGCACTATAATCTAGAAACACCTATACATATTAATTAGATAAGTACTAGACATTTCTTCATAGGTATCTGAAAAACTTATGTTAGCATGATTCTTAACCCATGTAATCATGAATTTCTACTCGCAAAAACGTCATCTCGTGTAGTGTAAATATCAGACTTACCTATATAAAAATCATTTCTTCTATATAAATATTGTAGTGTCCAATATAAACATCATGAATTTGTGAAAATTATTGTTGGGATGATGTGTGAAAGGGGTATTTGTAAGGTACATATTCAATTTAATCCAGATATTGGGCATGGCATATCATCCTGCAATCATACAACCAGAGGAAGCCACATGGATTGTATCTAAAAAAATAAAATTGTAGTTATGTAAAACTATACTTCTTAAAATAGCTATTATGGATTTCAAAGAGACTCAAATAATTTAAAGAATATGGGAAATTATAGGAGAAAAAGGAAAGATGGATGATTTTATAAGGAGAAAGGATCTTAGGGATTTGAATATAGGTTGAAGGAGGAAAATATATATCTTTAAAATATGAAGAGGACGAAGCTAAAATAGAGGTGACATGCATGAAATTTTATTGGAGAGTTGAAGAAGAGTTATACTACTATAATTTATTATTAATTTTTTTTTATTTTTATAAACAGATGCTACATATTGACAATAAAATATTTTTCGTTTATTTATCTATTTATCTAATTCACCTCCCTACCTCTCTTTTTCTTCACTATGCTATCTAAAATTCTGTTTGGTGTGTTTCTAAATGAAGCGACCTCTATGGTTATGAATCTAATGAAAAACTAATGTATGTTTAAATTTGGTTTTAATGTTTCTTATCTTCTCTAGGATATTCTGAGGTTGACTAGTTGTGTGTTGCCAATATAATTATCTTAGGCGTGTCTTCATCAACTACACTATTTTCCCTCCCTTCCAGGGAGAAGGTGGATTTTTAGTGTACCTAGAAATAATTGAGTGCATTTTTTATTCACAAATGGGGTATAATTTGACGTTAACACCTATAATTGAGTGTGTTAATTAAGTAGATTTTAGGTTTTCCATGAGACAATAAAGTCTTTCTTATAATGATTCACTCTTGAGAATTTCTTTTCCTTCCAACTTCAGTCATTATTATTGTATTTATAATTTCATTATTAATATTTAGCCATGAAATCTAAATATCCACCCCACTTCCATTACTTTTTTTTATTAAAAATAAAAATCCTGAAAATATAATAAGTGAATTAGGAATAGTGAGTGATTGGTTGTGAAATAACCCCAAGAGAGAAAACCATAGACAAAAACTGTGATTTACTAAGAAAATAAGTAATAAATTTTATACCACCCCATGATACATGTTTCAATGATCATGGTATTTGGATAACACTATAATATCATGGTGAGGTTCTTCTACATGAAGGGTAATATGAGTTTTCCCCCACCTCATATGGTTTTTCATCCTCTGTGAGACCTCTAGGGAGACATAGTCAAGGTGACTAGGTCTAAGACTTCATGGGTAGCCTCTTCAAAGGATTCCTAATGAGTTGAAGCTATTTGAATTTAATGATCGTGGAAATTGGTGGGAACCCTCCTAGTATTCTCATGGGTGATGTAAATAATTTGGTTGTCCTATCCCTCCATATATATATATATCTTTGAGATAAGGAAGGTTGTTATTGTTATCTTTTAGGGACAAGCTCTAAAATAGTTTGAGGTGGTAACAAGTCTCACCAGACCACTTATAGATATCCACTAATAAGGTGATCTATGGGAATTTATCAATTAAATTCTTCCTTGAAATTCATCCTGAATTGGGAAAACACTATTGAGTTGGTACTCTATGACCAAAGTGTCCACCACTTTCTAATTGGGATGCTATATTGGTGAAACAATTCTCTTATTCATCAAGGTTGTAGCCTTTATAGTGGATATATCATATGTGGGGTGCCTCATCTATTGGGAAGTATTCTAAGAGGCATCGTGATAGCCACCAATTTATATCAATATCTTATCATGTGATATTGGCGAGCTAGATTATTCCATTTTTTATTAGGGATAGATATTTCATGAGTTACATCTATGGTGACCACTTCTTACTAGGATCAAAGTGTCCAACTAGGGATCTCGACACCTACTTCACCTCCATATATTATAAGAACACTGTAATTATATAAATGTTGTCCTCTTAAGTTAGGTACAATGTATAGGATATTTTATCCCACATGATCCTTATCCCAAAAAAATGGTTCACCATACCATTGTTATACATATCAAAACATTTGGAAAAATCATTATTAATCTCATCGATTATTTCACTCACTAGATGTTGAATCAACATTTCATCAAAGTAAAAAAGTTGGATGATACAACATCTTCTACCAAACTCTTTCTAACAACATCCATGATCAGAATTTCTTTGGAAAAACATATTATGCTTTATGAGTCTATTAAACATTTTATTGTAACATATTTGTGCTTAGTTAAACCATAAAGGCTTTGTTCTTGATTACCCATAGTTCATCAGTTTCATTGATCCTTGAAAACTATTTGCTAATCCATATTAATTTCATTATTTAAGTCCCCATGTAGAAATTTTATCTTCACATCTGACTTCTCTAAATAAAGTCTTTACAACGAAAAGAAACACAACATAGTTTATATAGTTTTGTGATTAACTACCAGTGAAAATATTTTCGATAAATCCGCACATTTTTTTTTGAAAATAGACATTCCAATACATTCCAATGAAATAATACTTACATGTTCTATACATCATGCTCCCAGAATAAAGAATTACTTTGGTGGAAATTAATTTCATCACTTTCTAACTAATTTGGAGAAAGAGGTCATGTTATAAATTCCTAGATGTTAACTGTTTAGCATGGAATACTCCTTTAGGTAAACACTTAAGGTAGAGAGTCCCATCCTTCACTCTTATGATAACCATGTATTGATGAGAAATATTACATGTATTTTCTGGGAAAATTGTAAAGAAACCCACATCTTCCAAATTCCCCATTGAAATGTGGTTTTTATGAAGGCATGGAATATGCAACACATCCTGCAAATTCATAATTCATTTATTTATTTTTTATTAAAACGTTATTTTGTTCACTATCATAAGAGAATTTTAATCCACAAGATACACTTTTACTAACCTGCCAAAAGTATAAATATTTATACTCCCTCACTCGGGCATAAAATGAGATAAAACTACAATGTCAATCAGCCATAACCATAATGATTTCATGGGAAATAGGTGGAATATTATCTCATCGTCCATTATGGGTTTTTAAGATTCAATTTTAAAGAAATATCTTTCATTGTTTTCAATCTAGTCACTACATTCCATCTTAAGGTGGTCTTTCTTCCTGTAATTCCAGAACATGGAAGCACCATCTGTTGATATTATATTAGTCTATCCCCTCGTTAATTTACATGATGATCCAAATAGAGTGTGGTTATAAAGGGTATTGGTAGGCACTACACCATGTATTTCCTAGGTATTACCAGCCATCCTAAACAGCACCCCTATCTAAATTTGATAATAACAAGACTCAAACTTGCATCATTTCCTGCATAATGGGGAGTGGCCACTTTACATGAAATGCCTAAAGAAGCCCTGATAGAGTTCCCTATTATTCTTCTAAGTACTCAGTTTTAGAAAATAAGAGAACATCGAATATAATTTTATTAACTACTACTTTGTATAAAAATATGGGAACACATAGTGAACATTTTTAGATTCAATGTGAGTAGGATAAGATGCATTAGTGATATGATGTTTCCAGAACTATTTCTTATCATAGTGATCAGGTTTTAAACTTATTGTTTTATTCCATGGTGGTAATGACTTCTCTCATTTTGAAGACAATAAATGTGACTATTTTTTATAATCAACGAGCCTCTTATCATGATTGTGTTTCCACTATTTTAAAAAATGTTTGATTTTCTTAAGAAATTGAGATAGGATAAATGAATAATTATGTACATGATCTTGTTATCTTGTGAAAAGTTTTTGTTTATGGATAGGAAAAAAGATTTAGCAATGAATGATTTCCACTAATTCCTTGATGGAATAAAGTGAAAAAGGACAACACTCCATCAGGTACACGAGGTCCTGTAGATTTTTGATGTGTGTTCTACAACCAATATGGGTTTGTCAAATGTTATTAGTATCATTTTATAGAAAATAGACTTTCAATCAAGGTAGAGTTTTGGGAAATGATTCATGTAATCAAATTTTCTTATTCATTTGGATGGAACTCACTTTGGATTGAAGCTGACTCAACACTTTCCATGGAAGCCTAAAAGATGAGATCAAAGAGAATCCACTAAAAACTTATACCAATGTAGCCTCAATGTATACAATAGGCAGATCGCCTATAGATAAATGTGGACCATATGTATAGAGAAAACAGTCAAGCGACAAATACCCCCTCAAATTAAGTGTTCATGGATTTCAGTTTGATGTGTCCCTTTCGGATACCCTGTGATTTCTCATCATTAGTGGATTTAGATGCTAAGGGTGATCTTTATACATGCCTTATTAGACATCCCTTGTAACATCTGCACTTTTTACTTTTTTCTTAATAAATTTATAGGACCTGGTTCACTCGACTCCAGAATCTGTCCTGATTAGTTACATTTATAATTATATTAATTAATAATATATTTATTAATTAATAATATGACTAAAAATTAAAAATATAAATAATTATAGTATGTATTTCTAATTTTTTATATATTATTAAATATTTAATCAATTACATATTAAAAAATCAAATTATTAATTATTAATTAATATTTTTAATCATATTATTAATAAATAAGTATATTATTAACTGTTAATTATATTATTGCTTTTTATCGATTAATAAATTTATAGTACTTTTTTATTATATATATTATCAATTATTCTAATATATTATTATTGATATTAATGCATACATTATAATATATAATAGATAATTGTTAAATCTTTATTTATAACAATTAAATATATTATTAATTCAATTATAAATAGGTAGTCGTTAATTATATTTTTCATAATTAATTTTATTATTAATAACTAATCATATTATTAATAAATAATTATATTTTTAATTTTTAATTATATTAGTTATTATTATAAATTATATGAATTATATTATTATTTTTATTTATATAAATCAAATTTCATTTTAATTAAACAATATTTTAATTATATATTACTATTTAAGTATTATTATTAATAATATATTACTATTCTAATGGTTGAAAACTAAAATTTGAATCCCACTTGAAAATCCTTAAGGGATGCCAAGTGACTTTCCCCAATAAAAGGTAGTATGTAGTTGAGTTTTTTTTAATATTTTAGGATTAATTTATAAAATGAATTCTGAATAAAATAAAATTATATTAAATACTGTTTTAAAATTTTCTATATATATAACAAAACAAAACAAAATATAAATATAAATATAAATCTTGAAAAAACTAAAAAGTGTATCAAATCATGTCACACTCTCATTGTGGGACACAATAGTATGAAATGGTTTGGAACTCATTATTTGACACACTTAAGATCCATATCAGTAGATAATATGATAGATGAACTAAAAAATTCCATTATGGGATTTTGGTGGTTCTGAAGAATACAATGGGTAGTGAGTTCATTAATTTTTCATTCTTTATATTCCATATGAGTTGTGGAACCATCATAAAACCATTCAATCTATATTCTAAATTAGTATGATTCTATGATCCTCATTGACCAAGCATCATTAGAGTGGCATACACTAGATGTTATAATACAAAAACTATTAATCATCTCTTTCATGGTGATCTACAAATACATAGATATTCTAAAATAACATTAAATATAATTTTATTTGAAACACATATTATATTTCACTCATAATTTGATACGTGATTCCCATTTATTAACATATTATTACTGGAATAAACATGAATTATTTTATCCAAAATAAACCCTATAAGAAAGGGAGTGAAGTATCATGATGTGCGAATCTTCTCATCTCAAAAAATTTAATCAATTTATGGCCAATATCTAATATATAATTATTAATTATTGTTATAAACCTAGGATTCCATGTAATGCCTCCATTTATAAGTTATGATAAAAATGATGTTTTTCACTAGGGTACTCAATTTCAATAAATAAATTACCGAAATTACAGTATTTTCTATGCTGATCCTGATGAACTTATTTTTGGTAAAAACAAACTTCATTAGAGATCCACTTTTATTATATTTTAAAATATTGGAAAACAAAATAGTTTAAAAAAGTAACTTATACCAACATAAATTTAGTGATAAATAACATATTTTTGGGTGAAAAAATTAATTCCAATAAATATTAAGACTTATTGGTATTAATTATAGACACTTGAAACTGTTTATAATAAATCATATATTTGTTAATATTGATTGTTCAATATGAACAATCTCACGTCCAATAGTTATATTTGTTGCATTATCATATTAAAAAATATATTTCACCAATAAATGATTATATTATTATTAATTTTTATTTCTAAAAAATATTTTAAAATTGGAAAGATATATTATAATAAATTATTCAAAAAAAATTATCAATAATAGAATATATATTTATTAATTGCGTAGTACTGATAATTTTTTCAATAATAATTTATGATTATATTTTAAATTTAAATATTGATAATTTATTAATATTTTTGAAAGAATTATATATATCATAATTAATAAATTTTCTAAATATCATTTTAATTCGATAACAATATTTAAATATTTTAAAACTATGGTTTCTTTTAATGTAATTTTCCTTCATCACCATTGTAAGCCCCAACCTTATAAATTTCCACCAAACGTATTGCAAACTACAATACCTTTACCTATATCTAACCTTAATCATTGTATTCAGCTACTACTAAATGCAATCCATCTGATCTCTACCATACTATCCCTTCCACTAACCAAAAATCATTGAATAGTTCTTAATCCTCTTATATAAAGTGGTATAATCTCCACCCGCATAAAATAGTTGGTGTCATTTATATAATCCTTGATTTCATCAAGAATAGTTCCTCCAGTTACACCACTAGAATCCTTCCATATAAGATAATTGAATAATATTCCATGATTTTTTTGGAATAATGTTACGTTTATTTTATTTGTGACATTTCATTTGTTTTTATTATTTTTAATATTTATTTACATGATATTTTTTATAGAAAAAATAGTGATCCAATTGATATACACAGGCTTAGATACTTTTTTTGATTCATTGAATCCATGTTTTAATCATTATTTTGAACTAATATAGATATAAATCTCCCGAATATTTTTCTTTGTTTTATTTTATTTTATAAATAAATTAAATTAGTTGAACATAAATCAATGTGATTATGCATTCTTTTTAAGAATGGATAATTTTTTATTCTATCAATTCATCTTATTATTTTATTAAATCCTAATTTTAGAAATATTTATGTGAGGTTGTTTTTTAAAAACATAATGAACCAAAATTTTATAAGTGAAATTAATTTTTTGAATGAATAAACTTTTTATTAAGTGATATAGTTATAAAAGAAACATGCATTACTTTGGTTATTTTGGACGAATTATTAAATATAATCAGCTAGATTAAAAATAATACTAAGAATCTTAACCATTAATAATATATCCACTTTATAGTGATCAATAATAATAGTATATATTAAGTGTTATAATAAAGTATAATTTATATATATATAAGCAGTGATGACATCAACAAGTAGGACTATACCCTATAAAGACCATTTATCTGAGTTCCAAGAAAGATAACATCATTAGGATTTTTCCTTGATCAATATCAAGTTAATATTCAATAACTAAATCTCAAGAGAAACCGTCTATAGGAGAAGTTCAAGCTTATTGAGATCATTAACAAAACTAGGTTCACTGAACAACACCAAGAAAGTTCCCCCATTTCACACCTTACTCTTATGGGGTATAATGTCATAATAAGGGGTTATGCATCTAGACCCTAGTAGTATGAATTTTTAAATTTTCATTTTAATAAAATAATGACTTTATTTATCCCTTTTAATTATTACGTTTTAATGGATCATATTATTATTTTGATAAAAATTAGATTTTGATATGAAGAAATTAAAATTATATTTCTTTGGGAATTATATAGTTTCAATTAAGACATAGTTTTGGTAATTTCAAAAGAAATTTAAATATATAATATTTAAATATTATATTTTTTTCATATAATAAAAATTTAAATCTAAATGATAATAGAATTTAATGAGGTCCAATTTTATTTTTATAAGGATTAGAAAGTGGTTAATATTGTAAGAACTAGTAATTTCCACTAAATATGGATTTTTATTCAAAAGTAAAAATTATCATATTATAAATCTATATTTAAAAAATATATATTATTTTTAAAATCATTACCTATAAATTACCTAATGGTAATTTTTTTATAATTTTCTGAGATAGTCAAATTTTTTGGTAAAACTTAAATACGGTATAAATATATGATTTGTATTATGAAATCATAATGAAAAAAGTGAGGTAATAAATTTAATATAAGAAATAAAATAATTAATATATATTTATCCAGTTAAATAATGTGTTTTTGTTTTTTTTCTAATAAATTTATAATCATCCATTTAATCCTCCAAAACCGATGTTATATTTTATGGTTTTAAAATCAATTATTTATGAATATGAATAAATTAAACCTCACCAAGTGATGTTTTTTAATATTTTCAGTTCTTGACCATATAAAATATTGAAAAAAATCTTATTATTCAGAATCTGTGGGAAAAAACCATGATAATTTTTGTGTTTTTTAATATTTTTTCATATAGAGTCCAAAACCAATGTTTTAAAATTAATAAACATTTAACCCATCTTTTTTTTATAAATACCCTTCCATCCTCTAACTCAACTTCACTAAAAACACATTTATCACGAATTTAATCTCCCTATATCTATTTTAATACCTCCTATGGTGTTCCCAATCTCTCAATAATATCCTCATAGGCTTTTAGATGCATCCTTTTAAGGTATGGAATCTCTCTCTTATTTTAAATTCAAGAACCTTCTTCATATTTAGATTTTAGAATCTCAATTTATTATTTTTTCATGCCTTTATAAATATCCCTATTTTTTAAAATTTATCTACTAATAATTATGGATAATTTATCCCCTCTCGTTATATCCCTTACATAATCCATTACAATGTCGACGTAATGGGATTGTCTCCTCCTCATATTTATTGAAGATATGTTATTGTATTATTTCATTTGATTTCCAATTGGTCATGTTGAAATGTATTTCTATATATCCATTATAATTTCATAATTATTAAAAAGTAATTATATTATATAATTAATTCTCTTTAAACCCATCCAAGAACATTTATTTACACCCATTATGCAGTACAAATTATCAGGTGATTCAATTCCATGAATTTTTTTACTGAATAAAGACACCCATTTCCACACAATGGTATTAAAATAGGTGTAATTATCCTTAATTTATTGTGTAATACCATTTCTGTAAATTTCACTCCTTAATAATTGTAATTTAATTGATTAAAGACATCCTTAATTTTGTATGATCTATGTGGAACATAAATTCGTGTACTTGATATGAATGTTATGGGTGAGATCAAAAATATATAGCCCTAAAATGAATTGGGTAATGATTTTGTGTCATGATATTTATTTTATGGTGTGATTGAGGTTATCCTAATCACATTATGTAATGATGTCTTGGTGGTTATCCTTGACTAATGCTTATGAAGCCATGTTTTATGTTGTTGTTACTTTCTTATGTTGCCTTGATGTTGTCATCTTATATCATAATTCGATGATCATATTTATGATTCTCACTATTTTTATGTAGGGTTGATATTCCTAATTACAAATATTTTTTACTTTCATCATTTTATGCTTTGATTATCCCCTTATTGGTATTTATAGCTCACCCTTATCTTATGAACTTCCTTACGTTACCCCTTAATGTTTTAGATGATTGATGGAATATAAGGGTATGTTTTTGAGTTTTTAAATAACGTTATAGTAACTATGTTTCAAGATAATGTACCATATACGTAACTTCCCAAAATACATCTAGTCTCATGATCTTATGATATTGTATTATGTGTATATTTATGTAATAAATCATGAATTAAGTTATATTAAAGATATGGGTTGTCAAAGTTGGTATCAGAGCAAAGACTAAATATTTTTGGTGGTTAAGAATATAAAACAATAGTAAGTCATATGGATAAGTATAAACATAATAAAAAATCCCTAAATTATGGTAGAGTATACATTAATTTGTTTCTAAGAAATAGAACCCTTATCTGAATACTGTAAGTGGATATGGACTTGAATAGTTTTACCTTGGGGAAATAATCTCAAAAGGACGCATTAGTATTGGAATAAATCATCATCTAGTAAATTAATAATCTCTTTATGAACTATTATTAAGGGAACAAAAATGGCAATAAATTTTTATGTTAGTAAACATACCATAGATAACTTAGATTGAAACGTATAAATTAATAGGTTAAGGAATGTATGCCATTTATGTTTTCCATTGAATTTTCTTAGTTTCCCTTTTATATAATTTATAGCTTGAAAATTATCATCCCTAATTAGATTTTGAATAAAGTAATTTATATAAACTAGAATCAAGTAATTAATGATTTACTTATCATCCATTCATCAACATCAACTACGCTATGTGATTATGGATGTATTAATTCTTTAATACCATGAATTTTTAGTAGAGATATTGAAACACCACCTAAAAAAATTTAAGTGAATCTATCTATGAAATGAAAAACGGGAAAACTATTATATCCCAAGTATATAACCTCTCCCCTATTCATATTTATGGGATGAACTTCACAAAAAACCTTGTGTTATACCCTTTAGAATAATTAAATGCAATTATAGGTATGGATTGGATTTCCTTGTATATTGATGACATAAATTTTTGAGATAAGGAAATAAACCTTCATATCACAAACCTCCCTCTAATTCTCTTTTTGTGAAAGGACGAGCATGAATTTAATTTGGTATCATTATATTTTGAGTAAGTTTATATGGCTCAATTGATTGAGACTAAGGAAAATATTATCATTGATGACATTCCCAATATAAGCGAATATGACGACATGTATCCCAAACAGTGTCCTAGTACACCTCTAAGGTGTGAGGTCGATTTCTCAATCAATATTATACCAAGAGATTTTAAAATATTGAAGATTATTTATAGAATGACCAATGTTGAACATGAGGAACTGAACAAGAAAATATAATATAATCTAGATAAATGGTTTATATGACCTAGTGCTTCACTTGGGGTGCACTAATACTCTTTATTAGGACAAAATATGGTTCAATGTGAGTCTTTATGGATTATCATCACATCAAAATTATCAAAATAAATAATTAGTATCCTCTTCCATGAATTGATGACTTGTTAATTAAATTATATAGAGCCCAATAATTTCATAAGACAGATATACAATTAGGATATTATAAAGTAATAGTGAAGGAGGATATATTAAAGAGAACTTTTCAAACAAGGTACGAGTACTATGAGGTCATAGTGATGTAATTTGGACTCACTAGTGCTCCATAAATGTTCATGGACTTATTTAATAGAGACTTTATGGATTACCTTCATAAATTTGTGATAGTTATTATATTTGATATTATGATCTACCCAAAATTAAAGGAGTAACATTAGGAGAATTTAAACATTTCACTGAAGTCCTTTAAAAAGGTAATGTTGTATAAAAAGTACAAAAAATGTGTGTTTTGGATAGGGAGAGTTACATTCGGGGGGAATGTTATCACCATAAAAGAAATATCAAAGGATTCTTAAAAAATAAATGTAATTAAAGGATAACCTAGACCAATATTTGTGATGGAGATATTTAGTTTCCTTTGATCATCTCGTCACTATTATTGATTTGTGATAATGTTTTTGTGATTCTCAATCCCACCAACAAAGCTACCAAGGAATGGAGTGAAAATTTTTGGACCGATGAATTTTAGGATATATTTGAAGAGTTGAGTAAGAGACTAATCATTACAACCATGCTCACATTACCCACTAGTGGGGAAGGATTTTTGATATACAATGGTGCAACCAAAAAAGGATTGGATTTTTTACTCATGTAAGATGAAAAAGTGATATCATATGCCTCCTAGTAATTAAAAATCCATTGGTAGAACTACCAAACACGTGATCTAAAAATGGATGTATTTATATTCACAGTAAATCATTGGAAACATTATATATATGGGGAGAGGTGTGACATATTTATAGATAATTAAATACTCAATTATATATTCACACAAAATGAGATCAATATTCTTCAATAAAGGTTCTTATATCTGAACAATGATTTTAATTGTTAAATCCATTACCATCATTGTAAGTAGAACAAAATGGTAAATTATATGAGTAGAAAAGATCCCACAACCCTATCCACAATAAGTATTGAAAGGTTTCCAATATTATTGGAAATGAAAAGGATGGAAATGGGAATAATAAAAGGATGTTCCTCCTATCTTGATAAAAAACTACTCAGCCATAAATTAATTAGAGGATCATTGGGGTCAAAAAATTGTTTTAGAGATATTGATAAAGGAAACAAATATATATAGTTCATCTTTTATATAGATAGACTAATAATGTTTGGAAACTAGATATGTGTTCCATAAAAACCAGAATTGAAGAGGGAACTTTTATGTGATGCACATAACTCATTATTCCCTATTAATCCGAGATAAACTATGATGTATATATATATGATGAAAAACTTCCATTGAGGTAACATAAAGAGGAATATTTTAGAATATTTATCTTTATAAAAGTATGCCAACAGGTTAAGGCTAAAGGATAGATGTCTAAGGGTGTGACACAACTATTTTCCATACTGGTATAAAAATTGTAAAACATATCCCAGGATTTCATCAAAGGGATCCCCATTACAACTAAAGGTAATTAAACCATATAAGTTCTATTTTATTGCCTTTAAAATTCAGTTCACTTCATTATTATCATGTAAGATTACCCTCTTGATTAACTAACCAAGATATACATAAGGTAATTGTTAAGAATTCATGTAGTTCCACTCTCCATTGTATCTAATAAGGGGATAAGGTTTATTTCATGTTTGTAGAGAAGCCATCAGAAATAATTGGATGTAGAGTTGAGTTTTAGTACTACATAGCACCCTAATATGGATGGTTAGCCCAAGTGAAACATAAAAAATTAAAATAATATGACGATATCTTATTTAATTGATTTTTGATGATTTTGAGATCAACACCTTCCCTTAGTAGAGATTTCATATAACAAATACTATCATTATAACATTTAAATGAAACCTTATGAGGCTCTGTATAGGAAGAGGTGTTAGAATACAACATGATAGTATGAAATTTGAGAGTAAAATATAATACAACTCGATTTTATTCAAGATATGATAGGGATGGTTCAAACCAATTAGCATTGTTTTAAATATGTGTAAGTATAAAAAAATATATGTATATAATATATAATGATACATGGGGATTTAGTACAGATATAAAGTATTTCTTCATATATCACCATGGAATAAATTAATGAAGATTGTGAAGAAGATAAATCATAGTTATAGATACATCGAACCCTTTTATATCCTTGATCACATAATAGTTTTTTCCTATCGACTTTAACTCTAACCTAATGTATATTAATTATATGATTATTTCCATGTATCCCTCTTGAATAAGAACAAACTAGACCCATCACATGTACTAAATCCATTGGTGGTACCATTGGACAATGATCATTCATATGAGGAGTTGTTGATCAAGATCCTAGACTATAGAGATAAAAATATAAGAAACAATAATACTGACATGGTCAAAGAGTTGTGGTGGAACCACATGTTTGTAGAAGAAACATGGGAATTAGAAGATATAATGAAACAAATTTACTCTCATCTATTTTACTATATAAGATGAGTTTTAAAGGGTCAAATTTATAACTGGGGGAATAATTTAATGACCAAAAATTTTATAAATGAAATTTCTTTTTTGAATGAATAAAATCCTTGTTATTTAATAATGTTATAGAAAAATATAAAAAAATGGTTATTTTGGACCAATAATAAAATATAGCTTGTAAGATTTAAAATACTATAATGAATTCCAAATTTTATTAATATAGGTATTTGATAGTGAAAAATAAGAATAATATACATTGATGGTTTTGATGACGTCTAATTTTTGCAGATGTAAGGAGAGAATGACTTGAACAGTAAGATCATGCACTAGGTGACCCATTTATAGAAGCTAATAAGGGAGATGATATCAATAGTATTTTACATTCAAAAATACCCAAAAGGAATTTAACAACTAAATCTCAAGATAACCCATTTATGGGGTAATTTTAGGGTTATTAAGATCACAACTCAAATAGTGCTCATCGAACCACCCCAAGAAAGTGCCACCATCACACCTTACCATTAGTGCATATACTGTATAATAAGGGGCTATTTATCTAGACCCTAACATCATGATTTTTTTATATTTTATTTTTAATGAAATAATTATTATTTTTATCCCAATATTTTATTACTTTATCAATGATTATATAATTAATTTGATATAAATTAGATTTTGAAAAAAATAAATCAAAATTTTTTATGTGGGAAATATATAGTTACAATTAAGAAACTCTTTCGATAAACTCAATAATTTTTTAAATATATAAAATTTAAATAAAATATAATTATTAAAACAATTTTAATTTAAATATAAATGATAATATAATTTAATTATGTCTAACGTAACTTTTATAGTGTTTAGAAAGTGGTCAATTTCATAAAAACTAGCATTTTCCAGTAAAGATGGTTTTTATTTAAAATATAAAATTATGATATTTAGAAGAATATTTTGGTAAAATAAATACTATTTTTCAAATCAACATTTCAAAATATTCCAATTATGAAATTTTCATAATTTTTTGGGATAATTAATTTTTTTGGGTAAAAATTAAATACTACATAATTATATGGTCTATATTATAACATCATAATGTCATAAAAGTGAAGTAATAAATTCCAGAAAATTCATCATTAAGAAAATATTTATTTATTCAATAAAATATTTTTTTATTTTATTTTATAAATTTTACCATCCTTTAATGAATCCTCCAAAACCTATATTATATTTTAAAGTTTTCAAATCAATTCTTTATAAACATGACTCACTTACACATCACCAAGGTAATTGTTTTAATATTATGGATTAATATCCCAATAAAATATAAATAACCAATCATCTCAGGTATAAATCATTTGAAAAAACCATGTAAGGTTTTTGGTTTTTATTATTTTATAATTTAGAGTCCAAAACCTATGTTTAGAAATTAATAAATAATTCCCGCATTTTTTATATAAATAACCTCCCATCCTCCCAATATGCTCCACTATTAATACATTTAAAAAAATTAATATCCTTATAAATATACAAATCACTCCCATATTTTTCCTATGTACATAAGAAGATCCTCCTCAAGTGCCCTCTCGAGGTAAGTGATCTCTCTCTATTCTTTTCTATTCAATCATCATCTTTGTATTTATCATATTTTGTCTAAATTTATTATGTTATTATGTATTTATAAATATTTATTTACTATAAAATCTATTTTCTAATAATTAAATGTCATTTACACTACTGGAAAAATACCATATACCTACGGTTTGGAGAACCATTTACAAGTAAGTCGTGGGGATAGGTCTATACCGAAGGTTTTTGGAAAACCATTGGTATAGACCTATAGTAATGGTTTTGAAAACCATTGGTATAAGTAATATGAAAATCTATACCAACGGTTCCATAAAACCATTGTTATATGTATTTTAAAAAATAATCATTTGGTTAGTTTTGATCCTAGCACCTCCCACCCATTTGTGATTGAACGACCTAACCACTAACCTAACATTATTTTGTAAACATAATTTAATAAATATATATATGTATTATCATAAGTATTTTAAATTTTGATTTATTTAATGTCCTCTATAAGAAGATTCCATTAAAAATACATGTACCTATACCAACGGTTCTCAAAACCATTGGTATAGAACTATAAAAACAGTTTTGAGAACCACTGGTATAAGTTCTTTGATTTTGGGACCTATACCAACGGTTTTGGACAACCCGTTGGTATAGTTCCACATAAGTGACCTATACCAACAGTTTTGGCCAAACCGTTGGTATAGTTCCAAATTAGTGAACTATACCAATGGTTTTACTAAAACCGTTGGTATAGATCATATTTCTAGTACTGTTATCACCTCTCGTTATATCCCCTATAGAATCCATTACTATGTTAAATAAGGGTTATTCTCTTCTCCTATTTACTTAAGAACTTTCTTTTTATTATTCCATTTTATTTTCAATTTTTCATGTTAGAATGTGTTTTTCAAAAACCATTATACAATCCTTTTTACATTCATGTAAGGATATACTCATTTAACCCTTCTATGATTCTTTATATGCACCTATTATGTTTGCTGAAATTATCCTGTGATGTTCCATACCAAGTATTATTATAGTCAATACACATCCCCATTACTCAATAAAATTCACATAGATGTACCAATCCATCATTTATTGGTAAATACAATGTATACAACCGTTACTCTTTAATATTGGGATTAAATTTGATAAAATATATCATTATGTTGCATGATATATGTGGAAAAAATTGCATTTATATGATATGAATGTGACAAGTGGGCTTGGAATTATAAATCCCTACAATGAATTTGGTAATGTTTTTATCTCACGATATTCTATGTATAGTGAATGAGAGCATATCCTAATCACATTATTTTTTTATGCCTTTGTAGTTACCCTTGACTTGTGCTTATTATGCCGTGTTTTATTTTTTTTCCACATTCCTATGTTTCCATGATGTTGTTATCTTATATCATGCTTTTATGATTAGGATTATGATTATAACCCATTTTATTTCACATTGATATTCTTCTTAACTAAAATGTATTACTCCCACTATGGAATTCATTCATTACTTCCTTACCAAGATTTATAAATAACCCTTTTTATATGTATGTACCCAGGTTACCCCATATAGTTTTAGAAGATCGCTGGAATATAAGGTCGTGTTTTAGAGTTTTTAAATATTTTTTACCCATGTTTCATGTTAATGTACAATTTAACTAATTTCTAAAAGAAAATAATCCTATTGGACTTCTAGGATTGTATTATGTGTATATTTATGTAATAAATCATGAATTAAGGTGTATTGAAGATATTATTTATCATAGAAACTATTATTAGGTGTTTTTATAAAGAATATTATTTTTAAATGAGTGTAGAAACATATAATTGAGTAGTTTATCATAATAAAATAATGATTTAATGTGGATATAATATTTTTATTCTTTTTTAATGAGATCATATTTGAAAAAAAAATTGAAAATGGATAATGTCTTCACCAATTGTTTAAATATGACTCTCAAGTATTTGTAATAATTAGTGGTTATTACACATTTAAATCTCTACCATACTCTCTCTAACTTATATATTCCCTTCTATCCCCACTATAAAACCACATATTCTATTATTTTATCTTGCTGATAAGTATATTTTTTTATAAAAAATATTTTTCAATGATTTAATATCAATTACAAAGTAAAAACATTACATTACTGTGGTTAGAAAACTACATGTACATTTAAGAATGTGATTTTACTAATGGGTTTTATCACAATTTCTTCTTCCAATTTACTATTTATACATATTATTTTACTTAGTGAAAATAATATTTTCACTCATTCAAATGAATTATTATAAATTTAAGTTTATGTTCCGAAATAACATGAATATAAATTATTTAATTGGGTTCATTTAGAAATTCATCTCACTTTTATTTTAAATTAACCAAAAATACTTTTTTTTCAAAATAAATTCTTGTTTCTTGTGAGAATATTACACTATAATTCATGCATCCCATGAAAAATTCATATATCTTATATTTGGCTAAAAATAAATTTCAATATAATTAATAGGATATTTTTATCCATAAATAAGTAACAACAACATAATTCACTTTCGTTTAATGCATAATCAGAGTGGTGAAATATAATTTATCAACATGACTTTCCAAGTGTTGTGAGATTTTATTTGTACACCTTATTAATTAATTCCATATATAGATAATTCATTTTGAAATTTTATTAACATGATCTCAAATTTAGGTCAATAATTATAAATTTTCTTCAATTAATAAGTATCTTGTAGTTTTGAATGTTTACCATCCTAAATTATTAAATTCACATTACATGTCAAATGAAATTGTGTCTAAAAACGTACATACTACCATTGAATTCAAGGGATGAATATAATGTACCATTAAAAGTTTTAGATACTTTGTTTTTTTTATAAAATAGGATTACACATGGGAAATTCCAATTTAGATTTATATTCATTTCAAAATAATATAAAGTCATCAAGAAAATAATGAATTCATCGGCATCTAAAACCAGTTTAGTATAACATTAATTTTTCTTCATATTTTTTACAAGGAATGTAATTGTGTTTTGAAATCATATATTAGTGAAACTATAGTCACTCAATATAATTCATACAATCATGTTATATAGTTTTAATACTACTGATTGTGGAATATATTTCCTAAAACCATCTAAAAATGGAATCTTTGGAAAATTCATTAATTTATAAAACATGATCAATAACCTCAAGGTTCATTTCCAACATATTTTTTATTTTCTCAATATGATATTCATAATTGTATACACATGTACTGATATATGATTATTTTAAAAAAATTATCATTTAAATCCATAGAATGATTTAATACTTACACATGTTTAGATGAACATTTGTAACTACAAACAATTCCATAACTGATCAAATGGTCTTACATTACTGATGGACTAATTAATTTTTCTTAAAAAACATAGTTACAAACACATTATTCCAGTATGATTATTCATATTTTCTATTTCAAATTTAATATAATATTTGACACTATCCTCATACACTTTGGTCATTATATTTTCATTAGTTCACTATGGGAAAATGTCCTTTTTCAAAAAATAAGAATCTTGTTACAAATAGTAACTTATAATGGTTTATATGGGATGGAATATTAATTTTCTCACAAAAATCATTTTTCACGATAATTATTAGCTATAGATTACAATTTCATATTGACTAGTTTTGGTTCCAATTCAAGCATGGTTGAAAGAGGGGATTATTTGAGGCATAATGTATATTTCTATAAAAAATAGTCCGTACGTGAAGACTTACTTGTAACAGAACATAATATACACAACAAATAATCCACACATAAGGACTACTTGCAGCATAATGTATATTTATATCATAGAAAATCCCCGCACGAGGATAATTTTTTTCAGACTTTATGTCACACATCAAATACATATTCATGTAGGGAATATTTTTGATGTAATACATACTTTCATAACAAAAAACCTATAGTTAGATTAGTTCTAATGGAATGATTCCCACTAGTATATATTCCACTTTATTCAATGCTACCCTTTGTCAAAACTAACCAAAAACACTTGTAAAGGTGGTACATTTATCAATGTTAGATATAATCATTGATAATGGTCACCTTATCAGCGATAAAAAAGGTTGATACGAATACACCCTTTGTCATTGCTTTTTTAGATTAGATAAATGTTACCAAATATATAATATTATATATATTTTTAAATATTATTTATACAATAATAAATATATATTAAAAAAATAAAATATTTTTTTTATCATTTATACTTCTGTTTGTAATATATTAAAATTCAAATTATATAATTTACAATATAAATAAATAAATAAATAAATTTATTTATATTTATATGTTTATATTCATGTTATATAATTTATAATATACATATAAATTTACAATACACATATATTTTTATAATTATGTGTGTGTTTATATATACTTATATACATTGGCACACACATGCACACATATAAAAATATAAATTAAAATATAAATACATTAAACATATAATTCATATTTATATTTATTATATATTTATATTCATATTATATAATTTATAATATAAATATATTTATAACTATATGTGCGTTTCTTTGGATATATATATATATGATTATATATAAATAAATATATAAATATATATTAAAATATAAATACACATTTAAAATGAATATTTAAAAATACGATTCATATAAAAATAATAAATTATTATTAATAATTTTTTCATAATTTATATATATATAAATTTTCATACATATGTTAATCAAATTAAAAATTTAATAATTTAATTATAATCATTAAAAAATGTAAATGTAAATTTATTTTATTGAAATTTAATTTGAATAAGATAAATAAAAAAAAATATATTTATTTAATTATATTTATATATTATATATGTAAATAAATAAAAATATATATATTAATACAATCATTGGTGTTGGAATGCAAATCCTTGGTATTATCCTCAAAATGTTATCATCGTGTGACAAATGAATAAAAGGTGAACAATATTGGAGGTTCAATACACGTGTGTGTATAAAATAATTATGAACGTATGTATGTATGAATGTATGTATTTTTGTATGCATGTGAGTATGTACGTATGTATATGTATGGGTATGTTTATGTGTATGTGTGTGTATATATGTGTAAGAATGTGTATGTATGTTCCTGTATGTGTATACATTCGTATGCATGTGTATAGATGTGTATGAATCTGTATGTTTGTACGTGCGTGTTTGTGTGTGTGTGTGTATGTATTTGTATGTGTATGCACTCATATGTTCATGAGAATGTATATGTATGTGCATATTCATGTATGTGTATGTGTATGTGTGTGTGTACATGTTCGCGTGCATGTATAGATTTGTACGTGTATGTACATGTATGTGTATGTTTATGTCTGTGTATGTGCATGTATGTGTATGTGCATGTATGTGTATGTACATATATGTGTATGTGTTTGTGTTTGTGTATGTGTGTGTGTGTGTGTCTACATATATGTGTATTTGCATGTGTGTATGTGCATGTATGTGTATGTATGTGAATGTATGTGTACGTATGTGTCTGTATGTCTATCGCTACACCAAAATGTTATATTAGAGGCAGTTTTTTAGCTGTAGTTTATGAAACCACTACTAAATATTTTTTAGATAATTGAGCGGCGCTTTATTAAAAAACGCCCCTAAATATCTTAATTTTTTTTGACTAACTCGACACTTCTCCCCGAACCGCTCGACGCTTCATCCCCAAACCCCCGTAGCCCTACAAACCCTCATTTCCACCAATCCTGACACTCACTGATCATGTCCCTCACTGCCAATCCCATCCCCCTCCACCGATCCTATCCTTCACCGCCGATACCGACACTCGTCGCCCAGAATCGTCGGCCAGACCCTCGCCGAGGAAAGAAGGTATTCCAACTTTTATTTGTCTAAATTTTAAAATTTTGGATACAAAACTTTTAACCATAACATATTCATTTGGGGTTGTTCTTAATTATGATTATATATAATATTTTGAGAAATCTACAGAAAATAAATCGTAAGTATATAAGGATACTTCAAAAGGAAATTATTTTTTTTCAAATAGGTTCTTGGAATCTTCTTACTATTTCTAAAACTTCTGTTGTTTATTCAATAATTAATGTCATTTACAAGGAAGTATTTATGAGTATGATCGATTGTTATGATAATAAGTATAATATTAAATATTCTCAAAGGGATTGTAGATAAATATCATATAAATGATTCACTTTTATTATAGACTTTTATAAAGAATCTATCAATGAAAGGGATGACTTGTGTATAGATTCCCTCATTTATCTCAGAGTCATAAGATCACTTGGCCCTTACCCTAATGATATATATCTCACATCCCAATAGAAGTTAAAGAAAACCTTATATAATAAACCAAAAATTCCTAACCGTCCACCTTTATTCAAACCCACTCTAGAGACCAATGATTTATTTCTTTATATTTTGGGTTACTTTCTATTGAGTGTGTAAACTAATTTTAGTCGTAATTAAATTATATTTTTTACTTATTCTATAAAATTTTTGTTTTACTATATTCTTTTTTTGAACATTCGTTGCTAATGTGGAACTATTTAGATATCAATTTTCCCTTATGGTTATTATTTGTGGTCTATTATAATCCAATGGTTCAAAATAAAGTAGGTGTAGTTGGAAATAAGCTGAAATAAGTTATATGTTTTAATTTAATCCTTAAATTTGAATCCAGAGAAGAAGAATGTTTCATTTTGTGATATTTTAGGATTCTCAATAGAGATATTGTGAAAGGTAGTTGATACTTGATATTGAATGAAATAACAAACACTATTATTGTTATAAATAGAAGAATGAAGATCTTATACAACAATATATTGTATAATATATTTTTATCAACTACAATATAATATGATAACTAGTTATATTAAATTTCACTAAATAAGAATAAATAAAATATTTGAAATAATTTTTTTGCATTCATGTAGTATATTATTCAGGAAATAAAAAATTTGAAATTTTTGTTTTGAGGAAAATAAAAATGTTTTGTGTTTATTATTGGTTTATACAAAATAATCAGAAATATATACATGATAATATAGACGTGAGTGAAAAGGAAGAATAAGGCATTCGTACCACATCAAAGACGAGATAGACATCTACTCTCACAAAGGAATATTTAGTTTATATATATATTATGTAAATTTAATGAGTGGGATGCAATTGAGTGTATAACTGACCTAACCATGTTTTATGATATTCAAAATTATACATTTGCAAGATACCATAGTGTAAATACCATAGGGAAAATCTAGTGGGTCATGCGATCTTGGAGGAATCCATATTAGACTAAGGACTAGCCTTCTCACATTCTGATGTGTACCTTTCAAATCACTATACTATTTTTATTTCTTTTTTTGGATGTGTATCGTGCACTAACGAATGTGAGACTTGTTAATGTGAAAACCATACAGTCCAAAAACTAAAGAGATAAATAGATAGTTAAGGTGGTTATTACCATATATGATTAACTTCTTACCACATTATTATTCCCAAGGTATATCCCAGGATACATTCAATTATATGGTTATATAGTGATTTAAGAGAGTTTTATCTAGTTTTATATTATATCATTTCCACTGGTTTCTTCATTATATAATATTTCTTGTTTATATAGTATTATATGGTGACTTAGTTATTTAAGAGTGTTTTATATAGTTCTATATTATTTCATTTCCCCTAATTTATTCATTATGGAATCTTTCTTCATTATATAATCTTTTTTGTTTGAATGATAAAAAGCCTCTGTCACTATAAATGATTCCATGAATGAAATACATTGAGTATTTTTGAATTTGATCATGATACTTTAAATATTTATATGTTTCTAGTTTAATTTCTATATTTTGGTTTTTAAAAGTATGATGAAGAATTAGGAAACAACCATGTGTAGAATATTCAATGGATTTCTAAAGAATGTTATCCATTTTTTGTATAAATAGAAGCTAAGGAAAGGAGTGGATAAATAATAAGAAATATATTTAGAATTTCATGGAATCATTATACTGATTTTTTGAGGTATTTCTAGTTTCCCTATATTACATTATTATGTATCAATTAAAGAAGGTAGAAGTTCACTACTCTACACCAGTTTCTTTATCGAAATGTTATAATAGTCCAAATATTTTTATTATTTTCCAGATGTGTTCATAATTATTATTTCATAGATGGTTAAATGTACTTTTAAAAGGTAGTGTATGGTTATTTAACATATTCATATTTTTTCCACTAGTATATATGAATCTATTTTCTTATTTAGTAATAGTTATGTGGTTTAATTTTTTTCATAATGTGTAGGAACATTGTGATATATATGAATAAAAGATGGATCACATTACTGAGGAACACACCATAGTGTTCTAATGGTTTGGAGGAGATTTTAGATTTTGTAATTTCCAATCGATCTGTTGATGGGATAATAAGATGTCCCTGCTAGAAATGTAAATTTAGAAGATAGTTGAAGAGAGATTAAGTTTATGAACACTTGATATTGAAGCAATTCCCTACACATTGTTTTTGATTGATTTGGCATAGAGAATCGAACATTACCAAAACGTTGAGAACTGATGACAATCCACATAATGAGATCCATACTTCGTCGATAATGGAAAATGAAATAAAAAATATTATAAATGATCCATTCAACATTGAAAGACACCAACAGAAACATCAAAACATATGAGACCATCCAGTTGAGGGTGGTACAAATAGAAATGAGACAAGTGATGTTTTTGAGACTGTAGTATAACCCTATCATGATTTTAATGTATCATTAGATCCTGGTATTGATATTGTGGAGACTAATGTAAGATAAAACATTACTAAGTAGATAGATGGGTTTCATGGTTTAGTTTATAATTTAAATCAAGAGGTGTATAATGGATGTTCAAAATATTCAAAACATTCTTTTCTAATGAAGTTGTACCATATAAAATCCTAGTGTAGAATTACATTTAAGGAAATATCCATGATATTGGAAGTTTTTCTTGATGAATTTCCTGAAGCAATGATCCCTAAGTCTTTTTATGATATTAATAAATTTGTTAACAAGATTTGTTTGAATTATATAAAAATACATGTGTGTCCTAATGATTGTATTCTTTATTGGGTAGAGGATTGAAGCATAAAAGATTGAAAAAAATGTTCTTCTTCTATATGGAAGCCTATGAGTGATGTTGGAAGTATAAATCAACATACTACCATGAAGAAAAAGAAAATGAACACACCTATAAAAGGTTTTCATTACTTTCCTTTAAATCCTCAATTGATAAGATTATTCATTTCATTAAAAACCTCCAAACTCATGAGGTGACATACTGTAGATAATAAAAATGATGGGTTAATGTGATAACCCAGAGATTCAAAATCATGGAATAAATTTAATTACTTACATCCATATTTCTCAAATTATCCTAAAAAAGTTTTATTGGGATTGAATTCTGATGGATTCAAACCATTTGGAACTTGGACTACCACTTATAGCATTTGGCCTGTTGTTTTTCTCCCTTACAATATACGTCCATGGATGTGTATAAAACAAACATCTTTTATCATTTTGATGATTATTCATAGAAAAAAATTTCTAGAAATGATATTGATATGTACTTAAAGACTTTAATTGATGAATTAAAGTAGTTATGGAGCAACAATGTTGAGACATATAATGAATCTTCTAGAACAATGTTCAAAATTAAAGTCTCTCTATTTTAGACCATTAGTGACTTCCCTAGAATTAGGATTGTTTTGGTTAGAACACTCATGAGTTTTTATTTTTTTATTTGTAACTTTTATTTTGAGCTCAGATGACTACCTCACAGTAGAAAATGGTGCTTCTTGTGTCATTAAAAATTTCTCGATGCATCTCATAGATTACGACTGAACAAGTCAAAATTTATTTGTTTCATTAGTTTTAGTCCACATCCAAAGTTGTTAATATGTTATGAAATATTGTAACAACATGGAAATATTGAAACATAATTTGGGAAGGTGATTTATTTGAATAATAGTGAGAAATGAGTTCGAAGTGCATCATGAAGTGAAATCAAAACACAACAATAGAAGAAAAAAAGATTATTATTCAAACTTCCATATTGGGAATTTATTTTTTTGGGTCATAATCATGATGTGATGCACAATAAGACCAACTTCTGTGACAATTTTATCTTCACAATTATTAATGAGCATGAAAAGTTGAATGATCGTCTCAATTCTTGTAAAGACTTACAAGAAATGAACATAAAGTGTGATCTTTGGCCAGATGAGAATGGAAGGTATGCTCCTGAAATTTGTACAATGAAAAATATAGATAACGATAAATTCCTTATAATTTAAAAACACGTGAAGGTATATAATGGGAATTCAATTAACATCTCAAGTTTTGTTGACTTAAAGAATCGTAGGTTACATGGATTAAAAAGACACAATTCACATATTTTGTTACCATAATTACTTCTATTGACATTGTGTACATTATTACCCAAAAAGGTTACTACTATTGTAATCCAATTCAGAACTTTTTTAGAAAATTATGTTAGCAAACTATACATCCATTTCATCTTGAAAAAATATAAGAGAGATTTTTATTGACACTTTGTCAAATAGATATGATCTTTCATCCATCTTTTTTACTGTCATGATGTATTCAGTTTTGAATTTGGTTGAGGAATCTAAATTAGGAGGTCCGATAAATTAAATATGGATGTATCCAATTGAGAGGTAAATTATTTATATGTTTTTTATTTTAGTAAACAATTATTGTACCTTCATTAAATACACAATTATTATTTTTTATTTTGTTTCACAGATATCCTAGCATTTGAAATCTTATGTGAAAAATAAAGCTCAACCTAAAGGCTCTATTTATGAAGGATATTTTTCAGAGGAGTGTCTTACCTTTTGTTATAGATATTATGATGACATTGAGACAATATTGAATTTATTTGGATGTGTTGACAACACATCAACTCAATCTGAAATACATGGGAAATAAAAAATCATTCTTGTTATTGACTGATCAGTTGGGAGGAGATCAAATATTACATTGATAGAAATGAAATTATTACAGGAACATTGATATGTCCTTATAAACAGTGAAAAATCAGATCCATTTATTGAGGATTTGAGGATACAAACAAAGAGATTAATGATATGACACACACAAAATGATAAAGATATAACAAAATATGTTAATAAAGACCCTGTGGAATGGGATTCCCAACATGAAAGTTCAAAAATATTTTAATCATTACAGATATTAGGTTTACATTTGTATTTTTTAAATATAATAATGTATATTAATTTTTTCAAATCATGAATATTCATACTCGAGCAGAGTTGTCAGAAGATTTGATGTTTCTTGCTCGAGGTCCTTTAAAACAAGGTAGAAAGTTCAATGCTTAAAACGTTAATGGTTATAGATTTAGTACAGTCGATAAAGAAGTGGGATAAAAACATAAATTAGTGGAGTATTTATGTTTTTTTAAATGGAGTACTATAGAAAGTTGACTGATATTATCAAATTAAACTACCATGAGCATTTTTCAGTTGTTTTATTCAAATGAAACTTGGTAGATAATATCAAGGGTGTTAAAAGTGATTCATTGTAATTTACTTCTATAAACATATCTCACTTGATGGATGTTGGTGAATGTGAACAACATGATTTATATATCTTATCATCACATGTAAAAATGGTATATTATGTTAAAGATGTCATGGTTTAAGGTTGGAGTGTAGTTGATCATGTAAAACAAAGAGACTTGTATGATATGAGTCGTGAAGTGGAAGCTTTTACCTCTACCATATAATCCCATAAACAGTATGAAGAAAAATTATTTTTCTATCATGATATTGAAAATATTAGTCTAGTATGAGTGGTTGAGGTAGATGAAGAAATAATAGAGTTGGAAGCTTATATGATTGAAGAAAAAATTGACTATGTGTAGTTACCCATTCATTTATCAACCACTTATTTTATTTGAGGATTCATTCATTATCATTGTTATGTATATTTTGTTTTTTAGTAATGTTATTATGTTATAATTTCAATTTTTTCTATTTTTTTTGAAATATATGTTTTAAACTTGATTTTATTTGATTAAATGATAGGAATGTCGATAAAGCATTATAATCTCACTATGGGGTTAATGAGTATTCCTAAAAGTCGATTGACTCTCGTAAATAATTATTAGAAATTTTTTTTAATTTAATATATTAAATTGTTTATTTATTTATTTTTAATGAAGTCATGGAGTTTAGGACACCAAGCATCCCAAATGGAAGTGTGGTTGAATGTTCATGAAAAATATGATGGAAGTTTTGTTAACGATTCTACCAAAAAGTTTGAATTCATTTTTCATTATAATAACATGTTATCAGTTGTCACTAAGTAGAAATATATTACTTCTAATATGACTGATATTTTCTTTATAGAAAAAATTTGAAGAACTATGAAATTTAAATCCCACATAATCCTACTCATTCTCCTAATATGACATAATTGGTAAAGTAATTAGGAAGGAGCATCCTGGTCGAGTGTGTGGGATGAGTTTGGGATTATTACAATCTGAGGTATTTGAAAGGAAAATAGAGATTTCAAGTGATGGATAATAGGGAGAAGTCAAATCACACAACTTCAAAAACATTTTTTTTCACAAAACATTATTGATTTAATGATTAAATATAAATATACAACATTGTTTAGCTCTCAATATAATTGTCTTACAGGTGCCGATATCATGAAGTAAAGTTGGAGATAGAGAGGGTTATGATAAGAGTTGATCATTGGGCAATGATTAGTGGAGATGCTTTTTTCATGTATTAGTACAAAAAATGTGGGTATTTTTTTTATCATTTTTTAATATTTTAGATGAGATCAGGACAACGAGATGGTATGTTAAATTATGATGTGAAAAGGAAGTGTTGTGATGATGAGTTAATTTAAGGGATTGATAATGAATGTGTATTCCTGTATGATATGACAGTCTCAGTGTTTTTTATAATTCATGTGATATTTATAAACCTTATGTTTTGATGTTGAATTGTAGGAGTATTCAACTTCATGTAGTGAATAATGAATCAAGGAAACAAAAATAATATTACATGGGTTGAGTTTCATAAAATATTTCTAAAGTATTTTTTGTTCCTTGTACAAGTTTATGACTATATGAAGAAACCTAAAATGATCTAATAGAAGGTCAGGAAAACTTCCATGAGTTACGAGTCGTAATTATTGTGGAATTGGTGGGTGAGACAACCACATAGAGTTAGTGAAAGAATCCATTCTTTGGGTTGGGTAGTTTTAGCTATCTTAAAATTAGTGAGTTGATTATTTTTATTTTCATTGTAAAATAGTAGGGAATCATTGATAAAAATTTCCTAGTGTATTGTATGCCTCTGGTTCTTTGATGGGTTATTATAATTTATTTTTGGTTTCAATCTATGGAGTGGTCAATATTTTAGAGGTATCCCCCATGGTGGTAATATTGATATATGTTTCCTTGATCAGAATAAGTGGTATTGAATTTGATACATTCTTTGAGAGTGTTGGAGGTGTGTTCATCGTATTTGAGAGGTATTTCTCTATAGTGGTAAATCATTAGAAATTCATCATTCTTTATTTTTTTATTGAGGAATAAAATAATTTTACAAGTATCTAATGCAATGTATAATGATTTTTCAAGACTTTATTTTGTGTATTTGGGGTGTTGGGGGTGACGAGAGGAAGTTTGGTGGGAGAGGGATGGATATGGTATTAGTTCTACCTAAAATTTCAATTGAGAAATTTTATAATGTTGGGACCGAGGGTATTTATCCATGGCTAATAAGGCCATGACATATATGGAGATATTGTGGTGTGGGGATTAGGTCATTGGGTTTTGATGTTGTTTTGTTTAGATAGTGGTAAATTATTTGTTGCATTAGTATTTCAATTATGGAATTGATGTTAAGATGTGATTGTTGGGTTCCCTTACGTTTGGGAATATTCATTCTATTGAATCATGACCATTGTCGTTACATCACAATTAATAAGTTTTTTTTTCTTGGTGTTTTGTAAAATTTCATGAACCTCGGGGGTTGTGTTGTGGTTGTTGTTTGTGGTGGATCATGAATAAGGTAGATAAACATGATCTTTAAAATGATTCATGGAATTCAATTATCGTTGAATTGTGGTAGTCATTACACCATGAACTTCCTTGTTTATATTTAAATGAATATAGTTAACTGTGTTGTTTTGGTTGTAGGTTCTAGGGCTACAGAACTTGTAACTTTTTTTCCTTCACAAAAAAAATGACGGTTTAAATTGCCGCTAGATATAATTTTTTTTCACGATGGTTTAAACTACTGCTATATTATGTTATTTTTATGGAGAAAATTTAAACTACTACTAAATAAGAAATTTTTTTGACATAGTGGTTGTTTTATCAATATCAGGGGAAATTTATTTGGGTCAAAAGGTTTAGAGTTGAGCGGCGGTTTTAAAGTCCACTAGATTTTAGTTATTTGTTTAAATCCAAAACCACCACTAAAATAAAAAAAGCACTAAAAATACATGTTCTATGACAATTTCTAGAAACTACAGCTAAATGGAAGAAATCATTGTGTGTTGATTGCTGACACCAATTTTAGCAGAGGGTTTCTAAAACCATCACTGGACCATTTAGCGGCAGTTTAATCCAGCAGTTGATAAAAAACCCGGAACTATATATGAATTTTGTCATACTGTAAGTATGTGTATGTGTTTGTATATGTATGTCTATATATGTTTATGTATGTGTTTATTTATCTAGTTTTATTTAAATATTTATTTTATTTAACTCTTTATACAATTGTTATTTTTTGATATTTAAATAGTTAGTCATTACAATTATTTTTTATAAAAAAATATAATTTCAAATATTTATTAATTTAACATTTTTATAATTTGTTCATTTTTTAATTTTTATTTATATATTTTAATTTTGTAATAATTAGTATTTTTAATACGTTTTTAATTTATAAAAGTTATATTTCATTTATTTAGGATATTTATAATTTATTTGTACCTTTATCACCCATAAATTTAGTTGTTATAAAATAATAAATTTTCATTGATTTTGGTTTAACACTGATAAGTGAGTATCTTTATCAATGAAATAAAAGCACTAATTAAAGACAATTTTATTGATGCATATCATTTTTTTCACTAATAAAGGATACTTTTATCTTCACTTGTAGTTAATGGTTATAAATTATTTTCTAGCTTTTAAAAGAACCCTAACAGATCATGATTTTCTCAGCGTTTTTCAAGATATCACATATATGAATCCTCCGATGACCTGAAGGCATTCATTTTTTATTTATTTTTATAATACACATTTCAAGGGGTGATGTGGAACCCTTACAAGGCCCGTAGGTGTAAGTATTACATGGCCCATAGGCCTTATAAAAATTCAATGCCCGTAGGCTTCAAACATTACATATAACCCAGAATAACTACTTGGAACTGCTTCTCCCCACCATCTTCATCGTGAAATCATCTCTCCACATTCGCATGGCTGTTCGGATAGGCTTTCCAAGGCATGAACATGCTTGTCTCGATGGCAGGTGTCATACCCTCTCATTCTTGCAATCCTTTTATCTTCTGATATGGTGAAAGCTCATTGCTCCTCCTCCTTTGAAGTTTGTTCCTTATAGGTTGTCTGGTTTGCATCTGCACTTAAGGTGGACCGAAGGCCTTGAGGTGGGCCAAAAGCCTTACTAACCCAAAGGCCTGGGTGGCCCAAAGGCCTTAAAGGACTCGGGGACCAAATCGGTGGTCCAAAAAACCAAACGGGGGAATATTCCTGGCTGCTACAGTGCCAAACAATGCCTTCTACAGTAGATACTACAGTACCCTGGAAATTAGCCTCCGCCTGGATTTGATCCCAGGTCTCATGGACGCAGGTAAGGAGTCCTCACCAACTAGGCTGAGGCTCATGTTCCACAGATATGAATCATTGTAGAATCCAAAGTAATTGTTTTGGATTAATCACCCCTTTAAAATAAAGGAATGATATTTATAAATTGTTTTTAATGATTTCTCAAGTGACATTTCATTAGTATTTTTGTTATTTTTTATATTGTTGTTCCTGTGTTAACATTATATAATCCATGATTTAATCTTCAACTATTTTCACTTCTATGTGGTCATGGGAGTTCTTCATCAAGTCTTAGGTGGGGTTTTCATTCTCTAATTTATTATAGAGATTGATGTGATTTAAAATCATTCCACCCCACTACTTTTCTAGGATTCAGATTATAGGTCTTATTTTGGTTAATCTTCCTCCAAATGTTGGCTAGAGTTTGTGGATATTGATCTCGAGTTAAGCTTACTCACACAAATGTTGGATTTTTGGTTTTCATATAGTGAAACAACTTGAATATCCCTTTTTTGTATATCTTAGGTTATTGAAATCCACAATGATTTCATCCAATTTTCATATGGGTATAGAGAAATACATTAAGATCTTTGAAACAATATGAACAGAAATTCATATTTGACATAATCAACAATTCAATAATATTTTTCAAAATCATGTATTGAAAGATTAAAATAGTTACACTAGATGATATATTTATTTAAATTACTAATTGAAACCAAATAAATCCTAACATCATAGGTAATGTTTTATGTTCACCCAAAATTATTGCATCAAATTTATAATTTTCTTTATCATCTTCCTCATTATACCATCAAATTATGCATGAATTTCTATAATTTTAAAGATGAATAATATTTATACTTTTTTCACATCATATTCCATTTAATTAAAAATCATTATATAATCCACGTAAAGGGAGAAGAATTAATTACTTCCCAAACATTAGATTTTTTATTCATATATATTATACATTGTATTATAAGACAACTACTTTGTATCTATTCTTATATATACATTATATATGTTTATGTAAACATGTTTAATTATATTTTTTAAATTTATAATTAATATACATTAGAGATGTAAAAAATGATACATTATATGAATTAATTCTTTTAATTTATTAATTTATTTTTAAATAGGAATATTTTTGAGCAAAATTGGACAGATATGAATAAAAATATAGATTGATACCAATCATATGATGAAATAGTATAATGATGGGGTTAATGAGTTCGTCAAGTTTGCTATATAGAATTCAAATGATCATTCTCAAAATATTTGTTCATTTTTACATTATTTTTATTCAAGATGAATTTATAAAAAGGAGTTAGAAGAACTCTAGGTATTTCATAGAATATATTGATGTTATAAATTTTTTATTAAACATAGAGAATAGCTAAATGTTTCTAGATAATGTTTTAA
Source organism: Viscum album (assembly GCA_963277665.1). Lineage (NCBI taxonomy): Eukaryota > Viridiplantae > Streptophyta > Magnoliopsida > Santalales > Viscaceae > Viscum > Viscum album. The sequence continues at coordinate 1,152,368,744 of OY728140.1, forward strand.
CACAATGGTTTATAGATGATCTGATGTGATTAAAATTATAAATGATGATAGAGATAGAATTGCAGTTTATGGATCATTTGATATGAATTCAAGTGTAAATGATGATGGAGACCATGGTGATGAAATGATAATGGAAATTGAAGTTGAACTAGTGATTGTAAAAAAAAATAGGAAGTTAAAAATCTCTGAAAATAATCATTGTATGTATGTTATACCACATTTAAAAACTAGCATCCATACTAAAGCTACATAATTTCAATGTTTGGAACATATGGAGATACACTCACCTTACATAACCACTTTCTCTCTTGAAGGATATGCTACCGTATTATAATGAGTTTCCTTGTCAAATATATTTTTCCACATGAATATTGTATTCAATGGGTATGATCTGTCAAATAATAATTTTTTTTCCAAATTATTTTGTATTTTTTTCAGGACTATGAATCATTTAAAAATTCCCAATGGTTTGGTGTGGCATGATATGAGAAATATGTATTAGGTCCTTCATATATTTTATGATACTTTATAATCAATCCATGGTTTAGATGCTTATATAAAAGTGAGGTTACTGTAAGGAAATTAATGTGGCTCACATATACAAGAATTCAATAATGGAAACATCACCACTTAGGAGACTCTCCCTAATTGGAGAAAATTGACCATACCTATCTTGTAATTGGAAGTGGACTGAGGAAACTCTGTCTTTTACTATCTATACATATAATGAATTATTTTTGGGTGAAAAGTAACTGTCATAGTACTTGGTTAATTATATTAATAAATTATAACTTTCCATTGTGGTTATTCACAAAGTAAAAATATATTATGTTGACTCAGTATATATCAGTACCAAAACAAACAGGTAATGACATTGAGGTTTATTTGGACCCATTGATTGAAAATATAAAATTAATAATAGATTTAGGTGTGACAATGTATGATTCTCATATAAATAATGATTTAACATCGAGATTCCGGTTTTATAAGATAATAAACAAACTTCTTTATTATGGAATTGTTTTAGGGTATAGCATTAAAGTAATGTCATGGTTCCCTATTCATGAAGAAAGAATACAATCAGTTAGTAACCATGTCATTTCTACCCAAAGAATGCTTTGAAAAAAAATGAAATTTCATTAAATGTAATACATGTAGCCAACACATTTGAAAATAAACTAACAAATGACATAAAATTCTTAACACCTAAAATGTAGGGGTAATAACTATAGTCTAATAATATAAAATATATTTTCATTTTATTCATTACTTATTTCTTTTTTGTTTCTTTAGAAGAATTGGATGTTCTTTATAATCAATTAGGATATATCATGGATTTAGTTTTTTGATCCATATCATGGAAATCCATTGAATTAACCACACACGATGTCCTTTTTGAATTAAAAATACACTACATTCAACATTTTACAGATATAATTAAAAATTTAATTTTTATATTATATTTTAATTAGAATTATTTAATGATACAATGGTGTTTAAATATCTTCAAAATTGTTGTATGAGGATGGATACTGATCATAGAAAGCTTATAGATTTCTACATTTGGATAAGTATTAAGGTATATAAAATAATATTTCACCATCAATAAATATATAAAATGAGATTACTTTTTTTTCTCAAAGTCAGTACAACGTCTGAAATAAAATTTTAAAAGCAATTATGATTATTATGTTTTTTAATTTATAAAAGATATTGTATTTCATCAATAAACTACAATCCCTGAAAATATACTTCTGGTGATAATTTCATTTTATTTTAAAATATTTATTAGTTTTTTATTTATTATTATTTTTTTCACTAATTATAATACTATTGACAGTCTAAAAATTCAAAAGAGGAAGTAAATTTGTTTAGAAATAAGTTTTCAGGTTACATGGTGTCCGAATGTTTGCAAGAACACTACATAAAAATAAGTATTTAACGGTGTATTAAACTGCTTCTAAATTGTTCCATAATGGTTTTTTAAAATCATTGTTAAATCATGTGTCATTAATCATTTTGTAGCAATTTTCAAAAATCATTGTAGAACAGTTTAATGATGATTTTTTATATATTAAAAGAATCATTTAATTGTTTTTTTTATTTTTATGACATTTTGATTTATAAAATTGAAAAAAATACTCAGTATTTATTTATTTATCTTACCATGCTTGTATAAATCCATTATATATATGTGTTGGGTGAGATTTGAACCCTTTATCTCTAAGTTATTCTGAAAAAACTTTGGCACTCTAGTAATCCCTCCACGAGGAGACTAAACAAAATTTAATATACTTATATATATATATAATAATAAATAATAAAGAATAATAAATAAATAATAACAAATAATAAATAATAAATAATAAATAATAAATAATAAAGAATAAATAATAAATAATAAATAATAATTAATTAAAAATAAATAATAAATAATAAATAATAAAATTGTAATGAAAATACAATAAATAAGTAATAAATTAGTAATAAATTAATAAATAATAGATAATAAATATTAATTGAAAACTAAAAATTAAAAATTTATAAAATTATAATGAATATATAATATATAAGTGATAAATATATAATAAATTAATCAATAGTATATAAAAAACAAAAAAAAAACAAAAAATAAAAGATAATAATTGATAAATAATAAAATTACAATGAATATATATAATATATGAAATAAATAAGTAATAAATAAATAAATAAATAATAAAAAATAATGAATAATGAAAAAAGAATAATAAATAATAAATTAATAATTATAAATAAATAAATTACCATATATAAATTATAATAAATAAATTATAATAAATACATAAATAATTTAATAATGAATAAATAAATAAATAAATAGAAAGATAATATATAATAAATAATAAATAATAAATTAATAAAAAACAGTCATACCATAAATAAATAATAAATAACAAATAATATATAATATATAATATATTAATGATAAATATTTCATTAATAATTAATTATTAATAAATAAGATATAAATTATAAATAAATTATAAATAAATAAATTATAAATAATAAGTTAATAATAAATGATAAATAAATGATAAATAAAAAAATAAATATTCTGAAAAAATAAATAAAATGTTATAATACATAATAAATATTAAATAATAATTTAACAATATTTTAAAAATAAATAGTAAATTTTTATATAATAAATATGTAATAAATTTATAAATGATAAATGATTTTATAATTAATTAATAAATGACATATAAAAAATAATACGTATAAATGAATATATATATAACGATATTTACATAAATACATTTAAACACACAATTATGTTACATAAATATATATAAATACAAATGCATATACAATTATATATTAATATATTAATATTAATATATATATATATATATAAAGTAAATATATATATATATATATATCCACTAATATAACATAAAAAAATATAAACATAAATACATACAAATAGTTACAAATGTATATAAATATAAATAAATATTAATAAATACTTATAAATATCCATGAATAGATACAATTATATACAATTTTAAATTAATATTAATAAATATATATTTTATAAATAAATATACATAAATGTATAGATATATATATATATATAATAGATAATAAATCACATAAAGAGAGAAACCCCTACAAATTGAAACACCATAAAATCAATAGGAATGTAAATCCATGTAATAAAATCTTAGAAGAACTAAAAACATTATGAGGATACTTTTAAATGCAAATGAAATCTCATTAATTGTTAAAATTTTTTGGCATCGGAATAAAAACTCAAATTTAGAGGCATTTCGAGCCATTTTGACCTTCAAAATAACACTAAATAGTGTCACTTTGATCACAATGACATAGATATCATGTCAAACATTGATTTGATATATGGTAGATCTTAAACATACACCTAGATGAAAAGTTATATCCATTTCATGTTGATGTTTGATTTTTTTACTTCTCTTAAATATTTAATAAATTTTAATATATTAATTTTTACCAAATTTCAATCTATCTTCATTGTATATCATTTTATAAGATTTTATTTGACAAGGTGTGGAGCTAAAATGGGCAGTCAGATCAAATGTGATGGTCATTTGATGTTGAAGTTTGATTTTGATCTTATCCATGATTTAACTTAAGTTTCAATTAACTATTAACGAAAAATTATAAATATTTAATAATTAAGATTTTATAATTAATTAAAATAGAAAATAATAAGAAATAAGTTATTATAAATAATAAATAATAAATATTAGTAATAAATAATTATTTAAAATTTAAAATTTATATTTTATATTTTTGTCATGTTTTCTAAAAACTTCCTTTAAAATTAAACAATATATTTAAAAAAAGTCACCATATAGATTCCATGGTTATTATTGAAGGATAAAATAATTTCTATGGAGTAGAATCCTAGAGTCTGATGGTTAAATTATTAGTTGACATGAAGATTTATTTTTAAGGGGAAATTAAATTAGCCTTCAAGAATGACCCTAAACTCTGAATGGAGTCCTTTTGTACCCTTTATAGGCATAGATTTCTTAGAGGAAGATAAATTCTCTATATATGCTTTAATAAGGATAACATACTAAGGTACTATTTATTTTTCTATCTATGGAGTTGTTTATTTTGTTTTTTATAATTTATTAGTAATGGAATTCATTCCCTTATAAGTCCAAGACCTTTTAATAACATGCGGGTGAGAACAATTTGTATTTTAATGATTGAAAAATAATTTATTTAATCTACTATAATAGGTGATTTTGGTATGAAACTATAAGTTGTATACATATATACCAGCCCATTTTGAGTACTTGTAAACATTAATGCACACTCACTTTTAATGTAAATATAAGATATAGTTTGATAGATATGGCTGAAAGTACATGTTTTATTTTTTAAAAGTGGCATTTTGGTCAAAATGCATGCTATAAACAAAAAATTGAAAAATAACACTTTGAATTTATTGACATTTTTTAAAACAATACATAATTCATTCATGATGTGTACGAATCAAACACACATCAATCTAACACACAGTCTATCTAGTATGACTCAAAGTTTATGTTTTTAGTATAAAAGTTACATTTTATCTCACAATGCTTGTAAAAGAGTGAAAACCAATAAAATAAAGTTAGGATGTCTTGATAATTTATGGAAAGAAATTCATGATACATTTTCAATGCATTGAAATAAACTACACATCAATATGACACACAATGTTTCTGGAATGACCCAAAGTTCTCATTTTCATTTGAAATCAATATTCTAGTTCAAGATATGCATTACATACTCCAATATAAGGAAACAAAATTCTATTTGATTGATATTTTTAAAAAATATCAATAATTTATTTGGGATGTTTATAAATTAAATGAACATTAATATGATACATGGTGTAGCCAGTATCACTAAAAGTTTGTGGTTTCATTTAAAAGTAACATTTATTTTTAAATATGTGTCACATAATAAAATCTAATAAAATGATCTTGAATTGTCTTGATACATTATAAAATTTATCAATAATTTATTTTTGATTTGTAAGAATCAACTGCACATAAGTCTAACAGACAATGTGGTCAGTTTGAATCAAATTGTGTTTTTTCAGTATAAAAGTGACATTTTAGCTGATAACACATGTCACATAATCAAAGCTAAGAAAAATACCAAGATTTTATTAATTCTTTTGGAATGTTATATGTGATTCATTTTTTATTTTTAGGGATTTACCTCACATCAATCTGACTCACAGTGTTACCAGATTGATTGAAATGGCATGTTTTTAGTTTTAAAGTAACATTTTAGTCTAAAACGAATGCCACATACTTAAAATTGGAAAACGGAACTCATATATACTTATTAAATTATTAAAATATATATTATTCATATTTTATGTGTACTAAATAACTTCAAGTCAATCTGATAAACTAGGTGGCTGCTATGACGGACATTGCATGTTTTCATTTAAAAATGACATTTTAGTTCAAAACCTACATCACATAATGATAGTTGAGATGAAACATTTTCATTTTCATGATATTTTAGTAAAAAATAAATAATTTATTTTTGAAATTTATGATACAGCTGCACATCAATCCAACGCATGGCGTAGATAATATGACTGAAAGTGCATGTTGTCATTTTTAAGTGACATTTTAGTTCAAAACACGTGTCACATACTCCAAACCAATAAAAAATTATTGTATAGTCTTTATAGTTTATAAACATGACCCATAAATATTTTTTAAGGCATAGGAATCAACCTCACATTGATAACATGGGTGTTGTGTTTGGTAATACTCAAAGTGAATGTTTTCAATATAAAAATATCATTGTAGTAAACATTGAGTGTCACATAGTCAAAACCAAGAAATTCAACTTGGATTACCTTGATACATTAGAAAAAATTCCATCCATAATTATATATATATATATATATGAATCAACCTTACATCATTTCAATACATGTTATTATAGGTATGACTCAATGAGTGAATTTTATTTTTAAAATTAACTTTTTTACTTTGAAACACGCATTACATACTCCAAATTGAGTAAATAAACTCATATTTTCGTGATATTGTTGGAAAAATAGTGATAATTCAATTATGATGTGTATGAAATTACTATATTTTAATCGAACACACATCATGTATGGAAAGAATAATTATGATTGTTTATATTTAAAAGTGACATTTTAGTTTATAATGCATGTCATATACTTAAACATGATTAAACTTGATCGAATGGTATTTCTACTTTATAAAAATTATCTATAATTTATTTTAAGGGAATTGGAATCAACCAAATATCAATATGACACAGGGTGTAGCTAGTATGAATCCAAATTTATGCTACTATGATTAAAGTAACATTTTATCTCACAACACATGTCACATAGTCCAAACTGAACAAATATGATCATATTGTCTTAATACATCAAGACTATGATTCATGATTCATTTTTGATATATAGAAAGTAACCACACATCTAGTTTACAAAAAATGTGTCCATATTGACATAAAGTTCATGTTTTTAGTTTTAAAGTGACATTTTAGTCAAAACACATGTCACATACTCAAAACTGAGTAAATGAACTCAAATTATATTGATCATTTAAAACAATAATTCAATATTCATTTCTAATGTGTAGGAATTAACATCAATTAAATCCAATACACGGTCTAACATGTATGACTGAAAATGTGTGTTCTCATTTAATAATGTCATTTTAGTTCAAAACATGTGTCACGTACTCACTACTAAGAAAAAGTACTCATATTGTCATGATACTTTTCAAAAATAACTGATTTTACATTTGTGGATTTTAGGAAGTTATTGTATACCATTCCAATTGGAATTTATAATGTTTTATGTAAAATTTCAATTAAATTTTTTTTTTATTTTTTATATACTATTACAAAAATAATTTTTTTATAGGCACACACCTCTTTTATACGAGGTTGGGATGACTGTTGGAGAAGTCCTATTGTGGGAGTTATTTTATATTATTTGTTCTTAATTTTATTTGTTTGCATCAATGTAATTATTTTTAATAAAATTATTTAATGTAATATTTGTATTGTAAGGATGGTGTAACGTGAATTTTAATATTTTTTTTATGTTTAATGTGATATGTGCACTATAATTGAAATTTTTTGTATTTTTATCATATGCTGTAGAGTGATATAGATATATCTTATATTATTCTAAAGCAGTTGAAAATGGATTTTATCTGTACTAGTATTATCATTAATAAATATTTATTTTATTAGTGATAAAAAATCACTGATAATGGATCCTTTTTTCTATGTTAAAAGGAATTATAATAAAATAATACATTATCACTGATTTTTAGCCATGATAAGAGGAAAATTTTGAGTGTTTGTCTAAAATTGATAAAAATAATCTACTTTTAACGGTGCTTGACACATCAATGTTTTTTATAATTGATCAAAATGATATCCCACACTTTTAAAATCCATTTTTGTAGTAGTGAGGGGGAGAAGATATAAAAATAGATTGGAAGGTGGAATGAATAAACCAGATGTCATCACTTCCCGTGCATAGATTAATTTCTTCAACCATTATCCTGGTAAAAAATGTCTTCAGGAGAGAAAAGTTTATATTATATCCACACATCACATATCATGAAACTACCATAGAGTCTACTATATTCAGTTCTAACAAAAAAGGATGATAAAGGAGGTACTTTTATTATTTCCATATAAAAGTGCTAAAAAAGGTCACCTTTATCAACACTAACAAATACACATAAAAGTGAAACATTTTCCAGTTCTTTTTCAGCACTGAAAATTGTTACCGGATATAAAATGTTTTATATATACATATTTATATATTCATAAATATTTTTTATATTACAGTAGGTATATATTTTATATAATAATTATTATTTATACTCTTGTTTATTTTATATTTCAATTTAAATTATATAGTTTACAATATATGTATATATATATATATTCATACTTAAATATACATACTTATATTAATGTTCTATAAATTCTAATATACATATATATTTTTAATATACATATTTATATATATAGATTAATATATATTTATATATAAGTTTGTGTGTTTATATATATTTATATATATTGACACACACATGCACACACATATAAATAAGAGTAAATAAATAAATAAATTAAATATATAGTTATTATATAAATTTATTAAATATTTATATTGATATTATATAATTTATATTATACATATATATTTAAAATATAGGAATATTTCTCATTATATATGTGTGTAATTATATATATATATTTATATGATTAAAAATATAAATACTTATATGAATATATATTAAAATATAAATATAAATATATAGTGTATATTTAAAAACATGATACAAATTAAAATACAAAATTATTGTCAATTATATTTTCAAAATTTATATATAAAAATTCATCAACATTAGATTGATCAATGATATTATTTAATAATTTAATTAAATGCATTATAAAATATACATGTAATTCCAATAAATTGATATTTTAAGTAAATAACATAAATATATAAATGAATATAAATTTATTTAGGCATATTTATTTATAATATATGTAAATAAAAATATATATTAATATATCCATTGTTGTTGTGATGAAAATCATTTATATTGACCTTAGTATCTCTCGTAATGTGACAAAATAATAAAAGTGAAAAATAATGGGGCGTCAATACCAGTGTGTGTATAAAATATTTTTATATACACGAATCTATGTATTTGTGTCTGTGTTTGTGGGTATATATATATGTATGTGTATCTATGTGTATGTGTATGTGTATGTATGTGTATATATGTCAATGAATGTGTATGTATATGTATGAATGTGTATGGATGTGTACGGATGTGTATGTATGTATGAATGTGTGTTTTCATGTGTATTTATATATGTGCATGTGGATGTGCATGTATGTGTATGTGTTTGTATTTATGATTATGTATGTGTATGTGTATGTAAGTGTATGAGTATATATGTGCATGTATATGAATTTGTATATATTCATGTGTATGTATGTACATGTATATATAAGTATGCACATGTGTGCTTATGTGTATGTGTACGTGCTTGTATGTGTATGTTTATTTATATATGTATGTGCATATATGTGATATTTGTGTATGTACATGTCAGATAATGGCCACCCTCTATCAATTCTTTATTTTGTGTTGATAATGGTTTCCATTCCACGAGTTCTTTGTTAGTGTCGGTAAAGTGTATGAAAAATTATTGAATATATATATATATATATTTTAAATGTGGTATAAAAAAATTTATAAAATTTTATACATACAATATATTTATTTTACCACTATACCATTTGTAAAAACATTAAAAACTCTATATATTTAAATTTATGTATTTATTTCTGTATTATATTATTTACAGTATACATATATATCTACAATTATGTATGTTTTTTATAATACAATATATATATACTTTTTATGATTTATAATTTTTTTACTCTTTTATAATTATATTTTAAAATATATATCATGATATAAACCTTATAAATAAATATTAATGCATTAAATATAGTACATATATGAATTTATATATTTATATTCTTATTATATAATATTCATTATTCATATATATTTATAGTATACATATATATTTATAATTATATGTGTGTTACATATATTTATACATTGTCCAACCTGTCTTTGTGTGGTATGGGTTTCTACTCTACATTCATGAGGTCAGGGGTTTAAACATTGATGACCCCATGTTTGGGGTATTTTTATAGGGCACTGTAGCTGTACTATAGCAATGATGACATGAATGCAGCAACACTACTATACCCAAAATTTTAGTGGTGAGAGGTTCTATAGCAGGTATAGTAGTAGTTGCAGGTGCTGTAGCAATGCTATTCATAGAAGGGTACATTGTTCCATAATGAGACTTTTAACTAAGAAAAAGGTATTTCAAGCTACATATCCTCTGATCCATAAAAATTTATGGTCTATGGGTCATCCATGTTTAAAGGGCTTTATGCCTCAATCTTTTCTCTATGATGTAACACCTTGATATTTTGTGAATTATTGTTTTCCAAATTAATTTAATCTTTTTTATATTTTTCATTTCATGCAACATTGAATATAAATTTTTTATATGAAAGATATATGTTTGGATTTCATTATACAGAACACCATGTTAAAATTATGCTACACACAATATTGAGAAGATCTTGTTTAACACGCAATACCTAATGTAAAATAGAATATAATTTTCCAATACATTATGATATAATTTGTTAAAATAAAACCATTCTTCTAATTCATGAAACACTGAGTTATTTTTCATCTCATGAAATAATGACTTTCTTTAAGGACTTGTGTTACATAAAAAACTATGTTTTACAATATACCAATATTTTAATAATTTTTTAGTATAATAAGATATAACCATGCTGTTAATTTAATTGTTATGAATAGTATAAAATAACTTATGAAAATGTGTTGTCTATAAAAATATAATATAAATCATTAGTTTCCATTTAATTATAAATGAAAATAAAAATTGATTGAATATAAAGGAAAGATTTTTATTCTCCCAAAGGTGTGTTGTATTAATAAATTAATTTAATTACAATTATAGAAATAAATTAATTATATATATGTGTGTGTGTTATATATTCAATCACATATTTTTTTATTCATCCAATAGATTTTATAGGTATAAGATAAAAACTAACCTAATTTTATGCATAAAAACACATATTTTTTAAAAGACACTTTTATAATCATTCAATAGAGAACCTATTTTAAATTCAATTTTTGAAAATTTATAATTTTTTTAATTCAATATAAACTTTATTTTTGAAATATGAACTTCAAAATTAGTTTATGGTGAATTTTTGGTACTTTTCTGTGAGGTTTCATTTTTTGGAGGAATAGTGAAAAATACTGAATTTTATTTCAATTTTTTTCAAATATATTTAGAGGGTTAAATTATATTTGTTTAATTTATTTTAAAGGTAAATTAGATTTATATTAAATAAATTAATCAAATTTAGGCCATTGGAATCAATTTCACTTTGAAGTGGAATATAATATCTTTGAAAACTATTGGAAGCTTTTGCTTCAAACAAACCCGCTTTTTCATCCTGTCTGTGGTATTAAATTTAAATTATTTTATCTCAATTATATGATTGTAATTTGGAAAAATAGATTAAATAATTTCTATTATAACAATTTATAATGTCTAATAAGGCCAACTATGTTTTTGAGAAAAAAATATTAGCAAAAGTACTTTAAATCAATTAAAGTGATTAAGTGAAACATTTTCTTAACAATGGAATAAATGTTAATATTAAAGCCCAAAATGATCTATAAAATTTTAAAAAAAATCCATTTTCTATCCATATATATACCCTATCCCACATTTTCTCTGATCGGGACCATTATTGGATCCACTTTTCAGGGAAAAAATGTGGGTGAAATTTCCTTTTCAAAAATTTACCAGAATGTCAATCCTTTACCACTATAAACTGGCACTCATCCATCCCACTTATTCACACATATAAAGAAATTTGGAAAAGAAATAATATTCTAAAATAAACTCCCATCATCCTAACATTCATTCAAGAAACCTCCCCTTGGGTATAAATTAATCCAATGAATCTCTTTGGTGCAACCCAAAAGGAGTTACCCAACGAACAGGTAACATTATTACTCAAGGTCCTTTGTTTTATTTTCATTATCCAACCCTGAAATATACTTATTAAATCATTTTTAATAGCCTAATTATAATAAATATTCTGATATTTATATATAATAAGGGTTATAACTACATTACACACACTTCCATCTAACGGGTAATGAGCTTACAGTTCTTGTGTACGGAGAACTACTGCCTCATGAAACTATGTGGTTCATTTTTCCTTCACCTCATCTCATGGTTAAGAATTATGATGATGAATATATTTTTATATGATATATATTATATATATGAATTATTCAATTTCATTTAATTATTATATAAAATAAACCTTCATTCTTTTTGTTTTGTGTTAATACGATTATTTTTTTGGATATGTGGGGACTACCGTCTCCTCAAAGCGATGTGATTCATTCACACTCTACATAGAATGTAGTAAGGATGGGTTCAATAAATGTAAATTAAATATATGAAATAGTAATTATAGTAATATTATTATATATAAATATATATATTCATATATTTCATTTATTTGTTTCTTTCAATATGATAATTAAACGGAAACAACATTTATCCATATATACGACCTACTATCTCCATGAACGGTGCATTCCATTTAATATTTATATATTTCAAAAATTATTATAAATACATATATAATGTATATATATTATACTTATATCATTATTTACATTCTGGAAATAATTAAGTCATGATCTATTTAAGATGATCAAGAATAACAAGCCAAAATATATATGAAAAACAAAGAAGATGTTACCCAAAATGTATCATTAACAAGGATTTGTTAACAAATGGGAAATATTATCTCATAACCAAATCATATGTGGTATCATATATAACAATATTGTTATTTGTTATATTTATTATTAAATTATCTTTATTTTACGGTAGTATTGAATGTGCACAAATAATATCCAGACTTGAAGAATGGGTTTTCTTGCATCACTTTTATTTTCAGTGAGACAAAATCCGTGTTGAGCACAAATTTCATATATGTGGCATGTATTATTAACATGGTTGTATTATATTAATATTATACTTAAATTTATGGGTATTTACTTATCCATATTACAATGTTTGTTTTGGGGTTTATGTTCCAAAAGATACCAAATCAGTAAAGTAATTTTGGCCCAATTTTCCTTTTTTGAGACACGTGTCATGTTACAAACCTATATTATTCTATAAGGTGTATATATTTACTTTATATATGATATATCATGAAACTATTTATTTACATAATTTTTAATCTTCATGTAATTTCAATTTCCTACACGGGTAGAATGATTTATTGTTAAAAAGTGGTAAGAATTTATTGCAACAATCTCATCGTTTATCAGGATTGTTTATGATTCTACTTTCATTGAAAAAACATTATGATAAATATTTCAAGAAAATTCTTTAATTTTATTATACTATATTTATTCATGATAACTTCATTTTTCATACCATTTTCTAACTCTTTGTTACTAAAGATAATTAAGAATATTTGTTAAGAAAATCTATCATTATATCCCTCCTTGGTCAGAAATATTAGTTACTTCAAAAGAATGTTTTCTAAAAATGTTTCTAAAAATGTTATAAAATTATAGTATGGTCTTTAAAATAAATATATACCCATTTTTTACCTCTTAAACAAATAGTTAAAAAAAACAATCTTCTTATTGTTTTCCAACTGAAACCCTTTTCTAATATTTTTACGGTAGAAAATAAATGTTTAATATGTGCGAACTTATCCAACATCATGAACATCATCCCTTTGATGATTACATTGATATATTAAAATATTACCATTTATGAAATATTTGTTTCAAATATTTTGTATATTTATTGTTTTTAATGGTATTTTCAAATAAAAATATTTTCAATTTTTTTATGTTTAATTTTTTTAATTGATTTTTCATGATCCCTTTATATGTTTTAAAAAGGTTGTATCCAAAAAAAAATGGTTTAATTTTTTTTTACAAATATTTATAAGTTTTCAATGTATTATAAATGTAAATGGATTTGAAAAATGTTTTGATGCATCCTTTTAAAATAAATTCTTTTCAAAAATGTTTTTCAGCTTCCTTTATTTGTTTTCAATGAAATGATATTAATTTTTTTTCAAGATTATTTTTTCAAGGAAAAAGGTTTTAAAATGGATTTCAAGTGTATTTTATTAATTTTTATGGAAAATGTTGTTCTAGCTTCCTATATAATCATTTAATTTTATTTTTAAACTAATTTTTTTAAAACGTTTTATGTTTTAAAAATCATTTGTTTCAAATATGAAAGTATAGTTTACTCATGAAATGTTTTTAAAAGATATTTAAAAATTATTTTCCATAGAATATGACATCTGTTGGTGTTACTCATGCCTTTCTATGGAAATTATCTAAAAGTTTCATTCATATTATTTCTATGAATGTTTTATATATCGATGAAATGATGTTTATGAAACCCGTTTATCTTCCATGGGTTATATTTTTTATGGAAATAGAATCTCTTTCATGGATTATATGGTTATGAAACCCACTATGTTTTACAAGTTATGCTTTGATGAAATGATTTTGAAACCTATATTTTTTTCACAGGTTATTATATTATTACATATTTCTAAAACCCATTTTATTTATTGGGTTATGATATGATTGTTTATGATATTTTGGCAAATGTTTGTAAGATATAATAATGATATGGGTGGGATCTATATCTCCCTCCAATGCATTGGGTAAAAATTTATATTTCATTTGATAATTAAGGGAATAATGTCAATAGGATTAATGAACTATAGAATATCAAGAAACATGACCTAATATAGGAAAATGGGGAAACTCGATCCACTATGCGAATATGGGGAAACATGATCCACTATGGGAATATGGGGTAATTTGATCCCTTACTAGGAAAGGACTACAAATGGGGATAGTGGAGAACTTCTAAGTAGGTGTAGTCCCCATGAATTTCCCTGCTATGTTTTGGCAATGATCCTTGACTTGTAATGAATGATGTGACATGTTTATGTGTCTTCCAAAAATTTTATGTCTTATGCCTTTGATATGCTAACATGGTTCATGTTATTGATTATCTTATAATTTCATGTCTTATGAAGTAATAATATTTATTCCATGTCTTATGATTATGATATTTAAATGTAGGGTATTATATTCAAATATTATACCTATTCTCTCTTACCCTTATGTTCATTTATGATTACATATTTCCTTTATTTACCCATACAGAGAATTCGAGTTCACCCCTTTCTCATGTTTCCTTTTTCTAGGTTATGAATAAGGGTTTTAAGATGCAGTATTAAAGGGGAATATATTTAATAAATATGTAGAATACCTTTCACAAAACTATAATAATGTTTTATAATTTTCCAAATACACTAAATTATTATGGTCCTTAGGCTTGTATTTTTGTAATGTATTGAATATTCATCTAAAATAAATTAATATATATATATATATGTTATGATTTGGTCATTATAGTTTATTTCAAAGGAAAGGTTTATCAAACCATTATAAACTAAGATAATAAACTATAGTTATATCCCTCGGTATTGTTATAAGGATATTTCTATGTGTGTATCAATGGATAAGTATAAGTATGCATTAATGTTTATGAAAATGTTTTGGAATTATGGTAAAATATATGTTGAGTGGTTTCCTCGAAATACATCCTTTATTGGATACTACAAGTGGATGAGACTCTAGCATAGATGCATATAGGGGTAACAAAAAAATACTACATTGATCTAGAAATGATCAAGAACTGGTGCATGAAAATGGGTCCTCCTACAAAACTAGTTTGACACTCTTTGGGGATATTATTTGGAAATGCACGAACTCTTTTTGCATAATCATGAATTACTTAAATAGAAGACTTCCACTAATAACCTTGTATAAAGGTAATGTGTCATTAGAAGGTGTCATCATTTTGACATACTAGAAGAGATTTGTCATGATTATGTGGTTTTTTCTATTATTTTCGAAGCTTAAAGTATGCTTTCGGGTTTTTGTCAGTGGAATGAACCCGATGGAATTGGGTTAATCTTGAAAGTGATGGAATTTTTTTTGACGAGCAGTCAAATGAGATTATCACCAGAGTGAAGGATTTTTTGATCATGGATAATCAGTTTTCACCGAAAATGATTAACAATGTGTACCTTAATCAACTCTTAGGCTCACCTAGGAAGAGAAGGAAAGAGTTTTCTAAGTGTTCTAGTAATTTATACCTTGGAGTAATGAATATTCAGTTTCATACATGTCATGATTGTGGGAAGAATCCCCCAACTGAATGTCTCAATGGATTAGGAATATGTTTTGACTATATAAAAGAAAGAAATAAATAGAATTACTGCAAAGGGAAAATTAAAAGTTTAGTTAATGAAATGGATGTAATTGTCAAACTCCCTATGGTATTATCAATAGTTTAATGCATCAAATGTGGAATTAATTAGCAGTATAAATTTCTACGTCCAAAGTGTTATGATATCAAAGGGAAAATGCAATGTGTTATGAGTAATGGTTATATTACTGTTGATGATGAGACTATAGATGAAATGTGAAAGGAAATAGGTATTAAGTAATGGGATGAGGTATCATTTTCAATGGATTACAGATGAAGTAGAAAAATCGAAGGGTTTAGTCATTTTGGATTTAAGAAATAATGAATTGGAAAATATATAAGTATTTTTTAGTTTTTTTTCACTAAGGATTTACAAGAATTTGTTGAATGGTTCCAATAGACAATAAAATTGATTTATGGGCAATCTGACATTTTGACTAAGGGAAGAAACCCTTAATATGTTCCTCATTTTAAGACAAGGATGTTTGGACAAATATATATTGGATATGAATAAGTAAATTAGAAGGTACAAATTACTGTAAACTAATAAAAGCTTTTTTGAGAAGTTTTTCATGCTATCATTGATGAAGTTTACAACATTTTTGGATTTATGAAATATATCTAATAAGCCTTTTAATAAGAAAATATAAAATCTTTCAATATGTATTTTTGTTAATTTGGGTTATTAACATGTTTCAAGAGAATAGAGGATAAATGTTTTAACATGTTTGGTATGCGACTACCAAGAATCTACTTTATGATATATGGGGGATCAATGATAAGCTGTTTTTGGGAAATGTAGTGACCATATTTCTAATGTCTGGTAGTTCCATATTTTAGAGGGGTTATAATATTAACCATTTATGGAATGATTTATATTAATTTATTGTCTCTCCATATAATGATTTATGAATATATGTTAACTTTTGATTACCTTTTTGTTGAGATGATGATAGATGTGGTGACCTATCATTCTATTTATAGACATCATGACCTATTAATGCATCAAGAATGAAAAATTCACCATAATTTCATGGAATAATTGATAAAGTTGAAGTTGATCAAGGAACAAAAAAGGGTAAGGTTGTATTAAAATCATATAAGTATATATTTTCCTGAAAAATCATCAACATTAGGAAAACAGTTTTTTAAATAACATGTTTTCAAGTTAACATCATTTATGATAATTTCAATTAACTTTTTAAAACCTCTTTGGGTTGTGTATTTATTATTGTTAACTTTGTCCTGACCATTTTTTCTTTCACTCTCCATTAGAACATAATAGTTATATTTATCTTCCATGTCTAGGTTTTCACTTTCCACCTTTGTTCTACTATGTGGAAACCTATTATTGAGTTACTTTGTGTTACTATCATGATTCAAAAATTTCATTTTTAATGAATGTTTTAGTATTAATTTTAATGATGCGGGCTTATATAAATAGAACTTTCAAGTATTATACCTTTGATATCCTAGGCCAATTTTGAGGGAGAAATTCATTTTAAGGGGAGTATAATGTAACACCCTGAGATATTCAAAATTATGATTTTTCCAATTAATTTAATTTTTTTTGTTAAGTTTCAATTCATGCAACACTGAATATAGATTTTTTATATAAAAACACTATTTTTGGATTGTATTATATGTAACATCAATTTAAACTTATGCTACATGGAACATTAAGAACAACTTTTCTAACACGAAACACATAAAAAAGAAAGGAATATAACATTCCAAGACTCTATGACATATACAATATTTTAAATAAATATATTATTGTAATTCATGCTACACTTATTTATCTTCTTTCACTGACAACAATGACTTTTCTCGATGACTTTCATTACACATAAGAATGAGTTTTATCGAACAATAATATATTAATAAAACATTAATATTTAGTATAATAAGATATAACCTTTTAGTTAAATTAGTGGTTATGAATTTTATTAAAAAACTTATTAAAATACATAGACTATAAAAATATATTATGAATTCATTTTTCACAAATTAATTACAAATGAAAATATAAATTGATTGAATATAAAGAAAATATTTTTATATCCCCAAAGGTGTGTTGTCTTCGTAAATTAAATTAATTAAAATTTGAGACCAATATTAATAAATTACATATTTTATATATTCAATAAAATACTTTTGAAATTCTCCTAGTAGATTTTATAGGTATAATATAAGAACAAACATTATTTTATGTATAAAAACTAATATTAATCTAAAGACAGTTTTACCACAATTTAATAGAGAACCTATTTTAAATCCAATTTTTAAAACATTTATAAATTTAAGATGTCCAAATAAACATAAATGATTAAATAGAAACATTATAATTATGTAAGGGTTAATTTTTGGTATTTTTCTAGGATTTTTAAATTTTTGATGAATATGGAAAAATGTTGAATTTTAATTTAAAATTGTTTTTTCATCTAATTTATTTATCAGGTAAAATTAATTTCTATTGATTTTAAAGTGAAATTATATCAATATTAGCTAAATTAATACAATTTAGGTCATTAAAATCAATTTAACTTTGAAATTGGATATACAAATTTAGAAATTTTTTGAACATTTTTACTTTAAAAACCTCGCTTTGTTGTCCAGTCTTTGTGATTAAATTTAAACTAATTTCTACCACATATGTGACTAGAATTTGGAAAAATGGATTCCATATTTTTTATCATAATAATTTATTATTTCTAATAAGTTCAACATAGATTTTGACCAAAAACTTTAGTGAAAGTAATAAAAATTAATTACAATGATTAAGAGAAAAATTAGCATAACATAGGACTAAACCTTAAACTTAAGGCAAAAAATGATTTCTAAAATTATCCAAAATACATTTTATATTCTTATTACGTACCTATCCTCCATTTACCTAATTGGGACAACTATTTGAGGCACTTTTCTATGGAAAAAGTGGGTGGCATTCCATTTTCAAAAAATTACAAGAATGCCACTCCACCACCACTATAAAAAGGAACACACATTCCCACTTATTCACACCTATAAATCCAATTGGATTAGAAAAAATATGCCTAAAAATATTCCTTAAATCCAAAAATTCATCCAATAAACCAAATTTTGGGCATAAATCTATCAAATTAATTCCTTTGGTTCAAGCAAAAAAGAGTTACCCAAAATAGAGGAAACATCCTTCCTCAAGATCCTTTGTTTTATTTTCATTTTCCACCCAAAAAATAATCATATTCCATTATTATATAATAAAATCAGTATAATAAATATTATTTTAATTATTTATTCAAAGGTTTCAACCTAAACTTACATAATGTTCTATCCAATTGATAATTTGGTTTATGGGAAGAAATTTTGGCTTCTTCAAAGCTGTCTGTGGGTTGAGGCAAGGAGACCCCTTATCCCCAAGTCTTTTTATTATTTATCAAGTTATTCTCAGCCACCTTATCAATAAGGGAATCACCTTTTTTTCCATCCCACCTTGCTGTCATAATTCCAACCTTTGTGGTATCTCTCATCTCAAGTCTGTTGATGATAATATTATTTTTTTGAATGCTGGCTTGAGGTCTGTCCATAGGATCAATATAATCCTTGATGATTACTTCCACTGGAGTGGTCATATGATCATTAAGAGTAAGAGTGAATTATATATCCCAAACCATTGCACATATAGAAGGATTGGCTCCCTTATAAGTAGGCTGGATATGAAACATAACATTTTTCCAATGGTGTACCTTAGTGATCCCGTTTCACTTAGAAGGATTCGAATTAAATATTTTGATAATATTGTTGGGAAATTAAAGAGACATATTCACAACTGGAAGAACCATTTTTTATCTTTAATCAGTAGAATCACCTTGGCTTATAGTGTATTGACTTCTACTCTATGTCATGCCCTCTCAGCCACTAATGTTCCAAAGGGGGTGATCACCAAGCTTGACTCTATCCTCTCCTCCTTCATCTGGGATGCTCATGAAAAGGGAAGGAGACATTGGGAATCCTGGATTAGACTTGCACGACCTGTTCATGAGGGGGGAATCGATGTGAAGAGAATCTATGGTATATTTGATGGAATGCGGGTGAAGATGGCATGGGAGGTTATTGAGGATCATACCGTGTGTTGTAGTATCATGGAAAATAAATTTAGTGGAGGTGGAAGTATAGCTAACGGGAGCCAGACCTTGTTGCGTGTAGTGGTTTATTCATATATCCAATCCCTTCAGCCCCGCAGTAGATGGATTGTAGGGAACAAGGAGATTTTTTCTGGCATAAAAACTGGGCTGACCTCCCCTAGAGTTTCCTAGATGCTGGGTTACCAACATCACATTCAAGCAGGAAAGCAGGTTCTCAGCTTTTATCAGTGTAGTGCTGGATAGGGACCAATAAATTATCTTTTATGCCATTTCCCTCATATATGAACCAGATAGATGTGTTTTTACTACTTCATCGTCAGGTGCTTTCTCAGCTAGGGAATATCAGAGGGTGATCATTACAACGACTCAACAGGGTACCTGAGACATGACATTGAGGATCAAGGAAATACCAGTTAAGCTCAATTTTCTGGTGTGTCATATCAAAAATCATTTCATTCTCATGAAAGAGAATCTTAAGAAATCTGGGGTTTCCTTGGTCTCGAGGTGCAAATTATATAAGGGTTTTATGTAGGAGAGTTCGAAGCATATATTTTTCAGCAACGACTGAACTCTGAAGGTGTGGAGAGCCTTCTGAGATTTCACGGGGCTTTATGTTCTGACTTTGATGGATTCTCTTTTAATGGACTACTAGTTCCATGGGGAGGTGAGATGTTGGTACTAAGAGGAAAGCCCATGCAGTCATACTGGTGGCTGGTTGTTGGTGTATTTGGCTGGAAATAAACAAGGAAAAGCATGAAGGAATTTAGTTCTTGAGTTAGGCAGTGGTGGAATGGACTATGTTTCTTTTGATGATATGGTATGATCCTGTAATAATTAGCTCAAATATCCCTCTCTAATACCTTTCCATATGGGTGTCGTTGAAAAATGTATGAGGAATACTAGTAATTGGAGAAGATGGTTCCCGCACCAGTAGGTCCTGAAGCTCAATATTGTTGTTTCCTGGTGCTCGAATGTCATGAAAGGTGGCAGTGTGGTTATGGAATCTGGGGCAGTGTTTTTCTTGCCTTCAATGACCACTTTATAGGAGGAAAATAGATAATAGACAAGGATTGCTAACTAGCCTTTACATTTATAGGAATAGAAGTATCAGATTGGCTGTGGTGGAAATAGATTATATCATTTTTCATGATTCCATGCTTGGAAGATGCAATACTCCATGGTCTATATCTTATGTTATGAGAAAGTGAAGATCTCTTATCTGTGACGAAACTGACATCCTTCATACTTGTATAGAGGGAAATATGGTTTCAAATCATCTTGCCTCTTTGGACCCATAGGGTTTTTGTATCTTCTTACCATCAGACTCAAATTTACTCTCAAAGGAAGGGAATAATCTCATTTGAGGGGACTCCCTTGGGCTTCATCATTTCAGGACCCAATAGCCTCATGTCTCTTGCCTATTTATTCATTTCAAATGTTCTATTCTTACATCAATAAAAATAATAATAAAAATAAATGTTATTTGTGTTGTGTACTATAAACTACTGTATCACGAAAAAATGTTGTTCATTCTATCATTACCAGATATCATGGTTGGTAATTATGATGAAAAATCTATTTTATATATAATTTATATGATATATATGATTTATTTAAGATTCTTAAATTATTATATAAAATATTATGTTATGCTTTCCTTTTTTTAAATACGATAATTTCATTTGGGGAAGTGTGGACTACCACCGCGTCAAAGTGAGGTGATTCGTTCACACTCTAAATGGATTGTATTTAGTTCGGGTTCACTAAATTAAATGATATAGATGAAATAATAATTATAATGGAATTAATATGTATATATATAAATTTATATATGATATTTACTTTTTTTGTTCAATATGATAATTAAATGAAATCAATATTCATGCGTACATATGACCTACCGTATCCCTGAATGGTGTATTTCATTTTAAATCTATATATTTCATATATTATTATAAATAAATATATACTGAATATATATGATACTTATATGATTCTTTATAATCCAGAAAAAATATCATGGTCTATGTAACAGGATCAAGAACAAGAATCTAAACATATACAAAAAACAAATATATTACTCGCAATGTAACATTAATATAGAGCTGTTAATAAAAAGGTGATAAAAAGTCATAATAATAATATAAATTACTAGATATAATAATATGTTACTGTGGTAGATTTATAATAAAATCATATTTATGATATAGGAGTTTTGAACATATACAAGAAATTTCAATACTAAAGGTTAGGGTTTTCTCATCTCACTTTTATTTTCTATGAGACACAATCCATGTTCACCTCATATTTATTATATATGGTGTGAATACTTATAATGGATGTATTCCATTATTCCAAAATGTAAATTTATTAATACTTACATATCTATTTTATGATCATTATTTCATGGGGTTTATGTTTAAAAAGTTAGCAAATCAGTAAATTAATTTTCCCCAATCAGTCTTCTTTGAGATACATGCCATGTTATGCACATATATTCTTTTATGCGTTTTATAAACTACCTGTTTATATGAAATATTGGGAATATCCTTATATAAATGATTTTTTAACCTTCATATAATGTACTTTTATTGCATGGGGTGTATGATTTAATGTTATGAAGTGGTAAGAGTTTACAGCAACAATCTCTTCGTTTACTAGGATTATTTATGATTATGATTTAATTGATGAATCCATTTGATACATATTTCAAGAACCCTCATGAATTTTATTATAATATTATTTTTCATGATAAATTCATGTTTTCGTCCAATTTTTTCCACTCTATTGTACTAAATATAATTTAGAAAGTGTCTTTAAGAAAATTTGTCTTTAGCAATCTCTTTGGTCAGAAATATATGTTCTTTGAAAAAGAGGTTTTATATAAATGTTTTAGAAAATACTATAATATTATACTACGATATTTAAAAGTCAATTTATTCATTTTTAAACCTTTAAAAAATATTTTTAAAAATGTAATCTTTTTTCTATTTTTCGATCGATAAACTTTTCAAAACATTTTACTATGTAAAAGGAATATTTGAGATGTATGTATTTATCCTCTATCATGACCATTATTCCATTAAGTATTTATTTTAAGGTTTAAAATATTCATTTTTAAGAAATTATATTTTAAATTTTCTGAACATTCAATTTTTTAATGGTATTTTTGAAAAAAAAAACGTTTTCAAAAAATGTTTTTATGTTTACAAAGTATTTTAATTAATTTTAAAAGATCCCTTTATATGTTTTCAAAAGGCTATTTTAAAATAAATATAATTCAATGATTTAAAATCATGATTTATAAATTTTCAAATTATTTTCAATGAAAAATGTTTTCAAAAAAGAATTCAATATTCCTTTTCAATGAAATTGTTTTAAGCTTCCTTTATATGTTCTCAATGAAATGGTTTTGAAAATGTTTTCAATATTATATTATCAAGGAAAATTATTCTCAAAATGTTTTCGAGTTTCTTTTATATATTTATAAGGATATTGGTTTTCTCACTTCCTTTATAATTATTTCATTTTATTTTCAAATTAAATGGTTTTCAAAAGGTTTTATCTTTAAAAATGATTTTTTTCAAAGAAGAAAGAATATTTTCCATAAGAAATATTTTTATTGATATTTAAAAATTATTTTCCATATAAGATGATATTTGTTGGTGTTACTCATACATTTATGGGGAAATTATTCCACGGTTTGATTCATATTATTTCACTTAATGGTTTATGTGTTGATGAAATGTTTTTTATGAAACTTGATTCCCTTTCATGGGTTATATTTTTGCAAAAGCAATTTCTATTTCATGGGTTATATACTTTTGAACCCCACTTATTTTTTTGGGTTATGATTTGATGAAATTATTATGAACTTATATTTTTTCATAGGTCATGATATGATTACATGTTTATGAAACCCATTTTATTTCATGAGTTATGATATGATTGTTTAAGATTTTTTGAAACATGTATATATGATTTTATTTTGAGATGGGTGGGACCTATATATCATTCCAATGCATTGGAAAAGGATTTATATCCCATGAGATAATGATGTTAATCATGTCGAAAAGCTTGATCCACTATGAAATATGGGGAAACATGGTCTATTATGGGAAAATAGGGAAACATGATACACTGTTGGATGATGGGAAACCAAATCCCTTATTAGGAAGGGACTACAACTAGGTATGGTGGTGTATCCTTACTAGTAGATGTAGTCCCCATGGAGAGCATTTCTATGTTTTGGAAATGCACCTTAACTAATAGTTAATTATGTTACATGTTTACATGTCTTCTGAAAAATATTTGTATTACACCATTGATATTCTCATATGGTTCATGTTTTTTATTATCTTATAATTTCATGTCTTATAAGATACCAATATTTATTCCACGTCTCATGATTTGAATATTTTTAAACATGGTATAATTTTCAAATGTTATGCTCATGTTATTATACCGTTTTTCATAATATACTCACCCATTTCATTAATTTAACTTTACTGAGAATTCAAGCTCACCCCTTTCTTATGTCTCATTTCTCCAGTTTGTGAAGAAAGGTTTTAAGTATGCGTACAAAAGGGGAAGATATTTAATAAATACATTGAAGGCCTTTCACAAGTTTGGAAGAATGTGTTCCAAGTTTCCAAAGACACTAAACTATTACAGATCTTGTGTGTGTATTTTTATAATGTTATGAATATTCATATAAAATAATGTAATATCCATGTATGCTAAACTTCTGTCTCTATGCATGTAATTTTAAGGCCTACAGGTCATGTATAGTTTCCCCTCAACCTAGTTATGAATTGGTTTCTTTCTAGAAAAGGGGCTTTATTAATTTTTAATATTTGTGTGATCTATATAATTAATATTATTTCTTCATATTGTTGATATTATTGTAATTTATCAATTTATATTCCTTAAAATTTATAAATTTTTAATATTTTATCATTTAAAATGATTAATTCATTTTTAATGTATTAATTTTCAATATTTTCTATTTTTTTAAATTTTATATTTATTTACAAACATTTATTTATTATTGTTTAAATTTTTTAATTTTTTTGTTATTTAAATAATTAATAATTGTTCTTTTTTAAATATTTAGGCATTTAAAATTTTATATAGTAATTATTTAGTAATTTTTAATTTTTAATTTATTGTAAAGATTTTTGTATTTAATTATAATTTTATATATATAATAATTTTTATTTTAATTTGTTTTTATTTTTAAATTTTCTATTGCGATTTATGTAATTAATACTATTTTTCATTTTTATAATATTTTTGTAATTTCTGTATTTTTTTCATTTTTAATATTTACTCATTTAATATAATTTATTCATTTTTAATACTTATTATTTTTTAATATTTTTGGAATTTTTTTAATTTTTTAATATTTTATATACATATTTGTTTATTAATATTTATATATTTGAAACATGTATAATTAAAATTTATTCAATTTTATTTTCATATTTGAATTTTTAAATCCTTATATGGTAATAATTTTTTATTTTTTAATTAGATATTTATTAAAATTAATTTATATTGAAATGTAATTTTAATATTTATTTTAATAGTTTTTTAATTTTTAATGTAAGTTTAAAATTTTTTATTTATTAATAATTAATATTTTTACTATGTTTATAATTTATATAATTAATATTTTTTTGTAATTTTCATTGGTTTGGGATGGTTGAAAAGTATAATGAATTTATACAAGCATCGACATTTATCACTTTTAAATTAATCCTTTATTAGTTCTTTTGGTTTAGCACTAATAAATGATTCTTTTATCGGTGCTTTCTTAACACCGATAAATGAGTAACTTTATCAGTACTAAGAAAGAACTGATAAAATAATCCTTTATCAGGGATTATCATTTTAGTGTTGATAAATGTGTATTTCATTTTTGAGTTTAGTTAGGGATGAAAAATCCCTTTCTAGATTTTTAAACAACCGAAACAAATTGTGATTTTTTCCATGAACTGTAAATTTGTTCATGAAAGGAAATATTTATAGAATCAAAATTCAACTATTTTGGATGAATCGACCCTTGAAACCAAATGTATGATATTTTTAACATGTTTTTTTTATGATTTCTAAAGATATATTTCATTAATTTTTTGTGATTTTTTTCATTTTTCTTCTCGTGTTGACTTCCTCAAATCCAATCTTTAATCTTCAACCATTTTCACTGCTATGTGGTTACAAGGATTTCATATGTTTCTCACCCCACAACTTTTTTAGTATTTATATTTGAGGTTCCATTTTAGTTAATCATCCATTTATTTTTTTCTGTATTTCATAAATAGTGATCTTGAGGTAATGTTTCTTCCACTAATATTGAATTTGTGGTTAATAAGTAGGGTTAGGACTTGAATATCATTTTTATTTTAGCTATGGTTGTTGAAATCCAAGGAGGTTTCATCCCATTTTCACTTGGTTATAGATAAATACATAAGATATATAAAACAATATTACTAGAAATACACATTTGATATGATAAATAATTAAATAATATTTACCAAACTAATCTATTAAAAGAGTACAATAGTTCCACTAGATGATATATTGATTACAAAACCTTTGAAACCAAATCTATCCCAATTTCATAGATAATGTTTTAAGTTCACCAATAATGATTAAATAAAATTCAAAAGTTAATTTATTAGTTTCCAAATTATACCAACACATTATGCATAAAGTTCTATAATTTCAATGAATAAGTATATTTATAAAATTTTCACATCATATACCATTTTATAGAAAATCATTCTATAGTGTACATTTATATAGAAGAATTGATTCCTTCTAAAATATAGGATTTATTATAAGTATATATTTTTTCATTATATTATAATGAAATGGATTTGTATCTATTTATTTATATACTTTATATACATACATGTTATAATTTAGAATTATATTTTTTCAAGTTGTCAATTATATAATTTAAATATGTAAAAAATGATACATTATATGCATACCTTATATGTAATTATATTTTTATAAAATATGAATATTTTTTAATAAAAAAATATGGATATTAATGAAAAATGTATTGATTTCAATCATATGAAATAGGATTATAGATATGGTGTTAAAATGATTAACAAGTTTGCAACAGTGCATGTATATTTTCATTCCCAAATCATATGTTCATGGTAATGTTTTTTATTCAAGAAACAATTTTCAATAGGAGTTGGAACAAATATTTATCTTTCAAGGAATATATCCAAGTTATAAATGTTGGACTAAACATGGGTAAGAACTAAATGTTTCTAGAGAATAGTTTAACCATTCTTTTTACAGATCATATGATATGATTTCAACTACAAATGTTGATGGGGATAACACATCCATTTATAGATCTTATGATATGATTAAAATTGTAAAAAATGATATAGACCGTGTTGAAGAAATGATAATGGAAATTATTGATAATCTTTGTGATTGAACAAAAATGTTTGAGAAGATAATGTTTTGTGCTTAGACACCATTGTATGCCTTGTTTACTACTTATACAATTTTTTTCCCACACTATATTTATACAATTTGAAAGATGAATAATGATGGAGAAACACCATCTTTTTGGAAGTACAAGCTCTCTTGAATGATATGATACCATAATATAATTAGAATTGTTTTCAATGATATGATGGTAAAAGATATCTTTGTTCAATGTTTATGATCTCTAGAAGAATACATTCATGTAAAAACGATAATATATTTATTTAAAAGGAATGATAAAAACTTAAAAATTTCCCTATGTGTAGTGTGACTCAACACATGAAAGAAAAATCAAGTCCTTATAATTTTTTTTGTATTTTCCTACCATTCCATGGGTTAGATGGATATATGGAAGATATTTGACTACATGGAAATTGTTGTGGCACATAGAATAAATAATTTATGATGGCGAACATCATCACCAATACAACTCTTCCCAATGGAAGAAAATTTATCACAAGTATCCAAAATTTGGAAAAAGCCGAGAAACCCCCATCTTATGAAATCTAAAGATGGAATGAATCCTTTTGGTTTATAAAGTAAACTCATAGTATAGGGATTATTATATTGGAAAATTATAACTTTCCAAATTTCTATTATATAATTATAAAATAAATTATAATGTATTTATTTGTATTAGAACAAAAAAAGAATATATTTATATTTATTAATATCCATTTATCAATGAAATGAAATTATTATGGGATTTAAGTGTTACTTTGTATGATTATCATATAAATGAATATTTCTCATTAAGATACATCGTGTATTATATGATAAATGAATTTATCTTTTATAAAAATTTATTAGGGTTTATCATTAAAAGAATTATTTGTCTTACATTTGTGAAGAAGGTATAAACTCGGTTTTTCCTCATGTCAATTCTACACAAAATTCTATATTGAATTAAAAATGAAATTTAATTTAATGAGATAAAACAATCTAAAAAATTTGAAAAGAAATTAATTGATGATATACTCTTCTTAATACATATAGTGCATGGGTAATTCTATAAAATCTAATCATATAAAATATTATTTCATTTTTTTCATCACTTATTTGTTTTTGTTTTTTGGATACACTGGATACTCATTTAAAAATTTTTAGATAATCCAGATATTTTTTTTAGATCCAATGTAAGGAAATCCAATGCATTGAAAACACTTAATGTCCATTATCAATTTGAAATACACTAGATTAAATATTTTTTAAATAATATTCAAATTATATATTTTATATTATGTTGTCATTAGAAGTTTGTTATGAAAGAGAGGTGTTAAAATATAGTCAAAATCCTAGTAAGTAATCATCTAGTGAGAAATATAATCCTATATATTTCTACATATGGATAATTATTAAGGTACACATAATAAATTTCACCAAGAAGAAATATATAAATTATTTTAACCAATATTTATTTATTATTTAAAAAAAATAATTAAAATTAATAAAATTATAAAAAAAAAATATTTATGAAAGATATCATATTCCCTTAACAAACTATTATACCCAAAGTGGAATTTCTAATAACAATTATAATTTCTTTCTTAATATTTATTAACAATTTTCTTATTTCTATTTTCTCCAAAAGAATAAGACTATCAAGAGTACATGTATTCAAAATTGTATATAGATTTTTTTAGAAATGAGAAGAAATATTACTTGGTTTCATAATTTTTTGTAGATATCTTGAAGTGGTCATCTCCTATGAGATTTTTTTTATTTCACATAGATGATGAATACTTGATTTTTCTACAATGTATATTTTTAAAGGTAATGTTTTGGTCAAAGACCAAAGCACAATTTATTGATAAGAAAAAAGATTACAAAAGACAGAAGGATGGGATTTTTTACAATCTCTATCAAAAAGATATAATAAGTCAGTTGCTAGAGTGTCCATACAAGTCATTCTCTGATGTACTCCTTTGTTAGTAAGAGCATCTACAACAACATTCTCTTCATAATAGGCATGAGTAGATATGTAATCAATCCCATGGAGTGAGTTCAGACAATTCATCAAAAGTGTGGTAAGCATCCAGGCATGATGAATGTTGTCATTCCAGATGGCATGAATGATAGTGGTAGATAACTTTCAATCCAAAGCATTCTCCAACCACTTTGAAGTGAAAAATCAACTGCATGGATGACCCCGAACATTTCAGCCTCTAGAGATGAAGAATGTCCACATCCAACATAGAAGCAACCATAACACTGGCCAGCTGAGTCTCTGAAGATGGCACCGCAACTAACAGGGCCTAGATTTCCTTTAGAAGCACCATCAACATTCACTTTGATCCATCCTAGAATCAGTGATTGCCAGAATACTTCAAAGGAATGTTTGGGCTTTGGGTACATGCCAGGCACACGGAGATGACAAAGGATCTCAAAGTCACCAACCGAGTTATTGCAATAGTCTTTTTGAATTGAATCAGCTTTATGAATCGCAATAAGAATCCTATATTTTCCTACATTAAGACTAAATGAGTTTTTCTTTTGAATAAGATCATTTCTAATGTACCAAATCTCATGCAGGAGTTCCGCCAGCACCGTAAGAAAAATATTTTTAACCTATAGAGAGGCTTCATATCTAATGAATTTTTTTTAAAAAACAAACAAATAGAGTCAGATAAAGGCCATCTACAATTAAATAATTCAAGAACATAATTCCATAAAGTAGAGGCTATCACACAAGACAAAAAAAGATGATCAATATCCTCCCTGTGCTGATTACACAAGTGACATTTAGAGTAGAGTTGTATGGAAAAAGATTGCAGAACGGCTTCAGTAGGAAATCTATTATGAGGAATGCACCAAATAGGGGTGAGCCTAGAAGGTTTGATCCAAGGCTTGTTAAATTGACTCACCCATTGATAATTAGATTCATTTCCAGAAAATTTATGCTTAAAGTAGTTTTTAGAGTGTAGGATTCCATTGGATAGGTGATTTACAACCAATTTTACTCCAATAAATCTTCACTATAAAGAGAAAATAAGGAATCCATACTATGTTCATGGTCTTTATTCAAGGTTAAAATCATTTCCATGTTAAATAACCATGTAAATTCCCCACCTAAACTGCCAGGTCTGAGCAAGAGAGTCACATGACCTCATACGAGCCTCCCCTTATTCAAGAGGCTTCCCACTTGGATTAAGGGTTTTTAGTCCAATAATGTGGATACTATACCATATGTATCATGTTCTTGCACCAATAATTAAAATATAATATAAGAATTATATTAACATGTGTTGAAAAAAATCATAAAAAATTGCAATACATAACACTAATGTCATACAAATAATAAACAATGGAGGTCCCTAAGTGGAAATCCAAACCAAATTAATGGTCAAGAAGATAATAAATTAATAAATCCATGGAAATCCTATGGATTTTATCTCAAGCCTCCACCAACCCCATGCTTCACATATTGTCCATCTTCCATGGGCCCCTTCCCTTGCTTGAATCCCAACATATGATGTACACATACTCATAAAAATTCCCAATCATGGTGTGAGTCATTAAAAATAGTAGGAAACAACCAATGTGTCCTTAAAAAATGTTTACAAGTATAAAAATTTATTTCATGATAATAATAAATTCACAAGAAAGAATAAAAAATCAGGTAATGAGAAACCATTTTCTAACCTAGCCACCATGAGCCCTGAACGCAATTAATTTAACTATTTGTTGTAAGGATGTTTAAGATGTTGGAATTAATCATAAATATCCACAAGGCTTCCAACATGCTACCTGATATCCTCATGGAATAGTGTATCACGTTAGACCACAAGGAAAACTGTTTAACATGCACTCAGTATCCACAAGTAATTGAGTTTTGGAATGCATACTCAGTATCACAAGGAATCGATTTCTAGGTTGATACACATTGCAGTCGTGCTCTTAACCACTGTAAGTGCCCACTATCATCAACATCATGCATCATGCACACTCACCATATAGGTTTTAATCATACTATGATGGTCCCCTATCACAAAATAATATGAACACACTCTAATGACATCATAGAAAACATAATAGGGTAGATCATAATAAGACAAACATTTCATGGTTTCATGAGAATATAATAGAAAAAATTTAACAACACGTGATCAACATCAATCACGGTATTAAGTTACTCAATCAATACTCATAGAAAGAAGTATCATATATGGGTATCATGACAACCCACACACCCACAAGAAATCACTATTAATAAAGTACAAAAATACAAAATAACAAATCATGATCAATGTAAAAAGGGTATAAAACGGTCTCAAAAAGGTATATAACTTATTACCTCAAGGTTGTTTATGAAGAACCATAAAGTTATTTAAGATTGAGGACCAAAAAATATCACAAACACCCAAACCAATTGATCTCACATCAATTAAGTATATTCTAATTCTAGTTCATTGAATTAAGAGGTTTATAATTAAAAAATAATAGAATTACATATCAAGAAATGCATTCTAGAATCACATACCTTAAGGAGACCCTTAGTTGATTAAATTATGAGGCATACCGAAGGGAGGAATTCCAATTCACAAGATATATTTTCATTTGATGAACAGACTATGAATTCATCACCAATTCCAATGTATAGACTTAGGTTTATCAAATGACCATCGATACATAAAAAATATTTCAACAAAAAATAGATTCAATATGATTTTGAAGAAGAAGAGGGTCTCATTCAATATAAACATACTAAAAACATCAACATTAATTGTAAATTATAACTATATTTAAAGGGGTTATTGATAACATGGAAAATCCTCAAAATATATAATATGTAATCAATAATAGATTAAGTTTCCATCACAAATCCACCAAAAATAGAAGGTTTAGGAAGGTGATTCATGAAAACTTTACCATACAATATTCATTGGCAATCATACATCTAGAATCAGTTACAAAATGATTTCAACCCACTTGATATACTAAAAATAAATGAATAAAGAGGGATAAAATCATGTGATATTCATATAAAACATAGATTCGACATAGTACATATACATATAAAAATTAATAAGAATTATTCAATGTAGATATAAGAATATATCATCGTTGTGGAATCACCAAATCATTCCCAGCTTAAAGTAGTTAAGGTATATAAATGGGAGTATCCATGAATTAAGAAGAGATCTCTCAAATTCATAATAGGTCATTGGGGTGAGAATTTTGTATAAAATTAAGTGGAATACCATGTAGAATTAAAATGCACTAGGCGAATTTAATGCACCCCTAGACTGGGGGCACCAACTACAAGATGGGCCGCACTAGAAAGTCAGTGGCTCTACTAGATGGCCAGTGGGGTCTATAGAACCCTATTAGACAACTGGAATCCAACTAACTAGATGATGGGTTATACTAGTGAGTCTATGGATTATTTATAGTCACCATCTTCCAAGAAAATTCTCAATTTCTTCCATCTTCAAAACTCATACCCCTTTCTACACAAAATCATCCACTAAACAACCCATAACAGGAAATAACACAAATATGAAATAAAATTTTTAAACATAAAATCTCATAAATTAAATTAATGTTCGGATGTTACAATTCCACTTCTAAATACTTATCTTACTGGAGATGTAACTTCAAAGGTTATACTTTAATAGCATGGGATATTGAGCCTGGACATCAACCTCTTTCTCCGAAGCCTCCTCAAAAATCCATCCATGATTCCACAGAACCCAAACTAGTGGCACCATCCTCACTCAATGAAATTTCTCACTTCAGCCTACAATATACATTGGGTTGTACATGTATGATGCTCCAGTATCTTACTTAACATCATCATAATAAATGAAATGCATAGTATTAGGATGTTACCTCTAGAGATTAGACACACAAAACACATAACTCATACCTCTGTAGTGAGAAGGAAGATCCAAATGATACAAAATTATTCTAACTCGATCAGTGATATTGAATGGTCGGACATAACACATAACTAATTTCCCCAACTTCCTCAAAAATTAGGGGGCTAACCATGGAGTAACTCTCATAAAAACATGATCACCAATCATGAACTCAAAATGTCTCCTACCCTAGTTGTTATAATACTTAAAACTACTCTAGATTGTGATTAACCTATTTTTAATTGGAAGAACTCTTTTATAGGTCTCCTTTATCAAACCGCACAAAACAATACTCCCTCACCCACCTTATACCAATAAAGTAGTGGAAAACATAGACTAGCATAATGATCCTAGTAAGCTGACACTTGAATCCAATCCTAAAAGCTATTATTTAATGGAAAATAAATGAAGGATAGATAATCATCCCATGGTCCTCCATAGTCTAAGGTGTAATACCAAAACATATCCTATAGTATGAAAATTGTTTTATCTGACTATTCATCTATCGGTGGATGGTACATTGTGCTCAATCTTAGTTGAGTCCCAAAGGATTTTTGGAATCCCTACCAATACCGTGATGTGGAACATGCATATCTATCAGTTATTATTCTCAAGGGAATAATAATAAATCATAATTTATCATGGAATATATATTTCCTATCATTTCTATAAATTGAGTCTCAAAAATCAAGAGGAAATGATAAAACAAATTCATCTGATTGAAAATCAACAAGATAGATTCAAAAATCCTCAAGGTCCTAGAAAATCCCATCATAAATTCCACCATATTTCCTCCCACTTCAATAATTAAATTTGATGTTTCTAGAGTAAACAACCACGAAATTGGAGCTCAGCCATTACCCTTTAGAAGGTAAGGCATCAGGAATGTCCCTCTTGTCCTAGGCCACCATAACTATCACCTAAAGTCATGTTACATATTTTCCCCCTCAGGAATTATTTCCCACTTAGAGGTATGAAAGTATCCTACCACCCCTTACTTGGGAAAACCAGGACTACAATCCTACCATGTACAAGGATCACATCGTTGTAGTATATAGACCACTTGGGTATTAGGTCACCAACCACTAGCTCTTCCTATATCACAACTCACTCTAGGACATATTCATAACCATCCATTACTCAGTATTCAAGATAATATGTGATCAAAAAATGAGTTCATATCAAATATCCATTGTCCTCATAATTATCCATCCTCCAATCAAGCAATAAGCTCATTAGGAGAGACTATTCCTTATAAGGCCACTTTCAAAGCTCCTTTTAATATATTGTGTCTTTATGAGTTGAAACTTCTACAATGAATTTTACCTTTTCATTACAAGATATGTAAAATGTTGAAGTGATACTCATAAAGTAATTCTAATAGATGTTATAAATCATTGTGTTATTTTTAGATGAGGAGTGAGATTTGGATAGTAGTTTGGGTGTTCGAGTGAGCCTAAAGAGCATTGTGGTACGTTTTAGAAGTTTTTGTGTTATTTATAGTGTTCCTGGGTTATGAAAAACTTTGTGACACCTTGACACTTAAGAGTTTTTTGTTCATTTTTATCCAAGCCTTATTACTTTTCACAATTAGAAAATAGTTTAGGGTAAATCATGTTTATCGAAGTGGAAACCGTATATGGTGGGAAAGGGACAGAGGCATGACACAAAATCTTCACATGGTTTTAGACAATCAGTTCACCTTACTACAGTGGGGAGATATTGTTGACAGCATGGTTGGAGAATGGGTTGTCTTACCCTGCGGCCCAACCATGAGAGGATTTTTGTAATGCCTAGTGAAGGATTAATTGTTGGAGAATGGTTTGGAAAATCATGAGACCAAACCACGCGAGTGTCTATAATTTCATTATAACATAGAAATAAAAAAAATGACCCTAGGGAATATTATCCACTACCCCTCTTACTCCCCCAATAGGTGCTTATATACCAGGGGTGTTATAGAACATTTCTTTCTTCTCCAACCATTGACTTAGGGTGTATTTATGATGATCATTGGGATTTTTTTAGGTTAGAATCACCATCCAACAACCTCTTCTATCTTTCTTCATCATCCTATTTAATTAATTAGTTCATTGGTTTGGTTTTTTGTTAACAATTTCACCAGATCAAGGTGGAATCATCTAATTCTCATAGAGATTTTGGATTGATTATGTATAAGAGATCGTGATATGAATTTTTCATGTCACTGTATAATGTTTTTTAAGGTACTATTCCACCATTAATTTTATCAAGGTTTCTAACAAAATGTTTTATGATTATCCTTCTTAGTGGATTCACCTCTTAGATATTTGGACCTGAATGTTTTTTTTGGGGTTATACCATGCGTCTTCGGTGATTTTTTTGCTTCAATTTTTATTATGGTGTGATGACCTAGTGAGTTGACCACTGTTATACTATGTTTGGATTTGATCAATTAATCATTTATAATGGTTACAATTAATTAAATATTATTCATTGATGTGGGGTTATAGATTCTATGGTTTAGATGAGTTCATTTGGATGATAAAGATTTTGACGATGTTTATAAAGGACTTCTAAAGGCTGTTAAAATTTAGAAATGTTGGGGAAAGATTCATTAACAAGGAAGGTGTTCTATGATATTTACTGATAGCCTTGTTAATTTATGTGTATGTGTATGTGGTAAGTTCATTAATTCCCATGTGTGGTGTGTTTTATTCCTTGGTTTATGCTAATGTTTTGGGATTTAAATTGATACCCTAGACCTTCCATGATTCCAATAGAACCATTAGTGTTTTTAAGAATGAACTTATAGCCTCCCATGGGATATTCCATTTCATGAAATTGGTTTTTTGGGGTTTTAAAGGGTGATGTAATTGAGTAAAAATTTTAACCTGGTAAATATCATTGGTTGGATTTTTTAAGGGTCAAGTTTTACTTGGTATGGCTTGGGAATTATTGCTTTATTATATGTTGGATGGATGGATTTGAATATTTATATGTTAAGCTATTATGAAATACCTAATATGCCTTTGAATGGATGTAACCATGAGTGTTGGATTTGAATCTATTTTCGGTTTTAAAGGGGTAACGATATGGTTGAAGTGAAATTTGTTTAAAACTGGTTCACTGACCTCCAAGTGGTTTTGAAAAGGATTTTTTGGGTGAATTTAAAATGTTGATTTGAAATGGGTGTGTAGTTTCCCCTGTGTTTAAATGACTTAATGGATCTTTTAAAGGTTATTTGAGTAAATGCATTCTTGTTGTTTATAATGTTTTTAAAGCTTAAGATTTTGATCCTTAATATTTTAGAAATTATAGAATGGTTTAGGTTCTAAATTGATTCTCCAAGAACCAATAGTAAATTGTATGAGTTTCATTCCAAACTAATTCTCTAGTAATATATAATATACTATATAGACTAGGTGTTTGGACAAGGCTATAAAAACTTATTGTATGCTCTGTGGTTTAAGTTCTAGACTGATGAACATGGAACATTTGTATACGAGATGGAATAGATAATGGGTTGATGCTCTGAACCAATGGTTTAGGTGCCAAACTAATGATCTAGGAATGGTTGTTTCAATGTAATAGTATATTAATGATGTATTTATTGAAAATTATTTTTAGGTTGTATGGTTCCTAATGTATAGAATGATGCTCTATAATAAAGGCTTATATAATTATAAATAAAAATCTTAATATATGGTCTGAAATGAATGACATAGCACTCCACACCCAAGGTTTATTGAGATGGATCGATGCTTTGTGACTTCATGAGTTAAATTATGGATAATAATTCCTTACATTATTTCATGTTTATTTCACCATATGTTATATGAGTTAGATGACCATCATGGTTTGATGAAGGTTTTTTTTTTGGATTGGATGTCACCTTTGAACCCGAGGGTCAATGTGTTACTAGAAAAATGATTGTTTCTCTTGAATGTGACTTCATTCATATAAATTTTTTTTATCCTAATGTTTATCTTCATACACTATGGATATGATTGGTTATTTTTTGTGGACACTTTTTTTGGTGTCTTACTTAGTTTTTATCACACCCTTATCAAGATTTCATTATACATGGTTTCCAAAGTATCACTCATATATTTATTATATGCATATTTTTGAGTTGAGTCCATGTTGAGTTTTTCATGATCAATAAGGATAACTCAAATAGTGTTAGGTGATTAAATGAGTTTTGGTTCAAATATGAAGTGGATCCTTTCATGGGATTATTTTATTTTTAAATTTTACGTAACTGACCTATTAAGAAGTTATTTGTATGGGTTTTATGGTTGTTCATGCCATTAATATAATTTATTAGTTATAAAATAATGTTATATTTATCTTATTTTGTTAACATTTATTTTTGATATGTTTATGTCTATTATTTTTTCATACTTTTATGTGAATTAGAATTAAATATTAATATTTGTATTATAAACTATGATATGGGGGTATAGTCTCCTCACAGTACCACCTTAGACCCCCACTGATATTCAGAAACCTCTGGTGTATGATCATGTGCATTTGGTGTTATTTGGAAATATAGCTCAAGGAATAGATTTATTGGCCAATAGGTTAGGATGTTACAAAGTGGTATTAGATCAGGTTACTTTCCTATCATGTTACTGGTTGGTATTTTCTATACTAGAGTTATAGGAATACATGAGAACCTAGGATGGATATCATGATGGTGTTTCATGAAAAGATATTACAGTAGGAAGTCTAGGTTACCTGGGGTTGAGATTGAAATTCTTAGTATTCAATGTTTTTGATGTATATGATTTTCAACCTAGGAGACACACATGTGGTTTATAGTTTTTAATTTATGATGGATTCCTAGCTCTTGTCCAGTTGGAAAGAGGAAAATGATTTGTCTTTAAATCATGGAATATAGAAAAAAGAGGCATCTCATGTATCATAATAGGCTTGTAAGATCGACATATTACAGGCCTTCATGTGTGTGATTATCATTACAACACAATATTAGTTGTTTATAGTTTCAAAAACTACTCATATGATATTTTCCCATATAAATAAATTTTGTTATTCTACATATCTAGGATTAATTTTATATCGATCTCTTTACAATGGTAGGTTATGTGGATATATCGTGAGATGCTTGAAGATGAGGATACTGATGAGGTCCTCATGCACAATTGGTGGAATGAATATGGTGGGTTACCATGATATAGGTATAGGACTGTTGGACCCTTATGGGTGCTTAATATTTGGGATTGGTTGTGTGGCCTAGATCTTCAGGGAGTGGTTTTATGTGAACATTCTCAAAGAGTGCGGGGAACCTAGTTGTGGGTGCTTAGTTTGGAATATGAAATTCTTTTGAAATGAGACTTTAGATATGGGTGTTTTGATATGTTGATGTCTTGTGATGTTGGGATGAGATATTGTTTGATTCATCGTGAGTTGTGGACTTCTATTATTTGACATAAACCTAGGTCCTTAGAAAAATTGATTTTTCATGAGACTAGATTGGTGGGGATAGGTGGGAGATCCTAGTGACCTTTTTGACATAACTCTTGGCAAGGGCGTTTGTTTTGATTGACCTTTAAGGGTGAATTGTCAGATTGGATTACGATGTTTTGTGTTCCTTTGGGTGTGCGAGAAACAAATAGATGTTTTGGACTTTTGAAATTGGTTCATTAAGGGTGTTACCGGTTATGGGGTTTAGTTA
The DNA here is from genome assembly GCA_963277665.1 of Viscum album. NCBI lineage: Eukaryota > Viridiplantae > Streptophyta > Magnoliopsida > Santalales > Viscaceae > Viscum > Viscum album. Next base: position 1,152,408,511 of record OY728140.1, read on the forward strand.
TACGGGATGAATTTTTTTGAGGAGGAGAACATGTGTACTAGTGATTAATCAAAATTGTTGGTTTCTAGAGGGGTAAAATAATTCTGGTTCCCAACATATGTAACAGGTATGTGAATGGAATTTTCCTAATGGTTATGAGTTGGATTGGGAGATGATGAGGTTCTTGCGGGTTGGTGCTTCCAGGTATACAGGTTTACATGGGAAACGACCATATAGGTTAGATAGACTTAGTTCATTTGATCATGGGTGAACATGTGCTCTCTATAGATAAGAACATAATGAAATAGGATTTTGGTATGAGGCACATGGATATGTATAGTTTCAATGAGATGAAAATCACATGGAGTGCTAATTATTTGGCACAATATGTGGTTCTTGAGGGACGAAATTGTTAGGTGCTTGAACCGATTAACTATGGATGAATCTTCAGGAACGATCTGAGAATACAAATAAAATAGTGTGAAATTTTAACAATGAGGTATAATTATGTTTTTGTGTAATTATTTTTGGCTTGATGAGTTTTATTTGGTTTTTTAAATCACCAAGGCACTCTTTGTTGGGTTATATAAGAATTCATGGTAGGAATGGACAATTGATAGGGGTTTGGACTATGTTTTCATGATATGTGACTAAATATAGTCATAAATAGGTTCTATGGTTGGGTTATGCAAGATCATGTAATGGTTAAGTGATAATGGGATCTTAAAAACATGAAAATATAATGGAACACTGTGTCATTGTATTTATGGTTTGGGTATTAGAGAAGAGTATGATGTGATGTTTTAATTTTGTGGGAAACCAGGAGTAGGACAAGAATCAATGTGGGTGTGATAAGAATCTTTTTGATTGTGAGGCCTGGTTAAATTGAATTATTTGACATATCCCATTATTTTTAGTCTAAATAAGAAATGGATGAGTTTTTTGTGGTATTCATTGATGGAATATTAGTGTATTCTTGGTTTAGAGAAAACCATGAAAAAATCATGAAATCTTCTTGAGTGTGCTTAAAGGGAATCAAATATCATCTATGATTTCTATATGTTAATATATTTATCTAAAGGGCCTATTTGGAGGTTTTAATTTATGATTAGTGTAAGTGAAGTTGGATAGTGTGATGTAAATCATCATCAATATGTGAGTATACTCTTTGTGATGGATTAGATGTCTCTGAATGGAATGGGTACCATTCATGTAATATGGTAATGGGTGATAACTGATGCCACATTTTTTCACTCAGGTGAGAAAGTGATATCCATGTCTAATTCTTAGGTCTGAAGTGAATGTAACATGGTATATGGCGATTGGGGTTGCATATGTGAGGTGGTGACAATGATACTCATGGTGAGGAGTGATTTGTATGTCATGATGGTATGGACCTCATGATGGAAGGGTCACATGTGTGTAGAATTGAACATTGATATATTGTGTTAGAAGAATGATTCCTCTGAGGAATTGATGAGTTGCATGCATAAATTTTGTTGTGAATAGAGACAAGAAAGTAGAAGTGGTGGATAATCAAGATGAAAGTGGGATTTTGGATCAAATCTATTCTAAGATGTTATTTCAGATACCTGTGTTAGAGGTTTATAAATGGTTTTTTAGGGAACACCAAAAAATTGAGTTAGTGGAGGACCTAACTATGTATTCTTATAGGGATTCATGTTTATGGACTGTAGTGTATGTGTTTCAGTTGTTGTGAAATGCCTCTTGGTGTGAGGGAATATTGACCAGGCGAGGTGATGATGTGATGGTAGTAAGAGTTGGGCATTTTTTGGAAGCATTAGAAAAGGATATCATAAATTAGGTTATTATATGGAGTTTATGTGTTAAGTTACAAACCATATATGGTAGGTAATCATTGAATATACAGAAATGTTTCAGAAATTAAACTTGAATTTTGAGGAAAAGAAACTTTTTCTCAGTTCGTGAATGGATGGTGGGAATGTGTTCACTCCAGTTCTGTTTTGATGGGGAGGACATGTTACAAGTATGATTTTTATTCTCATGGGTGTTGGGACATGGTGTTTTGGGAACTACATTGAGCATGTTTTAGGAGGGAATGTTCAAGGTTTCTTTTGGGTTTTTTGATAGCAGAGGTTTCAGAAATCAGAATCTAGTGGTTATAAATAGAATATTATAGTGGGAGATCCATATATTTAGTGTGATATCAGGTGATTCCATAAATATGGTTTTGGATGGATGTAATTAGGTGACATAAATCATAGTTTTTTTGTTTTAAAAATGTGTATTGGATCAAATTTCATCATCTTAAGTTCCTTGAGTTAGAGGTTGTGACTTTATTGTGTGTTATGAATTTAGAAACTGAACAAGGCCATTGGGTGAGACATATGACTGATAGAGGTTAAGAGGTGAAGATGGATCCACACTGAGATTTCCTAGGTAAAAGAAGTATTATTTCGGGGAGGTTGTAATATCCCACATCCACATGAGATGAAAAAACAATAATGAAATTGAATTTTTGTTTACTATATGGGTTTTATTTTAAAGCATGAATAGAAATTTAATTTTGAGATATGGAATTCCACAAGGTGTTTTTACAAGAGTAATGAGGTTTGAATGGTAGATTAGGTATATAGGTGAGCCTCAAGTTCTTTGGGTTATGTTTTGGGAATTTTAGATTTTTCTTAACAAAGAGCACAATTTAGTGTGCATGGTTAATGAAAATCCATGTAAAATGTTGATTTGTCAGTTGTTTTTAATTCATTTTTAACTAAGTAGAATTATGTTGCACGGTTAGTGAATGGTTTAAGGTAAACTGTGTGAATAAAAAAGATACCAGGTGAGATGGTGGGAGCCTGAGAAATGATTCATGGTAATTACATGGTTTTAGAGAAATGGTGTTCCCTTCTATAGTGGGTGTAAGTGCTGATAGCATAGTTGGTAAATAGTTTTTCTATTTGAGTGTCCTAACATTGTAAACCAATTTGTAATTCCAAGTGTAGGGTTCAATGTTTCTGCACTGTTTTGGAAAATGATACATCCAAACCATATGTCTTCCTATAGTTTCATTAAAATTAGTAATAAAAAAAATACCCCATAGGTTTTTATCCACTCATCCATTTTCCTCATGATTAGGTGTGTGTAGACCATGAGTTCTCCCAATAATTACATTTTCTATAACCCTTTAATTTTGGGTTCATTTATTGAAATATTTGGATAATTTTAGGTTATCCTCACCCTCCAACAACCACATCTCTATTTCTTGTTCTTCTTTTTTAATTATGGATTTATATGATTTATTTAATGACTATTCCACTAGAGCATTGTAGAATAATCCATTTCTCTTGGGGATTTTGGTATGATTGAGTAAGGGAGATCCCAATATTACTTCCATATACTATTTCATGGTGCTCCATTAAGGTATGATAAAATAATGATTTTCTTCAGTTTTGCATCATATTTGTTTTGGATTAACCTTTTAAATGATGTTTCCTATTAGGTATTTTCCCTAAAAAGTGGTTGGAGTTATGATGCTGGTATTTGGAATGTTTTTGAATTTGATTTTGGTGTAGAAATATGACATTATGAGTTGATCAACATTATGATGAGTTTTTTATGATCCAGTACTTCATTATAATTGTTATAATAAATTTGTTGTTGTTGTTTTATATGAGGGTAGTGATTTAGTGGTTGATATGAGATCATTTGGATGATGACCAGCTGTATGAGTCTTGGATGTGCCTTGGTAAGGCCATCTGGTTTGTAAATGTTTTGGAAATATTCTTTAATTAGGTATGTTTTCTAAGTGATTTACCCATATTATTTGTAATTTATTTACATTTCTATGTTATATATTTCTTAAATCCCATGCGTGGTGTGTTTTATTCCTTTCTTTACATTAATTTTTTTGGAATTAAATTAATACCTTAGACCTTCCATGATCCCATCAGATCTATTAGTTTTATAAGACAAAACTCACAACCACCCATGGGGTGTTTCATTTCTAAAAAATGGTTAATTGGGTTTCTATAGGGTAATATAGGTGGGTTTCAAGTATAAATTGGTTAATATCATTGATTTTATTAGTTTAATGGTAAATGTTTACATGGTAGGGCTTGTAAATGAATGTTTTATAATATTTTGAAAGGATGAATTGGAATATTTTTTTGATAAGATTTTACAAAAGAACTAAGTAGCCTTTGAAATGGTTTTAACCATGTTCATTGGGTTTTGAAACAGTTACGGGTTTCAAAGTAAGAAGTTATACTTGAAGTGGATTTTATTTTAAAGCAGGGTGTTCACCTTCATGTGATTTTGGAATGGTGTTTTTAGGTGAATTACAAAAATTGATTTTAAATGGGTGTGGGGTTTCACCAATGTTGAAATGACTTAAGGTAACTTTTAAAGGGTTTTTTTGGAAATGAAGGTATTTTCCTTATTTTTAGTGTCATGAAGGGTAAATATGTTCTACATTAGTATTTGGGAAATGATTGAATAGTTGGATATCTAAACTGATGCTCCAGGAACTGGTAGTAAGTTATATAAGTTAGGAATTGGACTAACACAAGGTAAATGTAGTATACTCTATGGAAAAAGTGTCAGATCCAGGATTTGGGAACTGATATTAAGATCTATGGTTTATGTTAAAGGTAGATGTTTTGTAGACGTTGATATAATAGATGGAATGGATAGCGGACTGGATCTATGCATCCTTGGGTTAGGTGCTAGGGTGATATATCATTACTATTTTTTTGTATGAGTAGATGGTGGATTGATGCTCTGATAACTATTGTTATTTTATATGGTATTGGGTGTTTGACATGGAACTCCATATCTGAGGTTTAAAGATATGAACATGATTCTCCATAGTTATTGTCCCATATGTATGACACGATGCTTCATATATGAGGTTTAAAGAGTAAGATCAATGATTTATGCATTGATGAGTTAGACTATGGATGAAATGAAACTTCCTTTATTTACAGTAAGTTTAACCATATGTTTTATAACATAGATGATTGAATTTGGTTGATGAATATTTGGTTGGCCTGAGTTGCACCTTTTGTCCTAAGGGACAATGGGTTGGTAGATAAATATAGGTTTCCTTTGAATGTATCCTCATTCCAATATAGTTTATTTTTCCAACTTTTTATCAATATACACTATGGATATAACTAGTTATTTTCCTTAGATAATTTTTTGGTCACATATTGACTTTTAATCAAACTATTCTCTCTTCATCACTACACATGAATAACCAATTATATCTCACATGTTTATTACTATCATAGTTTTGAGTTGAGTCTTGTGTTTAGTTTTTCACGATTTGAAAGGATAACTCCGACAATGTCAAGTGACTGGATGATGTTTGTCTTGGGAATGTTGTTGATCCATTTATAGGTTTATTTTATTCTAGAATGTTATGTAATTTTCCATGTTGGTGGTCAATTTTAAGGATGTTATGACTTTTCAGGCCCTTATAGAATTTTATTATCCATATAGTCTTGTTATATTTATTTTCTTCCAATTCTTGATATCTGTTATATATTGGAGTCAATTATAATTTTTTACTCCAATTTCTATCATTATTGATTATTTATATTTTTATTTCACACTTTGATATGAGGGAATAGTCTTCTTACAATACCACCTTAGACCTCTGTCATTATTTGGAAGCCTCTAGATTATGATATTTGAGTCAATGGTCATGTGGAAAACTAGCTGAGGGAATCAGTTCAGTGTCTCATGAATTAGGAAATTAAACTTCTAAGATACCAACATCTTATGGATATGATAATATTTAATGAAGGTAAATTTCCCTAGTTCATAAGTAATCTAAAATTCAATCATAAGTAGATACTCTACCCAGTGCCTGTTCTTTATATTAAAGTCCCACTATGTGAAGATATATGGAAGGATATTATGGATAGTGTAGAAAAAGAATCTATAATCATAGATATAATATAACCCATACTTAAAACCATAGTCCATATATTCCATCTCCTAATCATGGGATTGATAGTTCAACTCATGGGGTTATAGTTAATGTGACCCATAATCTACTGTCCACTTCCACTACATTAGTACTATTCCCAAACCAATACCGAATACATAAAAATAAAAAATAACCATTCTATGTATTGGGAAGAATCAAAAATAAATTTGTATTCAGCCTCCACTTTATCTCATTAAACAACACTTGAAATTGGTATTACAACTGTATCTTCACTCCCTTATTCATTTGAATCATCATGGGTGCTGATAATGGAATAATTCCTAAATAAAATTATGGTTTTATCATACTAAACCTAAAAATATCATAATCTTGAACACATTATGGGGATATTTCCAGGACATGTGTACCTCCATTTTCTTTTGTAATCGAGATATCCAATCTTTGATACAACCTACCCCATGAATTTTAGCTCCTAAATACAAAAGTATCACTTTGATAACTTGGATTAATGCTGATGTGCTCGAAGTTTACTTAAGACTATCTTGAGATGTCTAACATGTTACTTTGGGGTTAGTGAGTAGATGAGTATTTCATTAACAAATAACATGATGAATGAGTCTAGATATGGGTGTAAGATATTATTCATGTGACCCATTAATATATTTGGTGAATTTTTTAATCCGAAATGCATCACCAAGTCCTCATATGATCCATAACATTTCTAAAACACCATATTCAAGATGTCCTCCTCTCTTTCCTCCTACTAATGATAACCTAATGTAAGATCAACCTTATAGAACCATGAGGATCCGCCTAAATTATGAGAGAGATCATTGATCCTGGGAAAGAGATATCTATTATTCACCATCACCTAATTCAACTTTTAGAAATCTATATAGATTATAATACTATGATTTACCTTTTTGGATAACAAAAGGCTAAAAACACTGTTAAGTAATCATCCAGATAGACACCCTCTACTTTATGTCCTTGATTTTTACCTTGAGAACCTTCAACTCAGATGATTTATTGCCCTAAATTGGTATCAAAATGGGTTACATAACTAGAAAGAGATCTATCTCAATATCAAATCCTCTATCAGGGGGTATTCAAGTGAAGTAATCTTTAAAGACATCAAAATAGATATCCAAAACATGAGAAAAATTAGAGGGTGATGCTATTGATCTTGGTGATTGATTCAAGAACACAATCAATGTTGTGATCATCCGATTCTAACTCATGTCGAGGACAAATATACCCACACACAGTTCCCATTATCTAATCCTTATGAAATTCTCTCCCTTGGGGAATTAAATGACACTAATCTCATAGAATAATCAACGTGATCAAAGAAATTGGTCATCCTGTCCTTGCTGATAATCACATCAGAGATTTATATCTACATAATCATGATTTAATATTGATTTAAATAACCTGAAATTACTATAAGACTCTCTAGGAATCATTAAATATGGTCCAATTTCATTCCCAATGGTGTATTAAGGGAAAGTAACAGATATGATAGCATTACTTGTAAGTAAATTCCAGTGAAAACATGTCTACATATAAAGAAATGGGAATCACTGATATCAAATAACATATTCAATAAATTAGTGGTTATCAAAACAATACATATAATAGTAGATATTTCATCACTACCATATGATATATTCAGATCTTCTATATAATCATGTTCAACCTTAATTTCATAACCCTATTTCTAAGGCACATGATTATTCTAAGTCATCATCATATGAGCCTATTGCTGAGGACCCTGAAAAAATCCATATGTTGTAGCACATGTTATTAATCTACCAATAAAAAACCTCAACCTTGAATCTGTGGATAAAAACTATTCAAGATTCCCAATATTGCCACTCTATCGGCATGATATTTGAGGTGATGTGAAAAATATGTGATAATATCTGAAACTCCCATAATTGAAACACTGTGGAACTATTGAGGGGGTTGAAAACGCCATATAATGTTCCACAATCATAAAACTACCTTTTTTCACTTCCCTGGTCTTTCTCTTCTTTCTTCTAGAAGAGGCACTCATTGTAGTAGTAGGAGTTTCACCTTCCTAAGAACTGAAGGGTGAAAGAAAACACATTCAACGATCTTCCCATAGGAACTTCTTGATAATCAAGGACATACGTAGAACCTCATGGTGTAATTCTAGATTGATGGTCATAAAATATAACTTGATATCATAATGAAGGACTATCATGAACTTCCTACCCTTTTGTGAGTGGTTCCTAACCAAGGGAGGGGAAAAATTGTAGCTTAGTGAAATGATTGGGGAATAAAGTTACTACCATTAACCCTAGTATAGATCTATGAAGTCAAATGATCAGTCTAGGATCCACATACTGGGAAATAATTTCCTAAAGAAAATATGAATGAAAATATCCTAGTTGATACCCTTACACATTCCATCCTATCAGATTATACCCACCACCTCTAGGAGGCCGCCCACTGTATGAACACTTCCAGATTCACGAAATGGCCCTCATGTGTATCAATGCGGTCTAATACACCCATGATGATTTTTATCAATTACTCTTCATCATGTGCTCTGCTAGTGCCCTGAAAGGATGGAGCATTATAGAATTTGATGTCTCTAGTGTATTGGTCCATGGACCTCAACTTCCATCTACCATGGGTAGGAACATGTGGAAGCACTCCTAGCTAGAGTGGGCTTACTGCCTGTTCTACTGAATTAGGAAAGGGAGTGTACTATATAACAACCCCTTGAATAGTAGTTGATAGAACATGAGTGTCCTCCCTAGTAGGAGTACCCCTACATCAGCTAGTGGTACCATTGGTCTTCTATTAGAAATAATCTTCTGTAACATGAATGTAAGCAGTTGGAAAATTTAAGATATATCCTAATCAATTTAATAGATAACCCAAAGGGTTCTCTACAAGGATACTGAAGTCCCGAGATATAACCCTCCAAATATTCACCAAGGTTCTCCATATATGCACATCAGTCACAACAATATATATATAAACCTAACAACATTATCAGTTTCTACTAAATAAAGAAAACAAATATATTTACATCAACAAAAAAATATATCTAAAAATAAAAGAATACAAGTTTATCTAGATAGGAGATACCAAACCAAGGAATTAAATTAAAGAACTAATATGAAACAAAAAACAAGTATATATATGACATGTGATCCAATGTTCCTAGTTAAAAAAATGAACAAACCCCGAATTTATATAAAATAAAAACAACAATACCAGTAATGGTAACTCAAAGGTCTATTAATCATAAACTGTCCAAGAACATGGAAACTTACCTACCCAACTCTTACACAACTATATCCTTTCTACCATGATCCAGGTTAGTCTAAAAATAAAAATAGAATATTCAAATCTGATATGATTTTGTAATTCCCTGACCCAAACCATCATGTCTATGATTGTGAGTCACAAGACCTCATGTGTGCCTCCTAGTACACAAGAGGATTCTGATTAGTACCAAGGTTCTAAAGTCTACCAATAATGATACTATAACCTTAGTATCATTTATATTAACCTATTATAAAAATATAATATAATAATTAGAGTAAGATTAAAAAAATAACTAATCAAAAAGTAAAATACATGGAACTGAAGTTATATAAATAATAAAAATTTGAGACCCATAAGTGAAGATACAAACTAAAGAAATGTGAAAGGAGATAATAAAAAACTAAAAATATGGTAATATTATATATTCTATCCTAGACTACCACTATATCCATGCTCCACACCATATCTATATACCATGGGGCACTTTCCCTTTCCTGGATCCCTATATATGATGTTTTCCCATGCATCAAAATTAACATACATGGTGTGAGTAATAAAACATTGTAGTACACCACCAATTCATCCTTAAAAAATATTCACATGTGTAATAGGTTTACTCCATGATAATAATAAATTAATAATCATGCATAAAGAATCATGTATTGAGCACACATGTGCTAACCAATCCACAATGAGCCATTTCCATACATACTTTGGCTTTATATCAAAAGGATACAAAAGATTTTATAATTAATTTGAACTATCCACAAGGATACTAACATTCTACATGGTATCCTGAAGGCATGGAGTACAAAGTTAGGCAATAAGGTCAACTAGTGAACGTGTACTCCTTATACAAATGGAATTTAGTTTTGACAAGTCATCATGTTATATTCAAGGAATTAAGTTCTGGGATGAGCTATAAGGATATAATTATGATACCTTATTTAAGGGTCTATCATCACCATTTATGTATTTCACGAACACCCCCACCCACACTGGGTAATCAAGCCATGATCGTTACCAATCATAAAATACCAAGTATAACCTCCAACGACACTATAGAATACATAATAGGGTAGATAATAATAATACATACATATAATTTAATCACGAGCATATAGTAGTAAATATACATAAACATGTGGTCCACATCAAGAATTGTAACAAGATACACTAGAAATAATAATGAATATAGGGATCATATATGGGTATCATGACAACACACACACCCACAAGCAATCACCCTCAATAGAGAACAATAATCCACGCTAACACATCCTGATCCAATGAAGAAACATTATACAAGGTCCTAAAAAATATTATGAACATTGTACATGATTGTTTTTGATGATTATATCAAAAGTTAATGATGTATTGAAAACAAAACCATGTCCCACACCAATGGATAACTTTCTCACATGCTGAGGATGTCCATTATGGTTCTGGTTTATTGAAGGAGGAGGGTTGGGATGAATAAATAAGATAATTACATGTCAAGAAGTTTGATATAGAACCAAATATATTTAATAGTCCATTAAAAAAATAAATTATGAGGTATGTAAAAGGAAGGATTTCCAATTCCTCAGATCATTTTCCATTTCAAGAAAAACTCGTGAATTCATCAAACAATTTAGAATAGTGTATCAAGCCTAGCTAAAAATCAGTGATCCATCAACAATGCATCAATGGAAAAGATATTTAAGATGATAATTATGAATAAAAAGGTCTCACAATGAACGTTTTAGAGAAAAATTCCCAGAAACATCCACTTTGGTTGAAAATTATAACTCTGGTCAAAGCGGTTGTTTGTGACATTCGAAATCCTCCACTAATCGACCATGGAATCATCAATGGATTAATGTCCCATTATTAATATTCCATAAAAAAAAATTTATGAAGGTTATTTCTGAAAAATTACTTCTAGAAGATTATTTTCCCATGGTTTATGTAACACCTAAAGATTATTTTGATATATATTTTTAAATAATTTTAATTTATTTGATATCTTGTGTTACAAGTAACATTTAGTTTTAATGAAATGAAAAACAATTTTAAAATATTATTATTTAATATGATAGTTATCACCTAGTCATTGGAATAGTGGGTATGAATATGATTAACTAATTATGAAAATATTTTTTTTACAAATTTATATAGAAGTTTTTCTTTAGTGACAAATGAATTATAAATGAAAATAAAAAACAGTTTCAAAATAAAAAGAATATTTTTCTGAAAAACCATTTTCATGCACACAAACACGTTTTACCTCAATAAATTAGAAAACCCATTTTTGGTGAATGATTTTAATGATATATGTATATATATATATATTATATTAATTCAAAATTTTAACATTATTCTTAGGTGTTTTTTGGAAAAGAGATTAGAATAAATTCAATTTTATTCTTAAAAATAATATTTTTCTAAAATCAATTATTTGCATTTGAACTTTTACATTAAAATTAATTTCGTAAAATTTTATTAAATATAGTTTAAAAAAAATTAATTTTTAAAATAATATTTTTAAAATTATCTTAGAGTGAATATTTGAGAATTTTTTGAAAAGATAATACTTTTGATGAATAGTGAAAAATACTAGTTTTTATTAAATGTTTTGTTTATTTTAAAGAATTTAAAAACATGAAAATTATTTTAGGATGGGTTTAAAAGTTAAATTAGTTTATTTTAATTTCAAATAATCAAATTTATTGCATTATAATCAATTTGATATTGAATTCGTATATAAAAAATTTTCAATCTTTTGAAACTTTTATCTTTGGAAAACCACTTTTTTGTCACATCCATGGAATTGATTTTAAATTACATTTTTCACTTATTTGAAAGGAATTTAAAAAAATGGATTCAATATTTGGAATAAAAATAATTATTTATAGACAATAATATCAACTTAATTTTTAATCATAAATAATAGTATAAATAGAAAAATTAATTAGATGGTTATAGTTAAAACGAGTTTACAATTGGTTAAACTAAAAAGATAAAGGGTAAAATGACCTATAAATTTCTCTAACACCCATTTTATGGTTATATTTAGACCTTTTTAGCTATAATATTTTATAATTTTCTATTTTGGTTACGTTTTCACATTAAAAACACAGATTCACCTTTTTCTTTTAAAAAATACAAGTGTGCCACTCACCTCACTTAAAAATGTCCACCATTATCCTATCCTATTCACACATAAAAAATCATTTAGTTTTTTAAATTCCTTATCATATTCATTCCTTAATTAACTAATATAATATTATAGTCCATGGTGATATTATAAATCCAATCTAGGAAGCATTGACTTCAATCCTAATGAGGTTTTTCAAAGAAGAGAAATTTTTGTAAGAATGGTTTATTTCCTTATTCTTATAAATCCATAAAATATTTTAAATATGTGATAAAAAAATATAAATAGTATATGATATATAATAATATTTTATTATGTCAAATTATAAATATAAATCCATCCCCTCTTCCTTAAAACGGAATGAAAAATTATCATTCATGTGTACGACTAACTACATTCTCATGAACCGATGTTATTCATTTTCCATCACCACATATGATGGATAGATATAATGATAGATTTAATGATTAAATATGATATTTATGATATTATTAAACTTATTTATTTATAATACCACATATACCTCCTTAACTTTTTTCATGTGTAAAATAATAACATCACTCATGTGTGAGGGGGATTACCACCTCACGATCTGATGTAATGTGTTTTTTTTCATTTATATTTTACAAAGATGAGAATAAAGATATATTAAGTTAAAATATATGATATTTTTCACATAATTATACTTATTTAATTATTAAATCTTATATATCATATTACATTCCATTCATTGGGGGATATGATGACATCGTTTGGGTGTATGGTAGTCTACGACCTCGTGATGTGATGCAATTCATTTTTCACAAATGTTTTTCATGGAAGGTAGTAAAGAAAATTTTAATTAATATAATTGATTTATATGAGAAAATAATGACTCTGTAAAGGTGAATTATTTTTTATTTTCCTTACATTCCATTCATCGAGAAAATAGAAACAGTGTTCATGTGTATATACAACCTTCCATATCTATGATTAGTGTATTTTATTTTCTATCTATAAATTTTGTTGATTAATATAAATAAATATATAGTAAATATATATTATATTTTACACATTTTTTACATTTTGAGATTATGTAAAACTTCTAAAAGTAATGGTAATGAAAATAAAAAATAAAAACATACATGAAAAATAAAGTAGTTATGACCCAAAATGTGACTTTATCATGGAATTGTAAATAAATAGGTATTAAAAGGTCATAATTAAATAACATAGGTTATGATATATAAATATGGTTCTATAATATATTTATAATAAACATATACTTTCAATACATGAGTTTAAAACATGAATTAAGGATGTCAATACATAATGTAAGAGATTTCTAATCTATATTTTATTTCTGAAAGACATATTTCATAATCACCACTTATTTATTTTGTGTGTATATATACTTATAAATTGACATTTTTAGTCATTAATATATTTATTTTTATTATATTTAATGTTTTATTTTATTTTATAATGGGTATTATGATCCAAAATATCCCAATGTGATAAGGGACTTTTATCTCACTTTTTTACTTATGTGGGACACATGCCATATTAAAAACCTATTTATTTTAGGTTCTATATAAACTACACATGAATTTATTTTATTAGTATTATCTTAAATATTTTTTGATATTTACATATAAATTTTATTATTTATCATTCTTTTGGTTTATAGTTCAAATATACCCAAAGCGTTGAGGGATGTTTTTCTAAATTTTCCTTCTTTGATACATATGTTTTTTTATGAACCCATATTATATTATGAGGTGTATTTAAATACCCAATGACATGTAATATAATGAAATTATTTAATCTTATTATATATTAAATTTAATTTAATTTTATTCTTTCATAGGGAATATAATTCAATGTAAAAAAATTGTTATGGGTTTTTTGATACAATATCATCATTTATCAGGATTATTTATATTCATGATTCAGATGAAGAAATATTATGATAAATATCTGAAGAAACACATGAATTTTATTATCTTCTATTTATGTCAAAATAATAAATTTTCCCTTAATTTTTCTCTCTTTATGTATATAGAGTTCAATAGAATTTTATTAAGAATAATCTTCATCATTTCTATATTCGGTCGAGATGTTTTTTTCCTTCCATATCCATGTATTCTAAAAATATTATCAAAAATGATTTAATATTTTCCAAAGGATATACTAAAGAATTCATTATACATGTTTTAATTTTTAATTATTTTTAAAAATTAATCTTCATGTTTTTTCCAAACTAGGCCAATTTGGATTTTACGGAAAATGTGAAAGGAGACTTTTTTTTACATGCACGACATGGGGAAAAAATTCCACCATCATGACCACTAAATATTTTAAATATTAATGTATAAGTTTAAATATCTCTTTAAATATAAATAATTTCCAAAATATTTTTATGATTTGTAGTGATTTTAAAAATGGGAAGGATATATTTTGGAATTAATGTTTTAAATGATTTTTAATAGCTTCCTTTATAAGCTTCCAAGTTTATTTTCAAAGATACAAATTTTGAAAATGTTTTATATTTAGAAAAGAGGTTTTTAAATGTAGAAATTTTAATTTACTCAAAAAATATTCCAAGTGAACTTTCAAAATCATTTCCAATATAAAATTATATCTTTTGATGCAACTTATAATTTATTGAGTATACAATCCAAGGATATTATTCTTATCCTTTATCTGAATGTTTTATGTTTTTTATAACAAGATGTTTATGAAACCCATTTATGTTCCATGGGTTATACCATGCTATAATTCTTATGAAACCTACTTTATTTTCCAATTCTTATTAAATGTTGAAATTACTATGAAACCTTTTCATTTTCAACATGCCATGTTATGATGAAATATTTATAAAACATGTTTCTTATTAATGGTTCTAATACGAAGAATGTTTTATGATCTTATGCCACACATATGTATGACATTCACTATGTGATGGGTATGAACTATATATCCCTCATATTTATTAGCTAATTATTTATATCTCATGTGATAATAATTTGAAACATGTCTATTGGAATGATCCACTATGAGAAATAAGTGAGTCCTGATCCACTATGGGAAACACATGTGTCCTGATCTAATATGTGAAATAGTTGTATCCCAATCCACAATGGGAAACTAGTGATGAGTCTAGATCCATTATTTTGATTATCTTGGATATAAATTTTGAAATATTATTTTTTCTATATTTATAATTTCTCCACCCTTTTATAAAATTAGATTTTGGTTAATGATTGATTTGTGATGAATTATCACTCTTAGGGGCCATGTTTTTTTTTGAAATGATATGGTTTTATACCATGATCATATTTATTATATTTTTAATACTGGGTAAAAAAATCATAATTTATTTTAATGATCACATACCCTTCTTATTATCTTATTATTTCATAGGATTATAGATTTATATCTCTTATCTTTACCCTTCCCGAGCATCTGATCTCATCCTTTCTTATGTTTCTTCCCCTATGTTTTGATGAATGGTCTTGATATGGTATTCTTAAGAGGAGTAATTAATTATAATATTTTTTCGAGAGATGTTTAGGATATTTCATGAAATAAGAAGATTGTATTTCTAGTATCAAAATACACTGAGCTATTATGGTTCTCAAGAATGTGTTTATGAAATGGATTGAATATTCATCTAAAAGATGCGATATTTTTGCATTAAAATTATGAGTCCTTATAGTAGATTCTTATTTTCACAAGAAATGATTTCAACATCCTATATCCACCATTTATGTAGTCACCTAAACATTTCTAAATGAAATTCCTTTTTAAATGAATAAGTGCCTTATTTATGTAAATTAAATACTGGGAACACATGCACTACATTGGTTATATGGGATCAGTATAATTTATATACTATAAAATTAAAAATACCATTACCAATAATAAATATTTATAATATATCTATATAATAATGATCATATGATTAGTATATACTAGTGTTTATGATAATGTCCTATTGATATAGAAAAAATAAGGGATGGACTCAACTAATAAGATCATACCCTATGAAAACCATTTATCAGAGCTTCTAAGGGAGATCAAATATATAAGATTTACCTAGACCAGTACCAATATGATATTCAATAATCAATATTAAGGGCGAAACCATTTACTAGATAATTTTAGGATCTTTAAGATCACAACCCAAACCATGTTCACCAAACCACCCCAATAAAATTTCATTATCACAGACCTTACCTTGGATCACTAATTCAGAAAAGGGATGTGTAACTTGACCCTAATAATTTGAATATTTATGATATATTTTCAATAAAAAAATTATTATATTTATTCCGTATTATTTGTAATTTATAAATTATTAAATACATTATTTTAATAAAAAAATTACTTTTCTATACAATAAAACAGAAATTATATTTTGGGTAATATATAGTATCAATCAAGACACTATTTCAATTAATTCAGTAACTTCTGAAATAAATTAATATCTAGTAATATATTATTATTAATTGTATATTTAAATAATAATATAATTTTAGGATGTGAAAATTAAATTTATATATGGGTTTGAAAACTTTTAATTTAAAAACTAGTATTTATTAATAAATGTTTATTTAAAATTTAAAATATAAAATTATTATATTTATAGAATAATTTTTTTTTAAATAAAATTTTTTCATAATTAACATGTTGAAATTATCCAATGGATAAATTTCTATAATTTTCTAAAAGAGTCAATTTTTTAGGTAAAAATTAAATACAATATAAATACACAGTATGTATGATGACATCATAATGACCTAAGAGAGATGTAATATGTGACATAAGAGATATAAATGAACTAATATATATTTACCCTTTAAATTAAAGTTCTTTTGAGGTTATATTGTTTTAATTTTATAAAACTTTATGAATCCCCCAAAACCAATATTATATTTTAATATTTTAAAATGAATTCTTTATAAACATGAATCAAATCATCATCACTAATGGTATTATTTTAATTTGATTGGTTCATGGATATATAAAATAATTAAGACCACTACTAATTTTTAGAAAACATTTTAAAATCATTTTAATGACTTCTAGTTAAATTACTTTATCATATAGATTCTAAAACCTAACTTTGGAAAATAATAAAAAATCACCCTCTATTTTCCTATATAAAACCTCCCATTCTCCCAATAATATTCCCTTACAATACATGGATCACGACTATAATCTTACCATTAATTACTATATACCTCACAAGGTTCCCCCAAGAACTCATTGATATCTTCCTAAGCTTTTGGAAACACGCTCTAAAGGTAAGAGATCCTCTCCTCCTATTTATTCTAGAACCTCCTTTATGTTTTGTCATTTGTTTCAAAGTTGTTAATATTGTATTATGTTTTAACATATAACTATTAATCACCTTATGATACAAAATTTATTAGATACATCTTTCACTCTCCTTAATCCCTCCCATGATTCATTATATACACTTTTTATGCAGCTAAAATTATCTTGCGATTTTTCCACGCCAAACTTTTATATTGTGAATACTAGTTCCATTTACACTAAAGGGTATTTGCCTAGATATACCAATCCATATTTTATTAGGAAATTAAATTTAAATATTCCACACTCCTTAATCATTCGATTCAATTTTATTAAATATGATCCAATGTTAAATGATCAATGTGATACACATATGCATGCACATGACATGAAGGTGACATGTGCACCTGGAATTATATAGCACTCCAATGCATTGTAAAATGTTTTAGTCTCATGAGACATCAAGTATGGGAATTGTGAGTAAATATAAAACATTATGAGACTCTTTCAAACATCTTATGATTCATTGGCATTTATCTTTAACCTATGATTATGATGTCATGTTTAGTGTTGTTTCCACATTCCTATGTTACTTTTATGATATCATGTTGCATCATGCCTCATTATTCAAGATTATGATTCTCACCCATTTTATGTCCCAATAAGATTAATATTAACTAAAATGCAATACATTCATCATATTATGATTTTTTATTCCCTAACAGGGCTTTATAGCTCACCCCTTTTTTATGTATGTCTCTAGGTTATCCCATGATGTTTTAAATGGGTAATGGAATGTTATAAGAATGTTAAAGAAGTTTTCAATAATTTTTATGTATCCATGTATCATTTTGATGTTCTATTGACTAAATCTACTAAATAAAGTTGCATTCTTGATCACATGGGTTGTACTAATAGTGATAATATATAATATTTCATGAAATAAAGTGTAATAATGAAAATGGTTACCATAGTTGGTATAAAAATAATGTCGAGTTATTTTTAGGATTAATATTATAAAACATTAGAGAATGAATTAGGTATAATACTAAAAGTAAGAAGACATACCTAAATATTAGTAATGTCTATAATAAGTGAATTATAAGAAGATACAACATTGTCTTGATACTACAAGTGTATGTGGATTTGGAGTAAATGCAATTAGGTGTAATAACCAAGAAAACGTTATATTGATCTAGACATGATTATCAACTGGTGTATAACAATAATCAATTCTTCACACCTATTTTCACACTTTTCAGGGATATAATTTAGTAAATTCACATGATCATTATGATACATTATTAAGGGAACAAAAATTACCATAATATAATATATTAGGAAATAGATAATGGATAACATAGATTGAATCCTAGAAATTAATAGGTTAAATCATATATATTATTTATATGTTATCCCTTTAATGTTCATATGTTCAATTTTATGTGTTTATTATTATTTTTAAAATAACATCAATAATTTTTCTTTTATTCTAGTCAATAGCTATAAATAGAATGAACTATGTTAACAAACAGTCTGAGGTGCAATGTGATGACTACCAAATTGAGATGCCCAACCCAGCAGGAATAAGAATTACAAAATTCATGACTATAATTTCTCAATAGAATCATGTTTTGAATGAAAACCTGAATAATGTGGAACCCCCAAATACCCCTAAGAATGAGAAGTTTTCATTTCAGATATTTATACAACAAATTACTTCTAAATCCCATGGGTCTTCAGATCCCTCAATTGAGGAACAATTTATCAACACCATTGAAAAGATATTATCTTCCCATCAATGATCTAGGAAAGAGAAGGTCATGTTGGATGTTTATTGTATGAAAGGGAAATTTAATCAATAGTGAAAATTGTTCAATAATAGTAAGCATGATGAGGAGATAAAATTGATTGATTGAAATGAATTATGGAAAATGTTTTTTGATAAATATTTCCACTATACATTCTAACTAAAAATAGAGAGGGAATTACTTAGACTCAAGTAAAAGGATTATGAATCTATCAGCGTGTATGATGGAAAACTTCAAAAGGGTTTCCTTATTTTCTTATGACTTTGTCGTTACCCCTGAATGTAAATTTGAATATTCATTTGGTGGAATGAATATGAGTCTATAAAATTCAATCACCTTTTGGGACATTGAAAATTAAGAAAAAATTGTATGATGTTACCTCAATATCTATATAGAGATAAGATAATATGAAGTGTCTCATAGAGATAATAATAAAAAAATAGGGGACTCATTCTATTAGTGAAATTTAGTAATTCATTGGTGGAATTAAATTTAAACATCCCATATATAAAAGGTGTCGGAAGAAGAACCCTGGAAATTTCTTCAAGCGGACACGAAATGATTTAGGTGCTGGAAGGAAGGGCCCCTTGTAACCGATTACTGATGGGAGAAAACCAACAATGTGATTGATGAAATGAATTATCTTGAAAACCCCAAGCCCATTTTCCAAAGTTTCAATATTAAGGAACATCAAATCTTTATGATTTAATTCACTAAGACAATGAAATTTTAGGACAACTAATGGAAATATCCCCTAAGGCCTAGAGGGAAAGGGCGAGCTTATTCCATCACAACTATAGAGATGAATCGCACAGACAAAGTGGTGATAGCTATTCTAGTTATTTATTAAATCATAGTGAACATGTTTTTTTATTCTAGTTCTATGAATTAGTTTTTATCTTTTACGTTTAGTAGAATTATTCAAACATAACCACAAAGAATGGGAGTAAAGATATTAGTGAAAATAAGAAATGGGGAAATTATTGTATCCCAAGTATATAACTCATACCTGATCAAAATTATTGGGATTAACTTCCCATTGATCATTTTGATACTCTATTTAGCATAATTTGATTCAATTATAGGTATGTATTGGCTTTCCTTATAGAGATCTAACATAAATTTATAAGAGATGTAAATTACCCCCTATATCATGAATTTCCTTCTGTTTATTTAAATATGAAAGCAAGTAGATGAATCTTATTTAGTACCAATATATCATGAATGGATATTATTTACCTTTGAGAAGGTGCATCTTTCTCAAACGATTCAGTATAAGGAACAAATGATCATTGAATACATACCAAACATGACATAATATGATGATGTGTTTCCTAAAGAATTTATTGGTCTTCCTTCTATAGGATAAGATAAATTTTTAATAAAGAAAATACCTATGGATTTTCAAATATCCAAGACTCTATAAATAAGGGATGCTGTTTAACATTAGAAACTAAAGAAAAAACTACTGGGTAATCTTGATAAAGGGTTTATACACCCATGTACTTCATTGTGGGGTGCACTAGTCCACTTTATCAAGAAGGAGGGGTAAATGAACCCATACGTTGATTATTGTGAGCTCAACAAGTCCACGATAAAGAATATTTACCCTATACAACATATTGATGACTTGTTTTATTAACAAAATTGATCCAAATTTTTTCCTAAGATATATATTTGGTAGTGATATTATCAGGTAAAGGTAATTAAGGAGAATAACCAAAGATTATTATCTTACAAATTATATGAACTATGAGTTCATAGTGATGAATTTTGGGCTCCCCAATGCTCTAGAAATATTCATGAGTTTTATGAATAATGTCTTTAGGAATTACCTCAACAAAATTTTGGTAGTATTTATTGATCATATTATTATCTAATCCAAAAGCAATGAGATACATGATGAACATTTTAATACTATACTAAGGAATTTGGGGAATGAAAATATGTTTGAAACAAATAGTAAATTAGATATCTAGTTGGAGAAAGGAACATTCATATGGAACGTAATATTCAATAAGGGATGTACATGGATCCACAAAAAAATAGATATGACTGAAGGGAGGAATAGACTATCATCTATGATAGATATCTCTATTTTTTCTGGATTATCTAGGTATTATTGTGATTTTGTGAGAAAATTCTCATGATTTTTAATCCCCTAACCATGATTACTTGGAAAGGATCCATGTTTATTTGTAATGATAAATATTAGGAATGTTTAAGATATGGTTTATAAGATAATGACTACATTTTTACTTACACTACCCACTAATGGAGAAGGATTTGTGTTTTTCAATAATGAATATAAATAATGTTCTTTGGTTTTGTACTCATGAAAAATGAAAAAGTGTTAGCATATTCCACCCACCAACTAATGATACAAGTGTAGAACTATACTACTCATGATCTATAATTGGATGCGGTGATCTTCACATTAAATATTTGGTAACTTTATCTCTATGGGGAAAAGTGTGATATATATAGACCATAAATTTCTAAAGTATATATTCACACAATAGGAGATTAATATGTGAAAATAGAGGTGGTTAGGGATGATAAAGTATTACAATTGTTCAATCCATTACCATCATAGGAATGAAACCAATGTTTCCAATTCTCTTTGTAGAAGTGATCCTACAACTCTATCAATGATGAGTTTTTCGAGGGATCCAATATTCTTAGATATGAAAATGTTGGATATGGTAATAATAAAAGGATATTCATCCTACCTTTCTCAAATAACTTCTCAATCAACTATTCCTAATAGAATCAAGAGGCTTAGAAATATGATGTGTTTCTAATGAAGAAGGTAGAGGATATTAGAGAATTTAATTTTGTGGAAAATGGTGTTATAAGGTTTGGAACTGGGATTTTTGTCCCATAAAAACCAAAACTGAAGGGGGGAGTTTCTGATGATTCATATTGATCATCTTTCTATATTCATCCAGGAATAAATAACATGAATAGAGATTTGGAGGAAAATTTATTGTAGGATAGAATGAAGAGAGAGGTTGTGGAATTCCTATCTTGAAGCTCGGTTTGAAAACATGTTAAGGGTGAAAAATAAAATTAAAAGGGAATGATTAAACCAATATCTATACTAGTATGGAAATGGGGAAACAAAACCATGGTTATCACCATAGGACTCTATAAGACACCTATAGGAAATAATTCTATCTGGGTGGTAGTTGATCACCTTGAAATTTAATTTCTTTTCATTTCTACCATATAAGTCTTATGGATTTCCAAATATCCAATATATAAATAATATATGTTTTATGACTTCATGAAGTTCCAATCACTGTAATATCTAATTAAGATACTAGTTTTACCTTGAGGTTTTGAAGAATATTTCAGCAAGAATCAAATATAGAATTTATTTTCAGTACTGCTTTTCCCCCTCAGACATATGGCAAGTCTAAAAAGACCAGTCAAACTCTTTGGGATATAATGATATCATGTTTATTTTATTTCCAAGTATATTGGGATCACCACCTCCTACTTGAGTTGTCATATAACAAATGTTTCCATTATTGCATTGAAATGGAACCTTGTGAGGCTATATATGGGAAGTGGTTTCAAACCCCAACATGATGGGATAAAGTTGGAGATTGGAAGATTATAGGACCCTATCGTTACCAAGATATGATGGAAATGGTTCAAACCATTCTAGTTCATATGAAATATGAACAAAGATGGTAGAAAATATTTGAAAACAATCATATATGTGACATGCATTTTGAGGATAGTGATAAAGTGTTCCTTTATATATCAGTATGGAAGAAATTTATCGAGTTTGAAAAGAAGGGAAATCTATATCCTAGATACACGGATGCCTTTGTGATCCTAGATTGCATCAGAGTGATGTACTATAAAACAACAATTTAACCTAACATATATCAAGTACATGATGTTTTCCATTTATCCCTCTTGAGGAAGAACATAGCAAACGCCTCACATGTAGTAAATCCTGGGTTGGTATAATTGGTGATTGATCATTTATACGATGAGTATCCAATGACGATCTTAGACATCGATACAAAGTTTAACGAAATAAGACAACTCACCTGGTAAAAGTGTTGTGTTGGAACCACAAGTATGAGGAAGGGACCTAGAAATCCAGAGAGGTAATGAAAATGAAGTACCATAATATGATTTAGTACATGAAAGGAAAATTTCAATTGAAATTGTTTTGAAGGGGAGAATAATGTAAAAATATAATAAT
The DNA here is from genome assembly GCA_963277665.1 of Viscum album. Classification (NCBI taxonomy): domain Eukaryota; kingdom Viridiplantae; phylum Streptophyta; class Magnoliopsida; order Santalales; family Viscaceae; genus Viscum; species Viscum album. The sequence goes on from OY728140.1 coordinate 1,152,432,219, forward strand.
TTATAAATTAAATTCCATTTTAAAATGAATAAGTAATTAATTTATGAAAATTTAATGTATAAAACACAAGAAATAAATTTGTTATATTGGATCATTATAATGTATATCTTTCAGATTCAAAATACCATTAATCAATATAATCATTTATAATATATCCATTGAGATGTGGTCATATGATTACTATATATTAATGGTTATGATAAAGTCTTATCGAAGAAGATGAAAGAAGTGATGGCCTATACCAGAAGGACCATACACTATAAAGACCATTTATTGGAGCCTCAAAGAGAGGTCAAATATCTACGATTTTCCCTTGAAGAATAAAAATCTAAGAATCAATAATTAAGACATCAGTGAAATCATTTATGGGATAAGTTCAAGCTTATTCGGATCAAGGACCAAATCATGTTTTCAGAAATACCCTATGAAAATATCACAATCGCACACATTACCCTTAGAGCATTCATTAGTGTAATAAAGAGCTATATCTCTAAACCTTAACATTATGAGTATGTTATTTTAACATCAATAAAATATTTTTTATTTGAATCCATTATTTTTTTAAATTTATAAATGATTAAATAAATGATTCTGATAAAAAAAATATTTGATATGATAAAAAGAAAATTGTATTTTGGATAATATATATGACAACTTTTTGATTAATTCAATAATTTTTGAAATAAATTAGTTTTAAATAAAATATTATAATTAATACTATATATAATTTATAATATATTTTTATGAAGTAAAAATGTATTTTTTATAAGGATCAGAAAATTTTTATTTTAAAAAAATGAATATTTTTAAATAAATGTCTATTTTTTATTTAAAAGTTCAATTTTTCATATTTAGGGAATTATTTTTATAATTTAAATATTAGTTTTTCATTCATCATGTAAAAATAATCCAATGGTGATCTTTTCATAATTTTATGAAACAGATGAATTCTAAGGAAAATAAATAAATACGGTAGGTATTATGACATCATAATGACCCAAAAGTGATGTACTAAATACCATAAAGTGTATCCAAAAGAAAATATATATTTACCATTTAAAATAATTTTCTTTTGAGGTTGTTTTTTTAATTTTATTAACCCTTTATGAATCCTCCAAAACCTATATTATATTTTAATTTTATAAAATCATTTCTTGGTAAACATGACTCACTTCCACATCACTAATTGTATTATTTTAATTTTATAATTTCAGGTCCTTATAAAATATTTAAAACCACTCATATTTTTCAAAATCCATGGTCAAAACCCTGATAATATTTTCTGTTTTGATTACATTATTGTATTGAGTCCAAAACCTATGTTTAGAAATTAATAAATAACTCCACTCTATTTTCCTCTGTAAAATTACCCATGATCCCATTCTTCTCCACCCAATATCCATTGAACATAACTATACTGTTACCTTTCTTATCTATTTCCCTCCAAATGCCCCCCCTAATCTCTCAAGAATCTCCTCCCAATATTTTGGAACACTCTCTCAAGGTAAGGGATCATATCCTTCTCCTCTTTATTCAACCACCTTATTTTTTTATATGACTTTGTCTCCCAATTTTCAATGTTAGATTATGTTCTAAAATATCCCAAGTATATACCTTATTTTTTATATGTGTTGAGAGACCAATTTCTCTCTCATTAATCCCTCTTATGATTCATTATATAGCCCCTTTATGCCACCAAAATTATCCTGTGATTTTTCCATTCCAAACATTTCTATTGTGAACACCACCACCATTTCTAATCAAGGGTATTCACCTAGACATACCTATTGTTTTTTTAATAGATACGTAAATATATTTATTCTAATCTATTTACACATTGGATTAATTTTTTTAAATATAATCATATTTTTAATGATATGTGTGGAACACTGATGCATATACATGATATAAAAGAGATGAGTGTGCCTACAATTATATAGCACTCCAATGAATTTGGGAATGTTTTAGTCTCATGATACATCATATATGAGAATATGAAATATAAATAATCCATTATGACACTTTTTCTACAATTTTATGATGTTTTGGATGTCTTCCTTGACTTACGTGTATGATTTCAGGTTTAATTTTGTTACCACATTCTCATGTTGATTTTATGGTATCATGATGTATCATGACTCATTGTTCAAGATTATGATTCTCACCCCTTTTAGGTCCCATTGAAATTTATAATTAGTAACTTATAACAAATTCATCATTTTATTCTTTGTTTATTCCTATACTAGGATTTATAGCTCAGTCCATTCTTACACATGTCCCTAGGTTGTCACATGATGTTTTAAATGAGAAATGGAATATTAGAATCATGTTAAGAAAATATTCATTGATTTTGTTGTATTCATGTATCATGTTTATGTTCTATGTAACTAATTTCTGAAACACTCTAGGGTTATCGATCTTCTGGGTTATACTTAGTGTGATTTTGTTCAACAAATCCAAAAAAAATGGTAATAAAGAAATCAGTTGTCATAACTAATCTATAATGAATATGGGTAAACATCATTGGATATTCAATTAAAACACATATCTAAAAAATATTCATCTATATATTGTGTGAAATAAAAATTATTTGAATATATCTAATAATATATCATCATTCCAGTGTCCCCAGATCATACCCACCTTAAAGAAGCTAAGGGAGATGAATGGGAGTGGTCAATAATTAAGAGGAGAGGTATCAAATTCATAATAAGACCACGAGTGTTATAATTTTGTATAAATTTTAGTGGAAAAAACAAGTGGATTTAAGATCCATGATTTATATTTAATAAAAAACTCAGCTATGGGAAATGACTACCCAATAGGGTATGAAGATGCTTATAAGCATACATTAAGCCCACCGGTTGGCCAGTGAGTTGCACTAGCTTTCCAGGGACTACCACCCTATAACTATATGACCCATCAAGCCCTTCTTGGTGAGTGAAAGGCTATTCCACCACAAAACTAGCCTACTTACAATCGTATAAGGGCTGGTGATAAGCACTGATATGTTATAATGTAAATTGGAGGCCTTTTCCTAGTGTACCTATATGCACACTACCAACGGTATCCATGAAAACGTGTATTAGAATAATAATAATATTTTTACATATAGAGTTAAGACATGAATTCAATAACCACTAGATAACACATTAGAGTATAAAAATATAAAGAAATCTATAATGGGGAAAAAATACACACCCAACTAGAAATGAAGTTGCAACAAGAAAACTATTGGGAAAAGGGAAAAACAAAGAGATCCCAAATCCTAATATCTATGTCCAACAACCATACACGGTCTAACCACCCATGTATAACTATGATCCACTAATTTCACTACTGAACTATTAATCATCAATATAATACATGACACATGTGGGAAAATCCCAAGAAGGGGTGAGTATATACATACCTATTAGGATTCTCTAGAAACCTCAAAGGAATCAAGAGAGAGATAAAATAATAGGTAAATAAACCTAATGAAGTCATATTAATTGTAAATAGAGAAAAAAACCATAAACAACTAGATAATCTCAATACAAGTCCTAAATAAGAGATAAGGGGTATTTATATCTCTATAACCTTGCTATGAAAAATGTGTTAGACAACGGGTCTAAGGGTCTACCTATGATTCCCAAAATCAAGCGCAACCGCATAAGAAATAGTGTGTAAGACCCCACACATTTCTACTGTGCTTCACATCATGAGTGGGAATTAACACACAACCATTCATCCCACACAACCCCACAAAAATTTGAGTGCATAACCCTCACCATGCCATTGTACTAGACATATGAGGGGGAATGATCTACAGTAATGTATCTTGTGTGATGTCACAAGATTCTCGGTGGAGGAGCCACACATCACCACTGCACTCCATAGCTGAGGGGGATCAATCTCTAAAATAGGACCCACAACTTAGTACACTAAGGGGGTTATAATATAATGATAGAGTACCCACGCCCTATTATGTAAGGGGGGTTCCACTCAATTAAAAGATAGATAGAGGACCCACATCATAGAACGATATGGGTATGACACTCATTAGACCGAAAAAAGAGAACCCATTTTCTGTAATGATAGGGGGATTTCACTCAGTACATATTTAGAGGAACCACACCTTAGTTTATCAGGGGATACACTCAAAGCTTGGAGGACCCATTCCCTATCTGAATAGTGGGTGATACACACTAGTTATAGGTAGATGACACATTCCATCATCTGTTAGGGGGCTTCAACTCATTGGGTAGAGGACCCATGCCCTTATAAGTTCGGGGGTTCCACTCAATAAATATAAATAGGGGAATCACACAATATAATGATAGGGTATTCCATTCTATACATGGAGGACCCACACCTTAGTATGATAATGTGTTCAACTCAGTGGTTAGAGGACTTATGCCCAAGCACTATAGGGGTGTTCCACTCAAACCAGTTTATGGTTTATGGCAAAACCACACCCTAGTATGATTAGGGGGTTCCAAACCCAAAAACTCCTTATCTTTGATGAAAATGTATGATCACTTCCATCATCAATCATAGCCTAATTAATATTGATTCTTTGAAAACTATATTTTTTATCTAAAAAGTCACTATGGAATCTACCATCATGTTCTATGTGGAAAAAATTTCCAGAGAGAACACTCATGGGATAAAATACAATTTAAATTGAAGAAGATATGCATGGTGGAAGATCCTGAAATAATAACACAATGTGTACCATTGGTCAAATGGGCTATGACCTAACCTAGACTCCTGATTATGTTTGTATTAGGATGTGACATTGCTAGACATGTACAACTACATGGTGTGTATGGGTAATAAATATCATTTATTAGGAACCTGGGCCTACCTATGTACTCATTTTCCAGTATATTTACATCAACCTGTTCCCATATACCAGACTGTGTACCTTGTCTTTCCTAGATACCAACCCTTGACCATGTACTCCCATAGTACATGATATGTCCTCCCTCATGAGTTCCTAGGTGTGTTCTAGCTAGCACATAGATTATCCACCTATGGATGGTCTAATGTTGTGTGGACCTGACCACATAGCGTGTGACACTTATCTTCCTTGAAACCTAGTTTTAGAGCTAAGGGATGCATGAAATGTGATACTATACTACACATAGTGTAGTCAAGTCTTGTGTAGAAACTCAAGTTCCTTCATGCATAATCACCATGCCTCCATCATTATCATTATTATCATGAATCACATCTAGGTTCTAATATCCAGGGTTTTACACATCTGATTAATCACTGGTGGTAGGATTCCAGCTTCCCAAACCCCACATGACCTTTCATATCTCTCCATTCCATGTTTGTAGTCCCTTCAGAAGTAAAATACATAGAATTATCACCCAAATCCCATAAAACATCCTGAGACCTATGAAAATCATCATCCTGATCATCATTCTCAAATCCACCATAAATTTGGGAGTTCGATCACACTTGAACTAGCCCTAGAAATATTGAATCCTGACTCTATGGGCTAATGGAAACGAATGTAAAGAATGGTTAATAGAAATGAATAAGAATTAAGTTAATCCTTCATCGTCCAAATGTTCTTATCAAATGATCAATTAATAGGGATATTGGGTGTGATAGAAATTCTTGTAAAACACAATTTAATTTAAACAATCAAATCATTTAAATGGGGTCCTTTGAATGGTAGATAAATCACAAATCAAAAGAAGAATAGTTATCCATAGAGAATATTATAATAAAAAGCTGTAAATTCTAAATTTATGAGTCATACCTTGATTATTGATCGATTATTGGTGAATAACACATTATCCAATGACAGGTAAGACCCACTACAATCACATCTTCTACATCCACCTCAATTCAATCACAATTCATTATCATATGTTGATCCATGAAGAAAGAATCCACTCCAAATACTATCAGATATAGCCCTGGTTATGTGCACATACCATGAAAATCATTAAAATGACTTACTTATTGATGATGGGTTAATTATGGTTTATTAAATAAATAAATTAAATTAAATTAATTAATTCACTTAACACACCTTCCAATGGATACCTCAACCAAATGTGTGGTTCTGACCAACCATTGGCTATGTCTAGGGTAAATACTATGTGTTGGAATCTATTATGGCATCATATTTACTATCCAAGTATATAGTAAATATATATTATTTTATTTTTTAAAAACTACAAATGATTGATATTAATATACTTAATATTATCATAATATCAATATCAGGCTCATTGAGCCTTATAATCCTATGTATCCTTAGCGCAAATCTTTGAAAATATTCAAAAAATATTCCAAAGTATTACATAGAAAAAACCGAGTCACTAAACTCTCCCTAAATTCAAGTATTTCTTCCCCTAATAGAGAGAATCAACTTGAAAGTGAAAATACTGAGTTCTCTACTGGGTTTCTTATCCTAGTGAACTCTCTAGAGGTATCTTCTACTATCAATAAACATGAACCGAAGGGAAATACATCCCATGAAGGGTCTTCTATGGTTAGTTATCAAACATCAATAGGTACCTCAAAAAGGAAACAGTAATCTTTGTTTTCTAGCTCATCCTAGAAGACATTATGTATTGATTTGATTACATGTCTCCTCAGTTGTGACCTATAAGAATAACTCCATGAATTTCTTCTAACTATAGTCATTGGTTCAAGCAGAATAAAACCATTCTAACATAGTTTAGTAACTATAAATAGGTCATATAATCCCTAGATATATCTTCTTTTCCCAGCCTTATCCCGTTGATCCTTAGTGAAATGAGATCTATCTAAAACCAATATCTCATCATTGAACTCCAAAGGCTATTTTCTTCAATCGTCTAGGGACTCGTGACAAATTTGGGTAGTCCTCATTCTCTCCTAGATGAGATTCACCTTTCTCAACCATCACTAGAACAAATTCTAGGCCCATAAGAGATGTCTCCCACTAGGATCAATCCGTATAGTGGTGACCCACATGGTCTCCCATATGTGGCCTCAAAATAGGTTGCATCTATGGTTTAGTGGTAACATTCATGATACAAAAAACTCCATGGATGGTAGGTGATACTCCCAGATATTGAAAAAACCAACATGAAAACATAAATCATGTTAACCCAAACACAAATAGTACGCTTCACCTATCCACCCATATGGGGTAAAAAGCCATTCTCAAGTGAAATCGAGTCCCAAAAGAATCTTGCATCCTCTCCATAATCATGGTATGAAGTGAGAATCATGGTCTGAAATGATCATCGATGGAATTACATGGAGTCAGAATTCCTCCTGCATGCTCATGCATCCCAAAACCTATACAAAGATCTATTCTCAAATGGTTAAGAAATGGTCAAACATGGTGAGACACTATGAAATAGTGTCTGAACCTCTTGCTAGCCGTGTAATCCCCACTCATGAAAACCATAAAGATACTATATTATTTCCACATCAATTCGAGAACCGTAGAATCCTCTATGGCAGGTGATACCACAAGAGTAAAACTTAGTAAAATGATACAATATGTATTTTCTAAATTTTGATCCCAAATAATATTTGTACAACCACACCTCTCTGGTGTGTTATAATAATAGAAAGAAACCTCCTCAACATCTTATATGGCGACTTGATTAGTGTCACCAACATCCTCAAACAAGGATAACATTATCCGGACATCATAAAATCTATTAAATTCATCACCAATGGATATATTTTCATTCAATAGGTCTTAGTCAATATCACAAAGGTGAACCTCTATAAAATGTTGTACAAGTGGTGGGGTAACAACCATCAACTACAAGTGCACTGCACCACCCTCTCCCTCGGGGGTTGACAAAAAAAAGGTGTACTTTACTATCACCATTATTGAAAAAATAAAGATTGATAACGTCATTGTGTGAATATTATTCCATGACCACTCCCTTGGGCAGATCTCAAGCTAGCACTACCTCACCCTTTAATGGGTCCACTATCACTCACAGGTCTAAGAATACATATCACAAGAAGTGGACCTCTAAAATATGGGACAATATCTATGATAGATTGCCAGGAATGTGGTACTACCAAATCACGTCCCAAATGATCCACAAGTGTATCAAGTTCTCTACCTATTATTCATAGTACATGAGGTGTCATCATAGAGGACTGCCACAAAGGAATACCATAGGGGTTTCATACCCAGTTCTTGAATCTCATGAAATCTGATGTGGAATTCAACATGCTGAAGTGTATCACCAAGAAATCAAACCACCTATATTAGATCAAGTATTTTATAATTGGTACATACACCTCTTGAACTTGGAGCTGGAGATAACCCATACTACGGTCAAACTAAAATATCCAGTTCACCTCCATCCATTGGGTGAAGTGTTCATCAATTCCTAGGGGTAGATACTCCTCCCAAATAGTTACCTATATCAGATGATTCCAATAAGAACCGGAATTCAAGATCCCATACAACTCTTAGGAGAACAACACGGGGATGCTTAGGAAAATGCATTGGGTCTTATGAAGTCTATGCTCTATATAATCCTCCAAATGTATCTCTAACTCTTACATTTACATGGGGTCATCCGATATTCTAGAGAAGGTATCAAGTCATCCTTGATAAAAGTCCATGTAGAAAAAAACTCTCGATGGGAGGGAAACATAGCATATCTGCAATATTTATTCCCTCACAATCCTCCACCATTATAATAAAATAAAATCTCATCCCATTCCCATCTCCAGGTCAGATACTAAACAATATATAGGTATTCAGTAGTATCTTCCAGTACAAGAGCTCATCGATCTATATCAGGGATCAATCCTTATAAAAGGAGGAAAACTATATCCCAAAAGTAGGGAAAACTACAACCCCCACTATTAATAGTCACCTAATAATGGATGGTATTAAACTAGTCAATGTCTAAAGAAAAACTATAGGGGTTTTCCGCCAATAATAAAGTTTCTATGTGAGGCTCTCTCTCTGTCCTCCAGAGTTAGGTCATACTACCTATAGGACATTATGAACAAAAATCCTCTTTACTAGAGCCTCAAGGCATAGAGTCAAGAAGGAAGGGTCGACTAGTATCCCTAGTAATTGAATATGGATATTCTTAGGGAAATATGGCTCATGAATTAGTACTAAAACTACAAATGGGAAAGTGAATACACATGTTATACTTGGAATCATACATGGGACTCCAGGCCAAAATCTCATTCCGATGGAAGCTCAGCCTTTCCCTTTCACTAATTTTCACCACAACCGGATGTTCTATGATGCCTCAACACACTAACATTCCCAATAGACAAAATTCAAAGGAGATCATCCGCCAAAACATGATAATATCCAATTTAGGATTGTAACGACTCACCTACCTTGTTTTATACCACATCACAAGAATGAATCTTCATGGGGGAAGCATCCATATTTTTAGCATGTCTAAATCAACACCTAACATCACCAACACAGGGATTCACTTATGACATGAGTTTCCTAATATAAGTCTCACTACCAAAACATCCAATGAGATGGGTTCTATCAGAGTGGGACATTCAAACTGAAGTCTCTTTCTATTCCTATACCACTTGATAATGGGGTTAACTTGACCAATAAGACTAGGATATATCTATCTCTACAACTCTTGATTAAAACTAAGTACTCGTATAAAATGCTTTGGTACCTCCAGATCCATAGCTACTCACAAAGCTGATTAGTCACCAACACAATAATCCAATCAGGCAGAGTTCTCACAAGATGAAAAACACATACCACTATATTGATCCAATCATACTATACGTGGGGGGTCTAACTCATCATGAAAATATATTCGTCTCATTCACTGGAACCCACATAATACACTATTTTTTAACTATCATCTTATCCTTCTAGTCCATCAAATTCTCAACATACAAATTATCATTCCCCTGGACCACTAGAGGTGGGTCCATGCACTTATCAAAAGGTGGTATCACTGCTCCGTTTCCTAAAATAGGTAACACCACATGAATTGGTCCTTGAAATTTATCCACATCCTCTACCTGGTCATCATCCTAAAACTATATTGATATCCATGTTGGTTGTCACTAGGGAGAGATATCAAAGGTCATCAAGATGTACTACGGTCAAAGAGAATATATGGGGAGATGAATCAAGAAAGATTTTCAAAGTAATAAATCATATAGGATTCATGTAAAATTTTTTCACACAACCAATGTCTCAGTATGATGATTCGACAAGAAGGTAACAAGAGTCCAGGTAAATGGATATGTTGGTAGCCACACCAACACTAGGTTCCCTATCTAGAGATTCACAATCGAAATAATATATAATGTTCTCTATATGTCCTACCCAATCCTACTAAGGGGAAAACTGCAAAAACTATCCTAAGTAACAAACACCTATGATACCACTCTATAATGACCTGACCCCCAAGGCCTGCATGGCCAGTGGAAGGCCTGACCTATACCACTGAAATCCCACCTAAAATACTCTAGGGGTGGAGAAAATCAACAATAAGACAAAATGTATATGGAATTCCTTTTTCTAGTGTACCTTCGCATACACACACACACACCCCCAACTATATCAATGAAAAAGGACATAAGAGTGGTAAAAATAATGTAAAATATTAAGTAAAAACATGCATTAAATAACCTCTTTGTAACACATCAAAGTAATATAAAATCAACGAAACTATAAAGGGTAAAAAATAAATGACCAACTAGAAATTAATTACCAATTTGAAAATAAATATAAAAATGAAAAATTGAGAGATCCTAGATCATGATATCCAATTAGGACCACAATTAATTATCTAAGAACCCATGAATTACCATGATCCACCGATGTCACAACCAAACAATCCATTGTCACTATAAGACTAGACAGGTGTGGGAAAATACCATGCAGATGTGAGTATATACATTTCCAGTAGTATTCCCTAGAAACCAAATTGGTAGAATGATAGAGATACAAAAATAGTCGGTTTAACCAAATGAAGGAATTCCAATTAGAAACTAAGACAATAACCATAAAGAAACAAATACGCTCAGTAAGAATCCCAAACGAGACTGAAAGGGGATCTTCATCATTATTGCCTAACTAATAATTATGAGTTATCCATAATCTCCAGGGGTCTATATCTGATTCCCAACATCATGCACAACCACTAAAGAAACTGTGTGGAGAGGCCCACACCTTACTACCATACTCTAGAGGCTAAGGGGGAACAAACTCCCAACCATGAATCCTATAAAACCTCACTAGAATCCTAATGGAGGACCCAAACCCCACCAAATTACCTCACACACAAGGGGGTGGATCTCTAGTCATGAATCTTCTATGACCCCATAAGATTCTAAGTGGATGACCCACACATATCCCATGCACTCTACGACATGGGGGAACAATCTCCAATAGAAGTCTCATGCCTTAATATGATAAGGGGATGTCACTAAAAAGATGAAGGACCCAAACCCTAGTATATCAGGGGGTGGCGCTCAAAAAATAGATAGATAAGGAAACCATTCCCTATAATAATAGGGGTACACCACTCAGTAGATAGATTAATAGAGGACCCACATCCTAGAACAGTCATGGGATTGCACGTAATATATGGATAGATGAAGAATTCCCCTATGAATTAGGGATGTTCCACAAAAATCATAGAGGATATAGAAAATAGAATGATATGGGTGGTACTCAATATGTATCGATAGAGGACCCACACCCTCATGTGTTAGGGGGTTCCACTCAATGGGTAGAGGACCCATTCCCTTGTACGTTACGGGGGTTCCACTTTGTTATTATAAAATCAGGACTCACACCACAGTATAATAAAGGGATTCCACTAAATACAATAGGGGCCCACACCTTAGTATGATAGGGGTTCAAATCAGTTGGTAGATGACCGACACCTTAGTTCCATAGTGGGGTGCCACTAAGAATATTTGAAGGAGTAAAGGGTACCGAAACCCTTGTATGATAGGGGTTTCTAACACCAACCTCTCTTTATGAGGATATTACCTGATCACATATATTGTAAATCACCACCTAGAGAAGAATCGTGCTACTAAAATCATAAATCATATATTAAAATACACTACTAAGGCTATAATTTTATTTTTTAGGGAAAAAATATTAGGATAGGCTACTGACGATCCAAAATATGACTCTAAATGAAGGTGATACACAAGGTGGAAAATCTTGAGAAAAGTACATGGTGTGTCATAAGGGTCACATAGTATATGAGAACACCTAGAATCCATTTGTTTCTATATAAGCACACAACATTCCTGTACAAGTATAACTACACTATGTGTAATGGTATAACATAGTGTGTTTTAGCCACCTGGGTCCTAATCGGGTGCTCCTTTCTTGCCAATGTACATCGGCCCATGACTATATAATTTGCAACGTACCTAAAAATAACTATATAATAGAACATGCCTGTATACTCTTAGAGTACATAGAGTTTCGTCTGGCATGGGGTCCTTTGTGTTTTCTTGTTAGAACACTACTCACCCACCCGAGCCGGGTCACATGGCTTATTGTCCCAACCAAATGACAGGTGATCCATATCTTCCTTAAAACCCAAGCACAATAGCTAGGTGTGATATATGGTGTGTGTTCCTACACTACAAGACATATATTTTGTTTTTTTGTAGTAAAATAAGTCTATGTCATAATCACACTACCAACACCATCTTTTCCACCATGAATCTTGCAAGGTGTCTTGGATCCAGGGTTATTTGTGCTTGATCCATTATCGAGGGTTTGATTTCATCCAAACAAACCCACATATGGCCTTGATCATCTATCCATTCCATGTCTGTTAATCTCAATAGGTAAAATCAATATAGGTATCACAGATATCCTTCAAAAAAATACCAATTCATATGAAATTCATCATCCTGTTCATTGTTCATCAATCTACCATGAATCAAGGGGTTCAATCACACTTGAACCCACACAAATAATGTTGAACCACAACCCTGATGGAAAAAATATGAATAATGAGAAGAACAATGTGGATAAATTCATAAGAACAAATGCAAAATTCCTTGGAAAATAATTCTTTCACAATGATCATATAATAGAGAAATAAAGGGTGATTGAAATGCTTGGAAATCATAATTTATTTCAAACAATAAAATTATTTAGATGGGATTATATGTAGGGAAAATAAATTAAAACACAAAATAAAATTAATAGTTTGTGATTAATATTTTAATATAAATGGTTTGAAACAAAAAATTACAAGTCATTCATCGATTATAGGTTGATCATTGATAAAGAATACATTCACCAGCGATAGGGAAAACCTATTATGTTCGATGCCAATCAATCCAACTCAATCTAATAGATGTTCTTTGTCTAATTTCCATCAAAAAATGAAGAAAACTCAACTCTTACAATCATATATAGTAACGGTTATGAAATAAAAACTATAAAATCATCCAAATTATGTATTTATAGAGTGAGGGTTATGATATATTTATTAAATTAATTAATTCACTTAGTGCACCCTCCAATATCTTCCTCATTCAAATATTCAGTATTGACCAACCATAGGTCAAATATAGGGTAAATACAATAATTTGGAATCAACCATGGTTTCATATTTCTAATATGAGGCTCCAATCAGGTGAAATTCCATTATTTCTAAAAAATATGCATATGTGATATTAATATATTTAATATAATTATAATAACAATATCTAGATCACTAGGCCTCAAAATCTCCCAAAAGCTTAGTGTCTGGCTCCAAATGTATTCCTAGAAATATTCCAAAGTAATACATTACAAAAAAAGAGTCACTACACATCCACCCACTATCCTCAAATCCCTTACTCCACTTATTCTATATTTGAAATCGAGACCCTTTACACCCAAATTTGACATCTAAACAGTCTATAATTGGTATGAACACAATGATAATAGATAATTTATAAAATTAACATCTTATAAATTAAATGAAAAAATGTATGTTACAAACGATGAACTATAAATAGGAAAATATTAGTTAACAGAATGTGCGATTCTGAAGGGGAAATGATATTAGCCTTCAAGAAGGACACTGGAGTCTACATGATGGTATATTGAGCTATTTATTGGAATCAAATGATTAGATAAAAATAAATTTCCAATAATGGACTTGGAAAGGATAATGTACTGAGGTACTATTTAATATTCACTCCATTGAAATTTTATTTATTTATTTATTTTACTTATTTTCAATAGGGATGCAATGCATTCATTATTTACATCCAATATATTTTAATAACATACTAGTGATAAAACATTGGGTTTTATTTATATAAAAACATGCTCTATAATTTATTAAAGTGTTTTCAACATTTAAAAATAACCTATACACATTTATGTTTAATCCCTTTTGGTTTCTTGTATATATTTCATCCCACTCCCTTCTAAAATCAATCCGACATATATTGTGGATGGTATGACTGAATGTGTGTGAATTCATTTTTAAAAGTTATATTTTGGTTCCAATCACTTGTACCATTCTCAAAATTGAGTAATTTCATTTGTTTTTAATAATACTTTATAATAATGATCCATATTTCAGTTGTGATAGGAAAAAATAAACCGCTTGTAAATTTGAAACACGATGGGTTTGAAAAGATTCAAAGTTTATTTTTTTAGTATAAAAGTAAAATTTGATCTCCCAACATGTATCACGTAGTCCAAACAAAGAAAATGAACATAAATTTTCTTGATACTTTATGAAACAAATACATGATTCATTTGTGATGTATATTAATAAACAACAAGTCAATCTAACACATGATGTTCTAGATATATCTGAAAGTGAGTGTTTTCATTTAAAATTGACGTTTTAGTTCAAAATTCACATCACATTCTAAAAAATAAGAAAATGCACAAATATTGTATTAATATTTTTTTAAATAGTTAAATAATTCATTTATTACATGTAGAAATAATCCAAAAATCAATCTCACTCATTTGGTGGCTGTTATGACTAAGAGTGTATATTTTCATTTAAAAGTGACATTTTAGATTAAACTTTATTCACATACCCACAACTGAACAAACATGCCAAAAATGCAATGGTAATTAATAAAAATGACCATAATTGTTTTTCTATATATAGGAATCAACCATATTTCAATCTGATACATGACATGAATGGTATAAGTTAAATTGTGTGTTTTTTGTATAAAAGTAACATTTTATCTCACTACAAGCATTAAATAGTTGAAAATAAGGAAACATGACCATATTTTCCTGATAATATAGTAAAATATTCCCGGATTTAATTTTGACATTTAATAATTAATTGTGCATCAATCTAAAACATAATGTGGCCAGATTGGATAAATGTCCATATTTTCAAATTAAAATCAACATTTTATTATAAAAGATTCATCACATACTAAAAAAGTAGAAAATTAAATTGTATTGTATAAATAAATTATAAAAATGATCTGTGATTAATTATTTCTATTTAGGAACTATCCTCAATTCAATACAATACACAATGTGTTTCTTATGACCAACAATGCATGTTTTCATTTAAAAATGGAATTTTCATTAAAAAAGTGAATCAAATACTAAAAAATTAGAAAAAACACACATATTGTGATGATATTTTATAAAAATATAAATACCTCATTTTTATGTTTAGGAATTACGTTCATGTTAGTCTAGAATGTATTGTGTCCGGTATGATATAAATTACATGATTACTTTTTTAAAAGTCTCATTTTAGTTCAAAACACATGCTGTATTCTCAAAATGGAGAATATATACTGAAATTATCTCAATAATTTATATAAATTATCTATAACATTTTTTATGTTTCTAAAATAATTTCATTTTAATCAAACACATGTTGTTCCTAATATGTCTCAAGATGCATGTTTTCAGTATAAAATTAACATTTTTTCTCATAACACCTCTGAAATAGTCAAAAAAATAAAAATGAGTTTGGATTGTCTTAAAACATTTGGAAAATGATCCACGATTAATTTTAAATGTGTAATAATGAACACCATTTCAATATGACACATGATGTTTTCAATTTGACTCAAAGTACATGTTTTGTTTTAAAATATTCATTTGAGTTCTATATGCATTCCACCTACACAAAATTGACAAAAAATACCTGAATTGTATTGAAATTTAATGAAAATACCAATAATTTATTTGTGATGTGTATGAGTTGACTACACATCAATCTGAAATAGGGAGTGAATAATATGACCAATAGTTAAAATATTCATTTAAAATGTACATTTTAGTTCAAAACATGTATCACATACTGAAAAATGAGTAAATATTTTTTTATTCCATTCATACTTTATATTAATGATGTATAACAATGTTTTGATTTGTTAGAATCAACATTATGTCATTTCTATATTAAGCGTGGCTGATATGACCCAAAGTGTGTGTTACTTGTATAAAAGTAAAATTTTTGCACACAATGCATGTCATAAAGTCAAAACCAATAAATATAATCCTTTTTGATACATTAGGAAAATAATATGTGATTAATTTTTAACATGTAGAAATTAACGGAACATCAATCAGACACATGGTTTGTCCAGATTGCCTAAAAGTGTATGTTTTCAGTTTAAAAGTGACATTTTAGTCAAAAAAATACATACTAAACACAAACATGAGAAAATTTTCTCATATTTTCTAGATAATTAAGGAAAATGATCCTTGTTTTCTTTGTGATGTGTAGGAATTAACAAAAAAATTTAACAAGATACGAAAAATGGTTGGTCTGACCAGAATATCATGTTTTCATTTAAAAAGGACATTTTAGTTCGAAATTTGAATCATAAACTCAAAACTAAGAAAAGAGAATAAATTTTTCATGATACTTAAAAAAACTGATTTTTCATTTTTAAATTTTAGAAAGTTACTAAATACCATTCCAATTAGAAATTTTGATTTATCATATGAGATTTCAATTATAATATGTTTTTTATTTTTAATGAACTGTTACTAAAATAAAAATTCATTTAATTACATGAACATGATTATTTTTTATATGGTCAGGTTAATCATTAGATAATGCTTATTATGAGAGGTACCTTTTTTAATAGTTGTAATTGTTTTTTGGTTTACATAATTGTGATTTCTTTTACTGAAATTATTTAATTTAATATATATTGGAATGATGTTTTAATGAATATTTTTTTTTTCATGTTTTATGTCACATTTATACTTCAAATGATTTTTTATTACCTAATTTAGAGTATTATTGATATAACATCTTCCATTTTTCACAAGATGAAAATGTCTTTTATAAGCGCTATCATTAGAGCAAATAAATATTTCCTTTACCATCACTACATTTAAAACTCGTAAAAGAGACCATCATTGAAGGGTATTGACACATAAACACTTTTTTAGTGTTGATTAAATCTATTTCTAGTTATTTTTAAATTATTAATATATAGTAGCAAGAATGGAAGATAGATTTTTAGACATGAAAGGGGGCATGATGAGTGGATATTTAATCATTGGTTGATTATATATAGATTTCCACCATCATTATTTGGGTTAAAATGTATCCCAAGAGAGAAAAACATTATCTCATATCCTTATTTTAAATGTCATGAAACTACTATACATTAAGCTATATTCATTTATACTATTTTCGATGATAACTAGATATGATTAGAAAGGTTGTACTTTTATCATTTCTATAAAAAATCATCGATAAATGACACCTTTATGAACCCAAAAAAAATAACAAAAGGCCAACCTTTATCAATTATTTTTTAGCAATAATAAATCATACCCTTTATAAGTGCTTTATTCAGGGCTTATAAAGGATTCCCTATATCAGTTCTCCTGCACATTTTTTTGAAAAGATAATATATGATATATTACTGATCCATAAACCTAGGCCTAAAAAGACATTTAGGAAAAGAGTCCACTCAATAATGATCACCACATGATTTCCCAAAACACGCTAAGTGATGAGCATCTAGGTTACCACCTCGTTTGATAAAAGAAAATTTACAGTTAGTGAAGCCTTCAGTCAATCACCAAATCTTTCTCAAGATAAGGAAAAAGGATGAAATTAATCTATATTAATTTTGAAATAACCCCTTGGGGGGGCCAACATGGTGCCTCCTACTGAATTCTACCCAATGAAGGCACTACATCATTTTTTTCCATCTATTTATCCACTCAATATCCCTCTCAACCCAATTACATTCTTTGGTCACCTTCATCTGGTAAGTGCATTCATTTCTCCTAGTCCTAAATAACCAATAAATTGTGTAGATCAGCCCCACCAATCTCGGTTCCAAATAAAACACCCATTTAACATGGATTTTGGACCATCACAACTCACGGATGAATGAAAATTGAAGCATTTGGGTTTCATGCCTTCCACACCCCTTCAACCCCATGATAGAAAATAATTTCATGCAAAGGAGATTCCACCTCTTGGAAGAATAAAGGACAAATTCTGTCCTCAATGAGATGACGTCTCACTAGAAATTCACATGTTTGAAGAACACCATCACAAAACTACCACAAAAAAAACATTCACCTTGGGTGGAGCAGTGAGTGACTTGAGACTCTTCAAGTGTTCTTTAGGAAGGAACTGGGCCAAGACTTTAACTCTCTATTTGTAACCTGAGTGAACAACATACCTCCCCTGAGATTCCCCAGTCTAGCATTTCTGGTCATTGCCCATCCCTGGTGCGTGGGGAATAATTAGGAAGAGATAACGATCAACCTCATTAAACTAGCTGAAAATATTTTCCTGATCCCATTCCTCAATAGAGTCATTGATTATATCTCACACCCTTAAATTTTCGAATCCAAATACATCAGTTGATGAAACCTTATGGTTGACTCAATTTCACTAGCCACAAATCATTCCAAACACAAACATCATTCTTGTCAGCAATTCTCCAAATGCATCCAATGTTAAGAAGAGATTTTTCACCCCATATGCTTCTCCACAAAAAATCATAGTTGTGGCCCTAACTGGGCATGAAAGAAGTCAGAATAAGGAAAATATTTTTCTCAAAAAACCTTTCATAAAAAAGCATTTTGATTTGAGATAAGGCACCATCCTTGCATCTCCAAAAAAGCCTCATTAAACAATTTTATATTCATAAATCCAAGACCACTATAGAATTTCGAAACACATAGTTTCTCCTATGAAATCCAATGGTAGTTATGTTTTACCTCATGAGATCCCCACAGAAAATTGGCCAATTGGGAATGGATTTAAGCAGCAAGAGTTTTTGGAAATTTAAATAATGACATAGCATAAGATGGAATTGTTTGGGCCACCAACTTAATGAGAACTTCCTTTCATGCCTTGGATATCTTTCTACTTGAACAATGACAAATCAAATTATCCACCCTATCCATGGTCGAGGTGAATACTTGTATCTTTGACCAAATGATAAGATTCAGGATTGCTAGATATTTAGGATGTTTATCAACCAACGGAAAACCACACATCCACTATAAATCATCCTTTTTTTCTTGTAAGACACCTTTACTAAATGATAACTTTGATTTTGAAGGATTTAGTCATTTACCAGAAGCCCTTTCTAATAGCTTGATGATATTCAACACTAAACTGCATTCTTGTGGGATAGCAGAAGAAAAAATGAGATTATCATCTGCAAAGAAAATATGGGAGATAGGGGATATTAATACATTCCTTAGAACCATGGATAATTCCTTGATTCACTACTTTCAAAAGGAGATGGGAAAAACACCAGCCACTAGAAAGAAATGATAAGGTGAAAGAGGATACCCTTGTCACAAACCTCTTGAATATTTAAAGATATATGAAGGGTCCCTATTAATATTAATTTTGATGGAGACAGACGTAACATAGTTCATTATATTACAGACCCATCTCGTCCCAAAGCCTAACTTGGAGAGAAAAATTTCAAGAAAAGTCCATTCAACTCTGTTATAATATTTCATCATATCTAATTTCATTGTCATAATGCCTCTTTTGGATAACGAATGGGTTTTCATAGAGTGTAATAATTCGAATGCAACGGCAACATTATTAGTAATGGATCTCTTTGGAATAAAAGAACTTTGGTTATCAGTAACAAGAAGTGGGAGACAATTTCTAAGCCTGGCCTCCATGATCTTGGAAATGACTTTACACAAAACGTTGCACAAACTGATTTGTCTAAATTTCATAATTTTTTGAGAGAATTGGGTTTTAGGGATAAGCATGATAAGAGTTTCATTAAAATATTCGAGAGGATATGTTCTTTCCCATAACTCCTTCATCAAAGAAACAACATCAGGGCAACCACATCAGGCCCAACAATATGCCAATTTTTTTTGTAAAAAATAGAGCATGAAACCCATTTGGCCTTGGGGCCATAGTTGAATGAATAAGATGCAGAACCTTGAGCACCTCATCATCAGAGATATCTATTTCCAACTTATGATTCATATCTTTCGGAAAACATTTCATGATATAGCTAGCCGGACATGCATGAGTGCTGATACTTTAGTCTTTATAGAGGTTGCTGAAGAAATTTAGAATAATGGAGTGATTACCATTTTTTTCATGAACAACTCTCCCAGCATGATCTTTATGAAGAGAAATATGATTTTTCATCCTCTTTTCATATTCTATTTGGTGAAAAAATTGGTATTCGGATCACTATCTCTAATGTGGGACTCTATTGCCTAAAGAAACAAAAATATCTCCTTCTCCCTCAACAGAACATTATGATTCTTTTACATATAAGATATATCCCTATGAAAAGTGTCACAATAAGGAGAAGAGTGAAGTTTCTTTAAGATATTTTTCGCCATATTAATGTGTCTCTCAAATTACCAGAACCTAGACAATATCCTCTTTTAAAAACAAGACACGGTACTATATATATTGGATGTGATACACTAATTCGGTCCATCCCTATCCGATTAGACCACCTTTTCACAGTTACAATCTTGGAGTTAAAAACATTAAAATCGAAAGGTCTTCACATGCCTCCTCTATTTCCCCTGAGGGAACATCAAAAAAATGATCGGGCAGTGGTTAGAAGAGACTGGGGGCTGGTGAAAAATATAGAAGGAATGAAAAAGATATGTCCAGTCATCATTCCCAACAAATCTATTCAACCATTACGCCAGACGGTTCTCAATTGAGCAACCCCGGTGCCATGTGAATGGAGAGCCAAAAACCTGAGGTCATGTGTTCAGCACAAGGGAATTATTAAACTCTCCCATAACAACACAACCCCTCAAGTGTCCCCCTTCATTTACAGTGTAGAAGGACCTCATTAAAATCCCCCCCCCAATTAGTGGAGGGCCAATGAGAGAGTTCCATATCCGATTCAACAGATTTCAAGATATCAATTTATCATGACAACCCAAAAACCCATAGAAACCAACAAAAGACCAAGTTGGAGTGCTCGGGGAATAAACTATCACAACAATGGGATTACTTGAAAAATTAGATATCTAAACACCAAGGTCCTCCTTCAACAGTAGGAAAAGGCCACCAGGGTGTCCTTATCTTCCAATGGAAAAGACATTCTTGAATCTAATATTCACTCCCAAGAGGTAAAAATCTTTGTAATACAATATATTTTTGGATACAAAAACTATGTCAGGATGATAATTTTAATTCTAGTGATGGAGAACTCGAAACGTTCGAGGATTTCCATGTCCCGTACTGTTCTAAAATAGGATTTTTTTCCCTAGGTGGGGCTGGGATACGCCCGCCTCCACCTCTATAATTTCAAAAAAAATGTCTTTCCTCCACCAATCGACTATTTGGAAAAATTTCATCCCTATGAAATGCTTTTAGTCACCATTTATGCTCACTGGGTTATACACTACAGGGATCCACACCCTATCCCTACAAATCATCCTTTTCCACGTCTGATATTTTATTGCACCTGGCAATGTTATCCGAGTCATATCCTCATTATCCTGAGGGATAATTCCCATAACAACATAATATATAGTAGAAATAGGTTCAGGTGGATCGTTACAAAGTTGTTTTTATCACAGAGGCTGGGTCTAGGGGTTCCTTGCATCTTAACGATGGCCCAACATGTGGTAAAGGAATGTCCGTTGAAGTAGTCACAGCCTGGCTGGGGATGATAGCCGAATCCTTCCCCTAACTCTTTATCTTTTCCTTAGAATCAATCTAGGTCATCGTGCTACACAAAGGCCCTCATTCCATATGCAGATCCACTTGAGTGACAGTAGAAAAATTCGGTGGCCCAAGCATGATTATAATAGTTTGAGTTGGTTCATCTTTCTTACAAAAAGACTTCGCATATTTGTTGTGGTCATTTGGTTTTTCAATATTGGAGATGAAATCCATTCAAGTAGTTTTTTCATGAAGCCAAGTACTATTTTAAAAAATAACATTTCCTTGACCATTCTTCTAGAAATAGCAGGCCTTCTCAAAATGTCCTAGACAGCCACAGAAGAAGCTGAAAATTGGAATATTTTCAAACACAAAGGATATCCAGACATTTGAATCATCATTTGACAAGAACAAGGCCATCATAAGTGGATACGCAACACCCACCATGTACCCTGATTATAGCTTCTTTTGTTGGCTATACAAGCCAAGAAATATGAGAAGAAAAATTTAAGAGGAAGAAAAATTAGCACACAACACAAAAGACGCTTTCATGCTTTTTCAAAATTTCACAATTGTAAAGAAGCTTGAAAGCGTCTTTGAGTTGTGTGCCAAATTTTCATCCTCTTTAATTTTTATTCTCTTATTTCTCATCTTGTATAGCCAAAAAACTGGTATCAAAGGGTATCCCAAGATTGCTTTCATGATGTTTCTTCTGCAATATTTTCGAACGTTGGTTCGTCCAACCCTTGATAGAGGTGGAACAATGCCTTGTTGTCTTTATTTCTTTGAATTTTTAGGGTCATATTTTCTTCATTTGTGAAGGTAGCTTCTTCCACCATAGTGGGTACAACATACCCGTTGGTAATGATCTCCCATAATTCTTGCTACCCGAATAACTCCTTCATCTGGATGCACCATATTTCATAGTTGTCCATGGACAGCTTCGGAACTTGTGGCTGGATTGCAGCCATCTTTTTTATATTGGGGAATCTTGGGAACCGGGCTCTGATACTAGTTTGCTGGATATAGAAGCCGAGAAATATGAGAAGAAAAATTGAAGAGGAAGAAAAATTGTGATTGTGAGATACCGCGGGCTTCCAATCAGACTCTTGAATAGAGTCAAGTCAACACTTCTTCCTTCTCCATCTCTTTTCAGTTTTAGGATCATTGCCACAGGTGTGTTTACAGCATTGCAATTGGCCATCTTGAATTTTTGAAGCAACTCCTTAGAATACATCTTCTGAGAAATATAGATGCCTCCATGTTGTTGCTTTACTTCTATGCCCAGAAAGAAGGACATGAGACCTCCGTCGGTCATCTCAAACTCCTAGAACATTGCCTTCTTGAAATCATCAAACATTAGTCAACTATTCCCTGTAAACATCAAATCATCATCATACAAGCATTCAATGAGTATATCACCATGATCATTCTTCTTGATGTAAACTGCATGCTCATATGGACATTTGGTGAAGCCGTTATCTCAAATATAGTTTTCAATGCGTGCATTCCACGCACGAGCAGCCTGATTCAACCCATAAAGAGCTTTCTTCAATTGATAAACTTTTTCTTCCTCCCCTTGCATAACAAAGACTTCAGGCTGGTCTACATAGGCCTCTTCCTCTAGAATTCCATTTCGGAATGCAGACTTCACATCCAATTGGTAGATCATCCAAATGTGATGAACAACAAGAGAGATAATCATTATCACAGTGTCAAGGAGAGAAACAGGAGCGAATACTTCTTCATATTCCACCATATAATTTTATTTGTACCTCTTTGCTATGAGCCTTGCCTTATAGCGATCGATTTCACCACCAGCATTTCGCTTGATATTGTACACCCGTTTGACACCAATGGATTTCTGGCTATTAAGAATTTTGGTCAGCTCCCATGTGTCATTTTACTCTATGGCATGAATTTCTTCTCCCATATCCATTCTCCAACATTCTTCCCTTAGTGATTCTTGAAACGTCAAAGGCTCGTGATCTGCATATAGGAAAAAAATATTTACCTCTTCGATTTGATCATAAATGTCTCTTAAGCTTTTCATTTTTATGGGAACCATGGGTGAGGATGAGATCACCAAATTTTGACTTGATGGTGTCCCTTTAGGAGTGATGGAATATCCTCCTAGACTCCTGTGTACTGATGATGTGCCTGAGGAAGGTGTTGCTGGTGTTTGCTCCAAATGATCATGCCTTTCTTTAGGATCTTCTGTTTCGACTAGAATCTCTTTGTTTGGATTTTCATCATTCCATTTCCAAGATTCATCATCACTAATGACCAGATCTCTAATCACCACTAATTTATTGTTTAGTGGATTGTAGAGCTTATATGCTTTAGACACTTCACTGTAGCAGATGAAGATTCACTTTTCACCATGATCATCAAGTTTACTTCTTCTCGCTTCTGGAACTTGAGCGTAAGCAACACACCCGAATATTCTTAGATGTTCTATGCTCTGATTGTGCCACTCCATGCCTCTTTTGGTATCATGTTTCTGATGCTATTGGTTGGACACCGATTGAGATGATAGGTAGTACATGCCACTGCTTCTGCCCAGAAGTTCTTTGGCAAGCCTTTCACCTTCATCATGGTCCTCATCATGTCGAGGATGGTGCAATTCTTCCTTTAGTCAATTCCATTCTATTGTTGCATGTAGCTAGCAGTATATTGTTGTTTGATGCCTTGTTCGCTGCAAAAATCTTGAAATGCATTTGAAGTCTATTCTCCACCTCTGTCAGATCTAAGAACTATGATTCTAAAACCCCTTTTAGCTTCAACACGAGATTTGAGTATTTTAAAGATTGAAAATGAAGAAGATTTTTATTTGATGCAATACACCCAGAGTTTCCTGCTAAAATCATTAACGAAGGTAATAAAATACCTATTACCTCCATGTGAGGGTGTTTTAAGCGGTCCGTAGATAATAGTGTAAACCAACTGAAGTAGTTCCATTTCTCTTCTAGACACTCCACATGTAAATGAGTTCCTTTGTTACTTGCAGAGTGTACATGACTCACACACATGATTTAGAACTTCAATTGGCAGAAATCCATGCACCATGCTTGATGAGGATAGAAGTTTAAGCCCACTGAAATGCAGATGTCCAAATTGCAGATGCCATCTCCATTAGTCATTCTTCATGAGTCCCAAAAGACACTCCTCAGCCTTTTGTGTTGATACGTAGCAGAAAAATGTGATTCTTCGCCATTTTGACTTGAACAAAAAGTCTCCTGTGAGCATCCCTTATAGATAAAGAAGAATTCTCCATGTGTATAACAAACCCCTTCTCAAGGAGTTAGCTGAGACTAATGATATTGTTTTTCATTTTTGGTACATAATACACATTAGAGATTTAATTTGGCTCACCATTCTTCTAATAGATTTTGATTTTACCTTTTCCAATCACATGTACCTTTGATGAGTCTCCAAAACTCACATCACCACGAACTTCTTATGTGAGTTCCTCGAACAGTTCTTTTTTACCACTCATGTGGTTGCCTGCACCCATGTCGAGATACCAAACATCGGGGCGTTCACATGCCTTTTCTTGAGCGAGGAGGAGTGTGGTACCTTCTTCTTCATGATGAGATGTTTCAGAATAGGTGGATCTTTCAGCGTGATCCACTTTTCTCCAACAATCAGAAGCATAATGGCCAAATTTCTTACACTTGTTGCATTAAATGTTCTTTGCATTTCCACGACCACGCATGAATCATCCTACACCATTCCCTCTTCCATGAAAGATGGTTGGATTTTATTGCTTTTGTTGATGGCTTGGATAATATCCATGCCCTCTTCCTCTTCCATGATGACACCTCATTGCGTGTGGCCATTATTTTCTTCTTGTAGAGTCAACTTGGACTCTAAGGCATGCCCTATTATTGAACTGATATTCTTTTTCATCTTCTGATCATGCACGTGCAATGAACCCATCAGTTCTTCAATGGGCAGTTTCTCTAAATCCTTTGATTCTTCGATTTCCACAACCACATGCACAAACTTGGTTGTGAGAGATCGAAGTGATTTTTCGATAACTCGAATGCCCTCCACTTTTTCACTGTTCCTTTTCAAATTGTTAAAAATATCAATTAATCTTGAGAAATAATCAGAGATGCTATCACCTTCTTTCATGTGTGGCGCTTCAAATTCCACTCTTAATGTTTGAAGACATACCTGCTTCACTAGATCAACACCTTTGAAGATGGTGGAAAGGGTATCCGAAGAGACATAAATGACGTAAAAAAAGCGGGCTGCTTGACTCGTGGTTTTTTTTGAAATTCCAACTTCTTACACCAGCAACTCACCACAAACCTTTATAGACGGGACACTAAGAATACCCAGAAAACCTTCACATGCAGAAACACCAGATGTTGTATAAGGAGAGGACAACGAGAGGCTCAACATGACCACCCATCATGAATAACACCTCCGTCAGTCTGAGAAACCAGATCGACCAGTCCCTTCAAAAGCAGAACTCTTGTCCTTGTCCGTCCGTAAAAAGGCGTTGGAAAGTGTCTTGTCTCAGATGAAGGGTCGAGGCCCCTAGTCACGAAAACATAAGAACACGGTTAAGATAGAGGGTCAAGAGGCAAAAATTTAGAAACCGAAACAAAAAAAGCTCCAATCTGGGATGCAGTCTACTGCCGTACTATCCAAACCCTAGGAAATATGAGGAAATGACTCTCACAGTGGGTGAGACAATTACAATGATCTTGCACATTGACAAACATTACCATATATAAAACATTTAATATATAGAAAATTATATATTCTTAAATATTATTCATATAACAATAAATAAATATATTTATGTAAATAAAATCCATATATATATATCCTTTATAATTTTTAAAAAATATATTGAAATTCAAATTATAGAATTTACAATATAAATATATATAATCCTATTTAAATTTAGATATTTATATTCATGTTATATAATTTATAATATACTTATATATTCAATATATATATATATATAATTATATATACATGTGTGTGATTATATATATTTATGTATATTAGCATGCATAAGCTCAAACATATAATTATAAATGAATATATTAATACATTAAACATAAGTATATAAGAAAATTCCAAAGAAGGGTGGATGTTGAAATTATGTTCAACTCAAATCAGATGGGATTGATCATGTCAATTGAGCTTTATATGCATAGGACCTAGTGGTTATTGTTAGTAATGTTCCGCCTAATTCATCTCTTATTCGTGTGGCTTCCGAGTATCCTTCTCTAAATTTAGGGATTTGGAAAGATCCCTCAATTATTAGGAATGATCGAACCATCAATTTTTTTGACGAGATATCATGTCTTCCTCCAAGATCCCAAATAAGGGACATTACATACACTTTTGGTATTCTAATAATGATGGTGAAGTAAACAAAAAGGTAAATATACACGCATTTTTAAAGGGTTTTGGTGGAGGTGGATTTTAGATATTGGTTGATTAAAACTATTTTTTAAAACTATATTGACTTTTTTATCTACCAGTTCAATATGAAATGGTCTTGGTTTTTTGATATGGATGCAGTCATATAGGAAATACTTTTAAAAAATACCACTAAGGAGTAATTTGAGAAAATTGAGGGAATATGGTTTATGCTGTTGTTATTTGCAGGAAGAAAACTGTTCATTAAGTCTCTAAATCAAACACCTAAAATCATTTTTCTAATTTGGAGGATGTTTTGCAAAGGAAACTATTGATTTCTATAGTTAGGGTCATATGAAAGGTGTTATTGAAGTTCAAAAAATAACATACATTGGGTTGGATTAGATAAATGAGGGGTATCAATTAGACATTGGTTCTTCCCCCTCATGTGCTAAAATGGATTTCGAGCTAGTCTTGTAATCATAAGGCGGTGAATATTCTAATTTTGATTTTGAGCTCAATAATGTTGATAATTATCTACATACATATTTTAAGAAAGGGAACTTTCACATGAGTTCACTTCCCTTTCATTTTCCTAGGTCAAAAAACCTAATCCTTATATGGGAAATGTAAGACATGGGGATTTTGATGTTGAGTATAAATTGTAGTTTGTTTTTTTACTTCAATTGATCATGATTCCTTTTTTTAAATCATGAAACATGATTGTTAATAGGTGACCTTAATAATATAATAAAATTAACTCAGAAGTGGTGGATTCTATGAATCTAATATTTCTAGGGAAACATGTATAGCATTTCACATTGATGGCCTAACATTATTAGTTGAATGGGGAAACTAACTATGGGGTAGATTAAGGTGCTACTCCTACAAGTCTAGTTATGAATTTACTAGATGGTTCTTTTCTTGGGGAGGCCAGTTCACTATATAAGATTCAGTGTTCTCCTATTGCATGAATGATAACCAAATGGTGTTAGGGCCAGATGATAATGATGAAGATAAAGAAACAAGAGGGGTGAATTGTGGTTTTCAAAACATTAACATATTCAAAACACCAATCTCTGACAAGCAACATTCCTTTCCTTTTCTATCAAATATCGGAGACAAATGAAAATAAATAAAATAAATGAACATTGTGAGGTATAGTTGTTCAGGGCACAAAGATCCCTTAGTACACTCCACTAATGCTCAACTCCATGAGATTAGTTATTTTCACTAGGCCCTCTTATCCAAAGACCATTAAAATTCATAACTGAGTGAAGGAAGTTATCACCATTACAACAAGACTTTAAAAAGACATCTGGTCCATAACACAGAACTGTAACTCCATAACATAGTGCCAGAAGAAGAAGCATAATCAATACTATTTCTGAGCATCTGATACTCCACAAAATTAATATAGATTGATTTTGTCTAGGATATAGATTAAACATCATAGTTTCAATAAAAATTGTTGTATTTACTCAAATTTTAAATAAATCACAACAAAAAAATAGATCTTTATTGTCACATAATAATTCTTTAAATAGAGATAGATAAAACTCTAGATATATGTTTAAACATCTATATCTCCAAATTGTACAGCTAGTAAATTCTTCATAGTTCTTTTAGAAGAGTATATAATAATAAAGTGTAGTAGAAACTACAACAATAGATGTAGTAGTAGTGATATGACATATAAAAACATGTATGTACCCAAAGTGCATATCTAAAAGAAATGACACAAGAATTTTTAAGTTTATATCTTTTTCAATATATTCATCTCTCTTCTATCTATTGAAGAGTGTATTGAAATTTATAATTTTGGTAAAACTGCTTCAGGTCAAACCAACTCAAGAAATATCACAAAATACATTTTCAATATTTAAATTAAAAAACATTCAAGAGAGATCATAACATACTGTAGGAATAAAAATGATTTAATTTGTTAAAAATGATATTTTATAAAAACAATAAAAACCCTTTTATTTAGTCAAACACCATACTTGAATAGATATTTCTGTCCTTCAAGACCATTTCATAAATCCTGGATAATATCACAAATTTAAAAATCATTCATTGAATAGTCAAACATAGTGTTTGTTCACATGATGAAAAAACTTCAAACTTAGGGTTGACAATGTAGGGTTGGTTACAATAGTAGGGATGATGTACTATACTTTTGTTTCCTCAAATGTAGGGTTCCTTTTGAACAAAGGGATCATAAATCATACATTCCCAAAAATGTAGGGGATATGATCAATATAGGCTATTCTAAATGTGTGGTTGATTCCATACATTATTCTTTCACAAGTATGGTTTGTTCAATGATTCTAGAATATGCTAAAACAAATTCTGAATACTTCAAAAAGTGTTTCCAAAATATGCTAAAAGATGTTTTGAATACTTTAATGAATATACCTTAGAGATCACTGATTTGAATATGATACTAGAATTAATATTTCCATGAATAATAATTTCTTGAAATTCACTTTAAAAGAAAATTCTGTAGTAACACAAATTTGGGTGTTTGTGAAAATTAAAACAAAAAGAAAATTAACCAAAATTTTTAATCAACACATGATCAAAAATCTCTCCACATTTTAGTGTCAAAAAACCCAGGTCAAAAACCATGTTAAAATAGATTTAAAAAACAATATGTTTTTATCCCTTTAATTGATATAAACTTTCATTTATTTATAAAGGAAAAATTATCCCCCATTACCCCTTTATAAAAACTTCTCCCCCATTATAAGGATCACAAAATTTTTCCCTATGTCAAGATTATTTAAAATAGAAACATAACGACATGAACTATAACAATAAACACAATTCTATAAAACCTTCCCCCATATAATTATAAAACTCAAACTTCTATATAAAACTTCTCCTAAATATTATTAGAAACTATAAACGAAATTTTTTTACATAAACTTCCTCCCATTTTTTGATATAGAAAATATAAGAATAGAGTGTATATTAAATAAACTCCCCCATATTCAAGCTAAAAACATAGATTAAAAATCAATAAGAATAATAAAATTAACTAATGATGTTCTTAAAACTCCCCCTAAATCATAGCATATAAAACTCTTGAATAATTTTTTACAATTAATTTTTTTAAAAGTAAAACAAATTATTATAAATAATAAAATTTTATGAGATAAATAAATATTAGATACTTGATCAGGTAATATGACTTAACAAAATGAAATTTACGAACTAACTAATAATTCATAATTAATAATTTTTTTAAGAAACAATATATTTTAAAAATAGTACATTTAATATAAAAATGTAAGGGAAATATACTAATATTATACAATTTTAAAACCTCAAATTTTATCACTAAGAGTAGTTAAAACTCTTGACACTTCTTATAATCTATTTTGAAGTAAGTTTTTATTTGATACAAAAGAAGAAATATAGTGTTCAACCCAAAAAAAATCACCTTCATAAGGTTTATCTTGATAGTATATTCTTTTATGTGATAATACATTTAAATTATAATTTATACTTTAAAATCTTCAAATTCTTATTTTGAGGTCAAAATATCTTTCATATTTTGATACTATTTTTATAAAGAATTAGAAACTATTTCAAACATAGATGGTTTCTATAGATCTACATATGAATTTTTAGATACATCCAAGTCATCTGATAGCTTTACCTTTTATTAATTCAAAACATTGAATTTAAATAAAAGATTTTCATAAGATATTTTAGAATAAGTTATTTTTTGTTTTTTATGATTTTGAAATTCCTTATCTCTTTCAAAAGATTTTTTTAGAGAATCCTCAATATAAGAAATAAAAAAACTAGAAGGATTACCTTTCATCATTTTGTAAGAATGATTTACATAAGAACATGATGTAATTTATTACTTCATCGTTTAGTGTTTGGTTTTCTAAAAACATGTGAATGAGATAATTTGAAGAAGACAAATTCATAATTCAAAATTTTTAAGAAGAAGATGAAACAGTAGGTTTTGATACTATATAGATGACATTCTTCTTTCTTTAGCCAAAAAATATAGAAAAATCAATCCATATTACATAATAAAGTATTTCAGTTTTTATAAATAAACGAAAATTTTAAGTACATGAAAAATAAATGATTTAAATAATGAAAATATAAATATTTCATAATAAATATATTTTTTCAAAATAATTAATTGACAATTTTTAAAAATCAGTCATATAATCAATATATACTAAAAGTTTATTTAAATAGTAATGAATAATATATATTAAAATTTTAGAAATATCAATATTTTCTTTTATAAAAAAATTAATGTTCTAAAAGTATATAAATTTTAAAATAATCTTCGTAAATCAGTGACTTTAGTACTGAGGAGTTTTTGATAATGAACAAAATTAGAGCTGTTCACTCAGTTTTTTGATACATTAATATATATCCGTCGATTAACCAATTAAATATTTACAATGTAGCTTAAATGTATAATTCTTAAAAACCTAATCTATAATTTTCTGCAGGATCCCATATGATTTTGAGTCAAGTAGTGTTAAGAATTACTTTTTTTTAGTAACACAAATTGTTTCTTTTTTGTAATAATTATTCTATTCAACTTACACAATTATTTTGAGAAATAAAATTTTTTGACAATATAAATTTGAGGCTTTATAAGATATAAATCATTTTCATATTTAACCTTAATCACAAAATAAAAACATTTAATAATAGAAATGTTTTTTTAAATTTTAACTACAAATAAAATAATTCTTATACAGTTTTTATTTTTCACTTTTTCTTCATATTTCTAATTTTTCTTTTGTTATCTCATATTTTTAAGGATTTGATTTAAATAGTTTCCTCATTTTAAAATCATATTAGAGGATTGTTTTAAATTATAATCTTATAATAATATTCATATAAATTTAGTATCATGTAAATCACATGATTTAGAAGAATTAGATTTTAAATCTATAATATGTTTTGATAAATTTTGTTTATCTAAAAGGGAAGTATCATAAGATTTATTAATTTTTTGTCATATTTATTTAATTATTCAAAATTTTCTTGTATAATAAAAATATATATTTTCAATTCATCATAAGATACTTTCTCACAACCAGTGTTTTGGTAGTAATAATATTGTAACTCATGATTTTTGTGTGATATTAGAAATACCATTCGCTTTTTATGGTGAGTCTAAGAATCTTAAGGTAATTCATCATGAGAACCATATGTATTACTCCTAGAATCCTTCACATATTTCTTTACATTACTATTGTAATTGTATTTCCTTTTTTCTTTGATTAAGGAATAACTGACCTTTGTAAAAACTTCTTCACTACATTCACATCATCTTCTTTCATTTATTCCTTTATTTTTCATTTTTACTTATCTTTTCAATAAAATTAGCATGATATAATAAATATTTTTCCAAATTTGGATTATTTGAATCAAATGATTCATCCATTGTTTTTCGAGAGTATCTTCTTCATGTTTTAAATGATTTTCATCTTTAGAGGGTAGTTTTTATAAAAATTTTAACACTTGTTCTGATTGTGATATAGGATATCCCAATGCAGCAACATTATTGACAATCTATGTAATCTTCCATTGATTTTAGATATAGTTTCATTCTCATACATACTGAAAGTATCACACCTTAATTTCAATATAGTATATATTAATTTTTTGATATTGTTAGTTCCATTATAGGTGAAGAAAATAATCTTCAACATCTCATGTTAATTAGGATATTGAGATACATGGATGAATACATCAGTTCCTAAACGACAACAACAACATTCATAGCTTTTGAATTATGATCATCTTTCATTTATGTTTTATCATTCCAATCATCCAAATCATAATTTGGGATTTCATATAGTTTAACTTCCTTAAAATAAACCCTTATTCCAAGATTTTACAAATATATAATTATACGGTATTTCTAACATTCATAATGATCACCATTAAAAAACAGAGAACATATCATCGACATACCTTATCTAGAATCAATTATTTCTCAATTTCATAGTTTGAATCTTTAAATCAGGCTTGTTAAAGCCATTAAATATTTAGCAGAGCCTTTAGATATAACATATTGATATAATCTTGAATGATTCATGAATTTGATATCTATTTTTTGTATGAAATAAATCCAAAAAAATATTCATGGGTTTCCAAAATAAAATAAATATATCAATAGAGCACTTATTTTGAAGTTAATAGTTGATATCATATAAAAAAAATTTCAAGATAAAAATATACCAGTAGAGAACATCCTTTTATACCAATTGTTTTTGGGGTTATAATTTTGAATAAAAGGACACAATAGGGGGGGATGGGTGAGTTGTGATTTTCAAAACATTCATAGATTGAAAACACCACTATTTTCTAAGCAACATTCCTTTAATTTTATCCCAAAAAAGTGCTAGGAATATAAATAAAAAATGAAAATGGGAAAAACATTGTATAGGGGTTCTTGGCACAAATATCCCATATTCCTCTCCACAAATGCTCAACTCCACAAGATTGGTGATTTATATTATGTAATATTATCCTAATACCTTTAAAATCCACAACTGAGTGACAGAAGATGAAACGTATTAAAAAAGGCTCTACAAAGCCTTCTGGTTCTTTTACCGGTGATTATAAATCTATAGCTTAATGTAAGAATCTAACACATAACTAAGACTAAGGTTGAGCAATCATAACTCAAAAAAATCAATAAAGATTTCTTTTATTGTGGATAGATATTAAGCATTATAGTTGTAATATGAACTGATATATTTATTTTAAAACTCAATAAATCAAAGTGGTAAAATAGATCTCTGACATTTTATAAGAATTATTTAAATAAAAATAGATAAAAACTAGAATATTGTTTAAACATATATTTATCCAAAGTGTCTCCATAGTAAATTCTTCAACCTTCTTATAGGGGAAGATAAAACGATAAATTAAAGTAGAAATGAAAATAATAACAGTAGTAATGAGACGATAGATCAAAAAATGAATGTCTCGAATGTTTATCTCTAAAATCAATGACACACAGTTTTGAATGTATATCACCTTTTATATATATTGATCTATCTTGTTTTTGATTATGAGTGTCTTGATATTTATACTATTGGATGAATAGATTCCAGTCAAACCATCTCTAGAAATGTCACACAATAAATCACGAAAATTTGAATTCAAAAATATTAAAGAGAAATCATAACATTATATAATAATAGAAAAAATTTACTCTGTTAAATATGAGCCTCTAAAATAGTCATAACGATCCTTTGATTTGGTTATATAGAAGACTAGAAAAGATATTTATGTCCACGAAGAACATTGTATAAATATTAGATGATATTAAATATTTAAAAATCTATTGTTTAATATCTTAACATAGGATTCATTCACATAATGAAAAAACTTCCAACATAGGGTTAAAAACATAATCTTGATTAGAAAAGTTGGGTGGATGTACCATACAATTGTTTCCTTAAACATAGGGTTTCTTCCAAACATAGGGTTCCTGAACTATACGTTCCCAAAAATATATGGTATATGTTCTATACTTGTTTTTTAGAAGTAGGGTTGATTCCATAAGATATTCTTGCACACATAGTTTATGAATATTGTTTTTAGAATATGCTAAAAC
Organism: Viscum album; assembly: GCA_963277665.1. Lineage (NCBI taxonomy): Eukaryota > Viridiplantae > Streptophyta > Magnoliopsida > Santalales > Viscaceae > Viscum > Viscum album. The sequence goes on from OY728140.1 coordinate 1,152,467,325, forward strand.
TAGATCTATATACATCAATTTTTTTTTCTGGAATACACTTAAAAACATTGCAAATACTTCAATGAATATTCCTCATAGATCAATGACTTGAATATGATTCTAGAATATTTACTAGAATAATAATTTCCTGAAGTTCAAATTAAAATCAAATTAATTAGTAACACAAATGTGGGTCTTTTTTTCATTATAACCAGAAATAAATTAATGAAATTGTTGAATCAACACATGATCAAAAAATTATTCATGTTACTGATTAGAAAAATAATTAAATAGAGAAATTTTATCATTTTAGTGATCTATAGGGAAAATATGGACTCATCGAAGCTATAATGATCAATTTCCACCCAATTGGTGTTGAATTTAGTTACTCCATTGAAGTGGGAAAGGATGATGCCTAACATATTAATATCAAGTATGAAGAGGGTACATAACATTAATATTATCAAATGAAGAAACAATTGGATATGGTTTGGTATAATGGGGAAAATCCCCCAGTGTATCTTTAATGGTTTCAAAATATCCATCCAAAAAATCTTGTCCAATGAAGGACAATTATCTTAGAAAATCTGAGTAGTGCTTTAGGGATAACTCCCTTGTTAGAAGTATACAATGTAAAGAGTACCATACTATCTATTATATTCAAGGGGATGAAAATCATAAAGATAAATAAAATTATATACTTGGTACATTAACTTATGTAGTTACTAATATGGGAGATGACTATAATAGTGGGATCCAACTTTTTCATATAGCTTAATAAAGAGTTAGTCATGAATCTATAGCTGTGGTGCCTAAAACATTGGAGTGAAAAGGTATCCCCATAATGAATACTAAATGGATAATTTAAAATAACCCCCATGGTTGGGTAATTAATTTGGATGATCACAATATGAGTATTCATTCATTTGATAAAAAATTTGAGAATCGTGGTCTCTCTCAATAACTTTGGAATTGTGATATGTTTATATTTTTATGAGTGCAATTTTCAATGTCTAATTCATCTCCCCTATTTTCATTTATTTTTTTAATTAATGGGAATGTGCATATGGGATATATTATTTACTTGGTTTGATAATTATTTATGTGTGTGTTTTTAAAGAGATGAACAGACAGATATGATTATATAAAAATAAATATATTAATATATAAAAAAATATAAAAATCCATGTAAAGTTTATATTTGAAAATATGATCCATATTAAAATAAAAAATTATTAACAATCTTATTTTCATTATTTATATATATAAAATATCAACTTTATATTAATCGATGAAAATATTTAATAATTTATTTAAATGCAATAAAAATGTATATGTAAATGTAATATATTGCTTTTTTATAAATATAAAAATATATAAATTAACATATATCTATTTTAGTATATTAATATATAATATATTAAAGTAAATATAAATATATAATAATAAAATAACTTGTGTTGTAATGAAAATCCTTGGCATTGGAATGAAAATATCTAAGAGTGTGACCAATGAAAAAAGTAAAAAATAATGGGGGGTCAATACATTTGTTTGTTTTAACAATGTATGTATGTGTGTATTAATGTATGTATTTTTTATATGTATGGGTATGTATATGTATGCCTACGTTTATGTAAGTAAGCATGTATATATTTATGTTCATGTGTATTGATTCTCATATATGTGCATGAATGTTTATAAATGTGTATGAATGTATATGGATGTCTATAGATGTGTATGGACATGTATGTGTGTATGTGTGTGTGTGTGCATATATATATATATGCATATTTATATGTTCATGTGGATGCATGTATATCTATTTATATGTATATTCATGTATATATGTTCATGTATGTATGTATTTCTGTATGTATGCATGTGTATATATGTATGTTTATGAATGCATATGTACATATATGAATATGTATGTATGTGCACGTATGTGTATGTGTATGTATTTTTATACGTATGTTTGTGTATGTATATATATGTATGTATATTTTTCTGAATGTGTATGTAGGTGTATGTATGTGTCTGTATAACACATCATAACTTAAACAACCCATACATACATGATTTATTACAAGAGATGCTCATTCTTACATTTTTTGGAACATTTTTGATTATATTTTGAGGTAATTAGTTAATAAATTACAATATAAAGTGTAAATTTCTACAAAATATCCTTTTTCCACAAAATATGTTCTTTATAAACATATATTTGCTTCGTTCAAGGTAAACCCTATATCTGATACTCTACCTTCAATAATTTTTTTAACCATCTTTAAGCCATATGAAAAATCATTTGAAAATATACCATGATAAAAAAATATCATTAAGGGGTAAAAAAATAAACCTTTTATTACATTTATGAACATTAGAAATCCATATTAATGTTTTTATATTTTTCACATTAAACATTTCTTCTCAAATATCCATTTACTTTTCCATTAAAACAACCTAATTTCTTAATAGATTTTGCAGAACATTTCATGTTAAATACTAAAGGAAAAATCATAATGATTCAGGTTTTATGGAAAACCAAAAAACTCATAAATACCTTTCATTGAAAAAAATACCACTATTCTAAAAACTACTATAAAATTTCCATATGAACAGAATCTCATTTTATAACCTTTTGAAATTAAAATATTTCCCTTATAAAAAATTGAAATCATATCATATATGTACCTTGGGACATTGTCCTTACATTTAGAATCACAATAAACCTTATAATAGAGTCACCAAACAAGATAATTTCCATATCTATTTAGATTAACCAATCACTAGTAAACTCTATCTCTTTACCCAATGTATTGGAGAGAAATATTGAGATCTCCAATCATCATAGCTATATTGGACTCGCATGAAATTCATACAAAAATTCCAAGAACTATTCAATGAATAAAACAAACATATATTTCACTTTAATCCTAAAACCCATTTGAATTGGCATTCAATCCCATAATCAATAACACTTATAGTCATATCATAAAGATGAGAAGGAGTTTCATTTTCCATAGAAAAACATTTTAAATCTAAAAAATTAAAAAATAATGAGATATATATTATCTTTGAACATAACCATGTAAACTTTTTGCGCTATCTTGATAATATATAATAGTTATTATGGATGAAAGAATTTTTCATGATGTACACATTAAAAACATCATTTTTTTACTTTGGTAAAAAACATCAAAATGACCCATTTGGTAAATGTTTTAAATATTTTTCTTTTAAACCATTTAAAATAAATTAAAAATTCATTTAAAATTACATATAACATCCTTTTAATTATAAATACTAATGTTATTGAATTTTTTTAAAGAATATTTACATAAATAAATATATTTGAAAAGAAATAATTTAAAACAAGATTTTAAAGAAAAGTCGCTTACCTTATTCCCATATAGCTTCATACATTCTTTAAACCTTTAATAGTAGAATTAAATTAGGTTTATACCTTATTAATAATAATTTTAAATGTGAATTTATTTTCATTAGTTCTTTTATTTCATTTATTTCCATGTTTTATTAAGTTACATAAACAGTTTTGTTTACATTTATTATTTTGGGGTCGTTCGATTTGTAAACTCAGAACCACATCAATTCATTGACCGTGGTCAAATAGGGTATGGTTCCATAATCTATAGAATATTAAACATATTATAATGATCACACTTATACATTAGATAAACATTATATATTGGCCATGCAAGAATCTTATGGAAAATTAACCACATCATTTGATGGAGATGGTAGTCCATAAGTATGCATGTGCGTCATTTCCACTTTTTTCTAATCTGCAGAAAATAAATAAAGAAGATAATATTTATTTTTTTTAGAATAATAAATATTTTTTATATTTTATATTAATTTATTAATTTAATTTTTACATCTTTATAAGGTGACAATGAAAATTAAATCACATCGCTACGTGGAGGTGGTATTCCACACTTACACATGAGTGACTTTATCAATTTAAAAAATATGGAAAGAGTAACATGGTAAGTAATATATTATCATTATAGATTCATAATTATTTAATAAATAAATTATATATTATTTTTTTCAATCATTATAACTACGAATATTATTCAATGATGAAAAAAGAAACACATCACTTTTTGGAGGTGATATTCCACACATACGCATGAGCAGCATTTTCATTACTCATAAGATGGAAAATGAAATGAAAAAGGGTTATACGATAATTATAATAAAATTTTAGAATATCTAATATACTACTTTTATTTTTTCATCATGGTTGAATATTGTTTTAAGGATGCATAATAAGAAATAAACTTGATATAGGTCGGTTAGGATTTATACCTTCTCCTTATATATCTACCATAGGATTAAACAATAAGGTTTCTAGGATTGGTATTTTGAGAATAAAAGGAACTCTATGATATGTGGAAAGATTTTGGTTAGTGGTTTATTAGAAATTTTATGAACTATAGTTCTCTAAAAGAGTGAGGAATGGTGGGGATGAGGAGGCCTTTTATAAGTGTAGGGAGTGGCAAACTTGTAATTTCTCTAAACATTTTAATATAATAAAGTACAAATATTGGGAAAGTGTCTTAAAAACTATCCAATTTTGAATATAAGATGAGACGAGTATAAATAAAATCATCCAACAAGAATTAAAAATAATAATTTTTTACCTTATTACTTAGTTTTTACCATAATTAACTTAATTTACCCTTTACCATGGTGACACATTTTTACCATGGTTATTATTCATAATGACCAAAAAAGAAATTTAAATAATTACTAAAATTTAACATAATGATTACAAATATGGAATCAATTTTTCCTGATTCAGTTTGTATAAGTTATTGTAATTCATTTGAATATAAATTTTCAATATGAAACGATTAATAGTTTTTAGAAAAATGTGATTTGAAGCAAAAAAAAAATGAACCTATACCAAAATCAAGTATAATGAAGATTCCTATGAAATTAATTAAATTAGATATAAATATAATTGATAAAAATTTTATTTACTTTCTAATTAAAAACATAATTAGTTTTTTAAATTACATTATTTAATTAAAATAAAGGACAGTTTTTCATAAACCAGTATTTTCAGTATTCATTGAAAATGTATCCTTTTTAGAAAAAACAATTTCACCATAATATATTTTTGAAATGATGATTTTAAAAATTATATTCATTTTCTCATATAAAATTCCTATAATTGGTGTTAATTATTTAAATTTTACATAAATAAAATTCATTAAAATAAATTTTTGGAGATAATATATTTTTAAATAATAAAATTACATTGCTGAAAATTGAGTACTTATATTTTATTTACTAATCAGTAAAATTGAATGAAATAATTTTTTTTAAATAATTTTCTATAAATTTTTTTAAATAATTTTCTATAATTTATTTATTCATATTCATATCTCTAATTTAATTTCTAGGTTGTAATGATAAAAATCAATATTGTATAGTATATCAAAATAAGTTTGAAGAGTAGTGATATGTCTTAAAGAAGCTATCAAGTATAATATTATTTTTAATTAAATTTTAAGGGTGTTACATTATACTATACTTAAATAAACTATGTCATATAAATATTATATTATTCATGACAAAAGTGGGATTTTAAATCAATTCCAGAGAGGGGAGGAATAGACCATTAATTATTAAAGGGAAAACCATTTTAATATTTAAAAATAACATTATTGAAAACCCATTTTCTAAAATGGTTTAATAAAACATCATGTTAATGATTAAAAAATGGAAATATGAAGTTCACCTCAAATAACACATAATTAGGTTCCCAAATAAAGAGAATATTTTTGGGTAGTAAAAATATGAGTGCGGAGGATAAAAATATCTTCCAAAGAACAAAAAATTGTGATATAGAAAGTGGAGATGAAAATGTTAACGAACAAAAATCCATAAATTTGTATGGTATATATAGGAAAAAAACATTATAAATATATATAATATGATGAAATTTGTATTTGAATATCATTTTCAATGATTTGACGGATTATTTTAATATCAAGATAGAGAACACATGAAATTATTCTTACAATTTTAATTTTCATTATAGAGGAATAATTGTAACTACAGACTATGAATTGAGATGTTTTTTTCACATCTATACCATCTCATAATCCATGAAAATTACATTTACGATGATTTTTTACATTTTTTATCATGAAGAATTAAATTTATTTTTATCATAATATCCATAAAAGGATATTGATTTATTACTCCTATCATCATAATTTAATAAAACCCAAATTTGTTTTCAGAAGTTAAATTAATATCCATTATTTATAGACATTCATATAAACAATTATGATTCTACAATTCCATAACAATGATACCTAAAGTTCAACATAAATGATTCCATAAATATATATCCTTCAAACTCTTAAAAATATGCATAAATGATATTGAAACCAATATATTAGAATGATTTGATCATTTTTTCTTTCAGGATTAACTTAAAAGTTATTTGTAAATCACCCTTAAATCCATACATAGAAAATTTAATTAACATAATCATATAAACTCCAAAATATTATAATATTTTCAATCAATAACCTAAATCAATATAAATCAATAAAAATTCATTCATGCTTCTAAATTATAATTAAAGATTTATTAATTAAATATACTCCCATATTATCCAAAAATATTAACATTTACCTTAATCATATAAAGTTCACTATACAGTTAATATCATTAAATATAATTTCAATAACTTACTCACCAAATAACATATCAATCCCATGGTTATCCATATAATAAATCATATATTCCCAAAATGTAATGATATTTTTATCCCAATTTAATATAGTTATCTCAAAATTAGTGTTCATATTAACTCTAATGGTTATCAATAACTTTTTACAAACATCTAATATATATAAAATCCTTCTTCATTAAATACTTTTTTCACCACAATAGATGTTAAATTTAAGAGTTACATATACCTAAAATATATATGAAAAGTCAATAAATTTCTCCCAAAGTACCCCATCACATAAAACTGAAAATGTTATTAATGCCATTAAACTTATTATCATCAATAAATATATCAACCCTTAAAAAGTAAACCATTATATCATAACTCTATAAACCCTATATGTATACACTTTCAATCATTCGATATTACTCATAATCCATTACTCATTTTTTTCTTATAAATTTATACTAATTTCTTAAATACAAAATTTGAATTGTGTTTTGATACTCATCAATGAAATATATTTTCATGTTTCCTACATAAAATATAAATAATTCATAGGTTTTAAATACATATCACTATTCATTCCAATCCCTGTTTTAAAGACAGATGCCCCATGATTTACCATGTGGAATCTGTATATTATTAGAAATCCTAAAAATTATTCCAAGTTCCTATTATTCAATTATACATTTATTTTAATTACATCATTATTTAAATGGATTTCGGTAGATATTTAAATTTGAAAATTAAATCCCTTATTTTGAATATATAGCTTTAAAACATCATCTGGGACTTGTTTCCTATAATAATTTAGGGTATAGTTTGAATTTAAAATTTTAAATAAGTTTTTCTGTTTATAAAAAAAATTAGATAATAAGATAAAGACATGATCTGTTCGATGTTCACCATATATTGTAGCCTACTTGAGGGTTAGAAATCATTTTTTGATTTATCCACTGTAAAAACATGATAAATTCCATTATGGTATTTTCTAAAATGGGTATGAAAAAGTAGTTATCTTTCTTAAACATATTCAAATGAACCCCAAGTTCCTTCAGGAAATATAAGTATTGAATATGATTGAAATACATTATAAATATTTTTTTGTACGTTGAATACAAGAGAATGTGTATAAATAACAAAATCATTCAATTTTTATTACATGTGTATCCTTTCGAAGAGAAAGTAGTTATGTGTTTGATTTATTTTCCATCCATAATAATTAATATATTTTACTCTACTGAAAGAAAATTTTGAGTCAATGACCAATAATTTCATTAAGGAAATCATTATAAATAACTAAATAAATTTTAATTAATATACTCTATGAAAGCCTTTATATTAATAAATAAAACTTAATGATTGAACTAGGTTATCCCTGGTAATAATTCCATCATATAAAATTATTTTCAAATCCATATTAATGGTTTATATAAAATATTAGAATTAACAAAATAATAACTGTAGGAGTTTCTAACAAGGTGTGCAGTCTTTGCACTGCTCATTTTGCACTAGGTGGCGATTGACTTAATATCCAATATTATAATTTTGGATTTATTAACACTAGGTGAATCTGTACCACATTCCTATTCACTTTTTAGTATCTAGATAGTAATATAACTACTAATAAAATCACACAATATTTTATTTACGAAAAAATTAAGATATTACCCAATTCGTAGACTTATTAACCCATAATTGTATCTAAAAAATATTAAACTATCCACATATAATTATTCCTAACCTCTAAAATCATCTAGACCTTTAATTTTATACCAACAATAAAACCAAATACATTAAAACCACATTATTAAATGATTTATAATAATGGAGGCACTTTTTAGCATTTTTATGACGTTTTTTATTGCGGTTTTAAAGAATTAGTTAATAAATTACATAATAAAGTGGTAATTTCTATACAATGTACAATTTTCTTAAAAAATGTTCGTTATAAAGACACAATTTCTTCATTCAAGGTAACCACCATATATGGAACTATGACATCATTAACTTTTCTAACCATACTTAATCCCAGTGAAAAATCATTTAAATATGTTGGATGAGAAATAAAATTATTATTAAGTGATATAAAATAAATTAATCCCATTATAAACATGAAAAATATATAATAATGTTTTCCTTTTCAAAAAAATTGACCTAAAATATCTATTTACATTTACATTAATATAATTTTCTTTCTTAATAACTTTCAAGAATCATTTCATATGAAATATTAAACTACAAATCATAATCATAAGGGTTTCTTATAAAAAAAATGAAAAATCATGAATACATTTCCTTCAAAAAATCTTTTGTCATTAGTTTATAAAATTGTCAGAAAATATCCTTAAGAATATAATATCAATTTCTTACCTTTTTAAATTAGAAAATTTCCATTATAAATCATTTTAATAATATAATTAATATACATTGGGAAATTATCCTTACATTCAACCTTAAAATAATTCTTATTATGGAATAACATAAACAGATATTTCCCATTTCTCTTAAGAGTAACTTATTAACCCAAACTCTATCAGGTTACCCAATGTATTAAAAAGCTATATGGATCACCCATCATTAGTGTTATATCTATCTCAATAATCATTCATATAAATTTTATATAACCATATAATTAATAAATCACAAATGTATTTTAATTAAATAATACATTCCCTTTTAATTTTCATTCATTACTATTTACAGTAACACTTTCATTTATCTTATAAAGATGAAAAAATGTTTTCATTTCCATAGATAAAATATTTTAAGCAAAAAATTCAAAAAATATTTACAGATATATTTTATTTTTAAATTAAATATTGAAATGATTTATTAAAATTGATAAAAAATATCATATATGATGGTGGATAATAGTGATGGAGATATATATGTTAAAAACACTATTTTTCACATTATTAAAAAACAAATAAATTACCTGTTCAGTATATGTTTAGAATATTTTTTCAAAACATCAAAAATAATGTAAAAAATAGTTTAAAATTACATTTTACATCATTTTAAGGTTCAATAATGAAATTATTCAAGAATTTCAAATAAAATGTAAATGGAATAAAAATATTTGAAATGACATACCATAAAATATTATTTTAGAGAAATGTATCTTACCTTATTTCCCATGTAGCTTTGAATGATTGGTAAATCATGAATAAAAAAATTATATTGGTATTTATAATTTCACAATTTTTTTTCATAATCATTTCATTATCATTATTACTTTATCTCATTTGTTATTATGTATTATTTAGTTACTAAAATGGTTAATATCACGTTGGATGTTCAGTTTATAACCTCAAAATAGCATTGGTGTGTTAACCATGGGCATAAGGGGGTTATGATTACATTTTTATGAGAATCTTAAAATTTTTATATTTATAATATTTACACATTATATAAACTTTTAAAACCAATACTTTAAGGAAATTGTGGAAAATAAACCACATCATTCTATAGAGATGATTGTCCGTATGTACACATGAACACCGTTTTTAGTTTTATCTAACGTGTAAAAAATAAATAAATTATATAATATTTAACCTTTAAAGAATAAGAAATATTTTAAAAATATCATTATTATTTATTATTTACATCCTTGTGGATATCTTTAAAAGGTGTAAATGAAAAATTAATCACATCACTTCATAGAGGTGGTATTCCACACATTAGAACAAGTGGCGTTATAAATTTCCAAAATAAAGAAAGAGTAATAATGTAAGTAATATATTATTTTTATATAGTAATAAATATTTCATTAATATTATATATATTAATTTATTAAATTAATATATCCATCCATATTATTAGGTGATGAAAAAAACACATCACTTCGTGGAGGTGGTATTCGACACGTACGTACAAGCGACATTTTCATTTCTCATAAGATGGAAAAAGAAATGAAAAATTACTATACCATAATAATACCAAAATATAAATATATTTATGATACACATTTTATTATTTTAGTATATTTTAATAAGATTTTATGGAGGTATAATAAAAAAAACTTAAAATTGTCTGATTACTACTTATGCATTCTCCTCAGAAATCCCCCTTTGGATTACACCATGTTCATTCTCGGATTTTTCTTTTAAGAAGATCATGGAAACCATAATTTGGGTATAGATTTTGGAGATACTGCTTTAGGTATTGGTCAAACTATATTTCTCAAAAACATTGGGGAAGGGACTTGAGGAAGTTCCCTTTTAGTATTGAGGGGAGTGGAATATTTGAATGTTTTCTAAAAATTGAAATATTAAAAAGACTTAATATTGGAAATGTGATTAAAAACAATCCAAGTTACAAGATAAGGTGATATTGGTCATAATAACATAATATAATAAGAATTAAGATAATATTTTTTGGTCTTATCACTTAGTTTTTAATATAATTAACGTGATTTATCCTTTACTATGGCAACATTTTTTTACTATGGTTAATATTTAGAATGACAAAAAATTAAATTGAAAACATTAATAAATTTGAAATTACTAATTCAAAATAAGGAACCCATTTTTAAATATAATATTTTTTAATTTTTATAAATTATTTAAATATAAATTTTTAAAATGTAATGAAAAATAGTTTTTATAGAAATGTGTTTTAAGCAAAAAAATTAACTTATACCAAAATCAATTATAATTACCATTAATATATATTTAATTGGAATATATATAATTAAAGGATAATTATGTTACCTTTAGGTAAAATTAAAATCATAAATGGGGTTTTTATATAACTTGATTTAAGTAAAAGAAATGATAGCTTTATACAAAATAGTATTTTCACTATTCCCTAAAAATCAATCTTTTCAGAAAAATCCAAATAATTCAACATATGATAATTATAACATGATGTTTTTGAAAATTATATTCATTTCATAAAATAAAATTCTTATATATTTTATAAATTAATTATAATATAGTAACAAAATATGTATTAAAACCCATTTTTGAAGGAAACATATTTCTGATGAAAAAACAACATTACTGTAAACTATGTACTTATTTATGATGAATTAGTAACTACATATAATTTTTATAAAACCATTATATATATTTCTAATAATTTTGTTATTCCTATTCATATCGTCAATTAAATAAATATGTTTTACATATCACATTTAAATATTAATATTTATATAGTATATCACAAATCACTTAAAGCTAATTGTTAAATGCTAAGAAATATATTGAGTATAATATTTTTTTCTACTATTTTTTATGGTGTTATAATATATTTATTTTTATATATATGAATGTGCATATATGTATGTGTGTATGTTCATGTATATGTATGATAGTGTATCTTCATATATGTGTTTTTCTAATAAAGGCCACCCTTTATCATCACTTTATTTAGTGATGATAAATGTTTCCATTTTATGAATACTTTTTTTGAGTTAGTAAAGTGCATAGTGAATAATTTAACTTACACACACACACAGATATATATATATATATATATATATATAAAATTCAGAAAAATTATAAATAAAATATATTTATTCTCCCATTATGCAGTTTATAAATACATTAAATTTAGTTCATATTTAAATAAATATATATGTTATATAATTTATAATATTCACATATATTTATAATTATATATGTTTCTTAATAATAAAATTTATATATATTTTTAATTACCAATAATTTTGTTTACTCTCTTATACTTATATTATAAAATATATATAGTGATATAAAATATATAAATAAAAAATAAAACATTAAATATAATTCATATATAAATTTATAGATTTATATATAGATTATATAATATACAATATTCGTATATATTTACACTACACACACACACATATATATATATATATATGATTATATATTATAAAGCTTACAAATAGATATATAAATAATTAAAAAATTAAATATAAAATATATATTTAAAAATAATATATATATATATATATATTGACACATAGTTATTTTAATATTACTATATTAAAATACTTTTAAAATAATTATTTATTCATTTTTAGTTGGAAATTTATTATAAATCTTGTATATTGAATTGTAATTTTTAATAATTATTCATTTTTAATATTTGTGTTACCTATATAATTAATAAAATTTATTCACAGTGCTTGAAAAGAAAACCAAAAAATGGATATTAAATCTCCATTAAGAATTAAGACATTCAAAAACACATATAAACGAAAGGTAGGATATGCCAGATAGGTTTATAGAAGACCTAAGTTGATACCCTCTCCTTTTAGATTAGATCTAATAGCTACAAGTGTATGAGTAATTGCTTTAGAGTTTGGAAACTCCATCCTAGAAAAACTACCTCAGACTTCAGGCATAAGAAAGTGGAAGATGATGAGGTTTAATTTCCTAGTAAGGGTTATTTTTTTAGAGAAGGCATGATCTCATCTCCAATTATTGTGAATACATTCACATCAAATGTTCAAACAATATATGATACTTTAAAAAAATCACATCCGAATAAATACAACATATCTGGAGTTCTTGAATTGTTGAATAAAGAGAGAGAGAAGGCTACAAAAAGGATGGTTGAGAGGTACAAAATAATGTTGTAGTCTTGGTAAAACTCTATAGATTAGATTTCAATATAGATGAAGTTTAGACCCTTATAGATAAAGGAAATAGAAGTGAAGATACATTGCTTAATTACCTGTCTAAGTGAGGTGAAGTTTAGATAGATGATGGGGAGACTGACTTAGTGGATAGAGAAACTGATGAACTTTGATAAAGAGAAAAAACTTTCAAGAGAGGTCATCATCAAAGAGGTTGTGGGTGTGGACATAGTTGAATTAACTGGGGAGCTAGATATAATGAATGTCTTGATTCTCAAGATGAGATTATAAAAAAGCTGGTTTTGTGATTGATTTTAATTGATGAGGATGGTTAGGCTTTTGTTTGACTCTATTCCTTGTGCTTTGACTTTTACTTCTTAATAAAAGGGTGTTGTCCCAATCCATTCAAAAATTATTATTTATTCATATTTTTAATATTAAAATAATTCAAACCTTTATATTTAATAAATTTAATTAATTTTTTTTAAATTTTTTATTTATTTATATTATGTATCTATTTTTAATATTTTCCAATTTATTCAATTTTAAATATTGCTTTATTATTTTTTTATTTATTAATTTTTGTTAATTTTTATTGATTTTTAATTTACATAATTAATAATTATTCATTTATCAATATTTTTTTATTTAAAACTTTATATACTTATTTTTTATTCATTTATAATTTGTAATTTATTAATAATCACTTTTATTTAAATTATTTTTTAAAAATGTAATTTTTTAAATTTGAAAATACATTCATTTTATAATTTTTATTATAATTTATAAAAATATTATTATTTATTCATTTTATTTAATATGTTTTTATAATTTATTCATTTTTATTTGGTTTTAATATGTAATCATTTTATATTATTTATTAAATTTTAATATTTACTAATTTTAAATATTTTTGGAATTTATTAATTTATTAATATATATTTATATGTTTTTATTTTTACTGTTTTAATTAGTATTTACTTTGTATAATTTACATCTATTATATTTTATTTTAACATTTTTTGTATTTAAATATTTTTACAATTATTATTTAACAATTTTTAGTAAGTAATTTATTGAAATTATTTTTTATTTAATTGTAACTTATAATATTTATTCATTTCAAAATTTCAAAATTTTTATTTTTTAATATTTATTTATACATTTTTATATATTAAAAATTAATATTTCTAATATGTATTTAATTTATATAAATAAATAAATTTATTTTTTATTTATTTAGGATATTTATAATATTTTGTACATTTTTAGAACTATATTTGGCACTGATATAATAATAAATTATTATACCTTTTGGTATAGTGTTGATAAAGGTTTTATTTATGAGGTCTTTCTAATTATTTGAAATTATATCTTTTATTAGTGATTTTTGTTAGAGTTGATAAATCCCTTTTGGGACTTTAAAACGACCCTAATGGACCATAATTTTCACCTAATTCATTTTAAACTCTCCAAAAAAATTAATCTCTATAGAATCCGAAGTCAATTTTTTTTTGATGAATCATTCTCTGAAACTAAAGGTATAATATTCATAACTTGTTTTTGATGATTTTTAAATAGATAATTCATTAATTTTTTAATATTTTTTCCTTATTCTTCATATGTTAACTTCCCCAAATCCAAGATTTGATCTTTAAACTTTTTCCCATAAAATTGTTCAGGAGTGTTCTTATTCATCAGGTCATAGCTGGGGTTGTCCATCTCTAAATTTTTATTTTATAGGTAGTGATTTGAAATGTTACTCACCACTAACATTTTTTCAGGATTCATATTTTCTTTCTCCATTTTGGTTACTCTTCCACAGATTAAATTCTGATGTTTTTATGTAGTGATTTTAATGTAAGAATGCTTCTATTTATGTTGAATTTTTTTGAGTAAAGAAATGACTTGAATGTCCCTTGGGTATGACTTGTGTTCTTGAGATCCATCGTGTTTCATCCCATTTATTACCAGGTTTAGAGAAATACATTTAAAACTGCAATTCAATATGAATATAAATATAATTTGATATGATCACTGATTAATTTATATATAACAAAATCATGTATTGAGAGAGTATAATTGTTCTACTAAATGGTATATTAATTACAATACCTAATTGATACCAAAACACTCACAACAATGTAGCTAATTTTTTAGGTTCATCAATAAAGATTACATCAAATTCAAAAGTTATTTTTCATTTTCCACATTATACGATCTCATTGTGCATGAAGTTCTATAATTTTTCTAATGATTCACATTTATACTATTTTCACATCACATAACATTTCATGAAAAATCATTCTATAATTCATACGAATAGAGGAAGCTAATTTCATTAAAAAAACATAGGAATTATTATATGTATATATTTTTCATTATATAATAAAACATTGGATTCATATCTAATTTCTTATATACTTTATATATGTATGTATTATAATTTATATTAATTTTATTAAAAACTAATACATTATATAATTTATAGATCTAAAAAATTATATTAAATACATGCCCTATGTGTATTTATTTATTTATTTTAAAATATATGAATATTATTGAACCACATAAGATGGATTAGAAATCAAAATGGATATATTCCAATCTAATGATAAACAATTATGAAAGTGGGGTTACAGAGTTCATCAGTATATCAATAGTGTCTACATATGATCATTTTCAAATTATTTTCGCATGTCTACATTATTACTATTCATGATTAAGTTATCCAAAGGATTTGGAAGAACAATTGATTTGTCATGAATTAGATAGATGTTATAAATGCCGGACTAAGTAGTAGAAATAAAATA
Organism: Viscum album; assembly: GCA_963277665.1. NCBI lineage: Eukaryota > Viridiplantae > Streptophyta > Magnoliopsida > Santalales > Viscaceae > Viscum > Viscum album. Next base: position 1,152,483,418 of record OY728140.1, read on the forward strand.
ATTTAGCTAGAGACTAGTTTATCACCATGGTTTACATGTCATATAATGTGATTAAAACTATAATCTATGATGGAGATAACACTGTAGTTTATAGATCATCTGATATGATTGAAAGTATAAATTATGATGGAGATTAAGTTGAGGAAATGTCAATGTAAATTTAAAATGAAATTCATAGTTATCTAAAGATGTTGAATATGTTAAAGAGAAATGAAAAAATTCCATTTTTTTCTGGTTATACTAAATATACAACAATATCAATCATATTGAAGGAATATAATTTGAACGTTGGAAATAGATGGAGCAACACTAGCTTTAGAAAACTAATTTCTCTTATAAATTAAATGATACCAAAAAAATAAGCTTCTATTTGAAACATACGAATCTAAAAAAATTATATATTCAATGGGTATTATATATGAAAGAATTAATTCCTATCCAACTTACTGTATATTGTTTCTTTAGGACTATGAATCCCTTAAAAATTACCCTATATATTGTGTGACTCAAAAAAAAGAAATAAGAATAAAGTCCATTGAAAGTGGTATAATAATTTATAATCAATCAATGTTTTATATTCTGATATGGTAGTGAGTATATTTAAAGGAAATTTATGTTTCACATATATTTAAAAATTCATGATTAGAAACTTCTTAATCGGATATACTCTCTCCATTGGAATTAAATTAATCATGAGTGTCCTAAATTTTGAAAAGAGTTGAGAAACCTCCATATCATTCTATCAATAAATGGGATGAATCATTTTTGTTTAAAAAGAAGCAGTCAAAGTACAAGGATGGTTATGTTGTTAAATTATAACTTTCCACCATGGTTATGCATGAATCATAGATACATTATGTTATCTCTTCTTATATTATGGCAGAAAAATCATGTAATGATATTGATGTTTATTTGAATCTATTGAACAAAGATATTAAATAAATATGGTATTTAGGTGTTACATTGTATGATAATCATATAATTAAATATATCACATTAAGATCCATGTTTTATAGGAAAATAAATGATTTTTTTTGATATTTAAAAATTTGTTGGGGTATAATACTAACAGAATGATAGGGTGCCCCATTTGTGAATAAGGTAAACTCTCAATTAATCCTTATATAAAATCAATACAAAAATATGCATTGAATAAAAGAGTAAATTTACTAAATTTATTCAATTAGACACAAAATTTTAAAATAAATCTTATCATGATCTAACCCAATGTGGCCCACTAGGTCATTGGTAAGCCAATAATTCCAACCCAATCCCTCTTCCACTAGGCTGGGGGCTAGAGACTAGCTCCAAGTGGGAATAACAAACACATGGTAGGAATTATACTAAAGTACCTATACAAATACACACATAGACATATCTATACACGAGTATAATGTGGAATATATAAAAAATTGGGATGATACATGCATTCAAAAGAATTATCCCACATAAGAGTACAAAAATTTGTATAAAAATGTGAAAAGGGTCAAATACAATGACACCGAATAAAGGCCTAATGTCTATATAAGACATGTAACCTATTGGTAGAGTCCATCAAGGGGTGATTATAATCATAATATGTAATACACCTTGAAATTTACAAAAAAAATAATTGAGATGGAGTTAACCTTAAATCACATAGAAAAGTAATAAACAAGATAATCCTAGATATGATCAAAGGTAGAAACTAGGTCTTGGAGTGAGGTCACATCCTCACTACCAGCCTAGGATCTTACTAGAGGCTCATAGGTAACATCCTTTTGGGGAAACTCACTATCAACGTGTCACTATAATGATGGATATTGTCTTAGAGGACATACTGTTTGGTTCTTTCCATGATGAAGCACCAAGGAAACATAGAGGTTTCTTCAGTGATACAGACTCATTCAAACTACATATTATCAGAAGGAAATAGAAATCAACACAAAGATAAGGGATAAAGCCCAGGTCCTAATGGGGATTCCTAACCCTATTTAAGAAAACCTATTGGGAAGGACATAATATTCCTTGGATGTCAAAAATGAGATACATGACCCATCTTAGGGAGGAATGATAGAGGATCACACGTTGAACACTATAAAGGGATACACGAATCTATCCAGAATTAACCCATAGAAAGGATCACTCATAAATTAATTTGGATATAATACATCCCCATATACTATATATTATGAACCAAAGAAACAAACCTACACTAATAAGGTTCAAGGGAACTGGCCTAAGATTATCCCATAGTTTTTCATAGAATATGAATGGCTATAACTATCCCAAGGAGGAGTACCTTGTGTGTCTTATGGGGCACATAATGTATCTCTCCAAACTATTCCCTACCCATGCCCTTTCATATCACACAAATTATAGTTATCCTGATACACAATATTTTGTTATGATACGTGATGTGTAGAAGGGACAGACAACACTTGATGTATTCCATGTGTATAAGCCTATGCACTTTCCAAAGTACACAAGGTGTACTCCAATTAACATGGAATCTATATTCACTTTTATTCCTAGGTGTGTACATACTATACATGTCCTGAAATCTATAAAGGGCATACACAAATTGTGGGTCCACCACATAGAGTGTGAGATCACACGGACTCCTAGGCGTGTACTCCCTATACATGTCAAGATTGCCAGTGAAGAGTCACACACAGTGTGTGTAAATCACATGGTGTGTGATATTTAACTCAAAGCATAAACCCTATATGCCACATAGATTGGATTTTATGCAAGGTGTTATTTGTAAGTATATTGTGTGCAACATGGAATTTAATAAAAAATCAAACATGTTAATGAATATTCATTCACACATCCATTGTTTCCTTCAGTTTCACTGTCAATCATGCCACAACACCTGAATCAAGGATGAACACCCTCCGGGGTTAGTCAAAATTCAAATTATAATTCTTCTTCACCTATATAATTTAACTCCATCACCATATAGAATTATCACATTGTTTGACTCATAGGAACCCCATTCTCCACACCAACACCAAATCACCATCATTACAGGTGGCCAAATTTCGATAACCTGTATATTAGAAATATCCACCATCACCCCAACATAGAGATGCTCTCAATTTTTTTAAATCCAACATCATACAAACCATAATAGGATTTTTATCATCAATTCTATTCCCCACTTCAATAAAATAAATCCAAAAATCAAACATGTGACCACGATCCATTGTACCAAAGAATAAACATGCAATGATCGTTCTTCCTAAGTATCATTTAACAATAGGCCAAATGTAATGTAGTTGGAAAACATTGAAGATGTATGGGAAAAATAAACATAAAAATGTTAATCTTGATTGATGACCATGTTAATTTGGTTGATTTTGTCAGAATATTTAGGACAATGTGGATTATAAAACCAGAAAAATCAAAGAAGAATATAAGTAAAAATCATAAATATATGAATATAAAATTAACTAGGGGAGAAACCAATGATGAATGATCCAAAAATTAATTTATAAGTAATTAATTATCATTCATCTCAAACTATAAATTAAGATTACACTGCAAAATAAAATTACCTAACTTGAGTTGGATTGATTACTGAGGAAAAATGTCTCTAAATCATTTCCACTAGTGATATCCAAGAACTCCATCAACAATGAAAAACAATGTAGTAATCTTACCATCGATCTATGATTCGGTGACCATCTAATAGTGTGTATGCCACCAGAGTCCTCCCTCTATATATTTACATTTCTATAGGTTTATATAGATAACCCTAGGGAATTCACCATAATGGGGGTTAAATATAGTATATTTCAGGGTTTGGAAGGTATGTAAAAATGAAATCAATGAATTAATTTAATTAATTTAAATTTCTAAGGACTACACACTGTCAATGTGTTTGACACTGATAAGACTTATTTCATTCCCATAGTAAAACTCACATTCATAATTTAATGGAAATACAATATTTCCAATCTAAAAAACTTTTTTGGATTTATTCCATTATTTACGAAAAACTATTCATACGTGATATAATATATTTAATATTTTGAAAATATCAACACTAAGGCTCCAAAGGCCCCTTAATTCCATGATAACTCTGTAAATTATTACAGAATTTTTGATTGAAATAATAAAAAATATTGATTTTTTTGGATTGATTGTATTCTTCCAACCTTCAAGGAATTTCTTCTTAAAAAGTGAATAATGACATAGATCACTGAGTATACTAAGCTTTCATATAGATATCAAACTCCCACAATCTCTATTGGGTGTTCCCATATGTCGTTGTTAAGAAAGAATCTCTCAAGGTGTCATCTTGGTGTTTTATGGGTGTTTTTGTTTGTTGAATAAGCTAGAATACTGTGAATTAGTATGGTTTGTTTTGTTGATGTAGATTTTTAAGGTGGTGTAGTCTCCCAGTGGTTGCTAAAAATTTGGACCTCAAAATCTAGAGTTTTTTAGAAAATAATGTTTCTCTTCAAATGGGTTCACAGTTTTCATACCATGAATAAAAGTTCATTGAATAAAAAGGTAGTATACATAATAACATAGTAAAATTGAAAAAGGAATATTTTTGCATTTCAAATCTACACATACAAATAAGAGCGCTATACAGACCGCATAGAAAAATCAGTTCATGGGATGTTGGTAGTTTTTGGTAGGATGATCATCTCATGGGAGGTGTATCATTTTTTGATTTAGGTGGTGATTATGGTCTCATCAAATTTTTTTTTTCTTTTTTGAAACACATCAGTCACCATAAAAGAGAAAGGCAATGTGGACCACCGAGTAGTTCGCAGTGAAATCTGTACCACATCAAAGTCTTGGGTAAATTAGATTAGTATTTTTTTCAGATCTATTATCTGTTTGAAGACCCCTAATCAAATAATTATCAAGAGAAAATTTATTTTGAATGGATCATTACTCTTGAATGAATTTGGCAGTGTCTAAAGTGGTTTGTGAGGGAGGATTCCTTAAAGGGTGAATTAGTTCATGGGAAAATTATGTAAAAGCAGTTTTTTGGGGATCTTTATCCAAAAAAAGGAAGAGGGAAGAAATTGAATAAGAATTCTTCAGAAGAAGAGGATGTCCGTGAAAGGAGATGAGGTCCATATAAAGAGAGGATATGCATGGAAGGAGAGGAGGGTCGAGGAAGAAGAGGCAGTGCATTGAAGGAGAGGTTTTCTACGAAGAACATACGCTATACTATGTAACATTTTTTTCAAATGACTAAGGGAATTTCAGAGAGGATTCAAGGATGTTTTCAAAACAACCAAAAGTGTTTGTGAATGTAATTTCCAGAAAATAATAGTATATAAAAAAGTGTATTTCATATGCAGGTGAAAACGATGTTAAACAAAGAATCTATCTACAAATGAGGATGTGTGCATTCAAAAAATGAAGGGATATACATTTCCATAAACATTGTGTGGATCCCCTCCAGATCAGTTTAAAAAGGAAGTATCAGTTGGTGATCCTTTTCATAGGAAGTGATCCAGATAAAGAGTCATAGGGAGTGACCCCTGGGAAAATTTTGAACTGACCCTAATCTTTATTAAGGCAGTGAGCTTGGGCATAAAACTGATCTTTCCAGAACCTCGTAATTTGGTATTGATCCTTGGTGAATTTGGTACAACGAAACATCACTATTTTATTCTCCTTGGATGTATCATAGTGTTGGTGAACCATGTAAAATTACTATCTCTCATGCCTGATCTCAATTCTGTTCATACATTTCTACAAAGACAGGGAGAGAAGAGTGTTTTGTTTAATAATGAAACAAGATCTGAAGGGGAAATTGTTTTAATCTTTCACACCCTAATTTACCCCACCCCCTTAGTTTATTTAACATAATTGGGTAAATAGTTTCCAAAAAAACACATACCCATGGAAAAAATTTTCCCAAAAAGGGTCCTATTCTACCAATTATCAAACTCCACATGGAACCCCACAATAGTTACTTTATCCTCTATGTCTGAAGCACCGTAGTCAAAAAAGGTGTAATGGGTCCTTCACATATCAACTCAAATATGAACCATGTAAAAACCATGTTCCCAGTATAACTTCTGGGATAATTGGTACACCCCCTCATTAACCCTACACTATAATAGTAAGAGGACCTATGAACCTTAGAGACAATCAGCCGCCTCATCCAAATCTCAATTACCCTCATCAAGGGGAAAACCATAGGAACATGTGGTCTCCCACTTTGAAATATAATGATATACTCCAATAATGAATATATTTTAATTTCAATGTCACTGTAAATCCATCATCTACCCTTAGATTTAGTACACCCACCCTATCTCGCACATAGAAACTCTGGGTCCATAGGTGTTGTTCCGCTAGGTCTGACCAGTACAATGGTGACTTATAGGGTCCCTCATAAATGAACTCGAACGGTTCTACACTGATGGTGTATTTGTAGCATTCATTATATGAAAATTCTACTAATGGTATATGGTCATCCTAGAAATGTCTAAAACTAACAATAAAATCCAAAGCATTTTCTCTTTCACCTGATTGCACTTTTTGAGATATGGGAATGGGAGTAGAAATGTCATAATCCACCACAATTGATTCCCAAATCCTCCTATTAAAAATCCAAAATTTTTACCTAAAGAAGACATCATAGTCTGAAATTAATATCAAGGAAACTACATAAATCCTAACTACCACATAGATTCCTGAACATCCCAACACTCCACTAAACATTTCTACCGGGTTAGTAAGAAGTGGGCCAACTTGGTATGTTGTTCTAATGTCACATAGATGTCATCATGTCCCCACACTGATCAGGAAATTACAATCACAAAAATTATGGTGATTTCATCTCACGTACAATCCCATCCCTTCACCTCAAACTTCTCCAGTGGGTAGGAGAGGTATCAAGAGATAAACTCAAAAACACACTACTACACTCTTGGCTACCCAAACTAAGGAAAAATTATCCTAGTACATCATTTCCTATCATGGATGTACATCCATGGGTAAAGTGTTAAACACCTTCATTACTTATTCTCACATCATGACACGGGTTATCATAAACCTTTTTATGAGGATAGAGTGATCTTATCCTTATGAAAACCCATGAAGAACATGTGCAGTAGATATTTTGCCATATAAGATATCACAATTGATATCCCTAAGTTGTGCTTACTTTTCACACTGAATAAGGTGAGGGCATAAAAACATTTATTGGAGTTATGTTTCCTTATCAAAATATTTAATGGTCAACTGTAATGAGGTTAAATACTCCTTCACTTCACTCAATAATAACATAAAATAAACCCTACTGTGAACATTTTATTCCACAACCATGATCTTGGGTGGATCAGAAGGTATAACTTCAATTAAAATTTTTTGGGTTTGCAATTAATACCATGTATGAAAATAATTATCCACATAAGTGGAAATCCTAAATCCAAAATTTAAAATATGTTATATTCCTGTAAAATAGGTTCTCATAGAGAATGTTGAGAACCATCCTTATGTGTCACAAATTCTCCAACACTAACATCAAGTGCACAAGTATTTCATTGATGAATACTACAAAAAACTATTCTATGATGTGGTGAACATTTAGCAAATTATTAACTCAAAATATAATGCGGAATCCTATACATTGAAAGGAATTAGTAAGAACTCATGCAAATTTTTTTGGATTTAGAGATCTAACTTCAATATTTCATGCTCATGACCTCCAAGATTGTGATAAAATGTCCCACGGTCAAATTTGGAGAACCACTTCACCAACAAACATTGGTAAAATAATTAGTTAATTTATAGGGGTGGAAACTCTTTCCCAACTCACCTAGTTTAGAAAACCTTAATCCTACCATAACTTCAAGATCACATATTCCTTCTAAATGAAAAAATCTGGTGATACCTAGGGAAAACACTAGACGTAAAAAAGATCCATGGTTTGTAGATTCTATAAATTCATATTCATCTCTCGTATCTCTATAGGTTAATCTGATATACTATCGTTGGTATTGGTCTATCCTTGGGGGTAGGTCTATGAAAAATTCAATCTTTCCGTGCGGAGTTAATCAATTCAAATCGTTAGGGAAGATGCCCTCATATCCACACACCACCATAGGAAACTAAACGGTCATAGAATCCAATTACACATTATTCAAACTATACAACTAATAGTTAATCAACTATATCCACATTGATAAGATATTATCATACTTTTCTAGGGATCTCTTCTCCAAAGAAAGTCAAATTTAATCCCATGACCTTTAATACACAACAAACCAAACTTGTAACAGTAAAATAAGAATAGAAAATAGGAAACCAGTCTATAACAATGATAATATCATATAGACTCATAAAAACTATAGAAATATTCCACATGGGGACATCTCTCCTCCTATAGTTAGGTCACATAGTCAGTAGAAGTGTGTGGTCACCAAATCTTTTCTTGTAGGATCCTCCAAATGCAATGGTCATGCTAGAAGGATCCACTAGCTTCACTATGTCATGAATATGAATTTAATTAGAAAAAACTATCTTTTTAACATGTAATAAAACTATATCTTCAGACGAGTACAAATAGTTCATACCTCAAAACAAACCTAGATCATCTAATTCAAAATCCCCTACAAGATAAATGAAAAATCCCTCTTTCCCCCCTATTATACACAAACAAGGATCACTCTGACACATTAGATAATCAAACTGATCTGAAAATAAGAATAAATGGAACTCATTTTCCACACCTCTACACTATCCATTTTTGGCATCAATAAATATATTTTATGATTATAAATTATGTCTCCAAATAACACATCTCAGTTGTATAATTTTCCCTTTATTTGCATATTTATATCCATATCAAACATGACCAACACATAGATCGAACAATTCCTTGTTTTTCATTAGATAATTATAACTATTAGGACCACAATCAATAGGGGGCCTAAAAAGGTGGAATATATACACAAAATACTAGAGCCCATTCTCTCTCAGATGAGTTAGGGGTCTAGCTCACCATGAAGCATGGGTGGTCTATACCTAAAAAACTCATGAAGCGCATCAAATATAGGTGAATAACTGGCTGATACTACCGTTACAAAGAGTGGATCAACCTTATGAAGAGAATACATCCAAACCACTACATTTGGGTCAACATTCTTCTCAATAGGTGGAGAAATCACTCATTATCCACCTGGAGGAACCGCCTCATGAACAGGTTCCTAGGATAAAGCCTCATAAATAAGAGGATCATAATCACCATACTTCTATAGAATCTTAGTCAATTGTAATCATAAAGTCATACAATAATAACAAATATGCACCATGGTCAGAGGATCATATTTGGGGAGTTGAATGAAGAATCACATTGAAACCAAAACTCATTCAAATATGATTCATGTTCGAAAGCTTTCCCTAAAACCAGTTCCTAAATGTTCCAATTCAATAAGTGGGTTTTGACTGTTCTCAAGAATGGATTTGTCAACCACTACAAAATCACAAGGTTCTCGGTTCTTAGAGATAAACTACATCGACTTTAAAATTATTACCCTAGTCGCCATATGAATCCTCATTTATAAACTATCTACAATCCCTGAAACTAATATGAACCACTCTAATACTATTCTATCACTAATATTCCCACTAGTGTCTCCCTAGCCAGAAGTAAGACAAGAATAACACCCCATTCATGGCTCCTCTATTCTAGGGAATGGAGACTAGTTCTATGTTGGAAAAACACACACATGGGAGGCCTTAAAATAAGGTACCTATACATATGAACACATATCCTTACACCAGTACAATGAAAAAAAGAAAAAAAATGATATTATAAATGCATTCATAACAACTATCCCACATTATAGAACAATATATAGTACATAAAATGTGAAAAGGTCCAAATAAAATCCCACTAAACTACAAAAGAACCCAACCTACTAAAAATTAGGGGGTAGCTACCCAGTTAAATTTCATGGATCTATGTTAGGTTCATCAAGAAAATCTATGATCCTAATACTCCCAGTCTGCCTAAGACACAAATGAATGGCCCATCATCTTTATACAACATGAGAAGTGTGGGAATAGACATTGTAGGGGTGAGTATTAGAATTCCCATTAGGACACCCAGAAATCTAAAAACAAAATGAATCAAGAGGGAGTTATCTATAAATCCAGAAAATAAATTAATAGTAATTATAAACCTAGATAGTCTCAAAGGAAGAAAAAAACTCTCAAGGTGATGTCACGTCCACATTACTACCATAGGATTCTAGTAGAGGCCCATGGGTAACTTGCATCTAATATAACTCATTAATCACGTCTCACAATATTGATGGACCTCATCCAAGAGGTTATACTCAGATGGTCTTACCATAATGAATCAACAAGGAATATTAGAGGGCTCCTTCGAGATACTCACTAATTCAAATGATATATTACTGAAAGATAACCTATATCAATAAAAAAAAGGAGATCATTCCCCAAAAATAAGGGCGATACATTACCCTGTCTAGGATAGCCCACTATGAAGTGGATCAAACACCATGGATATCAAAAACGGTATAAAAAAACCAACCTCGGGAATAATGACAGTGGATCACACATCTGGCCTTATAGAGGGATACCTGAATATATCTAGAAATAACCTATAGAGGGGATTACTCATCCTATGTTTGGAATAGAATATCACATTGTAACCTCCTAGGGATTGACAAAAGGAATGAATATATAGTGATATGTTTTGAGGGAACTCACCCAAGCATACACCACATTTATTCTAAGAAGAAAAAGGGATCTAAATTGGCATCGGAGGAGTGAACGACATGTCCTATGGGGTACGTGGCATGTATAACTGAAATAGGAACTTCCCATGCCCTTATATATCACAATGCAAGTACTTATCTGAATACATGGTTTGTTTTTCTTACACACAATATAAAGAGGGGTCAACTGACACTCAGCATGTGTTGTCTTCCCAATCCCATGCACCTTCTGAAGTATGTATGGTGTACTCCAATACACATGAAATGTAATTTCTATCGGATTCCAAGGCATGTACTCCATCTAAACACTGAGAGTCCTGTAAAAGGGTTATTTTCTGTGTGAGTCCCCCATATAGTGCCACACAATGTGTGATCAAATCAAATAGTGTGTGATATTTAACACAACACATAAACTCTATCCAGTGTATAGAAGGTGATTACATGATTTGTGTTCTTCAAAATTACATACCATGTAATTTAAAATTTTCTAGAAAATCAAGACCATTAAGGTGTATTCACTCATGCTACCTATGTTTCCTTTATTTTAATCACTAATCACACCACAATGCCTAGATCTGGGTTAACCAGTCACCATGGTTGGCCGAAATTTATATTCTGATTGTTCTTCGCTGGTATAATCGACCACCTTTTACATCCCAAGGCACCTCATGTTCCAACTCATGGGAACCCCGCTACCCACATCGACACCAATTAACTGTTTTCACTGGTATCTAGATTCCAACCACCCATATCTTGGAAATTAACATTGTTACACCACTAGAGAGTTATGCTCAATACTATTTGAAAATCCACCATAACCAAAACCATCATCAGATTCCAATTGTCTTTGGAACAACTCTATCAAAACTCCAAAACTAAAAAATCAGTCTCTTGAACATGATCTATTAATCCAAATAATGAAAAAATAATTATTATTCCACTTATGTAATGTTTAACCATTTTCTAGTAAAAATTTCATTGATGAATTTTGATGAATGGAGTAATAAAGGAACATAAAAAAACATATATTTGATCAATGGATTTATTTGTTTACCTATCATAATCAGAATCTATAAAATGGGGTGGATTATGAAACCAAAAACACAAAATAATAATAAAACATAAAATCATAAATCTAGGATGAGAAAACAAACTATTGGAAAAAGCAACGATGAACATTCCACGAATTAATTTGGAAGTAAATAATTCACATTCATCACAAAATATAAATGACGATTAACCAAAATAATAAAAAACCCAACCTTAGGTTTAATCAATCAATAATTATTTTTTTATCATTACTTTTTTGGAGATACATGAACTCCATTGATGATGAAAAACTCAATGGTACTCCAATCATTGATCCATGATTCCATGAACATCTTCCAGTGTGCCCACCACCAGAGTTCTCCCTCTCCATACTCAACACCCACTAGGGCTATGCAGATAGCACCAAAGAATTATATTTATATATAGTTAATAGAAATTTCATTAGGGTTTAAAAAAATTAAAATTAATTTAATAAAATAATATAATTCACTTAATCCATCCAAAACTTCATTCAATCAAATCATCCAACACTAATAATATTTATTTCATTCCTATAGTAAATACCACAATCTATATGAAATAGTGATATTAGTTTTCCCATATGAGACACCATTAAAGAGTTGTTCAATTATTTATTATAATATATCCAAGCGTGATACATACTATATTTAAAAAGTTTAATACCAAAACATCGAGACTCCATAGGCCCTGGAATTTTCTACTCACTCCATGCCTTACTCAAGAAATATCCCTTAAAATATTCAAAAAGGTTTCCTAGAAATTTCAATGTTTTTAAATACTATTTTGGGAAAAAAATTTCTTACTACCTAAAATCTATTTGTAAGTCTCTACAATTAAAAAATATAAAACAAAATTTCGTTTTCTCTATTAATTATTAATTTTTTGTATTTTTAGGAAGCATTGGAAGGCCATTGTAATCATTTTGGATACTCCAGGGATTTATTTTGGATATTAAAAATTGGTATCCAATTAATCGACCACACATGATGTCCTCTATCAATATTTTACACTCTATACTCAAAATATTATAAATAAAATTGAAAATATTCATTTTATATTAGGTTTTAAAGAGGTTTTTTATAATAGGGTGATGCTTAAATATCATCAAAATAATGTCATGAAAATGGAAAGTAAGCAATATATTCCTATATATTTCTACAACTAGATAATTATTATAATATATATAATAATATTTCAATATCAAAACATATATAGAAATATATTACTAATTTTTATTAATGTTTTTATAGTGTTTGAAAAAAAATAATTAAAAATATTTTGTATATAATGTTTGTAAATTTATTAAATTTATTATATTCCAAAAAAATCTAGAATCACTAAAATGGTGTTCCAAATGATAATTAAAATTAAACTTAAATAATTTATTTATCATTTTTTGTATTTATATTTTTCTTTCACTCCTAAGCTTATCGATATTCTGTTAGTTCCAGACACAGTGTAAGTGCCTATTAGGCCTATAGCAAACTAAAATTTTCTAATACTATATAGATCATTTATAATGTACATAATGTTAATTCCATGAAAAAACTATTAGTTTTGAATAATACAAATAGTTGATTTTTCCATAACCAAGAGGGAGGATACATGTTAGTTTATAATTAATTTAAAACATAAGTAGAAATATTACCTAGTACTTGAGATCATTATTTATTGACTATGTTGATATTTATAACTTGAATAGTGTATCATCATTTCATAGTAAGGACCTAATGTTGATCCCCTTTAGCAGTGATCCATGTGTGTTCATTTGATAACATAATAACATTGATGAAACACAATGTGCTAACATAGACAATTTATCATCATGTGTTTGTTTTATTTAACCACTTTATGTTCATTCAAAAATGAGGGAATTTCTATTAAGATTCTCGATCATCAGAGGATAAGAGGATAAGGGAGATATTGAGAATAAATTTTTATGAAAAATGATTAATCACCCTCCAATTTACATTACATCTATAAATTAAAATAGGGCAATGGTAAAATATAATTAATTCTCCAAAGACCCTCAACTTTGAATTAGTCTCTAATAAACCTAATGCCATGTAAATAATAATAATAATGTTATTAATTTAATATTGATGTGTTCCAATGCATGAAATGATAACTATTTATTTTACTGTCTGGTAAATAAATATTTCTAGATTAAAATATATAGTCTACTCATCCTCTATAGAATTTATAGAATTATCTATTAAATATTTAAATAATAATTATTCATCCAATAAGTAAATTCATAAATAAATAAATAAATAAATATTATTTTTACTATATAGTGAACAAATATTTATTAAATATTCCTGAAATAAAATAAATTATTTATTGAAGATAAAATAATTATTAATACCTTGCAAATAATAAAATATAAAAAACATTATATATTAAAATAATTAAATAATTACCCCATGAAAAAATGTTTACTTAATATTTGTTATTTATTTATAAATATTGAATAAATAAAAAAAATGAACATAGTGATGTATAGTTTTTCAGGGGACAATGGTCCTTTAGTACACTCCACCAATGCTCAACTCCATAAGATTGGTTATTTTCACTAGGCCCTCTTATCAAATGACCTTTAAACACTACTAAAATATGGGTTTTCCAAACACTTATATACCAACAGTTTTCTTAAACCGTTGGTATATAAGAGTTTTACAATCACTTTGCTTAAACCGTTGGTAAAACTGGGTGTAGGACACCCTTTACCAACAGTTCTAGTGAACCATTGGTAAAGGGGTCTAAATTCCCCCCTTTACCAAAGGTTCTTGAAAACCGTTGGTAAAGGATTACCCCAATATCCCCGAACAACCCTTCTCCTCTCCCCCATTCAGACAGAACCCTAATTCACCTCTCCCCCGTGATCCAACACCTCTCCCCCATTGGGACAACACCTCTCCCCCATGATCAGAGCACATCTCCCCCATCCATACATCACCTATCTCGGGTTCATCTCGATTCCCCCATCCGAATGGTTGGAATCTCAATTTCCCCCATCCAAGCTGCTGAATATTCATCCAAACCATCCCAAATTTCTATTTTCTTAAGTTGTACCTTATTTTTTTCATCTATCTAATATTTCTGTTTTATGTTTTGATTTTTATCTGTTTCTATTTTTTTGTTTTCTTTAACCTATAAAACCCTTTTAGATTTTTTCTTTGCAACCATAGAAATCTGTTTTAGATTTTTTATTTGTCACATTAATTTATCATATCATTATATAAAAATGTTATATAAATATACTAGATTGTTATAGACCTCTCGGTGGTCACCTATATAAATTGTATCTCACACATTGTTCGATATTCCATTGGGTACCCGGATAAACTACATGATTATATGTTTAGATAAGGGGAATCACCATTTTATAGATGCATGACTACTCACATGACATATGATGGAGCACGTAGAAGATTATTGGGTTGTATCTCAAGAAGTTAGGTTTAATTTTAGAATTTATTGAGCCTCTTGTATAGTAATACTTCCTACTAGTTGTGTGTATGTTTTCTTCTTGATACATGACATACATTACCATCATTCGGTTTATGATTCTATTATAAGTTGGTATTACTGATTTGGTTATTTTCAACCATTTCCAATATTTTTCCATTTTTATCTTTCTCCAACATTTTAACTGATAATATTAAAATTGTGCAACTTAGGTAATGATGGAATAGTCTCCCCCAAACACAGTAAAGGATCTCACTATTAGTCAATAACATTTGGAATTTTGGTAGATGTGCTAGAGGCCATGTGGCCATCTGGGTTTGGGTCACTAATGAGTGGAATCCTGGTTTGGGATGTGAAAATTCATAGATATAATTATTATTGGTGTTTCTAATCAAATTCATACCTATAACTATTGAACGTCCCTCTCCAAAATCAATTGGGACATGATTCAATGAATACAACCTACCAACCTATGATCTATGGCCCCAAACCGAGGGTCCGTTATTCCATGGTTAAGGTGAAACTTGATGAGGCCATAACTACTTTTGATGTGATCCTCATCCTACTCCTCATCCTGATCTCCCTGAAGATGTTAATGTATAAAACTCATGTACTCCCTACCAGACACTTAAGGATTATGTATTCCTTGATCCACTTAAAATACTTTACTGGGAAATCCTTGAATATAAGCATTAGAAATTCTGTATGTTATTTTCTTATATACACTGTATTTTGTTGTGTTTCTTAATATGATTATCATATAGAGTAATGTGTCAGTTATGATTTTATATAAATTAAACAATTATCATTTACCTAAATATTTTTTGATTGATCTTCAATATTATTGAATTGATTTTAAATGACTTGTTGCAATTTTATTACAGAATGGATAGAAGATAGATGTACAAAACTGATCGGATTTCAAACGATTTTCAATATAATTTGAACAGATTTTTAGATTATTCATTTGACAAGGCTTCAGATTGTGGTCACATACACTTCCAATGTTCTTATTATGTTGGAAGACCTTGGTTGAGTCATGAAGCAGTTAGCTATCATATAACCAAATATGTTTTCTGAACAAACTATTATGTGTGGTATCACAATGGAGAGAAAATGGAATCTCAAAATTTTGATGATCCAAATGATAGGATTGAATTAGAGAGTTTGATATATGATCAGTTTCCATTTATTCGGCATCATGAGAAGGAAAGGATGCCCATCCAACAAGATTTTGATTCAAGCAAACATGATGCATCTAATGAAAATGATGATGTTGATAGGGTGAAAAAATAGAATGATGCTACGATGACCCCAGTATATCGGTAATTTGGTAAAATGGAAAAGTTGTAATTTTTAATCTGATTATTTCATAGGAAAACTATGTATGGGATTTCAAATACTAAAATCGATTACATTATTACCTTCATGAATTACATAATTCTAGATGATGCAGATATTCCCTCAAACAACTATATGGAATGGAAGTTAGTTTATGAACTTGGATTCTCAAAAAAAATATTGTTTTCCTGAATTATTTCTGCTTATTTTGGGAGGAAACTGCTGAAAGAAATGATTGTATCAAATGTGGAACCTCCATATAGAATCCAAAAGATGTTGTAAAACCATCTCGTGTGCCACAAAAATTAATGTGGCACTTTCCATTGATCCCCAGATTACAGAACCTTTTCATGTCTGATGAAATATATGTAAAATTGTGATGGAATGAAACTGAGAGAAATAATAATAATGAAGTGTTGGTTTACCCTATAGATGGATTTTCATGGTAGAGATTTGATGCTCGATAGCCTAACTTTTCAGCCAACATGCATAATGTAATACTGGGTCATTCATGGGACGGTTTTGATCCATTTGGGAAGATGTATACTTCTCACAACACATGGCTGGTTTTCATACACATTTATAACCTTCCCCCATGGTTGTGTATGAAAAAGCCTTACACTTTCTTGAGTATACTGATATCTAGCCCTTATGACCCTAGCAATGATATAGATGTATACATGAAACCTTTAATAAAATAATTGAAACTTCTTGAGGATGTGGGTGTGCCCACATACGAGGCATGTTCGAAAGACATATTTCAGATGCGTGCTGTGCTTATGTGGATGATCAATGATTTTCCTGCTTATGCAATGATGTCTGGATAGAGCACAAAAGGAAAATATTCATGTCCTATTTATATGAAGAATACTCGATCGAGAAGACTAAAATATCATCATAGTTTTAGTTTAATGGGACATTGGTGATTCTTGTCAATGAACCATCCATATAGAAACAATCGTCGAAGATTTGTAAATACCATGGAGACTGAAGATCCACCTCAACGTATTTATGGAACTGATTTGCTTAATGAATTGAATGATTTCAGCTATTCATTTGGGAAGTGTGTAATGAAATCTTGAAAGAGGAAAAATGTTTCCAATGATACCTGTTACAATTGTAAGAATAAGAGTATATTCATTGAGTTGTAGTATTGGTCAACCAACTTGTTATGTCATTGCTTAGATGTAATGAAAATTGAGTATAATATATGTGAAATGTTGCTTTTGGTTCTTCTAAATTTCAAGGGGAAGACAAAAGATGATTTACGTTCTCGGCATGACTTGGTAGATTGGGGGATCCGAGTAGAATTGCATCCTTTCTGTATCATTGAAAATAAATGGCAAGTTCCATGTGCTTCTTATGTGATGTCACATGCTGAAAAAATCAATTTCTGGAAGTGCTAGAGACTATTAGTGTTTCTAATGGCTATTCAAGCAATATATAAATACTGGTCAACAGAAAAGAGATGATGCATAAATCTTTGAAGACTCATGATTATCACGTCCTTTTTCATGAGTTGATTCCAATAAAATTCTATCATCTATTGTCCAATAATGTAAGAGTCTCATTTATTCGGTTGTTCTATTTGTTTAGATATCTTTGTGATAAGAAGTTTTCCTAATCCTTCTTGCAAAAATTTTTGGTTGAGACACCATTAATTTTGTGTGTGTTAGAGAAAATATTACCTCCATCAATTTTTACATGCATGTTGCGTCTAACTACCCATATTCCGATTGAAATACTTCATGGAGGACCCAATGATTTCTGTTGAATGTATCCAATTGAAAGAAACATCTACACAGTGAAATAATATGTTTGGAATTGGAATTATCCCGAAGTTTATATTGTGAATGGTTACATGGCTCAAGAATTTATAGATTTTTGCTCAATGTATTTGTCTGATCTTACTACATGTATAAACAGACCAATGAGAAATGAAGAAGAATAGTATGAGCAACTTGAACCCAGTTTTCCATCACTTCCTCAGACAGGAGGAATTCTGGGATCATATAAATTGACAACATTAATCCTTGAAGAGAGAGAGAGATAGAACATTTCACAACGTTGTTCAATTATGGTTTTTTCTATGAGTATATCAAGTAAGTAAATTTTACATGTATCTCTTATCTTATCTCTTGTAATTTTAAATATCTGTTAAACTATTATTATTTTTATCTACAAGGAACATAAAGAATTGATATATAGAAATCCACATTATTTATCTTTGAGAAGGAAAAAGACATTGCATAGAAAATGGATTTCTACTTGGTTGAAATTGAAGGTAAAAATATTTCTGTAATAACTAAATAAAAATTATATTTAATTAAGTTTATTATTTGTATATATTTTAGGTATTGAGTTTTCCTGCAGACTCTGTTTCTTAGGAAATAAGAGCTTTGGCTTTTGGTCCTAATACCATGGTTCATGATTGTAAATCACTTGTGATCAATGGATAAAAATTTATTATCACTGAACGAGCAAGAAACATGAGAACATGGCATGATGGTGTTATGCTAACTGTCACAACAGACTATTTTGCCCGTTCATCGGATAAAAGACCCCGTTTTGAAATTGTAGCTTATTATGGAGTCATGGATAAAATAATAATTTTGGATTATTACTCACATGGTCGAGTCAAGATAATGAAATGTCAATGGTTTGATTAAATGATAAGGCAAGGAACCTTTATAGATGATTGTGGATTTTGAGTAATTGAAATGACTCATACTCTTGCCATCGATAAACCATATGTATAGGCATCAATGGTGAAACAAATTTTTTTATGTAAAAGAACATTGTCATCCTAAATTTGGTGTAATTATTGAAGTAAATCGCATACATGTATGTAATGATAGTGATGATGAAGTTGACACTATCCCTACTATAATTGGAAGCAATCGGTTTATTACTTATGAGGACTCAAATAACTCAATTTTCAGAGTTGATTGTGAACCTGAAGATGCGGTGGAAAATATATAGAACCATACAATCGTGTTCTCACCGATATGTTTCAACTACATCATTCAGAGTGTGTATCGTAGTACTTACCTTCAAACCACCATAAATATTCTATTTCTTTATTTTTTTCATCAGAATGGTTTTTATATATTTTGTTTTTTGGGTTACACAATAGTTATCTATTTCTAATTACTTTCATATTTGTTTTCATTGCATGAAATGATACCCATTGAAGAGATGCGGTGGAAAAAGATAATAGAAAATAATAATCGGATGACCTAGATTGGAATTCCTCCACTCATCCCCTTTGTGAGTATTTTATTTTAAAAATATATATTTCAATAACATATAATATCAAGTGTTTACTTTTGTGTTTAATTTTTTTTTCAGGATCCACCCCTAGTCGAGAGATATCACATAAGGAGCCTGATATTGCTCCCACTACAGAGGCTAGTGGTAGGAGTGGGGTGGTGGTGTCAGAGTTAGAAAATCATATGGTGGTCCCTGTACTGAGGCCGGTGGTATGAGGGCTCATGGTGCGAGAGTTAGACGATACATTAGTCGTACATAATTGGACTATTCCCCTACCATAGACGTATCTTTTATGCCCCATTTTGATCCTGGTGTGTCTTTAGGGACACATGGGATATTTAGGCCTCTAATGTTTTACCCTACCAGTTGGCCAGACTTATATTCCATCATCCTTTGCTTCTGGTTCATTATCTCTGAGCTATTATATTCTACCTTCTTTGACTCCTACTGCGACACAGTATGTGGTTGAGGAGCATACACTGAGAGACACTACACATGTACAGGATATTCCTTCAACTTTTTCACATCCAATGACACCCATTGATCTGACTACCATAGGTATATTTATATAACTCTAACAAATTTTATACCAAAATTTATTTTTATTATAACTTGTACCGATATTTTTATCTTTAATAACAGATTCATCTACTGATAGGAGGCAGGAGAGGGGGCGTACTCACTTGCGTGTGGTATGGATCCACCAAACATAGTTGATGGTTGAATACAATGATGATGGACATATTATTGATAAATCTGGGCATGAATGTCGGGGTTTTTCGGTGACTCTATCCAAACACTCTAACATCATTCCGGTCATCCCTCTCTCTTAGAGACATCTTCCACACGAAGTAAAGGATAATAGGTTGCCATAAATATGGGTAAAACTTCTATTGGATTTAATGTAATATTGTTTTTGTGTTCATATGAATTAATATATTGGTTCTCAGCTTCATATTAACTTCCCTGATGGTGAAGGTGCATGACCAACACATTTAAAGGAGCTAGGAGAGCTTTGGAGAGCTTATAAGCATGAGCTGTATGTTGGATGGTGTGATAGAGTGGGCACGGAGTTGGAGACAATACCTATCATGGATGACTGCCCGATAGATCAATATCACCAAATGATTACCCATTGGGTGACTTCCAAATTTAAGGTATTAATCCCATTTGAGGTATTTAAATGACAGTTTTCATATTTTGCATTAATATTATCTTATTTATTATTAAACATTATTTAAGAATATTCTGAAAAAAAACAGAAAAAGCATTGATTAAAAGCAATACCTCCACACTTTGGGGCACACTACTATGTCAGATCATGAGAGGCAACTGGTATGATATAGTTGTTTATAATTTTTCTTGATTATTTTCCCTTTTTATTGATTCCAATTTAAATTATGTGATTTATTGAATATTGAATATATTATTGTACTTGCACTTTATATTATTTAAATTTCATTACAAAAGCACAAATTGAATATTAAAGGATGTATCCCTCGAGCAAAATTGTTTTGCTCGAGTAGAAGGAAGAAAGATGGAACTGTGGTTAATGAACCGACACAAGAATAGTTTGTAAGTTTTAATTTGATCATTTCAAATTTAATATATATTTTTCAATTTAATAATCTATTAATATTTTTAACAGGCTACTTTAGAGGCCTTTGATGCCTAGGAGCCTGACAATTTAGGGCCACATGATCATTTATATTAGGTTTTGGGAGATGATCACTCTGGTTGAGTACGCAGCCGACCTAGAAATAATATAGTCCCGATGAGGTATTAGTCCTCTCCAGGCATCCATTCTAGGACCAACAAGTTGGAATAGGTCCAGGAGCATGCAAGACAGTTTGATAAAAGGTTCACAGAGTTAGAAGAACAGGTTCAAATGAGGGAGAAGGAATTTATGAAACTGATTAAAGATTTATCTTTATCACTTCCACCAGAGGTCAGTGCGGCTTGTCAGACATATATGACTTCGATGGGTGCATTATACTATGCACCAACGGTAGTTATAGTGGCGGTCGAGATGATGACCTTCCTGGTGATGTTGAGGATGCCGAAGAGGATGAGGGCGAGGATGAGGATGAGGACGAGGGCGAGGATGGGGCCGAGGGAGAGGATGGGGTCGAGGATGAGCATGGGGATGATGACAAGGATGATAATAAGGATTGAAATGGTAGTGAGGATGCGGCTGATGATGACAGTGGTGATGGTGATGGTGATCCGGGGTAGATTGATCCAATACATTTTTGAATTCTGTATAACTCTTTATTTTTGAACCTAGTTTTTCAATATGGTATGGATATTTTCTAATTCAGTTTAAATCTTTATTTTTGACCAAATATGTAATCCTAATGATGTTATAATGGTTTATGGGGCTTCTGGGGCTTGTTCGGAGCTCAGAAACCCGGTCGGCGTAGAAAAACGATATGCCTCACGATTAGTAAAAAATTTAAGTCCACCCAACAAGGTATCTATCAACCATATAGGGCTATATATTAGAAGCAATGTGCATGATTTTCCCTAACCATGCACCATGGGATGCACATAATGCATAATGTCCATAGTTTAAGTATAAGATATTATCACTATTGTTGCATGATTTGCCTAATTGGCATACCGAAAACTGACCAAACATATTCTGATTGTGTTGATACTTTAGGAAAAAAATCCATGAGTCATATGTGACTTGTACGACTCAACCCTACCTCAATCCGAGGCATGGTGTGGCCAGTATCAGTCAAACTGTCTCTCTCTTGTTTAAAATGGGCACCCTTTTATGTAAAAACAACTGGGATACAAAAAACTGACCAAATGTATTTAAAATCAGACAAAAATACCCTAATTATTATTTTTGAGGTGTATGAGGAGACAAAACGTCATTCGGACACGCGGTCTGTGCGACACAGCTGAATATATGTTTTTAGGTGTTTGGTGTGTCGGAAAAGCGTTCATGGGGTGGTCAAAACTAGCTGAACGACCTCATAATTCCATGAAATTAGACAACAACAAAGGGTGGGTGATTTTGGAAATGGTCAGCCAGACGACACATAAATAAGAGGTGTCGTGTGACTTCGGTGGCCGAAAACACACTATGCGTGTCGTAAATGGCCAAAACATGTGTTTTATGGTCAAATGCATGCCGAACGACCTCATAATGACATTAAATCACATGAAAACACCCTAATTATTATTTTTTAGGTGTAAGAGGAGACAACATGTCATTCAGATGTGCGGTTTGTGCAGAACGACTGCATATGTGTTTTTTTAGGTGTTTGGCCCACTTGAATTGCATGCGTGGGGTGGTCATAATCGGCCAAACAACTTTGGAATGCCATGAAATCAGACAAAAAACAAAGGGTGGGTGAATTGTGAAATGGTCGGCTAGAGATCACATCAATCGGAGGTGTTGTGTGACAGCGGTGGCCGAAAATGCACTCTACATGTCATAAATGGACAAAACATGTGTTTTACGGTCAAATACATACCCAACGACATCAGAATGACTTGAAATCACATTAATACACCATATTTATTATTCTTGAGGTTTAAAAAAGGATGACACATCATTCGAATGTGTGGTTTGTGTGGCATGACTGAATATGTGTTTTTAGGTGTTTGGCGCACTTTAAAAACGTGCGTGGGGTGGTCAAAACTAGCCGAAAAACCTCATAATTCCATGAAATCAGACAAAAACAAAGGGTGGGTGAACAATGAAATGGTCGGCTAGACGGCACGTCAATCAGAGGTGTCGTGTGACCACGATGGCTGAAAATGCACTCCGCGTGTCGTAAATGGACGAAACATGCATTTAACGGTTAAATGCATATCGAATGACCATGTAATTACTTGAAATCAGAAAAAAAACCCTATTTTTATTTGTGTCGTACGAGGAGACGACACGTCATTCGGACGCGTGGTTTGCACTGCCCGACTGAATATGTTTTTTTAGGTGTTTGACGTGCTTGAAAAGAAAGTGTGGGGTGGTCAAAACCAGCTGAATGATCTCGGAATGCCATGAAATGATACGATAACAAATGGTTGGTGAATTGTGAAATGGTCGACCAGATGACAGATCAATAGAAGGTGTCGTGTGACAGCGGTGGTCGAAAACCCACTATGTGTGTCATAAATGGGAAAACATGTGTTTTATGGTCAAATACAAACCCAACAACATAATAATGACTTTAAATCACACTAAAACACCCTAATTATTATTCATGTGGTGTACAAAAAGACTACACATCATTCAGATGCGCGGTTTGCATGGGACGACTGAATATGTATTTTTTTGGTGTTTGGAGGGCTTGAAAAGCATTCGTGGGGTGGTTAAAACCAGCCAAACGACCTCAGAATGCAATGAAATCAGATAAAAACAAAGGGTGAGTGAACTACAAAATGGTCGATCAGACGACACATCAATCAGAGGTGTTGGGTGACCGCGATGGACGAAAACGCACCCCGTGTGTCGTAAATGGCCAAAACATGTGTTTAATGGTCAAATGCATAAGGAACAACATCAGAATTAATTAAAATGACACAAAACACCCTAATTCTTATTTTTGAGGTGTACGAGGAGGCGACACATCATTCAGACATGCGGTATGCACGACACGACTGAATATGTGTATTTTAGGTGTTTGGCGCGCTTGAAAAGCATGCGTGGGGTGGTCGAAACTGGTTGAATGACCTTGGAATGACATGAAATCATACTACAATAAAGGGTGGGTGAATTGTGAAATGGTCAGCCATATGACACATCAATCGGAGGTGTCGTGTGACCGTGGTGGCCTAAAAAGCACTTCGCATGTCGTAAATGGCCAAAACATTCTTTTAATGGTCAAATGCATACTGAACGACATCAGAATGACTTGAAATCACACGAAATCACCATAATTATTATTCTTAAGGTGTATGAGGAGACAACACATCATTCAGATAGGTGGTTTGTGCAAAATGGCAAAATATGTGTTTTTTAGGTGTTTGGTGCGCTTGAAAAGCGTGCGTGGGGTAGTCAAAACTGGCGGAACAACCTCAGAATAACCTAAAATCGGACAACAACAATGGATGGGTGAAATGTGAAATGTCTTGAAAAAAAACACGTCAATTGGAGGTGTCGTGTGACTGCGGTTTCTGAGAACAGACTCCGCATGTCGTAAATCACCAAAACATGTGTTTTACGGTCAAATACATACCGAATAGAATAGGAATGACTTGAAATCACATGAAAACAGACTATTTATTATTTGTGAGGTATATGAAAATAATACACGTCATTCATTTGCATGGTTTGCATGACACAACTGAATATGTGTTTTTTAGGTGTTTGGAATGCTTGAAAAGAGTGGGTGGGGTGTTCAAAACTAGCCGAAAGACCTCGTAATGCCATGAAATCAGACGACAATAAAGGGTGGGTTAATTTTGAAATCTTCGGCTAGACGAAACATAAATCGGAGGTGTCATGTGACAGCGGTGGCAGAAAATGCACTCTGCGTGTCGTAAATGGCCAAAACATGTGTTTTACAGTCAAATGCATACAGAACAACATCATAATGGCTTGAAATCAATTGAAAACACCCTAATTATTATTCGTGAGGTGTAAGAGGATAAGAAACATCATTCGGACGCACGGATTTCATGGAACGACTGAATATGTGTTTTATAGGTGTTTGGCATGCTTGAAAAGCATGCGTGGGGTGGTAAAAACTGGCCGAACAACCTCAGAATGCCATGAAATCAGATGACAACAAGGGGTGGGTGAATTGTAAAATGGCCAGCTAGACGGCATGTCAATTAGAGGTGTCGTGTGACTGTGGTGGCTAAAAACACACTCTACGTGTTGTAAATGGCCAAAACACGTGTTTTAGGGTCAAATACATACCTGACAACATCAGAATGACTTAAAATCACATGGAAAAAACCCTAATTATTATTCTTAGGTTGTACGAAAAGACGCCACGTCATTCAGATGTGCGATTTGTACGACACTATTGAATATGTGTTTTTAGTTGTTTGGTGTGCTTGAAAAGCGTGCATGGGGTGGTCAAAACCACGAGAACGACATCAGAATACCATAAAATCGGACAAAAACAAAGGGTGGGTGAACTGTGAAATTTTCGGCCAGACGACACGTCAATCAGAGCTGTCGTGTGACCGCGATGGCAGAAAATGCACTCCGCGTGTCGTAAATGGCCAAATCATGCGTTTAATGGTCAAATTCATATCGAAGAACATCATAATGACTTGAAATAACACAAAACACCATAATTTTTATTTTTGAGGTGTACAAGGAGACGACACGTCATTCAGACGCACGGTTTGCGTGGCACAAATTAATTAGTGTTTTTAGGTGTTTGACGCACATGAAAAGCATGAGTGGGGTGGTCAAAACTGGCTGAATGACCTCAGAATTCCATGAAATCAGACGAATATAAAGGTTGGGTGAATTTTTAAATGGTCGGCCATACAACATGTTAATTAGAGATGTTGTGTGAACACGGTAGCCTAAAATGCACTCTGCATGTCGTAAATGGAAAAAACATGCGTTTAACAGTCAAATGCATGAAGAACGACATCAGAATGACTTGAAATCACATGAAAACACCCCAATTATTATTCTCGAGGTTTATGAGGAGACAAAACATCATTCCAATGCATGGTTTGCGTGACATGGCTGAATATGTGTTTTTAGGTATTTGGTGTGCTTGAAAAGTGTGCGTAGGGTGGTCAAAACCAGCCGAACGGCCTCAGAATGCCATGAAATCAGTTGAAAACAAAGAGTGGGTTAATTGAGAAATTTTTATCTAGACCCAACATTAATAGAAGGTTTCATGTGACTGCGGAGGCCAAAAACACACTTCGTGTGTCGTAAATGACCAAAACATGCGTTTAACGGTCAAATTCATACCGAATGACATCAGAATGATTTGAAATCACAAAAAACACCCTAATTTTTATTCCTGAGGTGTATGAGGAGACGACACATCATTCGGACACACGGTTTGCACGGAACAACTCAATATGGTTTTTTTAGGTGTTTAGTGCGCATGAAAAACATGCGTGGGGTGGTCAAAACCGGCCGAACAACCTCAGAATTCCATGAAATCAGACGATAACAAAGGGTGGGTAAATTGTGAAATGGTCGGCTTGACGAGACATCAATCAGAGGTTTCATGTGATTTCAATGGCCGAAAACGCACTCCACATGTCAAAAATGGCGAAAATATGCATTTTACGGTCAAATAAAAACCCAACGACATCGGACTAACTTGAAATCACATGAAAACACCCTAATTTTTATTCATGAGGCGCACAAGGAGACGAAACATCATTCAGATGCGCGGTTTTTATGGCATGACTGAATATGTGTTTTTAGGTGATTTGCGCTCGTGAAAAGCATGCATGGGGTGGTCAAAACCAGCCAAAAGACCTTAGAATTCCATTAAATCAGATTCCAATAAAGTGTGGGTGAATTGTGAAATGGTCAGCTAGACAGTACGTCAAACAGAGGTGTTATGTGACTGTGGTGGCCGAAAACGTACTATGCATGTCGTAAATGGCCAAAACATATGTTTTACGGTCAAATACGTACCCTACAACATCGTAATGACATGAAATCACACAAAAAGCCTAATTATTATTAGTGAGGTGTATGAATAGACAAAACATCATTCAGATGCACGGTTTACACAACATGACTGAATATGTATTTTTGAGGTGTTTGGCGCATTTAAAAGAATGCGTGGGGTGGTCAAAACTAGCCGAACGACCTCAGAATTCCATGAAATTGGTGGAAAACAAAGGTTGGGTGAACTGTGAAATGGTCATCCAGACGGCATGTCAATCTGATGTGTTGTGTGACCGCGATGGCCAAAAATGCACTCTGTATGTCATAAATGGCCAAAACATGCGTTTAACGGTCAAATTCATACCAAACGACATCAAAATGACTTGAAATCTCCTAAAAACACCATAATTTTTATTCGTGAGGTGTATGTAGAGACAACATATCAGTCGTATGCATGGTTTTTGTGGCAAGACTGAATATGTATTTTTTAGGTGTTTGGCATTCCTGAAAAGCGTGCGTGGGGTGGTCAAAACCGGCCGAACGACCTTAGAATTCCATGAAATAAGACGAAAATAAAGGGTTGGTGAGTTTTGAAAGGGTCATCCATACGACACGTCAATCGTAGGTGTTATGTGACCACGTTGTCCGAAAATGCACATCGCGTCTCGTAAATGGCTGAAACATGCGTTTAACAGTCAAATGCATATTGAACGACATCAGAATGACTTGAAATCACACGAAAACACCCTAATTTTTTTTCATGAGGTGCATGAGGAGACAACACGTCATTCAAATGTGTGGTTTTCACAACACGGCTGAATATGTGTTTTTTAAGTGTTTGGTGCACTTGAAAAGCATGTTTGGGGTGGTCAAAACCGACCGAATGACCTTAGAGTGCCATGAAATTCAGAAACAACAAAGGGTGAGTAAAATGTGAAATGGTCGGGTATACATCATTTCAATCAAAGGTTTCATGCGACCTCAATTGCTGAAAACACTCTATGCGTGTCGTAAATGACCAAAACATGAGTTTTACAGTCAAATACATAACGAATGATATCATAATGACTTGAAATCACATGAAAACACACTAATTCTTATTCGTGATGTGTATGAAAAGACGAAACATCATTCGGATGTGTGGTTGGCGTAGAATGGTAGAATATGTGTTTTTTAGTTGTTTGGCGTGCTTGAAAAGCATGCATGGGGTGGTTAAAACTGGCCAAACAACCTCAGAATACCATAAAATTGAATGACAAAAAAGAGTGGGTTAATTGTGAAATGGGCATCCTGATTAAACATCTATCGAAGGTGTCGTGTGACTAAAGTGGCCAAAAACGCACTCCAGAAAGCCCCCCACACTGGACAGTCCCCCTCACCATCAGATAGCCCCCCACACCCCCCGGACAACCCCCACCCCAGACAGCCCACCCACCCACAGGACAACACCCCCCTCACCTCGGACGACCCCCACCCCTGGATATCCCCCTTACCCCAGATGGCCCCCACCCCCCGGACAACCCCCCCCCCCCACCCCCGAGCTTCCCCCACTCACCCTGGACAACCCCCACACTCCCCGGACAGCCCTCCGCACCACCCGGACAGCCCACCCCCCAGATAGTCCCACGCACCAACCAGACAACCCCCCACCCCCAGACAACCCCCACCTCAATCTGAGGCACGATGTGACTGGTATCACTCAAGATGTCTCACTTTTTTTTGAGATGGACTACATTTTATATGAAAACAACAAATATAATACAGAAAATCTTCACAAGGCTATACATAGTTTCTTGAAATTAAGGGATAAAAAATAATATATGGTCTACTGGTCATACATTATTAGAAGAAAATATTCACAAGGAATAGATTGAAACATAATGTGTCATAGTATATATAGAAATACATGAATTATATTAGGAATGAGTCTCAACATCCCATCATGGACATGAACCAACACTCATGTTCTAATTCTCAATCATGGGTCGTTCATTCTATACAATAACATACGAAAAAAGTATCATACAGTTATTTCATATGAAACCTATGAACACTCAACCATACCATATAACAAATTGGTCCACAAGCATATTCATAGATTCTTGAAAAATAAGTTTCAAAGTCTCATACAAATACTCCATTGGTGTGGAATACATATGGTGACACCATAGCCCCCTGGATCACCTCAATCCCATCCCCAAATAGTGGGTTCTAGGACCAAACCAGAGTCCCTTTGGGAACCCAATACAAAATACATAATTGAATATTCATACCCACTACCCAGGATGGTGATTCATCTCACATCACACCCAGGAGAGAAAATTACAATTTTCCACATACCACCTTATTCTAATTGAAATGTATATGAAAAATATGTAGGCTATTCTGGTAACCCATATCATATGTCGATATTAGTCAATGTTTCCCACTAAGACATCAGGAAACATTTATACATGGATACATAATCATTAGAAGAATATAAACATCCCATGTGATTCATATAACTCACCATAGGTCTAAGAACATGACAACTACCTTTGTATATCATATGGGTATAATGATCCTTGTCCACTCTACCCATGTTTTTCTATTGGTTTTGAGATACTCAACCCATGACCATGACTAAACATCCAATGTGATTCTTGTAACATCTAGGTTTTTTCTCTTGTTTGTTTTGGTGTTGTGGTTTGAGTGAGGAATGAATTCTAAATTTGTGATACTCTTATGTGTGTTACTTCATTTCCAATAACATGTAGGAATTTTCTCTTATGGGAGTTATTGCATTTGAATTTCTAAATTTCTAAATTTATAAATTCTGGAATGAATTCTAAATTTGTATACTTTGGATGGGGATTTTATATTGGTGTTTTTGCAGGTCTGGAGAGGGGGAGGTGTGTTTCTATGTTGATGTAGAGCTTGTTGCAGGTCGGGGGAGGGGAGAGGGTCCTGCTGCTGTGCAGTTGAGAAAATCAATACCAACAGTTTTCAAAACCGTTTGTATAGATTCTATAATATAACTATAACAACGGTTTTGTTATAATTGTTCGTATAGGTTTATACCAATGGTTATAACAAAACCGTTGGTATAGCCTTATGTCTTTCCATATCCCCTATATACCAATGCATTAAAACCTTTCGTATATGTTATATTTAACACACATATACTAATGTTTTGTAGAAAACCTTTGGTCTACCTTCAAGTTTGACACCTATACCAACAATTTTCACAGAACCGTTGGTATAGGCCTTTTTTCCTGGCTTACTTAGCCATGGTTGAGGGAACCGTTGGAATACTATATACCAACGTTTTACAGGCATTTACCAATGGTTCACAACCATTGGTAAAGTGTAAAATTCTAGTAGTGAAAATTCATAACTGAGTGAAGGAAGTTAACACCATTACAACAAGACTTTACAAAGCCATCTGGTCCATTACACATGACTATAAATCCACAACTTAGTGCTAGAAGAAGAAACATAACCAAGGCTATGTCGAGCATCTGAAACTCCAAAAAATTAATATTGATTGATTTTGTCGAGGATAAAAATTAAAGATCATTGTTCCAATAAAAAATGGCATATTTATTTAGATATTTAATAAATCACAACAAAAAAATAGATCTTTAATGTCGTGTAATATTTCTTTAAACATAGATAGATAAAAATCTTGATATATGTTTAAACATCAATATCTCCAAAGTGTACCTCTAGTAAATTCTTCGTAGATATTTTAGAAGAATAAATAACAATAAAATGTAGTAGAAACTACAACAATAAAAGAATTAGTAGTGATATGACATATCAAAACATGTATGTATCCAAAGTGTATCTCTAAAAGAAATGACACAAGAATTCTTAAGTATATTTATTTTTCAATAGATTCATCTCTCTTCTTTCTGAAGAAGAGTGTCTTGATATTTATACTTTTGGTCAAACAGCTTCAGGTCAAACCAACTTAAAAAATATCACACAATAGATTGTGAATATTTGAAATCAAAAACATTCAAGAGAGATCATAACATCCTTTAAGAATAAAAATGATTTAATTTGTTAAATATGATTGTTTAAATCAACAATAAAAACCCTTTTATTTATTCATAGAACATACTTGAATAGATATTTCTGTCCTCGAAGACCATTTCATAAATCATGGATAATATCACAAATTTAAATCTCTTTCATTAAATAGTCAAACACAGGGTTTGTTCATGGGATGAAAAAACTTCAAACTTAGGGTTGATAATGTTGGGTTTGTTACAATAGTAGGGATGATGTACTATACTTTTTTCCCTCAAACGTAGGGTTCCTTTTGAACAATGGGATCCTAAATCATACTTTCCCAATTTTTTTGGGGATATGATCAATATAGGATATTCTAAATGCATTGTTGATTCCATACATTATTAATTCACTAGTAGGGGTTGAACAATCTTTCTAGAATATGCTAAAACACATTCTGAATACTTCAAAAAGTGTTCCCAAAATATGATAAAACAAGTTCTGAGTAGTTCAAGGAATTTACCCTATAGATCAATGATTTGAATATGATTCCTGATTTAATATTTCCATGAATAATAATTTCATGAAATTCAATTTAAAAGAAAATTCCATAGTAACACAAATTTGGGTGTTTTTTAAAATTAAAACAAAAAAACCAAATTTTTTAATCAACACATGATCAACAATCTCCCTACTTTTAGGGGTCAAAAACCCATGCCAAAAACCATGTTGAAATAGATTTAAAAAACAATATTTTTTTATCCATTTAATTGATATAAATTTTCTTTTATTTATAAAGGAAACAATTATCCCCCATTATCCATTTATAAAAACTTCTCCCCCAATATAAGGATCAGAAATTGTTTCCCTATGTCAAGATTATTAAAAATAGAAACATGATGACATAAACTACAACAATAAACATAATTCTATAAAACCTTCCCCCATAAAATTATAAAAATCAAAATTCTATATAAAACTTCACCTAAATATTATTAGAAACTATAGACTAAATTTTTTTACATAAACTTCCTCCCATTTTTTCAAATAAAAATATAAGAATAAAGTGTATTTAAACTAAACTCCCCCTAAATTCATGCTAAAAACATAGATTTAAAATCAATGAGCATAATAAAATTAACTAATTATTTTCATAAAACTATCCCTAAATTGTAGAATATAAAAATAATGACTAATTTTTTACAAATAAAACTTTTTTAAAATTAAAATAAAAATTTTATAAAAAATAATATTTTTATGAGATAACTAAATATTAGATACCTGATTAGGTAATATGAATTTTAAAAAAGAAATTTATGATCTAAAAAATAATTCATAATGAATATGTTTTTTACAAAACAATATATTTTAAAAATAGTACATTTAATATAAAAAAGTAAGGTAAATAGACTAATATTAAACAATTTTAAAACATCAAACATTATCACTTAGTGCAGTTAAAACTCTTGAAATTTCTTCTAATCTATTTGATGTATATTTTTATTTGAAACAAAGAATAAATATAATGTTCAACCCGAAAAAAAATCACCTTATTAATGACTATCTTGATAATGGCTTATTTTATGTGAAAATCTATTCAAATTAGAATTTCTACTTTGAAATCCTCAAATTCTTCTTTCGAGGTCAAAATATCTTTCATATTCTGATACTCTTTTTATAATGAATCAGAAACTATTTCTGACATAGATGGTTTCTATAAATCTACATATAAATTTCAGATGCATCCAAGTCATATTATACCTTTACCTTTCTTCATTCAAAATATTGAATTTAAATAAAATATTTTCATAAGATCTTTTAGAATAAGTTATTTCGTGTTCTTTATGAATTTGAAATTATTTATATCTTTCAAAAGACTTTTTAATAGAATCCTCAACATAATAAAAAAACCAACCAGAATGATTACCTTTCATCCTACTGTAATAATGATTTACTTATGAACATGATGTATTTTATTACTTCATCTTGTTGTGTTTGGTTTTCCAAAAACATTTGAATAAGTTAATTTGAAGTAGACAACTTTATAATTTAAAATTTTTTAGAATAAGATGAAAAAGTATGTTATGATATTATACAGAAAAGTTTTCACATTCTTTAGCCAAAAAATACATAAATTTTAATTCATATTACATAATAAGAGTATTTTGGTTTTTATAAATCGATGAAAATTTTACTTAAATGAAAAATAAATGATTTAAATAATAAAAATATAAACATTTCATAATAAATATATTTGTTCAAAATAACTAATTGAAAATTTTGACAAATTAGTTATATAATCAGTATATACTAAAAGTTTATTTAAATAGTAATGAATAATCTATATAAAAATTTTATAAATATCTAAATTTTCTTTTATAAAACTATTAATGTTTTAAAAGTATATAAATATTAAAATAAAATACTTCCTAAATTAGTGACTTTAGTACTAAGGAGTTTTTGATAATGATCAATTTTAGAGTTGTTCACCCCCTTTTTTGAAACATTAATATATATATGTCGATTAACCAATTAAATATTTACAATATAGCTTAAAGGTATAATCCTTCAAAACATCAACTATAATTTTCTTCTAGATCCCATATGATTTTGAGTGAAGTAGTATTAGGAATTAATTTTGTTTAGTAACACAAATTGTACCTTTTTGTAATAATTATACTGTTGAAGTTAAACAATTATCTGGTGAAATAAACATTTTTAACAATATAAATTTTAGGTTTTCTAATATATAAATCATTTTCATATTTAACCTTAATAATAATATAAAAAAATTTAATAATAGACATGTTTATTTATATTTGAACTAGGAACAAAAAAAATTCTTATACAGTTATTATTTTTCACTGTTTCTTCGTATTCTTAATTTTTCTTTTTTTATATCATATTTATAAGGATTTGATTTCAATATTTTTATCATTTTATCTACATACTGGAGGCTTTTTTTAAATTATAATCTTAAAATAATATTCATATAAATTTAGTATCATGTAAATCACATGATTTAGAAAAATTAGATTTTAAATCTATAATATGTTTTGATAAATTTTATTTATCTAAATGGGAAGTATCATAAGATTTAATATTTTTTTGTCAAATTTATTTAATTATTCACACTTTTCATGTATAATAAAAATATATATTTTCAATTCATCATAAGATACATTCTCAAAACTAGAGTTTTGGCAGTAAGAATATTGTACCTCATGATTTGTGTATTCTATTAGAAATACAATTTTCTTTTTATGCTGAGTACCAGAATCTAAAGGTAATTCATCATGTGAACCATAAGTATTAATCTTGGCAGCCTTCACATGTTTCTTTACATTAGTATTGTAGTTTTATTTCCTTTTCTCTTTGAGTAAGGAATAATGGACCTTTGTATAAACTTCTTCACTACATTAACATCATCTTCTTTCATTTGTTCCTTTATTTTTCTTTTTATATATCTTTTTAATTTTTTTGCAAGATATAATAAATATTTTTCCAAATTTTGATGATTTTAATTGAATGATTCATCCATATTTTTTTGGGAGTTGCTTCTTCATGTTTTAAATGATTTTCATCTTTATCTTGCATCAACGGTTCATATATCATTAATGTTCCAATAAAATCCTTCCTAACTAATTTTGTAAAACAATTATATTTATATATATTTGTGGATATTCCATTACACATAGAGGGTAGTTTTTATAAAAAATTTAACACTTGTTCTGATTGTGAAATTGGATTTTACAAAGCAGCATCATTATTGACAATCTCTCTAATATTGCATTCATTTGAGATATAGTTTCATCCTCATACATCATGAAAGTGTCAATATTTAATTTCAAATTAGTATATATTAATTTTTTGATATTGTTAGTTCCTTTGAAGGTGAACAACATAATCTTCCACATCTCATATTAATTAGGATATTGAGATACAAGGTTGAATACATCAATTCCTAAATGACAACAACCACATTCATAGCTTTTGAATTAATATAATCTTCCCTTAATGGTTAATCATTCCAATCATCCAAATCTTCCTTAGGGATTTCATATAGTTTAACTACCTTAAAATAAACCCTTATTCCAAGATTTTACAAATACATAATAATATGGCCTTTCTAACATTCATAATGATCACCACTAAAAAACAGAGCACATATCATCGACATAACTTATCTAGAATCTACTATTTCTCAATGTCATAGTTTGAATCATTAAATCAGGCTTATCAAAGCCAGTAAATATTGAGTAGAGCCTTTAGATATCACTTATTGATATAATATTGAATGATTCATGAATTTGATATCTATTTTTAGTATGAAAAATATCCAAAAAATATTTATGGTTTTTCAAAAAAAAAGAAACATATCAATAGAGCCCTTATTTTGAAGTTAATAGTTTATATCAAATAGAAAAATTTCTAGATGAAAATATACCAGTAGAGACCATTGTTTGATTCCAATTGTTTTTAGGGTGGTAATTTTGAATAAAAATACACAACAGGGGGGAGGGGTGAGTTGTGGTTTTCTAAACATTCATAGATTAAAAACACCTCTCTTTGCTAAGAAAAAATCCATTACTTTTATCTCATAGAAGAAAGAGGAATATAAATAAATAGTGTAAATGAACACAACATTATATAGGGGTTCTTGGAAAAAATATCCCTTATTCCACTCCACCAATGGTTAACTCCAAAAGATTGGTGATTTTTATTAAGTCATATTATCCTAAAACCATTAGAATTCACAATTGATTGACAGAAGTTAAAACCTATAAAGAAAGTCTCTAAAATGCCTTTTGGTTCTTTTACCAGGGATTATAAATCCATAGCTTAATGTAAGAATCTAACAAATAACTAAGACTGAGGCTGAGTAGTCAAAACTCCAAAAAATAAATAAAGATTTATTTTGTTAAGGATAGATATTAAGCTTTATAGTTGCAATAA
The DNA here is from genome assembly GCA_963277665.1 of Viscum album. Taxonomy (NCBI): domain Eukaryota; kingdom Viridiplantae; phylum Streptophyta; class Magnoliopsida; order Santalales; family Viscaceae; genus Viscum; species Viscum album. The sequence goes on from OY728140.1 coordinate 1,152,519,814, forward strand.
GAACAGATGGATTTATTTAAATACTCAATAAATCAAAGCGGTAAAATAGATATCTGACATTTTATAAGATTTATTTAAATAACAATTGAGAAAAACCATAATATTTTTTAAACATGTATTTATCAGATGTGTATCTATAGTAAATTCTTCATCCTTCTTATACAGGAATATATAATTCCAAACTGAAGTAAAAATGACAATAATAATAGTAGCAGTGAGACGATTGATCAAAAAATGTATGTCTCCAATATTTATCTCTAAAATCAATGACACACTTTTTTGAATTCATATCACCTTTTATATATATTGATCTATCTTGTTTTCGATTATGAGTGTCTTGATATTTATACTATTGGATGAACATATTCAGGTAAAACCATCTCCAGAAATATCACACAATAAATCATGAATATTTGAGTTCAAAAATATTAAATAGAAATCATAACATTTTATAATAATAGAATCAATTTATTCTGTTAAATATGAACCTCTAAAATAGTAATAATGATCCTTTTATTTGGTCATATAAAAGACTAGAATAGATATTTATTTCCACAAAGACCATTTTATAAATATGAGATGATATTATAGATTTAAAAACTTATTGTTGAATATTTTAACATAGGATTCATTCACATAATGAAAAAACATCCAAAGTAGGGTTGACGACATATGCTATATTACAAAAGATGGGTGGATATACCATACACTTATTCCCTTAAATGTAAGGTTTCTTCCGAACATAGGGTTCCTGAACCTTAAATTCCCAAAAATGTATGGTATATGATCCATACCTATTGTTTGAAAAGTAGGGTTGATTCCATAAGCTATGCATGCACACACAGTTTATGAATATTGTTTTTAGAATCTGTTAAAACTAGATCCAGATACATCAAATTATATTTCTAGAATATGATATAACACATTAAAAATACTTCAATTAATATTCCTCGTAGATCAATGACTTGAATATGATTCTATAATATTTACCAGAATAATAATTTCCTAATGTTAAAATTAAAATCAAATTAATTACAAACACAAATGTGGGTGTTTATGATCCTTAAAAATAGAAATAAATTAATGAAATTGTTGAATCAACACATTATAAAAAAATTACTCATGTTAATGATTAGAATAATACTTAAATTGAGAAATTGTATCATGTTATTTTTCTATTGGGGAATGATGGACTTATCCAAGCTATAATGATCAATTTCCACCCAATTGGGGTTTAGTGTAGTGACTCCATTGAAGTTGGAAAGGATGATGCCTAACATAATAATATCCATGATGCAGAGTGTAAATAACATTAGTACTATCCAATGAGGAAATCATTTGATATGGTTTGGAATAATTGGGATAATCCCCCAGTGTATCATTAGAGGTTTCAAAATATCCATCCAAAAAATATTTTCCAATGAAGGACATTTATCTTGGAAAATCCGAGTAGTGCATTAGGGATCACTCCCTTGTTAGAAGTATACAATGGAAAGAGTACCTTACTATCTATTATAATAAATCGGATGAAAATCGAGAAGATAAATAAAATTATACATATTCTACATTAACTTATGTAGTTACTAATATGGGAGATGAAAATAATAGTGGGATCCAACATTATTATATAACTTAATATAGAGTTAGTCAGGAATATATAGTTGTGGTGCCTAAAACATTGGAATGAAAAGGTAACGCCATAGTGAATCCTAAATAGAAAATTTCTAATAACCCCCATGGTTGGGTAATTTATTTAGACCATCACAATATGATCATTCATTCATTGGATAAAAAATTAGAGAATCACGGTCTCTCTCAATAACTTTGGAATTGTGATATTTTACTTTTTTTGATTTTAATTTTCCATGTCTAACTCATCTCCCCTATTTTCATTTATTTTTTTAATTAATGTGAATGTGCATATGGGATATATTCTCTACTTGGTTTGATAATTATTTATGTGCATGTTTACAAACACATTCACACACATATATGAATATATAAAAATAAATATATGAATATATAATAAAATATAAATATCCATGTAAAGTGTATATTTGAAAATGTGATCCATTTTAAAATAGAAAATTATTAACAAAATTATTTTCATTATTTATATATAAAAAATATTAAATTTATATTAATCAATTAAAATATTTAATAATTTTTTTAAATTCCATAAAAATGTATATGTACATGTAATATATTTATTTTTTTATAATAATATAAATTTATTAATAAACATATATCTATTTGAGTATATTAATATATAATATATTAAAATAAATATAAATATATAATAATAAAATCATTGGTGTTGGAATGAAAATCCTTGGCATTGGAATGAAAATATATAAGAGTGTGACCAATGAAAAAAAGTAAAAAATAATGGGGGGTCAATACATGTGTGTGCATGTAATATGTATGTATGAATGTTTGAATGTATCTATTTTTTATATGCATGGGTATGTATATGTATGCCTATATTCATGTAAGTATGTATGTATATATTTATGTGTATGTGTATTGATTCTTAAATATGTGAATGAAAGTGTATAAATGTATATGAATGTGTATGGATGTGTATGGATGTTTATGGACATGTACGTGTGTATGTGTGAGTGTGAATATATATATATAGATACATATTTATATGTTCATGTGCCTTCATTTATATCTATATGTATGTATGTTCATTTATATATGTTCATGAATGTATGTAGGTCTCTATGTATGCATGTGTATATATGTATGTTTATGAATGCTTATGTATTTATATGTATTTGTATGTATGTGCATGTATGTGTATGTGTATGTATTTGTATATGTATGTTTGTGTATGTATATTTATGTATGTCTATTTTTTTCATGTGTATTTAGGTGAATGTATGTGTATGTATAACACATCATACCTTAAACAACACATACTTACATGATTTATTACAAGAGTTTCGCATTCTTACATTTTTGGGATCATTTTGGATTAGATTTTTTGATAATTAGGTAATAAATTATAATATAAAGTTGAAATTTCTACAAAATATCCTTTTTACCACAAAATGTAATCCTTATAAATATAAATTTGCTTCATTCAAGGTAAATCCTATATCTGATACTCTAGCTTCATTATTTTTTTAACCATCTTTAATCCCTATGAAAAATCATTTCAAAATATTCCATGATCAAAAAATATCGGTAAGGGACATAATAAAAATTAATCTTTTCTTCAATTTATGAAAATTAGAAATCAATATGAATATTTTTATTTTTTTAACAATAAACATTTCATCTCAAATATCGATTTACTTTTCCATTAAAACAACCTAACTTCTTAATAGAATTTGTGAAACATTTCATATGAAATACTAAAGGACAAATCATAAAGATAAAAGTTTTTTGGAAAACCTAAAAAATCATGAATACCATTCATTGAAAACAACCATTTCACCATTATTTTAAAAAAATACTATAATCTTTCTTTATGAATCTAATCTCATTTTATTACCTTTTGAAATTAAAATATTTCCCTTATAAACCATTAACATCATATCACATATGTACCTTGGGACATTGTCCTTTATTTTAGAATCACAATAACCCTTACAATGGAGTCACCGAACTAGATAATTTCCATATCTCTTAAGATTAACCAATCACTAGTAAACTTAGTCATTTTACCCAATGTATTGGAGAGCTATATTGAGATCGGCAATCATTAGATCTATATTGGACTCACCTGCAATTCATATAAAATTTCCAAGAACAATTTAATTTATAAAAAAACATATATTTCACTATAATAATAAAACCCATTTCAATAGGAATTCAATCCCAAAAGCAATAACACTTATAGTAATCTCATAAAGATGAGAAATATTTTCTTTTTCCATATAAAAACATTTTAAGTCAAAAAAATCACAAAATAATGAGATAAATATTATCTTTGAAAATAACTATGGAAACTTGTAGCAGTATCTTGATAATAGATAATTTTTATTATGGAGAAAATAATTGGTCAAGATGTATACATTAAAAACATCATTTTTTCACTTTGGTAAAAAATATCAAAATGACCCGTTTAGAAAATCTTTTAAATATTCCTTTTTTAAACCATTGAAAATAAAGTAACAAGTAATTTAAAATTACATATAAAATCCTTCTAATTATAAATACTAACATAATTGAATTTTTTTAAAGAATATGTACATAAAATAAATATATTTGAAAATAAATATTTTATAATAAGATTTTAAAGAAAGGTCACTTACCTTATGTCCCATATAGCTTCATACATTCTTTAAACCCTAAATAGTAGAATGAAATTAGGATTATAGTTTATTAATAATAATTTTAATGTTAATATAATTATCATTAGTGTTTTTATTTCATTTATTTTCATGTTTTATTTAGTTTCTCATATAGTTATGTTTACATTTTTTATTTTGGGGTCATTTGATTTGTGACCTCAAATCCACAACAGTGCATTGACAGTGGTCAAATAGGGTATGGTTACATCATCTATAGAATATTAAACATATAATAGTTATCACACTTATACATTAGATAAACTTTTCATATTGACCATTCAATACACTTATGGATAATGAACCACATCATTTCATTGAGATGGTAGTCCATAAGTATGCATGTACAACATTTTCACTTTTTTCTAATGTGTGGAAAATAAATATTGTAGAAAATATTTAATTTTTTTTATAATAATATTTTTTTTTTTATATTTTATATTAATTTATTAGTTCAATTTTTACATCCTTATAAGGTGAAAATGAAAATTAAATCACCTCCCTACATGGAGGTGCTATTCCACACTTACACATGAACAACTTTATTAGTTTAAAAAATTGGAAAGAGTAACATGGTAAGTAATATATTATAATTATAGATTCATAATTATTTAATAAATAAATTATATATTATTTTTTCAATAATTATAACTTGGAATAGGATTCCGTTATGAAAAAAGAAACACATCACTTTGTGGAGGTGGTATTCCACCCGTACGCATGAGAGACATTTTCATTTTTCATAAGATAGAGAATGACATGAAGATGGGTTATACGATAATTATAATAAAATTTTAGAATATTTAATATAATAATATTATTGGTTCATAATGGATGAATATTGTTTTAAGGATGCATAAGATTAAATAAACTTGATATAGTTCGGTTAGGATTTATACATTCTCCTAATATATCTGGCATATGCCTAAACAATAAGGATTCTAGGATTGGTCTTCTGAGAATAAGAGGAACTATAGGATATGTTGATAGATTTTGGTTAATGGATTATTAGAGATTTTATGAACTATAGTTCTCTGAAGGAGTGAGGAATGGTGGGGAGGAGGATTCCTTTTATAAGGGAAGGGAGTGACACTCTTGTAATTTTTCAAAACATTTAAATATAATAAAGTACAAATATTTGGCAAGCATCTAAAAATCTATCCAATTTTGAATATGAGGTTATATGGGTAGAAATAAAATAATCCAATAAGAATTAAAAAAAATAATTTTCAACCTTATTACTTAGTTTTTACCTTAATTAACTTAATTTACCCTTTACCGTGGAGACACATTTTCACCATGGTTATTATTCATAATGACCAAAAAAGAAATTTAAATCATTACTAGACTTAAACCTAATGATTCCAAATATGGAATCAATTATTCCCGATCCAGTTTTTACAAGTTATTGAAATTAATTTGAAAATAAATTTGCAATATGAAATGACAAATAGAATTTTGAGAACTGTTTTTTGAAGCTAAAAAATAAACTTATACCAAAATCAAGTATAATGAGATTCTTATGAAACTAATTAAATTATATATATAAATAAATGATAATAATTTTTATTTAATTTTTAATTAAAAAAATAATAAGTCTTTTAAATTGCATTATTTAAGAAAAATAATTGACAATTTTACAAAAACCAGTATTTTCAGTAGTCATTGAAAATGTATCCTTTGTAGAAAAAAAGACATTCCCTCTATACATTAAACAACTCATAATTACATGATTTATAAAAATGGAGGCACTTTTTATCATTTTCCTGACATTTTTGTTTATGGTTTTAAATAATTAGTTAATAAATTACATTATAAAATGGGAATTTCCATACAAAGTACAATTTTCTTAAAACAATTATTTATAAAGACACACTTTCTTGGTTCAAGGTAACCACCATATATGAAACTACGGCTTCATTAAATTTTATACCCATACTTAATCCCAGTGTAAAATCATTTAAAAATGTTGGATGAGAAATAAAAATATTATTAAGGGATATAAAATAAAAGAAACCTATTATTCCATTTATAAAAATGAAAAATATATAATAATGTTTTCTTTTTCAGAAAAAAAATTGATCTCAAATATCTATTTACATTTAATTGAATATAATTTTATTTCTTAATAACATTCATGATTCATTTCATATGAAATATGAAATTCTAAATCATAATCATAACAGTTTCTTGTAAAAAAATGAAAATTCATCAATACATTTCCTTCAAAAAAATATTTTACCTTTATTTTGAAAAATGGTCAGAAAATATCCTGAAGAATATATTCTCAATTTATTACCTTTTTAAATTACAATATTTACATTATAAATCATTTCAATAATATAATTAATATACATTGGGACATTCTCCTTACATTAATCCTTACAATAAATCTTATTATGGAATTACATAACCAGATATTTCCCATTTCTCTTAAGAGTAACTTATTAACACAAACTTTTCCACGTTACCCAATTTATTAAAAAGCTATATCAGGATCCCCCATCATCAAAGTTATATCAGGATCACCTGTCATTCATATAAAATTTACATGAACCATAGAATTAATAAATAACATATATATTTCACTTTAATAATAAATTCCAATTTATTTTTCATACTTTCCCATTTATAGTAACACTTTAAGTTATCTTATAAAGATGATAAAATGTTTTCATTTCCATAGATAAAGTATTTTAAACAAAAAATTCAAAATAAATTCATAGAGATATTTTATTTTTAAATTTAATATGATATTTTTTGAGTAAAATTGATAAAAAATATCATATATGATGGTGGTTAAAAGTGGTGGATCTATGTGCATTGAAAACACCATTTTTGACATTGTTAAAAAAAAATAGATTTCCCGTTCAATATATGTTTAAAAGATTTTTTAAAACATCAAAAAAATGTAAAAATTGTTTACAATTAGATTTAACATCATTTTAATTATAAATAATAAAATTCTTGAAGAATTTAAAATAAAATTTAAAGGAATAAATATATTTGAAATTACGTACCATAAAACATTATTTTAGAGAAAAGTATCTTAAGTTATTTCCCATGTAGCTTCGAATGATTGGTAAATCATGAATAAAAAAAATTATATTGGTTTTTATAATTTCACAAATTTTTTTAATATTCATTTCATTACCATTATTACTTTTATCACATATATTACTATGTATTAGTTAGTTACTAAAATGGTTAATATCACATTGGATGTTTTGTTTATAACCTCAAAATAGCATTGGTGTGTTAACCATGGGCATAGGGGGTTATGGTTACATTATTATCAGAATCTTAAAATTTTTATATTTATAATATTTTAACATTATATAAACTTTTAAAACCTATCATTTAAGAAAATTATGGACAATAAACTACATCATTCCATGGAGATGACAGTCCGTATGTACACATGAACACCATCTTCAGTTTTATCTAACGTGTAAAAAATTAATATATTTGATAATATTTAAAATTTATAGAATAAAAAATATTTTATAAATCTATTTATTATTTATTATTTACATTCTTTTGGATATCATTAAAATGTGTAAATGAAAAATGAATCACATCACTTCATAGAGGTTGTATTCCACACAAACTCCACTAGTGGCGTTATAAATTTCTAACAGAAGGAAAGAGTAGTAATGTAAGTAATATATTATTTATATAAAATAATTAATATTTCATTAATATAATATATTTTAATTTATTAAATTAATATAACCATCCATATTATTAGGTTATGAAAAAAACACATCTTTTCTTGGAGGTGGTATTCGATACGTACGTACAAGCGATATTTTCATTTATCATAAGATGGAAAAAGAAATGAAAAATTACTATACCATAATAATACCCAAATAAAAATATACTTATGAGACAGATTTTATTATTTTAGTATATTTTAATAAAATTTCATAGAGGTATAAAAAGAAACACACTTGAAATAGACTCATACTACTTATAAATTCTCCATAGAAATCCCCCTTTGGATTAAACCATAATCATTTTTGTATTTGTCTTTTAAGAAGACCATGATAACCAGAATTTGCGTATGGATTTTTTAGATAGTTTTTTTAGGTATTGGTGAAACTATGATTCTCATAATCTTTGGGGAATGGAATTTAGGATGTTCCCTTTTAGTATTGGGGAGAGTAGAATATTTGAATGTTTTCTAAAAATTCAAATATTAAAAAGACTTAATATTTGGAATGTGGATAAAAAACAATCCAAGTTAATAGATAAGGTGATATTGGTCATAATAACATAATATAATAAGAATCAAGATAATATTTTTTGGTCTAATCAGTTAGTCTTTACTATAATTATCCCGATTTAGCTTTTACTATGGTAACAATTTTTTACTATGGTTAATATTCAGAAAGACTAAAAATTAAATTGAAAATATTAATAAAATTGAAAATACATATTAAAAATATGGAACTCATTTTTAAATATGAAAATTTTATAATTTTTATAAATTATTTAAATATTAATTTATAAAACGTGATGAAAATAGTTTTTAGATAAATGAGTTTTAAGCCCAAAAATTAACTTATACCAAAATCAAGTATAATGCCAACTAATATATATTTAATTGGATTATATATAATTAAAGGATAATTATATTACATTTAGGCCAAACTAAAATAAAATATAGGATTTCTAGATAACTTTATTTAAGTAAAAGAAATGATAGTTTTATAAAAAATAGTATTTTCACTATTCACTAAAAATCAATCTTTTCAGAAAAATCCAAAAAATTCAACCTATGATAATTATAACATGAGGTTTTTGAAAATTATATTCATTTCCAAAAATAAAATTCCTATAAATTTTATAAATTAATTATAATATAATTACAAGTATTAAAACCCATTTTTGAAGGAAACATATTTTTGATGAAAAAAACAACTTTACTGAAAACCAAGTACTTATTTATTAAGATTTAGTAACTACATATAAATTTTATAAAACCATTATATATATTTTTAATAATATGGTTATTCCTATTCATACATTCAATTTAATAAATATGTTTTAAATATCACATATAAATATAAATATTTGTATAGTATATCACAATTCACTTAACGAAAATTGTTAAATGTTAGGAAATATATTTAGTATAATATTTTTTATACTAATTTGTTTATGGTGTTATAATATATTTATTTTTATGTATATGAATGTGCATATATTTATTTGTGTATGTTCACGTATGTCTAAGATAGTGTATCTTTATATATGTGTTTGTCTAATAAACGACACCCTTTATGATAACTTTATTTAGTGATGATAAAAGTTTCCATTTTATGAACACTTTTTTTGAGTTAGTAAAGTGCATAGTGAATAATTTAATTTATAGACAGACACACACTCACACACACACACATATATATATATAAATTTAAATATTACTTAGATAAAAAATACAAATAGTTTTATAAATAAAATATATTTATTTTCACATTATGTAATTTATAAATACATTAAATGTAGTTCATATTTAAATATATATATATATAATTTATAATATTCACATATATTTATAATTATATATATTTCTTTATAATACAATATATATATTTTTAATGACCAATAATTTTGTTTATTCTCTTATACTTATATTATAAAATATATATAGTGATATAAAATATATAAATAAAAAATAATACAATAAATATAGTTCATATATAAATCTATAGATTTATATATATATATTATATAATGTATAATATTCATATATATTTATACTATACATATATATATATATATATGATTATATATTATAAATTTACTAATATATTTATAAATATATTAAAAAAATACAAAAAAAATTTATATTTAAAAATAATATATATATATATTGACACATAGTTATTTATTTTAATATTTCTATATTTAAATATTTCTAAATTTATAATTTATTCATTTTTAATTGGAAATTTATTATAAATCATGTATATTTAATTTTAAGTTTTTAAAAATTATTCATTTTTAATATTTGAGTTATTTATAAAATTAATATTATTTATTCAGAGGTCTCGAAAAGAAAACCAAAAAATGGATATTAAATCTCCATTAGGAATTAAGAGATTTAAAAAACATATATACTTAAGGATGGATATGGTGGATAGTTTTATAGAAGACCTATGTTGATAACCTCTCTTATTAGATTAGATCTAATAGCTACAAGTGTATGAGTAATTGCTTTAGAGTTTGGAAACTCCACCCAGGAGAAACTACCTCAGACTTTAGGCATAATATAGTGGAAGATAAAAAGGCTTAATTTCCTAGGAAGGGTTCTAGTTTTGGAGAAGGCATAAGCTCATCTCCAATGACTTTGAATACATTAACATCAAATGTTCAAACACTATATGAGACTGTAAACAAATCCGATCTGACTAAATCCAACATATTTGGAGTTCTTGTATTATTGAATAAAGAGTGAGAAGGCAACAAAAAGGTTGGCTGAGAGGTTCACAATAATGTTGTAGTCCTCGTAGAACTCTATTGATGAAAAGTAAAAATAGATGTAGTTTATACTCTTATAGATAAGGGAAATAGTAGTGAAGATACCTCTCTCAATTACCTATTTAAGTGAGGTGATTTTTAGATAGATGATGGGGAGACTGACACTGTGGATGGAGACAATGATGAACTTTGATAAAGAGAAAGAATATTCAGGAGAAGTCATCATCAAATAGGTTGTGGGTGTAAACATAGTCAAATTAACTAGGGAGCATGATATAATGAATGTCTCAATTCTCAATATGAGATTATAAAAAAGTTGGTTTTGTGATTGATTTTAATTGACGAGGATGGTTTGGCTTTGTTTTACCATATTCCTTGTGCTTTGACTTTTACTTCTTAATAAAAGGGTGTTGTCCCAATCCTTTCAAAAATTATTATTTAGTCATATTTTTAATATAAATTTAATTCAATCCTTTATATTTAATAAATTTAATAAATTTTTCTCTGAAATTGTTTATTTATTTATAGTATGTATTTTTTTAATATTTTTCAATTTATTCAATTTTTAATATTGATTGATTGATTTATTTATTTATTAATAGTTATTAATTTTTATAGATTTTTAATATACATAATTAATAATTATTCATTTTTAAATATTTATTTATTTAAAATTTTATATAATTATTATTTATTCATTTTTAATTATTGATTTTATTATAAATCACTTATATTTAAATTTATTTTTAAAATTTTAACTTATTTTTAATTTTAACATATATTTGTTTTATAATTTTTTATTTAAATTTATATAAATAATATTATTTATTCTTTTTTATTTATTATTTTTTAATTTATTGATTTTTATTCGTTTTTAATATATAATCATTTAATATTATTTATTCAATTTTATAATTATTATTTTTTAATATTTTTTGAAATTTATGAATTTATTAATATATATTTATATGTTTTTATTTTTACTTTTTAATTAGATTGTAATTTATATAATTTACATCTATTATATTTTATTTTAACATTTTTTCTATTTGAAATTTTTTACAATTGTTATTTAACCATTTTTAATAAGTAATTTATTGAAATTATTTTTTATTTAAATGTAATTTATAATATTTATTCATTTCAAAATTATAAATTTTAAATTTTATACTATTTTTTTATACATTTATATATATTGGAAAAAAATTTCTTATATGTATTTAAATTATATAAATAAATGTAATTTATTTTTAATTTATTTAGGATATTTATAATATTTTGTACATTCTTAGAACTATATTTGGCACTGATATAATAATCCATTATTATCACTTTTGGTATAGTGTTGATAAAGGTTTCATTTATGAGTTCTTTCTAATTATTGTTAATTGTATCTTTTATTAGTGATTTTTGTTAGTGTTGACAAATCCCTTTTGGGATTTTAAAATAACCCTAATAGATCAAAATTTTCACCTTATTCCATTTAAACTCTCCCAAAAAATGTATCTTTACATAAGCCTATGTAAAATTTTCTTGATGAATCAATCTCCAAAACTGAAGGTATGATATTCATAACTTGTTTTTGATGATATTTAAAGAGATATTTCATAAAATTTTAAAAAAATTTCCTTATTCTTTATATGTTAACTTTCAAAAATCCAAGATTTAATTTTAAAACGTTTTCACTACTAATTTTTTAGGAGTATTCTTATTCATCAAGTCATAGGTGGGGTTTCCCTTCTTGTCTAATTTTTTATTTTATAGGTAGTGATTTCAAATGTTACTCACCACTACAATTTTTATAGGATTCATATTTTCTTTCTTCCTTTTGGTTAATCTTACACTGAGAATATTCTAAAGTTCCTATGTAGTGATATTGATGTAAGATGCTTCCATTGATGTTGATTTTTTTGTTTTTGAGTTATGAAATCGATTGAATGTCCCTTGGGTATGACTTATGTTCTTGAGATCCATCGGGTTTCATTCCATTTATTACCTGGTATAGAGAAATATATTTAAAGCTGCAAATCAATATGAATATAAATACAATTTGATATGATCAATAATAAATTTATATATACAAAATCTTGTCTTTAAAGAGTACAATTGTTCTGCTGATTAATTTTTTAATTTCAATTCATAATTTATACCAAAACACTCACAACATCATAACTTATTTTTTAGGTTCATCAATAAAGATTACATAAAATTCACAAGTTATTTATCATTTTCCACATTATACTATCACATTGTGCATGAAGTTCTATAATTTTAATAATGATTCATATTTATAATGTTTTCACATCACATAACATTTCATGAAAAATCATTCTAAAATTCATAAAAATAGAGAAAGCTTATTTTATTAAAAACACAGGCTTTATTATATGTATATATTTTTCATTCAATTATATAACATAGGTTTAATATCAAATTTCTTATAAACTTTATATATGTATGTATTATAATTTATATTAATTTTTCAAAAAACTAATACTTTATATAATTTATAGATCTAAAAAATTATATTATATATTTTCCCTATGTGTATTTATTTATTTATTTTAAAATATATGAATATTATTGAACCACATAGGATGGATTTGAAATAACAATGGATATATTCAGAACCCTGTAAAAAATTATATTATATACATGTCCATAAACATTATGTGGTTACCCTCCATAGTAGTGTGTAAAGGAAGTATAATTTGTTGATCTTTTCCATAGGTAGTGATCCAGAAAAAGATACAAAGGGTGTTACACCCCTAGGAAAGTAGTGAACCGACCCTAAACATTATAAGGGCAATGAGCATGGTCATAGAGCAGATCAATCCAAAATTTTGTAATTTGGTATTGAGCCTTGATAAATTTGGTACATCGACACGTCACTATTTTATTATCCTTCGATGTGTCCTAGTGTGGGTGAAACATGTAAAAGTAATGTCTCTTATGCATGATTTCAATTCAGTTCATACATTTCTAAAAAGATAGGGGGATAAGAGTGTTTGGTTTAATGATGAAACAAGATCTGAATGGGAAATTATTTCAATCTTTTTCACCCTAATTTACCCCCCACCCCATAGGGTATTTAACATAATTGGGCTAATAGTTTCCAAGAATCACATACCCATGGAAAATAATTCCCCATAAATTTTCCTCTTCTACCAATTATCAAAATCCACATGGAACCCCCCAATAGTTACATTATCCTCTGTGTTAGAAGCACCATAGTCAAAAAAGTTGTAATGGGTCCTTCACATATCAAATCAAATATGAACCATGGAAAAACCCATGTTCCCAGTATAAATGTAGTGATAATTGTTACACCACCTCATTAACACTATACCATAATAGTAAAATGACCTATAAACCTCAGAGACAATCAACCGCCTCATCCAAATCTCTATTACCCTCATCAAGGGGACATCCTCCGGAATATGTGGTCTCCCACATTGAAATATAATGACATCCTCCAATAGTGAATATATAGTAATTCTGATGTCCCTGTAAATCCATCATCTACCCTTATACGTACTACACCAACCCTATCCCGCCCGTAGTAACTCGGGGCCCATAGGTGTTGTTCCACTAGCTCGGACTAGTACAATGAGGACTTGTAGGGTCTCTTGCAAATGAACTCAAATGGTTCTACACTGATAGTTTATTTGTAACATTCATTATATGAAAATTCAACTAATGTTATATTTTCCCCCTAGAAATGTCCAAAACTAACAAGAAAATCCAAAGCATGTTCTCTAGAACCTCATTGGACTTTCCTAGCTATCTTTATGGGATTATAAATGTCATAATCAACCACAATTTATTCCAAAATACTCCTATAAAAATATCCATAATTGTTACCTATAGAATACATCATAGTCTGAAATTAATATCAAGGAAAATCCATAAATCCTAACTACCACCTAGATGCATGAACATCGCAACAGTCTACTAAACATTTCTACTGGGTTATTAAGAAGTGGGATAACATGGTATGTTAGTCAAATGTCCCTTATATGTCATCATGTCCCTACAATGATCATGAAATTACGATCACAAAAATTATGGTTATGCCATCTCACTTTCAATCCCATCCCAGGACCTCAACCTTCTCTAGTGGGTAGGAGAGGTATCAAGAGAAAAACTCATTAACATTCTACTACACTCTAGGATACCAAAACTAAGACAAATTATCCTAGTACATCATTACATATCATGTATTTACTTCCATGGTGAAAGTGTTAAACACTCTCATTACCTCCTCTCACAACATGAAACATGTCATCATACATATTTTAATGAAGATGGAGTGATCTCATCATTATGAAAATCTATGAAGAACATGTGTTGTAGATATCTATTCATATACCATATCACAATTGATATCCCTATGTTTTTCTTCCTTGTCATACTGAATAAGGATATGGAATACAAACATTTTTTGTAGGTATGTTTACGTATCAAAATATTTAATGGTCAACTGTAATGAGGTCCTATGAACTTTCACTTCACTCAATAATAAAAAAAATCAACCCTACTGTGTGCATTTTCTTCCACAACCATGATCTTGGGTGGCTCCAAAGGAATAAATTCCATAAATTTTTTGGGATTACAATTAGTACCATGTATGAAAATAATTATCCCCAGAAGTGAACATCCTAAATCGAAAATTGAAAATATGATATATTTCTATAAAATAGGTTCTCAGAGAGCATGTTGAGGACCATCCTCAAGTGTCACAAATTCCCCACCCCTAACATCGAGTGCACGGAGGATTTAATTGATGAATACTACAAAAAAATATTCTATGAAGTGGTGAAAATTTAGTAAATGATTACCTTAAAATCTAACGGGGAATCCAGTACATTGAAAGGTATCAGTAAGAAATCATGGAAAAAATTTGTATTTAGAGATCTAACTTCAATATTTCAGGGTCATGAACTCCAGGATGGTCATAAAATGTCCTACAGTGAAATTTAGAGAACTACTTCACCCATAAACATTGGTAAAATAATTAATTAATTTGTAGGGGTGGATAATCTTTCCCAAGCAACCTATTTCATAAAACCTTAATCCTTACATAACATCAAGATCACATATGCCTTCTAAATGAACAAATCTGGGGATACCTAGGGAAACACACAAGAAGTAAAAAATTTCCATGGTATGTAGATTCTATAACTTCATATTCATCTCTTGTAGCACTATGGGTTAATCTGATATACTATCATTGGTATTGGGCTATCCTAGGGTGCAGTTCTATGAAAAATTTAAACTTTCCAAGGAGAGTTAAGCAATTAAAAACGTCATGGAAGCTACCATCATGTCCATACACCACCATAGAAAACTAAAAGCTCATAGAATCTAAATACACATGAGTAAAAATGTCCAAATAATAGGGAATCATCTATATCCTCATAGATAATATATTATCATACATTTCTAGGGATCTCTTCACCCATGAAAGTAAAATTTCATACCACCAACTTTAATACACAACAATAATAACTGGTAATAGTAAAATCAGAATGGATAATAGGAAACTAGTCTAAAACAATGATAATATCATAGAGCCTCATAAAATCTATAGAAATATTCCACATGGGGATATCTCTCCACCTAGAGTTAGGTGACAGAGTTAGCAGAAGTGTGTGGTCACCAAATATTCTTTGGTTGGATCCTCCAAATACAATGGTCATGCTAAAAGGATCCACTAACTTCACTATGTCATGAGCATGAGTTCAATTTGAAAAATATATCTTTTTAACATGTAATAAAAATATATCTAGAGACGAGTACAAATATTTCATACCTCAAAACAAGCATAGAACCTCTAAGTCAAAATTCATTACTAGATAAAGGAAAAATCGATCTTTCTCACCCATTATCCACAAACAAGGATCACTCCAACACATTAGAATATCAAAATGATCTAAAAATAAGAATAAATGGAACTAATTTTCCACACCAATACAGTATCCATTTTGGGCATCAATAAACATCTTTTATGAATATATATTATGTCTTAAAATAACACATCTCAGTGATATAATTTTCCCTATACTTGCATATTTAAATCCATATCAAACATCACCAACACATAGATCCAAGAATTCCATGTTTTTTATTAGATAATTCTGACTATTAGGACCACGATAAATAGGGGACTAATAAGGAGGAATACATAAACAACATACTAGATCTCATTCTCTATTAGATGAGTTAGGGGTATGGCTCACCATGAAGCTTCGGTGGTCTCTGCCTCCAGAACTCATGAAGCACATCAAATATAGGTGAATAACCTGCTGATACTACTGAGACTAATAGTGGATCAAACATATGAAGAGAATCCATCCAAACCACTAAAGTTGGGTCAAAAATCTTCTCAATACGTGGAGAAATCACTCATTATCCACCTGGAGGAACCGCCACATGAACAAGTTCCTAGGATAAAACCCCATAACTAAGAGGATCTTAATTGCCATAATACTACGGAATCTTAGTTGGTTGTAATAATAAAGTCATAAAATAATAACAAATATGCAGCATGGTTAGAAGATCATATATGGGGAGTTGAATAAAGGAAAACATTGAAACCACAAATCATTCCAATATGATTCATGTTTGAATGTTTTCCCTAAAACCAGTTTCTAAAAGTTCAAATTCAACAAGTGGGTTGTGACTGTTCTCAATAATGGGTTTGTCATCCACCACACAAGCACTGGGTTCTCTATCATTATAGATAAACTCAATTGAATTTAACATTATTACCCTAGTCACCAAATCAATCCTCATTTCTAAACAATCTACAAACCCCGATACTAATATGAACCACTCTGATACCATTCTATCACGAACCGGCCCACTAGTGTCTCCCTAGACAGATGTAAGACAAGAATAACACCCCATTCATGTATCCTATATTATAGGGAATGGAGTCTTGTATTGAGTAGGAATAACATACACATGGTAGGCCTTAGAATAAGGTACCTATATATATGAACACATATCCATACACAAGTACAACGTAAAAAAATATAAAAAATGATATTATAAATGCATTCATAAGAACTATCCCACATCATAGTACAATATATAGTACATAAACTGTGAAAAAGTCTAAAAAAAACCCCACTAAAACTAAAAAAGTACCCAACTTACTAAAAATAAAGGGGTAGATACCCAAATAAAATATTCAGATCTATATTAGGTTCATCTAAAGAATCTAAGATCTACATACTCCCAGTCTACCTAAGACACTAATGAATGCCATGTCATCTTCATAAAACATGAAATATGTGGGAAGAGACATTGTAGGGGTGATAATAAACATTCCCATAAGGAATCTCAAAAATTTCAAAATTAAATTAATCAAGAGGGATTTATCTATAAATCTAAAAAATTGAATAGTAAATATAATCATAGATAATCTCAAAGGAAGAAACAAAGACACAAGGTGATGTCATGTCCACATTACTAACATTGGATTCTAGTAGAGGCCCATGGGTAACACACATATAATATAACTCATTCATCATGTCACACAATACTGATAGACCTCATCCAAGAGGGTATACTCCTACGGTCTTACCATAATGAATCACCAAGGAATGTTATAGGGCCCATTCGAGATACTCACTCATTCAAATGATATATTACTAAAAGATAACATATATCAATACAATAAAGGGGATCATTCCCCAGGACTATGAAGGATACATTAACCTATACAGTATAACCCACTAAGAAGAGGATCAAACACCATGGATATCAGAAACGATATAAAAAGACCATCCTTGGGAATAATGACAGTGGGTCACACATCTGGCCTTATAGAGGGATACCTGAATCTATCTAGAAATAACCTATAGAGGGGATTACTCAAACCATGCTTGGAATGGGATAACAAATTGTGACCTCCTAGGGATGGACAAAAGAAATGAATCTACACTTACATGTTTTGAGGGAACTCTCCCAATCATACACCATAGTTAGTCTAAGAAGAATAAGGGATCTAAATTGACTTAGGAGGAGTGAAAGACATGTCCTATGGGGTACATGGAATGTATCACTAAAATATGAACTTCCCATGCCCATATATCTCTCAATTTAAGTACTTATATGAACACATGATGTGTTTTTATGACACACAATATAAAGAGGGGTCAACTGACACTCAGCATGTTCTGTCTTCCCAAGCCCATACACCTTATGAAGTATGTAGGGTGTAATCCAATACACATGGCATGTAATGTCCATTGAATTCTAAGGCATGTATTCTATCTACATGCTAAGAGGACTATAAAAGGGTTATTTGCTGTGTGAGTCCCCCACAAAGGGGCACACAATGTGTGATCAAATCAAATAGTATGTGATATTTAACACAAAACGTAAAATCTATCCACTATATAGAAGGGGATTACATGATTTGTATTCTTCAAAATTACATACCATGTAATTTAAAATTTTCTAGAAAATCGAGACCATTAAAGTGTATTCACTCATGCTTCCTATGTTTTCTTTATTTTAATCACCAATCTCACCACAATACCTAGATCTGGGTTAACTGGTCTCCACGGTCAGCCGAAAGTTATATTCTGACTGTTCATCACTGGTATAATCGACTAAATTTTACATCCCAATGCACCTCATGATCCAACTCATGGGATCCCCATTACCCACACTGACACCAGTTCACCTTTTTCACTGGTATCTAGATTCTAACCACCCATATATTGGAAATTACCATTGTTACACCACTAGAGAGTTATGCACATTCCTATTTTAAAATACACCATAACCTAAACAATCCTCAGATTCCCATTGTCTTTGGACCAACTCTATGACAACTCCAAAACTAAAAAAATCAGTCTTCAAAACATGATCCATTAATCCAAATAATGAAAAAACAATTATTGGTCCACTTATGTATCGTTTAACCACTGTCCAGTAAAAATTTCATTGATGAATGGAGTAACAAAGGAACATAAAAAACGTTATATTTGATTAATGGATTTGTTCATTTATCTATCATAATCATAATATATAAAATAGAGTGGATTATGAAACAAAATACACAAAATAATAAAAAACCATAAATTCCTAAATCTAGGATTATAAAATCAATTATAGAAAATACCAACGATGAAAATTCCACAAATTAAATTGGAAGGAAATAATTCACATTCATCACAAACTATAATTGATGATTAAATAACAATATAAGAAACCCAACCTTAGGTTAGATCAATCAATAATTATTTTTTTCATCAATACTTTTGCAGATATACATGAACTCCATTGATGATGAAATACTCAATGGTACTCCAATCATCGATCTGTGATTCCATGACCATCTTCCTATGTGCCCACCACCAGAGTTCTCCCTCTCCATACTTAGAACCCTATTGGGTTATGTAAATAGTACCAGAGAATTATATTTATATATAGTTAGTAGAAATATCATTAGGGTTTTAAAAATAAATTAAAATTAATTTAATAAAACAATATAATTCACTTAATCCATCCAAAACTTCATTCTATCAAATCATCCAACACCAATAATATTTATTTCATTCCTGTAGTAAATACCACACTCTAGATTTAATAGTAATATTAGTTTTCCAATATGAGACACCATTAAATAGTTTTTCAATAATTAATTAATATATATGCAAGCATGATACATACTATATTTAATAAGTTTAATACCAAAACAATGAGACTCCATGGGCCCTAGAATTTTATGCTCACTCCATTCCTTACTCAAAAAATATTCATTAAAATATTAAAATGGGTTTCCAAGAAATTTCAATTTTTTAAATACTATTTTATGAAAAAATATTCTTACTACCTAAAAGATAAGGGTAAGCTTCTAAAATCAAATAATTTTAAACTAATTTTCATTTTTTCTATTAAATATTACTTTTTTGAATTTTTAGGAAGCATTGGAAGCCCATTGTAATCATTTTTGATACTCTGAGGATTTATTATTTGGATCCTAAGAATTGGTATCCAATGAATCTACCAAACATGATGTCCTATATCAATTTTTTATATACTACACTCAAAATATTATAAATAAACTTTAAATTTTTCATTTTATATGAGGTTTAATAATGTTTTTTATAATAGGGTGATGCTTAAATATCATCAAAATCATGGTATGAAAATGGAAAGTAAGCATTAGAATCATGTATATTTCAAAAACAAGATAATTATTATAATATATATTAATATTTAAATATCAAAACATATATAGAAACATATTACTTATTTTTATTATTGTTTTTGTAGTGTTTGAAACAAAATAATTAAAAATATTTTGTATATAATTTTTGTAAATTTATGAAATTTATTATATTACGTAAAAAAACTAGAATCAATATAATGGTGTTCCAAATGATAATTACAGTTTCACTAAAATTATTTATTAGTTATTTTTGTATTTATAATTTTCTTGCACTACTAGGATTATCGATTGTCTGTTGGTTCCGGACATAATGTAAGTGACTATTAGACCTATAACAAACTACAATTTTCTAAGATTGTATCGATAATTTATAATGTACAAGATGTTAATTCCATGACAAAAATATTATTTTTTTATAATACTAACAGTTTATTTTTCCATAACCAAGAGATATGATATTTTAATGTTAGTTTATAATTAATTTAAAACATTAGTAGAAATATTACCTAGTTCTTGAGATCATTATTTATTGATTATATTGATATTTATAACTTGAATTGTGTATCATCATTTCATAGTAAGAATATAATGTTGATCCCCTTGTGCAGTTATCCACGTGTGTTCCTTTGATATCAAAATAACATTGATGTAACACAATTTTCTAACATAGACTATTGATCATCTTGTGTATTTTTATTTGACCACTTTATGTTAATTCAAAGTTGAGGGAATTTCTGTTAAGATTATCTATCATCAGAGGATAAGATGATAAGGGAGATCTTGAAAATAAGTTTTTATGAACAATGATTAATCACCCTCCAATTGACATTAATTCTCTAAATAAAAATAGGGTAATAGTAAAATATAATTAATTTCCCAAAGACCCTCAACTTTGAATTAATCAATAATAAACCTAAAGCCATGTAAATAATAATAATACTATTATTAAATTAATATTGATGTGTACCAATTCATGAAATTATAACTATTTATTTTACTCTCTATTAAAAAAATATTTTTAGTGAAAAATATATAGTCTACTCATCCTCTACTGCATTTATAGAATTATCTAATAAATATTTAAATAATAATTATTCATCAAGTAAGTAAATAAATAAGTAAATATTATTTTTAAAATATGGTGAATAAATATGTATTAAAAATTCATCAAATAAAATAAATTATTCATTAAAGAATAAATAATTATTTATTACCTTGAAAATATCAAAAGAAAAATAAATATTATATATTCATATAATTAAATAATTAGCCTATGAATAAATATTTACATAATATTTGTTATTGATTAATAAATCTTGATGAAATATTACTTCTAAATCTAGAGAATAATATATAATCCAATTATTAAATACAAATAACATTTTACTAAGATCAGTGGAATCATTTTGTGTGTGACCATTGATGACTCTTCCTTAGTGTTATTAGGTGGGATTTCCTGAAGTCTATGATTATTCTCTAAAAATAGTTAAAGGAACCTACCATTGAAGAAAATATGTCACAATAATATTATCCATATATGAGTGATCCCTACATAATAAAATATATTTATCACGATACCTCATAAAGTATATTGTACATTCAAATGATAAACCTATATGTTTGATACATGTTTCATTAACTATCTGAAATGTACTAGACTATAAACCATGGACATGGAATTTTATGTGACATTACCAATTATATTAAATAGATGAGATATTAATATCCACAAATATAGAAGGTAAAAATCCTTCACCAACTTATTTATTAAAAATATATCATTCCTGATGCACATAATGTTCCCAAATTAACTGTTAAAAATTTTCATCATAGATTATAAAAATAAATTTATGTACATTAGTTGTGACAAGCATAAATAATAATATTAAAGTATAAGGATTGTTAAAAAGGATCAAAAATAAGAATATCTAACGACATGAAAACATATGGAATTCTTAATAGCGATTCTGTTCTTATTATATCTTATCTTGATAATTAAATAATTCCAAATTCATGATATGATGTATCATTTATGTAAGCGTACTCAGACTAAATAGTCAACATACTATTTGTCCAATCATATGATTTTGTTTTGATCATAGAACATGGTTTTAGCATATCTGCATGACATTTAATGCTAATTATCATAGAATAGAACTCCTATAACATTTTCAATGTTAAAAATACTATAGTAAATGAATAAATTAAAGTCACATCGAAAAATTAATGATAAGTAATAATATATTTTTATTAATGTAAATTTTTTTATATACATTAAATATCAATTATAAATAGTTGGTTCTGGGAAATTGACTATGAAAGAACCCCCCTTAGACTAAAGAAAACTATTAATGATTTTAATTGTGTTAACTTTCACATGATGATCATAACGGGTTGGGTGTTTAGTAATGGATCTTACCATATTTTCCACCATGGAATCTAAACTCCCTGGGGTTCACCAATCTATGAGAAATCTCTCAAAAGATGATATTTCTAAAGCTTGTGCTTCATCTGATGATGTGAGCTTGGATCCATTGAAAAATACACCACTGTAGTATTATCATAATAGAGTGTAATAGAGTCTTTACTACTAAGAACCATATTAAGATCTCTATTTAAGTTTTAAATAAAAACTGCTCCATTAGCTATCCAAAAATCTATAATGTATATTTAATTTACTATTGAATCAGTAACCATGAATTTCATTATTATCTTCCATCAAATATTACATATATTGAAAGTGAATATGTATCCCAACTATGATTTTATATTAAATTTATCATTTTGGAAGATGGAATTTTCATATCTCGTGATGTCCAGTTCCTCATCTACTCTATAGTCTAGGAACATATGCACAATATTCCACAAATACTTATGGATTGTCTTGACTTCCATACAATATAATTCACCTAATTCATATGTATATCTACCCAATACACGTAAGGAATATGAATGATATATACTTTTAATGGGTATATCACACATGAATGACCTAATTACTAACACGTATGGTATCCATTCATCCTCAACCTTTCCTTATGTGTTTGAGGAAACATTTTCTTTAAAATATTAATTCTAAAAAAACCAATAAACATTCCCATTTTGGATTTTACCATACTAAATATATTAAATATCTTATTAATGTTTAAAATTTGACATATTCTAACCATCGTCTTGGATCTACCAGGAAAAATATTGATCCCAAGAATACTTACTACTTAAGAAAAATCATTCTTGGAGCATCATGTGTCTAACAGGCATTAATAAACAATAATACTAGTATTTGTTTTCCAATATGTGTTATTTCCTCAACATAAACTATTATTAAGACAACCACAATCCCCCTAAACCTCTTATAGACACAAGAATCTCATTTTCACTTTATAATTCCAAATTCCATTATGGTTTCGTTAAAACAAATGTTCCATGATGTAGACGCTTTATTTAATCCATAAATGGTTCTTTTGAAATTAAATACATAATTGGCATACTGTGGAGTCCAAAAACCATATGTTTATGACATATATAAATCTTCCCAAATTTTCTCATTATGGAAAGCTATTTTGAAATCCATTTACCAAATCTCATAGTGATGGTAATTTTTTATGGAAAGTAAAATTTTTATCGAATTTAGAATAAGAACTAGAAAAAAGGTTTCATTTTATTACATGACTTGATGTTGTTTGAGGCCTTTTCCAATAGGTCATTCCACATAGATACTAAATTTTTATCCAAGTAATGTTTATTATTAAATACAAACTTAATACGAATTGGATTTAAATCCACTATACGATCTACCATATCTGAGTCCTGGTTTTTGTATATGGAATCTAGTTCAGAATCCATAGCTAATTTCATTTTTATATAATCTCTTCCCCTTACTATGTCATTATTGATTACAATATTATTATTATCAACTAACAAAGAGTCACCATCCATAGTGATTAGAAAACCATATCTTTCATGTTCTTTAACATCTCTCATAATCTCATACAATAATTATATCTCTAGAGCCTACTTTTCCAAGGGGATTTGTGGAACTTATTCCTATTCCAACTCTTGTGTATCTTGATCCTTGACTTTATCTAAGTCTATCTTACTCAAACAATCTCATTTTGAAATGTGATCCATTTCAATATAAGTGGGAAGTTTGGTAACCACATATTTTGTATATGAAGGATCATACAGGTAATATATTTTAATTTACCTATGGTAACATATAAAGATAAAGTTAGATTCTAGAGGTGCAAGTTTGTTTCAAAAAATAGCCTTAATAAACACTTTGAAAACCACAATAATATATTTTACAAATGGAGATTTATTTTCACACAAATTATCTTATAGAATACAATTTTTTTCATTAATTAGAACTTGGTTTTGTATATGTGCCACTATCTATAACTCATATCCTTAATAGGATAATGGAAGACTCATATGACTCATAATTTATCTCACCATTTATACCTGGTTTTAGTTCTTACTTTCACTTAAACTATTATATTGTGGTGTATAAAGACTTGTGTGTTGAGATAAAATAAAAAAATATGTCAAATAATCAATGGATTCTTAATTACGGTATTATATGATAGTATTTTAGAGAGTTTTCTTAATCTCTTTATCAAGATGGTTTTCAAATTCATTCTTATATTACTAGAATCTATCAATATAATCTAACTTGTACTTGATCAATTAGATATATTTGTCTATACTTATTCTATTAGAAGATGATTTAATGTATTAGTACACACCATTGGATTCTATTGGAAATGGTCCACACACATTGATATGAACCAATCAAGAAGATATGTTTCCCTCTCATATTTTCCACTAAATAAGGATTTATTCATTTTTCCTTGTAAACAAGCATGACAAACAACCAGTGGTTTTAGTTAAAATGAATCGAAACATTCATCTTGGTGTAATCTAGTAAAGTACCTTTTGTTTATATAATATATATGATGATACCATAGTAGGGTATTGTATGATTCAGGTGAACTATTTTCATTGTAAATTTACATTACTTGGTTCATTAAATTTGGAACTTAAATACCATTATTTAAATATTCCATACCATAAAAAATGATTTCTTTGTAACATAAGTAGAAAATATTTCCATATTTGAAAATGAATCCATTAGTGTCAATTGTGGAAATATAAATAATTTTTATGGTAACCAAAAAATAATTATAAAAATATTTCAAAACTGAGATCATTTTAGTCAATAATGTGAGGTTATAATATCTAATTGATATAATAAAAAGTCTAGCTCTGTTTCCTTCTTATAGATCATCATCACCATGTTAAGTATTTTAAAATATAAATGATCTTTATATAAGATTGTATAAAGGATCACTTCATATAATATCTAACACCCAACTCCAAGAAATGGATAGATTGCACAAAATAAAACACACACAAGAAGAATCCCCTTTCTTCATTGTTTGGCTGAAGTTTTTCTTCTAGTGGTAGTAATTGACCCATGAAAAATAGGTATCATATTGTTTTATGACATTCCCATTGTCTACCCTATTGTTTTAATGGAGTTTTGAAGAATCATCTGACATGGGGTTAGTATTAATGATATTTTCTTGACCATTCCTTTTATTCATCATAAAAACGTATAGTTTTTTACACTTTATATCCTTATCAACTAGGTAATGTCGAGTGTGAACATCTGGGAGAGATTACTCTATAATATTTATATTTTAATTTATATCAAACTAAATACGATCTAATTGAGAGATTAAATGACGATATAGATTCAGAGTTCTTTAAGAAACCTTGACCTTAGAACCATTATATGCTCAATATAGTTAAAGAGTATTACTATGTGAGGCCTAGCTAGTGAACCTTATAACTTTTTTTTATGAATATCACATTAGATATCTCAAACTATTTCAATATTTCACTCTTGTGATAAATATTATATAGATTGTTTCTGTTATTTTATAAGCAACCATGTTCTCCTGTGACTTCATGATTTCACTATAATTGGATGAAATCATCAATCACATAACATCAAGAACATCATTGAATGTTGTTTATATACATATAACTCCTCAAAACATGCCTCATTTGTAGGTAGATCATGTATTGAATATTATAGCATGTTAGAAGTTTGTTTCTATGGTGACACTAACCATAGCTATATGAAACTTTCCTAGAAGTTATTGACAGTTAAAAGGTGGTCTTTCTCTAGAATTGATCATTGGGATAGTGAAGTTTCCTAAGTTTTTATTATTCAAATATAATACAATAGAAGATAATTACTGAATCACTTGATTAAAAATTATAAATAAATTAATAATTTTATTTTTATGATGTCTCCCAATATTTTATCAAATATAAATGGTCCCCACATTTGAAAATGGAATGCCCAGAAACCTTTTACATTATTCTATAAAGGATTCATATTTACCATCTTTTAATCCATATAAAATAAATGAAAAATATAAGATAGTTTTTTGGTACATGTCTTTCCAATTGTGTTCTTGATGCTCCTTGTTCCATTTAGTGGACTCCCCTATCCTAAAATCCTAACTCAAATTTTCTCAACACATTCCTCTAATAATTTTATTGATCATACATATACCATTAAATCCAATAATTTTTTTATGTGAATCCACCATATTTATTTAGATTTCTTGATAACTAAAAGATCCCTAAAAAGGCCTAAACTAACACTATGGTTCCATCTTAACTCAGATAAGGGAAGGCAAAATGACTTAATATTAACTTGAAGGAAGTTGTTTATTATGTGTGAATTTTCTTGTTTTAACTTTTACATTTATTGTTAATATTAAGTGGATTTTACTTATGTGATTAACCATGTACTGATAAAACATTTATCCATGATCCTTTTATTTTAATTCCATATTTATTTATTTATTCATTTATTTATGTGATTTAGGTCTTGCATCCATGAAATAAATAATGCATCAGATATATACAAAATAAATAAATCATGGCATGATCATGATCCTTAACTAGTGGGTTTTCTATTGAGTATACATTAAACAAAATAGAAACCCTATGGAAAAAATTATTGATCCAGTATAGGCTTGAGTTTGGAATATTCCACCTCTATCTGGTGTACCTACACGTTTTGGTTTATTCTCAAATATATCTCAAACTTAATCCATGTACTTTGAAGTTATATCATTACAATGATTTTTCTTCACTAACAGGTAAATGGAACTAGAAATGTGGTTTATAAAAAAGAAACTACGGAAACCGATACCCACACATAATAAAGAGGGATGGATGAATCATATACCATCAATTTAATTTAATAAAACAATTATCAAAAACCATGCAATAATTTAATCTAAATAATGTATACACACACACACAGTTTGGACAAAGCTCATGATCATCCACTTTTGTAATGAGTTTACATTTAAAATAACTAGCTATCATTAATTTTTATTAATTATTTTATTATGATAAAATAGACAAGAATTAATCACATTAATTTTATGATTAGTCACTTTATTAAATTTATCTTATTCTACATCAAATCTATCCTAGAGATTCACATTCACTATATTTTTGTAGAAAAAAATTAATTGATTTTATTTAATATTTAGTAAAATATATATATATATATTTTAATTGTGAAAAACATGATGAGTACCTATTCAAAGTACTCTGTATATATTGAGATCATATATAATATACTCCTGGAGAAGACAACGTACACATTTTTATCATGTAATGAAATGGCATGTTTGAATTAATAAATGACACAAAGAACACTTGTTAATAAAAATTTTATGTAATTCTTTTAATGTACATCGAGTAGTCAATATAATAAACCTATATAAGGTAAGTAGTTTAAATTTTGATAAAATTATTAAGAAATTAATATCATGTAAAAAGAATCATATGGCATATAATTGTCAATAAATGGAACATATAAAAAATAATGATGAGCATTATGGAGTAATAAATTTATTTTGATGTTTCTGTTTAAATTGGGTTCGCACACAATTTATACATCGAACTATAATCTATGTATTTTGGTTGTCATATATCCATGATACAATTCCCCTGATTGGACTTATATCTTTGCATGGACATTTTTGCTGTACAAAATGTGTAAATCTAATACATGTCATGTGATCCCCTTGACTATGTTTTCACATCCATGTTATTTTTTAATAAATGCACCACATGTATCAAAAAACATTATTTATTTTTTGAAAACACATGAATACACGATGTGTAAGAGAGTTACACAATGTGTAGTCCAATGAGCCTTATGCTAGCTTGGTCTGGACAATATGCGATGTTCATTTAATGTATTCCATTTGTATTTAATAGGCAATTATCTAAATTAATTTTAAATTCATCCTATTGAATTGAACATGGGTACATGACATGTAATTTTTTTCTTATAGGCCACTTATTCTTGAGTTATCCTGCAATAATCAAAAGCACCTTAGGATAGGATCTTCTAATGATCATTGTTAATATTTAATCAAATATATAATGAATGAACAATAATACAATGAATGAAGAAGATATTTTGATTATCATATTTTAGGAACAGATTTATTGAAATTAATACATCCATTTAGACATGTAAATGATAATCAAAAAATAAATATTTATAAATTGAACAAGACTGATATGATACCACTTGTTGGTTTCTTATATAGAGGGAACACCGATTTGTTCTATGATCAACTCATATTATATTGTATCAGATAGATTATTCACAATGGGCATGATAATAATTCCATGAATAGTGTTATTTTTTATGAATAATATTGATAAATAATATTCCTCAAACCAAGAGAGGGGATTTTCACATGTTAATTAATAATTAATTTAAAATATAAGAAGAAATATTAACTTGGTCTTGAGACAATTCATATTTTATTGTCTAGATCTTTCTAACCAGACTAGAGAACCATCATTGTTTAGAGAGGATCTAAAGAAGAACCCATCTACCAGTGATCCCCACATGCTGCATTGATCTTTGTATAAAACTAATGATACACTAGGTGTTCTGATGACAGATTCATCATATTAGGATGTTCACTTTGATCACTTCACATTCCTTCATACTAGAAAGAATTTATCTTGTTATTATTTTTGTTGAGTGGAATATAGGTGGGTGATATTTTGAGAAAATTATAATGCACAACTATTAAAATTTATTAGATTGACATAACAGTCTATAAATATCCTTAGGGTTAGGGATTAATTCCAATGAAATTATAAAATTACCTTGACTATGAATTAATCCCTAATAAACCCAATCATAGTAAAATAATAATATTATTATAATTATCCTTATGAATTTCAAAATCCACAAAATGATAAATATTTATTTTACTCTCTTGTAAATAAATATTTATCACAAAACATATTTTGGTCCTCTCATCCTCCTCAATTTTTATGAAATAATCAAATTAATATTCAAATTAATATGATTTATTAAATTAATAAATTTATACTTATTTTAATGTCAGTTGAATAAATATTTATTAAATATGTTCATAACTAATAATTATTAATTTGTTAATAAATAAATAATCACATATTACCTTCCAAATAAGAATAGATAAATAAATATTTTTCATTCATTTAATTAACCACTTAACTAGAATTTTTTTATTTAATATTTATTAACAAATAATAAATATTGAATAAATATTAGTTCTCTGTATTAAGATTAATATATATTCCAATTTTTAAATATAAATAACATTCAACTGAGATAAAAGGAAACAATTTGTCTGTGACCCTCTAGAATTGTCCAATGTGTTGTTATGTGGGACTAAATATAATCCAATATTATAATCTAGAAAAAGGTTAATGCACCCATAGAGGAAGAAGATATGATGCAATGATAATAACCATATTTGATCCCTCACTGTGCAATGTAATCCCTTGGACATGATATCACATTAAGTAGATAGAACATATATGTCATCAACAATTATGCTTGATACATAATTCTTTGACTATATGAAATAAACTCATATATACACCCAGAACATGGTATTTAATGTGATGGTTATATTTAAAACAAATAGAATAGATATTAAGTTCCACATATATAAAAGGGATAAATATTTTTATTTACCTATTCATTAATAACAAATCATTTGTGACACACGCAATGCACCAAACTTCACAGTGAATATATGTCTTCAATGTTTACTTTAAGAAATTTTGGTGTGTGAGTAATGAAATTAATTAATATAAATATTAATGTATAAGAATCATTACATGTAGTCACAAAAGGGAATATCTAGTGACACACAAATATGTCTAGTTCTAACTAGCAGTTCTATTCTTATAATCTCGTATCACGGTGATTACAAAGTTAAAAAATCATAAGATGAATTCCTATCTACTTATGAGTATTAAAACTAGGCAATCAATATAAAATGTCTCCTATCAAAAGATTTTATCAAACCATATAATAAGGATGAAAAATTTTATCATTCAATTTTAAGGTCCTCATCATAGTGGGGGAACTATTATTCCCATTTCAATACGACATATACTACATGACATTATTAAATTAAATTGACATTGAAGAATGAATGATATGTAATAATATATTATGTATTGATATTAAATTATTTAAATATACATGAAATATAAAGAAAAAACTATTGGTTCTAGGGAACTGACTCCAACATAGACCACTTATGAAAAAGTGTATATTGATTTTTTTATACATGACTTCGAAAATTTCATTTTTTTATAATTTCAATAGACATAATAAAGTGGTGATTTATTACCTTTTTCGTAATTTTTTTATTTCACAGAAACCATGAATGTTTTTTATGTAGAACATATTTAGTTATATTTATTATCATTTAATGTAAAACATATTTAGTTATTTTTATTATCATTTTTATCTACCACTTATTTAGTTAATTTCAACAAAGATAGGTGATTTCATGGCTAGTTTCATCTAAGATTTATTTTATATGAATAATACAAAAATCCTACACAAAATGTTCATAGTACATGGTAATAGAAAAATCCATTTCCATATAGGAGAAACCAAACTCTGAAGGGTAAATTAATAGTTTTTATAAAGTGGTATTTTGTTGGTGGAATGATATTAACATTCAATAAGAGCTTTGAGATATATATGAGGTCTTTTCGGAAATTTGTAGGAATGAAATTCTTAGTCAAAAATATATTCTTCTTGAAGGATTATATTAGAAAAATTCACTAAAGTATAGTATAATTTTATCACTATGTGATTGTTTCTTCTTTATTTTATTTTTTTGTTTAGTAGTGATTCAATTCATTTCATCTTAGATCTAGTCCCATCTAATTACCTAATGGTGAGAGCACATTGTGTTTTACTGATAGAAAAACATGATATTAAATTTACTATATTAGGTGATTTGGGCATTCAATTATAACTTTTATACATTTATTCAAACTCCCTTAGGGTAGAAGTATAAAATTTTCCCTATTCTATTTGAACATAAATCTGATAGATAGTGTGGATGATTTGGAAAAACTGTTAGGATTTCATTTTTTAAAAGTGCTATTTTAGTTCAGAATACATATCATAGAATCATAACCATGAATACATTCCCATAATTTCATGATGATTTATAAAAATTATTTATAATTAATTTGTGAGGTATATAAATCAACCACATGTCTATATTACACACAATTTGTCTGGTATGACCCAAAGTGCATGTTTTTAGTATAAAAGTAATATTTTAGCTCACAAAAATCATCACATATTCAAAACCAAGAAAATTCACACATATTAACATTATAATTTTGGAAAATAAAAGTTGATTCATTTTTTAGGATTGGGACTAAACCTTGCATCAATTAGGTACATGATATTGTTGGTATGACATAATGATCATGTTTCCCTTAAAATTGACATTTTATATCAAAAACCATGTTAGATACTAAAAACTAAGAAAATGAACACTAATATTACTATTTTTTAGTAAAAGTTTCCATATTTTATTTATGATTTGTAATAATTAATCACACAAAAATCCAATACACAATATGGATAGTTCGATAGATAGTGTCTGTTTTTAGTTAAAAGTGACATTTTAGTTCAAAACACGTGTCACATACTCAAAACTAATCCAATATAATTGAACTATCTTGATAATTTATAATAATGATTCATAATTCATTTTTTTATGGTTATGAACCAAAAAAGTTCAATCAAACACATGGTGTGTTTAGTTTGACTCTAATTTTTCATTTTAATTATATGACTAACAGTTTAGCTCTCAACTTTAACCACATAGTAAAAATAAATAAAACCTAATTTAATTATCCTGATACTATAGTAAAATAATCCATATCTTTTACATGTATGTATTAACTACACATCAATCTGAATCACAGTGTGGCAATATTTAATAAGAGTGAATGTTTTTAGTCTAAAAGTGATATTTTAGTCTAAATCACACATAAAACACTAAAAAGTGAGAAAATGTTATCATATATTCATGGTACATTACAAAACATTATTATGATTCATTTTTCATGTGTATGAATTATCCATAAGTCAATCCGATGCATGGTGTGTTCGACATGACATACAAATCATGTTTTCATTTAAATATGACATTTTAGTTCAAAATGTGCTTCACATAATCAAACCCAATAAATTTGAATCAAATTGTATTGCTACTTTCTAAAAAAATTGATAATTATTTTTCTATAAGAAATATTTAACCTCGTGTAAATATGAAAAACAATGTTGCTGGTATGAAAAAAACTACTTGTTTTCATTTTCAAAAGTGTCATATTAATTCAAAATTCACGTCATATACACAAAATTAATAAAATTAACTTATTATATATTAATAATTTATAAATATGAAACATAATTTATTTTTCAAATGTAGGGATAAATTGTACATCAATATAAAACACGATGTGTTCGATATGACTTAACGTACGTGTTTTTAACATAAAAGAAACATTTTTGCTCACAAAGCACATCTAAGAGTAAAAATTGGGAAAACGTGATTGGATTATATTGATAGAGTTGGAAAATAATCTATGATTCATTTGAAGCATGTATGACTAAATCACACATCAATTCGATACATGGTGTCACCATTATGACTTAATGTGATTGTTTTCATTTTAAATTGACATTTTAGTTCAAAACATGCATCACATGCACAAAATAGAGAAGAAGCTATTGAATTATTTTTATATTTAATATTAATATTGAGAATTAATTTTCATTTATGAATTAACCTTGTTTTAGTGAATACACAATGTGGCTAGTATGAACGAAAGTGTTTAAAAGTGATATTTTAGTTTAAAACACATGTCACATAATCAAAATTGATCATTCATGATTAGATTGTCTTCATAATTCTGAAAAAGGGTTCAAGATTCATTTTTATGTGAAGGACCAAACATCACATCAATACAACACATAATGTAACTGATATGAATCAAAGAGCATGCTATTTATATAAAAGAAACATTTTAGCACACAACACGTATCACAAAGTCAAAACAAAGAAAACACTTTTTGATTGTCTTAATACATTAGGAAAATGATCCATGATTCATTTATGTCTTGTAATAATTAACTGCATGTCATTCCAAAACACAGTGTGTCCTAATTGAATTTTTTTTCCAATTTCCAGTTTAAAAGTGGTATTTTTTTCTAATAAGTATTTAATACACTCAAAATAGAGATAATTTTTTTGGATTTTCTTGATATATTTTGATAATTATGCAAGATTAATTTGTAACATTTAGGAATTAACAACAGGTAAATATAATACACAGTGTAGAAGATATGACCAAAAGTGTGTGTTTTAATTTAAAAATTTTATTTTATTTCAAAATGTGTGTCACATAATCAAATACGAGAAAATATGCTCATATTGTCATGATAGTTTAAAAAAAATCAATTTCTCATTTGTGACTTGTAGAAAGTGATATCATATCATTACAAATGATATCTATAATGGATCAAATAACATTTAAATTTTAATTTGTTTTATTATTTTTTGTATACTTTTGTTAAAAAAATATTATTTTTTTACAAGCATTTGCTTATTTTGCGTGAATTTGGGGTGATCATTGGAGAAGGCCTACCACAAGAGTTTTTTATTTTGTAGTGGTTGTAGTTATATTTATTTATTTACATTATCATAATTGTTTTTTAAAATTTCTTATGGTAATATTTGTTTAATAATGATGGTGTAATATAAATTAACCTTTATTTTTAGATTTAATGTGATATTTACACTCAAATTGAAATTTTTTATTTTTTTATCAAATGCTGCAGATATAGGTGTTAGAATTCAATAACAACTAAAAGAGGATTTTATAAGTGTTATCAATAGGTATGATAAATCTATATTTTATAAGAGCTAAAAAATAACTGATAACGAAACCTTTTAATAGTACTAATAGGTGAACTAATAAACACATCCTTTATCAATGATTATTTAATGTTGATAAATAGAGACTTTATTAGTTCTTTTTTTATTACTGATAAATGGGACCAACATTTATGTTTACTTAACACATCAATGTTTTTAGCTCTGTTAAAAGTGAATTATATCTATTTTCAAAAATTGATATGTAGTAGTGTCAAATCCAAATGTTTTTTCGATAATAAGGAGAATTATTTATAGTGATTTTTTTAAGGTATATATAATCTATTGAAAATACCTGTCTAAAATAAATAATCCATCGTAAATATCTATCTCAAAAAGTTCAAATGAAAGACTTTTTTTGACACAACATGTCATGACCCATCCCCCGGGGCCCATATAGTGACTACCACAAGCCCGCCTTCCATAGGATAGAGGCTGACGACTAGCACCAAAGGCACAAATCCCTAAACTGGGAAGGCATTGCCTTTATAACTATAAAAAAACACATCAGAGTACACAACTGCAAGAAAAAAAACTATGTAAAACTCTATTCAAAAAAAGTGCTGGAAAGTAAAAAGGGTCCGAAAATACTAGCCCAATAGGAAAGTACAAGTAAAACTGAAAGCAAGTACAACTGAAGAAAATTAAAGCCGCTATTGGGTCATCCTCTGGGGTTCCTACCTGAAGGGTAGGTAAAGATGGCCTCCTCAGCACTCCACGTCCGTCTGTTAGCTCCATGTACCGTCACGCCGAGTGGTCCACCTCCAGGTACCGTCCAGTCCTTCTACTCTATGCCTCAGGCCTCACTGTCCGTCATCTTCAACCCACAGAACCAGCCACGGGAATAGCCAATGCAGGGGTGAGTATAACGATACTCAGTAGGGACCCCGAGACCCTTAGGGTCTCACAAAATCTAACACAAATAATCCACAAAGTATGAAATCAGTGGATTACCATTACTTAGGTATATACCCATACATAAACCTATGTTATATATTTACCCATCTCAAACATGAGGAAAAAACAAAAGTCATTTACTCAGATCAAACCAGGATTTTAATTATTGAAACCAAAACTACTGGATAAATCCTCCTATGTCAAGTACATTGGGCCTGTCGTGACACTAATGGGCTTCTCACTAACCTTGGACTACTGAGGTACTCCTCCTGTCAAGTATCGCAGGTCTCCTGCCAACTACCAGGCGCTCCTCCACAGTGGGTCGGCTGCTAACTACCAGGCTCTCCCCCTAACAGCCTGCAGAGGTACTTCTCCTGTTGAGTAGCATGGTTATGCCGCCAACTACCAGGTTCTCCTCCATTGTGGGTCTACCGCCCACTACTAGGTGCTCCCCACTGGGCTAGTCGAATCACTCCGAGTCGAATCAGTGAAGCAGTCATCAGGTCTGCCAGCTACTAGGTCTCTGCACTCTTCCTACTCGTCACTAGAAGGATCTTCTCCACGAGCTACTGGGAAATACTCCAAATGTCTCCAAGTTCCATGAAGAATAATCCTAGAGGTCCACCATGTCATAGGTGTCTCAATGCAATAGACGATGCGTCAATCAGATACCTGGTCTGTTAGTTATTAGACTTTTAGTCCCGAGGGCCTTGTTGGATTCGGGTATGATCCAACCTGATAGTAACTCAGATATACCCCAAACACTAGTGGGGTATTTTCAAAAGGACAGATTCGTTCCAAGAATACCCTAACCAATAATGGTTCATCAAAAGTACGTTTGGTGCCAAAGATATGATCCAAGAAGGTAATGGGCCAGTAATGGGCCCACGTCCGGTCTGACCTGGTTAGACCGACTCTGCCCAACATAGTCTGGGCTGACTCGGTCTGGGTCGACCCAGTCAATATCATTGGGTATGACCCAGCCCGTTAGGCGGGTCATCCTGATATGTTTTGGCCCGGTCCGCTGGGCCCGGCCCAGCGGACTGTGAGGGCGGTTCAGCCCCGAGGTTGCCACATAGGCGACTCTGCCTGATGGTCAGGGCTGGTTTGGACAGCACCACGAGGGGTGCAGCTCTGGCGACTCAGATCGGGAGGTCAGCGGCAGGCCGCACGGGTCGCGAGTAGGCCGCGGGGGAACTAGGCAAGGCACGACAGTGGCCGGGCAGGTCGCGGG
Organism: Viscum album; assembly: GCA_963277665.1. Lineage (NCBI taxonomy): Eukaryota > Viridiplantae > Streptophyta > Magnoliopsida > Santalales > Viscaceae > Viscum > Viscum album. Next base: position 1,152,557,320 of record OY728140.1, read on the forward strand.
GGTGCGCACGTATCACACGGACACAACGAGCAGCACGCTGGGGCGCTGGACAACACTTTGGATGCCGGGAAGGGCACCAGGGGTGTCGGGCAAGGTGCGGGGACACATAAGCTTCACGCTGGGGCGCCGAAAGTCTACAGAGGCGTGGGCAGCGTGCGGTTGCACCGTTAGGGTGCCGGAAGGGCTGAGCAGGCCGCGGGGGCACGCGAGGGTGCCGGGCAACGCGTGGGACACCGGCAGGGCCGGGTAGGCCACTGGGTAGGTCGCGGGTTCAGGCGAGGTGCGCGGGGCACTGCGGGGGCAGTGCTGTTCATAGAGTCTGGGGGTTTCGTGTCCTTCGTCATTGCTGCCTTCGTCTCATCGTCAAAGATCCCCAAAAATAAGCATGGTTATGGGGGGTCAGGCTAGGATGGTTTGGCCCGCTCCCTTTGTGTTTAGGGTGGTAGCGAGCGGTTCATCATGATTTTATGTACGAATATAATCATTAAATGTTTCTTTTCAATCTCTACAATGTTTCCATTCAACCTAAGGTGAGAATACAAAATGGATTATTACATAGATAAACCACCTACCTTGGGTTTGTCTCTCGTTGAAATCGTAGAAAGAGAGGTAAGGAGTTACCCATTCTTCGCATTGGTCACGCACTCCCAATACTGGCTACGTAAGCTGTGGAAGACACTCCACATTGGTAGGATTCGAGGGAGGAAGTCTGAGGAAGATGTCGAATAAGGACCTTGGCATTGTTCATGGGTGGAGTGTTCTTCGTTCTTTGTTGAAATCATTTCACCCAAGTTCCTCTTCTTAAGATCCACAAAAAATAATATGCAAACAAAATAATAGATTGAAATATCTAATAAATTTGGTTGGAACAATATTTGAATTGGACTCATTAATTTGGAAGGCTCCCCTTAATTAATGTGGAGAATTGTTACAATTAATTAATGGGGAGTTGGAACCATAAAGGTGAAGAGCCTCCAAGGGTGGAGGAACCATTAAGTGAAGAGGGTTGGCGTAAATTAAATAAGGATATTTGAAGAGTTTCTCCACCTTAAATGGGGGGTTCCAAGGGGTTACAAGCCCGTTTTGTCCCCACCAAAATTATCCTCCCAAGAGAGGTTATGTTTAGGTGGGCCCCAACACCATAACCTCTCATGGGAGGTTAAGGTGTGGTGGCCCCCACCTCCAACCTCCTCTTGGAGGTTTTAACCTCCACACACTAAAAGGTGGTTCAAATAAAATAATGTTTTTTCACACTTTATTTTCCTATTTATTTTATAAAATTCAAAAAAATAAGTTTTATTCTCGACCAACTGCCGTCGAGGTGAAATTCTTCTTAAGCGAATACTGGCGCTGTGAGTTCAATGATGCCTTTCGATTTCAGTTCTGAGCACTATTTCAAATGTTATAAATTCCCGCTCATATTTTTAATGAACATACCTGAAAAAAACTTCAGAAATTGATTCCAGGCACTCCGGGCCTCAGAATCAAGCGCCTTAAAATTTTGCGGCCTCGTAAAAATCTAATGTATTTAAGAAACAATTTTCCATGCAATTTTCGGGTCTTTATATTCTCTCCACCTAATTTCTTTACGTCCCCATAATCTAAAACTCGATATAAGGGAATAAATGGGGGTACTGACCACACATATGACCCTCCCACTCCCATGTTCTCTCATGGAGGTTCACGTGCTTCGAGCGAACGCGCACCAGAGGTATCGACCGTCCATGTAGTACCCGCTCTTGTTGATCCCCAATCTCCACTGGAACCTCATTAAATGTCGCCCCATCATTGACATCCATCTCTCCATGGTTGATGATGTGGGAAGGGTCGTTCACATATCTCCTCACCTAAGATACGTGGAAGAAGTCATGCACTTGGTGCAATTGAGTTGGAAGAGATAAGTGGTAAGACACCTCACCAACTCTGCTTCGGACCTGAAAAGGTCTGATGAACCTCATAGATAACTTGATGCCTCAGAAAACTCTCTATAGACCTCATCGATGTGAGACGAGTATAAAGACATGGTCGCTATCCCCGAACTCCAGAGGTCTCCATCTCCTATCAGCATATGACTTCTGTCTGCTCTGTGCAGTCTTCATCTACTCCTGGATGATCTACACTTTCTCTATTGTAGCTCGCACCATCTCTAGTCCCACTAGTGCTGACTCCCCAGGGTCAGTCTAGCACAAGGGTGATCTTCAAGGTCACCTGTACAATGCCTAAAAAGGTTCCATATTAATGGTGGAGTGATAACTATTGTTGTATGCAAACTCCACCAAAGGAAAGTGGTCCTTCCAGCTACGACCGAAGTTGAGTACACACGCACGGAGCATGTCCTCGAGGTTCTAAATGGTCCAGTCAGTCTAACCATCTGTCTTAGGATAGAAGGCGATGCTCAAGCAAAGCCGTGTCCCGAAAGCCTCCCGCAACCCCTTCCATATTTGGGAAGTAATTCGTGCATCACAGTCAGAGATAATAGAGGATGGTAGTCCATGTAGTCGCACAATCTCCTGCACATAGAGGCGTCCAAATCTCTCTACCGAACCCTGCTCTTTGATCAGTTGGATGTGGGATGACTTGGTGAGTCGATCGATGATAACCCAAATCGAGTCATGACACTTGGATCTATGTGGAAGACTCGTCACAAACTCTATGGATATCCTATACCACTTCTACTCTGGGTGATCTAAAGGATGAACCGAGCCTGGTGGTACCTGGTGCTCTGCCTTCACTTGCTGGAATGTGAGGCACCGTGAGAAAAACTCTACTTCAACTTTATTCATACCTGGACACTAGTGTTGTCAATGAAGATCCTGGAAAATCTTCACCACTCCTGGATATAACACTAGAGGGGATGTGTGGGACTCCCTCAACACTTCCTCCTGTAGTTCCACTAGTACCAAGGTACGTCTTCTGAAGAGGGTGACATGCTCCCCACCTTCAGAAAATCCATCAGGTGCTTTCCAAGTGGATATCTGAGCATGTTGTGTCTCAAAGTCAGCGTCCCCATGTTGTGCCTCCCTGACTCGCTGAAGAAGTGGGGGAGTGACTGTAAGAGACTATATATAGGATACTCCATCTCTATCAACAAAGGATATCTGTAAGGCAGATAGTTGCTATATCGCCTCTCCTAGCAGCTGTATACCAGATCTCCTGCTGAGAGCATCTATTTCAACCTTCCCCTTCCTAGGAGTCTGGACTATCATGAAGTCATAATCCTAGAGGAACTTGAGCCATTTCTGTGGTTTTAGGTTCAGGTCCTTATGATAGAAGATATACCTGAGACTCTTGTGATCAGAGTACACGGTAAGATGTTCTCTCATCAGATGGTGCCGCCTCATCTTCAAGCTGAAGACCACTACTGCTAACTCCAAGTCATGGGTAGCATAGTTCTTCTCATGATGTCTCAACTACTGAGAATAATATGCGATCAATTCTCACTCATGCATCTGGACACACCCGAGTCTGGTCCCTAATGAGTCGTAGTAGACTACGTACTCTACGCCTTCCTGTGGAAGTCTCAAGATAGGGACACTAGTAAGCCTCTACCTCAGCTTCTGAAAGCTATGACGGCATCTCTCCGACCACACGAAGGGTTTACCCTTCTTCCTCAAGGCTAATTGTTATGTTGTAACTCTAGTGATGTCTGGAATGAACCTCCGATAGTAACCATCCAAACCCAAGAAACTCCGTACCTTCGTCACACTCCTGTGTGGCTTCCAAGTAAGTACCGCCTCGATATTTGCTGGATCCACTACAAATCAAGCCTCTAAGATGACGTGTCCCAAGAAGTAAACGTCTCAAATCCAAAATTTGAACTTCAAGTGATTACCATAAAGCTGGTGCTATCAGAGTGTGTCCAGTACTATCTACAAATGGTGGGCATGCTCCTCATCAGTAGTCGAGTAGATCATAATGTTGTCGATGAAGACTATGACAAAGCGATCAAGGTAAGGAAGTAAGATCATGTTCATGAGACTCATGAACACTGTTGGATAATTGGTTACACCGAAGGGAATTACCATGAACTCGTAGTGGCCGTAACGACACCTGAAGGTCATCATCTACCCATCCTCGTCTCGAACTCCGAGCTAGTGACAGCCTGATATGAGGTCTATCATCGAGAACAACCGTGCTCCCTTCAGCTAGTCAAAGAGGTCTTTAATACTTAGGATTAAGTACATTTTCTTTATGGTCACCTAATTCAGTTGACGGTAGTCGACACAGAGCCTCAAGCTCCCATATTCCATCTTGGTGAACAAAATCAGGGCTGCCCAGGGAGAAACATTGTGCCAGATGAATCCCTTCCCCTACAAGTCCTCTTACTGTACCCTCAGCTCGTGAAGATCTGCAGGAGACATCTGATATGATGGAGTATATATCGATGTCATCCTGGAGTACATGTCAATATAGAAGTCCACCTCTCTGTGAGGAGGTAGTCCTGGAACATCGTCAGGGAAAAAATCTACGTATTGGCCCACCACTACAGGATAAGTCGAACTCCCCACATCAAATGCTCTGAGGGTAAGGAAAGCGAACTGGGGAGTGATCGGCTGCAATCTCCTCTGATTAAGTCCATCCTATGCTACAAAGGCTCCCTTCTCACTGGTGAACATAAAACTGGTCCCATTTGTGCAGACAAACTGCACTTTTCGCCTAATTTAGTCGACCTGAGTATGGACTATAGATAACCATTCCAAACCCAAGATGACGTCATAAGGCCTCAACGCCGCTACTAGGAGATCCAAGTCGAATTTCGTGCCTCCTAGAGTAATCTCGCACCACCAGAACCTATGTGTAATCATCATATATCCTCCCGTAGGAGTCTCTAGCTGCATGGATCGAACTAAAGGCTCCTTCAGAATCTCCGAGCTCTAACCGAGGGATGTGGAAATGGAAGAGTGACTGGCACCTGTGTCTATAAGAACTAAAAATAAGGTGGAGTAGACATAGATCATACCTCGAATCATCTCTGGAGAACCATGATCATAAGCCTCAGCTGCCTGGAGCTGAGCTCTCCCCTATCCACCTACTCCCTATGCCTAGGGTGGACCGCCTGGTGGTGGTTGTGGTAACACCTTATAACGCCATCCACCACCAGCTGCACGTCCAACTCCTCTACCACGTCTGCCTCCTACCAGCAGACCACCTCAAACAAACCTATACCTCTACCTTGGATGTACTTCAATTGTCTTCTGATCATCATAACGGTAGGTTGGAGAGTTACGAGCCATGTCACCATGACCGTTGCATGAGTAACACTTCCTGCTCCTGGCATGACTGGATCTGTCTCCACTCCGGGTGACCGACACAAATGATCATGAGACATGCGTTCGACCACCTATAGGTCTGGTCCTCTTATAATTCTACAACATTTTTCTACTACCAGTTTCTGAAGACTCTGTTGCGTGTCAGCTAGTGGTGGGCCTCGCTACTGGAGACTGCTTAGCAAGGAAACTCTCTACTATGATGTCTCACTCTAGAACCTCCGCCTGCATTGAGATGCTGAGTAAGATTATCGGAGCTTTGATCTCTGTCCTGAGTCCCTGCTCAAATGTCCGAGCCCTGAATAATGGGTCCCGTACAATTTCTGTGGAGTAGCATGAGAGTTTGGTGAACCTCGCTGCGTACTGTGCTACTATCATACTACCCTGCTTTAGATATAGTAGCTCCTGTATCTGCACCGCTTGAAGGGTGGCTGGGACAAAATTTGCTCGAAACATGCTCTTGAAGTCTGTCTGTAGTAGCATCACCTCATGATGTACTTGGGGCATTGGGCTCCACCATTTTCATGATGTGGCCTTAAAGAGACTCGTGACAAGGTTCACCATGATGTCTGCTGGTATCCCAATTGGCTTTAAGACTCTCACCACAGCCTCCATCCAATCCTCAACCGCAAGTGGGTCCATCTTTCCCCTAATCCTGGGTGGCCTCTGGCACTGGAACTCATGAAACACGCTCAAGCGGCGCATATCATCTAATTCTAGGGCTGGTGGCATTGGTGTCTCAACGCGAGTGCCTCCATTGGTAAAGGGCCCTACACTGAGCCCTCGTCACTCAGTGGGCTGTCAGTACGTATGACTCTTGGGGACCTAACTGGTTGTTCGCGGGGAGGAATCCTTAAAGAAACAAATGAAAAACGGTCAAAAGATTATACATAGTGATCTAATCTTGTTGAGCCGACATAAAGAAATCTCTTGGAAACACGCAAGCAATCAATGTTTTCATGCACTAAGTCAGAAATCAGAAGTCAGTGTCCTGGTGTATGGATACGTCGGCCGCCCGCACCAACATTGGACTCCCCGAACTGAAAACCACACTTAGTACCCTTAACGCAATTTCTTCACAGAAAAGAAATATCAGAGTTCTATGTTTTTTGGTAGAACGTACTCCTTTGATACCAATTTGTCACGACCCGTCGCCCAGGGCCTGTATCGTTACTACCCCAAGCCTTCATTCCATAGGCTAGGGGATGGAGACTAGAACCAAAGTCATAAATCCCAAAACTGGGAAGGAATTGCCTTAATAACTGTAAAAAAACACATCAAAGTACATAACTGAAAACAAAACTCTATGTAAAACTGTATACACAAGAATTGATGGAAAGTGAAAAGGGGTCGGAAATACAAGCCCAATAGGAAAGTACAAGTTCAACTGAAAGCAAGTACAACTAATGAAACGTAAAGAAGCTACTGGTTCATCCTCCGAGGTTCCTACCAGAAGGGTAGGTTTATATGGCCTCCTTATCACTCCCTGTCCATCCATCTTCTCCGTGTACCGTCACGCCAAGTGGTCCACCTCCAGGTACCGTTCAGTCCTGCTACTCTCTGCCTCTGTTAGCTTTGTCCGTCATCTGAAACCATCACAACCAAGTGCGGGCATAGCCCACGCAAGGGTGATTATAATGATACTCAGTAGGGACCCCCACGTCCTCAAGGTCTCATAAAATCCAACAATGATAAACAACAAAGTATGAAATCAACATATAACCATTAATTTGGTATATGCCCATATATATACCTAAGTTATCTAGTAACCCATCTCAATCATGAGGAAAACACAAAAGTCATTGACTCAACTCAAACTAGGATTTTCATTATCGAAACTACAACTGTAGGAGAACTCCTCCTTGGTCGAGTATAGTGGGCATGTCACGAAACCGAGGAACTTCTCACTAACCTTGGACTATTGAGGTACTCCTCCTATTGAGTACTGTGGGTTTTCTCCCAACTACCAGGCGTTCCTCCACTGTGGGTCTACCGCCAACTACCAGGCAGTCTCCCTAATAGGTTGTAGGGGTACTGCTCCTGTTGGGTACCGTAGGTCTACCACCAACTACTCGGCGCTCCTCCGCCATTGGTTTGTCACCAACTACAAGGTGCTCCCCACTGGTCTAGTCTAATCATTCCGAGTCGAATCGATCCACCAGTCATCAGGTCATCCAGCAAATAGGTATCTACACTATGCCTCCTCATCACTGAAAGGATCCGATCCATGGGCTAGTGGGAAATAATCCATCTTTCATGAAGTGTCATGAAGAATTATCTCAAAGGTCCTCCACATCATAGGGGTCTCAACGTAACAGACGATGCGTCAATCGGACGCTCGGTCTGTTAGTTATTAGCCTTTTAGTCCTAGGGGCCCGGTTGGACTCGTGTACGATCCAACCAGACGATAACAAAAATATATCCCAATCATCAATGGAGTATTCTCAAAGGGACGGATTCATTCGTAGAATACAAGCGCCACTGACGGTTTTTCAAACAGGAGTCCTGTGCCAAAGATATGGTCCAAGAAGGTAATAAGCCGGTAATGGGATCGGGTCCGGTCCAACCTGGTCAGACCGACTCGACCCAACCTAGTCTCGGCCAACCCAGACTAGGTCGACCCGGTAAGTCTTTCTAGGTCTGACCCAACCTGTTGGGTGGGTCAACCAGCTTTGTTTTTGCTCGGTCCACTGGGCCCAGCACAGCGGACTACGCGGGAGGTTCGGCCTGGAGGTCGCTATGTAGGAGACTCTGGCCAAAGGTCAGGGCTGATTCGGCCAGCGCCGTGAGGGGCGCAGCTTGGGCGACTTGAACCAGGAGGTCAGCGGCAGGACGTGCGGGTCGCGAGCAGGCCGCGGGGGCCGCCAGGCATGCCGCGGGGGTGTGCGGGCAGCGCGCGGGGGCACCGGGCAGCACACGGGGCAGTGCCCTGGGGCGCCGTGTAGCTCGCAGGATGGTGGGCAGGGTGCCGGTGGGTCCGGGTAGGCCGTGGGGGGCATGCGGGCAGTGCGTGGTGGCGCCGAGCAGCACGTGGGGCAGCATGCGGGGGCACGGTCTGTGCACGGGGCAGCGCGCAGGGGCGTGGGTAGCACGCAGGAGTGCCAGGGAGGGTGTCAGCGGGGCCGGGCTTCCCGCGAGGGTGCGCGGGAAGCACATGGTGGCCTCGGGCAGTGTGCGGGATGACGGGAAGGGTGCCGGTAGGGCATGGCAGGCCGCGGGTTCATCCGGGGCACATGGGGCATTGCGGGGGCGGCTCTGGTCACGAAGGCCGGGTGTAGCGCAACCTTTGTCGTTTCAACCTTCCTCACCTCATTGAAGATCAACAAAAACAAGCACGATGGAGGGGGGTTGGGCCATGTTGGTTTGGACCGCACCCTCTGCATTTAGGGTGGTAGCATGCGGTTCATCAAGATTTTAATTAAGAAGATAATCTTTAAATTTTTTTAATATCTGCAATGTTTCCATTCAACCGAAGGTGAGAATATTAAATAAATTATTACATAGACCAACCCCTTACCATTTTTTTCGTCACTCATTGTCTTCGTGGAAAGAGAACGAAGGAGTTCACCATTCTTCGCATTCGTCACGCACTCCTAATACTTGCTGTGTTGGTTGTGGAAGATACTCCACATCGGTAGGATTTGAGGGAGGAAATCCGAGAAAGAAGTCAAAAAAGGTCCTTGGTGTTCTTCGACAGTAGAGCGCTCTTCATTCTTTTTTGGGAGCTTTTCTCCCAAGTTCCACTTCTAAAGTTCCACAAAAAATGATATTCCAATAAAATAATAGATCGAAATATCCTCTTAATTTTGGTAGGATCCCCTTAATTAATATAGAGAATTGACACAATTAATTATAGGAGAGATGGCTCCATAAAGGTGAAGTGCCTCCATGGGTGGTGGAACCCATATGTGAAGAGGGTTTACATAAATTAAATAAGGGGTGTTGAAGAGTTTCTCCACCTTAAATGGGGGTTGCAAGGGGTTACAAGCCCGGGTGGTCCCCACCAAAATTTTCCTCCCAAGGGAGGTTATGTTTGGGTGGGCCTCACCACCATAACCTCTCATGGAGGATAAGGTGTGGTGGCCCCCACCTCCAACCTCATCTTGGAGGGTTTAACCTCCACACACCAAATGGTGGATCAAATAAAATAATGTTGTTTCACACATTTTTTTTTATTTTTTTATAAAATGCCCAAAAATCATTTTTATTCTCAACCAACTGTCGTCAAGGTGAAAGTCTTCTTAAGCGAATACCAGCAATGTGAGTTCAATGGTGCCCTTGGACTTCAGTTCCGAGCACCAGTTCAAAAGTTATAAAATCCCGCTCATACGTATACTAAACGTACCAGAACAAAACATCAGAAATTGATTCTAGGCACACTGAGCCTTGGAATCAAGCATCATAAAATTTCACAGTCTCGTAAAAATCCCGTGTATTTATGGAAAAATTTTCAACAGAATTTCAGGTTTTTTACACAACATTCCATTAAAAATGACTATCATAAAAAATAAACTATAAATGCAATGATCTCCCCACTCGTTTCATCCCAAGTATGAATTAGCTTATTTTTCTCTTCACTGAATATCAATCTGTAGTCCATACTTATATATAACTATTTTTGGATTATAAATCTCTTATTCATAATTTAGACTCCATTATAAAAGTTTTTTAAGTTGTAGACCAAAAAATAGGTATTTTCAACAATATTTAAATTAATCTTTTTTTATAATAGATTTTATATTTCAATATTTAATAAAACTTTTAAATTAAAAAATTTTCTAGTTAATTTAATTTATAGAGTTTGATTATATCTTCATGTCATTTTATTAATTTAATATTCAATTATATAATTAGTTAATAATAACAATTATATTAATTATACTTTTAAATATTTTTAAATTATTGTAGAAAATAATTTATAATTAATTATTAATATTTAGTTTAGTGATAATAAAATTAATATAAAGTAATAAATATGAGTTATAATTTGAAAAAAGTAAAAAAATTATAAAATAACTTAATATGAATACATTTTAAATAGATTATGAGTGGTCATTAATTATTTTATATTATTATAAAATATTTAAATTAATATAAAATAAAATTTAAAGGTTATAATTTGGAAAAAATAATCAAATTAAAAATAATTAATAAAAATAAAAATAAACCAAAATGGCTTGTCATTAATTATTATAAAAAAAAATATGTTCGTGAAACTAATATAAATTAAATAAAAAATAATGAATCATCACACAGAAGAAGTTATTTATGTTTTCTTGATATATAGGATAATTTTAAAAAATTACTAAATTTTTTAAAATTGACTCAAATTAGTAAAAATGGTTATTTTATTATGTAAAAAAATTGACAATAATTATTTTAATAAAATTAATCATTGTTTGTTATAAGTTATTAATATGACTGAAAATATTTATATATATAGAACTATAAAAAATATTAATTTATAATAACGTAAGAGAAGTAAATTAAAAAAATAATATAAAACAATGTATATATTAATATAAATTTGAATATTTTACTATAAAATATTGAGTAAATTAGTGTAATATAAAAAGTTAAGATAAATTTTCATAAATTATTATAAACCATTATCAATCCTTAGATTTTGATTTAGGAACCATATATCTATTTGGTGTTACTAATTTCATGAAAACCAAAAAAGAATATTGATATGTATTTAAATCCAACAATTCATGAGTAATTTTTTTATAGAGTGATGGTGAAAAAAGTTATTTTGTAATTTTATAAATATTTAGTTATTAAATTCATTGATTTGGGATGTTATATAGGACCACCTTGGATGACCTAACCTATCACTTGAGATGACATGACACATGACCTGAAGTGAATTCCCGATTTCCCTGAGGTAGTGACCATCACATGAAATAATGGGAAAACTCTTGAGAATGATTTCACCCATGGTAAACCGGCATGAACCATGTATGGAATGGGATAACCACACTAACATAATTATAGTGAATAAAATTTAAATTCACAAAAAAATCAGATTAGTACTACAATTACTGCAGTAAAAACCAAAAAAAATATCATATACCTAATATTCTATGAAAGAGGCATATACATGAAATCTCATGTTAAAATATCTTAAAAAATAATGGAAAATAGGATGATATATACACCCCAATATTTAAAAACTCCATGAAATATCCTCACGAGCTAACCCTATGAGACTATATCTTCTATATCAAAACCATGGATGAAGGTAATCAAGTAGATCCACCTATATGCATTGTTCCCTCACCTTTGCCAATGTAATATAAAACAAAGTCAACATTCACCTAAAGAAATATATAGGTAATGTGGCATGGAGACTAGTAGGATAATAGTATGAATCTATTTAAGTCTTTTAAACCATGAAATATAGTAAATTAGTTCAAAAAATCATTTTCCAAAACTATTTACTTAATAAAATTTTCTTTTTAAATATATCTTTTTAAATACATTTAGTTTACTATTATAAAAAACAATTTTTTCAAAAAAATTAATATAAACCAAAAAAATAAAAAAGGAATAACTGGAGAAATAATGAAAATAATCTTCATATAACCAATTAAATGAGGGATGGAATAACACATGAAATCACATCATACAATGAACTAACATAATTTATTAAATCATGTAAACCACCCAATCATGAGATATGTGAACTAAGGGCATATCCATAATGGTCTAATGTGAGTTCATCTAAAATACAGTTTTCTAGCCTATAAAACAAATATAAATCTTTCATGGTCTTATCTGGTCCCATATCAATGAGATCACTTAGTTTCATGGCCAATGAGTGCAAGCTATCTTGATCTTATACACCAATGTCTCTCCTGATACCCTAAGAAACAACTGGAAACTCCTTAGTAAATCCTCCCAAATTCTATAATGGACCCTCGTATAACACACCATCACACCTTATTTATCCTATATTCTACTCAATTCCAAACATATACATATCAAAAGTTTGATACATCAAAAGACATTTCGCATGAAATTTTAGTAAAGAAACATTCCCATTTTGATAAAAAAACATATCCCTCAAGGTAAATCTATTTTTTAAAAAATATCTTTTGATATACATTTAAAACCACAAATCCATTTTTCTCCATTTAATCATACACATGGAGTTTTCATAAGCTACATCCCTGTGGAAACCCCATTTTAATCCTTAAATTTCAAATACGAAACCATGGTTCACCTAAAAAATGGAATAAACCTTAATAATAAGTCATTCGAATGAATCATTAACAAGGATAAACTAAATGAGATAAAGAATTGAATTGTTATCCATACAAGACTCTCATACATAGAGATAACCGGCTCAAAAATGGTTTCAAACTCCTCAAATTTGATTAATACCATCCAATTAAGGAAGAAGATTACCTCACATGCCTAAACCATAAAAGATCAAACCAAACGCCCATTATAACCCTTAGATTCAGTCAACCTACCAACTAGGATTTCTCACTTCCATAAAAATGGATGAAAAAGGAATAAAGGGATGTAAGGATGATCAAACAATAAGGAATAGGAATTAATGCATGTTGAAACACCTTGGATTGGAGAGAATACCTTGAAATGGAGAGGGGTGATGTTACAATTCTATGTGGAAGGGTTTCACACTTGTGGGAGATTAAATGGATCCCAAAGGATTTAAATCCTCTAGGTTTATTTTGGTAAAAATACAAATATTTAATGGGAAATGATACTCACATGGTTAGGCCACACAGTTAGAAAAAAAAATACCATCTGTGTGGGTGCTCGAACATCCCAAAAAATGAGCAACATGGTTACCTTTATGCCTTGCACTATTTGAAAAACTATGAAAATGTTAATTGTCCCCAAATAATCCACCCTCATATGGTTATTAATAATGATAAAAAACCCATGTTAAAAAGTATATTTTCCATATGAATATGTTTCCAAACTATAAAACCTGAGAAAACCAAAAATAACGTTAATAGAAAATAATATTTCAAAAAAATACAAACCAGTGACCTAGTTGGTGTCATAAAACGCCCCACTATGCCACTTTCTACTGCAAAAAATTCCCTAGGAATCCTCAAAAGATAATTGGTGTGTTAATTTCTCCCTCACCCAAGCATCCCAATCCCATGTCTCATAGTTGTGTCCACTGTACAAGCAAAGCACACATAATAATGAGATCAATTTACCCTGGAAAACTCTATTCTAAAAATCCACAATATAAACTGGATTGTCCGCAATGGTTACATCAAGAACAATCTCAAAATATTCCCACATTAGCACATGATATTGATATGGATTGTATGTATTTAATTTGGAAACATACAAATGTTCAGGGATCGAGGTCAGCCATAGTGGAACTACAACCAATAGGTTACCTTCCCAAGATATTCTGAATCTCAAAATTTTCTAATGTAATGTGACCTTGACATCCCCTACTTACTTCAGAGATTGTTTCATAGTCTAATGCATATCTAGATAAAAACCTAATAGTTGAACTCAAACTATAATGGGTCATGACATCGATCAATATAAGACATTAGGTGACTTTGATATGTTGCTATCCACATCTGAATTGGTTTCATTGTCTCCATGATCTCTAGGATGAGACTCTGTCCTAATAATAAATTCTCAAACACCTCATCACAACAGAGTGAGGATTGGAATAGAATCCCATAATATTCCCCAAATGGGGCCATACTGATTAAGACCTGATAAAAATTATTATAAGAAAACTCATCCAATGAAAAGTTCCTTTCCCTAGAACCCCCAGATCCAAGTACACATGCTCAAAGAATATCCATGATACTCCATATGGTATACATAGACTAGACTTCATTATATGGGTGATTCATAGTGGTCAACCTTATATTGGTTCAAAAATCATCCTAGAGTTCCTTATAAAACTGAGAAGTGAAATGGGAATCCCAGTCAGAAACTATCACCGAGGGCACAACATAAATCCAAAAAAACCTCTCAAACATGTAGGTGTTGAGGACATATACCATAGTATACTCTTTAAAGGGAATAAAATAGGTTGAATTATTCAATGGAAAAAATCACACATATTTTATCTTTCCCATTAAGTGTTTGAGGTAGATTGGTAATGAAATCCATTGAGATTTTTCCCACATGCACATTAGGATGGGAAGAGGATATAACAACCCATACAGTCTTTGATTCTCTTTTTTAATCCTCTGGTAGGTTAAATATTTGGGAACAGAGTTCACAACTACATGACTCATCTATTGGCACCAATACCATCCTCTCATTGAATAAAACATCCTGTTTCCCCTAGGGTACACAACCCAACTAAAATGATTCCCAACATGTATCATCTCTCATCCCCAAGATTAAGGGAACTATTAGATGCTTCTTGAAAAGGATATAACTATCAAGATACTGAGATAATTCACCCAAGGTCTCCCAAACATTTATTTTTCTTATAAACATATATCACTCGGTTTTAGATACCTACTCACTCTTTACCCAATCAATAAAGATAGGGTATGACCAAAACTATGATCAATATAACATTATCGCCATCTTCTAACACCTCCATACTCATATTCGAAAATAGAAACATTAGACACCACTCATTTACTGATTTCTGAATAGCCTATATAAAATGATTCCTACACATGTCATCGATGACTAATTTCTCCTTACCAGGTGTATGAGAAATATCAAAATCAATATTATAAAGAGACCCAACCAAGTGTCTCTCTCGGAGGATTAATTCCAACTAGGTAAATATATACTACTATATTTTATGATCCGAGTAGATTTTAAAATGATCCCCACATAGGAAATGTCATCAAATCTTAGCCATGTGCATTAGAGCTACAATCACTAGGTCTTTTGTGGGATAATTCCATTCATGTGGGTGTAGCTTCTGTGAGCCCTACGATTCCACATGGACATCCTGCATCAACACACAACCCAATCTCACACCATAGGCATCAAAATATACACCATAATATCCCTTGAGCTTGGGAATAATCATGACTAGAGTGGATTCCAAATAGGAATGAATTTTCTTAAAATAGAACTAAAACTTCTCATACTACTTAAACTCCAACACTTTTCTAGTCAAGGATGTCAAGAGAGAATATAGCCTAGAAAATTCCTAAATAAAAAATATATAATATCTGATCAAACCCAAAAATTCATTGGATCTCAAATATATTCAGCAGCCATTCCTAACACAAGATAACTAGAAATTTCTCAAGAACCAATAGAACTCAAATTTTTGATAATATATGGCCTAAAAAATTTAGTTATTGGATCAAAAATAGGAATGTGGATATATTTTCATAATTAAAATTCTCCATCAAAACCCATATAATAACCTCTATATGGCTTGCATGATCCTACCCCATATTGTAATACACCAAGATGTCACCAAGAAATAATACTATAAAAGAGTCCAAAATATAGCCAAAGATCAATTTAATCAATTCCATAAATACTGTAAAAGAATTGATATGACCAAAAGGTATAAAAAATAATCAAGATTTCTATAATGACTATGAAATGAATTATTATAGAAATCGTCCTCCTAGACCCTCAAATGTTGTGACCCATATCTCATGACAATCATTGGAAATCACTGATCTCATATGAGATAATAATAGATATAATTAATTTTGGGAAATAGATATTCTTTATTGTTGAAACATGATTGAGGTTGAAATATTCAATATAGAGCTATAAGATTCTACTTTCCTTCTTTGAGATATAATTGGTGAAGATCATTGAGGCAAGTTGGGGGATAATAAATCTATCGATCTAGGGGTCCTCTAGATTAATTTTTAGGTCATTACACATACATGGATCCATATGATAAGATAGTATATAATTTGGGTTAATCCCAAGGATCAGATTGATGGTAAAATAAACATCTATCTAGGGAAGGAACCTAGAATGATTCATTAGAAACACACCAGGGTACCTATCCATGACTATGGTAGAAAACTCTATGTACCATTATATGAGTTATCAAAAAACAGTAAGGAAAACTGGAATGAAATAAAATCAATGTATGAATCCACTAATCTTATCATCCCTAATCATTGATCCCAGTCACATAAAAAAATTTATGTTCCCCGTTCAAGTTTATGAAACTAGACCCTACAAAGATAACAATAAATATATCCCTTGATGACAATTAACCAATATACACCAATATGGTAAAAAAAAAATCTAGTTTTAAAAAGTGGAAGTCCCAAATGGAATCCAAATCCTACACCAAAATAAGAAACTCTATGAATTTGACACCTTTGTCAATCATTGAACCCAATGGGGTAAACAAATCCATTAAACAAGGAATTAATTACACTAAAATACCCAATTAATCTAGGAAATATATCTAGATAAAAGAATGGGATGGAACCATTTCAAAAAATCCCTTTGAATAAGTAATAAACCTCATGCCTCTCATGGCGTCTAGTCTATAATATGTTTCCTTTGGTATTACATCAGCTACATGAAAACATCCTAATTCATTCCTACCATGAACCTTATTTTCATGGTGAGAACCCCCTTTAGTTTTAGAGTGAGATCCTATACCCTTGTGAGAAATAGATTGCACCTGATATACCTTTGATAATGAAAATCGTATGTTGATCCCCAACCCAATATCCTTGAATGAGAAAATTAGATGTACCAAATTTCTATGCTGATGGAAAATATTTGAAGCCTCTAGGGAACTAGGAATGGCATGAATAATATTCCTAAAATAATAGTATATGTCAAAATTACGGCCTCTAGAATCCATTGTTTTTGTACATAGTGACAGCTGATCACTCTTACCACTACCCCACTACGATTCTTCCCACATACTCTTCTCAATAGATGAATATCTCTGGCTACCACCCTTAAAGGCACACCATTCAGACCAATATTTTTAGCAATATCTATCGTGTCATAATTAGCTTTATCAACCACTACTAAAAAGTCTAGATTGGAAATAAGGATAATCATCGACCTGATCATAGGCTAAAATACCATTTATAAATGTCAAACATTGAGATAATCATTTTAGATGAGTTTTAGAGAAACATGAACCAACCTGTTAAAACGAGCAATGTACTCAGGCACCTAATCTTCCTCTTGATTTAATGTTAAAAACTCAAAATTCATATCCACCCTCAATGTATCTAGTTAAAAATATCGATTGAAAGTTGTCCATGTGAAATTATTAGGAAACCATGATAACACCATTGATTCCCACCACATTATACCCATTACATATAGAATATAGGTGGAAAACCAAACTTTTGAGCTCTAAAGGGTATTTAAGAACTCAAATATGCATTTAATATAACCCAACCACTCCTTAGGTTTATTTTATCCTTTATAGACACGGAAAACCAATGTATTTTTCATAGTGAACTCTTGAGCATGGTCCACCATCAGTGTTTTCTCCAAACCACACACATGGACAATGAATTGTTTCATTCAGATCACCAACTCAACCAAAATTGTATCAGCTAGATGATTAGAATGTGGTCTATTCTCTATAGTTTACTCTATAATCCTAGATGAGTCCCTTTTGAGTGGAATGGTCTATAAAACACCAAACATAAGATCAATAAATAAAAAATTGTTCCATAAACCTCATTAATTAAACAAAAATAACCCCTTAAAATAGGTCTCAACAAAAAACATTAGCATCAATAAGAAGTTTCAAATAAATGGTGTGAAAAAATAAAATAAATATAAATTTTCTCATCCAACATAGTTTTGCTGTATTTTTAGGAAAAATATGTTCCAACCATGTATGTTTCACTATTTGGTAAAATAAAAGGCCAAAAGTGTTTCCTATAGTTATTTTTAACCATGTTTCTAAATAATCTGCATCCAAAATACTTCTATATTTCACCCCAATTCTCAAAATTCCCAATGGGTTTACCTAGTAACTCATAAAAATAGAAAAATAAGTAAAAAAATTATCATTAATGAATCCCATTATCAAGCTCAAAATGTAAAAAAATTCCTAAACCATCCATAGACACTCAAGGTTCAATATAGATAAGAGTTGGGATGAACAAATCTATTTCCACATATTGAGTCCCGATATGTTTATATATAATCAAGAAGTTACCACTTATACATCCTAATTTGATACCATTTATAGTGAACCAATCTAGGTCAATCTGACATGTCACCAAAGTTGACATGCCACATAACCCGAAGCATGTTTCTAATCACAACATGATGGTGTAAACTGCTTGGCATAATTGGAAAACTATTGGAAATGGTTTCTTACCTAGTACACTAAAATAAACCATCCATTGAATGGGATATCCTAACATACATAATCAATGTCAAAAAAGTGAAATAGACACAAAATGCAGAGTAAAGAAACAACTAGTAATGTATATAATGTAAACAACACCATATACATAACTTGACATGAAAGTGACATATAAATGGTATGTCAATCGAGAAGAGAAAAAAGAAAAAATATAAACAAGGAATGTACATACACCACAAAGGTACAAAAATCCAATAACACTCTTTACAATCTAACCCATTGGGGCAATGTGTCCTCTATCAAATACTCAGATGATGGTAATCTAGAACAGCCACTTATATACCTAGTTCCATTTTCATTTCATGTGTCTTGAAAAAAATTATATATACACCCCAGAGACCATATTGATTATGGGGAATGATACCCAATAATATTCCATGATGAATAAATTTATGTATTTTAAACCATGTAAACTAATAAACTTGTTTAGAAACTCTTTTTCCAAAATTATTTCTGTCAAAAAATATTTATCTTTAAATCCACCATTTAAAATCTATTTTGTTACCTTTTAAACCTAGATGGTTTTAAAAAACATTTTTCAACCTGGCTCAATTAGATAAAAAAAGAATAATAGGGGTAATAATAATCAAAATCAACATATAACCCAATAAATGATGATGGGAATAACACATGATATCACAAAAAATAAGGCACTAACATAATGCATAAAATCATGTAAACCAACATGACATGAGTAATGTTCAACAAGGTATCTAACCATACGAGTTGAATGTTGGTGTTTCTAAAATATATTTTTCTAGATGGAGAAAAAAATTGGGTGATCTTATGGTCTTCCTCAAGGCCAACTACAAGATCTATCCCGATCTCTTGGTTAAAAAGTGGAATATATCTCGGTAATCCTCCCCAAAGGCTCAATTGGTCCCCTTGGAAATAAGTGTAATCCCTCTAAATCTTATCCCAAAGGATTTCATGGCACCTTTTGATAAAAAAATTCACCACCTGAGTATCTCACATTTAAATCAATTCCAAACCTATCAACATCACAAATTCCATACAAGAAAATCAATTTCATAATCCATCTTGTAAAAAGGCATTCCCATTTTGATATAAAAATCTTCCTTAAGATAAAAAAATTTATAAAAAATATCTTTATAAAAACATTTAAAACCGTAATACCCTAATTTATCTATTTTATAAAACACTTGGAGTGAAATAGGCCACCTCTCCTTGGAAAACCCACATTACACCATAAATTTGCAATACAAACCCATGTATTACATCAAACATAGAATAAATATCAATCATAAATAATTTTAATGTAAATTTAACAAAAATAAACCAGTAGTGATTAATAATTTAAATTTAATCTATGTAAAATTCACAAAAATAGAGACACCTACCTCTAAAATGGTTTCACACTCTTTGCCTTTGATGAAAACCACCCGATTGAGGAAGAAGAAGACCTCATGCACCCAAAACAAAAAAAAAATCAAACCAAAACCACCATTAAAAACCTTATATTTAGAAAACCCATCCAATAGGGTTTCACACTTCCATAAAAATGGTAGAAAAAAAAGAAGAAACTAGTTAATGTTAATGAAACCTTAAAGATTACGAGTTACCTCATGTCAAAAAACATTTGACCTAAGGATAATTCACCAAAACAGAGAGGTTTAAAGCTCCAATTTCAGGGGGAGGGGTTATAAAATAGTGGGTAGGAAAATGAGTCATAGAGGCTATAAATTAGTTAGGTGAATTTTGGTTAAAATAAAAATTGTAATGAGCTATAAAACTCACCCGATTTAAATGCATGGTTAGAAAAATCAGGCACCAACATTACGTGTGCTATGACATCCCCAAAACTGAGCCACAAGGTTTCCCATTGGTATTACGTGGTTTTAAAAATATTACAAAAACCATAAAATAAATATTATTACCAAATAATCCACCCAATCATGGTTAGTAACATGGTTAATAAATCAATTATCCAATAGTATTTTAGGTTCTATTTTCCCAAAAAAATATGTTTCTGACCCTCAACACCCAATAACACCATGGATAAAATAAAATTAAAATAAAATTTCAAAAATAGATATAACAATGTCTCGGTGGGTGTAAAATTTGTGTTGATTGAAATATCATATTTTTTTAAATGCATTCATGCAGAAACATCATACTATGATACAATTAAAATGATTCAAAAGTGTATAGTTTTAAATTTATATAAATTAGAAAAGATATTTATATCAACCTTATTTCATTTAATGGAATATTTAATACCAAATTTACTCTATGAAATAAATGTTGGGGACCAGTAAAATTCTAATAGATATTTATTATTTCCCCAAACATATACTCCCCCACGTGACTAAGCCAAGTTGGACACTAAACCTACGATACACATCCCCATATTCCATAGGTTTCTAAATAGCTTAAATTGTGTAAGAAACATTGTGGAGGAACAATACCATGTACTATGGAGTATACATAATAGTAGAATAATAAAAATAATCATGCATGAACACAAATATAATATAGGGAAATTGATGATTCCAAAAAATAATGAATAATATGAAATGTCTTGTTGAATGTAACTAAACGCAATATTGATATTCATACCAGTATAAAACAAAATATCATCAATAAAAGAATCCAAAAAAACTTTGTCTCGAACCCCTCTTCAAAGACATCTCTATGCTTTATCCATCCAATAAGCAATAAATCAACATAGGGAATCTTTCCCTTGTGCATGATTCTTTACCAAAATTATACCTGGTTACCAAACAACAACCCAAATAGGGTGTGATTTAAACTTAGTTGGTGGACACCGATTGTGTCTAGACAATCTAACTGGAATAAATAGTGCATGCAATAATGCATTAAGCAGGGGTATTAATTAATAATTTAATACAAAATATCTCATTAAACTGATGATCCTTAGGCACTGGTTCTATACCTGAGGTTAGACAAACGTGATTCTAATTCATTTAATAAATCTATACCATGTGTTGGATCCTACTACATCAGGATGGGTCAACAATGCCATTAGTGGATTCTCTTGTATTAGTATGAATCACCCATGAAATGTTTCATGTAACCATGTAACCAAGAAACACTAGTATCTATTCATACATAATCATGCTAGAGCCTCTTAAATATTCTCATGGAATATGTTTCCCTGGGTTAAGTAATATTCTCATATCGGGTTCCATGCATACATAAACATTCTATATCTCCAACATCCTTCAATTATGCATGTTGCTAAGGGGTAAGTAACCATATCATTGGGATCCATGAGAATGTACCATATCAAAGTTTTTGTATTCCCATAGTGTAATACCATACCAGGGGTAATGTAATTGTATCATGTTGTGGAACCGCCTTCATCATGATGAATCACTTGTACCATGCTTCTTAAGACTATGTTTCAAAACCTTAGGTAAAAATTCACCCAACCACAATCACCGGAATGAAAAAACATATAACCTTTAGTTTGTGGATTCTCCTACATCAGGATGAATAACTGATGATATGATTCAAGTAACTAAATATCCAGGTGTATGAGGTTATCATAAACTAAGTTGATTAACTCTAACAATTTCCATATTAACCAACTAGTCACTCTCAAATAGAGAATTATCTAGAATTTGGTTGAATCACCAGTATCACATCATTCTAGGTTTTTAATTATTAAATTTCATATGTTATTCTAAATTCATGATATCAATATTGTCAATTCATCCCCAGTTTATGGGAATGATTAGCTCTTGAGTGGCCATAAGTATTGTATCAATGTCAATGGACACAATTGGATCCAAGGGATGTCTAAACATGTGAAATTCAATAAATATTTATTTTAACAATTAAGTAAGTTCCACACATTTTGTTCTCATGTGTTCACATTTATTTCACTCACTAGATAAATTTAACAAAAATAATCATGGAGTTGTCAAAGAACGAACACCTCTAATGAAAATAAAACATAAAAAATACATTAACATTCAATGTAGCAATAAATTTATCCCTCCTAATAAATGAATATGATTAATTATTTAATAATTAGGTATAAAAAATCCAAGATCCAATAGACATTTCTTCTAGTTCAAAGATGATTCTAGAGGTGTCCATATAAGGGTTTCAATTGAGACAAAGGGTACATGATCTTAGAATAACATTCAGTTGTGGTTTTAAAAGAAGTACGTGCATAAAAATACATGAATTGAATAGTATATTAACATTGTGAATGAATTAGCTCATATTTACCCTAATATCCCATCCCCTCATATTAAAAACCCAGAAAAAAATATTTTCACATTGTGAACCAAATACAAATTGTGAGTTCCTAATTTGTACACAACTAGAAACCATTCATAGTTTGAGTGAGATTCATGGGGTCATCCCAAAACCATACATGCTTTTTATGGATTTCATGGGGTCTATAAATATTAATTCACATCATAAATTAACAATTCAAATCATGAATTAATTCTATATCCATACTTTAGTTACTATATTGATTGCTCCTATAACCTACCAAACTATCTCACAATCTTGATTACCATGGTCTAAACCAAAACTAACTAAACACAATAATGATCAATCAAAACTCAAAGAGGGATGTACCTAGAAAATTAAGGATCTTACAACATCCCCATCATATAAATGATCTTACCTGAGCAATGCCCAAAAGTTTCTCTGTCAGTATTGACGAAAAAGTGTTTATAATATTATACATATCAGATTCAATATCTTAGGTCCCCTCTTAAACCCTATTATGTTTCCATTACACACATAGTACATGTATGGTCTTCCCATATAGATTCTTTTCACTGTGGTTTGTATTATGAATTATATTCTGCTCTAAGTACACATAAACATACAACTCTAAATCAACAACATATATCATATAAGAAAGTCTACGATGATATATCTGAGTTTTGACACATGAAATAAATCATTCATGGAACTATAGTTCTATGGAAGGTCCAAATAGAACACCACATTATTGACACGTTCAATTATTTTGAATGGATTGACAAACTTGGGTGCAAAATTACATTGATTCCAAATATGATGTTTCCCCATCCAGGGTGACACCTATAGAAAAATACAATTACTAACCTCAAAATATAGATATCATATCTAATTTCCTACATATGATTTTTCCATCACTACATGGTTACCAACAACATCCAAATGGACTATACCTTCTCAGACGTCTCCTAAGTAAGAATATGTCTAATGAGCACTGACTCACCGAACTCTAACCAGAAAAGAGGTGAAAAACATTACCTTCCATACATTGCCTCTAAATAATACATTTAGATCATCTCATGAAATCTCTTTTTATAAGAGAACTCCATAAGTGATATATATTTCTCCCAAGAAACACATAAATCCAAAACCATGGCTCATAACATATCCTCCAAAATATAAATCATCTAATAAAATTTAATCTTAGTCTAACGATGATTTGATATACTCATATAAACCTTCAGTACCAATGACATAAGAACACCCTACCAAAACAAAAATGTGATGCAAAGATCTTGATAAAAATGATAATCCTCATAACACAATGATGTTGATCCATTTACCACATGTATAGACTACCCCAATCATTTAAGGTGAATTCATCCTTGATAAGAATTAAGTGGGATAAATTTTTCAATTCATCCATGATTACCCATACTGCATTATTCTTGCGAGGGGTCTTGGGGTATTCTGTCCTGAAATCCATGGTGACATCATACCAATTCCATTCCAAAATGATTAGTGTCTATAAAATCCCCATAGGCCTATGGTGCACATTCTTCTCCTATTGAGAAGTGAAATATTTTAGTAAAAACCCACTACCTACTTCTTCATCCCTAGACACCAATAGTCTCTATAGAGATAATGATACATGTTTTCTAGACCAGGATACACTTTCCATCTAGAAGCATTAAACTTCCTCATCATCTCCTCATGTAAGTCCGTAGGAATCAATACATGTAATTGTATAAGAAAACCCTGACCACTTCCAAGATACCATATCAATGGTGTCTCACCACCATATATGTTGTCCCTTATATTTAATCCCACTAGATTATATAACTTTACTATCTTGATCCATTCTAGGATCAAAGATATAATAGATGTTAATGTCAAAGCTACTCGAACATAATACTTCTGAACATCTTGATCCATGTCCAAAAAATAGTTCCATATGTTTGGGAATGTTATTACATTTATTTCTGTTTTTTTACATTTATTTATTTTATGTCTTATATATTTTAAACCCTCTTATTATCTTACGTGAAAATTATTTATAACCATTTATCGTTATTCCCATTTTATCGTGATCTATAGTGACCAGAATTCTATAAGTCGTATTTCGTATTAAATATAAGATTTATATATTCATTTTATTTCATTAAATCAAATTATAAATCAATCTCTATGATGTTAACATTTTTTACAAACATAATGTATGGTTTGGTTTTAATAATATTTTTCATTTTATTGTGTTTCAAATTTTTCTTTAGTTATTATTTTATAACATAAGTTATATAAATTAAATTTTTAGGAAACATGTTTTATTATATATAAAATAAATAAATTTAATTTTAATTAAAATAATATGAAGTATAAAATTATAATTATAAATCTTTAAATTTTTTCCAAATTTTATGAAAAAACTAAGGAATTATGGAATTTCTATAATTCAAATATTTTTTTATTTTACTGAAAATTCTTTCGATATACATCATAATTTCACCCTATTTATTACATAGTAAGATTATGTTTTTTAATACATTTAATTCAGATACATTAAAATAAATAAAATGACATTTAAATACCATAAAAATTGGCCTTATATCTATAATAATTTTCATATTTTTCTATAGATTTTAGTTTATTTATTTCATTGGTTAGTAACGATATCTATTGATATATACGTTGGATGGAAGAATTCATTGATATATTGGAAATCTAGAGTGTTTATCTACCATTAATACTTCTATACCTATCTTTTTTTCATTTTGATGGTATATAAAATATCGGAAGTTCTTGTTGAAAATGCTCTTGTATGAAATGATGATCAATTCATCAACCCATTCTTTCAACAAGCTTGCTCCACATACTATCATCTCTTACCTATCCATGGAGGAGTGATATCTAGATTAAATAATTGTAGATGAATTTATATTTATCTTTTTGAAGTGGTATAATCCTCTTCATAGTACTGGGATCGAGCAATGAATCCTCAATTTTTAATCTTAATATTATCACCCTTGGGGGGAACCAAGGTAGTAGAAATTTGCAATGTGATGGAAGAAACATTTGACAATTTCACCTCCCACTAGGAGAAGTATATTAAACTACAATGGTAGTGGTATATGACTTCTTTTACAACTAGGTAAATTTTTTCATCTACCTCTAGATAAAATTTTCAAATACTCAGTTAATTTTTTTCTCATGTTAGGAATTTTTTTAATTTTTTTGTTATTTTTAAAAAATACCTAGTTAATTTTATTAAAAAACCATATTTTTTTAACAGATAGTTAAGGTTTTTATTACAGATAGTTGATTTCTTAAACCACTACATAATATTTTGAAACTCCATGTTAAAATTTTTATAACCTTCATTTAATTATATAGAATGAACAGTTAATTTTTGTGAAATTGCTAGATTAATTTTTTTTATTAATTCTTCTAATTTTTTAATGATACAACTTAATTTTATAAATGAACAGTTAAATTATTTTAAAATTCCATTTAATTTTTATAAAATCACCAATTTTTTTTAATATACCAGTTATTTCTTTAAATAAGAATTAAATTTTTTAAAATAGTTAATTATTTTTTATTAGTGGTTAAATTATAGAATTTGGTTATTCTCTAAATAAATATTTTATGAAAAAATTAATTTAAACTTATTTTGTAGTATTTAATGTAGTAAAATATAAATTTCTATTATGAAGTTCATTAATGAATTATGAAATTTAAAAAGCCAAATTTGCTTAAGATATTCAGGGAATTTCCCTTACCTATTATTACGGAGAATATTTGAATTAGTTAATAGGTAATTTAAATATGGTAGAATTTGCCATTATGTTTTAAATGAAAAATAAATTATTATGATGATTATTGTGGATGATAAATTTCTCTCTTATATAACTATTGTAATGATAAACTCTTTCTCTATAATATTCCAGTAACTGTTATTGTTATTTTTATAAAACAATTTACTTATGGAAGGTGTTTGTTACTATATATAGCTCTCTATTTAATGAGAGGTAGAGAATCCCTAAAATTGATGGAATATTATCGAGAAATCATCAACACTTTTTTTCTCTATGAGAATAATGTTTTGAACATTTATTATTTTTTACAATATGTAATGTCCATTGTGATACCTTTTTTCATCTAGATGATATATCATGTATGGAATTACATCTTCCTCAAATTATAATACCTTGAAAAGATGATCTGATCCTAAACTCATGAACCGATTCCTATTATTTATTCAATTATATTCTTCTTCATCTGGTTTCTTTTTTCTATAACACTTTTTCTATATTTATTGTATACTCTATTTTTCTGTTTACACTTTTATATAAAAATATTTTCTTCCTCGCATCCTTGAGTTCTGGATCCAGTATTCTAAAGTTGTGATTGTTTGGGTTATGACTCTCATTGTCTAATCCAATTTTTTAATTGTATGGTGACTCCCCATAAAAAATTATTTTTCAGTATGGTTATCCTTCCAATTTATAGTGAAGGATTCTGCAATTAGTTTATGATTCCCCTTGAAAATCAATATTAGATGACAACATATCTATTATCATGTAGAGAGTTATAAGAGTATATTAGGCCAAATTTGGACCAAAATACTTCAAAAAACATAATTGTTTGTTTTATTTTATTCCATTTCAAATTAATACTAAATATTAAATTTCATAATTAATACAAATAATCAAACTATTTCTTTAAATTTTTTAATCTTGTCTGTTCACCCCCTCTAGACCATCTTCTTTTACCTTTTGGGACCTAAATATTGGTATAATATCCTTATACTTTTTATCATTGTTTTACCACATAATTCTTTTTCCTAATACCTAAAAAATATCATCAGATATTTTTCTTTTTATAATTATCCAACCCATATATATAGTCTATGGATTATATTTTATTCTTTCATCTTATTTCTAAAAATAACAGTCTATGATCATGATCATTAAGATAGTGGGAATTAATACAAATGTTTCTTGAATCCCACAAAGGATGCCTCACTTTAATGGTAATGATTATGGATATTGAAGACACAAAAATGAAGGTATACCTCAAATATTAAATCATATAACACTTAAGAATCATTGAAAAACAACACACACTACCAGAAGCGTACCCATATACACCTATAAGAAACACCAATTTTAGAAATGATTTTAATTATAAAAATGTAAATATTTTATATTATTCTATTAATAGATGTGTGTTTAGTCATCTGTTAACATAAAATATAGCTCATGAGATTTCATATATTCTACAAGTTACTCACCTTGGCTCTGGTAAATCAAAAGGAACAAAACATATAATTATTCAAGCTGATTACCAATAGATCATAATGGATGAAGAAGAAAAAGTAATATTAATGTTCCACTAATACATAATCATTTTAATGTAATAAATTCCATTTGAGAGGCATTGGAAAACCCATTACTTATTGAATGAGTCCCATATTGTTTACAAAAGATATGTCATGGAAAGAAGGTCACTATTGATGAAAGAATGAACTTCAAAGAAAAAACTCTTGATGAATTGATTGGATCACTACTGTGTAATGAACTAGTACTAAAGAACATAGATAAAGTGGAAACACAAAAAATAAATGGTGTAACTTAAAATTTTTAAATGTTTTTTTCTACGTATTATTATGATTATGATCTAAAATATAGTGAAAAAGAATTTCTGGATCAGTTTATGACAAGTGTTTATGAAAAAAATTAAAAATAAAGAATTCAAATATTGATTTAAAAGAATCATTAATAAAAAAAGGGTGATAATAAAGGTAATACGAATTATAATGATTTAGATGTTACTTGTTTCTCTTAAAAAAAAGAAAGTTAATATCAAGCCTGACTATCCAAAACAAATGAATAAACGTTATTTAAAAAAAATATCATTGACAATTAGTTACACATATAAAGAAGAATTTAATTCTAGTGAACAATCTAGACCCGAGAAAGAATAAGCTAACCCGTAGTCCAAGAATTTGTTGGATAAGATTAGTGATGCATGACTTTATTCTAGTTATTCTAATTCTGACTATGATTCTAAAAAGTTGAATGTGTATGTGTTAAATGAAGAAATTAAAAGGTTGAGGAAATTTCATATTGGTTTATATAATAATACTAAATAAAATCATAAGAAACCAATTTCTAAAAATATTTTAATTTTACAATAAAATGAAAAATTAAGTAATAATGCTTTTTCTTAACATTCTACAATTATGAAAATATAAAATATGAACATGATTTGAATGAAAAATTTAAAAGGAAGGTGAAAGTCTTAAAAAATATGTTTTTTTATTCAGGGTAATAATGAATATAATATGATGATATATTTGTATAATCTATATAAAATTAAAGATTATATTAGATATGACTAGACATTACCTCAAATATATATAAATCCTTTTATTATAAGTAAAAATAGTTGTACTATACTGTTATGTGGTTTAAATGTGGTGTAATAGGTCATGATGAATATGATTATTCTCTTATATTAAAATGTTACTTAGTATTTAAAAAAAAATTTATAAATAATTTTTATCCAGAGTACCATACTATACATTGAAATTCTGTGTGGGTACCTTAAAATGGTTTTACTAATACACCTTGATCTGAAGTAGGTTGGGTACCAAAGTTGTCATGTAAATGATTTTTTTTAAAAATACCTTGGATGTATCAAGAAAAATATTTGGTACATGTATAGTGTATTCTCCTGGTATATGACTAGAGACCGGTCAATTTTTACCACATATAAGACAAGTGATGGAGGAACTTTTACATTTGGGGAAAATTTCAAAGTAAAAGTAAATGGTTTGGGTAATTTGGGTATTTGTAATTTTACTTTGATTTATAATGTTTTATATGTCAAAGGATTAAAACATAATTTAATTTATATATATCAATTATTTTATAATGTAATGGAAGTTATATTTAAATATGATATGTGTTTTCTTATTAATGATGATTCTTTATTATTCAATACTAATAAAAAGGAAAATATTTATTCTATTGATTTTGATGAAATAAATGTCCAACATGTTGATTATTTGAATGTTGTGTAGATAGAAAAAATATTTTGGCATCGAGGTTTAGATAATGTTAATTTAAGAATGTTAAAAAACGCTATAAACATGAGAATGTTATAAAATCACCTTTTTTGAAGAGTCAATAACTTCATGATTGCTATATTATAAAGAAAATTGGAGATCATAAACTCTCTTTTATAACTATAAATAAAATAAGTACTAACAAGCCTTTATAAATAGTACATCTTGATTTATTTTGTCCTAAAATTTTTTGACTTGGAACAAAGAAATATATTTTATTTTTTTGATGATTGTAGTATATTTACATGTGTGTAATTTCTTAAACATAAAAATAATATTTTAATTAGAATCATTTCTTTTTGAAGTATAATTCAAAAATAAAAAGGTTTTATGATTTTTTTTATTAAAATTGATAATTTAAGTGAATTTCATAATTTAGATTTTGATTTTTTCATAAAAATTGTGGGTTTTTTTAGAAGTTTTCTACTCCTAGGGTACCAAAACAAAATGGAGTTGTCGAAAAAAAATAGAACTCTTATTGAAATGGTGAGAACCATTTTATGTGATTATAATTTTCCTAGATATTTTTGGGATTAATCCATTTTTATCGTTATTATATATCAAATATAATTCTAGTTAGTTAACTGTTGATGAAAATTTATTATGAATTGTTCAAAAATAAAAATACTAAAGTTTCTTATTGTTGAGTTTTTGGATGAAAGATTTATATTATTAATTAGTAGAATAATTAAGATAGATTCATTGTAAAAAGTCAAGAACTTATTTGTATTGAATATTATAAAACAATTCATATAATATAGTTAAAAATAGAATAACATTGGTTATTAAAGAATCTTTTCATGTTATGTCTGATAAAAATAATGTGAAATTAAATTCTGATTTTAATTTATTTGATGATTAGTATAGAGGCAAGAATTTTATTGAAGAAAAAACTCAAGATAAGTATGATTTAATTTAGGGGGAGTATACTCATTCTCGACACAATCTATGATCATGGATGATTTATAAATATAGTATTATTTAAATTTTTTTATTAATATTGAATCTATAATTAAAACAAAAAAAATAATTTTAAAATTTGTTTCAAATTTTGATTTTATTTTTTATTTAATTTATAATCATTTTAATGATTCCTTAAAAGAAACTCACTATATTGTTTATATGAAATATGAGATTAATTAGTTTTAAAAAAATAATATTTGGTATTTTATAAAAATACATGGGGATAAGTATGTTATTGGAACTAAATGGATCTTTAGAAAAAAACTGGATGAATTTGGATAGACTGTAAGAAAAACCCTAATTATTTACATAGGATACTCTTAAAAATAAGTTATATAAATTAAATATTTATTTTTAATTAATTATATTTAAGAAGAAATTATAATCCTAATATATTATTTTTGTTATCATGGTTTAGAAAAATTTTAAATAGATGTAAAATGTGTTTTCTTCAATGGTTTAATAACTGAATATGTTTATAATTCTCAACTCCTTGGTTCTGAAATTGAAAAAATATACTTTTCTTATTTTTAAATTATCTAATCCTTTTTATGGTCTCAAACAAACACCTCATTATTGTTATGGAAGGATTTATATTCTTATATATTACATTGTATTTAATAAAGGTAATGTTAATTGCAACAATTTTTATAAAAATAACCTCTAATAATATCATAATTGTTAAAATTTGTGTTGATGATATAGTTTTCGGTTCTTATAGTTAAAATATTTGTAATTATTTGTATACCTTGGTGTCATTTTAGTTTGAAATGGGTTTAATGGGAGAGTAAAATTTATTCCATTGACCTCAAATTTATCAAAGAAATGATTGAATATTTCTTTATTAATCTAAGTATGTTAAGGATTTGATTAAATGGTTTGATGTTGATTCCTATAAATATATGAAAACTTTTATGAGAACTAGATGTAAATTAGATGTTTATGAATCAAGTTAATCTGTTAATATAGAATTTTATAGGGGCATAATAGGTATCTTAATTTATTTAACTGCATCAAGAATCAATATGTCATTTAGTGCTTATTTATGTTTGTGATTTCATGTTTTTCATAAACAGAGTCATATTAAAGATGTGAAAAGAAAATATTTTAAAATTAAACACAATATTAACCATAGTTTTCTTCCTAAATTTATATATTTTTATTTAATTTCATATTTTGATTTTGATTTTTGATGCTAAATAATTGAAAAAAATCAGACCAGGTATGTTTTATTTTCATGGAATTTTTTAATTGATTGGTCTTATAAAAATAAATTTTTTGTTGCTCTATCTACTACAGAAGATAATTACATCTCTGAAGCTAGTTGTTGTGTTCAAAACTTCTGGTTTAAGAAAACATTATGATATTTTGGTATTTATCTTGACAATATTTCTATTTATTATAATAAAATTTCTATAATTTGTACCATAAAAAATTTCATACAACATTTTAGAACAAAGAATATAGATCTTAGAGTTAATTTTATTAGATATAATATGAAAAAGGGTGATTTTTTATTTATCAGTAACAATAATTAGCTTGCAGAAATTTTCACAAAGCCCTTATACACTTCTCAGTTTGAAAAAATAAATTTTATTTTGGAAAGTTGGAATTATAATTAATTTAAATATGTTTATTTATAGGGGATTTTCTATTTTTTTATTTAAATATAGGGGAGAAAATAAAATGTATTTTGGTTATAAATTCTCATTTTTAAATAAATAAAAAATGTAGTCATTTTTAATGAATTTTATTGTACATATTTCTGTTTTTTTATTATATTTTGTTAGTTTATGTTTTTAAATATTTCAAACTTACTTATTGTTTTATATAAAAATTAGTTCTAACTACCTATCTATATTTTTATTGAATCCTGATATATATTGATTATAACTGTATAATTACTATTTAATATAGAATATAATAAGTATGTATTCGTTTTATTAAACTACGAAAATGTATAAATGAATCTATATGATGTTATCATTTTTTCGAACAAACTACATATTTTGGTTTCTATAATATTTTTTAGTTTATAGTATTTAAAAGTTTTATATATTTATTCTATTATAACTTTAGTTATATAGATCATATTCTATCAAAACATGTTACTTTGGATATAAATTAGATTTAATTAAATTTAATTAAAAAAATTGTAGTTTTAAGTAATAGTTCCAATGATTTATAAATTTCCAGAAATTTATGAAATAATTTTTATATTATGAAATTTCCAAGAATTCAGAATATTTTTTATTTCAATGATAATCTTTTTGATATACTTTATAATCACACACTATTGTTATGTTTTGAAAATATAACATATTTTTATATATTTAATTAAATATCCTTAAAATTTAAAAAATGAAATTAAGAAACCTTAAAAATTGGATGAATTTCTTTTATAAATTTAGTATTTTTTTCTATATTTAGTTTATATATTTCACAATTATCCAATGATATGTATTGGCATGTAATTGAGATTGAAGTTTTTTTTGATATGTTGGAAAGATAAAAATTTTATTTACATTTAATCATTATGGACCTATTTATAATTCTATCATTTAGAATGGATAATAAGTAACAAATATTTACATTGAAAAAGATCATGCATGTAATCATGGATTATTCACCATATCCTACCCCAAAAATGACTCCCCTAAGAACCATCATCTCCTCCCCATACATGTAGCATTGGTTGATCACTTCAATAGTAGTATCTTCATTTCCCTTCTTCCATGTACAATTTTTCTATCCTCGACATAGTGAGGGTAGAATAAAAAGGATCCTTGGTTTTTAATTTTATGGTAGAACTATTTGGTGGCACCATAGTAGAACTAATTTGTAACATGATAAATGTTGCATGAGATAGTAGAACCTTCCACTATTATAGGTATCTCACAATATAATGATAGTGGTTGAAAACTTTTGCTATCACCAGATAATTTTTTGATCTAAATCTAGATAAAAGATCTAAACCATATGTTTATTTTTAAACTATTTGTTTGATTTTTTAAAACCAACAGTTACAATTTTTATTACTTCCATTTATCAATTTTAAAATATCCAATTCAATTTTTTAAACCAAAAAATAAATTTTAATAACTTCTAGTTAAAATTGGTATTTAATTTTTTTACACCTCAAGTGAAAATTTTATTGCCACGAGTTAAAAATTTTATGACCACCAATTCTATTATTCTATTAATGTTTTATTTTTTACTTTCATGGGGAAAAATACTATGCTCCATTTTTGTTATTTCTTAAAAAGTTTTATATTCTAAACTGGTATAATAATTATTTTATTTATTTCTATTATCTTATAAATAATTGTTAATATTTTATAATCTATTATAATATTATTAAAAATTTTGAAAAAGTTTTAATAATGTTTTGAATTTATTTTTCTTTTACCATTGAAAGATGCATCATATTTGAGGATTAATATGAATTTTTTATCTCTGATTAAATTATAGATTTTAATTATTTCACAAATTAATATTTAATTTCATGGAATTAATTAAAACATATTTTATAGTATTTAATTTAGTAAAATTTATGCTTTTATTATATACATGTGAGTCAAATTATCATAGGATATTTATGGAATTATATTGACCTATTATTATAAGGTCTTTTTGAATTATTTAATGCATAATTAATTTTTTTGAATCGGTCTTCATGTTTTGAATTCAAAATGATAATTTAGATGACCATATTACATATCCTAAATAATTATTACGATGATAAATTATCTATCTCTCTAATATTCCAGTAATTTTTATTGTAATTACTATTTTATAAATTTTTTTACTAGTGGAATGTCTTTTAATATTTTTTATAACACCCCAATATTTCATATTAATTTATTTTCTTTAATGCAATAGCTTGCGCTACACACACCATCGAGTTCGAGCGCACCAAAACTTACTAAACTAGCCGTTCAAAAACAATTATGAATAATATTAACTGAATTTTAAATTTTATATACTCCATAAAATTTTAGAATCCACATTATGTGTTTCTTAGACATAATACAATAACAAAAAAAAATTTCAGATAAAATAAGTCTTATTCAAAAAAATGCAATTTTACCACCTTTTAATGGAAAACACTTTTTAAAACCAATATTTTTCCCTTTTATATATTTAATTTAGAGAAATAAAATTTCACATTAGAATGAGTACATAAAAATTAATTTTGGATAAATTTTTGGTG
Organism: Viscum album; assembly: GCA_963277665.1. Taxonomy (NCBI): domain Eukaryota; kingdom Viridiplantae; phylum Streptophyta; class Magnoliopsida; order Santalales; family Viscaceae; genus Viscum; species Viscum album. The sequence continues at coordinate 1,152,592,446 of OY728140.1, forward strand.
CTTTTCAAATATCTTTTATATTTTGAAGATTACTGAAAAATACTAAATTTTATTTGAAAAAACCATTTTTATTCGAAATAATTTATAATGTTAAATTATGTATTTATATTTTTTGTAAGTATAATTAGATAATATTTTTATCATTTAATACAATATAGGTGATTAGAAGTAATTTCACATTAAAATTTAACATAAACACATGTCAATCTTTTGAATGTTTTTAATTTTTAAAAAGCCGCTTTTTTGGTTTTGACAATGGGAATTAATTTTAAATTTTTTAATGCAACTTCTATGTTTTGAATTTGGTAAAACATAATTCATTTTTTAATTCAGAATATCAAAATTAGTTTAGGGAAATATTTTGTTTTTTTTCTAAAAACAGTCGATTTTTGATGAGTAGTGAAAAACACTGCATTATAATATAAAACCAACTTTTTTATTTAAATAATTAGTTATCTTATTTAAATTAATTTTAAGTCAAAATAGACATATAAAACCTATATATGTTCAGTATAATTCATTGGAGTCATTTTATAACAAAATTAGATGTATAAAATTTTATTGAACTTTTTACCGTCTTTTACCCATCTCCTAGGAGAATTTGCAAATGTACATAAAACATAATTTTACCACTTCTGTGAGATGAATTTAAAAAATCTGAGAGACACAGTTGGCATTAGTAAGTAAAATGTGGTCCAATAAAATGAAAATAATTTTTTCTGAATAGTAACTTTTTTTACTTTTATTAACCACAATTAAAAGTAAATAGCGTAGTTAACAGTAAAAATGATATTAATATTAACCTAAAACAAGTCATAATTATATAGGGTAAGTGTAATTCGACCAAAAACAACCTTAGGAAAAAAATATGATCCATTAGGTCCACTTGTATTAGATTAACACAATTATTATTATTTAATTCAAAGAAGAGTTAAAGGTGTCAAATTCCAAGTTTAATAACTAAACCATTTTTAATATAGGGTTACACATAAGATAAATTCAAATATAAATATTCTTTGAAAATATAAAAAGATTTCATACATAATGGTATTTTATTTATAATTTTTATACATTAAATAATTAATTTTATTTATGACACAATGATGATGCATTAATTACCTAATTAATGAAATTTTAAAATAATTGATATTATAAATATCAAAATAAATTTAATTTGAGACTTTTTATGAATTTAAATACTTTTCTAAATTAATATGGTATTTTATGGTTATTTATATGATTTTTTTTCGAAGTAATAATGCAGTTATGAATTTAGGAAAAAGAAAATACCAAATAGTGTCAAAATTGACATAAAAGAGTTTTTAAAAAAAATATATTATTAATTGATATTCTATTCCTAAAAATATAAGGTTCATCCAATAGACTTATATAATGATGGGAGTGTGATTAATGAACCTCCTGGGGTTCTCTTGGAAGTTTATAATAAGTTTATTGACCAAATAATTTGAAAATACATAGAGATAAGGTAAATGTCAAACTATTTTACTAAAAGTTAAATCTTAAAGATAAAGTTAATATAGTGAATCAAACTTGTCCAAAATCTATTGGTTGAGTGGTTTTTGACCCATCCCTACCTTAATATTTAAATAATTCATTCTGTAGACATTATAAATAGAAAAATATGTTATTATAATATAACATTTCTAGCTTTTCCTAAGGTCCCCCTCACCTGTCTTATAAATGGGAACTCCCCCATCTCTCTAATTCACACCTTCAAATTCATTAGGCTCAGCCAAACCCTGCTTCAATATCCTACCAAATCTCCTACCTTCATCCCAGAGGCCTTAATTTAGTCATAAATCCAACCTAAGGGGCCCTTTTGATCAAATCAAAAGGAAGAACCCGAAGAAAAGGTAAATATTTCATCACCTCATTCAAGTTCCTTTCTTCATCCACTTCCTCTTTATTTTTTGATTACATTATTAAATAATAACTCCATTATATTCTATATAATTTTATGTTATTATAAATATGGTACAACCATATTCATTATTCTATCCATCCTTTGAATGACATGTCACCAAACGTGCGTACGTACGACCTACCGTCTCTACGTCATGGTGTAGTTGTTATTCAATACATTATTATTTGGATGGGTATAATAATGACGTATAATTGGTGTAAATAATAAATATAACATTATAATTATTCTTTATATATGATATACCATCCAATTATATATGATTTTAATATCAAAAGACTGATATTGGTGCTCGTGCGTACGTACGGATTACCATCTCCACGAACGCAATGAGATTCATTCCGAATGGTATCCATTCAAGAATAATTTTCATTTTAAGATTAAAAATAATGTAGAAAGACTTAATATAATTCTGAATATTAATAAGATACATCCCATCCATAACAAACATGGCATACGTAACCAAGCATATAAAGGAGAACGAATCAGTTAACACCCGAAACGACGATAATACTAAAATATCAATATTAAAAGATCATATATGATATCATATTAATGTATATGGTTATTGTATAATTTAATAAAAGTTATTTCACCATTATAAAATATATTAATGTACCCTATACCAAGGAAAAGTACAAGGTAAGAGGTTTCTTATCTCACATTTAATTCCGTGAGATTTCCATTGTTCGCCACTTATTTATTGCATGTGGTGTATTATGTACTGCCATATTATATATATTGTCATGATTTTCTTTACAATCATGGTATTCTATGATTCATTTGTTGTTTATCAAAATGTGGTCATACGACTCTATTGATTACAATAAATTAAGGGTCTTTCATCTCACTTTTTATTCTCGTGAGATTCATCCTATATTGGACACTATTTCCTTTAGTGTGGCGTATGTATTGTCCATGATTTTGTTCGTGGTGTAATATACCTTAATTTATGATTATTTACAACTTCATTGTATGATCCATATTTGATGGGTTGTATGCTTCACAAGATACCAAATTGGTAAGGGAATTTCAAATTTCAATTTCCACTTAGTGGGCATTACGCATACTTCATTGATTATATTACTCTAAGATTAAGTGTGGAATCCCTATTTATTATTTACGTAGTAATTTGAACCCCCCGTTGTGTGGATATAATTTTGATACACATAACCACTCCATTTATAATTTCTCATGTCATTGATATAAACTTGATCTTATCTCAATTTCTATTCATTGAGTTAAACATCCAAGTCATTGGTGTTGTTTTTTACAAGAATATGGGTGAAGGTACCTTGATTGATTTAAAATCAATAAACAATTATATTGTGTGTATTTTTATTTTTCACACATAATTATGTCCTTGTTTTATCCTTAACCTAAGGATACAGACTTTATTAGAGATTTCATCTCAACTTACATTCCATTGAGACTTCTTTGTTGTTATGTGCCAATTCACCTTTATTTGGTGTATAAACTAAACTTTGACATAGTATATCATGAATCCCTTTATTCTCATGATATCATAATGTTTTTATTACATAAATTATTTGTACTCAAGTGTCTCTCATTTTGTTAGTAAATCTTAGTAAAATATCATTTTAAATGTTTTAAAAATTTATTCTTCTAAATATTTCTCAATTGTTTCCATGTTTTAAATATGGTTTTAAGGTTTTATTTATATGGACATTAATATTTTCAAATTAAAATTCCTTTTAAAAGTTTCAAAGTGGTGTGGGACACTTTGATTCAAAAATATATTTTTACATGGCATCTTGACAAATAGTGTAACGTAAAAATGTTTTCATTAAAAAAGGGTTATTTCTCTCAAATAACTTTGATGATTATTTTCATATATATCAATATCCTTCATTATTATCTACTGGGTATAATTTTTTACAATAAAATATTCCATATTGCATTCAATGAGTTATGTTTGACTGTGGATGTGCTATTTTTATACCATTCATGGTTTGTGGATAATTTATAGACATTTCATATACGAGTTTTAATACGAATGTTTATGTTATGTTTCAAACTTTTCATATGAGGAATGAATTGGAAATAGTAATTTATGGGTGGAGCTCTCTATAGCTCCTTGATACATCGGTAGATCTCATGAGACAAACAAGTGTTTTGGCATAAGTACTTGACAAAATTTTATTTGTAGTCGTGGCACAAACCCTTGACTATGTTGTTATGAAAGTTTGGCATTATGCATTCCATCATTGTGAAAGTGGCTATTGATATTTCATGTGATTATTAGACTAGTAGAATATCCATGTGAATAAGTAAATGGAATTATTTGATTCTATCTTTTCCATATTATGCTGAAGTTCATGTTTAAAAGGATTTTGTTTTAGTCATATACATTTCCATAAATGTTTATGCTTATTTATGAAAGTTTCATCTTTACTGTTATCATTACCGAGCATCATAGCACACCCCTTTCTGTGTTTTACTTTCCCCAAGATGCGAATAAGTATATTATGACTGACCTATAGGGATAGTCTATGGGATCATAGTGTTTTCTATGGCAACAATGATGTTGTAGTTTTCCATTTTATGATGTAATGTCAACCTTATTAATGTATCTAGTACTTAAAAGGATACAAAAATAAAAGGTCTTTCAAGACATGATCTTTTGTGATCATGCTAATGATACATAATAATGCAATGACTCTGGGTTTCTGAGGTCGGGGCAGTATATTTTTCATTCTCATTATAAATTTCAGTCAAGAGTCCCTGAAAGAGATAAAACATTATCAACAACATCTTCAACATTATATTTTCTATATGAGATTAAATCTATGATCATTCAAAGTGTTATACAATATATATTGTTCTGTGTGATCCCAGATCCATCATCTGGACAATATCTAATGTGAAGAATTATATATTATAAAAAATCTTATACGTCAATGAGATGAGAATATCCATAATTCATGAACCAGTTCCTTTGCATTCTTCAATTTTATTCTTCTTTTTTCTTGTTTATTGTGTCTATAACACCTCTTTATCTAATTCAAATATTATATTTTATTCTTTTTTATGATTTTACATACAAAATAATTTCTTCCTCTCTCCCTCAGGTTGTGACACTTGGATTCTAAAGACATTAACATTTGAGTTGTCAGTCCTTTATTCTAAATTCGTTGGTGTAATTGGACTGGGACTCCACATTCAAAAGTTTGTGTCATTTTGGTTATTACACTACTTTATATAAAATGATTCTATAATCAGTTTATGATTCACCTTCAAAAATTAGATTAATATAAAATGTCTCTCATGCCAAGTAGAGATGCATAAGAGTAGAGAAGTGCCCACTTTTGACCAAACTACTATAAAAAATCATTTAATTTAATATTTTATTTTACATAAAATTAGCTGTTATAATTAAATTTCATCATTAATTAAATAATCATTTTATTTATTTAAAATTACCCCCCTACACAATTTTAGTTTACCCTTTGGGACCTATTACTATCAACAACTACCTATCGCAAGACTCCAATACTACCTTTGTTTGCATCTTCCAGATTAAAGCATCAACAAAAATATTTCCTTTACCTTGTCTATAAGACATCTCAAAGTTGAAGGACTAGAGATACTTGACCTACCACCTCTATAAATGGTTCTGGTCTACTTGAGAAAAAAATTTCTTGAAGATCTTGTGGTTTGTGCACTCCCAAAATATTTCACCCAAAAGATAGTGTCTATATAATCTCATGGCATGTTCCACCACCGCTGACTCTAGATCATGTGTAGGGAAATACATCCCATGTTGTCTCAACTATCTAGAGAAATAGAAAATAACTCGGTCCTCCTATATCATATCTTCTCAAAATCAGAATCTAAAATCCTTAAAGTACTTTTTATATTCCTTACCCAACAAATGTAAGGTGAGGATTAGTGTTGAGTTCAGTCAACTATTTAACTACTAGGAATCCCACATGAAAGCATTTAACCAATAAATAACCCATTTCTTGTTTATCCCAAACATTAGTGATTCCATATAAGATAAGTTGTAGATTAAATGATGATAGTAGTCTACTAGAAAAAAAAAATCTGAATCTCAAATGCAGTCTTGGGTTTATCCCAAGATACCATGAATGAAAACATATCTAGGTGCACTGAAACTCCAAACTATGAGATTACAGGACCTAATAATTACACTTTATTAATAAAGAATTTACATTTAGATAACATAATGTAAATTCAATACCCACATTCTGTACTCAGAATGATGTCATGCCATTGGATATGATTTTTTTTAGATTGAGAGTACTCTAAGATTAAATCTATGAGAGCTATCATAATATAAACTTGGAATTAGATATTGATCTATTTTATCAAGGTCCTGGATTCCACCAGTGTGTTTTTAGACCTAATGACATCACCATGAACTCATATCAGTCATACCTACTCCAAATTGTTGTTTGGGGTATATATAATTGTATCTCACTCATCTTATGGTATAATAATACCAATTATATATTAGAGAATATTTATGCACCTCTCAAATCATAAAAAATATAATTATCGTTATGTAAAATGGGATACTAAACTATGAATTCTATCAATCTTAGTTTATGATAACACACACATAATAGATAATTCCCATAAACCCTCTTTTTGAAAAGCATGGGAGACCCCATGGATAAGTATCAAGTAATTTAACCTATCTAATCCCATATCTTTAAACATAACTTTCAACTGAAAAAGATATACTAGTTCCATCCTATATGTTAATATATAAAATAACTTATCTCTTGAAACAAATTGAATCCTGGCCTTGATCTCTCATTCAGGTGGTACACCAAATAATTCATAGCAAAGATTTCTAAAAAATGAATCACCACAACATAGATTTGGTCATGATTGAATAGATTAAATATTTCATTCACCCTATTGATAATATCAGACCCCTTATTGATATAAAATCTAACTCTCCTTTGATAACAGTCGATATGAACATGGTATAAAACATACAAATTCCTATTGAGAATAAAATAAAATCATTATATTTTTAGCACAAATAGATCCTAATGTAAAATATAACCACCAATTTCAAGAGAAAATACCTTTCAACAGTCAGTTTCCTTTGATCAAAATATGGTGTGTTGATGGTTATAATGCCATCCAAGTGATCTATAAAAAAACCATTTGGAAATTGAGTAGATAAAAAGGAATGTGATGATCATATATCATAAAAAAGAAGATTGGGGTAGATGATATAATAATCATACCTCTGAAATTAGAAGTTCCTCCAACCAGACTGGTCTGAGTAGAGAAAAATGCATGAAACTGACTCACCACTCTTCCATGGACACTAATATGACCCCCTATACTACTACCTCTTGATGGTGTTGTTGCTCTTCTTCAGGGGGTACCACATCCCCTAACTTGTCTTTTACATCTATTGAAAAATCTAACAATCTATTTACTGATGGTTCACAATGACCATCCAATAATTTTATGGCCATCCTAATCCCCATCCACTATTTTATTGATGGGAGTTCCTACAAAAATTTTTAAGATAACCCATACTTACATAATAATTACACCACACAATGTTGTAAGGAAACTATTATATCTTGTGGATAATCTTTCCACACTAAAGGTGCTCTACTGGTATGTTGTCCTATGGCAGCATCCCACTTCCTTGATTTCTCTTCCCACAACGTCCTTTGCAGTAACTGGCATAACAGTTCTTCCTAAAACCTAAATATGAGATTCTCAATTATCCTACTTTATTTTTCTGACTAAAACATGGGGCTTCCCTCAGGATAAATTCTAATATAAAATCCCGAATCATCACATCTATGATTTTTCTCAAGTTAAAGTAATTCAACAATGGGAATATCTCATATTGAATCCCATAGTTGAATTTTTTTTACCTTTTAATCATCATCTGCGGCCAGGGATGGAGAAAAAATCTTTAGGTTAGTGAATCACAAAATATATTACTTCACTCACATTCCCAACCACTTCTAGTGCTTAAAATATGTCAGAACCAACCTGGGTCGACCTTGAACCGATCACCCGAGACGGTCCGTGACATGAACTGAGAGGCATTCCTAATCCTCCCAAGCTGGTGACAAGTGTCGGGGCATCAATAAAGGACAAATGGGAACGATTTCTCTCAATGAAAATAAATAGATCAGCGGAAAGAAGTAAAACACAAAGTTAATAAACGACATTGAAAAGAAATACCAGCCAACAAAACACACTAACCTGTTCTCCACAAAAAACTCCTCGTGACTCCGAGAGTCACTCATTAGACCACAACCAACTCTCGCCCATGGCGAGCAAGCTCAAGACAAACCTCCAACAAAACTAAAAATAGGAAAACACTATAGACGTGATTATTAAAACTCAGTAGGCATGCAGAACAAACTATTCTCAATGCACTACCTTTAAATAAAGAAATTTACTAATTCCAGGTTTGAACTAAATTATATAAAATATTAGTTTCTACACACACTTTCATTTCTAAAACAAGTATCATCCGATTTCCCTTTTTAATTTAAAAACAAATTTAATGTTTAAAAGGAATAGGTATATTTATTTTTAAAACATTTTTTGTGAACCATTTAGAAATAAAAACTTCACTTATTAGCCCCAAAGGAAAAAACAACGCATAATACACAACACACATCAAGAGAAATGTAAAGAGTGGCACACAAGGACCATCAAAAAAACTAGACCTCTCAATCGTCCGCCATATACAAAAAACACCAAAAGAAACATGGGTCGAACCTAAGAGATCGTGAACAATCCAGAATGTACTATACATATGACTCATCCGTAAGGCATTCCCTAACTCGATGACGTCATAACGCCCTAACACTCGGTATAGCCCTACATGGCCTAACCAAGGGGCCCAATCCCCATAGCAGCAATAATGCAGTATTCCCCTGCTATGGGGCCACTAGCCAGTGCGTAATCTAAACTAGTGCTGCAATCGTTCTCAAGAGATTCACTCACTATGCTAGGTTCCCAAGTCAACACATGAAATAAAAATGGGTGTGCCCACAATTTATATCAATCAGTCACGATGCACAAATATCACACAGAACTCAGGAAATCAACACACGCCAATGATCACCTCTATGTAACCCAAAAGTGAGTTTTTCCAAAATAATTTATTTTATTAAAATGCCAAATGGGCCTTCACCAACATTAAATAAAAAAGAAAATTCTTCAAGAAAACCCAAAAAACTTACTCATAAGAAATCATTTGTCATTTAAAGCAAAAATACATTTTAAATTCTCTGAATTATGCTTAAAATCCAAACGGGCATTCTTCCACTATTGGGTGTCCGTTCGTCAAGAAAAAATTCCGAGTGTCGTGTATGAAATAAACGGCTCTTTTACACTAAATAATAATATAAAAATTAATTATCATTCATTATTTTCTATTTATTAAAATTAATAAAACATCAAGAAATTAATGAATTCTAAATTTAAATATGAGTGCAGTGGGAGTCCTACCTCAACTAGTAGCTCAAACATGACAACACGACATGCATCACACAGGCGTACAAGTGCGCGCAAGCTGATGACCGTGGCATCACGGGGTTACCTCACCAACGTGCTTCAAAAAACACACAACAACTAAAAACACATAAACACTGACTCAAAACAATCCAAATGAATAATCAGCACAAATAACCAGCTCGTCATGTTTCCAAAACACAACTCATACCGTCGACATTACTTATTAAACCACATTAAAAATCCGCAAAGTGTTTACAAAAACCAAACAATTAAAAAATAACTTACTAATCATTTCAAAGAGCCAGCATGTCATTTCAAGGAAACACTAGAGTGAAAAACCAGAAAAAAGCAGACGACACGTTGAAAAAAACATTTAAAAGCTCATTCTCCTAAACACATTTTCAAAACCAAAATTCACAGCATCAAAATTATTTAATAAATTATCATAAAATTCATAAAAATATATTGAGTAGTATATCACGGTTTTTCACAGACAAAACTAACTCAAAACCACATAAACAGATTGATATAAACCTTAAACCATTTATAAAACACCTTTGCACCATTCAGATAATATAGTAAATCATAAATAAAATTTTAAGAAACAATTTTAGAAAAGAGAAAAAACAAGACTTTACACACTAAACTCACACCAAACCTTCTTTTATGACCAAACATACACAATTCCACTTCAAAATCACAATTAGCACCACTTTAAAAAATTAATAAACTATCTACACAATAAAAAAACCATTTTCACAATTAACCAAACCACTGAGAATGTTTATTAAACAATTTCAAAATGTGTCGCATGACTCGAAATATCAATAACTCACTCAAAAATTCTTTTATAACTAAACGCACATTGACGTCACACTAAAACACAACTACATCCCTTTCACATTTTAATAAACCAACAACACAGTTTATAAAACACAACAAATGACTCAAACAAGGGTTTCAAAAGAACAAAACACTCGTATCACATAACAATGATGCTAAACACATCAAAAGATATAAAACCTCAAGTAGAACTATATTCACACCAAGAAAACTAACCAATGAATATAATAAATTAATTAAATTGGATAATTAATTCAACAAAAAATACTTATAGGTGTAATTACCTACCTCAAACATGGACGAATCACCCGAAACTGGTGCGAATCCCCATTCGAACCACAACCACACCAATGAGGAGCCAAAAAAACCCTATGAAAAACGTTCGGCACAAAAAAAAGAAATTATGAATTAATCTGAAAATAAAATACCATCAACCAAAAGGAAAACCAAAACAATAACCACTTACCACAAAGGGGGAAGCACGTGGCCAGAGGGAGGAAGAGAGCCGGACAGCGGATGCGTCGGCAAGGTCTCGACCGGAAGGGGGGATGTGTCGGATGGACAGAGGGTAAGCGAGGGTCGATGTAGGGCCTACTGGGGCTATCGGCAGGCCGTGGTGCGGGCGAGGTAGCACCGCTGGGGCTGTCGGTAGGCCGAGACGTGGGATGTGGCAGAGAAGGCAGGAGGGGAGTTCATGGGAAACACTGTGTAGGGGTGCACGACAGAGGCTTATGTGGGTTGGGGGAGTCGGTGAAGCCAGGACGCAGCAAGGCAACAAAGGCTAGAAAAGGCAGGGAGGCCTGGCAGCTGGGTGACCGAGTGGCTGTACGTAGGGAGCTGGGATGCGAGGTCAGGGGGAGCGAGCAGGGAGGGAGACCACGCAGAAATGGTGGACCCAGGGGAGACCCAGGTGCTGCGATAGGAAATGGGGGGGGGGGGCTACGGGTAGATTTAGGGTTTAAACTCTTTTTTCCTCTATTAATCTATAAAAATAGAAATAAAAATAAAAATAAAAATAAAAATAAAAATATTAGTAATAATGATGATAATAATAATAATAATAATAATACAAATAATAATAATAATAATAATAATAACAACAATAAAAATATTATAAATTATTGTTATTATTATTATCAAACATTTTTTAAAATTCTTTTTAATTTAATTTTACCCACATTACATTATTTATCTATTTTTTCCAATTTAATCCATTATTCAAATTTTATTATTTATCTAAACAGTTGGGAAAATGCGCACTCACCAGGTCCGAACGCATAATCGCTACTAACGGTGCAGTGAACGCGCACCCACCCGGACCAAATGCGCAGGGACCGCTAGCAGTGCGGTGACTGCGCACTAGCCCGAGACCCACCGAAACATCAAAGATTCAAAAATTTCAAACTCCGACCCGAACCCAACTCTTCCTGATGGCGCAGGACCAAAAAATAAATAAAAACATTGGCATACGTGGTCAGGGTGTGACGATTCTCCCCACCATAGACACTTTCTGCCCCCAGAAAGTCACCAAGCCAACAGTTGAAACAAATTGAGTTCATTCCCAGAAAAAAATCATAGAGAATGGTGAGATTCAGGGTAACCATTCCCAAAAAACGTAACACCCAACCGATTCAAGAAAAAACACTTCATGAGATTGCGGGGAGAACATGAGAGGGTTCTCCCTACAACAAGAATTCACTAATACAAAAACACTTGAAACCCGAACACCCCCCCTGGGGGGGCAACATGGGAACTCCCAAACAGAACTCATTCATTTTCCCCACATGTACCGAAAAAAATAACTGAGACATGAAGAAGAGATTGTTACAAAACTATCCAGAAACTAGAGGATGAGAAATTAACTAAAAACCTCCCAAAAACATCATGCAACGAACATTACCCTATCGAACATAGCTAGGACCCACTCAAAAGCAGAACATTACCATTTACTCACAGGCCCACGCCATTCAGAGACACCAAAAAACTTAAGAACCACACTGAGAGTAGATAAGACCGCTTGGATTGTGTGGAAACTAGCTCACCACGCTGCCACAACAAGGATGAGCTTGCGACAATGATGATAATTGAACAAGTTAAATTTTGGAGATTTTCATTCCAAAGCCGAAGACATTATCTGCACCGAGGTTCCACAAACCCTCGGAAACTCTAGACTCTGCGCGAGCTTCACCCCGATACCTGTGGATGGGGCCCTGATATCTGAAGCGTCTCATTCCTCACAGTCAGGCATTTTCATCTTCTAGTTTCTAAGTCCTTCTGTTCAATGTTTCAAACAACCATGATGGTCGTACCTTTTACATGGGATGCAACATGATGACTTAGAATGTCCGAACATGACATACTAGTGGCGCACAAGACATCAGTTCGACAAAATAGGAGTTGGTACTAATGATGATGGTTTTGTGGAGACAAGTTCCACTTGCCCACAATCCTTGCCAGATGGAGAACCTTCACAGAAGTTGACAACCATTAATCACGCCCAAAACTCTAACGACAATGAGACATTTCATCTTTACTAGTCTAGAACTGAATCCTCAAATAACATTAGGGGGGTGCGAACATTAACTACCCTAGGAGTTCCCAACTACCCGAAGACACGATATCATTTAGAACAATACAACTACCTCTAACAAACATCGACTACCTCGATAGGCAAGAAACAAAAAAATAGAACTGAGAACTGAGCATAACTCATTAAAAACTTTTTGAGGCTTTATGGACGGCATACTCATGAAAACATGAAAAACACCATCAAAATTGGCATCAAGCCAAAAATCAATCAAAGCAACAACACAAGCTAAAGGAAATAGGCCCATAAGCCAATCATAAACAACATAAGAAGAAATCACTTTTACAAAACCATTATTTCTTAAAAATTTTATAAAAACTCACCTATGGAAATTTATGAACCGTCACATGTGCATTCATTCAATCCCGCTAACATCATTTGTGAACAAGTCCCCCACACACACTTTCCATACATACCCATGCACGTGTGACCCTCCATAAAGAGTTATAAGGTTCAAACATTTCTTTTACCTAACAAATCCAAATGCATACCATGTTTTTCCAAATCGATACACCTCCTCTTTAAAAAACCCACTTTAGTAATTTATTAAACAACAAAAAACTTTTCCATATAAAAAAAATTTCACTTTTAACGCACACTCAAAACAACTGAGACTAAAACAAAACACAAGCAGTAATAACCCACTAGAATGAGAAAGTAGTGTATATGTCTGACCCAGAAACATGGTGGTGAGCCATGCCCCATGTAAACCATAACACTAAGAGGATCTTGATCTAGAAACTTGGACTTCACCTAGGTCACCACCCCTTGTGAGGCCTCAAAGTGAACTGATTCTCCCCCATTGTCATCCCTCAATCCAAAACAACCAAATTTAAAAGATTCAAATCTCAGACTAACCCTGATAACTCAGGTCTTTTCACGAGCGGTGGTGATCAGACACCGACCCGTAACCCACCCCCTAAGCCCTGACAGTCCAAATCTTCATCTACCAGACATCCCAAATAACAAAGGCCATTCTGAAAAGCGAGGTCTGATAAGAGCCAACCTTGCTATGATAAAATTTTGTCATGAACCAACCCAGGTTGAACTTGAACCGATCACCCGAGCCGGACTGTGACATGATCCGAGAGGTGTTCCTGATCCTCCCGGGATGGTGACAAGTGCTAGGGCATTAATAGAGGACAAATGGTAAAGATTTTACCCAATGAAAATAAATAGAGCACCAGAAAGAAGTAAACCACAAAGTAAATAAATGCCACTAAAAAGAAAGAGCGGCCAACAAAACACACTAACCTGGTCTCGACCAAAAACTCCTCATGACTCCAAGAGTCGCTCACTAGACCACAACCAACTCTCTCCCATGGCAAGCAAGATCAAGCCAAACCTTTAAAAAAACTAAAAACAAGAAAACACTATCGGCGTGAGTATTAAAACTCAGTAGGCGTGCCCAACAAACTATTCTCAATTCACTACCTATAAATAAATAAAATTATCAATTCGGGGTTTGAACTAAATAATATAAAATATTAGTTTCCACACAAACTTTCAATTCTAACACAAGTATCATCCCATTGCAATTTTTAATTTAAAAACAAGTTTAATGTTTGAAGGAAATAGGTATATTTCTTTTTAAAACATTTTCTGTGAACCATTTAGAAATCCCAACTTTAGTTATTAGAAAAAAACAAAAAAAAAAAAACGCATAATACACAAAACACACCATGTGATATGGAAAGAGTGGCACACAGGGGCCAGAAACTGAGCTAGACCTCTCAATTGTCCGCCACATACAGAAAAACACCAAAAAAACATGGGTCGAACATAGAAGATCGTGAAAAATCCAGAACATACTATACATGTGACTCATCCAGAAGGCATTCCCTAACTCGATGACTTCATAACACCCTAATGCTCGGCATAGCCCTACATGGCTTAACCGAGGGGCCCAATCCCCGTAGCAGCAATAACTCAGTATTTCCCTGCTATGGGACCACGAGCCAGTGCATAATCTAAACTAGAGCAGCAATCGTTCTCAGAAGATTCACTCACTATGCCAGGTTCCAATGTCAACAAATGTAATAAAAAGGGGTGCATCCATAATATAAATCAATCAGTCATGAGGCACAAATATCACACACAACTTACGAAATCAATGCACACAAATGATCACCCCTAAGTAACCCCAAAGTGAGTTTTTCCAAAATAATTTATTTTATTAAAATTCCAAATGGGCCTTCACCAATATTAACGAAAAAAATCATTCTTCAAGAAAACCCAAAACACTTATTCAAAAGAAATCATTTATCATTTAAACCAAAACTATATTTGAAATTCCGTGAATTATGTTTAAAATCCAAATGGGCATTCTTCGACTACTGGGTGTCCGTCCATCAAGATAATATTCCAAGTGTCGTGTCTAAAATAAACAGCTCTTTTTACACCAAATAATAATATAAAAAATAATTATCCTATATTATTTCATATTTAATAAAATTAATAAAACATCAAGCAATTAATAAATTCTAAATTTAAAGATGAGTGTAGTGGGAGACTACCTCAACTCGTGGATCAAACATGATAATGCAACATGCCTCGCACAGGCGCACACGTGCACGCAAGCCAATGATCGTGGTGTTGCAGGGTTACATCTCCAACACACTGCAAAAAACACACAACAACTAAAAACACATAACCAATGACTCAAAAAATACAAATGAACAATCAACGCAAAAGAACCAGCTCGGCATGCTTCAAAAATACAACTCATGCCATCGACATTACTTATTAAACCACTTTAAAAATCAGCAAAGTGTTTAAAAAAACCACACAATGCAAAAATAACATACTAATAATTTTAAAGCGCCAACATGTCATTTCAAGAAAACACTAGAGTGAAAAACATGACAGAATCACACGACACGTTGAAGAAAAAACATTTAAAATCTCTTGTGCCTAAACACATTTTAAAGACCAAAATTTGCAGCATCAAAATTATTTAATAAATTATCTAAAAATTACTAAAACTATATTGAGTAGTATATCATAGTTTTCCACAGAAAAATCCAACTCAAAACCATATAAATTGATTGATATAACACATACACCATTTATAAAACACCTTTGCACCATTCAGATAATATAATAAATCATAAATAAAATTTTAAAAAATAATTTTAGAAAAGAGAAACAATAAAACATTACCCACTAAACTCACACAAAACCTTCTTTTATGACCAAACGTACACAACACCACATTAAAAACATAATTAGCACCACTTTCACAAATTAATAAACTGACTACAGAACAAAAAACCCATTTTCACAATTAAGCAAACCACGGAGAAAATTTATTAAACAATTTCAAAATGTGTCGCATGACTCAAAATATCAATAACTCACTCAAAAATTATTTTACAACTAAAAACACATTGACATCACACCAAATCACAACTGCAAACCTTTCAAATTTTAATTAACCAACAACAAAGTTTATAAAACACTATAAATGACTCAAACATTGGTTTCTAAATAAAAAAACACTCATATCACATAACCATGATGCTAATAATATCAAAACATATTAAACCTTAGGTAGAAATATATACAAATTAATAAAACTAACCAATGAATATACTAAATTTATTAAATGGGAGAATTAATTCAACAAACAATACTTATAGGCAGAATTACCTTCTTCAAATGTGGATGGATCTCCCGAAAATGGTGCGAAACCTCATTCTCACGAGAACCGCACCAACGAGGATCCAAAAACACCTTATGCAATAAGGTCGACACACAAAAAAGAAATTATGACTTAATCAGAAAATAAGAAACCATCAAACAAAAGGAAGACCAAAATAATAACCCTTTACCAAAAAGGGAGATGAACGTGTCCGGAGGGAGGAAGCGATCCAGACAGCGGATGCGCCAACAATGTCTCGACCGAAGGGGGGGATACACCGGCTGGATAGAGGGTACGCGAGGGGGGAGTCCAAAGGAGGTGGGGTCTATTGGGGCTTTCGGCAGGCCGGGGTGTATGCGAGGCCCCATCGCTGGGGATATCGGCAGGCTGAGAAGCGGGGTGTGGAAGAGAAGGCATAAGGGGTGTGCATGGGCGGCGCCGTGCTGGGGTGCGCGATAGAGGCAGAGGTGGGTTGAGGGAGTCGGTGAAGCCGAGACACAACAAGGAAACGAAGCCTAGATAAGTCAAGGAGTTCTGGCCGCTGGTTGACGGGGTGGCTGTGCGCAGGGCACTGGGACACGAGGTCACGTGGAGCGAGTAGGGAGGGTGACCACGCAGGAATGGAGGAATCAGGGAAGACTCTGGTGACGCGATGGGAAATGGGGGGGGGGGGTCTGCGGGTAGATTTAGGGTTTACCATCTTTTTTTTCGTATATTAACCTATAATAATAAAAATAAATAATTATAATAATAATAATAATGATGATGATGATGATAATATTAATAATAATAATAATAATAATAATAATAATATGATTATTATTATAAATTATTATTATTATTATTGTCAAGAATTTTATAAAATTATTTTTAATTTAATTTAACCCACTTTACATTATTTATCTATTTTTTCCCAATTTAATCCATTCTTCAAAATTTATTA
Source organism: Viscum album (assembly GCA_963277665.1). Taxonomy (NCBI): domain Eukaryota; kingdom Viridiplantae; phylum Streptophyta; class Magnoliopsida; order Santalales; family Viscaceae; genus Viscum; species Viscum album. Next base: position 1,152,609,907 of record OY728140.1, read on the forward strand.
TTCATCTAAACAGTTGGGCGAACACACACTCTCCAGGTCCTAACGGATGATCGATACTAGTGGTGCAGTCACCACACACCCACCCTGACCGAATGCGCAGTGATTGTGCACTGGCCCGAGACCCACCGAAACATCAAAGCTTCAAATATTTCAAACCTGGACCCAAACCCAACTCTTCCCAAAGGCGCAGGACCGAAACAATAATAAAAACATGGGTGTACATGGTGGGGGTGTGACACAATCTAATGTTGTATTATCCGTCATCATATATAGATATAAGTGGATTAATAAATTTTCCACAAATTCTTCAAAGAAATCACCTCTTCATGAACAATATTCTATATTATGTCCCACCAATGATGGGATGATATTCATAACATAAAATAAAAATGATTTGAACAATTATATATGGGTTCCTCAAGGAGCTTATAGATCATCTGTACTAAGTCAATCCATAACAAAACTATATAGGGGCATCCCTCCCCAAGAAATTTAGGCTAATGTTCCAACTAGAAAACCATTTTTAGATCAGAAATAGATGGTTCACTGTATGATGTATCCCTATACATGGATCTTATATCCTAAAGAAATTGTAATTGATCTTATCATCCATCTGATTCTCTAGATATTCAAGAGGTTCCAACTTAGCTGCATTGGGAGTGTGTTGATTACAACTCTCTCGACGTTCAAATCCAAGATGATGAGAATGTATTTCCTCTATAGTGGTTAATAAACTCCTTAAATATATTGGTTGCACAATAAGTTCATCCCCAAAAGATAAAAACAATAGATAACCACTTGATCATGATTCCTCTATACTAGGATTAAAATTTTAATTTGCATTACATACCAATCTCATCAATTTTATTTTTCAAATATGATATTGAATTTATTTTAATAGGATAGATAGGAGTTTATATCAAAAGAAATAAATATGTCCCTAGATTGAACAATTCATGTCAATATATATTACTACTTTCCTATCATGTTTCATGCATACTTATCTCATGCCATACCTACCAATGAGTAAAATATCAATAAACTATAACATCACACAAGTAAATCCGCCAAGGTGAAATAACATCAAAAATAAAAAAAGAAAACAACATGAAAAACAATACCACCCCTGGGTACTCAGGTTTCCCTCTGAACATGGGTTTGCTACATTAATGAATGAGATCATTACAATGACATGAAACATCCTAGTATCATATTCACCTTTTAAAAGAATAAAATAAATAGAAAAAAACTATGTTTGATCTAACTATGTAATGTCTCCCCCAACCCAGTGATCCCTCATGTGATAGTGTCGTTTTGACTACTAGACCAGATGGTAACCTCCACCTACACCACATTATACTAAAGAGTAGTGAGTTTTTGAGTAACATAGTAAGAGTAATATAACCTATGGTATAGAGTAGTAATAATAGTAAAATAGTATTAATAGTCAAGAACATGGAAAAAATAAAAAAGGGAAACATAAAAGTTTAAATAATAATGAATAATAGATAATTTCATGATGAATGTAACTAAATTGTGTATTGAATATGATATAAGAAAAATTATAAATATACTCAATAAAAGGATCTAAAATCCTTGGTCCAGATCTCCATGTTAGACCTATCTCTAAGCTCGAACCAATCTAATAACAATTCAATTAATGTAGGAAATCATTCCCTTGTCCAGAACTACATATATGAAAAATTCTCTAGAACCAAATTATAGCAAAAAAAAAATTGTTAGTATAACATATTAGGTAGAAACCCAGGGTGTCAATATAATCCAGTCTAAATAAATAGTTTACTTAATAATATGATAAGCACACGTATTAATTCATATCTAAATAAAATAAATCTCATAAACTTATCGAACCAAGGACTATGGGTTAACACCATGGGTTAGAAAAGCCTAATATAACCCCATACCAAATATCTCTTCTAATTAGAGGATCCTCCTACACCAGCAAGGGTCACCCATGCTGCTAGTGGATTCTCTCACATTATGATGAATCACCCCTGATATTTCTCAAGTAACCATGTATCATTGTAACATTGAAATCCATGGATATATTACCATTCCAGTGTCTCTTACGTCTTTATTTGATGCACCTCACCAAGGGGTAAGTAAGCATCTCATACTGGGATCCTTCCATACATAACCATGTTGGAGTATCCTATGTTTTCCTATGGCGCACATCACCAAGGGGAAAGTAACCGTGTCACTGGGCTCGAGGAGATTGTCCAGGGGTGGAGTGACATTTTTCTTCCCAAGGTGGAATATCATACCAGGGGTAAAGTAATAGTATCAACTTATGGATTCCCCTCTGTTAGGAAGAATTATTGTTACCAGGTCTCACTATAATTTAGGTCAACATATTTGGAAAAAAGTAATCCAAAGATAGGCACGAGAAAGGTAAAAAATATGATTATCAATTCCTGGATTCTTCTTATTTAGTGTTAATTACTGATGGTATGCATTAAGAATCAAATATGAACATGTTTTAGGTTCATATAAGACAATTTATTTTATTCTTCCAATTATATAGTTATTAGGTTATTTATTCTCAACTAATCAATTCTCGTTCATCAAGATGAATAACCAACACCACATATTTCTAGGTTACCAATTATTACCTTTCATATGTTATACATAATTTAATTTATCAATACTACAAGTACATCCCAAGTTCAAGGGTTGGTGCACCTCTAAGGTGGCTAAAAGTCGAGTCTTAATTCCAATTGACCATATAAGATCCAATGGTGGTCCAAGAATGTGAGATTCATTAAATTTTTAATTACAAAATTAATTAATCCATGAGTATGATGTTCCGACATCATCAAACATTTTTCACATACTAGATAAATTGAATCATACATTAGGGAGTTTTTATAGACCACCCACCTCTAAATCAGATAAGATGTAGAAAATCCATCAGCATATGATGTATAAATAATATTCTTCCTTCCCCCCAAAAAATACGCATAACTCTTACATGTGTAGGTTTATAAATTCCAATATCTAATAGAGGTTTCTTCTATATTGAATTGGATTACATAGGTCTCCATATAAGGTATATAGTCGAGATGTAAAAGGATACATGATCTTAGAACCGAAGACACATGAAGTTTTTAAAGAGGGCCGAACATGGAAGATTCAAAATGTGAATAGTCTATTCAGGTTGTGAATGGATTCATTCCCGCTTACCTGGTTAAAAGAATGAAATTAGATTAAAATACCATAAAAAATCATTTTCACATTGTGAAACTGATACATTTCATCAGTTCCCGATTCATGGACTACATAGAACCATTCATGGAATGAATGATATTCACATGGTAATTCACATATCATTTACACCTTGTTTGGGTTTCATGGGATCTTTATAGAATAAATCATTTTGTGAGTTACCAATTCATGGTGTTAATTAATTCTACTGTTAGACATTATTTCCTCCACTGCTTCATCCCAAAACCAACCCCACTAGCTCACAGACTTGATTTCTATGGTCCAAACCAAAACAAACCAAACAACATAAGGTTAAACTGAAACAAAAAGTGAAATTTATATAGAAAATAAAATATCTTACAATTTAACAATATGAAATATAAATAAAAAAACTTAAAGAATAAGGTACATAAAAAAGTATATGTTGAATGATCAATTTCATAAGCGTACCTTTATGAAGAAATTTAAAATCATTGCTCCTATTATTTACAATATGAATATACTTAAAATATAATATAATGGGTTTTAATGAGGAAAATAGAAATTATATCATAGAATATAGATCATAAATATATAATCAACATGAGGGAAGTTTTTATTTCGATCATGAAATATGTCTTTCAAATGATAAAAAACATATAGATCAAACATATGTTTTACTCAGTTGTGAATAAATTATATGGTTTTTATAGTAAGTGTTACTTTTTCCAATATTTTTTAAATATAATTTATAATTAATTTTATATTAATTTTTTTATAATTTATATGATGATAATATCGAAAAAAATCATAAAAAATACCCCCCAATATATGTTGATGAATGTCAAACATGCAATTTATCAAAATGGTTTTAGATACTAGAATATTAAATAGTGTATGGTTGAACATGTGAAATAAATTTTTTTTATAAATTATTAATTATGATTTATTTTCCTTAGTTTCAAAAAATTAAAATAATTTTGATACTTGATTATGTGAACTATGTAATTCACTTTACAAATTTGTTAAATTGTAGAATGAGTTTGTTGTTTATGGATTTTTATTTCACACACACACACATATAATGAATAAAAAAATAGTTGTTTTTATTTAAAATTATCCCATAAAAAAGTGTAGTTCACTTTTATGGAATACTAGAAAAAATAGGTGATTTATTTTATTTGTCAAGGAATTATATAGAAATTTTTAAATGTGGTTAGTTTGATACTGATTTAGGGTTACATTTACATCCAAGACATGGAGTCATTGTCATTAAATATAAAATTTATATTACATTAAATGAACCATTTATACTAGTAAATCAATAAAATAATTATTATTATGAAAACTATTTCACTATTTAGAGTGATTTGAGTGACTAATTGAGAGTGTTAAAAATTAAATCTAATGAAAATTATTTCATAGAAAATGAAAATTGTTCTGTATAAGTGAAAACAATAGAAATATTTTACGAAAAATATCTAAATATTTATATTATATTAATAAATAAAAATATTAATGATGATACCCTACATTTAAGAGGTTATGGTGTTAATAATGTTGATAATATGACCAATGAGTTTGAATTAATGAGGGATGATGAAATTGAATCTCATATGGAAATTATTGATGGTGAGGAGAAGGATAAATACATTAATGTTGATGAATATGAGGATGAGGATGATGAATGATGCATTAAATTAAAGTTCTATTCATAATCATTATATAATATTTATTTATAATAAATATTTATTAGTTATTTATATTTCTTATATGTATTAAAAATTATCTCTATGTAACATTATTTTTTCTATATCACTCTCAAATACATCTAGATAATTTTTATGTTATTATTACTCATTTGAAATTGGATGTAATACCCAGTGATGGGCATCCCAGTATTTTAGCCGAGAGTAATAACATGTGACTAGATATTAGGAGGGGTTAAGGCCTTGCATGATTGATGATTCTAGATACTATTACTAACTCGCACCCATCTCTTAACATTAATCACCATCATAGGATGTAAATATAAATATTATTTTTTTAGTTTTCATCTATTTTATCCTATATATTAATCATTTTGAAAATTATTCTTACTTTCATAGTTTTTTTACATATATCCATTATCGAGGCTACTTTTATTTTGAGAAACTATTGTTATGCTCTATGGATTAAATGGTATTATGTTTATACCGATGTACATCATCACATGTTCGATTACCAAATGGTCTGTGTAACTAAAAAGGAATTTTATTTTAAATTTACATAATTTATAATTTAAAATACTATTATATATTTTAAGGGTTTAGAGTCTCTTGTTGATGAGATAACCAGACTCTCTATTTGGGATGAATTTGGAGATATCACATGTGATTGTTTCCATTAATTTTTAGATAACCATTGGAGGAGATCATTAGATAGAGCTGGAATGATGATATTTGATGAGTCTTGTGTACCTCATATATTTTATTGTGTCCTCTCCCATTCATGATAGGGATTGTTCAACTACTATATAAAAATGGATTATAGGAGGATATCATCTTTTGGTGGGAAAAAATTATGTTGGATATGATTTCACCCATGGAGTTGGGAGTTATAGATTCCATGTACATCATCAATAATTGGTATGTAATATAATTTATTAATATTTTTATAATACTTATTTTATATGAAGAATTTATGAAGTATTTGATTAATCCAATCATTATAGATTTTGATGTGTATAAGGGGGTGTATACAGACAGCAGTACTAGTAAAATTACTAGTGAGAGATAACAACAGATCGAAGTTATTATTTTTTATGTTATTTATATTAACATAAATTAATTTATGTTATATTTTATGATATATTTATATCATTTTAGCTGAAATATGAGGTTGAGATTTCTTGGATGCATGAGATTCAAGCTGAGAAAGATATTGGAGATGAGGAATCATGTCAGTTTCATTTTTATAAGGCCGAATGTATATGGGTGATGATTAGTGGCATTCCAAAAGGATGGGTGATCAGTATTGATTCATGATATACTCCAACTAGTTGCATAATTACCAAAGTGATGAAATCATTTAACAAGAAGGGAGTGTATATAAGAATATCATCCTCTTCTATTGTAGATTATAATGTAAGGATACAAGAACTTGATGAGACTATAAAAATACTTCTTAAAGACTAGAAAGTGTAGTGATTGAAATAGGAGAAACATTCTAGCCACAGGAGAAGAAGTAGAAATACCAACATGAGTGTCAATATTACTAACATGAAATGATAATAGAGATATTTGAAAACTTACATAGGCTTTGGGGACGATGTTCTCTTTGTATGATATATCTTATTCCCATCCTGTTAGTGGCCTTAGCATTATGTCTTTTATTAAACTTATTTATCATACAATTTTTAATTTTATAATAAATGTTTTCTTTTCATTTTTTTAATGAATTTAATTTTTTACCTATATTTATTTGTGATGGAATTATAAATTCCTTGAGAATACATATTTGAAACCAAATAATAATTTCCATTTCAAGAACATCATATGAAATGTAGTTGTAACTGGTACTGTTACTATATCAGAAATATTACATGCGATGGATGTAGAATTTTATCACAACTACTACTTGGGATGGAAAATTTAATTCTATTACAAATATTATATGTCTGATATTATGTAACAACCCATCAAAAACAATATTTTTTGTATCATGATTTTCCATTTTGAGTTATTTGAAATTTGTTTCTATTGTAATTATGTTTTTATGATTAAAATATATCATAAATAAATTCTAAAAAAAATATTTTATTTGTAAAATATTTTTATTCATGTTCATCTTATTTTAGTTAATAGTGTATTGAACTTATTAATAAAATCGATCTATATTTCTGTATATAATAACACATAATCATTTAAATAGACGCATAGAATAATACATGTATAAATGGACTATATATATATATAAACTATAAACACACACACATATATATATTCTTATTATACTATATAAAACATATATAACTACACACACAAATATAAATGTTAATATACAATGAATATATGTATGTGTATATATTTATATATATATTAGGAACAAAAAATAAAACCATTTATTAATATGTAAAACATATGAAATCTTATTATCTAAACATTATATTCACATAAACACTATCAACACACACCCAGAATATATATATATATATATATATAATAACACACACACACACATATAAATGTATATATTTCATAAAAGATATATAAACACAGTATCAAACTTATATACATATGTGAAAATGCAAATATATATATATATATATATATATTATCTATAAACAAAAATATACAATACATGTATATATATATATTATAAATACAATATGTAGTTATATATATATGTTTTTATTTTTAACATAAGTAAAAATACACAATATATAATTACTTATAATAAAAATTATAACATATTACAAATATATATATATAGTATAAAGAATATATAAATTTATATTACTAAAAAAATACAACATGCATATATTGTAAATATATCACACTCACACAAACTTGTATAATTTTTAATATATATATATATATATATTACCAAATATATATATCAACATACAACAAACACACACATATATATATATAAATGAATATATATATATATATATGTATATATATTATGCATATATGTTTATGAAATTGAGGTAAGAAACCTTATTATTTCTAGTATTTCTCATTATATTTTTGATTCTCTCCTCCATAATAATATTTTCCTAAGTATTTTATTATACTGATAACATAGTGGACATCAGGGGAAAAAAATTGGATTTTGCTTTTGATATTTACTTATAATTATTCACGGATTTATTTTTAAGTACCAATTAACAATGAATTTTAATTTTATAGTTACTCCAGATAAGGTTTTGTTGATAAATATTAATTTTATATCTCATTAAAAAAAATCATATGTCTTTATTTTAATTTATTTTTTATATAAAAATATTTCAAACAAAATATAATAAACTGATGGATTTATTATTAATAGTGGATTTATTTGACAATACATTGAATGTTGGGGGATATTTTTTCAATGTTGGTTTTCACTAAATGATTATTTTTGTTATCAAGGGAATAAGTTGTTCTAAATCTAATTGATACTTTCTAATTAGGTCTACTTCCATGGAATATTCCCATGAATGTTTGGGTACAATCTATTTTTATTCTCCTGGGAAACTATTTTCCATTTCATTATTTGACAACCAAGATTCCATATTTGAAATTAGGGGACTTGGTTACCAACCAACCACCATTGAACATTGTTTCTTTTTCTTCCACTTACTACATTATAGTTTAATAATAAAGGGATTTTGGGTGATAAACAATAGACATAAAAACTACTAGTATGATAAGAGGTGGAAACATGAATGGGATGTTTTGGTTTGCATCAAGATTCAAATAATGATGTTATATGATGTAGTGGAATTGGCATGGAGTGATAATGGAGATTGAATTATCAATGTGTAGAGATATGGTAGAGAAATTATGACCGACATATGGAGTTTTGGAGGAAATGAACAACAAAACTATGAGTTATTATTTATAGATATAAGAATAAAATTTAAAAAGGTAGATAATTTATTCAAATGAGGGTTGTTGATTTTTCTTAGGATTCATGAACAGTGATAGAGAGAAAATATTTTCAGCAATTATAGTGGAGTGATAATTTAGATATTGGAGGAAGGAAATGTCTCTATATAGAAGAATCTAATTTATTTTCTCTATATTTTCTATAACTACTATTATATAATTTTTGTACTATACTAATTTAAAAAGGTATTCCAGATAACCATTTTGGAGAATAATACTATTATGGTTAATCACTTTTACTTCATCTTTCCTATAATTTTTACTAGGTAACTTCCATACTCTCATTCATTAGTAGTAATATATTTCTAAATCATTAATATTAAATGAAAAATGAATTTTATAAATTAAACAAATGGTTACAAATTCTTTTCAAAACCCCATATGATAAGAATTTTTCATTATTGAGAGATTAATCAAAAGATAATTTGACCTTGGTGGAAACTCATTCCATAATCATTCTATATGATTAAATATTATATTTCATAAAAAATTGGTTTTAACCATCTTTAGGTTTACTATTTATTAGGTTTGGTTGAATATATTTCTCAAAATTTTGTTATTACTATATCGATTTATATATGAACAAGGGAAAAATATTTTCAAACCAAACAATAAAAAATCTCCTTTTTTCATTAATTATTGTGACATTATTTCATGTATCAAATTGTATTCTTGGTACTATTTCACGTTTCATTTCATCATTATTTCATTATTACTCTCATTTAATCATTTCCATCATTATTTTTTTCATTTTCTTGTGTTTTATTTTTTCTATGATTTTTATATACCTTCCCTACTTGTTCTCCCATACTCACTAATAAACTAAGGATAATAGGTATCATATTATTTGATATTTCCAATAAACATATAATATGTTTACATTATTGGTATGGAAGAATTCATGTGACCAATATAAATAAAATTTAAACATAAAAAACACCAACTTATTGATCAAATACATTTGAAAAATCATTACAAAACATCCATGTTCATTATCCATTGAAAAAGGATAATATTAATTTCTTATATTTTAATATTCATGAATTTAAATTTCCATAAACACTAATTTTAATGAATTTTATAAATTTAACATCTTTTCCCATGATTGTGGAATTCATGTTTAAGGTGTCAATTTGAGACCAATTAATAATGTACTAGTGTAATTGATTATTTTTACTATTTTAATTTGATATTTTGTTAATGTATTGGAAAAAATTGTTTTTAAAATTTTATATTTTATGATCAATGGATGAATCATAAGGGAATATGATTATTTATGGTCATGAATTCAAAAATTTATAGACAAAGCATAATATTCCTTAAGTCCATCAAATAAAAGTTGTCCCCATAGCATAATCATAATGAATCTCAAATTTTAAATATAATAATATTAAATATGGGGACCATTTAAATAAACTATGGATACAGATAATTCTGAATTTTTCAAGTAGATTTGGGGAGCCAAAGAAAACATTTAATTTATGGGCCAGATTTTAAGCCCCATAAAATTATCTAACCATTTCAAAAAATAATTAGAATGGATGATAAAATTGGAATGAAATTTGAAAAGATATTACTGGACACTTGGAAGAATAAATTTCTCTTCTACCACCCCTTAATAGTTTTATATCTTCAATGTCAAATTCACACATAAAAAATGGGAATGAATCTGGACCTATTTTATAGGGATAATTGAAATGTCAAATATAATTAAATTTATCACCAAAAATTTAATCTCTTATTGAATGGGGAAGGAATTATTGATGGTTGATAGACCCTAGAATTTTAGTTCTCATATTTATGGTTGGGGTGGTGAAGGGACTTGGGGGATTTATGTTTTTCTTTCAATTGAAATGTTACACTGTCTTTTTGTAATTGCTTCTTCAGTTTTATTCATGTAAGTTGTTTGAAACCATTGTTTTAAATAATAATAATTATTATTATGCTTTTATATTATTATTAATATCACGAGGATATCATTTATTTAGGGGGTGAATCTATTCACATAATCTTTTGTGAAATTATTTATACAATGGTGGAGTGATCATTATTTTAACTTTTTTCTTCTTCAATTATTCCCCCACGAGTTTACTTCCCACTTACATGGATAAAAAAGAATAAATTGAGTTTTATCCATATTAATAGCTAATAAAAATGAGTATAAATGTTATTAATTGGATATTATTTTATTTTATTTAATATTCTTATATTAATTAATTATTTTAAGAGTTTCATTCAATGAATTATTATCTTCTTAATATTCATCAACTTTAACAATGATACATTTTTAGTACTAGTATGATCAAATTTCCTATAGTACTATTTAATGTGATCATCTAAGTTAATTGGTGACTATTATTGGAATTATTTTGGCATTAAATTAGAAAATGATTTTTGTAATTATGTCAATTTGATGGTAAATTTTGAATTAGTGTTCATAAATTTTCATCGAAAGTAAATTCATTCAATTCACCCTAAGAGATAACCTATTATAGAATAATTATATTCAATTTAATTAAATAAATTCTTAAAATTATTAAAAATCCACTCAATTCATACCCATGATAGTCACTTCATGGAAAAATAACTGCCATAAAATTTATGTTTATTTAGGTTTCTTCTTTGATCCTTGTGGATTCGATAAACCAAAATATACTACAAGAGATCACTTACACAATATAACATGGGTAAATTTAGGACTAACCAAATTTTTGTGCTATGGATGGGTACTGAAGTAAGTAACCTCATATCCATCTGTTATATTTTATCCCTAATTATTGATTCCTGACCCATTTCTCTATTCTCTCCCCCAATTACACAGTAATGGTTATCCATTTTGATGAATTAAAAATATAAGGAGCCACTCCGTGCTATGACTATACCACACCATGTGTCTTGTAAAATGACTATACTAGTGTATACTAGTGGGTAAATAAAAAAAATCATACACAATGTCTAAAATGAAATTATATACAAAAAACAAAAACTATAATGAGTTTCAATGCCAAAAATTCTAATCTGGACATACTCTAAGGCAATTCAAACAATATTATTCTCTTCAAAGAGTAGAAAACTCAGATCATTCCCTTGCCAAACCTAATCAACAACCATTAATTATGAATCTATTTCAACAAATTGATATAATGAATTCAGAGGTTTTATCAAGGAGGGTTGAACTAAAAAGTATTGAAACAATTTTATAACCCATTACACTGAGGATGTTTGTTATACATCATTGATAGAAGAATCTTGTGACTCAAAACCTTCTTATGAAAAAAATCCATGATTTTAATACTTCTATATGTGTTAAAAATAATGGAAACCATAATGTAATGATTATAAAAAAAATCAAATCCATCACAATTATACGAAAATGAGGAAAAAACATTGGAATATGAGAAATCCATGATGGATATTGAGATTAATTGGTTAGGTAATAGTGAAAGTCAACACTAGAAATATGAGAGGATAGGTAATGAGTCTTTAACTCAGAATAAAATTGGTTATTTTGAATCAAAAGAGGATAATTTCTCTTCAAGGATTGATAATTATGAAAATATCATGATTAATTATTTTTTAAGACCACTAATCAATAAACCATTTGGAGAAATAACAAAAATAAAGTCCATACCCCTCTTGATATTCATCACGCTAGTTTCGAGGATTAATCATATTTTCATAAGGAACCAATTATTTCCAATATTTTTTGAGAAGAAACTTATTGTGATTAAAATTTCCAATCTTCATTAGGAAATGTTAATCCACCCAAACTCAAATTTTTCCTTCTTTCCCAATTCATTTATACCTTAAAAAGTGATAAAAAAGAAATTTATGGTTTCATTCATTCATATCTTGTACCAATAATTTTGGAATGATGCTTGATCTCTTAAAAAAGTCTGAATAAGTAGCTTGTTCAACCATATTTGATATTCCATGGATTTCCCACTAATTGGATCACATATTCTTGTACTTGATAAATATTATAACAAAGTATAAATATTAATCTTTTATATATGGTGAAAGATGAAATACATAAAATATTGATGGTTGATATTAGATAAATTGGGGGGGGGTCTAAGTTGGGCTAATGACTATAAACAAAATTCATTCCGGAAGGCAACCCGAATTCTACATTGAGTTTTTTGTATGTGTTTTTGTTTTTTGATAAGGGAACCCACATGGGGATTCCAATTTGATCTAATGTATCTTTTGTGTGATATTAAGTGGATGAATCATTTAATTATCTCCAAATAAAACCCATTCCTTATAGAGTTAAAACACAAACATCAATCACCCCAAACGAGTTTATATATGGAATGAATCCAAAGTGATCAATTTCTCATTAGAGGGTCATCATAATCAAACCAAGTGATTTTATTCAATGATATCATTTCAAATAACCTTCCCACATATTTCATCCCAATTAAAAACTCTCTCTACAATTCTCTTTTAACACTGAGTGTAGTGTAATTCTATGTTGGCTTAGAGAAAATATAATATATTTTGAAAAGAATAATCAATCCATTATCCTTTCATGTGTTAATAAACATTGAGAATCATGAAATCTAAATTGAAAATGATTTGGAATTACTTTATTACCATTTTCATGCATTTTATGTTCATGGGCATAGTTTTTGGAAAGTTCTGTTGTCCGATGTTATTTTTCATCGCTAACATTTTCATCATTTTAATACAAATTTCACAATGCATGTTTACTATATTTTGTGTCTAATTTTGAGTTCTTGTGTCCCTTTCATCACAACATGGGGTCTTGGGTCAATTTTATTTTTATTTGAGCATCCAAAAAATAAAAATAATGACTTTATAGGGCCTAAAAGCATCCTAATGAGATATAATTTCCTCACATGGAGGATAAAGAACACGGTTGTCCCCATGGGTGAGAACATTAAACAATGCGATATGAACACTGTTTCTAGATATCCCTGCTAAAAAAATCATCAGTAGAAGAGAACGGGTAATATATTCTTTGAGGATGAGTGGGAATGCATGGTGTGGAGCTTCTTCGATAAGTTCACTACTTTCTATACTCTCAACATGGCTGATCAATCATTCCTAGAACGATGGTATCATGGATTAGGATACATGGGCCTATAAAAAATATCCCAAACCATGGTATTGAATGCTTGATGCTGGTGTATATTGAAGTAAAGAAACAAATAGATACATTAGGGGGTCTCAAACTCATGAAGATCCACTATCGTAAGCACAATGAACCTGTTACTTGACATGGTTAGACTCATTACCTACTAGCGTGATGCTCCCACCCTTCAATGACTTTGAGAAAGTTCCCATGTCTCCCCCTTGGATGCAACAACATAATAAGTAACTGGATTTGTTGTCACCCCCCTTCAATAGGACTAAAACAAAATAATGATGGTTCTTGGAATTTTGGATTCATTCATAGTAGAGTGGTCATTTGTGATGCCATTGGTTCGGTCATATTGGGGTTTACAACCTATAGGTGTTAGGTATCCTCTCTTCAAGAGGAGGCTACAGTGTTGCTCATTGGATTATGTTTTTGTTCCTAGGGGAATATTGACATCATAGAAGCAGAAAATAGCTCTATGAAACTACATAATGCTTTTCAGGGGATTGGTTCTATCCCTTGGTCAATATCCTACATCATCAAAAAATGTCGAGGTATTCTTAACAACAACATCAAAGTTGTCCACACATGGTGGGAGGGAAATAAAGTTGTAGACCACCTAGAATCACATGCTTTAGATGGTTCAGAGTCCATATGCTTACATATTATGAATAACTTAATGTCTATGGGGGTCAATCTGCTTAGAGGGTATTCCCTCAAACTCCACTATTTTATCCCCCCCTCAGGCTCATGTTCCCTTGCCTTGTAGTTGCTTATCGTGGCATATTTGTACCTTTCCAATTCCTTTAATAAAAATTTACATTATTATGATGATAAAAAGATGATAATATTCATTGTGTATATTTTAATATTCATTAATTTCAATTTCCATAATTACTAGTTTTATTTTATTTAATAAATTTAACATCATTTCCCATCACTTTTCAATTCATGTTTAAAGTGTCAATTTGGTCCCAATAAATGATGTTTTTATGGAATTAATTATTTTGATTATTTTAATTTTATATTTTTGTATATGATTTATCAATTTCATTGGAACATTTTATCTTATAGGATCAATAGACGAATCAGTAGGGAAGATTTTCATTTGTGGCCATGAATGTATTAATTTTGGGACAATGCATAATGGGCCTTAGGCCCATCAAATAAAAGCGTAACACCCATTTCAGGCTAAATGAAGCTAAAAAATCAACTTTAGAAATAGGAAATTGTTGGGAGCATTTCATTAAACTATTTATAGTGGTAATTTTGATATTTATAATGAGGTCCTTAGAGCCAAAGTTGACATTTAATTTGTGGGACAAATTTGAAGGCCCAAAGATTCATCCCACCATTTGATGTATTACATTATAATAAAAGATCCTTTTGGTTTTACATTTTTATAGATATTATAGGAAAAATAGAAGAATATATTTATATTATAAAAAATATTCATATTTGGCCATATTAAATATCTAATTTTCACATCAAAGATGGGGATGGATTTTGTAAGGCCACAATCTTAAACATTACTTAATCTTGAGTTATTACAAGATTACGCATTGAGGATCTTTTCAGGTTCAGAGTTTTAGATAATTAGATCTTAAAACTTTCATTACATTCCACATTTAAACAAAGTGGTTACATAAAGATAGTATTCATTTTTCCCATCAATGGAACATATTTAAAATAAAACATGGATTCTTTCCTGACACTTCCTTGACACTATCCTCATATCATGTACCTTTCCCTTGACCTGTTAAAAACATTTCAAAAAGACTTGGGATGAGCATAAAAAGCTCAGTATGGGTTATATATAAAAAAAATATGGAAAGGAAACATGAGTTCATATATACATAAGAATGAAATCATACATTACCCATAAAACATAAGAAATTTAACATACCTCATCAAATCATGAATAAATCATAGAAATAATAAGACATAAAGGTAACTTGAGGCATTCATAACATTCTTACGTAGGGAGTAACCCTCTTGGTTACGTTTGGAATACCCATTACAGTATATTCCCTAAATCTCTTCAGAGAAACCTTAACATTTCACTCCTTCACGTTACCCAATGCATTGGAGATCTATATCGGGCTCACCCGCCCTTAGTTTATCACGGAACCACCCGTCTTCATAATAATTCCCAAGAACCTAAACATAATTGTATCACATAAAACATGCACAAAGGAAACATAACATTCCCACCTTTCAATCACAAGATATTAATATAACACATTGATATAAAAACATTATGAAAACCATTTTCAATACCAAAATAAAAGAAAAGTAAAACATGGTATTTATTTTTCTTTTAAAAAAAGGTATGGCTTGTAGAGGAAGCCAAAACTCAAATAATGGTCATCGCGGCAGAGAAGTCGTTGTCGCCGCATACGTACGACAAAAACATTCCCTTTTTTCGTTTAGTAAACGCTTCGTATAAAAAAGATTCCTTTTGAATAAATGTAAAAGTCAAAGGGGTTTATACACCATATAAAATAAGGTTGTGTATAAAGAAAAATATGCGTCAATGAAAGGAGATTGAGACGAAGTCCCATACCTCAGGTCCGACTTGTCTCGACCGTTCTTTAATGTCTTGAATAATAAACTTGAGTTAATTTCTACTTGTTTAAGAACCTTTTTCAAGTTCATTATTCCTTTTATATCACTTATTGCCATGTCATGAACACTATGTAATTATTTATGTTAATAATGGTTGTTTTAACGATCATTGGTACTTGAGTCAAAAATAAACCCTTTATAATTACAAGATATTCATGTATCCATTATATCGAGAATTATAATCATGATTTATATATCATATATATCATATATATCCAGTATATACATGCATTTATAATATTACATAATCATTTAGAGGTAAGAAATGAAATGCACCGTTCATGGAGACGGTAAGCCGTACGTACGCATGCACGCTACTTTCATTTCTATTTCGTATTTTATAGAATGGAATCATAATGATATAAAGGTATATTATATTTCCAGTGTAATAATATTATAACTCCATCCTTTATACGTCCCACATATGGTATTTAACGAATCAAATCACTTTGAGGGGGTGGTAGTCCGCACTTCCTTAAATTAAGATATTGCGTTTACCCATAATGGAAACCATAATGGTATGCCCAAAATGAAAAATACAGAAACTTAAGGAAAAAATAAACATATTGTATATCATATATAAATATAGTGTCATCTTAATGTCCACCTTTTAAGGTGTTAATGGAATGTTGAACAATCATCGTTTCAGGAGGCAGAAATTCGCCATCCACAGAAACAGTATGTTCTTTAACCATTAGATGTAGGTGTGTGTGTAAGTGTAGCTAGAATCGTTATTATAAAAACATCCTAGTATATTTAAGATACAGGATTTTTTAAAAAAGTAATGAATAAAAAGAGTTTAGGGGTTGGAGAAGCAAAATAAAACAAAAGGACTCAAGTGAATACATTACCTTAAAATCGGGTAAATCCCTTTTGTTAGAGCTCAAAGGCTTCCTTGTGAAGACTTCTTCCCAAAGTAAGGCTTCAAGGAGAAAGAGAGAGAAGTGGAGAGACAAAATGGGCAGGGGTTGGTCGAGCCAAAGGCTTTGGAAGTGTGAGTAAGGAGGTAGTGGTGGGGGCCTTTTATAAGAGGAGAGGAGGGGCACTCCTGGAAAGTAAAGAAATGTTACTTTATTTTCAAATGGGTTTCGTATTTTAAAGGTCCCACATTGATATAATTCGAGTATAATGTGATAATGGTTCGAAATATACCCACCCAATAGGTTTTGGACATGTGTCAGTCTTATATTTTACCTTATCTTTCCATTTTATTTAAATCGCCAAATGATGAGGTCATCGCTGCATCATTATGATGTCATAAATAATTTAATTTATTTAATGTCTAAAAATTATGAAAGAATTTTATGATGTAGAAAATAGTTTTAGATTTCCAATGACTATTTATAGTCAAAAATATCATTTATTTATACAAAATTAAAAATATTTTACTTAGGTGATACATTCTCTGTTACATTTAACATTCTTTAAAAAATAAAAAGATAAAAAGTCACTTTCTCACAAAAGTGATTTCATGGGGTCCCCAAGTTTGGCACAAGGCATCCCATGGTCGGCCATTAGATAACCAGTAGCCTTAGGACACATTTTGGTGTCATTTTGTATTGTTATGATATTATTTTATTATCCTTAACTACCCGATTACTCATTAATCAAGATAATTAAAGATAATTACCGTCGTTACTATTCATAATGTCCAAAAATAAAAGAGTATTAATTACATAATTTGGACCTTATTATTCCAAATATTTAATTCATTTTCCCAAATTACAAATACATAACTTTCAATAATTGATTTAAAAATAATTCCCGTTGTGAAAACAAATAGTGGGTTTTTTTGAAACAATATTTATGAAAAGTTTGGCATTAGTTTATGACCAATTTTAAAGTGAAATTAGTCCTAATGACCACCATTGGATTAAATGGTAAAAATATATTCAGATTACACTTTAAGACCAATTAAAAATATAATCCAACCATATAATTAAATTAAATGAAAAAGCAGTTTTGATGTAAAATGCAGTATTTTTCACTATTCATTAGAAAATGAACATTGTCAGAAACATAACAAAAATTTATCAAATGTAAATTTCAATGTCCCAATCATAATGAATATGTTTATTCTGACAAATATAGATTATAAAATCATCAATGGTTTGATTTAAAAAGGGTTTCCCATCAAAAGGCAGTAAAACAATCTTTTAAGAATATTTGTGTATTCCATGCTTAAGATTGGATTTATTTTTATTTTAAGCCTATAAACCACTATATAATTAATTAATAGACATAGATAAAAATATCTATTATTCATTACTTACATGGGATGTTACATCCTTCCCCCCCATTAGAAAATTTAGTCCCCGTAATTTATTTACTTATCGAATAAATGGGGGTACTTATCCCCCATTGCATTTTCAGATTCCCATGTTGCCTCTTCCATCATGTGGGTTTTCCACAAAACCTTTACCTGATTAATCAACTTATTTTGTAACATTTTCTCCTTGTGGTCAAGAATCTGGACCGGTTGTTCCTCATAAGATAGGTTCTCTTCCAGCTGAACTACCTATGGACTCAAAACATGAGATGGATCTGGCATATACATTCTCAACATCGAAACATGAAAAACATTGTGTACCTGGGATAAACATGGATGTAAAGCCACTCGGTAAGCAACTGATCCAAATCGCTCCAAAATTTCATATGGTCCAATGAACCTTGGTCTCAGCTTTCCTTTCTTACCAAATCGCATCACACTTTTCCATGGTGATACTTTGAGAAAAACATGATCACCTCCCTCAAAAGAGAGATCCTTCCTCCTGTTGTCCGCATAACTCTTCTGCCTACTCTGAGATGTTCTCATGTGTTTCTGTATCATCTGAACTTTTTCGGGCAACTCTTCTACCAATTCGGGTCCCATCAACTTCCTTTCACCCACTTCACCCCAGAAAGCTGGAGTTTCGACACCGCTTCCCATATAATGCCTGAAATGGTGCCATCTGTATACTAGAATGAAAATTGTTATTATATGAAAATTCAACCAATGAAATATGTTGGTCCCAACTTCCCTGATAATCCATAGAACAAGCTCGTAGCATATCCTCCAAGGTCTGAATTGTTCGTTCTGACTGCCCATCTGATTGAGGATGAAAAGCTGTACTAAAATTTAATTCAGTACCTAACGACTTCTAAAGGCCTTTCCAAAAGTTAGAAGTGAACCTGGGATCACGATCAGATACAATGGAGAGAGAAACTCCATGTAACCAGACTATCTTTTTAAGATACAAACGGGAATGTTGATCTAGGGAAAAATTGTCTCGTATAGTAAGGAAATGAGCAGATTTGGTCAAGCGATCAACAATAACCTAGATTGCATTATTACCTCGAGATTTCTTCGGTAATCCCACAACAAAGTCAATGGATATATTCTCACATTTCCACTCTGGCACTGGTAAAGGCTGAAGCATCCCTTTCGGTAACTGCGGCTCTACTTTAACCTGCTGACAAGTCAAACACTTCACAGTAAAATCAGCAATATCTCTTTTCATTCCATCCCACCAGTAATACTCCCGAAGATCTCTATACATCTTAGTACTCCCTCGATGAACTGAAAACAGAGAACTATGAGCTTCACATAACAACTCTCTCTTCAACTGTGAATCACAAGGCACACAAAATCCCTTCCCAAATATCAAAACGCAATCATTATCAATGTTGAATTCAGGCAACTTACCTTTCTGAACCAGCTCTACCTTTTTCTGCAACTCACTGTCTTGCTTCTGTGCTTTCTTGATTCTATCTGATAGAGATGATCTCACTGATACCTGAATCAAAATAGAAGAACTTCCTGCACCAACATCTTCTATGCCAAAGTTCATCAAATCCTTAACCAAAGGATCACGTTCCAAACACAACATTGCTAATGAAGCATTACTTTTTCGACTCAAAGCATCAGCCACATTATTTGCCTTTCCTAGATGGTAATGAATTGTACAATCATAATCCTTGATTAATTCTAGCCATCTCCTTTTTCTCATGTTCAATTCATTATGAGTGAATGTATACTTTAAAATTTTGTGATCGGTATATATTTCACACTTAACTCCATACAAATGATGCGTCCAATTTTTTAAAGAAAAAACAACAGCAGCTAATTCCAAAACATGTGTAGGGTAATTTACATCATGAGTTTTCAACTGACATGAAGCATAAGCAATTAACTGATCATTTAGAATTAGGATACAACCAAGTCATTTCAATGAAGCATCACTATATATAACAATCTCACCATTCCTGGAAGGTAGTGCCAAAACTGGAGGATTCACCAATCTTCATTTCAATTCCTGAAAACAATCATCACATTCTTTTGTCCAGATAAACTTAACACCCTTCCGAGTTAGATTATTCATTGGACTAGATAACCATGAAAAATTTCTAACAAACCTTCGGTAATAGCCTGCCAATCCAAGGAAGCTACGAATCCCAGTTACATTTGTGGGTCTTGGCCAGTCTTCCACAACTTTTGTTTTTTCAGGATCAATAGTTATCCCATCTTTAGAAACAATGTGACCAAGGAAAGAAATTTGTTGCAACCAAAACTCACACTTGCTGAATTTTCCATACAGTTTCTTTTCTTTCAAGGTTTGCAAGATAACCCTTAAATTTCTTTCATGCTCCTCTTTTCTTTTAGAAAACACCAAAATATCATCAATGAAAACCACCACAATCTAATCCAAGAACTCATGGAAAATTATATTCATTAAGTCCATGAATACAACAGGTACATTGGTTAGCCCAAAAGGAATTACTAAAAATTCATAATGGCCATATATTGTACGAAACGCAGTCTTCGGAACATCTGCTTCCTTTACCTTCAGATGATGGTACCCCGATCTCAGTTCAATCTTTGAAAAATACTGAGCTCCCTGGAGCTGATCAAAAAAATCATTGATATGAGGCAAAGGATATTTGTTCTTAATAGTGATATTATTCAAGGCCCTATAATCAATGCAAAGTCTCATTGATCCATCTTTCTTTTTAACAAACAAGACAGGAGAACCCCATGGTGATGTGCTCGGTCGAATGAAACATTTCTCTATTAAATCTTGCAATTGCTCCTTCAACTCTAAAATTTCAAATTGAGCCATTCGATAAGGGGGTTTTGAAATTGGCTTAGCATCAGGAACTAAGTCAACAGTAAACTCAACTTCCCAATCTGGTATTATTCTAGGAAACTAATCAGGAAAAACATTAGGATACTCATTTACCATTGGCACATCATTAATCTGAACAGTTCCTTTGTTTTCAACAATGTGTGCAAGGTAACATTCATTTCCATCTTTCACAAGTTTCTCGGCCTCTTGATTTGTTATAAATAGTAAGGGATCATTCTTGTACACAAACTGAAAGTATTTCTGAAAAGAAACTTCTTTATCTATATAGTCAATCTTAGCATGGTAAATAGAGAGCCAATCCATACCGAGAATAACATCAAACTCTACTAGATGTAGAACAATAAGGTTTTCAAGTAGGGTCTTTCCATAGATAAGGATATGAAGATTCTTTTAAATTATTTTTTCCTCAACATTTCCCCCAGGTGTTTTTACCACAAGTTCTTGAGTCATTTCTTGAGATGGTATTCCAATTTTACTAGAAAAGGTTTCAGAGATGAAAGAATGTGTAGACCCCGAATGAAACAACACACTGGCATAATATGAAAAAACAAACAAAGTACCTGATATAACTTCATTTGATGGACCGACATCTGCTGAAGTAGTTTCAAAGGATTTCACCACCCCTTTCTGCTTGTAGTCTAACTACATCCCATCACTCAAGATCTTTGTTGGACACTCGTTTTCATAGTGACCCATCTCATTGCACTTAAAACATTTCACTAACTGTAAATAAAATTGTTCTTACCTTCACCTTGATCTTTTTCAGTGCAATCACAAGCCTTATGTCCCATCTTACCACATCAGTAGCGCTTTCCATAATTCATAAGACATTCCCCAACATTCCTTTTTCCACATTTATCACAAACTGGAAACTTAGTTTTCTTACCATCAGACTTTTTTGAAGAATTATTACATTTCTACTGCCACCTAGGTCTCTTCTTCTATTGGTTGTTATAGAACACTTGATCATCAGCAAACTCCATTTCCACCTTCTCTGCACATCGAACAAGCTTTTCATAACTTTTAAACTCATAAGAAGCTAATGCCCTTAGATATTTTGGCTTTAATCCTGGGTAAAAACAATTGATTTTACTATCAAGGTCTCGGATAAAATTTGGAGCATACCTTGCCAATCGAGTGAACCTTTCTTCATAGGTAGCCATTGAGTATTCCTCTTGCCTCAATTCCAAGAATTGCTTTTCCATCCTAAGTAGAACAACCTTAGGAAAATAATTCTCAAGGAACATTCCTTTGAATTCATCCCAGTTATGAGCATAAATCTCATCGGCGTCCCTGATATTTTTAACCATAGACCACCACTGATCTGCCTCACCCTCCAAATAGTAAATAGCAAGACTAACCTTTTGATTTTCTGAACACCCCATGACATCGAAAATCTTTTCCAGTGCTTTAGTCCATCCTTCAGATAACACAGGGTCAGATGATCCTCTGAATGATGGGGGATGTTACCTCATGAAATGTTCCACCACTGACATGTTCCTCTGCAGTTGATCTGGCTGATCTCGTGCATGGATACCACCACCATTTATCACTTGCGTCAACTGTGCCATTACTACAACAAACTGTTCAGTTCCAATTCTGACCATCTCAGGATGATGATTCAGAAGGTTATTTCATTCTGCATGCCTTCCTAGCACTGCGTCCCTGTTTCCTCTACGGAAAACCATTTTTAACAAAAAAGTCTTAGAAGAAGCAACATGGTAATCTTCAAATACTATATCACTTCAATTTGACCATAAAAAAATATTTTTGAATAATCTTTTAATATAATTCTAACAATTAATGTTATCTAAACTAACCACTGATACCAACTATAAGGCCCCAGCCTTAAACCTTTCTTAATCTTGAGTTATTACAAGATTACACATTGAGGATCTTTTCAGGTTTAGAGTTTTATAGAATTAGATCATAAAACTTGCAGTACATTCCAATTTTAAACAAAGTGGTTACATAAAGATAGTATTCATTTTTCCCATCAATGGAACATATTTAAAATAAATCATGGATTCTTTCTTGACACTTCCTTGACACTATCATCATATCATGTACCATTCCCATGACCTGTGAAAAACATTTCAAAAAGACTTGTGATGAGCCTAAAAAGCTCAGTATGGGTTATATAAAAAAAATATGGAAAGGAAACATGAGTTCATATATACATAATAATGAAATCATACTTTACCTATAAAACATAAGCACTTTAACATACCTCTTCGAATCATGAATAAATAATAGAAATCATAAGACATAAAGGTAACATGAGGCATTCATAACATTCTTACGTAGTGAGTAACCCTCTTGGTTACGTTTGGAATACCCATCACAGTATATTCCCTAAATCGCTTCGGAGAAACCTTAACATTTCACTCCTTCGCATTACCCAATGCATTGGAGAGCTATATCGGCCTCAACCGCCCTTATTTTATCACGGAACCACCCGTCTTCATAATAATTCCCAAGAACCTCAACATAATCGTATCACATAAAACATGCATAAAGGATACATAAAATTCCCACATTTAAATCACAAGATATCAATATAACACATTGATATAAAAACATTATGATAACCATTTTCAATACCAAAATAAAAGAAAAGTAAAACATGGTATTTATATTTCTTTTAAAAAAAAGGTATGGCTTGTAGAGGAAGCCTAAACTCAAATAATGGTCACGGCGGAAGAGAAGTCATTGTCGCCGCATACGTACGACAAAAACTTCCCTTTTGTTGTTTAGTAAATGCTTCATATATAAAAGATTCCTTTTGAATAAATGTAAAAGTCAAAGGGGTTTATACACCATATAAAATAAGGTTGTGTATAAAACGAAATATGCCTCAATGAAAGGAGATTGAGACGAAGTCCCATACCTCGGGTTCGACATTACTAGATCGTTCTTTAATGTCCTGAATAATAAACCTGAGTTAATTTCTACTTGTTTAAGAACCTTTTGAAAGTTCATTATTCCTTTTATATCACATATTTCCATGTCATGAACACTATGTAATTATTTAAGTTAATAACGGTCTTTTTAACAATCATTGGTACTTGAGTCAATAATATACCCATTATAATTACAAGTTGTTCATGTATCCATTATATGCAGAAATATAATCATGATGTATATATCATATATATCATATATATCAAGTATATACATGCATTTATAATATTACATAATCATTTAGAGGTAAGAAATGAAATGCACCGTTCATGGCGACGGTAAGCCGTACGTACGCATGAACGCTACTTTCATTTCTATTTCATATTTTATAGAATGGAATCATAATGATATAAAGGTATATTATAATTCCAGTGTAATAATATTATATCTCCATCCTTTATACGTCCCACATATGGTATTTAACGAATCAAATCACTTTGAGGGGGCGGTAGTCCGCACTTCCTTAAATGAAGATATCGCGTTTACCCATAATGGAAACCATAAAGGTATGCCCAAAATGAAAAATACAGAAGTTTAAGGAAAACATAAACATATTTTATATCATATATAAATATAGTGTCATCATAATGGCCACCTTTTAAGGTGTTAATGGAATGTTGAACAATCATCGTTTCGGGAGGCAGAAATTCGCCATCCACAGAAACAATATGTTCTTTAACCATTAGATGTAGGTGTGTGTAAGTGTAGCTATAATAATTCTTATAACAACATACTAGTATACTGAAGATACTGTATTTGTTACAAAAGAAATGAATAAAAAGAGTTTAGTGGGTTGGAGAAGAAAAATAAAACAAAAGGACTCAAGTGAATACATTACCTTAAAATCGGGTAACTCCCTTTGTTTTGAGCTCAAAGGCTTCCTTGGGAAGACTTCTGTCCAAAGTGAGGCTTCAAGGAGCAATAAAGGGAAGTGTAGAGACAAAATGGGCAGGGGTTGGATGAGCCAAATGTTTTGGATGTGTCGGTAAGGAGGTAGAGGTGGGGGCCTTTTATAAGAGGAGAGGAGGGGCACTCTTGGAAAGTAAAGAAATGTTACTTTATTTTCAAATGGGTTTCGGATTTTAAAGGTCCCACATTGATATAATTAGAGGCTAAGGTGATACCGGTTCAAAATATACCCACCCAATATTTTTTAGACATGTTTAGGTCTAAGATTTTACATTATATTTCCATTTTATTTAAATAGTCAAATAATGAGGTCATCGCTGCATCATTATGATGTCGTAAATAATTTAATTTATTTAATGTCTAAAAATTAAAAAAAACTAATATGATGTAGAAAATCTTTTTAGGTTTCCAATGAATATTTATAGTCCAAAATATAATTTAGGTAGACAAATTAAAAATATTTTACTTAGGTGATACATTCTTTGTTACATTTAACATTCTTTAAAAAAATAAAAAGATAAAAAGTCACTTTCTCACAAAAGTTATTTCATGGGGCCCCCAAGTTTGGCACAAGGCATCCAATGGTCGGATATGAGACAAACAGTAGCCTTATGACTCATTTTGGTGTCATTTTTTATTATTGTGATATTATTTTATTATCCTTAACTACCTAATTACTCATTAATCAAGATAATTAAAGATAATTACCGTCGTTACTATTCATAATGTCCAAAAACAAAAGAGTATTAATTACATAATTTGGACCTTATGATTCCAAATATGTAATCCATTTTACCAAATTCCAAACATATAAATTGCAATAATTGGTTTAAAAATAATTCCCGTTGTCATAACAAATAGCGGGTTTTTTGAAACAATATCTATGAAACGTTTGGCATTAGTTTTTGACCAATTTCAAAGTGAAATTAATCCTAATGACCACCATTGTATTAAATGGTAAAAATATATTCAGATTAAACTTTAATACCAATTAAAAATATAATCTAACCATATAATTAAATTAAATGAAAACACAGTTTTATTGTAAAATGCAGTATTTTTCACTATTCATTAAAAAATGAACATTGTCAGAAAAATACCAAAAATTTATCCAATGTAAATTTCAATGTCCCAATAATAATGGATAATTTTATTTTGACAAATATAGATTATAAAATTGTCAAAATATTGATTTAAAAAGGGTTTTCCATCAAAAGGCAGTAAAACATTCTTTTAAGAATATTAGTGTATTACGTGCTTAAGATTGGATTTATTTTCATTTTAAGCCTCTCAAACACTATCTAATTCATTAATAGACATAGATAAAAATATCTATTATTCATTACTTACTTGGGATGTTACAAATTTGGCCTTATTTTTATGGGAAACATAGAAAAGTCAAATCTCCTGTAATTTCTCACCCACCTTTTACTCACCTAATTAATGAGGAGGGAATTGATTTACGTGGGATCAAACATAGGATCCTAAATTTAATATTTACGGTTGGGGTGGTGAATGGATTTGGGAGATGTAAATTTTTTATTTCAACTGTAATGTCATGATGTCTTTTGCTAATCGCATGTTCAGTTTCATTCTTGTAAGTTATTCAAATCAATTTTTTTTCTTAAAAAATGTTCTTATTATTCAGATTTTATATTATTATTCATATCACATTGATACGATTTCCTTAGGTAGTGAATCCATTCACATAATATTTTGTTAAATTCAATACACAATGGTGGAGTGGTCATTATTTTATTGTTTTTATTCTTCAAATCTTCCCCGATGAGTCTACATACCATTTCCATTGATTAAATAGAATCAATAAAGGGATAACCCACATACTAGTTGATCCAAGGGAGTATAAAAGGTATAAATTATATATTATTTCATGTTATTTAATATTATTATATCATATAATTATTTTAAGAGTCCCATTCAATGAGCGACTCGCTTCCTAATCTTCATCAACTTTAACGATGACACATTTCGAGTGGCAGTATGGTCTATTTCATTAGAGTTCTCAGTAATGTAATCCTCTATTTGAATTGATTGTTAGAAATGTAATTTTTTTGGGATTAAATTGGTTAATGATGATGGTAATTATCTCAATTTGTGGATACATATTAAATTATTGATATGTAATTCAATAAGAAAGGAAATTCATTTAATCCACCCCAATAGATAACCTAGGGTGAACTCAATATATTAAATTGGAATCTATTAAGTATTTTAAACTTTTTAATAATATATTAAATTCAAACCCATGTTGGCCACTTCAATTCCAAATCACACCCTATAATATATGTTTCTTTAGGTTTTTTCTTCGGTCCATATGGATTCGATAACCAAAGATATACTACAGGGGACCAATTACATAATCCAATTGTGTAAAAGTTTCTATAACCAATATTATATTTGAAATAAGACCAAAACAGATAATCTAGAGCCCATAATATAACAAGATAAAAAATATTTTTTTTATATTTAATGAAGAAAATATAATGGAAATATAGAATCTATGAGTGAGATATCCCTTACGGGTAATGAACTGAATATTTTTTGGAAAATAAGATAAGAAAATAAGAATGACCTTCGTAAGGATGTATAATGTCTCTAATGTTTATAAATTCCTTTTTCTATCCAATATTGAAGATCCTAAAGATGATAATGATCAAAAAATGGGAGTTTTCCCTATCTTTTTGGAAGGTAATTCTAGGAAATGGTTCTTAGAATAATATGAGAATATATTGGAAAATTGGCAATAAGTCTGTAATTCATTTGTACCAAAATTTTATCCTAGGATACTTAAGAGATAACCTAGAAGTAAAATCACAAAAAAAACTCAAGTTACTTTATAGAATGTACATGAATCCCATGATAGATTCAGTAATCTTCATATAATATATACTCATCACTAAAGTCCCTAAAATATTCTCATATAGGTAATCTATGAGGGTATTCTATCTTTATATAAGAACATGTTTAATAATTATGTTGGAATAAATAATACATATAAAACTGATGAAAAGTTGGGGAATATTTATAGAACCTTTCATTAAAAATTAAAATATAAAAACTATAAGAGAAAAAGAGATAATAAAGGTGAGTAAAAATCAGTTTTATGGAAAACGTTGATGTCACAACTTGCTAAAATTTAAGATCAACTCCAGTTACTAATGAATAAAAAATATTTACAAAGTTATAATGAAGTGGGTTTTCAATACCAAAACACTACACTTGGAAAATTATATACCCAATGTGGTATGTTTAGTCGCACTAAAGGATACTATCTAACCATTTATATACCTATAAAAAATTAAAAAATGTTATTTTTTCATGGTATGGACATAGGATTCAATTCAATAATGATGTATTTTAAAATAATTAAAACATTGACAATAATAACTATCTTGATTTTTCAAGGAGAAAAAACGATTGAGGAAAATAATTACACCTAGAATCCAATAATTACCTAGAAGAAAATATCAAAGTAAAAATAGGGATATAGCATACAATTTTGAAGAGGAACTAAGGGGAATGTTGCAATATATTTTTAGAAAATTTGATTCTCTGGAGGATAATATAGAATCATAATCATAAGAGACTCATTCAGTTAATTTTAATCTTGATTTGTAAATTGGATGAATTTATAGAAACTCTACCTTAATAAGTAAGAATAATATTACAATTACAAAAAGTAATTAATTTTAGGGAGATTTTTATTGTTGTTAAGACCAGGTGTTGGTTTAAAACCCATTATGAAGATAAAAATTATCCTAAGATAACTCAAAATGGAATGCGAAAGAATCCTGAGTTTCAAATATAGAAAATAAATAATCTAAAATTATAGATAATAATATGAAAAATGATATGAATCCTAATGTACTACATGAATAAAATAATAAAAATACATTAAATAAAGATAAATAAATAGAAGGAAGGGGTTTTAGAGAAACCTGAGGGTGTACCAACTATTTTAAATAATTTTCCACACAGATCCATTTCCCTAAATTGATTGTGAAAATGAATTAGGATCCTAAAATGATTATGTTTCGTTAGCTTCCTAATGTAAATATACCAATAATTCATGATTTATTTAAAATTACATCTTATATGAAATTATTATGAAGATTGTATCAAAGAAGAAAACTTTTGGTAGAATTTTCTTCTAAAAACCTAACAGAGGAGTGCATTTCTTTTTTTAGAATTTTATCCCACTTAAACTCGACGAACCATGATGTTTTATTAACCTATGAATCTTAAGAGATAGTGGTTAGATAGAATGATTATATTAACTTTTTGTGAGTATAAATATATTACATTACTCATTGATTTAACAATTTAAACAAAGATGAATACGACCCACCATAGTTTTATTATAGCTATTCAACCAATCTATTACTCACCCTATTGGGAGAGTGGATGATATTTTAGTTAGATGACAGCTATATGTACCTACTATTTTTCTTTTATTTTGGATACAATGTGTTATATGGAAGTACATATAATCTTTGTAACATCCCAAACCTAGTTCACTCATAATTAACCAAACCTGTTGAACCATATCACCTTAAGCTTGACTCCCTATATGGGAGATACTGATGATAATAACTGGGGGTATATGATAGTACGAAGGGGGGGGGAGACTATACCCCCATTATTAGAGTGTAGAATAGTTTTATCTAATAATTTTCAATCCTTTAAAATACTTATAAATTATAAAAATAAAGAAATAAATCATCCAAATATAATATACCTGAGGAAGATGAATCAAATTTATATAAAAAAAATGATGCTCATGTCATGGTACTAATCAAAATGGAATACATAGATGTAGGGAAATAAGCATATAAAACATTATTTACAATAATTAAGAATACAAAAATCAATATTTTATAGCATCAAGATCATAAGCTCAATCCTCTCGTCACATACTCTATATTATGAATACAATTAATCATCCATGGAAGGAAGCTTCCCTTTATCCCTAACAACATTCATAAGGTTTGTTTTGTTACTAACAGGTATCTCGAATAGGGTGTGAGATATACGTACTAGGACACCAAAAATGGTGTCTAGAACTATCTAGTCTTTTAGTATAATCTAAAAAATGTTCCTATAATAATAAATGTAAGAAATTAAATAAGTACATCTCATTGGACTCGGTTACACATGAGATACCCAACCACCACAACCTAATTCATCCTAACTGGGATGTATTTGAATAGATGTCACCCTACATGTACAATTATATGAAAATGGTATGTATATATATATATTCCTAGTATATATTTAGACATTTATGTTCATATATAGATATACATAATAATATTCAGGACCTAGGGCCTAGGCCGAAGGAATCCATACACACTTATAAGTTTTTTATAACTCCCATTACATATGATCATATAGGTATAAATATAATTTCAAAATGTTTGAGTATAAATAATGTAACAATCAAAATAATGTTCTTTTTCATGGGAAAAAGATTCATAATTTTCAACTAATTGGAAACTGGATCCCCTCTAAGACATTTTTTTAGGAACCCAAGTATCACTCTTTCTATGTTCTATAAATACCCATCACCATAGGATCCCATCCAAGAAATCTATGTAAGGACCCAAGTATCACTCATATAATGGTATAAATTATAACCCTCTAATTCAATCTATGGTTTACCATATCAGGAACTGGGTATCACCGATGGAATTTCATAGTATCAATGACTATAGATTCCATCCAAGGCAATCCTTTAGGGAAACATGTATCACTCAGGGAAAGAACAAGGAAATCCACCTAGTGAGCCAATCTATGGTGTTCTATAAAGAAAACAAGGTTCACCCCTAGCATTCCAAAAATAATTTAATGACTTAGAATTGTTAAGCCTAATGATCCCATACAAGGAATCCTTATTTGATACCTTTATATCACCCTTTTAATGGTTTAAATTAATGCTTATGTCATGCATTAAACTCATACCATTCAATAAGTACAATTTAGTCACAGTGGATGAATCATTTATTATGGTTGATTTATCTACAATTAGAGGAGTAAGGGTATATAAACATGCCCCACCATTTTCAATTATTTCAGTTTAAAATACATTTCAATCATAATGGGTAATTATATACATCTAAAAAATTGTTTCATAACAATTAAAATGCTTTATTCCATTAGGCCTTTAAGGATGGAACACTATTAGGAATGTCTCATGGAGTTTTTTGTCAAACTATGATGAGGTTTCAAATCTTTTGAGGACTATACAAAGAATAGAAGTATTAAATTATTTATTTAATTACATGTTTAAGTGGTGTCTCTATAAATGTTTGGAGTGTGACACAACAACAAACCATATAAAGCTTCAAAAAATTCTAGTAAAATAACTATACCACCTACATTATGTTGGTAAATGACTCTACATCAGTTTTTTTCTTTAGATTAAATTAGAATGGGAGAAAACATAAGATAGAAAAATGTCTTTATAATAGAGAATATTATATCAAAAAAAAATATCATGGATTATTTCAAGGTAATCCAATAAATGATGTAATATAGGTATAGAGAATACCATTAGATACCAAACCCAAGTGACGATAAATGAATCATATCTCAGAAAAAGAAACTACCTTAAAGAATATGTTTAAAGGATGAGGAATGATTTAATAGAGAGGTACATGAATGAATGAAAAATAATATAAAAAGGATGTTTAAATTGAAATTGTAGAAAGGGTGAAAATATAATTTGAAACTATTTTAAGAGGTGCATGGTTTGGCCACATGGTTTTCAAAACTGTGCACCTAAACCATGTTAAATCACTAGTAAAGAGAAACTAAGGATAAAAACAAAGGTGAATAGTTTGGGAAAAAATATTTTATCCCCTTCCAACTCTCTAGAAAATCTTTCATGACCATGTGGCCAATAGTGAAAAGTTTGAACTAATCGTGAGACTGTCGCCAGTTTTCTGTAGCACCTATATGGTTGAGTAACATGATTAACACTAACCATGTCATAACAATGCATATTTGTTTATCCCTCCAACTTTTGGGTCTCTTGGCTTTGAGAGATCCCCAAAATCTCTTGAAATTATCTTTATCCCCTTAACCACATTACTAGATTAAAACTAGATGTTTTGAATAGTAGCTTATTTTTCACACCCCTTATAAAATACAGGACATTACTATCCTTGGTAGGACATCACTATCCACTGGTGGAGTTGTGATAAATCATTATAAAGGTAATTTAATATTTATCTTGGGTGGAGAAAATTCTGATTTCATTATTTTTAAAATTTTTAAGGAAACTATATAAGGAAAAATATGATCAAAAGTAAAATTGATGGAGTTTTATAAAACTTTTGATGTGGAGGATGAAGAATCATTGTGAATAATTAATGATATTAATAGAAAAACCATACATAAATAAAAATTTATGGGAACCTATTATAGTATGGAAAAACCCATGGATGAATACAAGGGAGATTACATAGAGAATTTATATGAGTTTTCTGAAGAATGGTCTTACTTCCAATTCTAGAGTTTAAAGGTTGGAGATCCCTATTGAGTAAAACAATGATGATTAATATTATTTATTTTTTTTAACTCTATTTTTATGATAATTATTTAAGAGAATGTAACTCTAGGACAATAATGATATCTATAGTTTTCAACCATAAAAAAATGAAAAACCACTCCCTTATCATTTTAAATATTCATTTCAAGATGATAGTTCTGTACTTCCTATTATAATTTTAGCTAAACATGAGGGAAGTCAAGAAGAAAAGGTGTTAGATGTTTTGAAAAGGTTTCGAAATGTAATAGAAAACTTTATTTCTACAATTGAAACGATTTTTCCATAATTTTTAATACATAGGATCTATATAGAACCTAAATACGAACTAAGAGTATATGAACAAAGGACACGTAATCCCAACATTAACGAGGATGTGAGCGAATAATTTATCATGATGTTAGACTCATAAATCATATTGACTGACTTTGATAGTCCTTGGGTTGAACTTATTCATGTATTACCCAATAAACTAGGATTTATAGTGGTCACAAATGAAACAATTGAAGAAAATAAAAATGTACGGTTTCTAAATAGAGAGTCTATATTGATTATAGGAAGATAAATTTTTCTAATAGTAGTAATAAAATTCCTATTATATTTATTGATCAAATACCTGATATGTTTCAAAATAATTAATTATTTTGATTTCTTAATAGTGATTATGGTTAGAACTATATTCCAATAACCCTTGAATATCAATAGAAAAGCACTTTTTTATGCCAATATGGAGCATTTTCCTACGGAATAATTACCTTTATTTGGTGCTTTGACCACCATTCATAGATGTATGATGGATATATTTTCATACCTGATTGAGAGAAAAATTTTGTTCTTTTAGGAAATAAGGTATATATAAGGGGAATAAAAGTTGAAAATGGAAATATAGAGGTGATTAAAATTTTTAAAACACCTAATTATGTATAGGGTTGTAGAATATTTTCAGGCCTTGCTGCTTTTTACTATAGGGTTGTTAGGTTATTTTCTATGATCACAAGGGCCTTGTTCTCTTTTTTTTGGAAAAATATACAATATAATTTTTATGGAAGGTTATTAAAATAATTTAATCTTCTAAAAGAATATTTGGGTTCTTTACTGATCATTTTATACCCAATTGTATGTTTTTATTAGAATATTGTGGGAAGGTTGGGACACACATGTTGGGGAATTATTAGTATAATTAAAGGACTAGAGTTTTAATTTGGTGTATTATTCTTGTAGGTTTCAAAAATTATGCTCAATGAAATTACTCCAAAAACTATGTTTTAATTTTCAAATAATATATTCAATTTTAATGATTTTTAAAAAAAATAATTAGATCTAATTTTTAAATCTTTAATTAACTTACAAACCAATTGTATATTCTAGTAATAAATAAGTCTAATCACTCAATTTTGGGATATATAATCATGTTTCAATAACCTGATTTAGAAAATTTGGTATAATTATGATTATAAAAATATATTTGCTGAACACTATTCTTGGATTTTTGGTACACAAAAAATGACCAAGGGATATTAATAATAATTCATCTCTATTTTATGAAATTTATTTTTTTAAAATAATTTTAATTTAGTTTTTATCTTGTGTTGTATGAAAAAACAAGTTAGAAGAAGTACTATATACTATTAAAATATTATTATCACATAGAGAATGGATTTCAGGTTATAAATATGAATAATTGAATTATAAAAATGCACGGTTTACACATATAGTAAATTAATTCATTAGTTTTAAATTAAATATAAATAAAAATTAAAATCATTTGAAAATAAAGGAGTTGTTTTTCTAAAAAACTATTTTTATGAGCACAATATTTTTTATCCTAATAAGTTAAATTTATAACTATTTTTAATGGTTTTAATTAAATTTATATATTAAATAAAATATTATAAGATTAATCTAATATTTTTATAATATCCATTGGATAAGAATATAACTTTATCTACGGTTAAAAAAGTATTTTTATAAAAAGACACTTTCATTACATTTTTTGAATATAATTTAAAATTAATCTATTGAATTTTTAGTTATTGAATTAGATAAATTGAGTTACATATTTTGAATCAAGAGGTTCAAATTTGGTTAATAGGTCTATTTTATTTTAGGTAAATTTGAATATTGACCATGAAAAAATTAATCACTAAGGTAAAGGGTAAATCAGGTAAATCAGGGTTTAAATTAATTGTTAAGGCCTTAATATTTTTTCCTAATTCATATATTATGAAGGTAGTTTTACAATTATCACCTTATTCTAAAAATTAATTACTTCTATGGAAACTTGTCCATGATAATGGATTATTAAATATTTAAATCAAGGAAAGTTACAAAATGTCACTCTTTTTGTCTTCAATATCTCTTATGTGTCCACATTGGGATAAAATGATGTCATAAAAAAACAAAAGTGTCTATTTTGACAATAAGGAAATTATTTTTTTATGTCTATATTTTTTAAATTTTAGTAATTATATAATAACATTAATTTCTTATTTAACGCTAATGAAATTTTTATCCACATAATAAGAAATATAAAAAATCTTTTTAAAAAAATTAAAATTATCAGAATTGGAATGTTTTAATTCCTCCAAAAAACTATTGTAGATCTATATGTCATATTATCATGGTATGATAGTATTATATTATAATTATTCTATTTTATTTATTAATATAATGTTAGAATAAATGAATAATGTTAAAAATGATATTAATGTTATTGTATAACAAATGATATTTTATTACAAGACATAAAGTTCATAAAAATTTATGATTCAAAAAAATGAATGTGATAGAGTTTTAAAGATCAACCCTAATCTATTAATTGTCTTTTTTTGTTTTATAATAACATTATTAAACCATAAAGGGAATGAAATGTTAACATTATGATAATTTTAAAAAGGGTTAAAGGGGGGTTAAAACTAAAATATATGGGTAAAAATACAATCCAAACATTCCAAATTTTATTATATAATCCAATTGTGAATCAAAAATATTTATCTTAAAATTTTATCAATTTTGAGCCATTGTAAATTCAAATTTAATTTATATTATTTTAATATTTTTTATGAAATTACATGTGTAACCCTCCCCTTAATTATAAAAGGGAACTATACTTTCTGTTATTCACAGCACTATAACACTTCTATATTGACTGAAATCTAAAAATTTATCTTATAAATGTACCTATACATATCCAATAGTTATTGGTCTTCCAAAAAGGAAAACCATAGATCCCTTTAGAGGATATCTAAAGGATTTGTTTCAAAGATGAGACAATCGACTTAACTGATAAATTTATTTTAAATTTTTCTTTTAGCTACACTAAATCATTTATATTTTTTCTAAAACAATAAATTCCATATCCTTAATATAGAAAATGATAAAATTAATCTATAAATAACATTATACTCCGTCATTACCATAAAATGGTAAGTTAAGGTATCACTCATTCGTATATACAACTTACCGTCTTCACATAGCGATAAAATTCCTCTTTCATCACTATATAGTATTGATGGGTATTAAGACATGTTTAATATTTATTTATGAAAATTATTAAAAAATTATAACTTTTTAATGATAATATCATGACTACATTATTACCATACAATCACTTGAGAAACAATAATTTCATTTATGCGCAGGTGTGGGCTTCCACCTCTACGAAACAATGTGATTTGTTTTTCATTTTTAATTAAATAGAATATAACAAGGATTAATTTGATGAATATATATGATTTATATTATATAATAATGATAATATAAATATTAATTAATATTTGCCTTCATTTTATTATATCTTCTAAAAAATAAAAACTGCGTTCAAGCATATATACAACTTACCATCTCTATGAATAGTATAGTTACTTTTTCCACAAATAAATTTTTTCAATAAATATAAATATATATATTTAATGAATATATATTATATTTATAAAATTATTAAATATTTATATATTATTCAAAAATTATCAAATTAAAAGGGAAAAAACTACCATACCAAAAATTACATGAAAAACAAAGAAATTTTTACCTAAAATATTTAATTTAATAAAGAATTTATACTAAACGGGTGATAAACATTATAAATAAATCATATATGGTGTGATATAAAAAAGTATGGTTAGGTGATAATATTTATAATAAACTTATATTTATTATATATAATGTTTGAAAACATATGAAAGATGTTAGACATGAGGTAAGGGGTTTTATGTTAGAATCTATTTTTTATCAAGATTGTTCATGATTATGTATTAGATACTAAAATATTACGATCTAACTCTAAATAAACACAGAAATTTTATTATACCATGTTTATTTCTTATGAGTACATTTTTTCCATCCATTCTCCTTATATAATGCACCCAATATACTAAAAATGTATTTTTATAGAAAATAGACTTTATTACACTCTTTGATCAAAAAACATTTATCATTCACCAAAATGTTTTAAAAAAATGTAATAATGATATATTTTAGTATTTTAATTTTTTAACTTCATTTTTACCCATTTTTTACTTTTTGGGAAACTATTTCAATGCAATTTTTTTTTATTTTCAAAATGAGGTACTTTTTGAATTTTCCAACTAAAGTGTGGAAGTAATGTTTTTTTACCGAATATCACATGAATGAAATTTAAAACCATCTTCAAAACTAAATGTTTTAAAGATTACATTAACATTTAACATTCTCATTTTCAATGAATTTTTTTTCAAAAATAATTTAGAAATTTTTCAATTATTAACAAGGCTATTTAAAAATTGAAATGCTATTTTCCACAAGAATGTTATGATGATATTTTGATTCATCAACATCATCAAAATTAAAATACAATTATTATTTACTGGAAATATTATACAAGGCTAATATCCTTATTATTTCATTATATGTTTTATGGTTTTTATCAAATGATTTTTATGAAACTTGTTCCATTCCATGGGTTATTATATAATTAAATGTTTATGAAATCCATTTTTTTGAAGGGTTTTGATATGATGAATTATTTCTGATCTCGAGGAACATATATGTATTATTTTATTTATTTTATGGCTGGGGCATAAATCTATATATAATTAATTAGGTAAATATTTACATCACCTGTGATAAATAGGAATATAATGGGGTGTTAACCTAGTTTAGTATTGGGTTTTTCCACCATGAAAGTTTTGGGAATCAACCATGAATACTATGATAGATTGAGGAGTAAACCATATTCACTATTATTTTGTTGGAAATGATCCATGAATACCCAGGAAATGATTTTATATTCTTTTGTGTACTCCATAATTCCAGGTATTATGCCAAATATTTTTTCTCATTGATCATGTTCTTTGGTTCCTTTATGATTCATGTATTATAAACTACCTATATTTGTGACAAGAATAAAGATTATGATCTATAATATGTAGGGTTTTTTTCCAAATATTAATATCATATATGTAAAAAAATTTCTCATGTTACTCTTTTATGATCATTGATATCTACCTTATTTACCATTAAAAAGTATCAGAGATCACATATTATTATATTTCAATTACTAGGTTATGAAGAAAGATTTTATATATGATGTTTCTAATAAGGGTTATATGTATGAAGATATACTTCTATGATTATTTAGAACTTTTATGAACTGTATTTTTATGTTTTAATGTTATCAAAGATACTGTACATATATGATTATGGAATATATTGGAATAATATTTAGAGTATATTCAACTACATAGATGTAATATCAATGTATGAAGTTTTTGGGTTTCTATAGTCAGTATCAGAGAACTGTTTAGTTAACCTTTAGAATTTAGTATGTTAGATCTATAGTGAGAGCCCTATGGGTAAGATTACATATATGATAAAATCATAATGTTTGGTAATAGTCATGAATGAACTATGTTAAACCTAATCATTTATAGAAAAATGTGTCACAATTTACACATAATATATATTATTTTTCATTATTATATTATTTCCATATATGATTAATTTTTATCACACTACGATTTTGGTTTTATTTATTTGAAGTAATCCAATGTAATTATGTTAGTGCTCTATATGATTGATAATGTAATAATTTTCCTCTATAAAAAATGTATGTTTTGGGATATGGAATGTAAAATATTGTTTCTGTGCTCACACAACATTCTTAAGATATGAATCACACTAAAATTAAAAACAAGATATGTATGGAACATTGATATGTTTAGTCCTTCATGAAAATATTAACACCATATTTCAGTGGGCCTTTTAATCTTATAGTCATTGATTAACAGATTAGTGAGAATGAAAATATATTTTTTGTCTTCCAATGTTCAAAACACGATAATTTCATTCTAGATATTTATCATTTGGAAGGAGAAACAAAAAATAGAGGACTCTTATCATGAAAATGAAGCAACAAGAAGAAATTTTCTCTATGGTGTGGGGTGAGTTTAGGACACCCCTTATTTATTAGTATTTTCCTTATATTATTCATATGAAAAAGGAGTAGGAATTTCATGAGTTGAAAAATAAGGATGATGAATCTGTTGGAACCTACGAGGATAATTTTACTATACCCGTGAGGTACGCTTTTGGTATTATCATCAAAACAAAAAGTAAGGTTGCTTGATTATTAAATGGATTAAAACCAAGGCTCCCAAAGGAATTTGGAATAAGGGAATTCAGTACCATTGAATAAATCATTCAATGAGATATTAAGGTGTATGTGGATATTATAGTTACCCATAAATCTCATTATTTTGATAAAAAATAAAAATGGAATTGAAAAGAAATTATTAAAACATTTGAGAATTGATGATGATCATTAATTTATTCTCACAATGTGGAAGGTATCATAGTGAAAATATTTTAAGGGAACTGATAAATGATTTAGGTTTAGAAAATAAAGTCATTAAGAAATTGAATGCTGAAATAAAGGAAAGAAGATAAATAATAATAAGAATAGAGTGAAAGGATCACAAAATACGCCACACAAAATCCAAATTTTTAATGAAATTAAAATGACAATTTTGATATACTAAACTCAAATACAATTTTTAATGATGATGATCAATGTTAACAACCTATTAATCACATATTAAAATGAAAATATAATGCGATCACTATTTATGATGAGGCGTATGTTATAGAAATGGAGAAAGGTATACCTAGCATCGACTCTAGAACTTCTAATGTCTTATTTGAATTTTGATATCCCCACCATTTTGTAACTAAAGATTTTTTTAAGGGTATCATAGTACAACATAAAAAATTAGATTTTTAGTTAGCATTAAAACCCCAAATGATATGATGATCACACCCCATGTATATGATTCTTCTTTGTTTGATGTTTGTAGGAATGTGTTTCTTATAAATCATTTAATTATTCCTCTAGTTTAATTCAATGTTATTTTTGGAATTTATTGTAATTATTTAAATATACCCTTCATTAATTTCAATGTAAGGTAAGTTACAATAGAGATTTCAAAACCACCTATGATCATATAATGATAGAAATTAAATCCATCATATGGGTCATTATTCCTATACAGAGGGTGAATTTCTCTAAGATGCTGGGTAGAAACTCAAAATAAAAGAAATTAATATTTTTTACGAGTTTATTTATATATTTCTAGAATAATTTATTGGTATTCCAATGAATCTTGATGTTGAGTATTCAATATAACTCATACCCAATGCTAAACCTATTTAAGAATATTTTTATATAATGGTACCAATTTGGTTGAAATAATTAAAGAATAAACTCCAAGAGAATCATAAAAGGGACTCATTCAAGCAAGTGAATCACCTTGGGGTTCACCCATTTTTTTGGTAGGAAGAATGACGGATCAATGTAATTTTTCATTGATTATAAATAACTTGATATGATCACAATCAATTAAAAGTATCCAATACTCCATAAAAATTACTTATCTAATCAACAATGAATTGATAAATACATTTTCAATATTGATCTTCACATTAGAAATCATCAATTGAGAGTTAATAAGAAGTATACACCAAAGACAATATTCTATATAAGGTATTTACACTATGAATTTATTGTGATATTATTTGGTCTTAATCATTTGACTGCAATTTTTATTGATTTAATGAATTGAAACTTCAGAAAATACATTTATTATTTTTTGTTAGTCTTTGTTGATGAAATTATTATATATTAAAAGGGAAAGTAAGATCATGAAGATCAAATACAGATAATTCTCAAGGATATGAGCAAGATTAATCATTATGAAA
Source organism: Viscum album (assembly GCA_963277665.1). Lineage (NCBI taxonomy): Eukaryota > Viridiplantae > Streptophyta > Magnoliopsida > Santalales > Viscaceae > Viscum > Viscum album. The sequence goes on from OY728140.1 coordinate 1,152,651,283, forward strand.
GATTTAACCATTGTGAATTTTGGATTTAGAATGTTTCATTATTGGGTCATATAATCTCATGTTAGGTTATAATAGTAGACCCTTCAAAGATAGATGTTATTAAACATTGGACCAGAACAACCACTATGATTTTTATATGTTGTTTTCTCTATTTATCTGTATATTTTATATGATTTGTGGATAATTCTTCACGACTATAGAATCTACTCACAATGTTAAATACAAATAAGGATAAGTTCATTGGATTGATGAATGTGGGAAATGTTTTAAGGAATTTAAGTGAAGGATATTTAGTAAACTTATGCTTACACTATTACATAGTAGAGAGGGGTAAATAATCTATAGTGATTCATCAAATAAAAGACTAGGATACATCCTCATGTAGAATGATATGGTTACAGAATATGACACATGAAAATTGATGGTCCAAGAGAAAATTTACACAAACATTGATTGGGATTTATCTATAGTAAATGATTTATTAAAGATATAGAGGAAGTATATATATAGAGAAAGGTGTTACAAATATATAGATTTTAAAATCTTACCATATATTTTTTCTGAAAAAGTGATATTCATTTTCAAATTAGAGTTGATTAATTATTGTGATTGCTCAATACATTTCCACACTAATAAAGTGAACAAGGTGGAAGATTCTTTGATTCTAATATATTATTCTATATTGTATATGATAAGGACCACAAAAGTCCAATATTTATAGACTAGAAAATGATGGATCTGGAAGTCTTAATGTAATTGAAGAGATATTATATTTCTCAAATGAGTGTTCAAGAATCTATCCATGTTAATATTAAAGAGGCATGAGAGGAAGATATAGAGATGGAAAAGTAGGTGAAATTTTTTCTAGAGTTCATCCTTTAAGGAGACAGAATAATAAGGTGTAGAAAACATGTATGTGTACCTTTAGTACCAGATTTAAAGAAAGTGTTACTGTATGATGCTCATATTTATCAATTCTCTATTCATCAAGTATGTTAAAAGATTTAGTGAGATTAGAAAGAGTATTTTTGGTGGAATGGAATGAAGAGATATATTTCTGAGTAATTTTCTTGGTGCATGGTATGATAGAAAGTTACAGTTGATAGAAAAAAATATTAGGGGATGTTACAACAATTACCCATACTATAATGGAAATAGGAAAAAATCACAATATATTTTATCATCAAACTACCTTAATCATATAAAGGGAATAATTTATTATGGGTTGTAGTAGATAACCTTATGATGTCAAAACACTATATTTCCATTAGAAAATATTTATATCTTTATCAATTTACTCAATGATAGATTAATAATGTGATACAACATCATGGGGTACCACTTTTAATAGAATCCAATCACGATATGAGGTTTACCAAATTGTTTTGGAGAAGTATTGAGTAGGCTCTGGATATAGATTTATGTTCCATCAGAGTATATCATCCTTAGATAGATGGTCAGTCAGATAAGAAAATTAGAACTCTATAATTCATGATGAGAGATTTATCTATTGATTTTAAATGTGGTTGTGATCATCACATTTCTTTACAGGAATTTTATTACAACAATAAATATCACTCTAGAATTTATATACCTACTTATGAAACAATATGTAGTAGGATGTGAATAACTCCAACGTGATGGAATAAAGTTGGATAAATAACGATATTGGTACATGATCTAGCAGAAAAAAGATAGAGAGGGACATATCCATCGAGTTACACATATGATTATCAGAGAGTCAAAAAAAATTTATACGAAAAAACATTGGAAATATTAAGAATTTGAATTATTGACAAGGTATTCCTATGAATATATCCACAGAAAAGAGTGACAATATTTGGAAATAATTTCAAGCTAAACCTTAGTTATATTAGTCCTTTTGAAATTATTGATCATATCAAGATGTTAGCTTATAGATTGGAACTCCCACTGAATATATCTCAAGTTCATTATGTGTTCAGTGTATCTCTCCTAAGGAAGTCCATATCTCATCCTTCAAATGTAATAAAATGAGTGGTCATACCACTTGAGAAATATCATTTATATGAGGAACAGGTGGTGAATATTTTATATTGTAGAGAGAAAGTGCTATGACACAAAACCACTCACCTGGTCAATGTTTTGTAGTGAAACACCCAATTTTAGAAAGATAAGTTAGAACCTAAAGATATGATGAGGTAGAAGTATCCTTAGTTGTTTGTATCAGATTAATAGAGTTTTAAGGGTGAAATTATTTTAAGGGGGTAGAATATAACACTTTGATAAATTAAGAAATATATTTTTTCAAAAAAATTTAATTTATTCTGATAGATTGTGTTACACGCAACAACTAGTTAGACAAACGATGATAATGCTTGAAAATATTATTATCACTTAGATATTAGATTTATTTGTATGAATAAGACTAATTTGATTTTATTAATATTTTGTTTACACTTGTATTAAATGAATTCATTTGTTATTAATTAATTATAAATGAAAAACAAATGAATTTAAAATAAAGGATATGATTTCCAAAAAAACTATTTTCATGAGAACAATTTATTCCTTATCCAAATAAATTAAAATGATTAATATTTTTGAATGATTTAAATTAAATTTATATATTCAATTTATTGTTTTAACATTCATTTATTATTTTTTATTATGTATTAAATAATATTAAATCCAATTGTATGTTTAATAATATACTTTTCTCCAAATTTATTTTCATTGAATTTCTTATAAATAAAAATTACTATATTGGATTTTTATTTATTTATTTATATAAAATTAATTACATATTTAGAATCATAAGGTATAATTTTTTTATATAGGTTCCTTTTATATTCGGTTAATATTATTTGTAACCATGATAAAATTTATCACCTCGATAAAGGGTAAATCTATTTATAATAGTTTAAAACTAAGTGGTACCATAATATTTAATCCAAATTCATATTTTTGGAATTTAATTTTACCATTATCACATGAGGGTCAAAATATATTATATTAATGGAAACATTTCGACGAAAATGATCCATATAATATTTAAATACAATAAAGTTACAAAATGTCACCCTCTTTGTTTTCAACATCTCTTATGAATGTATATAGTAAAAAAAGAAATTAATAAGGAAAAATAAGTTTCTATTTTGAGCTTAATTAAATTTTTAGTAATTATATAATGAACATAATTTCTTTTGAAACACTAACGCAATATTTCTCCATTTAATAAAAAAATATATTAAATGATTTTAAAAATCTTAAAAATGATATAATTTTAATAATTTATTGGTTACTAAAAATTATATTGATAAAAATGACATATTAGGGTGGTTTTAATCCATTATTTTCGAATTGAACCATTATCTTATTTTATTTAAAGTTAAATTAAATGAATGGTGTTAAAATGACATTAATGAAATTTTATAAAAAGTAATATTTTACTATTTGATATAAAATTAAAAAAAATATTATATTTGGAAAAAATAAAAATATATGATTTTACACATAAATTATGTTCCATTTTTGGGTTGTTTTTTGGTTTATAATAACATTATGAACCATTAAACTGTAGAAAAATTTAATATTATGGTTGCTGTCAAGAGGGTTAATGAGGTGATAAAAATAAAATGCATGGGTAAGAATGTCATGATGTCATGATATTTTTGATATTATTTTGATTTTACCAATATTATATTCTATTATTTTTAATCTGGATCCATTTTTAAATCCAAATTAATTTATATTATTATTACATTTTGAGAAATTGCAAGAGTTCCCCTCCCCTCAAGTATAAATGGGAACAGTATCTATGTTTGTCACACCACATTGAGAATTATTTCACAACTAAAATCATCCACTATTTCTTATAAAATTCACTATCCAAATCATGGAGGTTTTTTTGTTCCAAAATGACTAATTATAGGGCCCTTTAGAAGATATCTGATGAAGGCATTCCAAAGAAGAAGTAATCATCTTATCTAATCACATTCTTTTTAATTTGATCTTTTACATCCACTAAATATGTTATATTGTTCATAATATAATAAATTAAGTATCCTAAATATATTGAAATATTATTATTATTATTAAAACACCATTATACATCCTCATTCGCATTAAATGGGAAGTGAAAGTATCTTTCTTGAGTACGTATGACTGAAGTTGTCCACATTGTGGTACAATTCATTTTCCATAACCATATTTTATGTATGTGTATTATGATCAGTATAATATTTATAAATTATTTTTATTATAGGATTATATTTATATAATTATAATATAATTTCTAACTTCATATCATTTAATCCATTGGGAAACAATAACGTCAGTCATGCGTACATGTGGATCACCAACTCAACAAATTGATTGAATTGTTTTTATTTATATTTGAATTAATTATTAATGATTATGAATTTGATAAATATATATGATATATTTTATATAATAATTATCTTTTAATGGTTGATTAATAATTACATTTCTTTATTTCCATCACTTGAAATATGAGTACATCATTCATGCATATGCAGGGCTTCTCGATTACCTGAACGATGTAATTAATTTTTCTATCCCTAAATTTTACATATGAATATAAATATATATAATGAATATATATTATATTTTTACCTATATTAAAATTTTTGGAGATTATTGAACTATAATCAATGTAAAATAATTAACTCTTCTAAACCAATACGTACATGGAAAAGATAGAAATTATCACCGAGAATAATATTTTAAATAATGAATTATTAATAAATGGGTGATAAAAGGATGAAAAAAACATGTTTTTAAATATATGAATATTCTTCTATAATAATAAATACAATAAAATTATATTTAATATATCGATGGTTCAAAAATATATTAAGGATGTCAAACTTAAGTTAAGGTGTTTTATGTTATAATCTCATTGATTATCAGATTTGTTTATGATTATGTTTTTAATATAGAAATATTATCATATTACTTACAAGAATTAGTTGTATTTTCTTGTACATTGGGTATTTATTAATAATACATTATTTACATTCATTTTCCTCATCATAAGTACTCAACATACAGAAAATATTTTTTTAAGGAAAATAGAATTTATTTCTCTCTTCAGTTGAAAACGCCTTTTATAAAATATCCTCTTTTTCTAAAAATTGTTATAAAAAAGGTTCTTACTATTTTAGTGTTATTTTATAATGTTATTTTTAGTAATGTTTTACTTTTAAAATAATTGTTTGAAAGGATTCATCTTTCCATTTTTCTAAATGAGGTACTTTGTGACTTCTCTGAAAAAATTTTAGAAGGAATATTTTTTAATATATATGAAATCAACATAATGTACACCCATAATATCCACTAAATAGTTTTAATCATAATTTAAAATTGACAATGAATTTTTTCAATCAAACTTTTTTCCCTAATATTTTGTAAATTTTTATATTTTTAAAGAAGTAATTTCAAAACAGAAATATTAATTTCCATAAGAATATTTTTATGATATTTTTATTTGTCAGTGACAAAAACCTATAATTTTTATTATGATTTACTTGAAATATGATCTAAGGATACTATCCGTATTATATATCAATATGGTTCATGTTTATGATGGAATGATGACTATGAAACCCATTCCTTTCTGTGAGATATTCAATAATGAAATGTTTATGAAACAAGTTTCATTTCATGTGTATTGATATGATGAATAGTTATCGATTATATGACACACATATATATTATTTTCATTATGATATTGGTGGGACCTATATATCCCTCTAATTCATTGGGAACTATTGATGTCACTTTAGATAAATACAGCTAGATTAGGGAGTGAACCCATATCAGTAACATACTTTTTGTACTATGATATTCATGGGAAGGAACCTTCACTATAATTATATCTTAAGGAGTAAATCCAATACACCATGATAGACTTTAAAATTCGCCTAGAATACCATGGAAATGATTGTATTTGATTATGTTTATTACAAAATTCCACATCTTATGCATACCGTATTCTCTCATGGATCATGTTCTTTGATTATTTTATGATTTATTTCTTATAAACTACCATTATTTATTACGTTAATAAATATTATAATATATGATATACATTGTATAGTTTTTAAAAGTTAAGATCATGTTATCACACCCTTTTTCTCATGTTATTTTTAAATGATAATTGGTATCTCCACTATTTACCATTACTGAGCAGTAGATCTCACCCTTTATAATGTTTCATTTCTTAGGTTATGAAGAATGGTTTTATGAATAATATGACTAATAAGGATGATATTAATGAATTTGTAATTTGGTGATGATGTAGAGCTATTATGGACCAGTTTTTTATGATTCCATGTTTCAAAGTTACTAGAACTATAATATTATATCCTGAATAGTTGTATAATGTAATAAATATTCATATATTTTGATGAAATATTTATATAAAAAATGTTTGTGTTACTATATTAATTCCTTATTATCCGATGACACACTACTAGTTATCTCAAAAAGACAGACTGTTTGGTATAAATTTTTTTGGACATCATAGGTGTATGATATTATATAAAAATAAAGAGAGAAAATTAACCCTGATATGAACTAATACTTTTAGGATGTTTTTATGTTGTTTATATGGTGTGAGGATGGTATTTTGAGAATATATGTTCTTGAGTATGAGATACATTGAATACATTAAATTTTATGATTTTCATGAATGGGAGGTAACCATAGGGGAGTGTGGAAAACCCAAAACATTCTACAAGATTGGATTTATTTTCCTACTCCTTTTAAAGATGTTATGAGTTTAGTTGTTGGTTGTGATAAGTTCCAATGTTTTGAAAATGTAGGAATCAATTAATATTTTAACATGAAAATAATATTATAATTTGAAAATTTTAATGTTTATAGATTATATTTTATGGTAATATTACCATATTCTCAATGGAATTTCTACATCTTGGTGGCTATCTATTAAGTATATAAGTGGGTAGATATAGTGACACTTTATAATTACCAGCCTATTAATGTTATCAAATTCATTATTAAAAACATCCTTCCATGGTTTGGAGAGCCCAAGGATTTCATAATTGATAATGGAACCCACTTTATGAACTATAAAATCAAGTATTTTACAGATAAATATGGATGTGTTTAAAATTTGTAAAAAAATATCATATATAGTAAAGTGGGAAAGAATATTTCTCCAATAGGGATATTATCAACTAATTGTGGAGAAAACTATTATTTGATAATTAAAGGGTTGGTATTTAAAATTAGATGAGGGTTTTGGAATTATTAGATAGAATTTAAAACCCTAATTAGAATGTAACCCTATACTATTCACATTGTAAAATCATATCATTTTCTGATTGACATTCAACACAAGTTCCATAAGTCTGTTAATGATTTAAAATTTATTTTAATTATACTAAGGAGATATGATTTCTATTTTAAGTGATATGGATGATATTTGAAGATAATATTATAAAAATGATAGTATTTTAATGGAATTAAAAACATATATTCAACATTTAATTATTTAAAATAGAGATATCAAGGTTGGTGAGAGGGTTATAAACATAAATTTCAAATTAAAATTGTTTCCCACAAAGCCTAGATAAGAATGGTGTGGGCCATTAAATATCCTTAAAGTGTTAGAAAATGATGTTTTGGAGCTATTTAAATGGGAGAATAATAATTTCTTGGTAAATTGTTAGAGGTTGAATCATTATTCATAGGGTTGGAAGAATGTTTGGGCTAAAATCTATGCGATTAAAATTTCACATCAACCAATTCTAAATAATGACATAAAAATATAGGATTTATGGTAGTTAACCCTAGGATAAATATTTGGATATTATTTTTATTCATTTGTTTGGAATTATTATAAAATATATTTTCTTGATATTTTTTCACTACTTCAAAATCGAATAAATACCCTTTTACATTAACAAAATTACATTGAAATATATTTTCATGTTTTTAATTTTGGGGAATATTAATCTGGATTTTTTTCTATTATTTTAGAAGAAAAATACATGCTATGTTGTTATTTGGAAGATCTGACCTTTTGAGTTCTATAATTTTATTACCAAAAGGATTTATCTAAATGAAATTAAAGGTAGTGTTTTAATAAACTCTAAAGATCAGAGATTCTTAATTAGGGGAGTATATATATTTTTACACTTAATATACACTTTTTTTTAGAAAAATTACCATTTTTATTTTGATGATTTAAAAGGTAAAGAATGATTCAAGAATGTATTAAAAGCATGATAAAATTTATTGTAAAATATGTTGGTTATTTATACTAGTTTGATATCTTTTCTTATTAAAATAATTAAATTTATTGATAAAATTTTAACTTATTTTAAAACCTTTTTGAGCCTTCAAATATTGATCATTAATACCTATCAAATTATTTATGTTGAAAATATGATTTTACATAAATGATTTTAATGTTATTACACCATGATGTACATTATTCGGAACAATATTGAGTTTTATGTATGAGGGGTATATTTAAATATTATAAATACTAATTCATGAAGTAATCATAAAAAATACAACCTATTTTTCTAAAAGTAAAATAATTTAGGGATCAATTTTATGTTTCAATGGTTATATTTTTTATTGATATTATAGATTGTTTTAGAACATTGAGTAGTTAATTATTTTAAGAAAACATTGGATTCAATCAAGTAACATATTTTTTATTTCCCTTTTTTTTATTTTGTTGAAATGTTAATAATATGTTTTATAATTTTAATTTTATTTCTACTTTTTTGGTTAGGTTAATATTATAATCATTTCATTCAAATGGGTAGGAAATTAACATCTAATTTTATGTTTGGTATTTTATTTTAATGAAAAAACCATGTATATGTTATTTATTGTTTATTCCAATTATAATACTAATGCATCTGTCTAGTTGTGTGTCATTATTCTGTATGATAAATATGAATGTCTTTTTAACAAATAGTAATATAGTAGTTTATATGAATATTCTAATTAAATGTTATATTTTCTTAAATCCTTTAAAAATTATCAAATTTGATCATCTTTGTAAAATAATAAGCTATTAATTTTTGATAAAATATGTTTGAGAAATAAACCCATTTATTCTTACTTGAGATAGCTCATGAGGGAATTTATTTTTAAAATAAATTCTTTTTTGGTATGAGAATTCTATTATTTTTAATATTAATTTACTTGAATTGAATTTGATGAATTGACTTTTTGAGAAATATTAATGACTTAAGAGTGATGTAATTTGCAGTGGTCATAATAAGATAATTGTTTTTCACCTGTATATTATGATATTATACTGCATTATGGACCAAATGTTCATTTATTATAAATTTATTCTATTTCTATCATATTATGTAGAAGTTATTATTATTTCCGTATTTTAGTGAAAATGCGGTTTTTTGGTGGAAAAAAGTTAAATAATCATTGATCTAAATTTTATATCTATTTTATAAAGGTTAATATTTCTAAATTACATATTTTTATATTTGATATAAATTATTGGGGTTCCTCTTTTTTTAACATTAAATATTATAATTTTATTGATTTTTTGAAGTGTAATTTTACATTATTAATTATCATGTCTAACAAGTTATTTAATAATACAATATTGTTTGGTAGTCTAAAATGGAATACTAGAATTGGAATGATTTTTTGGAGTTCATATATGTAAACTGGGTTAATTTAAGTGTCATTACGTGTAGAAAATGTTGAGTTCTAAAATGTGGTATGTAAAAAGATTGGATGATTCATTTTCAAGATCATATAAATCAACAACATTTTTTTGGAAGAGTAAATATATTTGTAGAAGTGTGAACTAATATCATGGAACAGTGGCCAGTTCCTTTCGAAAATCAATTCCAAGTTTAGGTGAGTAAATATGACTTTGGACGATAGGTTTTACGAGTCTACATGATTGTTTATCATGTTTAGATAAGAAAATTCATTTACAACTAAGTATTTTTCTAGTTTAGATGGGTAATTCCATAGTTTAGAGGACTAATATATATGTGTGAAAGAGTAAAACGAATCTCATGTATGACTTGGTTAGCATCCCTATATGAGTTTGGAATATATTTAGGATGTATAACCACAATTTACGAATATCTCCAACAGTGTGCATGACTTGCGGCTAGGCTCATGAGACTTTACTTGTACTCTTCCAAATCATGATGACATAAAGATGAGGCTGAAGTTGACTAAACACCACATCGATCATAATTTCTCAATTAAAAGTAAAAAAATGTTTAAGTTGAGATTTAGATCAATAATTTAAAGATGATTACAAGTGATATGACCCTAGAGCTTTCTAAAGTAGCTGGGATAATGTGAACCGAGAAAGGATTTTCATCCAGATTCATCTTTATTAAATCCTAATAGTAACCCAAATATGAGGGGAACATTTTATTATATTGGTTTATATCATAACTATTAGGATGGATACGAAATGTTCCATCAACCACCTGGAGCGAGAAAGATATGAGTTGGTAGCGGTTTCCTGTGAGTGACAACTATAAGAGTTTATACATATTAAAATGTGACTTTATTTGAAAAATAAATACAATTTATTCAAATAGGGGAGACATATGATTTTTTAGGAGTCACAACCCAATATAGGGATACGTGATTTTGGATGATTATAACAGGGAGAGAATGATGATATTGGATATTGGATATTTATCTACGGAAAAGGCTTTTCTTTATCTTATCTATATTTTATTGCATTTTTATTATGTAATTATTGAACTGTACTAATTTGAAAATTAATTTTGGGTAAAAAATGTGGAGAATATGATTGGTTTGGATAATTTATTATATATTATGAAATTCTCTTTTTTGTATGAGTTCATTACTCTCATCTATTTATTTTTATCTATTTTTTTCTAAACCATTACAAGTTAATTATAATTGAACATGATAAATTTAACAAATTATCAATAACCCTATTTAAAACTCATTTGTTTGGAAATTTTCATTTCTTGACATCAAAACACTAAGATCAAAAGACATTTTAATCTTTGTGAAATATAGTTCCATCATTTTTTAGATAATTTAATTCAATAGTTTATTAAAATTATCGTTTAACTAGTTATAAGTTTATTACATAACAATTTTGGTTTTTTATATGTATCAAATTTTAGTTCGAATTTTAACTCATTATACATTAATGAATGAAATTATTTTAAAACTATAACACTGAAACTCTCATTTATTCATTAATTGTTGTTCCATTCTTCCATGTGTCATGTTGCCCTCTTTTAAAAATTTCATTTTCAATTCATCACTATGTCATCATTTCTCTATTTTAAGGATTTTTATCATTTTTTATTATTATTTTATTTAGTTTAATTTTTTTTCCATGGGTTTTATACACATTCACTATATGTTAAACCCTGCTCACTATTAAACTATGGTTATTAGGTGTTAAATAATTTTATAAGTCCAATAACCTTGAAAAGTTAGGCACTAATTCCATGGAAATTCTCATGTAATTGTGATAAAATAAAGTAACATATTAAAAATTATTAACAGTGTAATATATTTCTATAAAATATCTAAAAAAACTACCCATTTTAAGTAAACTGGTTCTGGAACATAGAATATAGAGTCCATAGTAAAATAAATTACCAAAAATTACACAAAATTTAATTAATAAAAGAAAAGAGTAATGGGTAATATAAGGGTGAGAATAAATTCATGTAATTAAAATATATACAACAAATCATCCCTTAAGATAATATATCATTTCCTAGGATAAAGAAGTATCAACTCCCAAATGTTTCATTGAACTATTATTAAATTAAGATAACTCCAAGAGCCTCATGAAATGGACTAAAATTGTCATATCACTCAATATTTCTCTCATTCTATAGATTAACTTATGAGGAATCCTTTTCCATCATCAGGGACTTCTATAATGTATTTAAATACCAATAACTTCAAGTAAAAAATGAGAATGAACTCATGCTGAGAGTTTTACCTCCTTGATTAAACGAAACTACTAGAAAATAGTTCATGGGATTAGATAATTACATCATTGAAACATTGGAATATGTCTATAATTCATTTGTAATGAAATATTATGTCACGATACTTATAAGATAACTTATAATTATAATCCCTAATTTTCTACTAGTGGATGGATAAGATTTCCATAAAGAATGGGATAAATTTAAGGACCTTTCTTAAGTAGTGTCATTATCACCACATTCCCTCTTATATTATCATATATTAATTCTTTGAGGGAATGTTATCCTTAATGTCATTTTTTTTGAAAAATATCCTTCAGGAAATTACATAGAAAAAATGGAAGCGGTGCTGAGTGAGATTTACAATACCCTTTATTTAAATTCAACGCACATAAATTCTAGGTGAAGCAGAGTTAATAAGGCAGAGTAAAATACTAGTTAAGTGATAAAAATGAACTCATAGGTTCATTATATTAAATACAAATGTATCTAATGAATGAAAATTTAAAACAATGTGTTCATGAATTTGGCTATAAAAATTATAACCAATCCCACAAAGAATAACGTTCCTAATGTGGTTTATTTGGGAACATTAAAAATTACTACTCAAAATTTTATATACCTACCAAAACAAATTAAAATGTTAGTTTTTAGGTTATGGACCCATGATTTAGTTAAATAATTAATCCATTTGAATAAAATACAAATTAGGATATATGAATTATCTTAATTTTTTATGTAGAGAGTAAGGAATGTATAGACGAAATGCCACCCAAAGATTCCCACAACAACCATGAAGTCAATATCAAAATAAAAATAGGATTGAGACCTCTATTTATATAGAGAAACTAAGGGAAATTATACAATATATATAAGGAAAATTTTAATCTCATTATTATAAGATAGAGGAACACAAATCTCTAAGTATTTTAAAAATTCACAATCCTGATTTTCAAATGGTGTGTCTTGCTAGGGACTCCACCTCATAAAAAAAGGGTAAGATTCAAAGTAAAATATATGTTAATACAAGGTATATTTATATTATTTTTATTTCCAAAAGTGAGTTATAAACCTAGGAGGAAGATACAAATAACCATAAGAAAATCCAAAACTAAGAAAGTTGTAGAATCTTGAATTTCATATCTGAAGAATGAAGAATCTAAAAATATGTAAACATAATTAATGATGATTTAAAATGTGTTTTCCCACTTGAAAAAATAATTGATATAACTAAAAGTCTAAAATAATAAATGGAAATAAAAGGCCATATAGGAATAAGAGGGAATGAAAAATATTTTCAAGAATTTTACCCTTATATCATTTTCCCTAAAAGGATTAATTAATGGAATCATGATCCAAAAATGGGAAATTTTCTTGAATTATTTAAAAGTATCCAAATAAATATCTGATACCTTTAGGATTTGGTTCAAATTTCATCTTAATTGAAATCATTAAATAAGATCATCTCTAAGAAGAAAACATTGGAATAATTTTATTCTTATAGCCTAATAGACGTCTGTTGTTATATCATTCAGAATAAGATTCCTTAAAATTTCCATGACCTAGGATGTTTTTTGATGCCATATACCTCATGAGGTAGTGGTGATCTCAACTAATTATGTGACCTTTGAAAAAGGATAAATCTGATCTCATTTCCAAAATTTAAACACTTGATATTAGGAGAACTAATACCCACCATAGCTGTATTATAGTAGGATGAATGATCCCTTACTCACCAAATATGGAGGGATAATGAGCTTTTAGTTAGAGTAGAGAAGCTATAATTTGTTATTTATTATCATATTTTTAATATAGAGTGTGATAAGGATGTACATATCATCCTTGGATAGCCTTTCTTATCCACTAGGGCTATTGTGTTGGATTTAATTAAATCAATTTTTATATTCTACAGAGGTAAAAATCAAATAATTCAATTTTTTGAAAAAGGTTAATGAAACTCTATAGAAAATATACCTAAACAGAAAATAGATTAAGTGTGAGCAACCTTTAAATAATGAGGAGGTTGAATTCATAAGGAACATAGATATGAGTAATAGTAAACATGTCCCTATATAAATTTCTGTGGGAATCTGTTATAGTTTAGAAGATGAACCATTAGATGAATATTAGTTAGATATATTGTATCATCTGTACGAGTTTTCTTAGAAACACATTTTAAAATCCATTTTATTGTTTGAATCTGGTGAGATGTCTACTAATGACAATAATGATAATAAATATTATTTTTTTACTATTTCCTTCTGATATATATTGATTAAACATGACACCCTAACCACATGAATATTACTAATAGTGATAAGGAATCACAAATGGAACTAAAAAAACCTCCTTCCCACTAAAAATATTTATTTCATTAGGATATCTCTATACTACTTCTCATCATTTCAACTGAACTCATGGAACAAAATGGGGAAATGTTATTAGATGTTTTGAAAATTATTAAAATTGAGAGAAGAAAACTGGGGTTTTAGGATTTTGTGATGATATTTTAATGATGGTTTCTCATTTCTAAAATTTATTTGTTATTGGAATCCTTCATTGAAATACTATCATATAAAACAATGTATCTAATATTCATATTAATGAATTTATGTTGCTAAATATTATTATTTATGATGGATAGCTACCCCTATCACTAAAAAGATCATAGAACGGTTTGAAAAACTTATTAAAATGGATTAAAAATCCATCACAGTTACTTAAATAACAATAAACATATCAAAATAAACAAATATATGAAATATAAAAATTACAAATATTTTAGGAAAATATATATATAATAAAAAAGTCATAACATAAATATACTTCAAAATATAATATATCTTTCAAACAAAAATAAATAACAATCACAAAAATTGAGGATTAGATTGTATTAAGAGGAGGAAGATACCCTGAAGGGTTGGGGGAATCCATACCAACAACATGCACAATATGTTTCATAGAGTCCCACATCTACTCAGCTATCTGACACTTACTCTCAGGATCCTCCTCCCACACTCTATGCATGCGCTATGCCATATCAACTTAATCTCAAAACCTCTCTTCTTGTTGTAAAGTGAATGATGAAGACTCTATATAATATCAATTCATGTTGACTAATGAAACACATAAGTACCATAATAACCATTAGGTGCCTATTATGAACCAATTCCATTCACCCAACTTTTCTCGAGACCATACATGGTTGCCTGTATCCAAAATCCCTCATCAAAACATGACATTCACATGGAATATATATTATTCTCAACATTAATCTATCATGAATGAAAATCCATAGTCAAAATAATTTTGTTAAAATGTAATTATAAATTAAAATATAATAAATTATTTTAATTAAAACTAAAAAATACTATTAATAATCCAGTGTTTTTGTCAGCAGTAAGATTTCATGTATTGTGATTAGTGTGCATATTTTTATAAACCTAAATGTATGTAATATACCGGTTGGTAGGGGCATATATAATATAAAATAATTAACATTAAAATATTATATAAATTAATAAATTATATTACTTACTATATGTCATTGATGTATTCCGACTATATAAACCCATCCCTCTGTTTGACTAATATCCTCCACCAATTCTAATGAGTAGATAATGAAATCCTATTACAAGTCTCTCCTACCTAGTAAGATATAAATATATCCCATACATAGTCTATGTTATATCCAAGTTGATGAGAAAATTAAAACTGAATGAGTACTATAATAGAATCTTTATTCATGATTCCCTTTCTTGGGTTGTGTAAAAACAAAATAAACTTTTCATGTATACAAATCTCCTATTCCTTTAGAATAGAATCTTTCATTCTATGGTCAATCAGTGACCAAAAATTCTAAAAGGCAATTAAAAAAAATTTTCTGGTTAAATTAATTTAAATTAAAATATATTATTTGTTAACATAAAATACAGTGGTTGAACATCTTATATTGGAAACATGGGAACATGATCACATGAAAATAATGGTACAAAAAAATAATTTCATAGAATAGCACCAGTATTCCCAATAGATAGATATGAAGAAATATGAAAATAAATACAAATAATCATAATATCATTACCCAAATTAATAAAAAAACATAATATAAAAAACATAACATAAACAATTTTACACACCTATGTAAACATTGATCAAAATCAAGAGATTGAAATGTTTCTATAACAGGTCCAAAATCATCAACCATGCAATGTCATGCACCATTCATAGGGGAGGTAAGGAATGTTTCACAGGATCATTATCAAAAATCATTATTCCAATAAGAAAATAGAAGATATACCTGGAACCATCTCTATCCATCCAAAATAAATAATCTTATGTGTCAGTATTGGTTAATATGGATATAAAATATAGAAAAATAATAATTACTAGAATATAAAAATCTAGTTTGTAAATAAATACAAGAATATAAAAATAATAAATTTAAATAATTGTTAATACATATATCAAATTTATAAAATTAATAAATACCATGAATAATATAATAATATTACATGTAAATAATTATGGATATAGAAATAAAATAGAAAATATATTATTTACTCATATCAATAAGGGAACAAAACAGATCATCCATATTATCACAATCCATCTAAAACTAATAATAATAACATAAATAATTATTAATACAAATATCATATGTTGAGAAATAATAAATACCATTGTACAATAAATCATTATTCATCATCATCCTTATCATTATTGGTGATAATGTCTTCATCTACTCTTCAGCATCATCAACTACTTTGTGATGTTCTATTTTATCAACCGTTATTACTTCATTGAAATTATCAATATAACAGATCCTTCAATAGGGGAATTTAATAACTTATATTTATATCTCATTTAGTAAGAGATGTATTTTATTACGTATCTTGAAAAATTTTAATATGTTGCACTTCCATAGAACAATATTCATTTTCAAAAAGTAATTTTCATGATATTTCAATGTAAATATCTCAAAATAATATAATAATTTTCATAATAACCTTTATATCTTGATTGTACAACATAGAATTTTCATTTATAGGAATAAGAATTTTATACTTAATCAAAAGGAATCAATTTCATGGATGAAATCACAACCCTCAATCACTATCAAAACAATGACATTTAAACATTATTGCATAATTTTTTCATATATAAAATGACTATATTATTTGATCTAGCATTCCATAAAAATAAATTTTACATTATTTATTGATATACGCTTTCAATCAAATACAAATATTCATTTATTTGTTTGTTTCACCATATACACATGTATTAAATTGAAATCCAATAACCACATATCGATTGTTATATTTTTCCTATATAGATGAAAGGTTTTTTAGTAAAAAAATGAATACAAATTTTACTTACATGTTTTTGTGCTTAAAAAAAATAAAAAAGTGTAATAATAGAAGTCATTACAAAATGTATTTATTAATTCATAATATGAGACATAACTTAGTAATATTTTAAATAATTATGAAAAATTATGGTTTTGATGTTCTTCAATATAAGAAGGGGTAACTTGTATAAATTTTTTAACATGGTAATCATATATTCTAAAATATATATAAATAAATTTATCTATTAAAAAATTAAAATAAATATAAAATTTATTGAATACATCAAGAATTTTACAATCTCATCAAAATTAAACAGAACATATGTATGAACATTGTGAAATTCCTTATCTAAAATAAATCATTCATGATAACCTCCAAAACCAAGCTCGTATTGATTAAAAACTAATAATTTATCATTTATAACATCATGAAAATGTTACTCATTGTAACCCATTCAATTATGTTTTGAAGGATATTCATATTGAATATAATAAGAGTAGAAATTTGAAATTTCCTCGTAAAAGTATTCCTCTATGATTGACTTGTCAACCAGTGATTTGTTACATACCTTCTTCTTTAATATTTCATACATATCTCAAATATATTTATCCATCATAATTGTACCATCCATCCACAAACTTCATCATATATAAAATGAAATATTAAAATTTTGTTTGAGATGATAAATTTTAGGGGGAATAATTTCTCCAATTTCCATAAAATTAAAACAAAAAAAATTTATATTGTAATCAATGAATCATAATATTACGTTTCCACACAAATATCTCCAATGAAATACAATATTTCTATCTAAACATCCCAAATTAACAAATTCAATAGCCCTATATGTCCAACGGGGTATATACTTTTAATTATAATATGAAAGTCATCAATTGTTAACTTTAAAATATATCTATTTCTAATGAAATTAGAAAAATTAGTAGAGCACACAGCTCGTAACTTCAAAGGTAAATTCCATTGATATAATAATAAATAACATACATTATAATGTATGTTAGAATTTTATAGAATCATTAAATTGTGTAATATTTATTTTTCAAACAATTCATGTTTAGGGAAACTAAAATTTTGGGAATGATCTTACCAGGACTTTACATAACATTAATCTAACCAGGTATGTCCAATATGGTATAATATATGTTATCAGAACCATTCTTCTCAATATAAATTACATGTAACATTTTATGAAATAATAAATCAAAAAAATATGGGTGGTCCTAAAAAATAATATGATTTATCAAATTATGATCACTCTAAAGATAATATATTTTTTCATTTATAATTCATCCTAAAATAATTTAAGTTAATGATGATACAATAGATTTTACCTAAATTCCTTAGAGCACTATAGGGGTTTTTCCTAACACATTTTTCCCATTTGAAAAATTATTTTTATTCCTTCAAAAGGTTGATCGATAGAAATAAATTTTTTATGATCGTCAAAATAACTTTTTGATCTTTAATTGGTAAGACTAAATGCTTTGTTCTATACCATGAAGTACTGACATGATTTATGACATTGTTTACATCACTCAGATAACATGAGAAATTTGAGAAGCATACTGAGTGACCTCATTAATGCCACCAAAAGTGTAATATTATAATCTAAAACTAAATCATATGTAGTTACACCACAAATCCAAATGAAATTAATACATCAATTACTGAATTTAGATAAATATCAATATTTATCTATGGATATCCTACAATTAATAGAACCGTATATAAGTATATTTTTTTCATCAGTATCAAAAGAGTTTAGTTGGATGATGTTATATAAAATATCCAACAAGAATATTAACTACCTTAAGAACCAAATAGAAAAAAATCATCAATAGAAAGACTGAACAATATGTTATGATTATCTAAAAAGAAAAATAATACCAATGATCTAAGTGTTTCCATGAATCTTCCATATATGGTAGACTTAATCTTTTATTGATGTAAATATTTGATTAATGTCATGTCATTAATGAAGATATGTTATGATACCTAAATAGACGATGTAAATGGAGTGTGATTGAAAAATATATCAATCATTTGGTAGAAAATCTAAACATACCTTATTGTAAATCACTGGACCTAAATTATATACATGTTAGAAAATTAACCAATGAGGCATAATCACTATAATTTAAGACACTGTCATTTGAACATGCATGGATATCCTTATTACATATATCCAAATGATTGTCTAAGTTATTTCATTCATAGAAACATACATGTAAAGTATTTAAATCTGGAAATAATGATTTAACCAACTCAAATATTTACTAAAACAACAATTTGAAATTACAGAACTTGATTTAATAGAAAAATATTGTATAAAAACATAATTTTCAATTATCTTTAATCCTTGATATTTGGCCACCATAGTCAATTTCAAAAAATTTTAAAATTGTGATGGTTCTGATTCATAATTTTGAATATCATTTTGAGTTGTTATTTCTTTAATAGAGAGGACAATAACCTCATGTACTAAATTTTGAAATAAAAGATCTTGAACCATACAATTTGTATTTTATATTTAATTTTTTTCACCTTGTTGATACCAAAAAGCATAATCTTTTTGAAAATAAAAAATACAGTATATGAAGTCCTTCATTATCATAGGTTTCAAATCTGATGAGATAAAATTTCATTAATGGACATTTAATTGTTTGTCTAGAAATAAATTCTAAATTTGACGATGTTAATGATATAAATTTTTTGAAACCTCAATATAGGAATGATTTATACCAGATCAATTAGGTTTTTTGTAATTATTTATCCAGTCATCATCAAAAAATAGAAACTGATGTCTACTACCTAGGTCCATAATAATTTAAAAAACTGAAATAAGAATAATAATTATTCATTGTGACTAATTTCTAAAAATTGTTTCTAAAGTTTTATTATGGATAATTACGACTACTTATCACAAATATTAATAATATTTTTATGAATGTTTACCAATATTTTGTAATATTTATTAATATTTTCTATTTTTTTATCAATTAATGCTAATTATTTATTAATTTAAACTTAATTTTTAATAATTATTACGTTTTTTTAATAATTATAAGTGTTGTATACATATTTTATATAATAAATTTCAAATTATCATAAGTTATGAAATGTTACAAATTATTAATACTATTTAATAACTATTACTAATACTTACTACCAATTAATAATATTTACTACTTATTTATTAGTTATTAAATATTTGTTAATAATTACTCATAATATTTATAAATATTAATTATTTTATTTTTTATCATGAATTTTTAAAAAGTGTCTGTATTTTTATATTTATTTACATGTTATTAATTTTTTAACTAATTATTAAAAATTACTATTAATTTATACTTATATTTTTAATTATTTATTATGTAATACTAATAAAATTTTAATTACTAATGAATTTTTAAAATACATATAAAATTATTAATAATCATTGATATTTTATATTTGTTTAAAAAATTATTAAAAATTGTCATAATTTAATAAAATTTATAAATTATTAATAATATTTAATAATTACTAACAAAATTTACTAATTAATACTAATATTGAATATTTATGATGTAATTATTTCTAATTTCTAAATAATTATTATAAATTTTTTATATTGTCACAATATTTTACTATTTATTGAGAATTTATAATAATTGTTATTATTTTTTATGTTTTTTAACAATTTATTTATTTTTTTACAAATCGTAAATAAAATTTTCTAACATATTCTAATTATTTAATATTAATGATTTATTAATTATAACTAAATTTTTACTAAATATAACTTATTTCAATAGTTTTATGTAATATATATATTTTCTACATTTTATTACAAATTATCCTAATTTATTAATATATACTAATTATTAATAATATTGACTAATTTTTTTTATCAATTATTAAAAATAATTAATAAATTATACTATTTTTTTAAATTTCATTAAATTTTAACTAATTAATCTTACTTTTTTATAATTATTAGAATTTTTTAAATTTACCAATTTATTGCAAATATTTTACTAATTATATATTATAAATATTTATAAAACAATAATAATAATTTATTAATTATAAATAAATTTTTGATAAATATTACAAAAAAATCATAAATAATCCCAAACATGAAAATAGATTATATAGCATAAGAATAATAATTGAATATTATTGATGAATCATATTTGATATTAAAATAATTAGTACAATCAATAATCCTGAACAATTTGAATAAATTAAAATATCTCAAATATAATGATTTGAAATAATTCAAACCTAAAAAGAATCAAATAAGTAAAAATATCAATCAATCATCATATTAAATGACAAAAGGCTTCTAAATTCTAATAAGGCACCCTAGGTTTCTAAAACAATTTCAAAATTTTTTCTCACCTCCCCACACACATTAATAAAAAAAGTTTTGAATGATATAATTATAAATATATATTAATTCCCAACTCAATATATATCCAATATCAAATATAAAATAATAATATAAGTATTAATCAAAATGTGTACCCTATGCAAAAAATTTCATTTAAAAAATGCAAACAAGCATTTCATTTTAATAAAATCTTGAAAAACATATAAGTTACCCCTCAAAGAAATTTTCAAACTATATTATGATTGAAAATATTTATCAAACTATAAATTTACAAATAATAACACATAACTAAGGAAAATATATTAAATATACAGGTTAAACATTATTAAAACTTCCAAGAATCAAGTGGAATCAACCCACATCGAGATGAAACACATCGTATTCAACGAGATACCTCCAAATAAATAAGGATAAACCTAAAAAAACATTATATAATGAATAAACCCTAAAAAAGGGGTACATATTTTGACCTATGGTTCGACCAAACTAGTTTTAGTGATAGGGAAGGATGAATAAAAAGATATGGAAAAAATAGAGAAGAGGAGTTCATACACGGGGGATTAAAAGCATACTTTCCAAAACACCATGTGTGATGGGGGAAGACAAAGCATAAGTGAGTAGCATGATGGGGGGTTCTACATGATGAGGTTTAGGGGAAAAATAGGGGGATAAAATTTTATGATGAAATTTTTTGCAATGTTTTTTTCTATAGTTTAATAGTGAGTGATGTTTGTCACTAATAATCATGTCGATAGGAACCCGTAGTGATGAATTATATAATCTATAACTAATAATATTTCCAGCCGACTAATAGTGATGGATTCAAAATCTGTCCAAAAATCCCCTAAAAAGTCCATTTTTGTGATAAATATTTGTAATTATCATTAAAATTTAGCAACTTTTGGATATTTTCTAGAGATGTTAGTCCATTTAAAATAAACCGACTCAAATGTTAAATTCCATATTAGTGTTATAGGACAAAAAGAAAATTAATGACAACATAAAATAGGTTTTTAAGGTGGAAAATATCAATATTTTAGATTCCAGAGTCATCTGACTTATCTCTTGTTGTCTTTGGGAGAACCCTGTTCATGTATTACCTAATAAATAAAGAGTCTTGGTGGTTAAAAGTGAAAATAATAATTAATTTTAGATTAGAAATTCACCAAATATAGAGATTTTATTATTTACAGGAAGCTAAATTCTTATTCTCTGAAGGATTAATTTTCCATTCCATTTCTTGATCAAGTTTTCAATTGGTTTTATGGAAAGGTATTCCTTTTCTTTTTTTAATGGTTATTCTTGTAAGTAACACATTCCAATATCCTGTGAAGATAACGATGGGAACAATTTAACATGATCATTAGAAAATTTTCCTTTTGGTGAATACCATTTGTCATGTATATTAATATGGATTCCTTTCAAATATGTATGATGGCTATATTTTTAGACAAGATTGAGAGAATAATTAATGCATTTTTGGATTCTTTATCAATAATTCATAAAACACTTTCAAATACTATTTGGAGAATATGTAATTATTCTTGAGAATATTTCCTAATACCAAATTGGATTTGAACTAGAAAAAATGTAAATTCATGGTCATTATGTGGATTGTTCATGGCCATAAGGTCTCTTGGTGGGGAACATTAGTTTACAATGTCAAGATAGATTTGATTCAAAATATTCCCCAATATAAAATGTCAAGGGTATTATAATATTTTTGGTACATGTCCATTTTTATAGGAGGGTCATTTTAGATTATTCTAAGGCAATACGTCCCTTACTAGTTATTGGTAAAAGATAAACCATAGGTTTTTTATGAATAATTATTCGAATCCTTCTATATTCTCAAGAAAATATGATCTACCTTACAAATCATCAATTCCCTGATTACTATTTTCTCTTGAAATTAATATGGGATACTAGTGACCTGAATTTTGGGGTAGTTTTAGGAAAAATTAAGAAAAATAGGATTCATTTGGTTTATTATTCTAATAGGCTTATAGATTATGCACAAATCATTACAAGACAATTTAAATAGACCCATTAATATTTATGTTTTCTCTAAAAAATCGTAGAGAATATCTGAATGGATCTAAGGTTATAATATTTACTAACCATTGAATCCTAATTTATATTTTATTTAAGAATGTTTCTTATCCTTGACTTATATTATTGTTCTCCATGTTATAATAATTTTGTTTTAAAATTTTCGACAAGAATTGTTTTGAAGATGTTATTTTTGAAAATCAATATTTGATTTTGAGCACCAAAATAATGAACTATACAAATACAAATTTATTATTCCTCAATGTGAAACTTCTTATTTTTTCCACAAGATAGATCATCTCCTATATATAGTTTTCAAACTACTTTAATGAAATAGTCTTTCCAAAGGATATTACACAGAATAATTGAAAAAAGGTATCTCTATAATGAAATACTTCTTTTGGGATTGTCTTTTATTGTTTAGAAGTTGTGATGATATTATTTTGAGAATGTGTGTGACAGTGGAGGAGACGATTCCCATAATTCAAATTGTACACTCTTCTCAATGAGTAAAATTCCATAAATAGAGAGGAAAAATCAAAATTTTCCAAATGTATGTTTCTCTTGGAATAAACTTTTTAAACATCAAGTATTTTAGTTTTTGGTTGTGATAAGTTCCAAATTATGGGTAATATAGAAATAAGAAAAGAGCTTCCCAAAAACATTAATCATAGAGGATTGAATATTATATATTTTTTTATTTGATTTTATTTGACAATTTTTATATTTTTATGGTAATGAGTATATATTGGTGACTATCAATTTTTTATTTGTGTATTTGA
This sequence comes from Viscum album, assembly GCA_963277665.1. Lineage (NCBI taxonomy): Eukaryota > Viridiplantae > Streptophyta > Magnoliopsida > Santalales > Viscaceae > Viscum > Viscum album. Next base: position 1,152,675,851 of record OY728140.1, read on the forward strand.
ATATCCTAATAACGAGGATAATTGTTTTTACAAATTCAAAAGTAAAAAGATATTTTTGAGAATTGGAGTTCCCAAGGATTTCCCAACTAATGATAGAACCCTATTTAAGAACATTATGTTGAAAGTATTAATGGAGAAATACTTATGTTTTGATAAATTTTTAGCAACATATCATAAAAAATCATGTGGGAAATTTGATGTCCCTAAAAAAGAACACAAAAAAATTATAGTGAAAAATTATTTTAGTTACTGAAAAGATATTTATTTTAAATTAGATAATTATTTTTAGTATTATTAGATAACACTAAAAAATATAATGGGAATATCTCTCTATAGGGTTCTATTTGTAAAATCATGTCATTTGCAACACAAGTCCATTTAGTATGTCAAAACATTAAATTTAATTTTTTATTCTACTAGGGAGATTATATTTCTAAAGGTGAGTGAGTTATATGAGATTATAAGATAATACTGTAAAAAAACTATTATTAACAAGTAACTAAGTAAATATTTTCTTTATTTCATCATTCAAAACAATGATTTGAATGTTTTTAGAGGGTATTGCTCTTTAATTCTAGGTTGAAACTGTGTCCTATAAAACTCAAATCTAAAAGTGTGGGACTTTTAACAACCTTGATGTTTTATTAAATAGGGATGTTGATCTAGTTTTAGAGGATAATAGGCCATTATTCGATAATGAAAAAAGGAATAATAATTTTTTAGGGGGAACTGATGGCCTTGTCTTCTATCCATGTCCTTTAATTTGGAGCATTCACTGAGTCTAACTAAAGAAATAAAACTCAGTACTTTATGCGATTTAACTCATGATTTAGATATTTGTTTCTATATATCTATGTTTTTTAAATTAATAATAAGATTTTATTTCTTTATCCCTATTGATTAATTTTTTTAATTTGAAACCCCCACTTTTTCATTTAATATAATAGTTTTCAACATCTTTCAATGTTTTTTATTTTGGGAAACCATAATACTAAGGTTTTCCTACTATTTTGGATGAAAATTACTTGATGTGTATAAATTTGGATGTTCTTCAGTTTAGATATATTTAATTGGGGTGACTAATGAATTTATCAAAAGTAAAATAAGGGGAGTGTTTAAATGAACTCAAATGTGTATATCTTATTATTTATAACAGTTTATATTTAGTTTTTAAACATTTTTATCCTTTATTTTATAAAAACAATTACATTTTTTATCATTTTAGTGGTAGATATTTTTTAATAAATGTGTTATATGAATACTAAATTTACTTCGAAAATGTTATGGTTATTTCTATTTATTTTCTAAATTACCTTGTTGAAATCAAGAAATTTCAGGTTGATTTCTGCACATATTTGAAAAAATATATGAACCTTTGAATCTTGATAATGAATCCTTGTGAAATTAATACTATTGAGATAAAAAATTTATGTAGTAATCGGCTATAAAACCTTTTCATATATTTATATTTTTTTATTTTTTATGATGATTGGAAATTATGTTTTTTAGAATTTATTTTTACATGATTTCAAATTTTAAATTTACAAATATAATTATATTTAAACTATTTTACTGTTTTCCACCTTAATGTTCATTATTTGGGAATTTTTTTACTTTTTTGTGCAATGGGACTTAATATATGATAAAGTTTAAATCATGATGCACACATTAGAAATACCTTAAATTTTTTAAAAATTTATAATTTTAAGTATCATTTTTCCATTTTGTGGTTTTAAAGTTTTTTTTTTGAAATTAAAGAATATTTTCATTATTTTAGTGGTTAATATTTTCTATTCAATCAAGATTTATCATGTAATATGTTATAATTTCTCATTTTTTTCTATTGATTAAACTTTGGGTTTATGTTTTATAATTTTAATTGAATTTAAAATTCTTGGTTCTATTTAAGCTAATATAGATTTAATTTGACTAGGATCGAAATATACTCATAATACTAGTTTGATCATTTCATTTTAATGATAATTTTATGTATGGGTTATTTATGTTTCATTATAATTATTAAACCCACTCATCTATTTAGTTGTGTCAAATTATTCTGAGTGATAAATCTATATTTCTATAAAAAGAAAAAGAGTAGTTTGTAAGAAAATTTAAGGAAAATTGTTTTTTTCCTAAATCATTTAAATAATCCCAAATTTTTACTATCTTTATAAAATATAAATCCAAATTTTTATTAAAAAAATTATTTTTAGGAAGAAGAATCAATCTTTGTTACTGGAGAGAGTATGTAATGACACGAGTTTTTGAGTCGTGTCGAGAACCACACTAGGAATGAATTTTTCAATTATTGGCTATGAAACTTTTTGATTTATTGATCAGAACTAAATTTTAAAAGTTATTTTTTTCCTTATTTTATGGATTCAGGTTGGTCTAGGGGCTTGGAGAGTTCCATGGGTGTTTTAGATTGGTTTTGGGTGTTTTGGAGGCTGAATTGTATCACCCCGACCATAGAAACCCAGAGCCAGTGCATTACTTATTACATTAGAATTATTTAAATGATTGAAATATATAAGGATTTAATAGTTTATTAGTCTTGAAGAAACTAATACATAGATGTAACTAATATTACATTAATAAAGTTAACAAAATACAATACATAATAAACACTAATTAACTGCATCCATGATAACTCAATAAACGGTCTCCTCTTCATAAGAATATGAAGGTAAAAAATTTAAAGGGGTGGTGTCAAATGCTTAGTAAGGGTTACAAATAAAAGAATAATGGCAATAAAAATAATTGAATAGTAATACAAATGGTATAGATAGTATGGCATGGTGAATAAATGAGAAAGACACGCTATTAATAAACTGAGAATGAAACTGCATCCCTAGATTTGGTCAGAGTGAAAACCTAATGGATAGTAATGACATAAAATGAACAATGAGAATGATTATTAATTGAAAATAATTTATCTCGCACATGAAACCATTATACCATCAAAACGGTTTATGTTTGTGGGTAGATACTTATCTGATTCTATTTTGGAAACAAACCGCTAGGGTTTGTCACCAACTAATTTGTCTTATGAGACCTGTCAATGTATCAAGGGGATATATCATTCCCCACTCTTCACTTCAATTACAATTCATTTTTTATACATATATTTAATACAAATACAATATGAATTTTCAATATCCGTATATAGTAGAGGATATAGATTCATCAATATTTCTATAGTTAAAACAACATTCCAAATAAAAACTATATATAAATGGGTATACGACCTAAAACAATAATCATATCCATGAAACCCTAATATGGATATATAATATAGTTACGATTTAAATTTAAAAATGATCTCAAATGGGTTCTAGTTACACTACATAATAATGATATGGTTCTCAATACCAAGTAAATCATAATGAAATGGAATCCAAATTTAAGTCCCTGACAACGTTGTAATCAATCAAGTTAACAATGTTCAAGTGAATCACCGAATACCATGAATATTAATAAAATACTGATATTATATATGAAATGTTAGAAAATATATTCCACATACAAGAAATAAGTGGCTAATAATAGAAATCTCACGGTAATAAAAATGTGATGAGAAACACCTTATGTTATGTCTAAATGAGTTCTTTGATTGATCTTAATGTCATGAATAATCGATTTTAGCTTCATTAATTAATAATTCCAGAACCTCCTATTCATTTAGTTTATTTAATATAATATTATTATATTTATTAATGGATTTTTAATTGGCCTAAGGGGTTAAATTTTATTATTTTAGAAGCATTTTCTTCTTTGGTTTTCATGATCGGGTTACTTGTATTTTTTAAAGAACGTTCATTTGAAATGTGGTTAAATATAATGAATTGTTAATATATATTATTTGATACATTAAAAATATATAAATAATCTTAAAATTATTTTGGTTATATATCATGAGGAATACTCAATATATAAAAGTTAATGATAAACGCTTGGATTAACTTAGAGGGTTTGTGCACAATGAACATATTTTGTATTGATATTTTATATTATGAGTTTGTAAGGATTATATAACCTAAAATAAAATGAAATAAATATATTATGATTTGGTTCAACCATAAAACTGGTTCATGCCTAGAATTTAATTCGGTAATAGAAATTGAAAACCATTTTTCCTTGAATGTGATAAATTAACACATCTTAGATGGTGTTTTCATTTTTAGTATACGAGGTGGGGGAAAAGATGGATGATGATAAAATATTTCTTTTTCATAGAGAAACTCCAATTTATGTTATATAATGAAATTATAATACAATTTTGATTAGGGTAGATGAATAGATAGAAACAAAATAATAGATCTTGTAAAATAAGTTGAATAAAAGGGGAAGAGAGGTTTTCCTCTTGAGTACTCTTCCTTATGAATCTCATTAAAGCCTATATTTTTGGCCTTTTGTTGATATGAAAATGTTTTGGACATGGGGGTAGGGATTTGGAAGTGTATTTGGTAGAGCTTAGGTAAGTCCCAATTATAGAGTGGTGTGGGAGGATGAGGGGAATGGGGGTGGTATTTATAGTTGAGGAGATGAGAGATTTTAAATTATATTAAAACTTTTTGCTCTAGACTACAAATAGTCTTGATTAATGTGACCCAAATAGTAAAAATTTCATGTGTCTTCAAACCAATTGTGCTTAAATTATACTTTCATAACCTATGATGTAGTAAAACATGTATTTAACATTTATCATAATTTATCTTACTTTACTCTTCCTAAATAATTCATGAATGCCAGAAAAATCCCAAAAATCATTCTAACCATCTTTAGATGTTTAGTATTCAAAATTAAGCTCCATTTTTTTAAAATAAATTTCTAAATAATATTAATTTATTTTTTCAATAAAATCATAATTTATTCTGAAATAAATATTTTAAATATATTACTCATTTTTTGAAACCTTGAATAATTAATCAACATCTTATTACCTTATATCCATAAGAAAATAAAATTATAATATGATTTAAAATTCATAAGGGTAATGTTACAATTCATATTAAAATTGATAAGGGTATGTAACTATTCATCAAAAAACATGTTGGTTCTATTGGACTCCAAATAACATACTAATCATTACTCTAGATGTCTGTTTATTGAAATTGAAGACATAGATGTGGGAAATTTTAGTTTAATGGACTGGTTTTACTTTCTCCTATACATAAACGTGTTTGGTTTCATAGAGACTATGTACTTCATATAATATAGGCTATCTAACAAATAGAAATTATTTAAGGGAAACATACTATAAATTTTTTGGGGTGTTATATTCTTCCTTCCTTCAGAAATTTATTCCTCAATATTTTTCATGTATATTTCTCCTTAACAATATATTGGCGGTTCTTCTTCAAATCATCCTTAGGTTCCCACATTGCTTCCTCTATTTTATTGTTTCTTCAAATAACCTTTACCAGAAGAGTCATCCGATATCACAATACTTTCTGTCTTGTGTCAAGAATCTCGATAGGCTCTTCATAGTAAAGAAAATAAGGTCCCATATCTATTTATTCATAGGTGAGTACATGCATTTGGTTTGTCTTGTATTACATTAACAATTAAATGTGGAACATATTATGAACTTTGGGGAGACTTGGTAACATTGCTAAATAGTAATCTATATCTCCATTTATATCTAGAATTTCAAATGGTCTGATGTAACTAGGGCTGAGTTTTCCATTCTTAATGAATATTAAGATACCATTCCTTGGAGATAAATTCATAAAGACATAGTCTCCCACTTGAAATTTCAAATCTCTTCCCCAGTTTTCCGTTTAAATCTTATACATACTTTTGAATGCATTAATATGAGATTTAATTGACTCTACCTTTGTAGTTTTCTCTTCAGAATTTCTGTGCCTATTTGTTTCCTCTCATGAACATCATCCCAACAAGTTGGAGTTCAACACCTCTTACCATATGATTCATTATATAGAACCATTTAAATTCATGAATGGAAACTCTTATTATAAGAAATCTCTACCAAAATAATGTATTCGTTCCACATACCATGGAATATAATAGATAATGATCTCAACATGTCTTCAAATTTTTTAATAGTTCTTTTAGACAGTCGGTTTGGGGGTGATAATATGTACATATATAGACCTCAGAACCAAAATCCTTCTGGACACTTTTCCAAAAAATTTATGTAAACTGGGGATCTTGATCAGACACAATAGATAAAGGTGCACTATGAATTCTTACAACATAATTAATATAATGTCTATCTTGGTGGTCATGATCATAAGTTGGATACTGTTTCTCCTGATTCATTATCTATCTTGATTCATATGCAATAACATTATCATTTTTCACAAGAATGAAAAATAGTCCATTCTTTGATGCATCACTCAATATCATAAATCCATCATTTCCAGATAGATGAGTCAAAATTGGAGCATTGTCCAATATTATTTTAAATTACTCAAAGAATTATTTACATTCTTTCATCCATACAAACTTATCCCCTTTATGTGTGATCTTGGTTAGTAGGGTTTCCAATCTGGAAAAATTATTAACTAAATGCTGATAGTAACCTGAAAATCTAATAAAACTACATACCATAGTTATGTTCATTAGTGTGGGCCATTATTGGATTTCCTTTGTCTACATAAGATCAACTAAGATTCCATATTTAGAACAATATGGCCAAGAAAATAAACCTATTGATCCAGAAATTCACACTTGCTATACTTCCCATATAATTCATTTTTTGTAAGATTTTTCAGAATAATACACAAGTGATTCTCATGGTTCTTGTTACTTTTTTAGGATACTAGGATAACATCGATAAAAAAAGAAACAACGTCATCAAGTTATTCCTTGAAAACACTATTCATTATAACCATGATAAAAGACATTGCATTAGTCAGTCCAAAAGGTATTAATGTAAAATCTTAATCTCTATACCTGGATCAAAATGTTGTCTCAAGAATATATTCCTTCCTCACACACACCTAATGATATCTAGATCGAAGGCCAATATTTGATAAATATTGGGCTATATAAAGTTGATCTAAGAAATCATCAATGTGTGGTAGAGGATACTTGTTCATTAATATAATAGAATTTATTTCTCTAGAATCAATGCATATCCTCATGGATCCATCTTTCTTCATAAAAATGATCACAGGGGCTCCCCATTGAGAAACACTTGGTCAAATAAATATTTTGTCACTCAATTCATCTTGTTATCTCTATAGCTCCACTAATTACACAACAGGCATTCTATAGTGAGTCTTTGATATAGGTCTTGCACCAAGAATTAAATCAATAGAGAAATCAACTTCCCGATTTAGAGGATGTTAAGGAAAATCCAATGGAAATATATCAATGTATTCTTGAAAAATAGGCACATCTTCAATTTGTAGATTTCTTTCCTCAATTGTAGATATTGTGTTCTCTTACTCTCCATGAATTGAATTAAGTACATCTACTAGGGGTAGATCCAGATAAAAACCATATGTAGTTGTTTTTACTCCAAATATAATAGATTATACACCATTTTAAAAATTTTAACATCCTTATTCTTGCAGTAGATCATCGCATCATAATTTGATAGCCAAATAATACTGAGAATTATATCAAATTTATATCAATAGTGTGATGATATTTTAAGCAACTAAAAAACATTTTAGTGTCATGAGGAGGACTAATCGATACATCTTTGTTTCAAAGATACATCCCCTAGGAGTTTTGAAACTCCTTTAGTAAATCAAATTGGAAATATCAAATTTTCATTGCAAAATAGGATGATATAAATGAATGTGATTATCCAAAATAAAAAAAATCACTGTCAATGTTTGAGGAATCAATAAAATTACATACCACCAAATCATTAGGAACTTAAACCTCCATGATTGTAATCACATATGCTTTCCCTTGATCTCATGGAATTTTTTGAAGAATGTTTCATTTGAACATAGGACACTCATTTGTGTAGTGTCTCATCTTTATAAAATTTTAGCTTTGAACATTACTAACTATTCTCTTCCCCTTTCATTCACTAGGTCGATGACCCTTTTCTCCACACTTATAGAAAATCCCATTCCTTTCAAGCATTTCTTGGGATGATTATTTCCACAGTTCTCACATAATGGAAATTTCTTCATTCCATTCTTCTTCATTAGTGCTTTATCTTTTCCATAGTTATCTGAATGCCTTTTTTATCTTGATTTCCCTTGAACAAATTTGATCTAGCAATTTCCTTCTCTCTTTTAATGGAACATAATACAATTTCATCGTATAATGAAAATATTTGAGAAGCTAGTGCCATTCGAAGACATGGTTTAAGACCTTAAAAGAAATAACCAATACTGTCTTTTGAATCATGTATGTAATCTATTTTATACCTAGATAATATTCTGAAGGTATCCTTATACTCCCTAAGATACTATTCTTCCCTTTTATTTAGGCTAAGGAATTTCTACTTCATTTTAGTCCGTTCTTCACAAGAGAAATATTTGATAATGAATACTTCTATAAAAGATCTCCATTACATATCATATATTTCTTCTTCCTCTATGGTATTCTAGATCATGGACCACCATTGATCATTATCACCCTTGAGGAAATATACTACCAGTACTACATTTTAGTTTTCATTTGATCTTGATGCCAAAAATATCATTTCAAGGGCCTTGATCCACTGCTCAAATACCACTAGATTAGTATTACCACTAAAGGATGGGGGCTTTTTCCCCATGAAATGATCTTTTACAGGTGTAACATGGCCATTTGTCACAACTTGAGTGATTTGTCCTAATACAGATTGGATCTAATCAGCTCCAATGTTGACTTTTTTGACTTCCTTAGTGGGGAAATACCTACATTTTCCATGGGTATTGATTCCCCTTCTTCCATTAGGCACTATTACTAAATAATGGCATACACTAAATTAGGTCATAGTTCACAATTTCTAACTAGAAAACACTTAACATAATATGAAACTTTGTGGATGACTAATTTTATAATCGTTACAATTATTTCTATATACATTTAAATACTTTATATTGGTATGTAATGAATATATGAATTATCATATGAATATACCATGGAAGTGTCAAACCAGGTACGTATTAAGGGATGTTTTAATATACCCGGATACCTCATGTCAAGCCAAAAACTCCTTATTAGATTTGTTACTCCTAGGTACATCTGTGCCCGACACATGTCCTCTTATAATATCCAAACAAGGATGTATTTTCTAGAAATACACACATAATATCTACCTTACCATATTTTTTGGATTTTCTTCTATGATTATCCTCAACTCTATCTTAAGGTTATTTCCTTTAATTTTTGTTTCCTAAATCTAGTTTCCATGGTTTCCAATAATCTTCCTCTAATACCAACTATAACGTCCCAACCTCAGAAGCCAAGAGCCTATAAATTATTTATTAAATTAGAATGATTAGAATGAGTAAAATCTTGAAGGAATGATTATTTTATTAGTCGTGAAGAATCTAGATACATACATGTAACTCAAATTACATTAGAAAAGGTAAAAAAATATAATACATAACAAAAACTAATAAATTGCATCATTTGGAACTCAATAAATGATCTCCTCTTCATAAAGTATTGAACATAAAAAATTTAAATGGATGAGATCAAATTCCAAGAAAGGTTTAAAAATAGTGGAATCATGAATCAAAAATAATTTAATCATAATCAAATTGATATAATCAATATGGAATGGTGAAAAAAATGAAAAATGCATGCCATTAATAAACTGACAATGTAAGGGTATCCATAGATTTGGTCAGAGTGAAAACATCATGGATAGTAATAAATAAACATGAATAATGAGAATTTTTATTATTTGAACGTCATGTATCTAGCATGTGATACCACTATAAATTCAAAATGTTTTAGGTATGTGGGTAGATACCTGTCAGATTCTATTTTGGAAACAAAATTGAAGGGTTTGTCTCCAACTGATTCGTCTCATGAAACCTCTCGAGGCATTGAGGGAATAGAGTGGGGTCCCATCACGGAAATTAAAAATCATTATTTATACATAGATTTAAAACAAGTAAAATATTCCTTCTAAATATCTATATAGAGTAGAGGTTACAGATTCATCAATATTTCTAGAGTTAAAACTACATTTCAAGTAAACATCATATGTAAAATGGTGTATAGGGTAAGAAACTAATCGTATCCTTGAAAGCAAAATATGGATATATAATATATTTACAATTTCAAATGAAAAAGGATCTCAAAGGGGTAGTAGGTACAAAACATAAGAATTAATTGGTGCACAATACTGAGTAACTCAAAATTAAGTGGAAACCAAAACAAAGTTCCTTATGACATTGTAAATAATAGAGATAATAATCATCAAGTGAATCATTTAATACCTTGAATACAATGAGAATAATTATATTTTTTATCAAATAGAAATAAGAATACCCTACATATAAGAAATAAGTGATGACCTATGTAAATATCAAGGAAATAAAAGTGATATGAGAAACCCCTTACCTTATGTCTGAATGTGTTCTTTGAATGATCTTTATAACAAGAGTAATCAAATTTAACATCATTAATTAAAAATTACAAAACCTTCTATATTTTTAATTTATTTATTTTAACCTTATTAGGTTTATTCATGGCCTTTTTTATGGGTTTTAGATATTCAATTTTATTGTTTGGGAACCATTTTCTTCCTTGGTTATAATGATTGAGTTACTTGTATTAATGGATGGATGATCATTTGAAATGTGGTTAAAAATAAATAATTATTAGTATATATTATTAGTGAAATTAAAGAGAGATAAATGATCTTATAATGATTTTGGTTATATGACAAGAGGATGAATCCTTAGATAGAAGTTAATTATAAATTCTTGGATTAACATGGTGGTTTTGTGCATAATGAAATTATTTTTTTACTATTATTTTATATTATGAGGGTATAAGGATTACAAAACATTAAATAAGCTGAAATACATATTTTATAATCTATTTCAACCATAAAAACTGTTTCTTGATTAGAATTGAGTATGGTAATATTAATTGAAAACCTGTCATCCTTGAATGTGATAAATTAACACATCTCGGATGGTGTTTTCATTTTTAGTATAAGGGGAGGGGAAAGAGGAATGATGATAAAAAATTACATTAGCATAATAAATTCCAGTTCATTTAATTGAAAATAATTATCATAACATTTGGATGAGAGGACATGAGAAGAGAGAAACCAAGGAATGATACTTGTAAAAGAAGTTGAAAGAAGAAAAGGAAGAGAGGTTCACAGATTGAGTACTCATCCTTGAGAATCTCCTTATAGACTTTTTTAGGACTTTTGGTGAGACCAGAAGGTTTTGGACGTGGGTAAGGTCTTGAGAAGTGTATTTGTTTGATCTTAGGTAAGCCTCCAGTCTGGAGTGGCGTGGGAGGAATAGGGGAACAAGTATTGTATTTATAGTGGAGGGGAGGATAGATTTTACATTATTTTAATCATTACTTTACTATTTTTGCTCTAGACTATGAATTGTCTTGATTCATGTGACACCAAATTGTAATAATGGCATGTGGGTTCAAACCAAGTGGGCTTAAATCATCCTTGAATCACATATGATGCAGTAAAGCAAGTATTTATCATTTATCGTAATTTATCGTGATTTACTATTCATCACAAACTCAAGGATTTCAAAAAAATCTCAAAAATTAACCCTTCCCATTATTCGACGTGTAGAATTAAAAAATGAACTCCATTTTTTTGGAAATAATATTCTAAAAAATATTAATTTAATTTTTAAATAAAATCATAATTTATTCAAAAATAACAATTTTAAATCTATAACTGATTTTTTAACACCTTGAAAAATAAATCAGCTTCTCATTACCTTATAACCAAAAGAAAATAAAATAATAATATGATCTACTATTTATAAGGGAACTATACTATTCATATTTCTATTAATAAGGGTATGTTACTATTAATCAAAAATCAAGTTGGTTCTATCAGACTCCAAATTACTTACTAATCACAACCACATATATCCATTTTTTTGAAATTCAAAACACATATGTGGAAAATTTAAGATTAATGTCATGTTTATGAATTTCTTCTATAAAAACCCATGTTTTGTTTCATAGAGACTCTGTGCTTCATACATGATAGGATATTTAATGAATAGAAATTATTTAAGTGAAAAATACAATAAAATGTTTGGGGTGTTATAAGAATGAACTAATTTGAAGTTATAGGTGAAGGCGTATGGTTACCGCTCGGTTTGTTAAAACGTGTGGTGTATTCATGCAGTCCTTCAGATTTGGGTAGTGGATTCCACACAGATTCTACATAGTTTTGAATTCTATGTAGATAAATAATGTGGGACTGCAACCATAGGTAGTGGATGTCGTACGATTGCTATATAGTTTAGAAACCCGTGTGGGCAAACCATACAGCCTGTACAAGTTTATTTTTTTTATATTTTTATTTTTTATTTTTTTCTATTTTCCTCTTCTCTCACACCCTTTGTTTTCTCTTGGCCGCGCACAATAGGGACGATCTACCTCTGTTCCCCTCTAGTGTATTTCAATCCCATTCCCCCATCCAAACTCCATTCTTTAATCATTGGTGGCTATGGGACTACATCAGTAAGGCTAAACCCACACACCCTTCTTCTTATTTAATCTTTTTCCTTAAGGACTGTTGTTTCTATCTGAGCTGATTTTAGGGGTAAAGACAGAAACATAGATCTACATTGATCAACTTCTAATCAAACATCGATATCGAGCATTCCAACAACTTTGAGTCTATGGTGGGTGGTGCATACATTGTTTTGATTTTTCACAAATGTTTTGGGGTTGCATAATTTTTGAACAATGCTGGGTTTTGGGAGGTACCCTAATATAGAATATTGAATTTTTTTTAGACTATGTGGGATTCCATGGGCTTTACCTGTACTTTTTATTCTTGAATGGGGCTAGGTGAGAGGTCTTTGCTCCTTGCGATACTTCGGATGAGGGTACCAAAGTGGTTTTAAAAGTTTTTTTGATTAATACTAATATGGTTAAATCGATGAATCTTGATTAAGTGAATTAGTGGCATTCAAGACATCCATGCTAAGGTTCAATAGATGGTAGCTAGTTTAATTCAATCAGTTTAAATTTAATTTCTTATTAAAAGTGTAAAAATGCATTTTATGATTATGTAATTCTTAAGATTACATGTGATAAGACCCTTGGGGTAGTGACGGGCTAGGCCCAAGGTTGGAATGGCGTGTCCATTTGGATTGAGTTTCGTTGATCATTGTTTGGGAATTACCTAGATGTGCTTGAGTGGTTATGGACACTAGGATGGGTTTCGTGGATCTCAGATTGAGGTGATGAGGCTGTAAGGTTAGGAAAGTCCTAGGATACTTGGATGGAATGGAAATCAGATTTTAGGGACCTGGATGTAGGGGAATGAGGTGTTGGAGATGGTGTGGCCTAGTTTCTTACATATTGATTTACACTCATTCATGATGGTCAAAGTGCCGATTTATTCATGTGAAAATATTTTGACTCCGTCATGAGGTTCTTTTGACAACTCATGTGGGTAGAAGCCTCCAATTGATGTGGCCTAAGTTTTTATGATTTTGGGGGATTTCCAAAGAAATCCATGTGGGTAGTTTAGAACCTTTGTTTGATAGAGATGAGGCTATTAGATTGGGGGATTCAGATCTCTGTGGTTGAGGCCATGCACCTGGATATTTATTTGAGGACATACATCATTATTAATTTGGATGTCGTGCCATTGGATGACATGAGATTTCGAGAAGGGGTCTGTGAGACCGTGATACTATGGTTTGGGTGTGTCTTTGGGACATCCGTACCTTGAGACATGTGGTTTGAGGAGGCACATAGTGCTGGACTATAGGGTTGTGGTGGAACTTGAGGGTTCACAAAGACTTTGTGACTAAAAGGGTACATTGGGCCATACACCAAGGACACTCTTTTATTCTAAGATTTTTCCATTTTCTGAAGCTGGTGACTGTCCTAGGTGGTTGCTGAACACTAGTGGATGTTGTGTTTATTTACTGCATCGTACTATTTAATTTACATTGATCTTCATGTCTACTTAAACAATTATACCAGGAACTCACTATTGGGTGGTATCCTACTGATATTCATACCACACCTTTCAAGGGACCTTTCTCTTTCATGTAGAATTTATGGTTTTATGTAATTGTAAAGGGTCAGATTTAGGAGTTGGATTGTAGTACTATTTGGCATGGAGATTTTCGTGGACCTTGAGGTTATCCCTAAATGGAGTTTTTTCATTTTTATTATAGTTTCAGTATTCTTATTATATTTAGATAATATGGTCTACCTTGGGTAGAACCTAGGATACTATACTGTACGAACTGAGATAGAATTCATGCTTTGTTTATTTGGTTTTGAGTGGCTATAAGGGATTTGTTGGCATGATGTTATGTATACTTTCCCCTACAAGTTATCATATTCTGATTAGAATTGTATATTATCTATTCCCAGTGGTTATAGACTCCTAAATCTATATGTTTACACCCTCGTTTCTAATTGAATGGCTTTGGCGTTTGGGGAGGTGCTCCTAAGGCTAGTGGCACCCATCCCATTTGAACTGTACGGGTGGATTTTTGGGTCAGGGATTTTACAAGCGGTATCTGAGGAGTTATTTAGATCATTTCTTGGTATTAATTATTTTATTTATGGTACCCTATAGATAGGTTTTCATTTTTAAACACATTTCTAACACATGCTTGGGTGCATAAAGCCCCATGTTAGAGGGATGGACTAAGTTACCTTGGGTGGGTAATGTTGTATTTCCTTTTCTTATATTATAATTTATATGTTTTTCGCCATTGTGGAACACATGGTTTATGATGATTACTATTAGTGATATGTGACCCTTTACCCACTGTAGTAAGGGATAATTGGACTTTGGCCCAGTAAGGAAAGACATGGTCGTTGGCATTTTATACTCACATTTTTATGGTATCTGAAATTGGTAAATTCATGTATGATTTTTAAAATGATTTTACCATGTGAATAATATAAAATCCCATGGGGAAATGTGAAATTACATTCTTTAAATGATTTTGAAAATTTAACTATGATATTCCATGATTTCTAAATATGTGAAGTTACATGTGGCATGATAAATGGGCCTGGATCTTATAGGAGAAGAAAGGTTCTATGATTAAGGTGATTGTGATCAGTAGGATTGCATGACTAGGTCATTGGTTTGAGGCAACAATGGTTGTCAGGACATGCATGGCTTGAGGATATTGTGATACATAGATCATTTGAGGGCGGGTAAGGAATCCATGAGGCAAGGATTCCATGTGTCATGGCTATTGTAGGGGAGAGTAAGCGTAGTGAGAATGCACTGCCTTCTTATTTCGTTCCCTATCTACATTATATATATATATTGTTATATATATGGGAAGTCTGAAAATTTATGTTATTCAGTAGCTTTCTAAATGATGGATTGGATGAAGAATCATGTGATAGATGATATATGTTCCGTAGGGGAATGATCAGGTTCAGACCCCTAAGGGTTAGACAGATCATGAGTCATAGGTGCAAGATTATGGACTGGCTCAAGTTTGGGGTGAAGTGCAAGTAGGGAAGCTTCCAGACATGACAACGTTCAGACTATGGCTCAACGAGAAACTTTGATATATCCTGGTACGTGTTTTGTAGTGGATCAATTGAGGATCTCAAGGAACAAAGACCTATATGGCCTATCTTAGTTAGGAGTTCAAGCCGTAGTACCTGCCACTTTTTCAGGGTGAAGGTGGTCCATAAGCGATTGATAACTAGATAGAAAGAATGAGGACGATTATCAAGAACCTCAATAAACCTCTAGGGTGGAGGGTAAAAATGGTGACATATATGCTTAGAGGGATGGCTATGTACTGGTGGGATGTGTGGGTTCAAGATCAAAAACATGAGGTACTAGCCTGGAAGGACATTGAGGATAGATTATTGAGCACCTTTTCAAGAATACATTGAGGTTAAAGAGAGCTTGGGAGTTCATGAGTGTTCAGTAGGGTGACATTTACATCATTAACTAAGAATTCACTTTAACTATGTTGTCTCACATTACACGAGATATGGTAAATGCTGATACCTAGGGGGTGAGGTGTGCCAAATATGGATTATGGTATGTCATCTGGGTGTGGGTGAACATATATATATTGGGTTCATTCTCAGAGGCGGTGAATCAAGTGATCAGAGCTGAGGGTAACTTGATGGACAGGTCTCATTTGAGCTGGTCAGTGGTTAGAGGTGATGATTATGATAACATGAAACAAGCACGAGATAAGTTCTTCTAGGGAGGTCAGGCCCATGAATCAACTAGACCTCCTCATGGAAGCTATCCAGTGGTTTTAGTTTCAATGTGGACAGCCGTGGAATGTGAAAAATAAGTGTGTTACGACTCTAAATATGTTTCAGGAATGTGGATAGGTGGGAATATCAAGAGGTTCTAATGGAAGCATTTTCAGAAAGCCAATAATCAGGGACCCGAACAGATTATTTCTCAAGGGGTCTTTCAAGATCACTATTAGGTGAGTGTAGTTGTGGTCCAGCAGCATATGGAGGACGTAATAGAGACATGGGGACCTAGTTGTGGGGTTAGTGGCTATTGGTTGGTGGAGCACTATAGGGTGGCTAGGTTTCTAGTAGATGGGTTTCAAGCTAGGTGCACACTGTGGATCTTCTATGGTCTAAACAGGCTTGATATCCGATAATGGATAGAGGTAAGGCATTTTCGTGTTCATGATTTGTTTTGAAATATTTTGGAATGCCTTGTTGATCGATGTCTATTTTGAGCGATTGAGGTGTACATAACGTATATGGACTGACCAGATGTTGTACAATAGGTTGGAACCATAATTGGTTCATTATTATATATATATATATATATATATATAAAAGGTGGTTCGCCACAAAATAATCGTTGGATGCATGTTTTGAGGTTCTTAGTAATCAGGGCATCGAGGATGCATTTTTCAATTGAGGTGCATGGAATTGGGTTCTTTATTAGAATTTATGGGATGTTAGACCTCATTGTTCCTTGGGTGACATGGGAATGAGGCAGGAACTGATGTTGTGTGAAATGTGATTGTGTGACGAGAACGACACAGGAGCACCTGATGAGGTGCATGGGTGATGATGCATCATTAGTGGAGCAAGGGTCCATAAATAGGATTGTAGACCTCAGTTTGAATTGATTTTTTTGGGTTGATACCGAGTTAGGTAATTCCAATGCTCGGGAGCCCCTTGAAGAATTTGTCCATAACCCTTGAGGCCGAGGCATAATGGGTTTTTTATAGGGATGGTTATGTTTTGAACCATCTCTGTGTTTTTTTATAGCTTGAATATGAGCTATTTTATAGTACGGAGACTATAATGACCTGGGTTTTTGAGTTGGGTTTAAAATACCACCTTATTTTAATTTTTCAATTAGTGGCTATGGTACTTTTTGATTCATTGATTAGAACTCAATTCCAAGAGTTCCATTGGCCTTATTTGATGGTTTTGGGTAGGTCTATGGGATTAAAGAGTTCCCCTGGTGTTTTGATTTCATTTTGAACACATCATAGGCTGAATGGCCTGATTTGAAGTTGTTGGTGAAAGTGCTAGGTTACCGCACAATTTTTCAAACCATACAGATAAACCATCCTAGAAAACAACCATATAAGGTTTCTTCCACATAGTTACTGAACTATTTCTCAAACCATATGGGTAAACCATGTAGCCTGTACATGTTACTTTTTTTCTTAATATTCATTTAATTCCCTTTTCAATCCACTATCCATCTTTTGTTTTCTCTTGTTCACGCATGGTAGAAGAGATCCAACCCTTTTCTCATCCAGTCGATTTTGATCATGTTCCATTGTCTGAACCTTATTATTTGATCTATTGGTGGCTATAGGGGTTCCTTGGTAACTCTAACTCCATGCACCCTTATTCCTCTTTGATCATTCACCTTACGAACCACTATTTCGGTTCGAGCTAATTTCAGGATTAAAGAAGGAAATTCATGTCTATGTTGATCGACATTGAATTGGACTTCGATATCAAGATTTCCAACTCCTATGAGTATAAGGTATGTGGAGAATACATTGTTTTGAGTTATCATAGAATTTAGAGGGATACATATTTTTAGAGAAATAGATGGGTTTGAGACAAACTCTATTATAGCATATTGACTTGACTATTAGACCATGTGGGATGTCGTGGGAGGGCTTTATACCTATTATTCTTGAGTGTGACTGGGTGATAGGTTGTTTCACATTGGGATACTATGTTTAGAGGTGAAAAGTGGTTTTAAATTTTATGTTTTGATTCAAACTGCTATGTTTATATTGTTGAAGCTTGATTAAGTGAGTAAGAGGCATTCAAGAACTCTATTTTGATGTGTTATAGCTGGTAGCTAGCATAATTAAATCTACATATATTTAATTACTTGTTAAAAGTTTATAAATGTGTTTTTTGGTTATTTAATGCCTGAGATTACATGTGATGAGAAACTTCGGTGTGTAATGAGTTACGCCCAAGGCTGGGATGACATGATCTTTCGGATTGAGTATCATTGATAACTATTTTGGCTTGAACTGGATTTTTGTGAGTGGTTCTAACCATAGGATTGGGAGTCGTGGACATCAGATTGAGGTGGACAGAATTTCAGGTTGGGAAATTATCAAGATACCTGGATGGCATGGCCATAGAATTTTAGCGACATGGTCATAGGGGCATGAGGTTCTAGATATGGAGTGGCTTAGTTTATTACACAGTCATTGTCGCTCACCCATTATGGACCGGGTGCCGATTAGTTATGTACCTACAGGTTGAATCCATGATGAGGTGGTGTTTACCACTCATGTGGGTAGAGGCCTTCAATAGTTTTGTCTTAGGTATTTAGGATTTGGGGGTTCTTTTTCTAGAAATCCACTTAGAGCAAGAGGATCCTTTAGTTGATAGCGATTAGGATAACATGTTGGGGTTGTGGGTCTCTATACTTGAGGCCATGTGGCTAGATGTTTATTTGAGGACATACATCATTGTTCCCCCACGTATCATTCCATGGGCCGATGTGAGCTTTTTAACTGGGGTATGTGAGGCTAGGATACTATTGTTTGGGAACATCTTCCGAACATCGGTACTTTGAGACAAGAGGTGTGAGGAGGCATTTAGTGTTGAGAAATATATTTACGGTAAAACCTGAGGGTTCACCAAAAAATTGTGACTAAAGGGTTACCTTGGTCTGTGTTCTAAGGACTCTCTTTTCTTATGAGATACCAGGGTTGGTCAAAGCTGGTGACACTCCTAGGTTGTCGTTGAGCACTCGTGGAGGTTGTGTTCATTTATTGCATCATACAGTTTAATTTACATAGGGATGAATATCTACTTAAAAACTTATACTAGGTACACATCGTTGGGTGGAATCCTGCTAAGATTCTCTCACACCCTAAATGGGCGCTTCACGAGGCATGTAGAATTTATGGTTTTATGTACAGGTAAAGGATCTTCTTTAGGAGTTGGATCATAGTTTTTTTTGTCATGGAGATAGGAATGGACCTTAAGGTCATTCCTATATGGAGTTTTGGTTTAGTGATATCATTGTTTCAATATGATTATTATATGTAGTTATTATGGTCTTCCATCAGAATCACCTTGGTTATTGTATTGTACGACCTGACAGGGAATGCATGCTTTTCTTGTTTGGTATTTAGTCGCTATAAGTCATTTTCTGGCATGATGTTTTGTTTAATTTCTACTATATGTCATATTATTTTTCATAAACTAGTATATTATCTATTCCCAGAGGGTATAAACTCACCATTATATACATTTTTACACCACCAATTCTTATCAGTAGCCTCTGTCGTTTGGGGAGGTTTACCTAAGGCCAATGGCACCCAACTTGTTATCACTATTTGAGTGGATGTTTGGGACAGGGATACTATAGAGTTTATAATGGATTTTGTTGTAGAATCACTTATCTTTTGGAATGAAATATTGTTTATTTTTTAGAATAATTTACTTCTAAGAAATTTGATGAATTGATTTGTGAGGTCAAAAAATGAGTTATGTGTGTGGTAATTTTATGTGGCCTTAATATGATTATGTTTTTCATATATCTTTTGATATTTTGGAGATTTTAATGTAAAATTATTGGAAAATTTTCTTATTTAAAATATTTTGAGTATATTTTCTAATTTATTCAATATTTGATTGAAAATGAGGATTTTTTGATGAATGGTAATTTTTTTTTATTTTTCTACCTCTATAAAGTATTATATTAGATTTAATGTAAAACTTTCCAAACTCCATGTTTTTATTTTTGATAACAATTTTAGATATTTATATGTTATTTTCACTATAGTGGATGCAATTTTTTTATATTATATTTAATTTTTAATATTTAATTTTTAATTTTCACATGTTCTAAAATTATTCCTTGTTGTTTGATTGGACTAGATTTTGATAAAAAAAATTGGCCCGAGGAGTGTGAATGAGTGAACCAGACTAACACATATGTTCTGAAGGGAAACAATATATGAGTTATAAAATATGCCTAACTCCAAAGATAAGATGATTCATTTTCAAGATCAGATGAGTGAACTCATTTTTTAGAAGATTAAATCCTTTTTTGGAATAGAGAAATTTCATTGTAGATGAGTGGTTAGTCAATTAGAAGAGTAATTCCATGATTAAAAGATTAAATCCCAATTTATATTATTGGTTTTCCTATTTCAAAATAGTTTATTTCATTTCATTATTTTCAAAATTCATCAATTGATAAGCCTTACACTAGTTAATATGGTTAAATCCATATTTTGGAATAATAATCTCTCAGTTTAAAAGAGTAAACACATTACCACGTATGACGTGGGTTGCATCCTCAAATGGCATTATCATCTTCATATGACATCTACACAGGAGGTCTAACTTTTCTCATTAGCACATTTTACTTGTATAAAACCTTGTGATATTTACTCACACTTTTTAAAATCCTAGTGGAATATAGATGAGGTTTAAGTAATATTAATCCCACATCAACCTTATTTTTTAAAACTAAATTAAATTATATGGGATGTTGAGGCTCAGATTGACTCTTCAATGTTGATTTCAAGGTAGAATCCCCACAAAAAATCCTATTGAAAATGAAATGTAGTTAACTGAGATGAGATTTGTGTCCAAATTCATCTTTCTAAGAGATGAATATAGAACCATGGGAGAGGAGCACATTAAATTAGAGGGGTTTAAGTCAAGTCTCTATAAAGAAGAAACTAAACAATTATGACCACCTCATGAAGACAAATGAATGTTAGATGGGAGTAGTTTTCTATGAGAGATAATACTATGAGTTCATACATATTTTCATGAAACATTATTTTAAAAAGGAAGATCATTTCTTTTTAGAGTAGAGACATAAATGTTCCATGTAATCATTAACCATGATATGTAGTAGTGAGTTTTAGTGATCAAAATAGGTAGAGAAGGTAGATATTAGACATAGAAGATGGATTTATTTAGAAGAATCCACTTTCCATTATCATTATTTTCTTGCATATAAATTAAGTAATTTTTCTCTATACTAATTTGAAAATTCATTTTACGTAAAAACACCGAGGAATATTATTTTTTGGTTATTTATTTGGTAATTTTGTTTGCCTATTTTTTATATGTTTTATACTATCATATAATTATTATACATATATCTTTTTCGTATCATAAAAATCAATGATTATTTTCCTTGATAAATTAAACAAACTGTTAAAAAACATTATATTTATAACATATGATAATTAGTTTTAATTATTGGTAGTATAAAAATAATGTCAAAATACAATTTGAACATGGTATATTCTGATCCCCTCATTCATATGGATGAGTAAATACTAAAATTGATAAACTATAGGTTTCAACCAGTTAAAATTTTACCAGTGAACATATTTAGTTAACTATATTTTTTAAAATTCAGTTCTAGTTTCACTTATTGTGTTCATTAAAAAATTTAAAAATTATAAAGACAACAAATAATAACTCTACCTTATTTGTTAATTATTATTCTCTATTTTGATGTTTCATGTTGACTTCATTAAACTAGATTGTTTATAATAATAAATTTAGTAAAAATATGAGCCAAATATAAAATGATAATAGAAATGATGAAATCAATTACATGTTTGTGTCATTCCATTTACAAAAAAAACTATACCCGCAATAGTGAAATATCTTTAGGATAATTTTCATCAGTTAAATAAATTGATTTATACTTTTATTTTGTTAATGAATATTTAAATAATAATAATAATATCTTTACAACTTATAAAATAACACTCAAAAATAATATATTAAGCTTAATATTTCATCACAATATAATACAAAAAATGATTCTAAAACTATATATTTGTAGAAAATAATATTTTGGGAATTAAAAATGATTTTCAAATACAAAAATTATTGATTCCAACTTAATGATAAGTCAAACAATTGAAGATAATCTAGTCAGATATATACCTCCATAATAATCAATAAATTATAGAATTTTTAATTCCTCTAATATATAAAATTGAAAAGATAATACAAAATAATATAAAGTGAAAACAAATGATATTTCAAACCACATGTCAGTGATTAAATAATTCAAAACATACTTGAATTTCAGTATAAAGAAATAATCAAAATATTTCTAAATAAAATAATTAATCATAAATAAAAAATATAAGAATTTTGTAATTATTAAAACAAGTTATCAGAAGTACTATTCCACTAACATACTACCCCATTTTGTTAATTGAAAAAAAATTCACCCCAATTTATTTAAAATGGATTAAACTAGAAAGAAAAGAAATAATAGTATTATAAAACAATATATAATATGAAAATAGAGGATGAAATAATTACAAGAGATATGCATGCTTATAGAAATTAAAAATACCCCCATCCTTAAAGACTAAAGATAAAAAAATGTGTACAATATCTCATTTAAACATAAAATAAAATCTCACACCATAAAATAATAATAAAATAATAAAATAATATATAATATAAAAGATATATGCCTTAATACCTCAAGCATATGAAGTTTTTTTATTGTATTGTATATGATGTTATGAGATATTTTATAGTACACTATCCGTTCCTGAAATATGTTTCTTGTGGGTATAATTTCTTAGGATATATTGATATCATATGGATTTCCACTACCTTCAAATGGAATGGAATGTAACAATTAATCATTCAAAAAACAATCCACTTAATATATCATTATTATAAGTATTTCATGTGAGGAAACATGTTAATAATGATTACATGGTTTGTGATAAATCATTTATAAATGAAATATTTAATTAAAGGATACATAAAATTTGAGTAAAATCAATTAATGTCTTGGGAATACTCTAAGACCTATTTTTATAGTGAATAACTGTTGAGAGTTATCATTGCGGTCTAATACTCTCTTATTTCCCTAGTTATCTCTTCTCATCCACTTTATATCCCATGAAACTAGAATATCATGGGTGGAGGGGAATTCCACTTGAACATTTTTAAAATCAGTATAGCCTATCCAATGACCATAGAGGATGGATCTATTTTGGAGTCATATTTGGTGATAATATAATGTATCGATCAAGATAGTGGAAAAAAATCCATTTGTATAAGGCATACAATATTTTTCATTTTATATACAAAAATCAGTTTCTGGTTTAAAAAATGGTTATTATGTTTTTATGGTTTTTATTGTTTCCTCTATATTAAACCAATTTAATCTGACTCAAAGAAATATATCAAGGGTAACACGATATAGTTAAAATCTGAAAACCAATATTATAATAAAGATTCATAATCTACAATAAAAATATATTATTATATAATATTTATTATATATGAAATATCATAAAGAGTTGCGGATCTAATTCTATGTAAATTACTAATGTTCAAAATGTATCACACGTGAATATAACATTACATAGGCTAATGATGAACATGATTAATCCTACATAAGTGATAAGTTTGATCTTATGTAGGTCTCTATATCACATATCATAATATAAATTGTGTCAAATACTTCCTGTTTAATGTCCCACAAGACATCACAAAAATGGTTAATCTAATGTGATGCAAGACAAATTAATTCTATAATAAAATTAGGCCTCATGGGTTAATCATACATGACAAAAAAAGCACTTTATTATTATAATCTAAATAATCACATATGATTAAATGTCATAGCGTATAATCATTGCACCACAATGTTAATTTTACATTAGAGATTACATATTAGTTTAATGTCACATAATTTTCATTTTTATATTAGCTAATACCTAATGGATTTTTTTTATAGATACAGAGAATACAAGTTAATTTCATGCGGAATGCCGAGTTAATGATTTGTGATCTATATTGTAAGATAACTATATGATATTAAACTTACTTGTTTATTTTCTAGTTTAATCTTATGTTATACCTATTATTATTCTTAATTGGTGAATGCATCAATTGGGAATATTTTTTAAAAATTAAATGAGAGGAAAAAATATGATTTTTATATAATTTAAACAATAAATTCATATAAATAATTTATACATTTTAATAAATTATTATTAAATGTATTTTGATATATTTATTAATTTATAAAGGGGCTTGAAAATTAATTAAATATAACTTGTTTATACTCGGTTTTAAATTTTATTGTGAAACATTTTTTATGGATTTAAATGAGTCTAATATTGATTATCACATCAATAAGATGTGATTTAAACCCTTTCATAGGGATCTCTCTTTCATGATATATAAAACATGTTTGAAAAATGAAATGAAGAAATTTTTTGAAAATAGAATACCCTATTTCAAGGATGGGTCAAATTCATTCATTGTTCATATTGGATTGACTCTTCCTCTAGAAAATGTTAGTTCCTAATGTATCAAGGAGTAGAATGAAGAGATCTATGGGTTATGGGGAGTTTCAACTAATCAATAATCTAGAACACACACTCATAGTACATCACATGGTAGTGGTTATATATAATACACAAGGATGATCCATGGGGTGTCGCATTTTATCATGCATTTTATCCCAAGAGAAAATGGTTCAGTGAGCTTATAAAACTCTTGCATTAATAAATAAAAATTTCACAAGTTTCATCTTATGAAACAGTTTCATTAAATGATACCATTGGTGGAGAATAGTTTGGGAGTCTAGCACACATAGAATAATATACCCAAATGCTTGAAAATCATAATTTTCATGAAAGTTGATATACCAATTATATGTGTATATTATATATATTTATAGATCACCTTATATATAAATTCCATATATATAATGATTTAGGGAATATTATCATCAATCTACCAATTGAACCAAAGCCTAAAAGAGATCGTTCCATTTCACATTATATTAAAAAATATACAATATCTTGTGAAATCTTATCCAAAACTCATATTGAATATATTCAAAAACACTTTTGGAAATCTATCATGAGATTCAACTTGTATAACATCATATAAAATACCATGTGTTTACCCATCCAATTTTTTTGGATTAACTCTAAAACACATTTATATTATCTCATGAAGTCACAATCAATAGCAATTTAATCAACCATATAGTGTGACCCCATGAGACATTATATATTTGAAAACAAATATAAATCCCTAGATATTCATATATAACCAAAGAGAAGACTCTAGAAAAATGTAAACGCTGCCCACGTATGAAATGAATTTTTTGTGATCTTTAGTAAGCACAAGAATCTCTATACCAATGGCCCCAACATGCATCATTTGAAAATAGGGATTATCATACTTTCCATTTTTCTGACATATATATCAACCATAGGATACATAATTTGTCAATCCCATATAGCCAACTCATCTATTCCCAATTCGATAAGTTTATAATGATCAAATAGATCAATACATCTCATTTCATACATCTTTTTGAATAAATATATCACTTATCCCTTATTTGGAACTATATATATATATACTATATCTATGTGTGGCTTCCCATTACCAAAATTTATCTTAATCAAGGGACCAACTATTATAATCTTCATTCAAGAGGACACAAATCATCTTGGATATTATCTAACTGATGATATTATTGGTAGCATACCCAACCACCCCTATATAAGCTTAGTCAATATAAAGTCTTATGTATGTAGGGTATCAATGTATAAAGGTTCTCATGAATGGTATCACACCAAAATCTGGTAATGAGGACTCAAATATGATCCATGTATAGATATTATACAAAATATATCAGTATGAATGTCCACATGGTATACATAGCAGGTCATATATAACACAAAAATAATCCTATTATTTTATTTATGCCTCATGAGAATATTCTTTATCTTTATAGAAGAATAATACTCATACTAACCTTAACATTTCATTGTAACCTATAATAATATAATAAATACACTAGTTATAGATAGACTCAATTCCGTATATTGAGAGGTAAATTATCATTACACTTCATGAAATTAATATATATATATATATATAAATTTATGTAGACAACATAGACAAATGATAAAATGGAGGTTATATATAATATGATACATTTTAATATTATTAAAATATTATAGAATATTTAAAAAAATCAATGTAAGATCCTATTTTTTATATCATATTTGATAAAATACCATATCAGCGTACTATTATAAGGAACCAACTTTAAAAAATACATAATCTAGTAAATTCAACTAGAAAATAACTTCTTATATTCCCAAAGATCATTTTGGTTTATATTTTTAGATTATTAGGTCATCACACACACACACACACATATAGGAAATCCTATTTTATAAATTATATATTTATACCCAATATCCAATATTTCAAAATATAGAACTTTTAAAAACAAAGAAATATTTCTTTCCACAGAAAAATTCTAGAATTTAAACATAAAATACTCATTTCTTTTACCCATCGGCAAACCCTATGAAGAACATTTTTCAAATTTTGGTGATCTTAGAAACCTCATATAGGGTAAAAATAGAGGAAATAAAACCATTAGTCCATCCATACATACAATCACATGAAAGATAAACTTCTCACTCATACATGTAACTTATACTTAATTTTTAAAAATGTGAGGTTCCCATAAAACATAAAAAGAATAAAAAACCATATAGGTCACTTAGGGATTCTTACTATTACCATAATTAATTATTATTTTAATACATGATACTACCATA
Organism: Viscum album; assembly: GCA_963277665.1. NCBI lineage: Eukaryota > Viridiplantae > Streptophyta > Magnoliopsida > Santalales > Viscaceae > Viscum > Viscum album. The sequence goes on from OY728140.1 coordinate 1,152,703,075, forward strand.
TGATTTGTTACCCTCACGTATGCCTTACAATTTGACCCTCATGGTTACCATATGATGTATCCATTGGAGTTACATTTGGAATAACCATTACTATCAAATCTAGAAATACCCAATGAATTGGAGGGCTATTAGAGACCCCATTCATCTATGGATTATAAAAGAGAAACCCATCATAATAAAATATTCCCTTGAATCAGAACATAACCACAAAATGTCAATACTTGAATCATAAAAACATTACCTCTGAAAAATCACATAATTTAATGCAATGTTTCACACATATAAAGAAATAAATTTTATTTTAAAATAACCCTGAAATCAGGTCATAATGATTTAAAAAAACAATTCACACAGAAAATAGGAAAACCCCCTCTTGTTTCACTAGTTAAAAAAGAAATGTTTTTGAAATTTATAAAAAGAGACATTAAGAAGATTTTTAATGGAAAATCTCCTACCTCAGATTTGACATGAAACTTATTAAAAAAATTTATAATTGTTAAAAAATTTATATTTATTTATTAATTAAATATATTCATATTTATAATACCTTATATTATATTTTTATAACATATTTCCTACCATTTATTATTAATATTTTGTTATTTTCATGGTTTTAGGTGCATTTATTTCAATGTTTCCATGGTTGGTTCATTATGGGTTTTCTGGTCAAATGGATTTAAAACACCAGATGTGGAATGAAATGGTATTGATATGTTTCTTTAATATTAAATGAAACCATATATAATTTTTTCCAAATATAAGGATGAATTAATAGATAAAACATTAATTAATATTATTTAATCTTTTTAGGTGGGTTTTATTACCATCACGAACTTATCACATTTTGTTTAGTATCAGGTTTATATATTAGTTTTAGAATATTATATAACATATGATATATATGTAATAAAATCTTATTTAACAATAACAATGGTTTATGGCCATCCTTTAATTTTGTACAAGAAACTAAAAACACATCATCAACCAATGTGGTTAATTGACACGTCATAAATGATATTTTTATTTTCTAGATTAAGAAGAGAAGAGGAGATGTTTTGTGATTTATATTCAATTAAAAAAAATTAAAAAATATATATACTGATATATTTATCATCAAACTTGGATGAGTTTAGTTGAAATGATAATAATAAAATAATATAAATTGAAATAAAAATAAAAGAAAATAAAAGATGATTTTACCTCTTGAATTACTCTCCTTGAGAATATCCTTATGGAAATTAGACTTAGTTATTTTTTGATACCAAAGGACCATAGATTTGGAGAGTTTTATGGGGAGTGTATTGGGAATAACTTGTAAAATCTTAATGGATTTGCATGTGTGAGAAGTAGATGTGGTGAGGGGTGGTATTTATAGTGGAGGAGAGGGGTGTTCTTTGATTATATTATTTATTAGATTATTATTTTGGACCAAGACTATGAATAGTTATGATTATCAAGATTAATACAGTAAATAGATAAATGTATTTATAGATTATGGTTATTACATCAGAAACTACTCCTGAAATATTGTATTTAACTCATTTATTTATATATCATAAATTAATATATTTCATTATTCCCCAAAAATTCCACTATTTCAAAAAAATACAAAAAATTACCCTAACTATTTTTTACATGTAAAATTAAAATATGTTCCCCATTTTTTGAAACAATTTTTTTAAATACTATAAATTTATGATTGAATAATTATAATCATTCAATCAAAGAAGTCATATTCTAATATTATAAAAGATTTTATGACATTTTGAAAAGTTAAGTAAGGTATCTTGAAATTATATTATAATAATAAGACAATAAATTTTTTAATTTATGAATCTATTTTAAGAAGATAAATTTCTTGGTAAATCAGTATACTAATTATTAAATTTTAGATAAAAATTTATAATTCATAAAAATACCAACTCTTATTTTCATATTTTAAAAACATTTATTTACTTATTATATGATATTAATATATAAACTTTTCACTAATAAGATACAAAAATTTTATTTATAATATCATAAGTGAGGTTACTATTATATTAGTTTATATTCCTTAATTTCTATAAATTCAACTTATTTCATTATACGTTTATAATAATTTTTACTATTTTATTCTATAATTAAAAAAAAATATTTTGTGACTACATATATTGTTATGTTCTTCCCCACCTTCTTGAAATTTATTCCTCGCCATTTTTATATACATACTAAACTAGTGAGGATACATTTCCCTCATTACATTTTCAAATTCCCATTTCTCTTCTTCAACCATGTGGTTTTCCCACAAAACCATACCCGGGTGAATTTCTTTATTCTAATTTACATTCCCTCTACAGTCAAGAATCTAAATAGGCTTGTACTCATATGAAATGCTTTCTTACAAATGAAAAATATAAGGGCCTAGTACATGAAATGAATTTGGAATGTACTTTCTTAATAAAAAAACAAGAAAAACATTACGTTCATGGGAAAAATTGGAGAAAAACCCATATGTACAGAACAAATCCAACATTATCTAGGATCCCAAATAGTCTGATTAACTATGGACATAGATATAGCTTTTTACTAAAACAAACCACACTTTTCCATGTAGAAACTTTGAGAAATACATGATCACCTGCCTTGAAAGAAATATTGTTCCTATGATTATCCAACACAACTTTTTTCCTTCTTTGAGGTATCCTCGTTTGTTTCTTGATCATCATTTCTTTATCATCCACTTCGTATAATTATTATAGCCTAGTCAACTTATCTTCCTCAAATTCATCCTAGAAATATATTTTTCGACACCTCTTCCTATATAATGCCCCAAAATGTGTCATCATTATAATGGAATGAAATATTTATTATAAGAAAACTAAAATAATTTTTTTTTGATCCCAACTTCCCTGGTAATCCATTGAACAAACAAATAAAGGAATGAATTATTCTATCGATTTTCCCATCTGATTGGAGATGTATAGATGTGATGAAATTTATTTCTATTCTCGAGGAGATCTAAATTCCTTTAAAAAGATAAAAGTGAACCTAAGATCATCTTCAAATAAAATGGTGAGAGGAAATCAATGTAACATGACTATCTATTTGAGGTAGAGTTGAGAAAGATGATCCAAAGTCATATTATCTTGAATAAGAAGAAAATTTGTAGATTCAGTCAGTTGATCAACAATAACCCAAATTGCATATGTACATGAAGAATTCATTAGTAGTACCACTATAAAATCCATGGATATATTTTTTCATTTCCACTCTTTCACTATAAAATGATGGAGTGTCCCATTTAGTATTTTTTCCTCTGATGTAACCTGTTGATAAGTCAAACATTTCGTAGTAAAATAAGTAATTTCCCTATTTATTCCCTCCCATAAGTAATAATTCTAATGGTCTCCATACATCTTAGTGTTATGGGGATGAAATAAATATGGAGAACTATGAGCTTCACTTAATTTATAATTCTTCAAAAATTAATCACAAGGCACACAAAATATGAGACTAAATCTCTAAACTCAATCTTTATTAATTCTAAATTCAAGAAACATACCAATTTTAATCAATTATACAATTTTATGTAACTCACAATATTCATTCTTTTCTTTCATAATTATTTATGACATAAAGGATTCCAATGACACCTAAAACAAAATAGATGAATTTTCGATAACAACAACATCCATTCCTATATTTATCAAATCATCAACCAAGGGTTCATGTTCCAAACATAACAATGTTAATGTAGAGGTATGTTTTTGATATAAGGAATAAGTCACTATATTTTATTTTCTACAATTATAATATATCATTCAATCATAATTCATTATCAGTTAAATATATCTTCCTTATATCATGTTTAGTTCCTTCTTAGTGAATATATACTTCCATATTTGATGGTCAGTATATATTTCACATTTAGCTCTATATAAATAATATATCAATGTTTTTAAATAAAAAACCACAACTGTTAATTCCAGATCTTTTGTGGGATAATTTGACTAGTGAGGTTTTAGTTTAAATGAATCATAATAAATTACCTGATCATTATGCATCATAAAACAACCATGTACCTTTAATAAACAATTATTGTAGATGAAAACTCTCCATTTATCAAAGGAAGACCAAAAAACATGAGAATTCACCAATCTTATTTTAAATTGTGAGAAAAAACATCACAATCTTCTATCCAAATAAATTTATCCAATTTTTCATGTTAGCTTAGTTAGAGGGATAGATAAGCGTGAATAGTTTTTAACAAACTATCATTAATATCATGATAATCAAAGAAAACTATGAATCTCAATATCATTTTTATGTCTTGGCATTTCATCAACAACATTTTTTAGAGGGATCAACTGTTATGCCATCCATCGTTGTAATTTACCCAATAAAAGAAATATAATGCAACCAAGAATTACATTTTCTATATTTCCCATACAAGTTATCATGTTTAATGTTTATATAAACAATCCATAAATGTTTTACAGGATCCTTATAACTCATTTAATAAATCAATATACCATTAATAAAAACAAAAAAATACTTATACAAATATTCATAGAATATTTTATTCATAAGGTCCATAAATACAAAATTGGAATTTGTCAAACCAAAGGGCATAATAATAAACTGATAATTATCATATCTATTTTGGAATGATGTTCTTATAATTTCATCCTCCCACACCTTCAGATGATGGTACCTGAATAGAAAGTCAATCTTGTAAAAAATTCCAAGCTCCCTCGAGCTGATCAAACAATTCATTGAAATGAGTAAATGGATAATTATTCATAAAAATAATTTTATTCAAATCCCTATAATCAATGAAAAGTATCAGGGAACAATATTTCTATTTAAAAAAAGTAGGATCACCCCATAATTAAGTGCTAGGATGAATGAAACATTTATAAACAACCGTTGAAACTACGTTTTCAATTTTAAAACATCCACTTGATCTATTTAATAAGGGGGTTTTGAAATTATGTTAGCATCATGAACTAAGTAAATAGTAAATTCAAATTCCTAATCTAGTATAAAATTGGGAAACTAATCAGGAAAAACATCCATGTATTCATTTTCCACTATCACATAATTAAGATGAATTGTTACATTATTTTGAAAAATATGTGGAAGATAACCTTCATTTCCATATATTAATATTCTCTCATATTCCTGATATGTTATTAATGGTATGAGTTCATTCTTCAATAAAAATTCAAACAGTTTTTGAAAAAAAATCATTATCTCTATAATCAATATTATCATGATGAAAATAAATACAATCCATGTTGAGAATAACATAAAACTATACTAAGGGGAAACATGGTTTATATGTAATGTATTTCTACATAATAAAACAATAATATTATTATAAAGACATTTTACATTAATATTTCCTCTCATTTTTTGACCATAAATTATGGTTTCATTTCATGAAGTGAGATTTCCAATTTAAATGAAAATTACTCATAAATAAAGGAATGTTTAGACCCCGTATCAAAAAAGAAATTAGAAAATATGAGTAAAAAATGTACATGATACCATTTCATTGGATGGACCAACAACTGCTGAAGTATTTGCAAACGAAATTGATGCACCTTTCTACTTATAGTCTAGATACTACCAATCATTTATATCCTTATTTGGCTTGGTATGTGCATAATTCCACATCTTACCTAATTGAAAACACTTTATAGTTTTCTTATTAGAGTTAAAAATTTTAAAAAATAAGATCTTTTTCATGGAAATCATGTGCCATATGTACAAAATTTTCATATCAGCAACACTAATCAGATTTGTTAAGGAATTCCCCATGGTACTTTTTATCACTCTTTCCACAAACTATAAACTATATTTTCTTACCATTAAATTTATTAAATTGATTATTTCTAATTTATTTCTATATAGAAATTTTTTGTTTGTATTAAACATACAATTGATCATATTGAAACTATATTTCTACCCTCTAAAAAAATTAAAAAAATTCCCAAAACCTTTGAATTATTGATAACCTAATTCCCTTTGATATCATTGATTAAATATTAAGTAGAAAAAATTTATTTATATATAAATATCATGAATAGTATATGGAGAAAACCTTTCCAATTGATTTATTTTTTCATCAAACAAAACCACTGATCCTTTCTTATATTGTTTAAATTCATGTAATTTTTTCCATCTTAATACATACCACATTAGGAAAATAATTTTCAATGAAAATATTCTAAAATTCATCATATTCCAAGGCATTAATGTCTTATATTTCATTGATATTCATGACTATTGACCCACACTAGTTGGCTTCACCTTCAAAATGATAAATAAAAAGGATAAACATTTGATTATCTAAACTCCCAATAATATTGAACAACATTTTAATGGCTTTAATCCACAATTCTATAACCACTGGGTCATAAGATATTTTAAAAGAAGTTGGGTGTTTCCTCATAAAATGTTCCACTATAATCATGTTCCTTTGTGGAAGCTCTTGTTGTATTATTGAATTGATTACACCAACGTTTATAGAATGTATAAAATTATCCATTAATATCACAAACTGCTTGGTTCCAATTCCCACCATTCCAGGCTACATATTCAAAAAGATATAATCCTCTCAGTACCTTTATACTTAAGATTCCATTTTTCTCCTATAAAAAACAATTCTAAATTGACATAATTAAGTTGAATCAAAAATTTAATATGCAAATTCTATATTTTCAAACATAAACACAAGGTAAAAATCATTTAGGTTATTATATTAACATAATCCTAACCCCTAATGTTTTTAATCAAGTTCTAATACCAACTATAAGGACCAGACCATAAACATTACATAATCTATAAATTTGAACAAGAAAATCACAATTTACATTTTGAAATATATTTTCAGTTAATAGTTTTTGAGAATTAGGTCATAACATATACATAGGAACTCATATATTACAATTTATATTTTTCTACAAAATACCAATTTTTTCACAATATGAAACATAAAAAAACATATTTTCATTCCATGAAAAACATCATGAATTTAAATTTGTAATATTTCATTACATTAAGAATCACTAAAATCTGTTAATTTTTTTAAAAACATTTAGCGAGAATAAAAACCAATTTAAGGAACATAAAAATTATTAATGAAAACAATTAGTCAATAAATACTCACAATCACATTATAAATAAAATTACCACCCTTAAAAGTAACATATACTTACTTTGTGAAAACATGTGGTTTCTATAAAACCTAAATGACATAAAAAATCATTTATATAACTTAGGACATCAGTTTTTTACCATAATTAATTATTATTTCAACCCTCATGTCTACCATATTATTTTTTAACCCTTATCACTAACTTATAATATAACCATCACATCTACCTTACGATGTAACCATTATTGTTTCACTTAGAATAACCATTAATATCAACATAAAACATTCCTAATGAATTGGAGTCATTTCATGGACACACAAAAAATATTCTTATAATGTAACCACCCATCATCTTAAAAATATCCCAATTACTTAAACATAATGAAAATATGTGAACACTTGTGTCATAAAAATATTCCTTGGGTAAAATCCCTCTATTCAATGGAATACTATGAACTTATAAAGGAATAATTGTTTTTAAAAAACCCTGAAATAATGTAAATTAATATTTAAAACCATTATTAATATTTAATATGGTAAAATCCAATCAGGTTTTAAAAGTTAAAAAACATTTTTTTAGTAATTTTAAACAGATAAATTAAATAGGGTTTAAAGGATAGTATCATACCTTTTGTTTGACATCCTTAAATCGTGTTCAAATATCTTGTATAATTGTTTAAATTGTTTTATTAACTTATTAATGAACTATATTAACATTTAGAATACCATATATGATCTTTTTATTACATATTTCCACAAATTTATTAATAATATTGTGTTATTTTCATTATTTTGAGTGAATTTATTTCTTTGTTTCCATGGTTGGTTCATTATGGATTTTCTTTTCCAATGGAATTAAAACACCAAAGTGGAAATAAATGGTATTTATATGTTTCCAAAATTTTATATGATACCATGAATCATTTTTTTCTTATTTGAGGATGATTTATTATATAATACATTAATGAAAATGAATTAATTTATTTTAACATCTTTTACGACCATCACAAACCTGTATAATTTTATTTAATATCATGTTTATATATTGTTCATAGAACACTATATAACATATAATACGTATAATAAAATATTATTGAAGAATAATAATTGTTTTATGATCAAAATTTATGGTGGTAAATGAAAAGGAAAACTCAATGTCCACAAAGGCGGGGAATCGACATGTCAATGATAATGTTTTCATTTTCATGAATAAGAAGAGAAGAGGAGAAGTTTGATGATGTATAATCCATTAACATGATAAAGATAAATTATATATAAGATACCGGTGTTATCATGTCACATGGATGAGTGGAGGTGAGGAGGAAATAATGAAAGAAAATAAATTGAAAAGAAAATAAAAGAAAATTAAATAAGATTTTACCTCTTGAATTCTTCTCTATGAGAACTTATTTAAGGATATTTGGTTGGTATTTTTTTATAATCAATGAGTCCGAGAAATGGGAAAGATGATTAGTAATATTATTTGGAATATTTTGGAGAATATTCATGGATTTAGAGGTGTGATAAGAATGGGTGGTGAGGGTTGGTATTTATAGTGGAAGAGATGGGTGTTTTTTGATAATTTTATTCATTAGTTATTATTTTGGATTAAAGATATGAATATATTTTATTCCCAATACAAAATACAGTAAATAAGGAAATTTATTTATACATTATGGTGATTATAGTATAAATTACTCAATAAATAGCATGTTTAACTTATAATCCTACATACAGTAAATTATTGTATTTCACTATTAAAAAAAATTATAATATAGAATAATACCAAAAATTCATAGTAACCATTTTTTGATGTGTATAATTAATAAAATGTTATAAATTTTTTCAAAATAATTTTCTAAATATGAGGAATTTAATTTTTAATTGAAATAATTATTTATTCGAGAAATATTGATTTTAATATATAAACTAATTTTAGGACAATTTGAAAAGTTAATTTACGTGTCTTAACATTATTATATAAAAATAATACAAAAAATACTAATTTATGAATTTATTTTATGATGTTAAAATTTCAATAATATCATTATATAAATTATAATGTTTTAAATAAACATTGACGCTTAAAAAAAATACCAACAATTAATTTATCATTTTGAAAAATGTTATTTTCCTATTCTATGATATAAATATATCATATTTTCACATATAGGATACATAAAATTTATTTATACTCACATAAGAGAATTCAATTTTCTATTATTATAGATTATTTAATTCTTATAAATACCATTTAAAAATTGTACATTTATAATGAATTTAACTATTTAATTACAAAATGGAATAAATATTTTATAAGTACTTGGGTTGTTACATATATTTTATAAAAATTATGGGTTTTCTTATATAATTACCTCATATGTAATTCATTTAACATCTCTATGTGACTATCTGATTAAACATTCACACTAAAATCCTTAGTGAGAAATATCTATTAATTAATCTAGTTTGAATATTTTTGAGACATAGGAATCATATTCCTGACTATTAATCTTCTTGAACCTATGAAAACATTGAATCCTCTAAATATAAAATTTTATGATGTGATATTATATTATCATTTTATAACTTTTTCAAATTTTATCATCATAACCCTTGGAACACTATTATATCAAAATGTATCCTGAAAATTATATAACTAATTACATTATTGTTTATTTATAGTGACCCAATATTAACCTACAAAGGCATTAAATCATTTCATTAGAATATTTATTACATTATACAAACACACACTTGAGTATTGTAATAGTTTAGTGTCATTGGAAACGTGGAAACATAAAAAAGGGTCCACTAGCGAGGTTTGTAATATCCCACTACATTATTCATAAATATAACCCTTATTAGAAATATAATTTATAATATATATCTTCATAACCTGTGGAATGGAAACATAATAAAGGGTGAGCATATATGCTTAGTTGCGGTAAAAAAGGGAGATTCATAAGCATAACATGAACATAAGGTTATGAAAACATGATAATAACATTTAAGAACCATAACCTCTATATAAAAGATCAAAGAAATAAGTTCTGGAATAAACATTGGCAGTTTATAAGAAATGAATCATAATATAATCAAAGCACATGATTAATGAGAGTGTAAAATTGGCATACATTTTTTATTTGTGGAATAAATATAAAAATAGAAAAACATTTTCATATTATCCAATGATCATTTCTAGGGATGTCATTTTGGAATGGATTCAACTCTAATCCATCATAACATTCATGGTTCACTCCCAATACAATCATAATAAATAGTGTACCTTACTGGACTGAGCTAACTCATCATTCTAGTCTTTTATATCTGATTATATATAATATTTACCCAATTAATTTGAGAGGATATACAGATCCCAGTTTTTACATAACGAAAACATACATATGAGTGCCGCTAGATCATAAAAATCCATCATTTCGTAACCCATGAAATAAAATTGGTATCATAACCATTTCATCATATCATTACCTATAGAAAAGAGATAGGTTTCATAAACCATTAATTATATTATAACCCATAAAAATAAGTAATTTTCATATGAATTTTATTATGGTATAACCTATGGAAGAGAAATGGATTTAATTATCAACTTTTAATTATAATCATAAACCATTCAGATAAATTATAATAATGTCATCCATGGATAACAACCATAATAAGGAATTGGCCAAATCAATTTATGAAATATTTTATGCAAAATAATTTATAAAGTTCATTTAAAAAATCTCTTGTGGAAAATATTCTTTTCACTTATAAAAATTCTTTCTAAATCATAAAACATTTTGAAATAATTTTTCTTTCAAAATAATCTTAAAAAAATATAATGGAAGCTTTGAAAATAATTTAAAACACTAATACAAAAAAAATCAAAAATATTATTTCATCAAAATGCTTTTAATTTATCATTTAGAAAAAATTTGTAATTTTTTATAAAAAATGGTTTTGGAATAAATCATATTTCCGAATGAAGTAAGAAATAATTTAATATTTCCCAAAAAAAATTATTAATTATCTAAAGTACCAAATAGTGGGAAAATTGTACCATTAATTCTATATGTCATGAATATCCAATGTATAATAAAATTCATGATAAATATTGAGGTGTATACCTTGATATTTCAACATTAGATACTCAATCATAAAAATCTCGATAAATAATGAGATTTTAGAAAAAAAAATCATACCACTTTCATAAAATTGAATAATTTTAAAAATGAAGAAAAAATGAAAAACAGAACTCAAAATATTATGAGAGAAAATAAAATAATGATATTAAATATCAAAGTTAATATATATATATTTTTAAGTAATATAGACTCATAACGTAATGTACGTCTCAATGAAAGAAATGTGATACAAAAATTCATTTCTGATTTGTTAACTTTTGAACTATAAACCCCATGAAAGAGATATCATAATATTTATATGTAAAAACTCAGATTTTTCAGTATATTAATCAAAATATTCACTCACATGAAGCATATAAACCATAAAAAACTGGTGGTGAATATGAGATAGGTCTCACGAAATTAAAAATAGAGAAAAAAATCTCTTACGTTTAGTCTAGAATTTATTCACACATGTTCAACCTCATGTAAAATAAATTTAATTTTTTTATAAAACTATTGAAAGACAATAATCTTATATATCAAACAATATTTTTTAATAACTTTTTTTACCTACTTATATGCAATACAACTTTAAAGTCACATTTTGGGTATTTACAACTTTATTTTTCGAATATGTTATTATTTGTTATTTATTGATCCAATTACATTGATAATGTTTCCATAATATATATAATTATAAACATGATACAAATATCATATATATTCTTTATATATATATATATTTAGTAACTCATTAATCTTAGTGATAAGAATTGAAATTCACCGTGCACTGAGATGGTATGTTGTACGTGCCCATAAACACAATTTTATATTTTCATGTTCTGTAGAAATAAGGAAAAGTAAATAATATAAATTAAATTTTTATATTAGTTATTAATTAATATATATAAAATATATATATTAAACATATCCTTAAAACATTCAATTTAAAGCATGAATGAATCACATTGCTTCATGAGGCGATAATCCACCATACACACGAAAGGCATAATTGAATTCCCAAAAAATGGGAAACATGAAGGAATGTATTATATAATAATTATTGAATAAATATAAAATCATAAATATCATAAATATAAAATATAAATAATAAATTCACTATTATTTCCACCATTCAGATCTAGTAATAGAAAAAATGACATCTATTCATGAGGTGGTAGTCCACTGTACACATGAATGATGATTTGATAACCCATTTTATGGAGGTGTGTATGGTTTTAGGTCACATAATTTATGTTAAAATATCTAAATATATGATATATAATTTTGTTATTATATCCATATATTATAATATTAATTGAAAGAGTTGGAGTAAGAAATAAAACAAGAATTCTTGTTGATGAAAATTACCAATTATTTTGGTATCCTCCTTTGGTTTGAAATAAAAGAATTTGTTGGATGGATTTATGCCCAAAATAAGGCATATAAAATGATTTTGTAAAAGTTGGTAATTTATTTTTTTAGGTTTTGGTTAAGATAAATTTTTTGAGAGGAGTGGAGAAAGGGGGAGAGTGAGTAGTCTTTTATAATTTAGGAGTTTCATTCTTGTAAATATCTAAATGTATTGGCTATTCAGACATATAACATAGGTAATTCCCTTAAAAAATATTATTTATAATAGAGGACAGGGATTAATTGGTTGATAAAAATCTCCATTACACAAAATAAATACATTTTTATAAAGTTTTTCCGTAGTCGTTATGTTTAACCCATTTTATCATTATAGTTTTACCAATGTAATTTGTATATCATTATTTACCTAGGTAATCTTTACATAAAGAAGATGATTGAAAATAGATTTATTAGATAATTTATAGATACTAATTTTATATATTAAATATAATTTATTAAATAAAAATCATTATGTGTGTAAAATTTATTGTAATTCAAATTCATGTAAAAAACCATGTTTTAACCTCAACCACATTGATTAATTTTAACTATATTCAATAATAATTATGATAATAAGTTAATTAAACCTCATTAGATATTATAAATTAGTCTAATATAAATAGGGAACTAATTTTCCAAAATTACATTCAAATAAGTGGTAGAAATTAATTTACAATTAATCCCATAGATGTAATGAAAAAGATGGGTTTTAAAGAGAAAATGATCAGAAATTTACATAGTTTTTATATCAATTTTCAATAGAAAATTCATTTAAATGACCTAAACATGATTAATATATTTATAAATGAACTGATTATACATTAAAAAGAATTCAAATATAATTTATCTTTAAATATAAATAATTTGAAAATACCGTTTTTAATTTAAAATTAGTATTTTCACTATTAATCAAAAATGAAACTTTTCAGAAAAATAACAAAAAATCACCCTATTTTTTACATATTGAAAAAAAAATGAAGTTTATTTTATCTAATTGAATATATATAAATGTGCACAACTAATTTCATTTTTTTACAGAAGGGCATAAAAAGGAAGGTTTTTGAGTGAATAGAATTTTCTAAACATTTAAACACATTACCGAAAATAATCTATTTTTTATCAATGTTTATTATTTATTGAATAAATTATACCTAATATTTAAAAATTTGTTATTACTATTCAGATCTCTAATTTTAGTAGATAGGTTATAACTGTAACATTTAAATAATATTAATAATATGTCATTTTTAAAACTCAATTTTGATTGTAAATCAAGATAATCTGGAGTTCCATTCAATAAAAGCATGAATTGGTGTTTCGTATAAAAAATCATAACTTAGTTTATTTTTTGATGAAATCTAGAAAATAAATTAAATTTATTCTAGTGAAATAAATTCATAAAAAACTGAAGCTCTTTCATTCTACACCCCTTAAAATGAATGTCACTCCAAAAATTCATTATATCGATATAAGAAAATGTGGATAATTATGCCACACAATATCATTAAGTTCCCATGATTCTTCCTAAAACATTTTTTTTTCAAAATACTTTAACCAGGTGAGTGGTATTGTTTTTATAACTTTCTATGTACAATAAATGATCTCCACTAGTAGTTTTTTAAAAGAATGATATTTCTCTAATGATATGAAATCTGAGTTTAGTACATGTAAAGGGTCAGTTATGTACTTCATTATGAGAGATACTTGGAACACATTGTAGACTTGAGATAGGATTATTGTAATCTACATGTGATAGGATACCATACTAGTTTGATTAGAAATATCAAAGGTACCGATATACCCATGGCTTAGTTTTCCTTTCTTATTTAATATCATAAGAACATTCCATGGATAAATTACTAGAATTATATTATTACCAAAATAAATTCTAGATAACAATAATGATTTTTAAAACACATTTCTACTGACACTGAGAATATTTTATGTGCTTATAAATGGATCTAAATTTTTCTTCCATTTATTCAGTTATCTTAGGTCCCCATAGATTTTATTATACAACTTTATTCTCATACATTAGAGATTTATATTTCATTATACAGTGGGTTTCATAAGGATTTATGTAAATGATTGAGTGAAAAATATTATTTTATAAAGGATCAACTAGAGGAAGGTGTTGATCCTAAACACCTTTGAAATACAACTAACAAGATCTCAACTTATCTTCTAGTGTTTTAATTATTATTTCAAAAACAACATATGTCCGGGGATGATACACAGTGATGAAACATGACTCTGTGTGAGGAACTTTCTAAATAATTCACCAGAAGTTTGATTAAAACCTAATATCCCAATAATATATAAAGGAATGTGGTACTCTATGAAAAGTTACCACTTCCTTAATTTATATCCAAAAAAGATGATCCAAATTGAAGTCTTATTTGATTGATATGAAGTGTGATGACTTACTAAGGTGATATAATACAGCCCATATGATATTATGAGCTTTAGATATTTTTGTGAGTCGAATGGAAAATTCCATTTTGATTTTTTTACAATTTCAATTATGGTATGGGTATGTTATGCAACATCCCCATAGAATTTTTTCATAAGCCTTAACGTGATGAATAAACAAGCATCAAGGTATAAAATCTGAAATATCTCTCTTCATTTCATCCCACCAAAAGTATTCTTTAAAATGTCAATATATTTTCATACTTATAGGATGAATTGAGAATGAATATCTATGAGATTCTGTTAATAACTCCTTCGTCACATCTGGCATAAAAGGAACACAAAATGATTCTTAAACTATATCATTCCATCATGATCAATGATAAACACATGAACATTTCTACCCTTCCTTTGCAGCTCTCTATCTTCCTTCTGCACCTCATTAATCATCACTTGGATTTTTAGTTGAATATTCAATTGAGAAAGATAATATAATTCACATTTTATATGGATTTCCAGATTTATACATTGTAAATATAAAAATATTTTATCTTCATGTGATCCTCATCATGGATATGGTTGAATGATCTTTTCAAATTATATCATCAACTACCTTGATCATTTTCCTAGGGTGGTAATGTATTGATAATTCACAACATTTAATCATATCAAACCATATTCTTTGATGAATATGTTCCTCCTAATATTTGAATATATACATTAAATTTTATTAATTAGTATATATATCACACTTTTCTCTATAATGATAATGCCTCCATTTATTAAATGAAAAATTTACCACAGTTAACTCCAAAGAATATGATTGGTAAATTTTCCCATGATTCATAAGTTGACATGAGGAATAATCTATAATAATTAAATTTTTCATTTGAACAAATCCCAATACCTTATTGAATGCCTTACTATGGATTATAAACCCTTATACTACAGGGTAAAGTAAGAACATGTTAAATGGATAATCATCTATTTAGTTCCTTGAAATTTTCCGCACATTCATATATCATAGAGAACTTGGATCCCTTTGAGGTTAGCATAGTTAAGGGATTTTATTTTCATGAGAAGTTCTCTAAAAACCCTCAATAATATCAATATAATCACCTAAAAATACTGATGTCAATCACTATGGTTGGTCTGTGCCAACATTAAATATACTTTATCATTGATAGATCTACTGATACACCCTCACTTGATATTAGGTGTCCCATAAAAGAAAACATTTATAGCCAAAGTTAACACATTATAAATTTTTAATATAGTTTATCCTTCTATAGTGTCATTAAAACAATCCTCAAGTGATATTTAGGATATTATTTTCTATTTAAGTAGATAAGAATATTGTCTATAAAGTCTAACCGAAACAGATCAACATAATCTATAAAGAATATATTCATAAAATTTGAGAAAATAGTAGGGGAATTCATAAAACCTATTAGTGTTAATATATATTCATAATTTCAATTCCTAGTATATAATTCTATGTTGTGTATATCCTTTTTCTTATCCCTTAATTGATAATATTCATAATGAATGTCAATCATGGAAAATTATTGAGCTTAACAAATTTGATCAAAATAGTCCTTTATATGGGGAAATAGATACATTTTGTTATTGACGATATTATTAAAATCAGGATAATAAAGGTAGAGTCACATTGACCTCTCCTTCTTTTTAACAATATCAATAGGTGCACCTCAAGGTGAAACACATGGCCAAATGAGTCCCTTGTCAAGGCTTTCTAGGAGTTTCTTCAGTTCTTGTAACTTAATCAAGGCTTTTCTATAGGGATTATTAGAAATTACTGTTGAAAAAGGTATGAGTTATTTTTTAAAACCATATTCACATTTTTATTGAAAACTAGGAAACATAAATGGAAAACATCAAAAAATTCCTAAAAAAATAGGCATTACAAAGATTTCGAGTTTCTCCCCCACCATTTGAGATAAACATCCCTTATGAATGGTAATTAAGACCCATAAAATGGATTTAATATATATTTAATTATTATAATTATCATTATATTGATCTAGGATAATAGGTTTGTTTTGAATATCAAACGTCAAATCTTTTCCTTAAATATCAATGTGTGATTTATGAAGAAAAATCCAATCAATGCCTAAGAAGACATAAAATTAAACTGGAGAAAGAATGAAAATAATTTCTTGAAGCAAATTATTACCAATATCAACTGGAGAGGAATCTTACACTTGAGACGTGATCATCATACCATTAAGGATTTCACTGACAATTCCATATCTAATCCTTTGGGTGGAATCTTGATACCATTATAAAATTCATTATATATGAATGAATGGGTAGATCCACAGATAAATAATACCTTAAAAAATATAGATTAGATGGTATGTGTACCTTTCACCACATCATTATCGCACCCCTCATTAGAAACAATGATCACATGATATTTCCCCTTGTCCCTAACCTTAAAATATTGCTAACACTGATCATAATCAATAGTCCTCTTTTTTAGGATAAGTTGTGTTACGAACCAACCTGCGTTAACCCCAAACCGGTCACCCAATACGATTTGTGGCATGTACCCAAGGTAATTCCCAATCCCCATGGGTTGAAAACTAGTGTTGGGAATCAAAAAAGTATAAATATGGAACAATTTTTCCCAGGGAATAAATAAGGTAACAAGGTAACAGAAAGGTGCACAAAATACCACTATACAAATAAACTGAGTTGCATTTATTATACCAGAAACAAATAAATACAAAAAATATACAGATAAACCAACCACACCAAATGACCACACTGTCTCCTTGTGACCCCATGTGTCACTCCCTAACACAATGAGAAACCATCACCCAGGGCGATCGAAATCAAGATGAAACTTCACATGGGCGAAAGCAGAAGAAAACTATATCGTGACTATTAAAACATAGAAGGATATCGTGATAATATATTTACCAAGGAACATCCTTTAAAATAAAATAAAATTTACATTTCAGCTTTTAACTAAAATATATCCATGTAATCTTTTTAACATGTTTTAATTTAAAAAATACAAGTCATTTCCATTACTAATTTCCAAAACCAGGTTCATTTCATTAGTGTGTTGTGAACATTTTCAATAGGAAAGTGATGTCCCTATTTTTCATCTTTCATAATGAGGGTAAAATAATTTACATGAAAACAACTTTCATAATCCTTTTTAAAGAATGACTTCACTTTCCATGGAAACATGACACAAGAAGTCACTACAGAAAACTCACAACAAGGGAAATGAAAGTAAATATAATAGTATCACGATCATTTGTACAAGTAACGAAGAGTTAATAGATATAAGAGAACCAAAAAGATTAATAATAATACATAAGACTCTAATACCTATGACACCATTCATGGAAAAATTCCACACATGATGAAATAAAAATGCTCAATACGCTCTTCTACCATTTCTCTAGATAGACCAAGGGAAAATCCCAAAAAAGTTAACACAATATATCAACTTACAATAGTCCAATTGTCCGTATCGTGTCCTAAAAGTGTAGCAATCATTGTTATAAAATTATCTCAATATGATAGGTTCCCATGTCTCATGTATTTAATGGGTCTGACCCAAATGATTCTAGCCAATCATCTAATCACAACATATATATAATAATAATCCTCTACAAGCCTCACCTTGAGTCTCACCAAGGATTAATCTCCTGCCTTAAAAAAAATATCAAAATGGGTTTTTATTGAGTAATCTAGATATGGATATAAAGGATTCCTCCATAAGGACCTCCTATCCATTACATGTAGACGAGGAATGAGAAACATTTAATGGGTTTTTTTGTAACAAACAATTTTCATAATTTTCCCAATGTTTCCAAATGGACCTTTAGGTATTTTCTCACAAAAAAAACATTTATCAAAGATACAAATAAACCTTTAAAAATAGTTTCAACACACCATTTACAATTTCAAATCCTTTAAAAAATTCCCTTTATACATTCAAACTACACTTTCAAGGAATACCATTGCATATAAAAAATCCAAAGGGGCCACTAATGGGAAATATGTGCCAAAGCACCATAGAAACCAGTACATATTCTTTCATAGAAACCAAAACTACTTGGGAAACCCATACAAGGAGCCTTGCACATCTTTTCATAGGTTTCCAATATAATTAGAAACACAAACCATTCATTTTATATCACAAATCACCCATAAAATCCAAATGGGCATTAAATCGAATAATTGGTGTGCATTATTTAAACAAAATTCAATTTAACACATAATAAGTCATTAATAACCACTTTTAACACAAAAAAAATATAAACGAAGGTTAAAAAATGACATGTATAATATATGGATGGTGAAAAAATCAGGAAACTAATGATTCTTAAAATAAAAGACAAGTGTATCGGAAACCCTACCTAAAATCCATGACATATCGACGACACAAGCTTGAAAATGAACCACTAGGGTTCCAAGATCCAAATTATATCAATTGGGACCCTATATAAAAAAACCCCCAATATTTCACCAACCTAGACACAGAAATCAGCCACACATGGCCACCAGTGTTAGAGGAGAAGGGAAAATAGAAGAATTTCAATGTAGAAAGTGAGAGGGGACATATCCTTTTGAACTGGGTGTAGAATCACCATGAAATCACCTTGTATAAAAATAAGAGGGGCTTGGAGGAGAGAAAAACCACCTTGGGAAGAGTTTTGGTTATAGGGTACAAAAGGGGGATGGTAGGTTAAGAAACCAAAATTAGAAAGGAGATAATCCTAAAATACCCTTTTCTTTAGTGGGATTCATGGTTAGCTCGCATAGTTTAACAAACCATGCACAAACTAGGAAATTAGCCACAGTCTAATGTTGGATGGGCTATAGAATTTGGTTGAATGGTTGGTTAAACTATGTACAAACCATGTGACCCCCAAAACACTTACTGGATGGTTAAAAGTATTGTTCACCTTATCCCTACGACATGGGAAAACTCCCAAAAAATTACCATTTTCATCCAAAAAAACTCATCTAACTCATTGGGATTGGCCATAAAATTAGAATTACCCATAAAAGGATCCACTAGGAGTGTTAAAAACACATTATCCAAGACCCATCCTCCTTATAACTTCTCTCCAATAAAGGACAAGGCCAATGATAAAAGGAATGAATAACTCAAAAATTAAAACCCATCACACCCGGTTCCTGAGAGAACACCAATACCCCACCTGAAACCATGACCAATGATGAATCCAAAAACCTGGGTGTGACAATTCTCTCCACCAGTAACACTTTCCTCACCTAGAAAGCCACACCACATTATAATTGATTGATCAATTCCCATCGAATCCACATTAACATAATCACACCTATAGAGCCATGACCATTTTACCAACCATTAACGGATCTAAAAACCATTTCCCAAAATGAAACAACAACCCATAACTATGTTCCAAGAACCAAGGAAAGAAAAATCCACCACATCCATAACCAAGAAAAAACAAGACCATTGGGATTTGTCTCATGAAACCAAATCCTCAATGAAATCAGAAGTTTACTATAAAATCAAAGGAATTTAATGAAACCACATCAACTGAAATAAATGGTAACAATAACATAAATAGATCACCAGTTGAGGGAGGCCCTAATGTACTCCCCACTATTATAAATAAACTAGTACCCAATGATATTTTAATGGAAAATCCAATGAATCTCGAAGTGGGTCTCCCCACCATTATGGACCAACTATGAATGACCAAACACAATTTCAACATGAACAGCAACTCGGACATTCCCACACTGGCCAACCGAAACTATTCCACCTCACCCTACCCAAGATAATAAGGTCTCATGTTAAGAAAAAAAAATCAAGAAAATTTCAACTTCCCACTCCCGAAAAAAGGTGATAATAGCTGAGCCAAAACTTCCTACACGGACCAAAACCCCCACCACATGGGGATGGGAGGGAAGGTGACCTTTGATTAGACCATGGAAACAACAACCATCTACTACCCAACACTCAACTGTAGCAAATGTATATAATCCAAGATGACACCTGATTCCCATGGGCGGTCCACATGAGGACATTAATCAATAACTCACATATCATAAGTCACATTCATAGACCTAGCATGAGGGTTATGTCCACCACACTCTTTGGAACCATAGAGAATTCACAGTGATGAAAAACAACTATAAAAACATTAGTACTAACTTAGTATAATTGAAAAGTAATTAACTTTCCCAAACTTCGTAAACCCATGGGATTCTTGATTATGCACCAGCTTCACTCTGGGACCTATGGATGAAGCTCTGATGAATGAAGCATCTACTACCTTGATGTCAGGAACTACTAACTCATATCTAATACTCCCTTTTCTGCGACGAGGCACCAAATAAAATCCCATTTAGAGACATAAGATCAAGAAAAATTGCAACCTCATTTTATCTAAAAAACCCTTTACCCAACCAGGAACCCAAATATATATAACACCATTCTCACTCACTTCAAATGAGGAGTATAATGGACAAGGAGAATGGATGAACACATCAAACAACACCGAACACAATTGATTTAACCAAGAGGATTATCATAATAGGAAATCATTTTATATTGATCCCAGACATCTCTTTATTCCAAAAATTGTTCTAGGTATTCCTTAAAAGAGGTGGATTTATCTTTTGAAACCCCAAACTAAATCCTAAAAATTATTCAACTGAATATATTTCCAATAGAGAACCATCTATAGCCATACCACAATAACTATCACATATTAATGGGGGAGAACACAAGGAATTAAGGAAAGCATGATTTGTAAAAAAACCATCTCATGAACCAAAAAAATTCACATAGAACAAAAAAACTCATAGGGAAACTAACTCAAAAAATTTCCAAAACCTTTTCCAAAATACTACTAAGACACCACTTCATGACCGAGCAACCAATAGAATGTCAATGCAAGAAACCATAAGCATATCACTACTAGATCATGAGTAAGATCATACGAAATAAAAAGCACTTTTATGTTGTATAATAACACACCATATAACCATTGTCTTTCAAAATAACCACAATTTCCAACTTAAAAATCTTTTGGAAAATAAAACAACTTGGTCAATTTTTCCACACTCACCAATGGTGTTCCATCAAGTCTCATTCACCTGTGCATTTTTGTACTACCCCGAGCACTCATTCACCATTCCATACCATGAACCCATACAAATTTCAAAATAAAACCATGAATGTGAGAACCCATGAAAAAAACAATGAAAAAAACACATCCTCATTTTCCAATAAATTCATTCGACCCAATTCAACAATCATGAACCTTATTAAGGATCACTAATCTCCAAGTTAATGATTAATTTTCTTTTATATTCTACACAACAAACCATTTTATTATACATGAAAATAAAATCCCATATATTTTCATCAAAATTTCTTTTCATTTCATATAAAACATTTACGAAAAATTCAATAAATCACTTTTAATAAATACCATTTGATAAAATGCCATTAATTTTTCATTTAAAAAAATTTCAAGTCAAACAACCTAATTTAAACAACCATTTTCTATTTTAAATACATCATCAATGACACTTCCCATATTCTTCTTTACCAAAATATTTGTTTAACAAAACCCCAACTTTCTAAAAACTTTCATAAAGTAAATTATGATAATAGATTTTCCACATTTCAAAAAGAAACCATTCCATTAAAACACATTTCCAAAATTAACACACAAGGATTTTCAAAAGACATTTTCAAAAATCAAGAATATTCAAGGAGATCAACAAGAAGAAACTAGTATCAGTGGTAGTCTTTACTATATGGTTGGCGGCCACATGCCAAACACACAACCAACACAGAGAGCCTTATAAGACTATCCCCATCGCTCCACATGGATTTCTAGGCCTTATGAGCTCATGTAGACCACTGGACAAACTCCATTGTCATATCCCAATAACCAAGTAATAACTAAAGACCCAAAAACTAATAAAACTAGACTTCCCATAGAAACATGAGAATCAAAACGAGCAAGTGTCTGCGACGCTCTTACTGCAACTACTTCTCGAGTCTTGAAAATGTTACCGTATCTACCTTAACATACCTAAATAATAAAGGGTGATCTAAAATATCATAGAACCTTAATAGAAAACATACTCTAATACTATTTTGTCATGAAACAATTAGGTTCAACCCTGTACCACTCACCCGATCTGATCCATGTCATGTCCCAAAGGGTATTCGCGATCCCCATGAACTAGAAACTAGTTCCAGGAATCAATAGAGTGTACTGCAGGAAAAAGTTTTCCCAATGGATAATCATGACAACAAAGAAATGAACAAGTTCACAAGAAAACCTATGTACAAACAAATGGATTTGAATATCTTACCTAAGAAATAAATCAATACAACAACAATACAGATAAACCAACCACAAAAGATGACCAAACTATCTCCATGCGACCCTGTGGGACACTCTCCAACAAAATGAGAAACTGTCTCCCAAAGTGAACAAACTCATGATGAACCTTCACATGGGATAAAAATAGAATAAAACTAAGGTATTATGTATTAAAACATAAAAGGCTAGCCCAAAATTCTATTTCTCAATGCACTTACTTTAAACAAAAAGAAACATTAATTTATAGGTTTGAAATAAAATATATCAAAGTATTAGTTCAACAGGTTTTACTTAAAAACAGTGTAAAACTCATTTCCCATACTCATTTTTAATGCCTGATTCATTTCATTAGTGTTATTTTAACGTTTTCGAGGGGAATGTGATGTCTATATTTTTCAGCATGCACAAAGAGGGTAAAATACATTACTTAAAAATACTTTTTATAAACCTTATTAAAGAAAAACATCACCTTACAAGGAAAAAATTACACAAGAAGGCACAATAATAAACAAACAATAAGAGAAATGGAACTAAATATAATAGTAACAAGATCATTAGTGGATGTAACCAAGATTTAATAGACATAGGGGAACCCAGAAGATCCTGAATAATCTAGAAGACACCAATACCTAAGACCCCATATATAGTAGAATGTCACACATGATGAAATCAATATGATCAATATGATGGGACAACCCTTCATCGGATATACTTAGGGAGAATAAAATATCAATAACAAAATATATCCACCCACTAATGGTCACCGATCAGTATTGTGACCTACCATATCAAGAAAAATTCTATGAAAATTATGTTAATATTATAGGTTCCCATGTTTTATGTATTTAATAGGGGTGAGTCAACTTATGCCAACCAATCATCTGTTCACAAAATATATATAATAATAATCGACAACAGGACTCACCCTCAGTCTCCATAAGGATTACTACCATGCCTTGAAATAAAAAGTTCACAATGGGTTCAAACTGTGGAACCCAAATAAGGGATCCTATGGATTCGTCAACAATTACTGCTAATATATTACACATATAAGAGGAATGATAAACATCCTATGGGGTTTTTTTGTAGTAAACACTTTCCATTATTTCAACAATGTTTTCAGACAGGCCTTTAAGCATTTTCTCACAAACCAACATTTATCAGAGATAAAAATACACATTTAAAAAGGGTGTAAAAATTCCATTTAACATTTCAAATCATTTACAAAATTCCCTTAAAAACAAAAATACACTATCAAAGAAAATTATTTCTTATAAAAATTGAAATTAGGAAACTAACCGATAATACATTCGAAAGAACCATTGAAGCCAATACATATTCTATAGTAAAAACAAAAACTACCGGTGAAGCCCATAAACGGAACCTAAACTATCATTTGGAATGTTTCAAATATATTTGAAAAACAAAATTGTACATTTTATAGAACAAAAAACCCAAAAAAGGAAACCGAGAATTAAAAAAAACACTTATTTTTCATTATATAACAAAAAAATTCTATTTAACAGAATACAAGGAATAAATCACCATTTTTTCACACCCAAAAATTTAATGAATGACAAAAAAACTCATTTATCATATATGGAAGGTGAAAAACCTTGAAACTAATAGTTCTTAAATTAAAAAGGCAAGTTCATGGGTAAACCTACCTCAAATCCATGGCACATCGATGAAGAACACAATAAAACGCACCACTAGGGTTCCATGATCCAAGATCTTTCAAGTGGAACTCTATATGAAACGAAACCCCTATTTCACCCCACCAGAGATACCAAAATCATACAAAAATGGCCTTGAGGGTTAGAGGAGGAAGGTAAAATTGAATAAAATCAATGGAGATAGAGTTAAGAGCCCTAACCTTTCGATCCAGTTGAAAAATCACCAAGAAACCAACTTGAATAAAACTAGGAGGGTCTTGGTGAAGCCGGAAACCACTATGGTAGGAATTTTGGTTGTATTATTTTAATTTGGGTGGATAAGGGAAGAATCCCCAATTAAAAGTAAGGAAAAAAAATCCAAAAATACCTTTTCCCAAGAGGGTTGCGCCTTTAGCTCACATAGTTTGACAAACTGTGTGAAAACCTTGTAATTTGCCACTGTTTACTGTTGGAAAGGCTTCACACATTGTTTGAATAGTTAGTTAAATAGTGTGAAAACAATTCGACCCCATACATACATACTTCATGGTTAAACTAAAAGTGTCCCTTAACCGTGGGACCTGGTAAAAGTCCCCAAAAATTAACCTTTTCACCTAAAAACTCATCTAACTCAAGGGGATAAACCATTCAATAAACATACCCCATAAAAAGAAGACACTATAAGTATTCGGAACTCATTTTACAAGAACCATACTCCACATAAATTCCCTCCAACAATGGAAAAGGGCAAATATAAATGGAAAGAACTACTTAAAATTTCAAACATGTAACAACCCGTGCCTAAGAAAACAACTGATAACCTACCCCGAATCGGGACAAAAGATGAATCCAAAAACCTGGGTGTGATAGGATAGAATAATGACCATTCTACTTTCACATGAAGAACCCATGTTTCAGAGGTGAATTATGTACAAAATACTCTGTGTTTTCATTTTTA
Source organism: Viscum album (assembly GCA_963277665.1). Lineage (NCBI taxonomy): Eukaryota > Viridiplantae > Streptophyta > Magnoliopsida > Santalales > Viscaceae > Viscum > Viscum album. The sequence goes on from OY728140.1 coordinate 1,152,729,186, forward strand.
CTTATCTTCTTCTCCTCACTTTGACAATAAATTCCCAATGGCCTTCCCTTCCACACATAAATTATAAAAACTGAAGTCTAACTCACATGTCTTATAAAATTTTCCACATAGCCAGCAATGGATTCATCATCCTCTCACCCTTACTCAAAGATATAGTTCTCCATCTTATTATCAAGAATATGAGTAAATTAGTTATTGAAAAATAATTTCATGAACTTTTCCCAATCCACAGATTAAATTTCATCCAACTGCCTTCTATTCTTGATAAGAGTCTAAAATTGGTATGCATCACCTTCTAAATGGTAGACAACCAAAATGAATTTTCCATGTATCTGACATAGGATATTGTAGAATGAATTTGTAGTGGTACCAATTGATTATTTAGTATTTAGTGGATTAGAATAACCACTAAAATAAGGTGGATACTACCTCATGAAGGAATCAAAAGAACATTATTCCAACTTTTACTCATTTAGAATTACATCATTATATATATCTTGAGAATGTATTAGTGGAATAACAATGAGAATTTTCAATCCATATCCCATAAAATTTCTATTCATATGAGGAAAATCATTTCATTTTCTATTATACTCACCATTGACATGGTTCTTACAAGTTTAATCCATTGATTAAAACCAAAAATCATATTGTAAGAAACAATAATCATTATGGAGAAGCACATAATTTTGAAAAATATCATACAGTATGTCTAAATCATGAAAAATATGTAATCTATGACATAATATCTTTATATTAAGTCTTTAATATTCATTTTCTATTTAAATCCTTCATGATAGTTCAGAAAGAGTTTTTAAATTCCCAAATCATATCCCCCGAGAGTGACAAAGCAAGTGTATAGAAAGAATCATTATCCTGAACTAGTTTCTGATAATCTCTATCCCAATATGGTTTTTGTGTTTTTTACCCCTAGGTACATCTATTAAAAATGAAAATATTATTGTTGTATCTATTCAATGATTTATTTCTAAGAAACCACTATCACACTCTTTAAACAAAATTCAAAGGCATTTTTATATACATTGACTCATCCTTAGACATATCCTAATATTATATGATTAAGGATTCTCATCATAGTTTCCAATGGTTAAATAAACCTATCCTTTGGTAACATCAGTAAGAAACCATACATAGTATACATAGACATTAAATCAATTTTAATGAATATTTATTACATTATAGAAACACTTTCCTAAGGGATGTAATATTCTAGTGTCTTTGGAAACATGGAAACATAAACACTGGTATATTTGTGACATTCATTGTCTCCCAATACATACTTCATAACTATCACGATTCATAGAAATATGATACATAATATATATCTCCATTACTCTAGGAATGGAAAAAAAAGAATGGGTGAACTCATATGCTCAGTAAGGGTAAACAAGAAAGATACATAATAATAACATGAGAATAAGTGTATGATTACATGACTATAACATTTTCAAAACAGACCTTATATATTAAAGATCATATGGATGAGTCATAAAATAAATATTGGAAATTCATAAGACATGAATCATAAAATAATAATATAATTGAGCCATATAAGCATAAATTTGGAATAAGAAATAAATTTGTGGGAAACACATATTTTTAGAAACTAATTTTCACAGTAGTGAAGGATCATTTACAGGGCTATCATATTGGAATGGTTTCACTACTGAAACCATCATATTAGTTATAGTTCACTCCCTAGTCTATCATAGTAGAAAAAGTACATTACTGAACTGAGTTCACTTTTCATTCAAGTACTGTCATGAGCTATAAATATTTTCCCAATGAATTATTGAGAGATAAAGGTCCCAACCATCACATAATAGAATAATAAATATGTTTTCCACATGATAATAAAAATTCATCATTTAAAAACCCATGAAATGAAATTCGTTTCATAAACATTTCATCATATATTTACCTATGGATAAGAGATATGTTTCATAATTGTTTAATCATAGAATAATAAATGAAAATAATTGGGTTTCGAAATCATTTTCGCATGGAATAACACATGGAAGTGAAATAGGTTTCATAAAAAACTGGTCATGAAAAACATAAACAATTTAATGAAAGAAAAAGGTTGGTATCATTGAATGATATCCCCAATAATGAATACATATCATAAACAGAAGATTTGTTATATGGAAAATCATTTTTAATGTTATTTTAAAATATTTATCCAGGGAATAATAGTTTTCTTATGTGAAAAAATATTTTTAAAACATAAAATTTTTTGAAAACCCTTTTCATTGAAAATAACCATGAAAAATTATACAGGAAGATTTGAAAGTAATTTTAAAAACTTTTTAAACATAAAAAAGATAAAAAATATTTTTCGAAGAAAATGAATATAAATAATCATTTAAGAATAGTTTGGGATTTTTTTTAGAAAACTTGGTTTTGGAATAAAATAGATTTCCAATCAAAGATGTAAATAAAATTGGATTTAATAAAAAAATTCTTATTTATATTAAAAAAATAGTGAAAAAATAGACCATTAAATGGATATATCCCAAAAAACGAGAGTATAATAAAATTATTGAGAAATATTTATAAGTTGATCATGATATATCAATATTAGAGACTTAATCATAAATAATCCGGATAAATAATGAGATTTTAACATAAAATCACTACCAGTTTGGTAAAATTGTATTAACCGAAAATGAAGGAACAATATAAAACGGAACTAAAAATATCCTTAAGATAAATATATTCATGATATTATATGTAAAAGGGTAAGTATATTCACTTAGTGAAGGATCATATGTTCATACGTACATCTCAAAGAAGAAATATTGAGACAAAAATCCCTTACTGACTTATTAAATTATGAACTGTGTACCCCATGAATGATATATCGTGAAATAGAAATGTAAAAAAATATTTTTATAAATAAGAATCATAATATGAATTAATTTTTACTATATACTCTATATAAATGAAATAGGTGGTGAATATGACATGTGTCTCATGGAAGTAAATCATGAGGTGGAAATCCCTCAACTCATGTTTTGAATTCAATAACACAAGTTCAAACTCCTATAAAATAAATATTGGTTAATTATAAATATATTAAAGAACCATAATCAAATATAGTATACCATATTGATTTTATTAGGATCATTTATGACTTTTTTATTTTCCAAACAATGTCAATGTAACATTTTGGGTATTAACCACTTTGTTTTTTCATATATGTTTTGATTTGTCATTTATTTGATACACTAAATTTTATATTGGTTCCATAATATCTATAATTATAAAAATGACATAAATGACATAAATATTATATATATTTATCATATATGTATTTATATTAACTAATAAAATTTAGTGACAGGAAATTAAAGTCATTGTTCATGGTGACGGTAGCCCGTACATACACATAAACATTATTTTTAATTTTATTAGTTGGATGAAAGAAATAATTAAATGAAAAATATTAAAATTAAGTAATCATGAATATGTCAAATATATAAAATATTTTTATTAAATCAATGCTCATTACATTCCATGTAATGTGTGAACAAAACACATCGTTTCACAAGGAGGTAGTCTGCCATATACATGAACAACATTATCATATTCCCAAAATGAAAATAAAGAAGGTACGTGTAAAATAATAAACCCATAATCATAATAAAATCATTAATACCATATATATACATATAATATAAAAAATATATTCCTCGTTATTATCTTACATTAGAGGTGACAATTGAAAAATGAACGGCATTAGTTAATGAGGTGGTAGTTCACTGTATGCGTGAAAGATGATTTCATAAACTATTTTATGGAAGTGTGTGAGGTTTTATTTCCTAAAATTTTCATTATAAAATCTTATTATATTGGATATATTGAGGTTATTATATCATAATGATATAATAATTATTTGTGGAGATGCAGTAAGAAATAAAACAAGAACACTCATTGATGAACGTTTCCACTTCTTTATGTATCCTCTATTTAATTGCACTAAAATCCATTTATGGATGGATTTATTAAATAAATAATGATTCCAAGATGAGGGGAGTGATGTTGGGAGGTTATTTTGGTAGATTTATTCAAAATATAATGGCTTGAGAGGTGTGGATAAGGCGGGATAATGAGTGCCTATTTATAAATTTAGAGGAGTGTTATTCTTGCAAATACCAAAAAGTATTCATTATTGGGAGGTATACCTACCCTCATGTTCCAACAAAATTGATAATTAATGTGGTTTAATAATCAATATTTATATAAAAACATCTAACAGACAAAATGGATAGTTTTTTTTATAAATTTTTTCCTTAGCCTTTATGTTTACCCAGTTTTTACTTTATAGTTTTTTCCATGTTAATGAGTATATTTTTATTTAACTAGGTAATTTATCCTTTACTAATAAGATTAAAAATAGATTCACTAGATAATTTACACATAATGATTCTAGATATTAAATCCAATTTATTAAATAAAAATCATATAAGTGTGTAAAATTAGTTTTAATACAAACTCATATATTGTGAAAACCCATATTTTTAACCGTAATTTTGTTAATTAATTTGAACTATTTTCACTAATCATTATGAAAAGAAATTAATATAAAATTAAAAGATAAAAAATTATTATGATTTTATATATTAAATACACTTTTCTAAATCCCATTCAAAGATGTGGTGGAGCTTAATTTAAAATTAATCCCACAAACGTAACCATAAATATGGGGTTTTAATTGGAAGGATCAGATGTTTACAGAGTTTTTACATCCAATTTTAATATGAAATTGATTTAAATAAACTAAATTATTCTATTATTTGTATAAATGTAATAATTATACATTAAAACCAATTTAAATTATAATTTAACATCATAAATTAATTAGGAGAAAATATTGCTTCCATTAAAATTCATTATCTGTCAGTATTCATCGAAAAAGAAAACTTTTCAGGAAAACCCCAAAAATTCACCTGAAGAAAAGTATTATATTATAAACTAAATAATTGATATTATTTTATAAAATTTTATTTCCAGGAAAAAATAAATAATTTTATTTTGGTTCACAAAAGATATATTTTTTTTGAGAAAATATTATTTTCAAAAACATATAATGACTATATCAATTTTTTTAATTTATTATCAATGTGTTTTATTTATATAAAACAATTTAAATAATATTAAAAAATTAGTTATTACTCTTCATATCACTAAATTTAACATCTACGCATTAACAGCATTGTTTTAATAACATTAATAATATAATATTTCTAAAACTCACTATAGCGTGTAACAGAAGCTAATAAAGAGGTGGGTGTAACACTAGATCAAATTATTGTTTTAAAAAAAATTATATAGGTTTATCATTTAATTCAAGAAACCATGTAAATTTTATTTTTTGGGAAAAAAATAATCCATAAAAACTCAGGGTGTTACATTCCTAGACCTTATAAACAGTTTTAGGATAAAATGAAATTATATTATTACGGTTACTAAATTTAACTCCTGAATTGTTCATTACTAACATACTCAAAACTATATAGTATACTAATTTAAAATAACATTTTATTTTTTATAGTTCATTAATTTAAGAAATATCATTTACATTTTTCATGATAAATAAATGTAACTCTTTACATTTATCTTGATCATAACATATCCTAAAATCTTTTAAGATATTAGGTAAAAAAATTAATTTTATACTATTTTAAACTATTAGGAAATAATTATATTGAATTTCTAAATGAAATAGTTTAAATATTTCTTTATAATCAAATTTCCTAAAAATATTAGAATAGTTAAAAATAATTTCAATTAATATTAGTGTTAGACATTATTTATAAGTTGTAAACATATATAAGTTAAAACATACTCTCACTAAAATTTTATAATCTACATTCATTAATGAATATATTTTTAAGAAATAACACGATCCTTCCATGTTTGAAAAATAAATTTATTACCTTTTAGTAGGAATAAAAAAAATATGTTTCTATGTCAAACATGGTATTCTATATGTTATGGTCCTTTTTATTTGGAAAAGAAGTTATTATCAAAACATACCAAAAATGGTTGGTTGGAACACATTCCATCATATTTTAATAAACATATGGATAAACACAATTTCCTTGTAATGAATTTTTTTAAAAATATACTAGTGAAAACATGATATAGATATTGATGAATCCTAAACCATGTGTATATAATTAACCACTCTATATTGTTCATGACAACTATTAGTTATCAAATATCTTCTCTTATCACATAATTTTTTTTGAAGAAGATACTCATATTTAAATTAGGCTCATTTAATCTTGATAAAATCCATTACATTTAAATCCATGGCTAAGAAACTGTTTTCTTATTCATATGAATATAAAATACATGCCTAATACATTTTTGTTTTGTCTTTGAACTCTTATATGTTGACAACACTTTGTAAAATAGACATTTTTTTCACATACCATTAAAAATCAAATATTAAATTTCCATAACATCCATACCTGATATGAACATTCCATAGAGTTTCATAATCCACATTAGGTATATCTTGGGTAATATAATCATATTTAATTATTAGTACTCCATCCGGATAACCCAGGATTCAATGACCTCGATTGGCTTCATGGGGAAGAATTGTTGTAATTTTCAACCAAATTTTATTCTTATGGTTTGAAATTTTACCTACATATAGTATAAAAAATACTTTTTAACCAGACATCATATATATACATTATATGTATTCCTAACACTTTTAGAATATCAGGTAAAAATACTTTATATTTAATTATATTGTAAAAAAAATTTCTAAAAAATATAATAGATTGAATCCCCTAAAAATAACAAGAAATTGTTATAATCCACTTAAATATTGTTATATAATTAAAAAATCATAAACCATGTGTATTAAAAACACCTATCTCATTTTATTTATATAACTATTGTTTCACATGATTTTCTCATGATATAAATGAGGAAAAAATACATCCCTTATGGAAAGTTTTTACAATATTCAAAATAACTACAACAACAACTTTTCTCTATTACATAAATAAATCTTAAAGAAATAAAATTAAATGATTTTACCTTTGCAACCATCTGTATATTTACCATACTTTTAAAACATAATTTTGATATCATATACCTATCAGAACGACTAAATTGAATTATATAACCGATAAGGCAATAATGAAACCTTTAGTCTCAACATTTTGTTTATCATATTCAGTAACATTGAATATAATATTTTGTTCCCATTCATATTCTGTATAAATGACTAAAGATAGTTAAATCATTGATATTTGAAATAATATTGAGTAAATGATAATACACTAAGATTCCATTTTTAATTTTTCATCTATTTCACATGAAACCTTTAAAAAGTCACTTTATGAATGTATATGTATCTATATTCACTTGTTCAAAAACTTCAACACATGATTATAGAGGAAGTATATTTTATAAAACACAACAATTTAATTAATAAATTTTTAAATCACAATTCATTCCTAATAATTTTTTTACGTTACTAGTCTAAGAGATACTTTAATTAAGCATATCCTTATCAAGGATTTTTCAAAATAATTATATTGATTGTGATGATGATATTATCTAAAATAAAAGGTTTTATTATTATTATAATGTTATATTAACCAGTTAATAAATAATTTTATTAAATTTTATCCAACTAAAATGATGGACCCTTTTATAAACACATCATATCCATTATCAGGCATAGATCTATATTTCACTGTTACTTATACGAGTTATCTTATAAATAATCCAAGAATTAATCTTGTAGATAAGAATTTTAAATTTTATGTAATATGAATCTTGGATAGTTTGGTGGAAAATTATTTATCCAATTCATAATATGGATATAATAAACTCTATTCCTTTGGAATCCTTACCATTAAGGATTCCTAGTTATGTGTATCTTAAATAATGTCCTATGAATAATATGAAAAGGAATAATCAAGGGTTACTCAGATTAGATTAAAAACAACATAATGATAATCCAAAGTCACTTATAAATTTATTTGGTTACAAAATATAATCCATGGGTAATTTTATGGATATTTATAGTACATGGTTGAATTATCGATGTCTTGAGAAGTGATATTTTAGATGAAATGCAACTGATAGTATTTGAAAGGGATGTTAATCTCTCAGATTTATCTAATTTTATTCCCTTTTATGTGTGAATAATTCAAGTAATTTTTTTTGGAATAATATTTCCTCCACATAATCCATATGTTCAAACAATATTGATGTGTAAGTCTTTAAACAACCCAAAATTTTTTTTACTCACCAAAAAATAGAGGTCAATTATATTCACACAGTTATGAACTCATAATATGTATAAGGTACATGAAAGATTCATGTAAAGGTATAAATTTATATGTAATTCATAATATTTACATGATTTTGACCAAATAATCAGATATCCAACCTCGTTAACCAATAAATAAATGGAACAATCCCCTAAGTAGGTAGGTATTTTTACTCAAAGTCCCACTACTTGGTGATAATTTACTCAAGAGAATATTCAATTCATCACAACTATAACACTTAATATGAAAACAGTTCTCTTTGATACATATTAATTCATGATTTATTACATAAGAGTATATATAATAAAACCTATAAGATTGAAATTTATAGTGTATTTGAAAATTAGGTACATTACAAAAACAACTTAGAATAGGGAATACATCATCTTTATTAACTCCAAAAGCCAGAAGGCCTCAAACTTTATTAATTTTGGTATAATCCATTTTTATGGATGAGATGGAAAACAGACATTACCCATAATCCTAGAAGAAAAAGTCCCATACATGACTTGAAGGACCAGAGGAAAAAGGCTCAGTACATGAAGGTGAAAACACTTGATAATAAATGGGTACATGTATTCACTATATAATTGTTTGGCATGAGAAATCACGATGAAATTTTGGATGCATAATGGGGGCGTATGAATATTGATGGTAGAGAATAATGAGAGTGGGATGGTTATATAATCAATTAGACATAAAATATATAGAATGGGGGATATGGAAGAATATATACCAACATTAGGAAATGAAGATAAAATATAGACGATAAATGATATACATGAATAAAGAAGAGAATGATAGGAACCCTTTCTAAAAATCAATATGGTAGTGGCTGTACATAATGGTTAATGAGATGGATTAATGAGAGTTAATAGAGTCTCTAATAAATTATAAATCATATTTAAATTAAAGGGGATATGTAATAACATATCATAATATTTGTAATTTGAAACAAAAGGCATAAAATGAAAAATATTATTGAATTAAAAAGGGAAGAGAGAGGCCCTTACATAGTGAAGGGGATTCCAAATGCTTGGTAGGATCTTATTGAGAGACTGGGGGAACCAAAGAAGGAAAATATTGTGGGGGGGGTGATTAAAAGATTAATCAATGTTTTTTAGTGAATACAAATGGGATTTTGGGAAAAATTATATAATCAAAGGGTGGGGAGTTATTTAATTTTTCTCAAACATAGGTTTTGGACTCCACATAATAATGTCATGAAAACCAAAAACCATTCCATCGGTTTTACACATGGCTTCTTCAAAATAGATGGTTTTAATTATTTTATAAGTCCATGGGATGAGCTTATAAAAATAATAACCCTACTGATATGGAAGTGACTGATGTCCTTAAATAAATGATTTTGAAACTGTAAAATATGTTGTAGGTTTTTTAAGATTCAAAATGGATTTTTAAAATTAATAAAATTAACATAAGATAACATTATTTTAAATATGATACTTGTATTTGGGCGTGGATACCATATATATTATTTATTACATCAGTTTTTTCGTATTGTTACATCGTAACGCACACCAAGTATCGACACAATATTTAATTATTTTCTAGATAATTCAACTGTCTAAGAGAATTATGAAAAATTAACTATTAGATAATTGGGGATTTTTTATTCCAAAAATGGTATTAATTTTTTTAATAAATATTTTAATTTTAACTTTTAAAATAATAATCAACATTTATCGAGAAATACTGTAGTTTTTTTGACAATAATAGTTATCAAACCCTTATAAAAATTACATTTTATTTCATAAATATTTTATGATAATTCATATCTAATAATTTTTTTAATAATTATATTTCAATAAAATATTATTTTTTTAAAAAAATCCAATAATTGATCAAAATAAATTCCTTCATTTAATTTTAATATTACCCATAAATGCCATTTTTATTATATTATATCAAAATTAAAGACATTTCTAATTAAAAAAAATATAATGAAAATATATTAATTATTATATATAATATAAATATTATTATTATTAGGGTTTTTATATATATCCCTTTAATACACAAGAGAATCCCCTAAGAGTTTGGTGCACAATGGTGAGACTTTAATGGGGTGGTTCCGTGTACATGGGTTGGGCATTGATCTCGATGAGATTAAACATCTCCCATAAAACAGTTTTTCTTATGCTTATGTTGTTGGATCATATATTAGAATTTGTCGAGGGAAAATTACACTGATGATATCTCCCATAGAATCTATGATAAATGGGATTCATTAGGTACAACACTACTGGTTGAGGCTATCATTTCCTTTATCCACGTCATTTGGATTTTTCAAAACCCTATATTTATACCAATCCAATGATCAATGTTCAACATATATATCATAAATAGTTGTTTGTTTAACAATGTTTTAAATCCAATATGATATAATGAAACCAAATATGCGAATGTGGCTTCTATATCAATAATATATTATAATGTATTTAAAAAAATTGAAAGGGGACAGTTATATATATAATTTTTGGTTGTTACAATATTACCCCTTCAGAAATATCACCCATGAATTTTTCATTTCACAAACTAAAATAGATTAGGCTATTTTTATATCATTACCTCATCTATTTCCCAAAATTCACCTTCAAACTTGTGGTTTCTCCAAATTCCTTTGACTTGGTGCATATTCTTATTCAGTATAATGTTGCCTCAAAGATAAAATATCATTAATATATTCTCCACATATAAAATATCATCCTCCAATAGTACCACCTATGGATTGAGTACATGTGAGAATTTTGGTACGTACTTCATCAAGATTGATACATGGAATACATAATGTATGTGAGATAGGACAAGCCGAATTTCTAGACAATATTCCATAAATCATATGAAATAAAGGATCTCAAAATGACCAATATGTCTTGTATAGAGATTCCCCTTCTACCAAAATCACATTACCTTCATCCATGTAGATATGTGGGGGAATACAATGTCTCCAAATTCAACCTCTAGGTCTCTTCAATGAATATTAGCATAGTTTTTTTTCAACTCTGAGAAGGCTTGATGTGATACTAAATGGTTGTGACCTTTTCAGCCAATTTTTTACTATTTTAAGACCATGAAATTTTGAATTCCCCAACATCATCCTAATATGCACATGTTATAAAACTATTCCCATAAAGTGCTTCATAAGGATATATTTGGTTTCTAAAGTGAAAACTGTTATTGTATGAGAACTCGACCTGAGGAAGATATTTATCCCATACTCCTTTGAAGTGAATTTAATACTCTCTCTACATTCCCTCGAGTGTCTAAGTAGTCCAATGATATTGTCCATCAGTTTGAGTGGGATAATATATACTGAAATTCTACTCATTATTTAGAGCATGTTAGAGACTCCTCCAAAACATGGACGTAAATCTTGGGTCTTTATCGGATAAATTATACAGTGGTGTTCCATGTATCCTCACCACATCTCTAATGCATATATTTCCAAGTTTAATGACAAAGAAGTCCTATAAAATTTCAATTATTTGTGTATTCATTGTTAGATGATACACCACAACCCATATATAATTATTTCCACATGATGTCTTTGGAAGAACCATGAAAAATTCCATAGTGATTTTGAACATTTACATGTAGGTTTGGTTAATGGTTTCATAATCCCCCTATATTTTTTCGTTTACTCCTTCACATGATTACATACCAGACTTCTTGATGTATATTTCATGGTACCCTTGTTCATATTGTTCCACAAATAGTGAACTTGGAGATCATGAAAAATCTTTTTGATTCTTTGATGGATGGATAAAGCTTAACAATGTGAATCATTCAACAAATCCTTCTTTAACTCAGGATTTTATGGAATGCATAGTAGTTCCCCAAATATCTCAAATCCTTCTTCCTTAACATTGAACTCTGGGGATTTCCATATACTAATAGTTTCCAATTTGTTTTAAATTCCCACATAATCTATTTGATCTTCTTTTACCCTATCCAAATGTTATAACTAAGAAATAATTTGTAAATGTATTGATGATGATACTTACTTTATTATTCCAATTTATATCATTTTAATATTTAATAAGATCAGGTTCTTATAAATTCTCATCAATAATAAAACTGATGGATCCTTTCTACTTAGAGTATCTACCATTTTTTATTCCTCAGGATGGTAGTGGATTGAGACGTAATAATCCTTTATCATCTTTAACTATATTCATTGGATCATATTCATCTCCTTCTATGTGAATATAAAAATCATGATTTTATGATGTATATATATTTAACACTTCTAAACAAAGAGATAACAACAGTAGATTCTGAACACGAAGATCATTGGATCCAAATTTTGATCATGTGTTGGGTAGTACTATTCATGAATATTTACTTTTCCTAAAGAATAGTCTATCACCTTTTCATTTTTCATTAACACACAAACCTATCCCTTCTATGAAGCATTTCATTACACCATTGAACGTTCACTACTTTTGGGTAGCATATGTACATGAATACTAATAAGCATATTTTTAAACTCCTTTAATCTCTCTTCACATTCATTATTCTTAGAAAAATTTACTCTATTCTAAGTTACATTGGTTATAGTGTGATAATATTAATATATTTCACACTATTCGAGGATAATACCCAACTAACCTAAGGAAACAATATATTTCTATCATATATTTTGGCCTTATAAATCCTTGAATTGATTCTACCTTTGAAGGGTCTATATATATCCAAATTCTTGTGATAATATTACCCAAGAATTATAATTCATTAAATTAGAACCCATGTATTCTATAAATTTCATTATGTATCTCCTATCATAAGTTCTTTATTGCAGTGCTTAGATTCCCCTCATGCTCAAATTTTATTTAAAATTATATTTGAATATCATCTATAAATACTACCAAAACATTGTTTTGGAAATCTATAAATAATATATTCCTCACATCCGTGATGATTTATGGAAAATTAGTGTGTCTACATGGAATTACTACAAACACATACTTCCATTAACATGTTTGTAAAAAAAGTATAGGGGATTTCCTCCTTCACCAACCTTAATTGATAATATCCCAAATGAATATACACATTAGATATGTAGTGTGATCCACACATCTGATGAAATAAACTCATTAATCTTTTGAGGATGATAATTTTTATTTACCTTTATCTTGCTGAGCTCACAACAATCAATGCAATAGTTCATTTACCCATCCATCATCTAGAGGAGGACTGGTGCATCCCACGATGAAGGTCTTGGGATTATGAACCCTTTATTCAAATTATCTAATAGTGTAACATCATGTTACTTTTTCTAGTTAATTATTAACCCCTATTTTGATAATTTTTTAGTTGGAACTCTTTTAGGGGTGCTTCAAGTAAATTATTAAAAATATTATAAGGCTTTTGGGATGTGAATGGTTGGGGAAATTTTTTCCAAAACAGTTCCCCAAAAAGGTAAAACTATGCAGACATGGGAAGTTCCGGTTTTCATTGTCAGCACGAAGTTTGAAAAATAGTATTCCCATATAGAATAAATTGTGCTCCACAATAGTGGGGTTCACGATTTGTGTGTACAATTTGAAAGGCTATGCAGCCCTACATAGCTATCCATCCATTCATGAAATTTTATTTCTAAAATATTATTTTCAAATCCTAAAACCCCAGTTTAATTTCTAGATGATTCATTTTGACTTATCTAGATTTATTCCTCATTATAATATTTATATATATGATTTTGGTTCTTCAAAAATCATTGCAAATTGATTTAACTATTGAATAACATCATTTGATCTATTCTTAGTAAGATTTATTCTCTAATTCTCTATCCTCTACTCTATTCCTCTCTCCTCCATAGGGTTTGATAGATATACGTATTGTTAGCAGATATAATATATGTTTTTTTAGATCTTAAATATAGTTTTGATTCTCAGATTTTGGTTTTCTTTGTCCTTTTCTGGTTAATATCTTTCAAGAAGTTGTGTTATGTGATCGTGTAATCTTTAGTAGGTGGTTATTATTAAGTTTGGATAATTTATTTAAATGTAAATTGGCTTTTTAAGTTAAATTTCTGTCAATTTTTATATGAAAAATATAATTTTCATTGAATTTGGATTTGAATTCTCTTTTTTACAATGTTTGGGTGAAGACCTCAATTCCAATGATTGGGGTGTGAAGTTTGTATTTAATGGAAATTATGAAATTAAATTTGGAAATTAAAATTTGAAATTGATTTGTTAATTTTTTTTTAATTTTTTTTGAGAAAATTGGATAAATTTCTTTTGTAAGAAAATGTATGGGTTTATCCTTGAAAAATGAAAAAATTAATTAAAACCACATTTTTGGGGATTTAAAAGAAATTGGCATATTAAAGTGTAAAATGGGATATTTTTATTTTGAAATGATTTATGATAAATTTCCCATTATGGATAATTTTTCATGCATTCTCAAACCGAGGTAGTTAGTGAGTTATTTAGGAGAACACTCTATTAAAACATTAAAAATATAAAAAAAAGTGTAGTAGGTCACATCCCCTATGTGGTGGTGACGATTACTCTTTGACCAGTGTCTAAGGGATGTGTGTACACATATTACCTTGATCACTTATTTGAGAGTGTAAGGATACCCTAACATGGAACTATTGTAACTCTTTAAATATGACCATGTTTCTATATTGTGATTATATTGATATATTCCCTTATTTCTACAATTTTACACATTAATTTTGATTTTATATAAACTTTTTCATATAATATATTGATTAAGACACTAATTTAAATTATTTACATCGATTGAAATATAAATCATGATTTTTAAAAAATATGATTTTGTACTACCCTGAATATTTATTTAAAATCGAATGATTTATTTGGAAAATTAAATGTGAAATCCTTTTATTGTATCCTTGGTGAGACCCTACTAGTTTTTATCTCACACACTACCTATGCCTTTGGGTTTTTTTTAGATTCCATTCTTCTAGGTTTGAGCGAGTGGAAAAAACTGCTTGGAGGTGGAACTTGTTATTGACTCTTTTGAGATTGGAGTGATCTAACCATTGGGACATAGGTTTTCTATATTTTACGTTTTGGTATATTTATGATGTATTATTGGTTGTTTATAACTATTTTAAATATTGTATTATTCTCCTTATTGAGTTTTCTTTTGATAATACTAACATGTTTATGTTCTTCTTCTATTTATGTAGAATAAACAATCCCAATTTATCTTGTACTTTGCTAGGTGCTAGTCTCCATCTTGTGGGGATCGAGAACGCCCTTTTGGATATGTTAGGAAAGTCCTGGTTATTAGGGTAATAGGGTATCTATGATGGTTCATGATAATGTGGTATCAATGGTGTAGGTGAAGCCCATTTCCTTGAATTTAGTATGATGTTTTGAAATCCTATCTAGACATAGGATGTAGTTGAGATTGAGTGCCAGGACATATCCTACCACAATTAGCCTTATGTCACCAGGGGTGGTTTTAGAATGTCATCAAGAGGATTAATTCTAGTTTTTATCATACATTATATTTGGATAGATCGATATCCAAATCTTATATTTCTGTCTATTGGGATTAGTTTTCACTATTTGTCTTGTTTGAGTCTAGATTTTTGTAACTTTTCTAATATCTTCGATGTCATTTGATGATATTTTCTGGCATCATTACTCCAATAAGAACTTTAAGTAGGATCTATGAGGAAGCTTATAATAGAGAAAATTGTGAAAATCCTCAAGTGGACCTGAATTTGGGTGAAGTAGTTGTACATGTTTTCCATGATCTTGGATGGAAACATGCACTCTTTCCCATTCTGGTTCATGTTTTGGATCCTTAGGGGGATGAATTAAGAATTCATGATCAGGAATTACTTTTCTAGAAGCCACCAATGTTTCAAGGCTCAAATTATCCTCAAATGGATAATAATTGTTTAAGGATCATTGAGGATTCATTTTATATATTGGAGATACATGATTATATCAAGGTAAAATATTTCACCGTCAAGCTAGAGGGACCAAGTAAGAGATGGATGAACATGATGGTGTCTATTAAGAAGAAAAAAGGATTAGAGTGGACAGTATTTCAATCAATTTTAGCAGACATGTTATATCCAAATTCTAGGATGATGGATACAGATATAGAGTTTTTCAAACTTCAGCAGGATGACAATATCCTGAAAAGAATATAAAAACACTTTGTGGAGGTTTGGAAGTTTTCACCTAAGATAGTATGAAATCAAAAGATGAATAATTGATATTTCAAGATATAAATTAATTCTAATATACATTCTAATTATTTATTACTGAAGATACATTTGTATATTGATTTACTGGATAGCCCGTTGAAGGTTGAGATGGACCAGGATGGCTAGTCAGCATTGAAAGGATTTCTTTTTTCTCCTTGAAGAAGTTATATGAGTTGCTTTAAGGGAAATAGAAAGCAAGATGATTCTCATGGTGGATCTCAAATGTTGGTTTCTTCTAGAACACCTGTAGTTCCGTGAATATTCCCTTTTATTTGATACTAGTGTGGATATCTTGGGAACTCAAAACCAGTTTTACCTGAGGTAACAAATGTATATAGTTATTGTCGATACTCAGGTCACGTGAACATGTTTTTTCATTTCTATTATGATCCTCATAGGAAAATAATACCATTTGAACTAATAATTACTATGGTTTAATCATACTCTTCAGGGACACCAAGGTTATTTACAAAGGTATCTTGAATGAAGTTTATTCAAATAGTAAAAGAGTCTCCAATGGAAGAAAATACATGTCCAGTGATTGTCAGAGGTACCATCACTATTGGATCATCATTAGTGACTACTTTATTTGAAACCGGTTCATCTTATTCCTTTATTTGAAACTATATTATAAATAATTTAAATATTTCTATGGAGATTTTATATAATTTGATTGATATTACTACACCCCTACGAACTTACAGACTGAAGTGTATTTGTTTTCCTTCTTATTCCATCAGTTTATTAGATATCATGCTTACTTGGGATTTTCTATTTGTTGAAATTAAACCTCCAGACATCATATTTTGGATTGATTGGATAATTGTTAATAAGGTTGAATTGATTGATATCATCTGTGGGTCTTCTTTACATGACTCGATGTGGTGTGTTTTATCATTCAAGGAATATGTGACCCAAGATTGAGTAGTAAAAGAATTTTTTATCCAGGGTGAAGGAATATAATATCCTTATTTTAATTTGATCTAAAGTGAGAATATTTTATTGATGATCTCCCTCTTCATATCATCGAGTTTCCAAAACAATTTCTTTTGGGATACCCTGGTTTTTGACTAGCAGTGGAGATAGAATTTTATGTCAACTTAGTGGATGATATTCATCCAATGCCTATAATTATTACCACATGGAACTAGTTGAAATGAAATATTTGAAGTCTCAACTAGATGATATTTTTGTGAAATGATTTATACACCTGATTATGTCACCTTGGGTTGTGTATATTCTCTTTTCTAAGAAAGCTAATGGATCACTTAAACATTATGCTTACTAACAATGACACAAAAGGGTTATGGTAAAGAAGAAGTATCTTTTTCAACATATTGACAAAATGATTGACCAATTGAAAAGGGACACATAATTTTCAAAGATTTAACTTTGATCTCATTATCCCTGATTGAGAATAAAATAATGCAACATTTGGAAAACCACATTTCAGAGTATGTATGGTCATTATGAGTAAATTTTAATGCCATTTTTCCTAACCAATTATCATGTAGTGTTTATGGGTTTAATGAACATGATTATCCATATGTGTATTTATACCTTCATGGTAGTCATTACTGAGGACACCCTTGTTTACTCTATTTCTGAGGATATTCATGTGATTTATTTTTGATAAATTTATAAATTATTGAAAAAACATCAACTTTATGAAAAAGTATCAAAATTTTAATTCCTGATTTGGGAAGTGATGTTCTTGGGACACGTGGTGTTGGAACATAATATCATAATTGATACTACGAAGGTGAAAGATGTTATGAAATGTGAGAAAACAAGAATTTTTTTTGTTATTTAGATATTCTTGGTTTCAGATGGATATTATTATATATTTTTAAAGTACTTATCAATGTTGGATTCTTCGATAAATTCCCTAACTCGAATGGAATTAACATTTTTTGGGGATGGAAAGTGTCAAAGTTATTTTTTTGAGCTTAAAAATGTTTTTAAATATACACTAATGTTGACTCTTCCATAGTCCAAATACGGTTATGTGATTTTTTGTGACATATAAGGTTTAGGTTTGTGTTGTGTTCTTATGAAGGGAAATCATGTCATTAAATATGACTCTCCACAGCTTTTTCCACATGAGAATAATCATATGAACCATGAACATAAACTCATAGATGTGATGACTCCAAGTATGTTTTTACAACATTCCCTTTTCAGATAATGGTTAACCATGTTTTATGATGAAAATATCTTGAGTTTTATCATCTATAAAAATTATTTGAATCTCCACTAGAAGAATTGGGTTTAATACCTTTAATATATTAAATTTTAAATCACCAATACAATAGATAATGGGAGTGTCATCATGGATGATTTGAGCCTAAAACAAACATCCTATGTTGTGAAAGAATCATCAAAAGAATGGAACATTAAGAAAAAAATTTCACAGTTTCATATTGGATTCTAGGAATGTGGGACTAAGGATTCCTTGTATACTGTTTAGTTGACATACACTATTTTTGAGGTCATTTTTTTGGAATAACATATTCATGATGAATTATATAGAATTATACAAACTATTCATGGTGGGGAGAAGGTTCCTGAGTGGTCGTTTGATATATATAGAATTATATGTTTTAAAAATCCTTTTTTGTACCATTGTTTGCTAGGAACGATGTTATGGTGGATTCCCATGATGCCTGTCAGGCAGTGTATCGAGGAACCATGAGGATGTTTAATGGCACGATGTAACAATTTTTTTGGCTAGTTATAATATAATACATTGTTGATTTTATCTCTTGTTATTATATTTTCCAATAGGTCATGGATGAGAGCAAGAGACTTTTAGGTTTTCTTTAGCCACTTCTAGTGCCAACTAGGAAGTGGGATGGGATCTCTATGGACTTTGTGGTGGGTTTTTTATTTTCCCATAGATATAAGAACACAATATGTGTCATGATTGATAGGCTGGCCAAATAGGATCACTTTTTACCCATTCACGATACAAAAAAATTAAAGAGAAGGGAAATCTCCGTGTGAAAGAGATTATTCATTTTCATGAATTACCATATACTATAGTCTCTAGTAGAGATCCCTAGTTTGCTTCTCACTTTTTGATAGTCATTCAAGAGGCACTGAGATCTCAATTTTAATTGAGTACGACATATAATCAGTTTAAATATTTCCAGATGGAGAGAGGTATATAGATTCTATAGGGCAAGTTTTGTCCCAATATTCATGACTTTTGTGTGGATTGGGATAAAAAATTGGGATTTCTTGAGTTTTCTTATAACAATAGCTACTAGTATATGTGAAGGATGGGTAATTTTGAGCCACTGTATGGATGGCCTTGAAAATATCCATTGTCTTGATAATAGATGAGTGAAAGTTCAAACCTTGGACTGAGATTGGTTTAAGAGATGATAATAAATATTTAGTCAATTTTTTGGATTATGTCGACGATATAGAGATGATATATGAATTATTCTAATCATCATTGTATAACCTTATAGTTATTAGTTGGGGCCCTGATATTCTTGCAAGTTTCACACTATTTGGGTAATCTATAGCATAGGAGGCAAGGCAATATTTCCACTCATTTTGTAAGTTATTTTCAAGTTTTTTAGAATATAGTGGAAGTGGAATACCATTTAGACCTTCTGACACAATTAAAATCTATACATAACACTTTCTATGTATCTTATATAATAAAGTATCTTTCTGATCAATATCATGTTCTATGCTGGAGTGATCTTGATATCATGCATAATTTATCTGTGACAGAGAAGCAAGCCATTGTAGTTGATTCTGAAACCATGTTACATCATGGGTGGAATATACCTTTGGTTCGAGTACAATAGAATCACGGTTCTAAAACTCTTTATATGTGGCATAGTGAGGCACTAATGGGAGAGCAATGGACTCATATTTTTGGATTGGTTACTTCTTAATAGGATTTATGGGGAATGGATGTTTCTACAGTGGAGATGTTGTAAAATAATGTTATTATTTTTAGGTACTTCTTTACCCATATTTTTATCATTCTTTAGTTGGGTCTTATTTTGTGGTGATTCATGTGAAATTGGAAAATTTTGGAAGGCTTTTAGGCTATACATGGTTGGAACAATGGTTTTCGAAAACTATGAACCCTGAAAGTGCAATTCATAATGATCCATGTAGTGAGGGTTTTCAAATTTGTAATATAGTTTGAAAAACCATGTTCACACCTAGTAGAAAATACCCCCCCCCCTAGAGGGGAGCATGGTTAGGTTGCACAGTTGGTCCTACCTTACAGACCTATAAAGCTACCATGCATACATGAAATTTTAATTTAGAAAATTTATTTTAAAATACCAAAACCCCTATTTATGTGTTTGATGAGTCTATTCGACCCTAATACGATTTATTTTTCTATAAAGTCCCCATAGTGGTGATTTTTATCCTACAAACCCCTTCCGAAGTGAATCAAGGCGTGGAAAATTTAATTTAATCTCTTCCTTATAAGATTTCTTCTACCATTCAAAATATACCACTCCATTCCTCTCACATCCTTAGGGTTTTATAGAGAATAGTATTGTTTTAGGATATAATCTCCATTTATTAGATATTGAATCATGGTTTTATTATAAGATCTTCATTGTTAATGTTATTAACTGTAGAGTCCTATTGCAGAACTTGTGTTACGTAATTTTTTGATCTTCGATATGTGGTTTTGTTTATGTATGGACAATTGATTTAACCCTAAATTGATATATTTAACTTAAGTTTATTTCAATTGTATTATGAAAAACCTAATTTCAATGAAATATTGATTGTATTTTTCTTTGGTATGATGTATTTGGAAAAACCGAAATCCTAATGAATTGGGGTGTGGATTTGGAATTTTATGAAAATTTTGAAAATAAATTTTGGAATAAAATTTTGAGACTGATTTATGAAAATTATTTTAGATTTTTATTTGAGAAAAATGTCTTAAATTGTTTTTATAAGGATCCATTTGGTTTTATGCTATAAAATGGAACAAATTGATTAAATATCATGTTTGGTTTTTAAAGAGAAATTAGAATATTGATGTGGATAATCAGTTAAATATATTTTGAATAGTATTAAGATAAGTTTACCATTGTTGAATTTTTTGAGAAAAACAATACATGATAGTTAGGGAGTTATCTTGGACAACACTCTACTGATTCTTTACGAGTCCACCTTGACCAGTGTCTGAGGGACGTGTGTACACATAATTT
Source organism: Viscum album (assembly GCA_963277665.1). NCBI lineage: Eukaryota > Viridiplantae > Streptophyta > Magnoliopsida > Santalales > Viscaceae > Viscum > Viscum album. Next base: position 1,152,750,959 of record OY728140.1, read on the forward strand.
TGTGGTCACCTATTCATGTGTGCAAGGATCCCAAAACCTGGAACAATTGCACCTCTTGGAAGATGATCACGTTGCTCATTTTTTGTTACTTTGATATATTCCTTTATTATAAAATTTTTTTACACAAGCAACATGAATTTCTATAATCTATTTTATGTAAAATTTTTATTATGATAATGTATCAAATTATTTTTATCAATTGAAAAATAAAACAAGATATTTTAAATTTTAATTTTCACAACCATGACTGTTTATTTAAAATTTAATGATCTATTTGGTTATCTAAATATGTAATCTTCTTATGGAATCCTTGGCGGGACCATACTGGGTTTTTAGATCACTCCCTATATGTGCCTTTAGGTGTTTTTAGATTTCATTCTACCATGTTCGAGTATGGGGAAATTGATGCTTCAATATGGCAGTTGTTGTTTACTCCTTTGGGTTGTCCATCTTCATGTTTTTGGGTAAATTTATTTTTTATGTTGTGTTCTTTATACCTATTTGACTTCTAGTATAGTTCTCTCTGTGGAGTTTTTTTTTGAGAATATTGAATTGATTATATTATTTTTCTATATATGTTGAAAAACCATTCCCACTATATTTTATATGATTCCAAGTTCCAGTTCCCAACCCATGGGGATGAGGAATTTCCTTTGTGTTATGTCAGGACCAGTCTTGTTATCATGGTTATAGGGTATTAGGGATGGTTCGTGACATGTAGTTGCTTCTTCATGTCCTCAAGTTCCACAACATCCATTTTATATAGATTAATGGATAATGGAAATTACCCAGGTATAATCTTGATTGAAAATTCATCATCCTGGATAGGTGGAAGAGTGGGATATTCCTTGGGAAACACATCATCATATCCCCTCACAATGGTCATATCATCAAGGATGATCTTTTTCTATAGACTCAATCAGTTGATCTTGATACACTTTCTTATAGGGAAATACTATCTATTATTGAGATTTTGTTTCTAAATAAGATTCATCCTACTCGTTGAACATGTACATAATTAGGGTTCGATTCATGATATGAATAGTGGTTTCATCCTCATTGAAATTTATGTTAGATATATGTAAGGAAAGAAAATACATACCCATAATTGCATCAGATTCATCTAAAGGGAGTGTCACATGGTTCTCTAGGAAATTATTCTTACATATAATGATAGTTTAAGATTTATATACGTGGGATACTATAATTTCCCATTTTACATTTTCATGAATATCTCTACTTCAATGCTTTTTGGGTGTGTTTGAATAGTTTTCCCAAACATGCATCATATGTAGAAATGCATATAACAAAAGAGGATAACCCTATCAATGAATTTTTTTATTCTGGATCAAACCTTTTTCATTATCCAAAAAAGATTAAAGGATGCTAATTTTAAGACTATAAAACACAAATAATGAGAATCTAATTAAATTAATGGGGCAACTTATAATTGACATTTATTCCTTAACTTATGAATTTATAGAGATTAATCACTATCATCCATGATTTATTGCATAACATATACTCTTATGGGATTTTTATTCACATAATAATGGTTCTTAATTATCTAGTTAATTTATTGAAGCATATCCCCCAAGAGAATAAAACTAGGTGTTCAATAAGTCCTATTGTCGTGTCATCGTTCATAGTCAAGTTTAGATCAATGCGGTGTTTTCAGGTTTTATTCCAATGTACATTTGTTCCAGATCCACATCCATTGGTAGTATCCAAATAGAGATATATTTTCTAGAAAACCACTAACTGTATACTTTAACAAAATTTTGGTATGTATTCCTATGTCAATTATTATCCCTATGTATTTTTCTTGATTTTTTTAATATTGATCCCAAAAAATACTAAACATTTACTTTGATACAAACTATGACAACCCATATCATTATTAAAAACTAATTCATGACTTATTAAATAAGAGTACACATAATAGAATACTAAATATAGATAAGTCCAGTTTCTTTGGAAATTAGTTAAATTACATAAACTACAGAAAATAGGTAATAAAACATATTTATTGAAAACATCTTTAACATTCTCATATTATTACTTCTTACTTAAAATTTTATTGGATAACTTAGGGAAATACATAAGAAAGGAATAAGATATAAATCTAACTAAGGGAAAAAACATAGAATAACATGAAGAATGTAATATATGTTAGACAAATGAAATATTAATGGGGAATAAAAGGAAGGAGAATCATAAACATGAACAATTTTCATTTTATAGCATGGTAATATAAGGCAATGTGAAAATGTGGAAAAAACATAAAACACTTCTACATAAACATAGGTTAATATTAAAAAACAAGAAATTATTATGTAAAAGGTTCCATGATGACTAAGGTTCACTCCCCAATCCCATGAACAAAGTCTCATGAGACTAAAACATATCTCAATGCATGAAACAACTATATATTTCTTGGCACATCTGTCACTTTCATTTAATTTTAATTCTTAAGTGTTCCACAAAGATCATACAACATGGATTCATTCATCATAATATTTTATTCAACGATAAAGGAGTTTAAAATAAATTCATGTATGTATAAAATAAATAAAAATAAGTTCATAAAGGTTAAAATCATTGACAGGAAGTGAGTAGAGGTATTCACTACATAGTTGTTTCACATAGAAAATTGAATGAAATTTTGGCAGCATAATAAAAATGTATAAATGTTTATGGGAGGTATTGATGATAGTGAAATATGTATATAATCATTTAGAAATAAAATTTATAGTAAGGGTAATATTTAATAACATATCTAAACATTGTTAAATATGGGTAAATGACATAAGATAAATAAGATAAATGAATAATGAAGAGAATGAGAGGACCCATTATTAAATTTTGGCATGGTAGTAGGTGAACATAAACATTCATGGGATGCCTTAATTAGAGTGAAAGAAGTATATAATATTTTATAAATAAAATATATAGTAAGGGGGATATAAAAAAAATCATATACCAACATTAGGAATTGTAAACAAAATTCATAAAATGAAGAAGATGCTTGAATTGAAAAAAGGAGAGTGAGGTCCCTTACAATGACAGGGTGATTTAAAATTCGTAGGGGGATATTATTGAGTTATTTTTTGTATATTTGAAGGCAAATAGAGATTTGAGGGAATATTAAGAACAATATAAAAGTTTTTTGATTAATGAAAAAAATGGAATCTTGTGTGGGATTATATAGGAAAAGAGTGGGGAGGTCTATTATTTCTCAAACATAGGTTTTGGAATCTATATAACAATGTAATAAAACCCACAAACATTACAATGGGTTTTTCCCATGATTTCTAACAAAGAGGTGTGATTTTAATTATTTTATAGGTATAAGGGCAGAAATTATTAAAATAACAACCTTGATAATGTGGAAGTGAGTCATGTCCTAAAAGAAATGATTTTAAAACATTAAAAAAATTATTGGTTTGGGAGGTTTCATAATGGATTTTATAAATTTATCAAGTAATGTTTAGATAAAATTATTTTAATGTGTAAAAATATATTTTTTTCATTTATATAATTTATAGAGTTTATTATATCAAATTTAAGGTATTATGATGTAATAATACACACTTTATATTTATACAATATTTAATTTATACATGAAAATTTTACTCTCATAAATTTATGAAAAATTAAGCATTTTATAATTTTGAAATTATGATTATAAAGATTTTCATTTTATATAAAAAAATTCTAAACATGTGAATTTCTACTTTGAAAATATGAATTCGCATTTATTGAGAAATAAATGGTCTTCTTTAAAATAACATTTTCCATACCCATATGAAATTATATTTGACATCACAAAAATTATATGATCATTTATATATAATAAAAATTATTTAATAATAATATTTCAATAAAATATTATTTATTTCAAAAATCTGTAAATTCATAAAAATAAAATCATTAATGGAATTGTAATATCACCCAAGAATACAATTTATGTTATATTTTACCATAATCAAAATAATTTTTAAAGTAAAAATAATAACATGAAAATATATCCTTTATAATATAAAATGTATATATTAATATCATTACGTTCTTGATACATATCCCTTTGATACACCATAAAAATTGCAAAGACTAAGGTGCATAGTAGTGATACTTTCATGGGGTAGCTTGATGTACATGGTTTGGGTTGTGATCTCGATGAGTTTTAACATTACTGTTTCGGTGCGGATGTGCGTCGGGTTACGCTGTTCCGCCAGGACGCGTTCGCGCGTGCACCCGTCAACCCGAGGGGATGGGCGCGCGGCTTGTGGTCCCGCAGTCCCGCTTTCCAAGGGCGGGCGGCATCCGTCCCTTATTCAGGGGCGTCTGCTCCTTGATCGAAACCGGGATGATGGGATGTCGGCTTCTCCTTCCTTGGACGTCTCCTCGGAACTTGTCGCCTAATCCGGGTCTCCCTCATAGACTTAAGAATGTTCGTGAATCTCGTTCCCGGCACCATATCTTCATGGACACCGGTTAATTACGCTGCTTCCGCCCGGACGTTCCAAGGAGTCTGGGCGGGGCAGCAACCTGCGGTGAGAAGGCCGGGTGGCTCTGGGTGCTGGGGGCGTGTCGTAACATTGCGGCTCTGCACGTCTGTCTTCCGTCCCTAATAGGGCTTCTCGAAGGCACGATGGCCTGAGGCATCCCGTACTAGGTGCGGGGAACTGTGTCACCTGAGGTTTTCCTCAGCTTCCCGTGTTTAACACGGGGTATGCCGCGAGTTTAACGTCCAGCGGGGACGGCATCGGACCGATCAACACGAAAAGTGGATCAGATGACAGAACCCCTTGCGGGGAACCTCCGACGCTGGGGCCAGCACATGGGCGGCTTCCCAAGTAACGTGGAGTGAAGTGAAGTGGCATGACCCCACCGGGATGTGGCGGCCCGGGTAAGGATCAGGATGGATGATGGAGTAAAGAGCTTGGACCCCAGAGGGGCTTCCTACGTACCGCGCGTTAACACGGATCAAAGTCAACGTAGTTCGGGCATACAGTTTAACGTCATGCTGGACGTCGGCAAGCCGACTCACGAAGAGGTCGAGGCCGCCGGGCGGAGGATTGAACCGAACCACCTCGCACGGAGGGGGGATGGAACGGCCGGGTGGATCACAGTTTCACGTCATGCTGGACGATAAAAGGGGAAATGGAAAAGGGGGGCTGTGGGGAGGCACCGTGGAGATACACACGGGCAGTCTTCCACAGGGGCGGATTCATAGGTGAATCAACGCAAGCGTGAACCCTGGAGGGGTCCACTGATGGACGAACGGACGTAAATACGACCGGAACGACCAGGTGGTGGGCTTGGGCCTCAGGGAGGCTTCCTACGTACCCTGTATAGAAGACAGGGATCAAAGTCCACGTAGTTCATTCTGTCAGGACTTACGCACTTGGGGCAGCCCGGATACTGCAAAACTCAGTTAGAAGGGACTTGGACCGAAAGCAAAGGACACCTCGATCCCAGTCAGACCCTCTACTGGCTTCGGCAGTGGGGAGGTGCAATGGAGATACACATGTGCAGCCTCCCACGAGAAACTAGGGGTTTGTAATACCCTGCCCCCGTAGGGAAAAGCCACTCCCATTAAATCGTCCCAAAAGGGGGACAATCCCGACATCCCTGCAGAGACGAGCGGGTGGGGGCCACGTCCAAACCGGGGGAGACCCTGCGTGCGGAGCACGGGATCAGGTTGCGGACGGTTTAGCGTCTTGCCAGACGAAGTACAGTTTAACGTCATGTGTTGAGGACGAAGCGGACGGTTTAACGTCTTGCCGGACGAAGTACAGTTTAACGTCATGTGTTGAGGACGAGGCACTTGGCAGTTTAACGTCTTGCAGCACGGACGATGGGGGCTAGGCAGTTTAACGTCGTGCAGCTTGGACGGGTGTGCAGTTTAACGTCATGCTGGGCATAGGTTGCCGGACGAAGCACTTGGCAGTTTAACGTCTTGCAGCGCGGACGATGTACAGTTTAACGTCGTGCAGGACGTATATGCAGTTTAACGTCATGCTGGACGAGTATGCAGTTTAACGTCATGCTGGACATAGGTGCGTGTCACTTCGCGCAAGCCTGGAGGGCCGCACGGGAAGACAACGCACGGTGCGGGCACCCGGGATGAGAATCATCGGGTGCCACACAGGCGGGTACCCTTAGGAGGTCAACGGGGACGACCCTGGCAGATTGCGCGCAAAAAGGAAGCTTTGCGCGCAATACTGCGGGCCGGCGCGCAATCGGGGCGGCTGGCGCGCAATTGGGCCAGCGCCTTGCGCGCGGATGCTTGAGATTGCTCACACCGGGCTTCGGATAGCGCGCGGGGGCAACGGCTCATTCTCTAATGAATGGCCACTTGAAAGAAGAAGGGGGGGTGCGCGCAATCAGGCCGGATTGCGCGCACCCCGGGGGCAATTGCGCGCAAGTGGGTTCTTTTGCGCGCAAAGGCCTTAGGGTGAATGTTTAGTCAAATGAAAGGAGCCAGCGGGGATTGCGCGCGAAGGCGGACCCCGAGGCTTTCTTGCGCGAAAGAAAGGAGGTTACCTGAAGTTCGTCATTGCGCGCGGAAGGGGTTGAATTGCGCGCACGGGAGACGTTTCGACTTCCAGCAACCTTTGAAACGTTGGGGGTCGCCTTGTATTTATAGGCAACCCCGGGCGCGGAATCCAGGGTGCGAGCGCGAAATTCCCCCCGCGGGCGCGGAATCGGGCGCGGCGCGCAAGGGAGTCGCGCGGACCCGCGGCGCGCAAAATTGCGCGCCGGACCGGCGCATTGCGCGCATCCCGGGGGGGTTTGCGCGCGGAACATCACCTTTGCGCGCGGGCCTCTGAAATTCCGCGCAAGGCCTCCGGGCCCTCCGAAACATCCTTCCGACTCCAAATATGACCTCGCTTTCTGCATCCGGAGCTTCGTTTGGGAACAACGGACTTTTCCGGCGTCTACAAAAGCCCCCCCTCGGAATCTGATCGGCGAGAGGTCGCAACGATCGGGTTCCGAGGGAGACGCCGGAATGCCGAAGTCCTGGGCGGCGCGGGACTTAGGCGCGCAAAAAGGGGCGCCGGTCGCGAAATTCGCCGCTGCGGTCGCGCAAAGCGCTTTCCGCGCAGCGTGGACCCGGCCTCGCCTATAAATAGGGGCGCTGGGTCCCGCGTTCCGTACTCTGGCCTTCCGCGCGATAAGCTCCAAAGCTCTCGTGCGCGAAATTGCTTCTTCCGGTCGCGGAATTCGACCGATCGGCGCGCAAAGCCGTCCGGATTTCGCCTGTTTTTGCGCGAAAACCCGGAACTTTGCACGACAGTCTTCCCAATTGCGCGCCGTCCACTTGGATTGCGCGCCTCCTCTCAAACTTTTCCACCAGCCTCGTCCGATCCCGCACGCTTCATCCCTTAACCCGCACGACTCCCGAATCTTCCGAGATGGCCGCGCACAGAGGAAATGAAGGGGATGCCGCCACCCGCAGAGCCGAGATGGCGACGAACGAGGAGGTTTACGGAGCCAAGGAGATTGTTTCTAACAATCAATCCTTGTTCGACTTACTAACGCCGGCCCAGAAGACATATCCACTGTCGGACAACCTGCCGCTCTGGAACTTCGGCATCCTCGATGAGGTTCCGGTGCCAGGATTCGAGGTTGATGCGCCGCGAACCTGGGTGACTCGGGAGGACGAGCTTCACCGCTATAACATCACCAACAATGGGCATCCTGCCAGGGAAACCAGGCACTTGGATGTCTACGTCCTGAACCCGAGGACGCGAACCATTGATGGGGGTGAGCCTACAGCGGAGAATTCTCCAGCCCTCTACTCGAGCACATACCGTCAGAGTGTCACTGACGACACCAAGGGCTGGCTGAAGGACTGGGACTTGCGATCCGGGGGCAACTTTACCAGTGAATGGGCCTGGGCGTTCTGGGTACGCCACACTTGCGATCACTTCGCAGAGGAGCTGCGGTACATCGGCATGTTCGAGGCGGTGTGGACGTCGCAGTTCCACTTCTACCAGCAGTCTGAGCTCGGGCCGGAGCTGTTCACTCGCTGGTCCCCGGATACCAACACCTTCCATCTTCACCATGGGGAGGTCGGCATCGGTCTCTGGGACATCCACTGCATCGGAGGTATCCCGCTGGAGGGCTACCAGTACGATGAGTTCCTGCCACCGAAGAACATCTGGGAGGACAGGTCACGGACTCCCATTCTGACCTGGCATCTTCTTGACCTGGCTACGCAGCGGCTCGGGATCCAAGACTTCCAGAAGGACATAGCCTACAAGGATTGGTTCGGCCAGTTCCTGGAGCATGACCCGGCGGTCAAGATGCCAGGCAGGGGGAAGCGGTGCCCGACCGCAGCTCAGAGGAGCCGGAACGGGTCGTACTGGCGGGTCCTGGAGACGGGCAATTACCGCTCATGGGGGTACCGCGTCATCGAGGCCCGGGACCCGAATGTCCGGTACGCGGCGTTCCTGGCCGCCTTTCTGAGCGGGTGGCTCCTGCCAGTGCGGGATGCGAGGATGGGCGTCCGCCCGACGACGCTGGCGATGGCGGGCGCCATGGCTGCCAATAAGAGGTACAACCTCGGGGTCCCAGTACTGGCGAGGCTGTATGCCATTCTGGGACGCATCTCACGAGGGGGGTTGCCACAAAGGATCTGTGGGCCCTTTCAGTTCTTCCACGGATGGGTGGCTGCTCACCTCGGTGGGTATACGTTCCCAAATGCCATCAGTCCTCCGGGCAACGGCCTGCGACCCTCCCTGCTGAACATTGCGGGGGTCGCTCCGATGACCCTCAGTGAGGAGGGCGTGAGGGTTCGGATTGGCAATCATGCCAATTTCAACTTCAGCCCGTTCCCCACTCCCGTCGGCCAGATGATCGACAACGGACAGGGCCCGCTGGAGCAGCATGAATACTTCCTGAACAAGCGGGGCGGGGTGCTCGTGACTCGGATCGACGGGAAGGTGATCTGCGAGCCTTACGTGCCGACCCGGTTCGCCAGGCAGTTCGGGTGCCTTCAACGGATGCCGAAGAGGGTATTCACTGCTGTTCGGGAGGAGACGAACCCTTGCGTCCTTCGCCAGATGTGGCTGATGTTCGTCGCCTTCGGCTCTGGAGACGTCATCACCCTCCCTCCTACCGGAGTTAACGCAGGCTTGGCAACCGAGTACGCCGAACACTGGGCCATCGCGTACCCTGAGGGGCTCTTGCGGAAGCTAGTTCGGCGGCTCGAGGCTACCCGTGCGGAGACCGGGCGTCAAGGAAGGAGGCGAGGCGCCGCCACACGGGGGAGAACGGAGGCGCGCCAAGCAGCGGGGCCGGCGCGAGCAGGGACTTCGGCGGCGGGCGCATCGCAGGCTGCCGCTACGACCTCGGCGCCCAGAGAGGGGGCACATGCGGCGGTCGAGGAGCGGCCCGGGAAGCAGGTGAGACGTCTGCTCGAACCCTCCCACGATGCAGTCTTCCCGGCGCTGTGGTCGGCCTGGATGACCCTCCGGCAGTCACTGGGGACCGACGTCATCTGGCGAAAGATACTCAGAGAAGGAATCTATCTGCCAGAGGTCGGGCGCCTCCAGATCACCGACATGGTGGACTTCAACCGGCAATATGCATATCTGACGGCCATGGACGAGTACGCGCACCAACGTGGTCAGCGTGCGGAGCCATCCCTTCTGGTGAAGGTGATGCTCGGTCTCGAGCCCGCTCCGGAACAGATGCCGCCGGAAGAAGATGACAGTAACGACTCCGAGGAGGAGGAGGAGACGGGGGAGGATGAAGGCTCCGAGGGAAGGTCCCATCGGGGGAGCCCACGGGAGAGCGGCGAGGTGGCCGGCTCTGACAACGTTGATGTCACTGAGCTCCTCGAGGTCCGCTTCTATCCCTACTCAACTTGCTTCATCCATTCTCTTATGCAGCTTCTAACCCGTTTCTCCATCCTTCTCAGGAGCACACGGACGTTGGCCAAGCGTCCTCGGCAGGAGTAGGAGAGGCGCCAGCAGGACAAGGCGGGGGCCAGACACCCATCATTGAACTGACAAGCGCTGAGGGGTCCCCCGCTGCAGCTGTTCCTGCGGCGGCCGGGGCAGCGGAAGATGACGCTTTGAACCCCCGTAAGTCTCCTTGCTTTACTGCCGGTGCTTGCCATTGACGATCCGTGACTAACCATGGCATGCCCTGCGCAGTGATCTCAACATCGGAGGCTCGTCGGGTTGCCGAACCCGGGCCATCTACGAGTGGACCAGTGGTGGACATGCCGCTTGCTCCGGAACAGGCTTCCCAAACCGAGCCGGCCCCACCAACTGCTGATCAAGGGGCTGCGGACATCGGCGGTGCTGACATCGGAGAGAGGTTGGGGGCTGACGAGGGTGTCAGCGCCGCTGGGGAGAGAGAAGAAGGTTGCCCGGATGTTGGGGAACCTATCCCTCGTGAGGACCTCCCAGGGGCGGACCCTGCAGCAGACCTGCTGGCTGCCTTCCCTGCCTACCGGCCTGCCGACCCAGAGGAGATGGATGACTCGGACGCGGAGGCGGTCGAGGATAGCCGGGTAACGCGACGCAGGGGGTGGAAGTGCATCCAGCGCTTCCTCAAGCGAGACCCATCGGAATGGCTGGGGCGCATGGGATCACTTCAGACCTGGCTGCGCTTCCTGTGTGCCGGGGGAGCTGATGCTCAACGCCTCCATCTGACGGTCCGTGATTTCATGGCCGAGAAGATGCGCGAGAGCCGCCGGCGTGCCGACGTCGCACAAAGTCGGGACATGTCGGAGAGCACGCAGGCGCTCATCGCGGCAGAGCAGGAAGTCCGGCGCCTCGAAGGGCAGGCGGCAGAGAAGGAGGCCTTCGTCGCAGCATGTACCGAGCTTGTGGAGCAACTATTGGCACAACTGATCGACGCTCAGGTACAGCTGACGGAGGCGGGCCAACAGATGGTCACACTCCAAGTCGAGCGGGAGCGTGCACAGGCCAGGATTGACGAACTGCGTGCTGCGACCGCCGACGAGGAGAGAGCACGCAGAGAACGAGAAGCAGCCCTGGAGGCCGCCAGCCAAAGGGTAGCGGCATTAGAAAGACTCATTCAGCACGCTAATCCCTAAGGGCTGTTTTTTGCCATTCCCAGAACATTTGCTTCCGCTACTTAATATTTTGATCCACTTGTATGAATCGCCATATTTATCTGCGTCTTTTGGTTTAACATGCTCAACCACAATTCGTTGTCTTGCGGGAGTGTTAACCAAGCATCAGGCATCCATAATTGGGCCTGGGTTTCTGGAGAAAAGAGGGAGGTCATTCCTAGGAAAGGAGACCTCAGACCTAACCAATGTATCATCCCCCAACTTGTTCCAACACACGAGCGGGACAACGCTAGGGGCGTTGAGATTTTATCCGAACATAGGGAAATGAGAAAAGGTGAATCGCGTGTCCCGAATCCAGACATCCACAACAATCGGCCTTCCAGGAAATGCCCAAGACGGTAGGCGGACAGTGGATCGACCATAACAACTGCAATAGACGGACCGAAAAAGGCCATCATTCATATTGCAGGAGGCGGACCACATGTCATCATGAATACCGCTTTGGGGTTCCTTCAGACACAAGGGTGGAAAATCCAGATCAACAGGGCATGCGAAGCGTGGGGCGAAGTGACGATTTGTTCGGACAGAATCCAACGCTCTCAAAATTGCGCCACCGTGGGGGAAGCGTATTAGGCGGATGCACTAATCTGGCCGTGAGTCACCTCAATTCTCAGACAGCACCTCTCTGACGAGGAAACTGTCGCTTCCCATCATTGCGATGGGGCATCCCGAGCTGAATCGGGGAGAATATCACAACTGCACCACTCTACCCGAAGTCAGGCCAGACGGCCGGCGACGAGGAGGGGCGGGACTTATCGATCCCTGAGGCTGGACCCGAGTCGAAATGCCCGGGCGTTCCTACGTACTCCATCAGGCTGGAGATCAAGCCACACGTAGTTCTGTGAGTGCAGTTTAACGTCATGCAGGACGTAGGACCCCATTTGGGGTAGATCTTAGTTTAGGGTCTTAGAGCTCGGACCATAAGGGCTGGATCTTAGTTTAAGGTCTTAGAGCTCGGACCATAAAGGTGGAGGATCTTAGTTTAAGGTCTTAGAGCTCGGACCATAGGGCTAGAGGATCTTAGTTTAAGGTCTTAGAGCTCGGACCATAAGGGCTAGATCTTAGTTTAAGGTCTTAGAGCTCGGACCAGAAGGGGAGATCTTAGTTTAAGGTCTTAGAGCTCGGACCATAAAGGGGGGATCTTAGTTTAAGGTCTTAGAGCTCGGACCATAAGGGCTCAAAGCACGCCACATCGTGGTCATATCCCCTGGATATGCGAAGATGCACTGAGGGATAGTGTCAAGAGTGTCGAGGTTTCGCCTGGTCAGAATGGGAGGTGGAAAATGTGAATCATGAGGCCATTCACTCGAGGACCGGGAGCACCGGCGTGACGATATGAGAATACTGCCGACCGTGGCGGAAAAGCAGCATCAACATCGCACCAACCGTTGGTGGAAGGAGGCAGCAAACGAGCATCGACCGCTCAATCGCAGGATTTATATCGATTTGCTGCCCGAGGCCATTGGGGGTACCGGACCGAGTCGGTGGGAGAGCACTGAGGCATTGTGTCCGAACCGTTCACGGGGGCTCCACCCAGGGCGTAGACGATGGGTCCGAATGAAAGGGAGCACGAAGCCTGAAAAGTGGAGGAAACCTGACCAAGCGGATCCTGACCCTCCTGGCAATAAACCAGAGTACTCTTGACACCGGTGGACCACGGCAAGGGGTCGGGGAACACGCCTTGAGGGTGACCTGAAGGCGGCGGATTCCCCAGAGAAGGGGGAATCTCTAAGAGGTGGGGGGCTGGACCCGAAGTTTCAAACATCCGGGCGTTCCTACGTATCCCATAAGGATGGGAATCAAGCCGCACGTAGTTCTTGAAGCGCGGTGCAACACAATCGGGCACCAGCGCGGGGGAGAGTGCAGGTCTGACCCTCGCACACAAAAGGAGCGGCATTTGATATTTCTTGTTTGTCCTTAAAGATGAATGGTTTTTCTTTGTGCGGCGACATGCCCGTGATTGAGAAATCTCTGGCGTCGCCACAATAATCAAGCCATGGAAGGCATTGATGAATGGCGTGGTCATTAACCAGCGCCCAACATGAGTGTCCCCTGAGGAGGACATCACGATGCAGTGCCGTTTCTCGTCGGGCGGCCAAGACGATCACAGTTTACGGTCGTGTGGTAGGACCAGACAACACAGTTTAAGGTCATGTGGTTCGGACCATGGAGGAACCCGCTTATCGCGGTACGGCGGACACGGCGGAGGTGGGAACATACCCAGCCCTGCGGTCACGCACGATTCCAGGAAAAGAGTCTTGGGATAGGGGTCTGCGTATGTCCATCACCCGAGGGGCAGAGATGCTAGCCTCCAGATATACTGGGCCCAGAACGCAATTGTTCGGGCGACTCCCTCCTCCTTATGGGGACGAGGGTCCAGCTACGCATGGCCCTTAGGGAGGATATCTGCATATATCCTTGGTGCTCAGATCATGGGAGCCTCGAACGACATCATTACCCTGGTTGGTCTGCCTAACGTATAGAGGCGTACCGGAGGTCGGTATGAAGAGAGTGTCAAGATCCCACTACAACGCACAAAGGCGGAGTGTGATGAGGACTGCGCAACCAATGTTCAGAGCCCGAGAGAGCTGACATGGCGATCAAGGACGTTGCTGACGCATTCGCAACACAACATCCGATCGCGTCAGCCTAAGACGGGGCAAGCAAACGAGCATCAACCGCTCAATCGCAGGATTCATATCGATTTGCGGCCCAAGACCCACCGGTAAATCGACCCGGAGCGGTGGGAGAGCACTGAGGCATCGTACCCAAACCGCTAACGAGGATCCCTTTGAGTGAAGGCTCGAACAAGAGGAAGCGCGAGGCCTGACAAGCAACACAGGACTTGTCGGGATTGAATCTGACACTACAAGTCATAGACCGAAGCACCCAAAACATGTTAACAGATCTCCGGAAAGGGTCGGAGGACTCACCCCGAGAGCAACCGAAGGGGGGCAGATCCCCGCAATCAACCAAGAGACGGGGCTGGACCTGAGACACAAGCGTCCAGGCGGTCCTACGTATCCCATAAGGATGGGAATCAAGCCATACGTAGTTCTGAAAAGGCAGTTTAACGTCATGCAGGACGATGAGGGGTGTGAGGTAGTCCCACACACGGGGGAGGCGTACGGCGCGGCCAGTAGACCGACGTGAATGAGGACATAATCCCCTGCTCACGCGATACGCCTCGCACAAAAAGGAGGGGAACTGGGGCCAGAGGCCCAACGCGGGATAGAGATTCCCGGGAAATGGGGCTGGGCCTGAAACATGAATGTCCAGGCGGTCCTACGTATCCCACAAGGATGGGAATCAAGCCATATGTAGTTCTTGAAGTGCAGTTTAACGTCATGCAGGACGATGAGGAAAAAAGAAGGGGGGAGCAGAAGGCATCCCCAAACGTGGGGGGGGGGCGTACAGCGTGACGAACAAACCGACGTGAATGAGGGCATAGCCCCGCACTCACACCATACGCCGCACACCCCGGGGCAACTGGGCCAAGGGCCCGAGATGGGATGGAAATTCCCGAAGGATGGGGCTGGGCCTGAAACACGAGGGTTCAGGCGGTCCTACGTATCCCATAAGGATGGGAATCAAGCCGCACGTAGTTCTCGAGTGGCAGTTTTACGTCATGCAGGACGAATGCTGAACAGTTTAACGTCTTGTAGCTCGGACGTAGTGCAGTTTAGCGTCATGCGGGACGAAGCACTTGGCAGTTTAACGTCTTGCAGCGCGGACGAATGCTGAACAGTTTAATGTCTTGTAGCCTGGACGAATGCAGTTTAACGTCGTGCAGGACGTGGTGACACTCAGGCAAAGTATTGCTTGAGGAACCTAGCGTTGGTGGGAGGAGTGACACGCTCACCATCCATAGTCGCTAGGGAGTACGCGCCATTGGGATAGACCTTGTGGACAACAAAAGGTCCCTCCCACTTGGGCTCCAACTTGGGCGGCTTCCTGCTGGGGATCATCGGTGCTCTTAGGGCTAGCACTAGATCACCCTGCAGGAAGGAGCGGAGGCGAACCTTCTTATTGAAAGCTCGAGCCATCCTGCTTTGATGCCTCTCCAAGTTGTGCAAAGCGCGAAGTCTATTCTCATCCAGTGCTTCCAACTCGACTAGACGGGCTTCAGCAACTCTGTCCGGCGCTTGCTGGTCGTAGACCGCAGTGCGCAAGGACGGTAACTGGATCTCGATGGGCAGGACGGCCTCAGCTCCATACACCAGGGAATAAGGGGTCATCTGGGTGGAATTGCGAGTCGTCGTCCGATAAGCCCAGAGGGCGTTGGGGAGCTTGTCCGGCCAACTCTTCTTGTTCTGACCAACCATCTTTTGCAGAATGTTAGAGAGGGTTTTGTTAAACGCCTCGATCTGTCCATTCTCCTGCGCATGATAGCGAGATGTATGGTTCGAGCGGATGTTATACTTGGCGTACAACTTCTTCAACTCGGCTGCTCGGAAATTGGTTCCGTTATCCGTGAGGATAGCGTGAGGCACTCCAAATCGATAGATGATGTTGGAGGTCACGAAGTCAGCGATCGAACAGGATTTGACCTCTCTGAGCGGAATCGCTTCTGCCCATTTGGAGAAGAAGTCCGTGGCGGTCAGAATGAACCGGCACTGGCGAGCTGTCGCCGGCGGGTAAGGTCCCACAACGTCCAGTCCCCAGACTGCAAAGGGCCAGGAATACCTTGTGGTATGGAGAGGCTCCGGCGGCCGATGCACAAAGTTCGCATGAACCTGGCACGCATGGCACCTCCTGGCGTACTCGATGCAGTCATGGATCATAGAGGGCCAGAAGTATCCCAACCTCCGAATCTGGTGGGACAGCTTCGGCCCAGTCTGGTGGGCGCCGCATGAACCAGCATGAACCTCTTGCATGACTCGTGGGATCTCAACTCCCTGAAGGCAACGGAGGAGAACACCATCAAATCCGCGTTTGTAGAGGATCTGCTCCAGGCCGGGACTGCTCTGGAGGACGAACTGCGATGCGCGGCGTCGAACTCGCTCGCGCTCGGCCCGATCTGACGGAAGAATGCCATGTTGGAGGTACTCAACCAAAGGCGTCCTCCAATCAGGGGCTGATCCGACTGCTATATCTGGGGTACTCGGGGCTCCGGGCATAGGGGCAACCGTGGTGAGATTACTTACCAACGGGCCGCGATCTTCTTCCGGGACAACGGGAGCGATGAGCCTGCGGCGCGTCACGCGGACGATCAGGTTGTCCTGTTCAGGTTCCGCAAGTGACGCAGCCAGGCTGGCCAAAGCATCTGCTCGACCGTTCTGCGACCGGGGAATATGGACAATTTCTGGCCGAGAAGGGAACCGGGCCATCAGAAGGAGGGTGCACTCCAACAATGGGACAAGTTCCGGCTTCCTGACAACATAGTCGCCATTGATCTGCTTAACGACCAGTTCAGAGTCCCCTTTCACGCACAGACGGGGCACGTCGATCTCGAGAGCTAACTCGAGGCCGGTGATGAGGGCATGGTATTCCGCCTCATTGTTGGTACAGCCCTCTGACAACAGGAAAGAGTATGGCAGCACGGCTCGCTCCGGGGTAATGAAGACGATGCCCAAGCCCACTCTATTGAGCTTAGGATTATCGAGTCTTCTACCGGTGGGGCTCCGGGAGGCACCGTCAAAGTGCATCTGCCAGCATGGATCGGCTCGATCAACCGAGAGAATGGTCTCATCAGGAAAGCCCAGATCCAGCGGCTGATCCGCGGAGGTCGGGTGAGCGGCCAGAAAGTCTGCCAACGCTTGCCCTTTGATGGCCTTCTGAGACACATACCTGATGTCGAACTGCTGGAGAATCACAGCCCACCGCGCTAGACGGCCAGTCAACATAGGTCGGCTCAGGATATATTTCAACTGGTCTACCCGAGAAACCAACTGTACCTCATGGTGCTGCAAGTAGTGCCGTAATTTCTGTACGGCAAATACGAGCGCCAGGCAGCTCTTCTCGATGGGGGAATACCTAAACTCCGCATCGAGGAGCATGCGACTGAGGTAATAGAGGCTATTCTCTGTTCCCTCGTTGTTCTTCTGGGCGAGAAGGGCTCCCAGGGACCGTTCCAGGGCGGTCACATAAAGGACCAGCGGCTTTCCGGATACGGGCGGCATCAGGACCGGAGGTTGAAGCAGGTACTGCTTGATTTCCTCGAAAGCGGTCTGACACTCTTTATCCCATACATAGGTGGCACCCTTCTTCATAAGCCGAGAAAAGGGCTTACACTTGCCGGCCAGATTCGCGATGAATCGGCGTATATAGGCTAAGTGGCCTTGGAACCCTTGCAGTTCCCGGACGGTACCCGGGGGAGGCATCTGGCTAATCGCCCTGATTTTCTCTGGGTCGATCTCAATACCCCGGTATCTTACCACAAATCCAAGGAACTTTCCGGAGGTGACCCCAAAGGCACACTTCAACGGGTTCATCTTCAGGCAGCGAGACCGGAGGAAGCTGAACACTTTCTCAAGATCTTTGAGATGGTCCTGACGCTGGCGCGATTTGACAACCAAGTCGTCGACGTAGCATTCCACCAGTGTGCCGAGGATTGGCTTGAATATGTGGTGCATCGCCCGTTGATAGGTGGCACCTGCATTCTTCAGGCCGAAGGGCATGACCCGGTAGCAAAAGGTGCCTTGGGGGGCCCTGAAGGCAGTGAACTCCTCATCCTCAGGGGCCATCCGAATTTGGTTGTATCCGGAGTATCCATCCATGAAGGAGAGGGCTTGGAACCCTGCTGTGGCATCAATCAACAGCTCTGTCACTGGAAGGGGAAAATCATCCTTCGGACAGTGGCGGTTGAGATCGCGGAAGTCGATGCAGACTCTAATCTGCCCGTTCTTCTTCCTGACCGGCACAATGTTGGCCAGCCATTTGGGGTACTGAACTTCCCTCACGAAGTTGGCTTTGATAAGCTTGTCAACTTCGGCCTCAACCATGGCACCATGGGATGGGTGCATTTTCCTGGGAGGCTGCTTGAACCCGCGATGGTTTGCCGGGAGACCAAGGCGGTGGACGGCTACTTGAGGATCTAGCCCCGGCATCTCGTCATAGCCCCAAGCGAACACATCACGGTGCTGCCTGAGAAAGTCCACGTACTGCTGCCGCTCCTCAGAGGGCATGGCGGCACTAACCAACGTGGGTCTTGGATCGGCCTCGGTTCCAAGGTTCACCTGTATTAACTCATCGACCGTGGCGGGGACGCCCTCCTCAAAGGCTGGGGGTGCGTCTTCCATACCCTCTCCACTTGGGGAGGGATCATCCACGGGAGAGACTGCGTTGGAAACTGCATTGGGGCTACCAGATCCTGCTGGGCCACTGGTGCTGGCGCGGGCGGTCGCGGCCGTCTCATCAGGAGACTCGCGGACCGTCAAGACCATGGCGACGTCCAACCGGTGAATCGGGAGGACGTAAGCGTCATCCAGACTTGCCCAGGGATCGCTTGCAACAACGACAGGCTCAACCTCACCTGCCAAGATCTGCTTATCCTTGCTCTTGTAATAGTCCGCGTCCAGATAGCGGGCTTCACATGAGGCAAAAGGAGAGGCATCTCCTTGAAGCACGCCTACTCGACCATTAAGGGAGTATTTGAGGCATTGGTGGTATGACGAGGGAACCGCCGCATGAAGGTGAAGCCATGGCCTGCCCATCAATGCGTTATACGCAGTGCCCTGAGAGACTACCATGAATTCGGTGTTGGCAACCAAGTCACCGAACTGGGTCTTCAAACGTATCTTGCCGACCGGGGTTTGCTCGGTGCGGTCGTACCCCTGGATCCTGAGGTCGGAGGGAATCAAGTCATCCTCAGACAACCCCAATCTCCGGAGCGTCCGAGTTGGAATCAGATTAATCCCGGACCCCGTGTCGACAAGACAACGCCGGACTTCAAGGCCATTGAACTGGCCAGTGACATACAGCGGACGGATGTGTCCCTGTATAGGAGGGTCCTCATCCTTACCAGAGAACGAGATAACTGCCTGACATTCGGCGTCCTCGATCGTTTCGGCGTGGAAGGCCTCTGCAGCCGCAACCTCTGTCTCGAACTGGAGGGGGCTCTTCAGGGCTTCAGCGAGTGCCTCGCGCATCTCAGATGACATGCGCAGAGCCTCAAGGATGGAGAGCCTTGCTGGGATGTCGGCCAAGTGCTTCAGGACATCATACTTTTTGGCCAAGCGCGAGCTCCTGGTTGCAGGAGATTGCTCTGCGGTTGGTGGCATGACGGGCCTTACCGGTTGGATCGGCGGCCGACTGGTACTTGGCGCATCTCGCTGTTCACTGGTCGCAGTCCGGGAAATGGTCACCGTACTGGAGTCAGGAGGCCGGGATGGACTTGTGGCAGGGCGGAGCTGGTCGCGACGCGGCTGAGGCGGTTCTGCCCGGTCCCATACCACAAACAGTGGCGGAGGCGAATCCGTCATCCCCGGATGGGGAGCCTGCGCACGTTGAGCTCGATCTTGAGCCTGCCGCCTAGTCTCAGTGGCGTGCACGGCCTGGCCGGAGGTACCGACGGCTGTGCCCCGGCGACTCCTGCTGCTGCGGTTCTTCCGACGGTGGCGACGACCGGGGACACTAGGGAGGTCCACCTGGTGTTCTTCAACGTCGGGAACCGAAAAGGGATTTACCAGCTCGACGGTGTTAACCGAAGCGTACCCAATACTGTCATCGGACGAATCATCCATCACCGGGCGGATCCGAGGAGGGACCCCCATCTCCGGGGGCATGAAATCGCCGAGAGTACGGGATAGTGGCGGAACTGGCGGGGCGCGCTCTTCCTTCTTGCGCTGCCGCCGTTTGCTCCTCTTGGAGGAGGCAGACTGGGACGACGATGCCGAAGCAGCACCCGCAGGTTCTGGGGGCTCAGGCTGATTCAAGCGCGCACGGATGATTCCCTGGGCGCGAATGGTCGTCTTGCGGGCCATCCAGTTATTATACTTCTGGGACCCGCGGTCGGAAACCAGCTGCCATTCGTCCTCGTTGCCACTATCGTCATCTGATCCCACGAACACGCCCGCTACCTGTGCTGGAGCTGGGCCCAACCTGATTACATTGTTGTTAATCTGGTCTTGGAGCCAGTCCTTAAACACATAGCACCACTGGATGGTGTGCCCCAGGGCCCGATGGTAGGGGCAGTAGCGGGGGTTATCCGTGAGATGTGCCTCCTCTGGCCTCCAGCACTCAGGCAATCGCACAATCCTCTGCTCCAGGGCGCTCCGGAAATAACCGGGGACCTGATCCTCATGGAATGAGTACGTCAGGTGTCGCGGGCCCCTGGGAGCGCGGTCTTGACGAGGGGATGGAGGGGCCTGCCGAGGAGGTGGACCCTGATTATCTCGCCTGGGTTGTGGCGGTACATTACGCGGAGGGGCCGGCCGGTTCTGAGGCTGCCGTTGCTGGGCCGGGAACTGAGCCCGTGGAGGCGGATTCCTGTGAGGCTGTGGAGCTGGTCTCACCGGCAGCAGCTCCAACGGCCTGGGAGCCTCTATCTGGGCCACAGCAGCGGGCTCAGCCCTGCTGACTCTCCTTGCAGGAATCATAGGAGGCAGCGGGTGTGCCTGGCTGGCCTGTTGCAGGGCTTCCTCAAGACGTTGAGCTTTGTCTGAGAAGTCCCTGAACCCTCCGGGGTAATTCTGAGTAATCAGGGAAGGGACCAGCTCGGTCTTGACGTTCCCGACGCACATTGTCAGCAACTGCTCCTGAGTCAATGGCATGTCAAGGGAATACGTGAGACCCTTCCATCGGGCGACGAAGTCCGCGACTCGCTCATCAGGCCTCTGCTTGCACTTGAAGAGGTCTGCGATACTCGTCTTCCGGGTCGTGGAACTGAACTGGTAGAGGAACTGTCTACGGAGGTCCTCCCAGCTGGTTACCGACCCGACGGGGAGCTGGCTGTACCAGACAAATGCTGGCCCTTCCAGTGTCTGGACAAAGCAGCGAAGCTTAGCGGCCTCTTGCTGCGCCGGAGTCCCCAACATAGGCCCGCACCTCGAGTTGAAATGGGCCAAATGCTGTGGCGGATCTCCGGTCCCGTTGAAGGGGGCGAAAGTGGGATTCCCGAATCCCGGAGGCGCCGGCATGTCATCCACCCATGCTGGGTATGGCTTGCCGTCCGGTGGGATCGCCACCTGCCGAGTCTCCAAGGCTTCCAAGCGGGCAATGAGTGCCGCCATCGGATCGTCCGGACATGGGTTCCAGTCCTGGCGAGGATCTCTAACCACGAGCGCATTGCATGGCCCTTCAATCGGGTCGTCGACCGGATCGTCGAACTCGGCAGCTCGTGGGATGGCTGGCGGAGCGGCCCTTGGGGCAGCGGGAGG
This sequence comes from Viscum album, assembly GCA_963277665.1. Lineage (NCBI taxonomy): Eukaryota > Viridiplantae > Streptophyta > Magnoliopsida > Santalales > Viscaceae > Viscum > Viscum album. The sequence continues at coordinate 1,152,772,403 of OY728140.1, forward strand.
AATCCGAGCGGGATCTCTCGGGTAGTCACGCCGCTCGGGAGGGTGTGGCGAAACATACCGCGCCCTCTTGCCGTAGGCAATGGCCTCTCTCCTGTCGGCGAACACGGCGTAATCACGGTTGCCCGGGAGAGTCTCATCGAGGGGTGGTTGTTCCGGTCCCTGCTGTCCTGGCCTGGGATCACCGTAGTCAGGCCGCCGTTCTGCAGCGCGCTCGGCGAGGAGCTGGTCAACCAGCCTCTTCTGTTCGGCGAGCTGCTGACGTAGCGTAGCCTTCTCGGGATCCTCCTCTGCCCTCTGCATGGAGGCAGATGGGTCGGCGGGCCTTATAGCCTCGCTGTGCTCTTTTCCTTTGCTGACGTTTCGGCTCAACGTCAGTGCTTCAGTGGGTGCGGGGAGCCCCAGGAGGTTCCTCTGATGACGAGTAACTCTCACTGATGGGTCTGACGACGGCTTGTCTTCGGGGGGGAAGCCCCCGTCGAGAAGTTCCAAGTCGTTCCCCTCTCCCGACAGGTCAGCCATATTGACTGTTCCTGTCCCTGGGGATATACCCTCAGGGCCACCCAACGAATCGGGCTGTCGGTGAATCACACTGAAGCGTAGGGCAGCGTACTGCCCCCATCCACGGATATACACGTGGGGAGTGGCTTCCTCGATAACTTTGCGGAGTACTTGAAAGCACTCAACGCATCGTTGTTGGAGGGCCTCGTGGTGCCCAAATGACCCGGGGTGCCGAACCGCGGGGAGCATGGCCAGGTCAATTTGACGGCACTGCTCACCAATATCCTCCAGGTGTAGTTGACTCCCGGGGTATGGCATTTGTAGGCAGTGAAGATGGGAGTGAGTCTCCCGGAGAGTTCGGCGGAAGCACTCGAACTCATCCGGGGTGAGCGATTCGGGTGCATCAAAGCCCGGTCCTGCGACTGGCCAAAACTTCTCAGGGAAGTGGCCCTCTGCAAGGACGGTCCAGAAGCTCCACGACTCAAACTCGGGACCCAGATCTCCTCGGTCCTCTTCCATGGCTGGGAACGGACGGGGAACTGGTAGTGGTGCCGAGGCGGGCCGTCGGGCCGACGGGCTGGCCGGCGGTGAATACGGCGAGCAGGCCGATTGGCCTCCATATCCCGGGCCTCCCCCTGAGGGTGGCGGTGCCCCAGCTACCACATCACGATAGGACGGGCCGGCGAGCGAACATCCTGCCGTAGCATCGGTGCTCGCCGAGGGCGCACCAGATCGTGGTTCGACCGTCGGTCCCCAGAAAAAGTCTCCGGCTTCTCTGATCGAGACGGAAGGCACTTCCGGAGGGGCCGGTACCAACCGCAAGTTTGATCCTTGGGGGTCTACCAGGCCCTCGTTACTCCGGATATACCTTCGGAGAGACGCGGGGATCACATCGATCTCGCTCTCGGGGAGCACGAGGCTGACGTGCCGCATTCCTACCCCTGCCCTTGACTGGCGGGATTGGGGAAGGGGCTCTGTCGCCGAATCGTACTCTGCCTCTGAGTCAGAGAAGCAAACCGGTCGGATCTCTGTCCGGAACTCCGCAACATTCTTCCCTCGGCGTCGACGCCTTGCCTTCCTGCCCCTGGGTGGTTCTTCGGGGCAGGGCTGATCTCTGTCCTGGCGTCCTCCGGCCGCACTGGTGCTGGGGCCGAGAGGACTGGGAACCAAGGTGCGAGGGGCACCGGGACAGATATCAAAGGGGACGCGGGGAGAGATGATTCCGGGCAGGCCTCCGGGCCGGGATCGGAAGGTGGGATGACCCACGCCTCCTGGATCGGCCACACAGAGTAGATCCTGCCGGTGAATAGCGCTACCGCGAGGTGGTCCGCGGTGGCTACTGCCAGTGCCAGCAACCGGGAGAGTCAACCCAACCTGCCTTTGGGGCGGTCGGGGCCTCGATCCGGGTCGGGCATAGGAGTTCCCCCGCTCAGGATGCACAGAGGCCTGGCGACTGGAGCCAGCAGTGGCTTGGGCCAATGCGGCCGCTGTTGCTAGAGCCCCAAGGTGGGCATCCTCTTCCGCTCGTGCCCGACGTTGGCGTCGAGACAGACGATCCGGGATGAGCGGCGCGGGCAGGTGGAGAGCCTGTTCCTCGACTTGAGGGGCCTGGCGGCGATGTCGCCGTGGCCTGGCGGGAGCCCTTATCGTGGATCCCTGGAGCGGACCTCGGATAGGGTGATCCTGGGCATCTCCCACCTCATCCGCATAAGGAAGGGAACTGTCAGAGCGCTCCGGGGATAAACTCCCGAAGCGATTGGACGTTGAGGTAGGCAGCGGTGCCTCCCTGCGCGGCCCTCGGGGGCGGCGGTGGTGGCGAGGCGCAGCCTCCTCAAGGTCCAGGCGAGCCATTACCCTAGTGGGGATGACTCCATCTTCCTCGTATCTCCGCACCAGGGTGTTGATCACCCTTCTCTGGATGACCTCCGAGGGGGAGAGAGGGCGTGGTCGTCCCGCAATTGCGGCTGCTGGGACGGCTGCGGAACGGGCGGGACCGCGCGGAGCAGCCGCGTCGGTGTTTCCCCTGTCCCTGCGCCAGTGGGCGGGTGGCGTTCGGGCACTAGATCGGGCGACCTGATTTCTGCAAGCAGGGAGAATGACCCATTAATACTGACAGGAAAAAGGAATCGACAACCAACCATTAGCGCCACGACGCCTTCCGTGGGGGGAACCCAGGCCCTCGACGTTGCGAGACGGAGTGCCCGATGTCCCTTCCCCAGCCCCTGGCGGGTAAGACTGAATGCTTGGCCGGGCAACACGCCGGTCTTCCAACACCTCTGAAAGCCATCGGTCTTCGTATCGAGGAGAAGAGATTCACGTCGGGTTCACCATTTTTCTGTTTCGGTGCGGATGTGCGTCGGGTTACGCTGTTCCGCCAGGACGCGTTCGCGCGTGCACCCGTCAACCCGAGGGGATGGGCGCGCGGCTTGTGGTCCCGCAGTCCCGCTTTCCAAGGGCGGGCGGCATCCGTCCCTTATTCAGGGGCGTCTGCTCCTTGATCGAAACCGGGATGATGGGATGTCGGCTTCTCCTTCCTTGGACGTCTCCTCGGAACTTGTCGCCTAATCCGGGTCTCCCTCATAGACTTAAGAATGTTCGTGAATCTCGTTCCCGGCGCCATATCTTCATGGACACCGGTTAATTACGCTGCTTCCGCCCGGACGTTCCAAGGAGTCTGGGCGGGGCAGCAACCTGCGGTGAGAAGGCCGGGTGGCTCTGGGTGCTGGGGGCGTGTCGTAACACTGCGGCTCTGCACGTCTGTCTTCCGTCCCTAATAGGGCTTCTCGAAGGCACGATGGCATGAGGCATCCCGTACTAGGTGCGGGGAACTGTGTCACCTGAGGTTTTCCTCAGCTTCCCGTGTTTAACACGGGGTATGCCGCGAGTTTAACGTCCAGCGGGGACGGCATCGGACCGATCAACACGAAAAGTGGATCAGATGACAGAACCCCTTGCGGGGAACCTCCGACGCTGGGGCCAGCACATGGGCGGCTTCCCAAGTAACGTGGAGTGAAGTGAAGTGGCATGACCCCACCGGGATGTGGCGGCCCGGGTAAGGATCAGGATGGATGATGGAGTAAAGAGCTTGGACCCCAGAGGGGCTTCCTACGTACCGCGCGTTAACACGGATCAAAGTCAACGTAGTTCGGGCATACAGTTTAACGTCATGCTGGACGTCGGCAAGCCGACTCACGAAGAGGTCGAGGCCGCCGGGCGGAGGATTGAACCGAACCACCTCGCACGGAGGGGGGATGGAACGGCCGGGTGGATCACAGTTTCACGTCATGCTGGACGATAAAAGGGGAAATGGAAAAGGGGGGCTGTGGGGAGGCACCGTGGAGATACACACGGGCAGTCTTCCACAGGGGCGGATTCATAGGTGAATCAACGCAAGCGTGAACCCTGGAGGGGTCCACTGATGGACGAACGGACGTAAATACGACCGGAACGACCAGGTGGTGGGCTTGGGCCTCAGGGAGGCTTCCTACGTACCCTGTATAGAAGACAGGGATCAAAGTCCACGTAGTTCATTCTGTCAGGACTTACGCACTTGGGGCAGCCCGGATACTGCAAAACTCAGTTAGAAGGGACTTGGACCGAAAGCAAAGGACACCTCGATCCCAGTCAGACCCTCTACTGGCTTCGGCAGTGGGGAGGTGCAATGGAGATACACATGTGCAGCCTCCCACGAGAAACTAGGGGTTTGTAATACCCTGCCCCCGTAGGGAAAAGCCACTCCCATTAAATCGTCCCAAAAGGGGGACAATCCCGACATCCCTGCAGAGACGAGCGGGTGGGGGCCACGTCCAAACCGGGGGAGACCCTGCGTGCGGAGCACGGGATCAGGTTGCGGACGGTTTAGCGTCTTGCCAGACGAAGTACAGTTTAACGTCATGTGTTGAGGACGAAGCGGACGGTTTAACGTCTTGCCGGACGAAGTACAGTTTAACGTCATGTGTTGAGGACGAGGCACTTGGCAGTTTAACGTCTTGCAGCACGGACGATGGGGGCTAGGCAGTTTAACGTCGTGCAGCTTGGACGGGTGTGCAGTTTAACGTCATGCTGGGCATAGGTTGCCGGACGAAGCACTTGGCAGTTTAACGTCTTGCAGCGCGGACGATGTACTGTTTAACGTCGTGCAGGACGTATATGCAGTTTAACGTCATGCTGGAAGAGTATGCAGTTTAACGTCATGCTGGACATAGGTGCGTGTCACTTCGCGCAAGCCTGGAGGGCCGCACGGGAAGACAACGCACGGTGCGGGCACCCGGGATGAGAATCATCGGGTGCCACACAGGCGGGTACCCTTAGGAGGTCAACGGGGACGACCCTGGCAGATTGCGCGCAAAAAGGAAGCTTTGCGCGCAATACTGCGGGCCGACGCGCAATCGGGGCGGCTGGCGCGCAATTGGGCCAGCGCCTTGCGCGCGGATGCTTGAGATTGCTCACACCGGGCTTCGGATAGCGCGCGGGGGCAACGGCTCATTCTCTAATGAATGGCCACTTGAAAGAAGAAGGGGGGGTGCGCGCAATCAGGCCGGATTGCGCGCACCCCGGGGGCAATTGCGCGCAAGCGGGTTCTTTTGCGCGCAAAGGCCTTAGGGTGAATGTTTAGTCAAATGAAAGGAGCCAGCGGGGATTGCGCGCGAAGGCGGACCCCGAGGCTTTCTTGCGCGAAAGAAAGGAGGTTACCTGAAGTTCGTCATTGCGCGCGGAAGGGGTTGAATTGCGCGCACGGGAGACGTTTCGACTTCCAGCAACCTTTGAAACGTTGGGGGTCGCCTTGTATTTATAGGCAACCCCGGGCGCGGAATCCAGGGTGCGAGCGCGAAATTCCCCCCGCGGGCGCGGAATCGGGCGCGGCGCGCAAGGGAGTCGCGCGGACCCGCGGCGCGCAAAATTGCGCGCCGGACCGGCGCATTGCGCGCATCCCGGGGGGGTTTGCGCGCGGAACATCACCTTTGCGCGCGGGCCTCTGAAATTCCGCGCAAGGCCTCCGGGCCCTCCGAAACATCCTTCCGACTCCAAATATGACCTCGCTTTCCGCATCCGGAGCTTCGTTTGGGAACAACGGACTTTTCCGGCGTCTACAATTACCCACAAATATTTTCATTCATTATTAAGTTGTTGGATATCATATTGTGATTGTTCAAGGGAAAATTCCCATGATTTCATCTCCCTCAAAATATCTGATAAATGGGATTCATAAAATACAACCTTATGGGTTGATGCCTTCAATTCCTTTGAGTTTGTAAAATGGATGTGTCAAAACCCTATATTTATACAAATCATATGATCACTATTCAATGGATATATTTTCAATGGTTAATATTATTAATGTCCATTTAAATTTGATAGGATATAATGGAATAAAATAATTAAATGTCTTTTCTATATCCGAAATAAATAATAATTAATTTAATTAAATTTAAAGGTGAATTTTATTTATAAAATTTTAGTTCATTAAACTTAATATATACAATTTATACTCAAAAATTAATTTCAATCAAATAATATAAATTACAAACTGAGGTAAGGTTAAATAAAAAACTATATTCATTGTTAAACCTAGTATTAAATGGATAGATATATCTAGAAACGATTTAACAATTAAAATAAAGATTACACTATATTCAAATTTCTTAAAAAAATAATAAAAATTAATATTTAATAAAAAAATTAAATGAAATAAAAAATACTATATTTATATATGAGATAAATTTTTTTGAACTAAATATAAATGAAATAATATTTTATAATTTCATCTTTAACAAAGTTTACATTTTTTAATATCAAATATATATATTTTATATTCATTCCCATAAAAACTCTTTCGTATTTATCACTTGATGAAATTTCCATTCTAAATATGTAATATTATATAAATGATAAAATATTTTCAATCTTATTTCTACTATGTAAATATTTTACATAATATATATATATTTAAAAAATATTATTTAAAATATGATCATATCATTCACCAAAACACTTTTTCCGTGTCTTAAATAATATCAAAATAAAGCACCTTTAATTTAAAAAATTAAAATTAATTAATTAAAAACAATATATAATTTAAATGTAATATTTATATATATATGTCATTAATTTAAAATTTATAACCCTTTTTAAATTATTTCTTATTATTTCTAAATAAATAGTTATTTCTATATCATTTGGAAATCCATATAATTTTGGAAAAATTATTTTTAATATTAATATTAAAAAAGTTAGAAAATATATATTTAATATAAATTGGACTAATTATAATAAATTTATAATTATTTTATTTAATAACCATTTATAATTTAAAATATCCCATAACAATTATTTATAATCTTTGGAAAAAACACTAAAATCCCTCCCTAATTTTAAAAAACTTTTATAATATCTTACGTTTACCCTCACATAGATTCTACATTCTAAACAAGGGAAAAATCCCTCCAAACTTATATAGATAGTATATATAAGTGTAAATATGCTTGATAATTATGAAGCACATACCATGTAAGGGTACTACGGTCTTACCATTATTTGATCCCTTTATGTAAAGTTAAAACATGGATTACCCTTACGTGAAAACCTTCATATAATGGTAAAAAACATCATATAAAGGAAACTCGATGAATAACATTATGAAATTATTTAAAAATAATTAGAACCATTATGTAGTATTAATCCCTTATTCTTTAAAGGTATATCAATGTAACCTTTATGTAATCTATTAAAACGAGAGATTATATTTACATGAACACCTTCACGAAAATGTATGTTCTCTTTTACCTTTACATACCAGCATTTTTTATAAGGGTAAGTTAATGGTAAAATTTAAATAACTCTAAAAATGACCTTTATGAATAAGGGTATGCACTATCATACCCTTACACAACACATTTATTCGAACCATTTACATAGGTTTACAATCCTAAGTTCCTTTATGTGAACCCTTTATGTAAAGGTCAGTGACATGTTTCCATAAATTTCTCATCATAATCAATGGAGTCCTGTGTGTAAGATATTATGATTTAATATAGGAAATGTTATGGGAATCATTAGATACCCCATCTATGAAAGAGTAAATAAAATTTCTAGATTTTAAAAAAGGCTGAATAAATGATGTGATTTTTTTTCTTTTTATCATTATTTTAGTGTAATATTTTATAAATATAAATCATGGGTACTATTTGATACGAAAAAATTGTTTTTAATGAGTTTAATAATGATTATCAATAAAGTTAAAGTGATTTATACCCTTTTGTAAAGATACAAAACATGATACATAAAAACTATGTGAAAACTAAAATGGTGAAAATTATTTTTATTAGTGAACCTTTCTCCAATGAGGCTCTCATACATCATCATTTCCTAACGAATTTGATGAAAATCATAAATGGGGATCCAAAATACAAACCCACTTTTATGGTATCCCATATTTTTATATAATCATCCCACATTTGGATGAGATATACCTTTTCTCTAGGGAATTCTAAAAGATACATTTACAAAGAATAATAATAGATAGAGCTACAAGATACAATGTTTTTTTATAAGCATGAAGCAAGTACAGACACCCATACTACCATCACATGTTAATTTTTATATATTATCTATAAGGATGCACCTTGGGAAGTCAAATTTACTCTTTCAATATAACACAAGGGTAAATAAATAGGACAACTCATTCAACTCATTCTGGAATAAAAATAATCTCACATGTTTCATAATGGGAAATAATTTCCTTAAATGGTTGATTTTGTGGAGAATAGTTTAGGTGTCCAACACACATAGAATAAAATAACTAAATGCATGAAAATCCTAATTTTAATACAAGAAAATATACCTATAATATGTATATCATATATATATATCATTATATATATATATTTAGTGCATATTCCCATCAACATTTAGTTAATAAATATCAATGATATTAATTTTTAGTAATAAAATACATTTGGCCTCTTATATGACATTCATTATGAATTAGGAATAAATTATTTATTTAGAAATTATAAGGGAAATAAATTAAAAAAATATATCAAAAATATTAAATCATTTATATTTATATTCTGAATTGTTCATAATATTAATTTTTAATGTATAAATTAATGGACTTATTTGGTAAATTATTTAAACTATGTCAAATTTAATATTGAGGATTTATTTGATCAAGATATAAATAATAATTTAAATTTAAAATTTCTATTATTAAATATTTTAAATAATATAATTTGGAATATAAAATTTTTACATTTCATATAATATCATATATTTATGTAAATTCTATATAATGAATAATATAAAGTTGTTCATACTACGAATAAATATAAAGTGTTTATATTTATTAATTATGTATTATACATAATTTTTGGATAAATTATAAAATTCCTATAACTATATTTTATATATGCATAGTTTGTAAATGTTTAGTTCATGTTTGAATAATGTAATTGTTTATTTACTTATTATTACCTTGTTTATTATTCAAAATTATAAATTTTTTATATTATATTAGATGTATGTTTTATTTTAAAATTTTAAAATACTATAAAATTTCCAAACATTCATCGAATAATATACATTATATTCATGAAAAGTGATTTAGTTTTCATCTACATTGACATTATCATGTATTGAGTTATAATCTTGAATTAATAAGTTATTTATTATTTATTCATATTAAGTGTTTGAATTAAAATGGAATTCAAATCTCTCTTGAGAAAATTATCCATGAGTTCAATGTCATTAGGATTGAATAGTCACTATTCGGTACGTATATGCCTTGTATAGAAAAGTGAGGGTTGATTATATATGTCTCTAGGATTACTCATATAGGGATTATTCATTTCTTATAATTGAATGAAATTACATGAAAGGAATTCATTCACCTTTTACATGGGATGTATTTGGATATGTATGTATATAGTTGTTTTTAATTTTGGTTCATAACACTATATATGAATTGCTTAAAGATTTACACATTAATATTGTATGAATATATTTATTTATTGAAAGTAAAATGATTCCCAGCTAAATAACTAGAAGAATTAATACATGAAAATGTAGTTACTTGAGATAACATATTGAGTTTACATCACTTTTAAAAATACTAAATGTCATATTCCTCCCGAAAATACACATGTCAAAATCTCGATCTTCTGATCGGATTAGTTCATTCCAATGAAGTGTTCCACTACATTTTCTTGTGTAAGAAAATAAAATAATTATTTTACTCTATGATTCAAGTGCTTAATTAGTGTAATTTTCATTTGGTTACACGGAGTTGTGAAATCATAATAGTTAGAAAACTATAAGATTTATGTTTAATTTATTCAGATGATAGATTAGAAAAATTTCATACCCAACAATCCAAGAGTTTTATATGATATGATTGGAATAATATAAAACGTAAATAACATATTTGTGAAGTTAATACCAATGTAGGGTGATTTTATTAGTGAAATATAGATTTTGTTCCACTAATGCATATGAATAATTTAAAAGGGGTCATCATTTTAGTTGGATCAAATTTAATAAAATTCATTATTAAATGAATATAAAATATAATACTCATTAGATAAAACATTTTATTTTAGAAAATATCATCATCATAACCATCAAACATGTCCTTGAAATCAATTATATATAAATGGGAATCATATTCTATGAAACATAATAGACTACAAACTTAATAAAATTTCATAAGTAAAAGAAATTTCTATGTGTGAGATAAAAATATTATAGATTAAATGAACTATTGAAATTGGTCAAAAAGGTATTATATATGATTATAAAGATTATAAAATAATTAAGTTAAGGTTTCAATTTAATTAGATGATAAATAACCTAATAATATTTTGTCACTTCTCTTATACTCAATATGATTAAGTAGGCTAATGACTTGGTGAGATTGAAGGTTTCCTATATGGAATCTTTAGTTAAGGAATTCATTATATTATTATAATTGGAAATATTATGATCATAGGAATATATTTAAGAAAATTTTTCTCTCTTTTCTAAAATTATTGAGAATATATTAACTAGGTCATGTGATATTGAGATTCATATGTTGTATAGATTGTACAAGTAGGTAAAAGATTAATAAAAAATAATAAAATTTAGTTGGAAATGGTTTTTTTTCAAAATAACTAGTTAGGGTAAATATAATATATAGTTATCTGCACGGATGGTTAATGATTACATATGATGGAATTACCATATATAACTATTGGGGTTTAATAAAGTCGAAGGAATATTCAATGTCAAATACAAGTGTTATAGGTATTAATTATGCAGTTTGGAAAAGTTTATTACACCATGTATATACATTAAAAATGTTCTTAATAAATAGGGGGTTTTAATATCAAGTGAATAAATGATAAATATTTTATTTTTAATTAATGTGAAGTAGTTTCCTGTTTTGAGATCAAATATTTTTTTTAAATAATATATCAACATAAAATATATCTATGTAAAGGATTCACATCAGCATCTAATTTCCATTATATGATAAAAGATTTTTTCTAAAACAAATACATGTTATAAAAAATATGAGGTAATGGATTATATACGCTTGTTTTATGATTCATCATGTTCTATAATAGGTTTTGATAGGAAGACAAAGATAAATATTATTTATCCCTGATAAAATATTTTATTCAAATATTTGATAAAATTTGAGGGATATTGTACAACCACCCATTAGTGTAATATTTTAGGGATTAATATTATTTTCAATAAGCTACTGTAAAAAAATTAAATAATATATAATTCATAGATTTAATATTTTTTTATATATTAAATGTTGAAAATTAGTGTATTTACCTTTCATAAATGAATTTACATGTATAATAAAAATATTTAGAAATTAATATAGTTTATAATATGATTGTGGGAGTATGATTAATCTTTGAGATGTTCAAATTCAAAAAAAAAAGATTATTCGAGTCAAAATTCAAAGTGAATATCACATTATCCCAGAAGAGTTTAGGATATGTTGGTAAATAAATAATTTAAGGGGTTTCATTAGTATATAAGATATTTAATAGAAAATATTTGACAGAATGTGTTATAATAATTATAATGATAAACTTATAAAGATTTATAGGTACTCAAAATATGTTATTAACATCATAACATTTTATTTTTTGTATATAAACAGTTTGAATATGTTTAAGCAGTTGAATTTTAGAAATATAATTATTATGTCTCACTATTATCCAAACATAATTTCTAGATATATGTTACTCATCAAAGAGTTTAGTGGGAGATTTTTATCATATGGTTACATTGTAATGTTGCATGAATTTCTTAGATATGAAATGATTTTCGAAGACAACATTAATAGTATAGAAAACATAAGGTTTATATGGAAATCCATCATAAGTGATATGTTATACAAGTACTTATTTTTTGTTGTGTTATGTATTCATATGGGAGTTATATAATATAAAATGTATTAATTATATGAAAAAATATACTTATTTTTTCATTCATTCATGTTTGATGAATATATATATATTGATCTGAATTTAATGAGATGTAATGATAATTTACTTCTCAAATAATGACTTTTATTTACCCATAACAAATTCTCATTATGGATTATTATAGGTTATGAAGAATATTCCAGGTTATCGTGATTATTATTACTCTATTAGGATATAGAATATTTTTATGTTCTATAAACTAGGTTTTCTATACTGGAAGATCCATGAAGTATAACACTAAGAGTGTTATACACTCTGAATTTGGTATACTTGTCGTATTTGGTATATATTTGGAGTCACCACTACTTATGGTTGTAAATACAACTAGTATGAAAACCATCTTAATTTTATACTGTTATTATAGAAGTACTGAGGCATTTCTAATGAAGGGGTGAATGGGTATGTTGTTAATCATTTCATTGGATGGAACTCATCTAGGATGAAATTTATACTATCATTTGAAAATTTTGACATATGTACCCTCAATTGAGATTGACTATAGAAGATTATGACCATATATAGATGGTATATACTATGTTATTATCTATTTAGGTGAGGTGAATGTGATATTCTCATCGATATAGGTGAATGAATGTTATGTATTTATTGACCCAGTTATTATATACACATAGAGATGATAATATTTGAGATGGTTTAATGAGATTGATATAATTTGTCTCCTATAGAAACTCGATGTCTTGATAAAAGGGACCACATAATATCATAGGCTTTCATATGACACAACTGGTGGAAATATGCATAAATATATATATATTTAATGTACACCATTTAATATCCCTTTATTGATTGAGTAACTTTTAATCTTTGCTAGAGTCTACTCTTTTCATACATTTACATATCCAATGATTCAAATTTATTTCCATCGCTACAAAGTATAATGAGGTGACACATTCTATTTGACTAAATGGGGATTGAGTTCTTTTCGATTGGGTTATATGAAATATACAAAAGAGGTGGGGGTGAATTTTGTCTTTAAAAAACTTCTTAGAGAAATATTGAGGACAATCATTCTATCCTTCAATATTTATAAGATTTTTTATGCAGTGCAAATAAACAGATATAAAGACGCAAATATTTATACTAGTTTGGGGCACCAAGATCCCCTAGTCCACCCCACCAACCCTCTTCTCAACGAGCTTAGCGATTTTTAGTAGTCGGCCCTATTTTTAGAAGACCATACAAAACTGAGTGAAGGTAGTTGACACCTTTACAATTTAAGGCTAAAATAGTGCCTTCTGGTTTTAAACATAGAACCATTCAAAATATCTTAGTATGAGACAATGTTACAAAAAATAATAGAATATTTGTTTCAAAATATTATTTAGTTGTTCTTAATAGTTGGAGCTATACAAAACTCACAGTAGATGGATATTCATCTTCAAAAAGAATGTTCTTCAGGTAAAAGCAATTCTGAATCGATCTAGTTGCATTTTGATATTGAAATGAAGTCCAAAAATTACTAGTAGTAGACTTACAATTTAACTTCAATATAGAATATGTAAATCTTCAACATTTCACCTCCTGATATGAAATAGATTCTGTTCATTCTTTGTAGAAGAAGATATGTAAAATATTTTCTTAATGAATCAGCATATCTCTATTTTTGTGAAACTCAATTATCTCCATATTTGAATATTGTAATTTTGTTGAATTCATGAGATATCTTGTTTATTTTCACTTTTTTTGAAAATTCAGATATAAAAGAATATATAGAATAAATATTATCACCTTATTCATCCATTCAAAATCCACAAAAATATCTGGACAGATCGTGATATTCAAATGTTTGATTAATAGAATAGTCGTAACTTCACTTAATAATTGGCATGAAATACTACTATTAAATTGATCCTTTTAATCACATATAAACAGATTTAAATCTGTAAAATATTCTCTTTAAAACCAGGCTTTGAATCAATCTTGAAATCTACCTAATATTCTGCTAAATACCCCTGAACGTTAAAATTTCAAATTCAAATCTCTGATACTTGAAGAAGTCAAACGTAGGGTTCTAAATGTAAGGTTGATTAAAAATTTATGGTTGATGATCCATACATTGGTCATCGACTATCAAAAGTATGGTATATGATCCATACTTTTATTTTCTTCAGAATGTAAGGTATATGATCTATAATTTTTGATAAAATGTATGGTTCACTACATAAGTAGGGATGATGATCCATACTTTTGTGAAGCAAACGTAAGGTTACATACTTATTTAGTGTTATTCATCCATACATTTCATAGATAAGAAATGTAAGTTTCATTCCAAATGTAAGTTTCTTTCCAAACGTAAGGTTCTTTTACCAATCGTTTAATTAAATGTATGTTTGATTAAACCTACTTTTCTGAAGTCCCATAAAATAAACATAGGTTGTAATCCTTATTCTACACTCTCCAATATATGGTAATGAAAATTGTTTTTAGAACATGTTGAATAGCTTTCTGGACACATTAGAAAATACTTCACATGACTCATATTCTTTAATATAATCCCAAAATTGGGAATATAAAGAATATTAATTTCCTGGAATATACTTAATGTAAAATCATTATAATAACAAATAATGGATTTTTTTAGAATCAGAATCATCATAAAAATATAAGGTACTATTGAAACAATACATGCTCAACAATCAAGCTCTTTTGATGATCACAAAACACAGAAAATAATTTTAACTAAATATTGAAATTTTCAAGGAAAAAATATTTAATTTTTACTTCCAAATACCTCTTCGACTGAAAAAGCTTATTTATTTTATTTTCAAACTAGCCGCTTTAATGTATAGCGGTAACCGATGGGATACAAAATCAAAACATGCCATTTTCAAAATTAAAAATTCAAAATGAAATTGATTATACAAATAGCCCAAGATGATCAGATCATCACACCAGTTTCCAACCCAGCACACTGTAGAACATCATCACAATGCCATCAGCCGAAATCCTATTGTTTGTAACCAACAAAATCACTAGCACCATCAATGTCACCATCTAAACACCACCGCCGACGTCTCCAACCAGTAATAGAGACCATCAGGAACCATCAAACCACTATAGAACATCCACACCTTGTATTCATCATCCATCCATCACAGAAACTAGAAACAAACAAATCCCCAGAAATCAAAAAACTCAATTTTCACCAAAAAAACCAACACTGCCACCATCGTCACTGAAAGAAATCCACCAGTCGTCGAAGACCGATAGAGTCTGTCATACCCACCAGAAAAGCACCAGACACCATCAATGTCATCGAGTAAGGATCATGATTCCTAGAACTACAAAATCCCCTCAAACAACACCCCCCAAAGCTCTTGTAGAAACAATCTCACTAGACCGGCCAGGGGAGGAGAGATGGTGCCCAAATCCAGGGCTGAGTAAGAGGTGGAATCAACCTATAGGGACTCAAGAGAATCACTGAAAACCACGACCAAGCATTGAGCATTCACCCACACCACGAACAAGAAATCACCATCACAATCTCCAAAAATAATATTCAACGAGCCTTGACCCGCACATCGCCATCCAAAAACACCAAAATAAATAGACCCGCAATTCAAAATCATCATAGAAGGATGAATAATAAAACATGATTGAAAAACTAGACAAACCCATAATAGAAACTCAAGGAAGAAAAGGTGAAAGGGGAAACCGAAAAAAGATCCAGGGATGAACCCTAAACAAAAAATCCATAAAGGGTGAGGGAATGAAAACCTATGAAAAGGAAAAGAATAAGACAAAAGCTGGGAAGCCACTCTAGAGAGAACATCAAGGGTTGTGACCATTGGAAGAAAGGAGGAGATCACTCCTAGGACCTCGTCGGAAGATAAGAGGTTTGAATAGTACTCCAACACTGGGGGAGTAAGCTAAAGAAGGAGAATAAAGAATATAACACATTTAAAGTAGCACTGAACATTTATGAAAATGTTATGATAAAATATTTATCAATAAAGGAATCTAGATTTTTTGGAAGTCTAGAATCGATATAAAAAATGTCAAAACCCATAAAATATGATAAATATGAAATTTCATTGATCAAACAACATACTAATAGGCTAATGAACATGAATCATGGTTGTTGTGATAATGTTTGGAAAAGGGGTATCTCAGCAATTATGAACAACATACTTTAACTCTTCCATCTATATCCTTAATCTCTTCATGATACCATCTTCTAGATGAATTATCATATCCCTTACATTCTGGTTCAAATGAAGGTCTTCAATGAGTTTCAATTGAAAAACTCATGCAATATTTCTTCTTTATCTGTTAAATAATTGAGATTCTTAGTGAGTCCGTTCTATATAACTCGAATATTTGGCTCTTCTGAGGTAAGATACTTAATAATATATTTATGGTTGTCCAATAGAATAGAAGAAAGATCTCTATTACACTGTTAATCCTACAACCTGTTATTCATGTTGCTAATTACAGCTGTAATTGATTGAAATATCGTCATCAAATTAGAAAATGTATGTGATGTACTTTCTTAACATCCTCGGATAGTTCCAAACAGTTGCTCCATAAAACATTTCAGTTCTGCAAAATAAAATTTCATCACAACATCATATTTTAATTTTTCATCTTCTACCATCAATTATATCTTAAAAACATCAAGTTCATGCTTTTAAACAGAACTCTCTTTAAGATTTTTAAATATCTATTTATCTTTATATAATTCTCTTCTTAATGCTGCATTCTCTGCTTAATCTCTGTTAAATTTTTTGAAAACCCCTTCAACATGATCAGACATAGAATCATATTTCCCTGTTCTTGATTCCCAACATGATCTACCAAAATTAGCGGTAAAGATTGAGCATATGAGATCTCTTCTTCATCCTAATCTACTGGTTTATCAATTGTTTTTTCACCAGAGATCTAAACTGATAATGATTCATTTAGAACTTTTGTATGAATTTCCGAGTGATTTTCATGAACAACTTGTCCTTTATACACTACTTCAAACCATAGGTGATCTTCCAGAGCAATTTGTTCTTGATTTTATTCTTGAATCTTTTCTTGAATCTCTTATTGAATATGTCTTTGTTTCATTGGTTTAGTCTGAGTATTTTCAATTTGTATTGAGTTAATTTGGTCTACATATTGACCAATAATTTCCATTTCTTGTTATTTTTCAATCTGAGGTACCTCCACAGTTCTTGTCTCTACCTTAGCCTGAGGAAAAACCCCTACTTCCTCTTGAGAAGCATATTCTTCTATCCACTATTCTTGAATAGGTTCTCTAAAAAAATTATAACATAAAAGATCGTATGTCATAAGAATTTTCTCTGGAGTAGGTTAACCACTACTTTGAGCATCTCTATGCCTAGATGTTTGAAGTCCTCCTCTACATTCTTCATCAAAAAGTGCATATTCTATGTGAAATATTTGTATCCATGCAATATTTGAAACTTCCCCTGTTCTGTATTCAGCCGAACCATCATTAGATTTTGTAGGTTTCTCCCCCTGAGCAGACACCTGATCCTCTTCATCTCTAACATGCATGATTTTATCTTTTACGATTCCCTAAAACAATATAATATTTCTTAATGTAAAAGCATTCAACACGTTACTATGGTGGAATATGACTACTGCATGAATCATCATCATCATATATTTCTTAAACAACAGCTTTGATATAAACCACCCATAAGGATAAAAATTCATACGAGCCTCAAGTTCAAAATAGTAACTGAAATATCTAATCAGATATCTTGAAAAATTTATCTTTATGTAACATAAAAATAGAAACATAATATACATATCATGAAAAAGAATCAACCCCATCTCATACACCAATGGGGCTTTCACGGTTTGTATAAATTTAACCAATATCTCTTGATCGGGTAATAATTCTTTTACCAAAATTTTGTTGATGTTAGTAGAACCAAATAGAAAAGACATGATATCCTATTATTTATGGTTTCTATCCCTGATTGAATTCAGTTCCAAATGAAAAACTTTCTTGTGAGGGAAGTTCATGATCCTTGCTATTACAATACAAGAGAAATAGAAATCCATGTTCTTGATTTTCGTAATAATCGAATCTTCTGTATCTCCCAAACTAAATTGAATAGTTTTATTGAAACATCTCAACTCAAATTCATAAAGAAATTCATTTTAGTACTCAATGAATGTTATTTCAATACCTTTAAAGGATAACGCTTGCTTTAGTATCATGTTTTCCTAATACAGTCATTCCATATCGATGAATTTTCCTTGAAGGATTTTTTGTCCAACTGAATACTAACACTTTACATCACCGGGTTCGCCTTCTTGGATTATCTTTGTTTTTTCCATTTTTTTCTAAAATCACTGACGGTTTGAGGTTTTTGGGTTTCGAAGGCATGGGAAAAGGTAGAAGAAAATAGGTAAGGGTTTCGGTATTTTGAAAGTTTTTGATAAAATGGGCTGGTTTGGAACTCGAAATGAGCTCTGATAAAGCCATGATTTATGTGTCATTATATACATAATAATCATTATAAAATTTAAAATAAATTAAAAAATATGTGGCATATTTAATATTTATAACAGAAAAAAGTGTAACATATTAACAAGATAATTACCTGAATTATTTTATATAGTGAAAATTTAAAATAAGAACATACATGATAACATAAAATTAACAATAAAATAAAATAAAATTTATTTAAAATTAAATCAAATTAGAATTGAAAATAAAATTTATTTAAAATCCAATAAAAATATCTCTCCCATAATAAAATAAAAACTTGATGTAGGAAGTGGTTTAGTAATGATATTAGCTAATTAAAATTTAGAACTTATAAATTCTAAAAATATATCCTTTTAAAGTACATAATCTCTTATAAAATGATGTCTAATATCAATATACTTAATTATAGAATGACATATAGGATTTTTTGAAGTATTTAGACCACTAGTATTATCAAATAAAATAGGATTATTATTAATATTTAGTCCAAAGTCCATAAAAATGTTTTTCATCCACAAAACTTTTGCACAACTACTGGCTGCAGATACATATTAGGCCTTATTTTTTGACAAAGAAACTAAGTGTTGATTCTTACAAGACTGTGAAACTAATGATTTTTCTAAAGAGTGAAAGGTTCTTGAGGTTAATTTTCTATATAATCTACAACTTCCTATATAAGCATCTAAATATCAAATTAAATTAAAATTAGTTGTTTTTGGATAAATAAGCGATTACAAAATTGTTCCTTTTAAATATCTAAAAATTATTTTGATTGTTGTAAGATGTGATTTCTTAGGATTTTATTGAAATATTGCACAAATACATACTTAGTACAAAATATATGTCTTGCTAGTAGTACAATATAATAAATTACCGATCATACATCTATATAACTTGTTGTCTACTAGTTTTCCAGTTCCAACCAAATCAAGTTTTATATTAGTACACATAGTATTTATATATGTATTGCTTTTTTCAAGTCCAAATTTCTTTAGTAAATCAGTAATTTATTTCCTTTGATTAAAAACATTTTTAGAATATTTTTCATAGATTTTAAGTCTTAAAATGAAATTTAGTTCTCCCACCATACTCATTTCAAATTCTTTTTTCAATAAATTTGAAAAATCATGACACTGTTTATTTTTTGTTGATCCAAAAATTATATCATCAACAAAAATTTCAACCAATAGAATATTAGAATTTATAGTTTTCTTAAAAATTTTTGGATCTTCCATACCAATAATAAAATAAATTATCAAAAGAAAAGAACATAATCTCTCATTCCAAGCTCTAGGTGCTTGTTTAAGTCCACAAAGTGCTTTAGTATGTTTAAAAAAAAATATGGTTTTTGAGAATTTTCAAAACCAGGAGGGTGTTAAACATAAAATTTCTCCATTAAATAACCATTTAAAAATTATGTCTTAACATCCATCTAAAATAATTTAAAATTCATATGAGATTCATAGGCTAAAAGAATACAGATGGATTATAATATACATACAGAGGAAAAGGTATCATCATAATCTATACATTTTTCATGATTATATCCTTTGGATAATAGTCTGGATTTATTTATAGTTATGATCCCCTTATCATATTTTCTATTTATAAAGACCCATTTAGTTACAATAATATTATAGTTATTTGGGTTTTCAACTAATTTGCAAACTTCGTTTCTTTTGAATTAGTTTAGTTTATCTTGCATTTTTATCATCAAACTATCATCAACTAAGGCTTCTTTTATTTAATCAGGTTCTAATTAGATTAGAAGGTAGAAAAATAAACTAGATTTCCTATATTTATTCTAGATTTAATTCTAGTGTCTAGGTCCCCTACAGTAGTGTCTAAAGTGCGAATCTTTTGTGTTATTGAAAATCTTGGTAAAACACTATTAGGTTCATCACTGTCATGTTCTTATTAAATTGACTAGAATTTGTTTACATCATTTTCAAAATCATTTTTAGGTTTACAATTCTCATGTTATCATTAGATTCAGCTTCCTCAATTTGATCTTTCCTTCTGTCAAACGCTTCTGATTCATCAAATTTCCTGTGAACTGATTCTTCCACAATTCTAGACTTTTTACTAAAACAATTTATATGCTTTTGAAGTAGCAGGACATCCAAAGAAAATACGTTCAAAAAATTATGGATCAAATTTACCATTATTTTCCTTGGTGATTACAGTGTACATTGTTCATCCACAAACATTAAAGTATTTTACTTTAGGTTTTCTATTATTCTATAGTTCATAGGGTGTATTTTTGAAAATTGATCTAATTTAAAATCTATTCATTATATACGAGGTTATGTTTATAGATTTTTCCCAGAAATATGTTGGAATACTGTATTCGTTAATCATAGTCATATCCATTTCCTAAATAGTTATATTTCACCTTTCAAAAATTACATTATTAAGGTGTTCTTGGTGTAGGTAAGGTATTCTTAATAAATAAATTTGAGTAAAAGGAATTGATTTCATGATTCTAAAAATATCCCCCATGATCAGTTCTTAATGAAATTATTTTAAAATAATTTTCATTTTGAATATCTTTTCAAAAACATTTAAATATATTAAAAGTTTTATTTTTATATTTTAGAAAATATATCCTTGTAAACCTAGAATAGTCATCAAATAAACACATACAAATAATTTACCAGCCAAACGTGATACTCTTGACGATCCAAACAGATCCACATGGATATGTTCTAAAGGTTTAGAGGTAGGAATTTTTTAATTGATTTGATGTAAGATTTCTATGGATTCCCAAGTTAAAATGCATCACAGAATCCATCACTATCAAATTTAAAACTAGGTAAATCATAATCTAATTATTTCTTGATGAACTTATATAAAGATTAAACATTTAAATGTCTATGTCTTCAATGCGAGATCCAAGATTCATTTATTTTAGTAGTTAAACAATTTAATTTTTGTTTAAATAAGGAATTTATGTCAAGGGTATAAAAATTATCAGTAAATAGTTGTCTAAATTTAAGAAATTTATCTTTAAAAAATAAAAGGTAGTTTTTTAAATAATCAACCAAATGACCATACTCACAATTTTGAGAAATAATTATCAGGTTATGTTTAAATTCTTGTGCATAAAGTACTTTATTGATTTGGAAAACTTCTAGATGTCAAATAGTTCCAATACCAATAATTTTTCCATTGGCATTATCTCCAAAGGTGACTAAGAAACAATCATTTTGATTTAGAGTTTTATTGTTCAATGAGTTTCAACTCATATGATTGGAGAAACCACTATCTATGTACCATATTAATTTTATAATTCTTTGAAATTATTCCTGTGAAATTATATAAAAAAGTATTGTTTTGGTACCCATATTCTCTTGGGTCTTGCAGTGTTAGCTAGCAGTGATATGGAAATCCAGATTTTCTTTGTTTTTATACAGTCATTTGAGTTAAATAAATATTTTGAAATAAAGGCCTTTTTAATTCTAGAGATTTTGGGATTTTTTAAATCAACATTTTTTTTGTGTATTTCCTTTTTTTGAATAGTATTATCAAATTATTCCTTTTCTATTTGGAATAAAACAGGTTTTGTATAGTTTAGGATTCACACCTTTACTGCATATTCCATATCGTTTTTTCATAATCACATTATTAGCAAGTATTTAATTTAAATTATTTTCTCCATTTGTAAAAAATAGCTGGGCTTTTGTTGGTTTCTACTTTATCTTGAAGTGTTTTGATCTTAGTTTCATGTTCTGAACTATTTTTGTTGGAGAAGTTATATTTCTCAATTTATTCTGGATGAAATTTTAGAAAAGTAAATATTTCTCCTTAAATTACATTAATAATATTTTTCAGTTATTTATTACTATTAAATAATGAATTATATTTTTCATCTAGAATACTGTTGTAGGCTGCAAGTTTTTCATTTGAGAAACTAGGTTCAAAATCTGAATTAAAAGAGTAATAATTTTGTACATCATTATCTTCAGCCATGAAGCACATTTTTTCTTTTAGATTTGATTCTTAATTTTCTGAGTCACACTTTGATGAGCTATTGGAGTCTTCAGAAACACTCTATGTAGCTTTAATTGTTATTTTATATTTCTGTTCATAATCTGTATTTTTGAAAAACATCCTTTTCTTTTCTCTTTTTAGCAAAGGATAGTTAGGACTTTTGTGACCCATTTTCTTCCACTCATAGTAACTGGATTCTTTTTTATCTTTCTCATCTTTCTTGAATGATTTATTGAATCCTTTCTGCTTCTTATAAAATTTACTGAATTTTCTGGCCATCTATGCCTGTTCCATTTCTGAATCATACGAGTCTCAAATTTTTTCCTTTTTGATCCCTTATTTCATATTTTTTCTCTTCTTCTACGATGTCTCATTTAGATTATTATTATTTTTCTTTTTATTAAGACATTATAATCATTATCTTTCTCTTCCATCATAACATTAGGCATAATTAGGGTTCCAATAAATTCCCACATTGTTAAATTTTTAATAGGTGATTATTTACTAATGGCTACTGATGTCTCATTCTATATGATTAGTAGTACTCTCAGTACATTCAATGATTGATTTTCAGGGTTGATAAGATCTCCCAAGGCTGTAACATTATTGATTACCTCATTGAGACTTCCATTTATTTTAGTGATGCTTTGTCCATCAAGAATTCTAAATGTATCAAATTTCTACTTTATTACAGCAAACCTCATTTGTATGAAATTGCTATTTCTTTCATAAGAAACTAAAATTGTCTACCACATCTAAAAATCAGCCAGACATTGAGATGATCAATTAAATTTATTTGGTCCTAGACCATAAATGATAGCATTCATAGTTTTTGAATTTTTTTCATACTAAGCTTTTGTATCTGCACTTCATGTTTCATGGTTCTCAAAAATTTCATAAGGAATAATATTTTTTTGTAAACTTTGTATCCAAGTTTCTTCATGTAGATGATCATCCCCAATTTCCAACATCTATAGTCATCACCATTGAAGTACGGAGCTCGAACCATTAAAATTTCCTCTCATGTTTTAGCAATTATGATCTCTGTAAAACCCCTTACATTGATAATTCTATAGATTTAACAAAATCCTAACCTTTGATACCAATTGTTGGATCGGGTTATATGAAATATATACAAGAGGGTGGTGAATTTTGTCTTTAAAAAACATCTTCGAGAAATCATGGTGACAATCAATTCTATCCTTTTATCTTTATCAGATAGTTTAGGCAACGAAAATAAACAAATATTGGGATGCATAGATTTATAGTTGTTTGAGGCACAAGGATCCCCTAGTCCACTCCCCCAACACACTTCTCCACGAGCTTGATGATTTTTACTAGTTGGTCCACGTTTCACAAGACCATCCACAAACTAAGTGAAGGATGTTGACACCAAAATTTGAGGCTAAAATAGAGCCTTTTCGTTCTAAACCCAGAACTAGTAAAAATAGATTACTATGATAATCTTCTACTCCAAATAAAAGATTATTTGTTTTAAAATACTTTCCAGTCGTTCTTCAAAGTTTCAGTAGTACACAACTGGGATTAGATGGATCGTTGTTGTTAGAAATAATGTTCTTTATGTAAGAGAAATTCTAAATTGATCCGATTGAAATTTCATCTTAAAATGAAATTAGAATCTTATTAGTAGTAGACATACAATTGATCATCAATGTATAATCGGTAAATCTTCAAAATTTATCTTTCTGATATAAAATATAATATGATCATTCTTTATATCAGCCAATCTGTAAAAGATCTTCTTAAAGAATCAGCGAATATTTATTTTTGTGAAACTCAAATATATCTAGATTTGAATCTTATAAATGCAGTGAATTAAAGAGATATTTTGTTACAACTCTTATTTAAATATTCATATACAAAAGGATATATATAATAAGGATGAGCTCCATATTCATAAATTTAGATCCACAAATGTCACCTGAAATATCACAATATTCAAATGTTTTAATAACAGAGCAGTTATAACTTACCTTAATAATCAACAATAAATACTCCTATTAAATTTATCCTTTGAATCACATATAAAGAAAATGAAATCAGTGAAAGATTCAATTTAAAATCGGGCTTTGAATCGAGCTTTAAATCAATCTACTATTCCGCAAAAGACTGTTGTACGATAAATTCATAAATTAAAACATCTGAAACATGAAAAAGATAAACTTTGGGTTTCAAACATAAGGATGATTACAAAAGTATGGTTAATGATCCATACTTTTTCCGTCAACTTTCAACCATATGATATATGATCCATACTTTTCCTTTCATCAAATTTTAAGGTATATGATCCATACTTTTTGATAAAAAATAATGTTCATTACAAAAGTAGGGTTGATGACCCCTAATTTTGTGAAGAAAACGTAATCTTCCATACTTATGTAGATTTATTAATCCATACTTTTCTCATATAACATACGTATGGTTCTTTCCAAACGTATGGTTCATTTAACCTTCTTTTATATCAACTTATGGTTGATTAACCATACTTTTCTGAACTCTCATAAAATAAGTGTAGGATATAATCCTTACACTATACCCTCTAACATATGGTATGAACAATGTTTTTAGAACACACAGAATAGCTTTATAAACACTTTGAAAAATATTTCATGTGAACCATATGCTATAATATTATCCCTAAATTGGTAATATAAAGAATATTAATTTTCTATGATATAATTAATATAAAATCAATAGAATAAAAAATAACGGTATTTGTGAGCATCAAAATCATCATAAAATATAGTGTATTATTCAAAAAATTCATGATCAACAAGTTTTACATAGAGAGATCCTGTGAAAGTGTTTTAGAATATATCCAAAAAATTAATGTATGGGTTCTAAAAAGGTATTACATATTATTTGATACAAAATTAACTTAATCGTATCTTTCAAAAAGTTTTTTATTAGATATCCAAAATTTGTTTTGGATATGGTTTCATAAGTGACTTTTTGATATATAATATAAGTTAAAATGACACAAATTCTATGATAAATTATTAAAAGTGGAATTTTAAATGAGATATACCTTAAACCCTCATGAATGTTATGTATGTAACCCATATAGTATGTGATTATAGGGGGTATCATATGGTATTGAATACTTTTATTGAACATCATGCTTGGATGTATCATTCCTTATGTTATAATTCATAAAAATGATTATTATTTCTTTCATATGTAAATATGTATTAAAATTCTACATTAGATGAAAAAACTATGTAATCTAATAGTAGGTTATGTACATAATGTGATTAAATGAGTGGGTATTGGTTTGGTTATAGGTTGTAAAGTGATCATAATTGATCAATTTTTTGAAAAATTACAAAACAACCGAGAAACATTCACGTAAATTATGTTAATTTCTTGAGGTCTATACATAGAGGATACTAAAATTGAGAGTGAATATTTAGGGATTTTACTCTCTCATCCCCATAGATCCCCCTTCTCTTCCCTTTCTCGTCCCATATTTCCATCATATCATAGGTGGATGAGACTCATGCTCGAGCGTTGAGAAATTTATTATAGCCCATGGATACACCAGGGAGGGGGTTGTCTTTTTTATTACATATTTGATAAACTTTACCTCAAAGGGATGAATATAGTATAAGAAGTGGATTCTAATTATGTAAGGTACAAAATTTCATTATTGTATATAAAACAATTCCTTTTTAGGTTCCATTTATAGAAATACAACTTTATGTGGATTCTTATTAATTTTTATGTATTAAAAAAATTTACATTTAACCTAATAAACATATAAATATTAAAACACATGAATTGAATAATAGTTATATATGGAATATTAGAGAGAAAGATATCCCCCCAAAAAATTAATATAACAATATGTTTGTTGAATGAAATCACCCTGTGTAAAAAACATGAATCTAAGGTTACATAAGTAATTTATTAAATTATTTTCAATTAATTTGAAAATAAATGTAATAAATTTGAATTAAACAAAATGGCCAATTTTTATTTGATAGTAAAGAATAATATTTAACAAAAAATAACATGCTCACTTGATTAAAGGTTAACGATTATTAGTATACTATTTGATCAAAGTATCCAAGAAACACACTATCTATATAGTAAATAGATAGTTTAAAAAAGATAAGATTGTGACCTATATGTTGTATAATTACATATTTGAGAGCCTAATGAAAAGAATATTTTAGCATATTAATATTCATAATATATTTGGATATAAAATATTTCTTAAATTCTTTTGGTTGGGTAAATATTATATCAGACATAGAGTCATAATACCCATAAGTAACACATTTAAATTAATAAATAATCTAGAATAAAACCTTACTTTCTATTAAAAAAATTTTTTTGTATAAACTCAAAAAATTATAACTAATTAAATTAGTTAATATGACTAAAAAATTCTATTTTGAGGGGTTTTAATAGATAATAGATTTTCAAGTCTCACTTATACTTCTATAATCAATTAAATATCTCTTATCTATTTATTATTCTTATTTTTTATATAATATATCTTTTCTTAGACCATGGAATTTCTCAATGAATATTCACTTCTATGATTTTTATTCTCCTTCCTCGGTTTTTTCATATAAAAAAGGAATATCTTTTAACTTTTTATACTTATCAATTAGTATTATAAATATATTATACAAATCATCACATATACCATGAATTTATTGATTATTATATTCACTACAATAAGATTCACGATCATTATTGTATGATTATATAATTAATAAAATATGATCATTTTAGTGTTCAATGATCACATTCAACAAATACCAAAATTTTTAATAAAGAGTAAGTTTAATTTCCAAGAGTTGGTTAAGTATTTGAGAAATTTTAGAACTCATGAATTCTATTTCATTATTTCTAGGGGATTATAAAAGTACTTATAGGATAAATTTTCAATACTTACAACAAAATTACATTATAGAAAAATATTTATTGTTAAATTTTACCTCATTAACCAAGGGGATACAAACATGACTCTCAGAGGTAGAAAATATAATTTACATATTTTTTTGGTTGATTAAACAATTATTGAATTTCCATTAATTTAACTAATCATTAGGTCATTTTTTGTGATTTCCATCAAATGAAAGATACATAGAGATACATTATATGTATGGTTCATTTTTATTCTTCATGTTATTATTATATACTATATATGAAATAATCTATGATTAATTAAATTTTAGTTTTTAATATATTTAATCATCTTTGATATTTTCAAAGACCACCACTGGTACCAAACTCACCATTTAAGGAGGATTAATGAATCATTGATGTCAAAAAACCCTATAAAAATGAATAAAATTGGATTCCATAGGGTATAATATATTGATATTTAATGTAGTGATATGACTACAAGCTGTGATATACATATATCAATTTCTTTGATATAATGTGGCTCAATCATTTCCATTCATCATAGTGGTAAATACAATAATATATGATATAATTGTCTATGATACACAATAATTACACACACCTAAATAATGCATCAAAACACCCATGTGCAATAGGAATATCATTGCAATTGATAGAGATAAAATACATTTTTTTGGTCTATCATACAATGTGATATGTGGGAATCATTGACCGCGATACCTATCACGGTTATTAAAAAATCTAGGAGATATAGTTATAATAGTTTTCAAGTATATCATATCTTGAAATAGAGGAAGAACAATATAATCGGCAAGGTTTATCACATATATAATATATAGTGTAATAATACATCACTACCTATGATATAAAATATAGTACATATTATAAAAACAATGTGGTGATATCATTGAATGCAATATAATATTTTAAAATATTTTTATTTTGAAAATTAAATGGACTATCTATAGAGTTATTTTCATTCTTATTTTTATTATTAGATTTTTTTATTTTTATTTTCTTATAAAATGATAGTATGTATTAAAAATAATGAAATATGAAATATTTATATTTATATATATAATGAATATATTTTTGTTTAGACTATTTAAATTATTTTAAAATGTTTTTAATATTAATAAATACATTAATTTTTTCAGTTTTATGTAAATAATTTATTTAATATTCATGTTGTCTAAATGTTTATATTTTTAATATTAGTAAATTTTAAATTTAAATTTTCAAAAAATTTCTTCTAAAAATTATGTTCTGTGTTTTCGAAGCTTCTTACTAAATATAAGATAATATTTTTTAGTCTAACACAAAATGATGACTTAATTGGTTATAATTATAAAATAGTGGCCAATTATATATATATATATATATATATTAATTCTTGTCATCAAAATTACATTATAAATGAGATACCTTTTGCGTATTGATTTATTTTTAGTAAGACCTTGATTTAAATTTCCTTCAAAATAGGGATTTAGGTTATATCTTAAAAGGGGGGGTAAGACATATGTTATACCATACAGTCTATTGAGTAAGATTCTAGTTTTATATATTATTAAATCATTACATGAATAATTATTATGTACCGTATTACTCATATATATATGGATATTTATTATTTTTTGTAATGATGTTTTTTATTGTAAAAGTTTAACACAAATCATTTGTTGTATAAGAGTGATATATTAACGTGATTGAAATTGTTTAGTTTGGTTGAATACTTGATATGTAGAAATTAATTTATTTTAATCATGCATACATATAGGGGATTCATTAAATTCATATTAAAAATGGTGATTTCCAGAAAACCCCTCTAAATACTAATGTGTTAAATTACATCAAAATAAACAGTTGTCAAAAAATTGATTATCCAAATTAGTCAGTCATTCCAATGTTATGTTCTAACATATTATTTTATTAATGAAAAGAAAAACTTGGGTAGTCATAAATTTTAGTTTACTATATTTTATATAAAATTTTGGTAATTACTAGATGAATGACCCTAGCTGTTGGGTGTGTAAAGGATTACAATTTAGATTATTCATTAGATCAATATGGTAAAATGTTGTACTCTAAATTATATAAATGTTATGAAAGATATAATTTATCTAATTATCAACCTAACTAACCATGTGAAGAGACAATAGCCTAGGATAACTAAAAACATAATGAAATATTGATTTTAGATTACTAATAGAAATGAAATATGAGATTATCATTTTAATGGGAGTACATAAAATGGAATTACTTATTGAATAGTTTTTAAAATATGATATTCAATCAATAAATATATTTAATATAGATAAAAATTGTTCTGAAAATATATTTAAATTCAATATTCATGAAATTTTGGAATTATAAATTGATAGGTGTTATCAATTACAAGGTGATATAAAATGGGATTAATAAATGGAATGATATAATAATCAATTTTTTAATTTTGATTCATGAGTAATGGATATTTGTTATATATCACAAATTTTTATTAATTCACATTTATTAAACAAATAAAATATAATTAATTAAATGAAAAAAAATCTACATGTACGAAATAATGAATGAATTACTTTATAAGATGTTGACACAAATAATCAAAATTTTCCCAATCAGTTAATTATGGAATAAAATGTTTATAGACATAAATAAATTCTTGATCCATTATGATATTTAGGTCATCCCATGGATATCGAATGTGACTTGCATCATTTTTCAATTCCTTTTTAAATAATCATCCAAAAAAAGATAGACAAATAAATACACTTACTTATGTGATATTGATCGTATGGTCATTGGTCTAGACATGATCTAGAATAGTTAAAATATATATATATATATATACTTTTCAATAAAATCTTAATAATTTGGTTCCCTGATGTGATTGAAGACATGGTCGATGTAAAGGATTAATGTATTTTTTTAAAGGGATAAGGGGGATCCATGTTGTGATGTTATATTTCCACATGCGAGTGTGATGTAGTAGGGCCATATGAAATGGTGTTTTATAAGAAAATTCATATGTAGGTTGTTTGATTATATAGAATCAAATAGGTGTTTATTCAAGGGAAAATACTGATAGAGGTTCCATATAAATGATATATATTAACGATGGAATGCATGCATGATGAATGAAAGGATATGATGGTGCAAGGGAAATTTTTTATGCATATTTTAGATAGAGATGTTGATTTATTTAGATTTTATTACATAAAAATACAAATATAATACTTAATTCCATATTTGTAAAAAATATATAATATATATGGATTTCTCAAGTCCCATGAAAAATAGTCCATACTAAAAAATCATTGCCTTTATATATAATTGGTCAAAATTGTAAAATCGTAATCATGCTCAGTAAAGTATATGTCTATCTTGTATAATCCAAATCTACTCATTTTTATTCCTATAAAACTAATACTATGTTATTTATATAAATAAGTAATTGATTTATGTTTCATTTTTTTAAATAAATGATTTTATTTCAATTTTAATAAAAAATAATATTTTATTTACATGAATGAAATCATTTATACGATTTAAAATATGAATAATTACCTATATAATGATGGAATCGATAAAATGGTGTATAACATTCAAAATTGGAATTTAAGAAAAAATGATTCAAATGTCACTTATTTTAGATATTATTTTCCGAGATATATGAAGGAGTAATGCAACAGAATTATTAATATATATAGACTATTATAAGAAAATAATTAGGAAATATTTGATACTTATGAATTTGTTTTATTAAGAAAAATTACCAAAATGTGTTTTATTATAAATGGTGAAAATCCTACGATAATATTGGACGTAATACAAGGTTATTTATATTGGCTGACGAGTATATAAATAAGTGGTGGTTATATCTACATTGATACCTTTATTGAAAAAAATATTTTTCAAGGTTATGTTTTTTTTTATAATGAACAATATTGAATCCTTTGAAATGGAAATGTTTTTCTGAAATAAAGTACATTATAGAATTGATAAGATTATCATGGTTCATCAATGACAATGATGTCAGGGATACT
Source organism: Viscum album (assembly GCA_963277665.1). Classification (NCBI taxonomy): domain Eukaryota; kingdom Viridiplantae; phylum Streptophyta; class Magnoliopsida; order Santalales; family Viscaceae; genus Viscum; species Viscum album. Next base: position 1,152,803,812 of record OY728140.1, read on the forward strand.
TATGATAAGAGTTTATATGGGCCAAAAAATTATTTAACAACTCACAAATCCCCATACACCTTCGTTGAATGGTTTATATAAAATTTGACGTGTACCCTATTTTATATAGTTCAATCAATGATAATCCATATTATCTCTTTATATCTTTTTGTGGATAAAAACATCCCTAGTTAGCAATTATATATAAGGTAATTATAAGAAAATAATATGAGACATAAAATAAAAAATATCCTAATTTATCCTAAATATGTCAAGTATCTATTTGTTGGGTATCTTAAGTAATCAAGTATATATTATTTCATTCATGAACAAGATCAAAAGGTGTTTATTCGTCAAAAAGTTGAATTTATTGAGAAAAAATACATCACTAGATGAATCACCTGGTGGGAAATCAAACATAGAAAATTTCAAGAGAAAAAATGGAATATGACCTATGGTAAAAACATAGATGGTTCTATAAGGAGTAATGAAAACTAAATCAATTTATAAATCACATAAATGTTGTCGGTTTTGTAGCATTTTTTATAATCCCTAGAGATATGGATTTATTATGGATAACGATAATGAATTTGAATTCAGTAATGATTAATCCATAACCTATTAACATTTCACTATGATTATAAATTATGATAAATAGTTAGAGGCCTTGAGACCGGGAACAGAATCAATACATATTATTAATGTATGTAACTTCATAAATCCACATGAAGGGGCCAAAACTGTTAGGTATAAGTGAGATTTTTATGGAAACCTATAATGGATGGTACATTTTATACTTATAAAGATCTATTTTTGTGAGAGGTTATAATAAAATCTATGGTTTGAACCATAAATGAACCATTTATATGTTAGTTATGATAAATTATAATAGGTTTTTTATTTCCACAATAACTAATCATGATTTGAAGATTTAAAAAATGGATTTGAAAACTAATTTATTCAAGGAAAATTTATTTGAGGATGTATATATGATATGATTTAAAGTTTTTTAGAATCAAAATGGGTTTTCTACGATTCTCAAGTTGTAATGACTTATTTATAGTTTGAAAAAAGAAAATTTGAGTGGAAATATTTAATTTTATAATGCATTCAATGTGTGTGGTTTTATAAAAAATTGTTTTCAATTTCATGTACATATGTGGTCAAGTTGGAGTAAAATTATATTTTTGATCCTTTAAGTAGTTGACACGCAGATTTTCAGAAATGATATCCTTTCATTTAAGTATATAAATTCTAAGTTAAAAAAGATAATTCTAATTTAAAGTCATAGGTATAGAATATTAATCATCACGTATGAAAATATATAGAGATATACCTAATAATTTTTCTAGTTTGAGGTAAAACACTAAATCAGTTAAGTGATAAATATGTTGAGAATGAATTACTCTAAAAAGGATTTTAGTAGTGTCACATATTTTAATTTTTTCAAAAACTCAATGTCCTTACATAGATATTGAATGGAAACACGTGAAGGATAATTTTTACTCCTTCGAAATAGGATCATCCATATATTCCATATTGTGTAATTAAAAAATGTATCTTATTATTTGAGTATGAGTAGTCAAGACTATTAAGATAAAAACCTATTTGAAATTAACTATCCCACTAAAGGTTCTTATGTCAAGGGGAATATTATTGAATATAAAACATTTTTGAAGTGAAGTTGGTTTGGTGATAGTATTGGTGTTATATATCTTCATCAACACATCGACACAATTTTTAACACATGATTTAATTTTAAACCCTAATGAGTTTGGTTGATTTGGATGAGGTGAAAGTTATTTGGAAGCATGAAGGTGTTGTTATGGAGTTTTAAGATGACGTATGAGGTTCTGGAGATGTTTTAGATAGTATAGACACAATAAAATATAAAGGAATGTTATAACACCATAATTAGACCATATAAGATTATAATTATGATGAGATACAATTGATCATATTAGAATAAAATTATTCATTCTAGGATGTATCTTTATATGATTAATGTTTGGTGAAGTTATAAAACATGATGATACAATTTTTAAATTCATAACATGATATGGTTATAGAAGTATATGATAATTGAACTGGTCCATCATAAGATAGAGTTCACATAACAATGGGTAAGGTGTGATTTTATTTTTTCAAACTTTGGATATGCGAAAGCATATTATACCATATTGGAGATTGGTTTCACTATGGATTTAAAATTAAAAATTCAATGTAATTGGAAAAGATATTTAGATGCTTAAGTTGATTAATATATTTTGAATGTCACAAAAAAACATTGAATAACATGCCATAATTCTCTTAGAGGTTGAGCAGTTAGAAAAAACACACTAGTTACATCATGAAGTCCCACATCAAGCTATGATATGTAGTATGTCTAGTATTTTTAATATTTTGATGATGTGTCCTGTTAATTCGTAAAGGACTACTTCAACTCGATATCTACGGTCCCCATATCATATCAAGAGTTTCTAGATCTGTAAAATTGATCCAACGACTCAAATTAATGATGGAATATTTATGAAAGTAATTTATCCAAGGATTTGAATTCAAAATTAAAAAATCCAAAGTATTATAGAATATATTACTGGCCTGATATTGTATGATAAGGGATATAGAGCTAGTGGAGTATATAAGTGTAATTCATGAATTATATGAATCTAAGAAGAAGTTGAAGATAAATAACCAATTAAGTTTAGTTAATCTTCAACAACCATTTCCATAGAGTATGAATACTTAGATGTAATGATTGTGGACAACCATGGAAGAGAATGAAGTTTGCATTTATTTGTCACGTGAAGTTGTAAGTTTCTTATAATTGATTAATGTTTAGTGATTAATCATTAAAATATATTTCTCAGTTAATATTTTGATATTTTGTTTGGTTGTTGACAATTGTGATCTTCTACAGTTTGATAATAAATATTATTGTTTTGAGAAGAAAATCAACGATTTAACTCATCTAATGAAAAATTGAGTAACTCATGGAGGTTTAAGATTAATTTTTTTATATTATTTAAATATTATCTATTTAATTAATTGAAAAAAATGGTAAATAAGTTGAGAGACATATGTATGTAATAATATTTCAAAGACAACCATTTATTTTTTATAATCTATGATGATTAGTTTATTTTGTGATATAATGTTTTTGGATCATGATAATTATTTTTAAATTCATTCTAATTGGAAAACATTATAATTAATATGTACCCACTATGTTTGTGTGTGTCTTAGTTGAGAGAAATAATTAAAAACATTCTATTCTATCACTTTAATATGTGAAAAAGGTTGTTAATAGTGGAATGAAAATGAAATGTATTTGTTGATTCACCACCTATTGGGGGATCTATTTTGATCTTAGTACTTATTGGTATCTATAAATCCTATAATTGGTATTATAGGACTTTTTAATGTTTACATAAAATATTAAATGTTGTGAAAACATTGAATTCCTAGTGTACTCTATATTTTATAATTTGGGATGTTTTTAAATTATGTAACCTTAATGGATCATATTAATTAATTCAATAACCAGATATTTTATAAATTTTATGAAAACAATATCATATAAGGAATGATTATTTCATTGGAAATGATATGACATGGGAAAAATTCACTATGGTGGGTTCTCTTTTAGCCTGATAGTTAGATGTGAGGGGTTAATTTCTTGAAAAAATAACATCAGGTATCCATTATCGTTCTTACCAGAAACTCCCGATCGTTAAATCATCAAAAACTACATATGAACCTTCTTTCTAAAACAAGGTGATAAATTGTGGGTTTAGACCCAATGACACATTTGGACTCACATTGGTCGAGAGGTTGTGAGGTTGGGAACCTTACACCCTTTTGGGGGGAATTGTTGCCTACATTGATACAATTTTATATATTTATGATATGTACATAAATCTCATACAAATAATGATATGAGATCAGTTTCCCTAACAAAATGGTTTACAAGTTACATCTATTTTAGAGATGACGAATGAGTATCTGATTAGTGAATCCATCTATATGAATCGGAGGTTCTTCATCCATTTCCTAGTGATGGGTAGCTGCTTATGTGCTAAATCCATATAACCAAGATCTTTATAATCTACTACCACACAAGGAGTTGTTTAATATTATGTGGGTGTTCAGCCATTATGAGGCAGCCAACATATCCTGATTAATATAGGAATCAAAACTAGCATAGCTAATCAAACACATGAAATTTAAAATAATATAGAAAAAACATATATATGGGATATGAGGCACTATATATTCATGCTAAAGTCCCTAGATGGACATCATAGGTATCTGATTATAGAAATAATGTGATTTTTGATAGTTCATTTGGTTTCTCAATCAACTGATGAATGATGTAGAATGATATTCCCATGGTAATTTTTGGATCTCTATAGTCGATATATCAAATACATGAGAGGACTTATTAAAAAGGGGTGTCTATTTGATCATAGGCCTTAGAGAAGAATCCTATGATTCCTTGTTATTGCTATAATCCTTGATCTCATAGTTTATTCACACCCTTGGGACTAGACCTAAGGTAGATTCACTCATATGAGAGAGGATTATGTAATTACACTCATTTGGGCTTACATATTTAAATTTACCTTGCTAGTAGATATTTTTAGTGTGAATTATATAACCATTATAACTCTATAATCCCACATAAGCTATGCTCAATGGGAGTAAATATGGATAACATTTTAGTATAATCACAACATTTATAAGTGAGGATTATTTATTTGTACATCCATTAGGATTTTTAATATAGAGATCGAGCCCTAGGGAGGCATACTACATGTACAAGTTTTGGTATCAATCAGTGTCATCATAGTTTAGTTGATCGTAGTAAACATATAGATGGGGTAGAATGATCAGCCCTTAGAATTATTGGGTACATAGGTTTGAAATGATAGAGACATGGAGGGTGCCACGATGAGATGGATTGAAAATTTTAGTTTGGGCTTAAGTCATAGGATGAAATCCTATATATCCTGATCATGTTAGGAATCTGATTCCTCATAGTTCAATGGATTGGGTCATCAACACTAATGTTGCCCTAGTCCTTTGTAGGAGTTTATGGTGTAGATAATAGGATTATTAAAAATACCAATTCCCTTGGGATCCATGATATTTTTGAGAAATAAGATATGGAAAATAAAAAAAATCTTATGGATGCGGGATTTATATATACGGACTTCCTTTAGAGGATTAATATGGGGATCAAACCTCAGGGAGGTGTCATACATATCTGAATTAAGGAAGTAAGTAGATTCATCATAGTTCCCTTGATTGGGGATTACACACTAATTTTATGTTTTTATTCATGTTTCACACACCAAAGATAGATAAGCTCCTCAATTCCAAGGATTCCCTAGCCTCATAGAGTCTTATAGTGAAACGTTTTTGATTATTGAGCCTCCCTAAACCCACATGAGCTATGATTGGTGTGAGAATCAAGGTACCAAAAATGACCAATCTTATTCCACATGGGCGTGAGACTTATGTACTGGTAAAACCCATCAAAGGTTAATAAATAGTTTGGCCCTTAGATAGGAATCCTATGTATCTTGTTTATAGAATGGATCAGATTCATCCTAGTTCAGTTTTTTGGGATTACACAGTATCGTTTCCCTTGATTTTGGGGGCATGTACACCGAGGATGGGTATGGGTCCTCAAATCCTGTGATTCCCAATCCAATTAAAGAATTATGGTTAAAATGATATGAGTATTGTGCCTCTCTAAGACTACATGATCTATGCTTAGTGTGAGAAATAAGGGAAAGCAAATGATCATTCTTATTGGTCATTGGTGTGGGACTTATGTACTAGGATTGACCATCATAGGCGAATATAGTGATCAAGAAATTATAGAGGAATCTATTGAATCCTTATTATAGGAGGAATTATATTCAATATAGTTCAGTTGATTAGGAATTATATAATGACATTTCACTTCTGTTCTAGCATTACATCCCAAGGATTGATAAAGTTGTCAAATATAGGGGTGACCTAGATTACTTAGCATACTTTCCTGCCTAACATGTGTTGATTGTCTCTTCATCATTCCTAAATTTCCTACATTACAAGTAGGAGAGTGTTATAATGAAATATTGAAAGTATGTTGTATAATCCAGAAAACATTTCAAGAGGACATAACATTACCTATATTGAATATCTGAAAGTTGTCGTACGATTAAGGATGGGTAGCCCAGAGGATAGAGAAAAACAAGAAGGTTGGGTACCAGAATCCCTTAAATGTCCTTGGAAAGACTTCATAGAGGGAGTTTAATAATTTAGATCACTTTACATTGTGTCATCGTGACATTTGGATTACATGAATAGAATGATTCACATGAGTTGATGGGACATGTCTTGAAAGGTATCTCTAGTCCTAGCCGATATGTTTGGAGGCCATCGCAAGACCTATCTCCTGTTCCTAGAAAGAATCATGAGAGCTATTTGAAACTCATGGGTGATATCAAATGAATCAAATAACATGTTCTGGGAACTATTATATAATTTAGGTGACATATATATAAGACATCATGAGACATGAATAATGAACCAAGAGAGTTCCACGAGAATTGGGTGGAAAAATCAAGGGGCACCATGTGAGTTACTTCTACATGCCTAGAGGAATTATCATGAACAAAACAGGTTAACTAAATGAGTGTAATGAAATATTACTAATATTTACTGGCATTTTCTTAAAACTTTTTTTACGTGAATCATATGAGGGTCAGCGTGTATGTATGTCTTTTAAGTCTCAACATTTAGTCTTTTTTTATCCATTATTTTGAGAATTCAAGAGATTTGTTTACTGTAATTTTATTTTATCACCTTCATTATATAACATATATTTAGGATCTTCCTCATGTTTCCTATCAGAATTCATTCACATGATATATTAGTGATCATGTGAATTTCTTTATGCATGGTGCATGATTGCTCAAAATTTTCATCAGTATCTTACTTATTTGAAGATATTTTGGTCATGATATCCATCACTCTGAGAAATATGATATTGTGCATGGATGAACGATGGAAAACTTATCATCTGAAGAGTAATGTTAATGGTTTCTATAGCTATATTTCCATTCTAGGGTGGGGGATTTATAGTTCTGTCTACTTTAGTTGTTCGCCTCTTTGTGAGGAATATATCATGTAAATCTTGGATGGAGTGGGTGAAGGTTTTTCAATGTCATGTGACTTCCCGAGTCTCTATCATGGATATCTTTGAAGGATTCGCCTGATTTTTGGTTACCATGTGCCCATCCCATAAAAACATTATATATTGTATTATCACTAGTTTATGGGGACTTGTTGAATCATACTATCATGACTAAGGACTTATATATTATCATATTGACTTGTCCAAGTGCCTTCTCAATATTAGGGTGCCTATTGAAAGGCATTATAATGATCTTAGTTGACTTTTCTGGGACATTCTATGAGATAAGAAGGATTTTTAGGGTACCTTTAGGAGATTATGATAACATTTAATGTTGTCTCATGAGACCATGACATAGATGAATTTAGCGTGATTGAATGGTTTGATGACTGCAAGAGGCTCCCACCTCCTCCCATTTTTATTTCATTTGTTTTCTTTACAAATATCGAGAGTTAAGAAAGATTCAATGAGTAATTTCAATGACAAGTAATCTAGATTTAGGTGATACATCAGGTGTATAATAAATGTTCTATTTAGAGGCCCAATCATTTCATCAATAATTTTATCTGTCTATCCTTATGGTGCCAATGGCGGAGTGCGAGGTCTCTTGGACATACTCTAGCCCATTGATGTGATGAGGATGACATGCTAGCAGGATTTTGTGAGATGAGGTATAAATTTTATAGGGTATTCAATGTGTCTTATGGATTTCCAGGGGAATGTCATTTTATGTTTATGACTAAGAGTGGATCCCACCTCTTACCAATTTATTTCATTAATTGTATTTTATAAACGCTCTAGGTTATAACACATTTTCTTGAATGTTTTCAAGGAAAATAAATCACCCCATCAATGATACATTGCATGAGTTTCGTGATCTGATATGGCCTTTTACATTATTATATACCCTTTTTATTTTCGAAGGATTTTCTTATGGACTTCCAAGAACCCACTGGTTGAAAAATCGCTTGACCTATGGGATATCATCTGGAAACCGCCTCATGATCACTTAATGTCCGAGGTACCTTTGCAAGAGTAAAAGGACGTTTTAATGGGACATCAGGGGTTCCTTTTCAAAATATTCATTGAAATGGTTCCTTCTTGTGAACTTATGATTGTCAAGTGATTGCGTGTCTCTCAGTGTCTTATACAATCTTTGAGTCTTGACCACCTTTCACTACTACAAATCATTATTTTCCCAACACTTGTATACCAATGGTTCTATTTAACCGTTGTTATAGGTGATATTTACCAACAGTTTTCATAAACTATTGGTAAAGATGTGTAAAAAAAGGGTTTTCCCAATGGTCTGATGAAACAGTTGGGAAAGATGGAAAAAATAGTTTTCCCAATAGTTTCATCAAACCACTGGTAAAGATAAGAAAAATAAGAGTTTTCCCAACAGTTTCGTGAATGTGTTGGGAAAGATGGAGTTTTCCCAAAAGTTTTTAAAAATCAGTGTGATAATGAAGCCCCAAATTCACCTATGCTAGGCAGCCCCCTCCCCTATTCCAGAAGCAGTGCACAGCTCTCCTAGAAGCGATTCTGACTCACAGAAACCCTTCAGAAACCCCAGCACAGGTGCACCTCTTCCATCTGATTAGCTTTAAGGTTATACTCCTTAATTTTCTAAAGGATATCTGTCCACCTCTTATCATGGATATCCTTATATTCTCAAGGATATAACTATTCCCAATTTTTAGGGTTTTTGGAAAATTTTATGATTCACTAATCCACGAATTGTGTACTCAAATCACTACATCGGTGTATAAATTTTCCAATTAATGTTTTCATTACACATATACATTTATAAGAGCATGGGGTCTCATTATTGTGTTCTAATTTTAAATATTCGTAGTTTTTTCTAATATCAATGCTTCAAATATTACAAATTCATGTATATGAACTCATAAGATATTTTTTGTAATATTTATTCATAGTATTTTATGAAAATAACTCCTTTCATCAAGATCATGTCAAACATGAAGATCTTGTTCATCTTAATTTTTTTACACTATGTGTATTACATAATAAGTATGTATCATGTTTCTATCAAAATATTTATATATATAAAATGACACACTGTTCACTTATCCTTTTCACAATAGAACATATGGAGTATCTTCTTGAAAATTGCAAAATAGTATGTGGTCCCTAATTAATACTTCTTCCCTCTTCATGAAACTAATTCAAAGAATGTAAAAATCACAATATTAGTGAATATTAGTTTTCGTAATATAACCATTAATCATTCTGCCTTCAACATCATACATGAGTTATTCAATCACCTTTTTAAAACACAATTACCATTTTCACTGATTTGGGGTTCCTCAAAATGCTTTGGAAAATCAGAAAAACACTTGTATTGAATCGTGTTTCTCACATGGTTTCATGGATATAAGTTCATCTCAAAAATCATGTTTGTGTTGTTCAAATATCATGAGGACCATGGGATTATGGGTGTGGGGTTCTTTTCACTACCCATGCTGGCGTGTGTAGACATCCATAAAAATGTTAGATGAGTCACAAGTTTAATTTAGTAATGTTTTTATCTTTTACATACTTTATTACTACTCTCAAATTTAAAAATAAATAATTTTGTCTATAATTAATGAAATTAAATATTTTTACAAGCCATAAACAACCTATTAGTGTAGAAGCCTAAAATTTATTCACCCATGGGTTGCGTTTGACTAGCAAAATTAATTGGGTAATGAAAGGTATAGCCATAGAGGTGCCAAGAATGAGTTATTGAACATGAGTGGATGATTTGGGATGCCAATAACACAT